>CM069913.1:123408622-124656122 GCA_036172215.1 Camellia granthamiana
GATGTGTGGAAAATTAATTTTTTAATATTTTTTAAGTAAATAGTGTTAACTTTCTAACTTTTTTAGTAATTTTTTGACTTTTTAGAGTGATGCCAAACTTGACCTTAGTTTGGTTGCGTTTGGTTTGAAGGTGGAATCATGATTCTACACTTAAAATTTGTAAAATATTTTTTAAAATTTATAATCAAATATGTCATTTAAAATTATTCAAAATTAATTTCAAAATTTAAAACCAAACACACAATTTAAAATTCAATTCAAAACTATTTTTAAAATTCAAAACCAAAACTCTTTTCAAAACTCTATTTTTTTAAAAAACTAAAAAATATTTTTTATTTTGTTTTTTAAAATTATTTTTTAGAATTTTGAGTGTTGTTTTTTAAAAAATTTTGGATTTTTTTTACATATTTAAAAAAATTACTTTTATTTTTTTAGGATAAAT
This sequence comes from Camellia granthamiana, assembly GCA_036172215.1. NCBI lineage: Eukaryota > Viridiplantae > Streptophyta > Magnoliopsida > Ericales > Theaceae > Camellia > Camellia granthamiana. The sequence continues at coordinate 123,409,065 of CM069913.1, forward strand.
ATTTTATATTTTGAATATTTATTTATTTATTTTAATGTGCACTATATTTTATACATTTTTTGTGTCGTATTTTTTTAAATATTGAAAAATTGAACAAAATATTTGTTTATTTTAAATATTTGTTTATTTGTTTATTTTAAATATTTTATTTTATTTTATAAAAATATATTTTAATTTTTAAATTTTTTCTATTATGTGTTTGGTTATTATTTGAGTGTAGAGTTTTTAAAGTGGTGTGGAATTTCGAGCTATGCGTTTAGTTATGAGTTTTGAAAATAATTTTTAAATTGAATTTTGAGTTATGTGTTTGGTTACGATTTGAGTATGGAATTGTGTTTTGAGTTTAAAATATTAAAATTAAAAATTAAAATATTTAAAAAATAAAATAAAATATTTAAAATTAAAAAATGTTACATAAAATTATATATTTAAAATTTAAAAAAACTTAAACATATTTTAATATTTTAAAAAAATAAATCCCAAAAATTAAAAATACAATTTAAAACTCTTTTCAAAACTCAAAACTCTTTTCAAAATTCAAAAATCCTTTTCAAAACTCATAACCAAATAAATTTTCTCTTTTAAAAACTCAACTCACAATTCCACACTCAAATCACTACTCCAAAAAGAGAATCACAATTCCAAAATTAAACCAAATGCTACATTTGTTTTTGGAGTTATAATTCTAATCAAAAAATTTCAAAATTCTTTTTAAAATTCATAGTTAAACACACAACTCAAAATTTAATTCAAAACACTTTCAAAACTCATAACCAAATTTTTTTCAAAACTCTATTTAAAAAAAATCAAAAATATATATATATTTTTTAATTATTTTTAGCATCATGATTTAAGTGTGAATTTGAGTTTTGAGTTTAGTTTTGAAAAAAAAATTTTTGTTTGGTTATGAGTTTTGAGTTGTATTTTTTTAATGTACAATGTATTTCATATAATTGTGTGCTGTATTTTTTTTAAAAATATTTGAGTTGTATTTTTGTTAAAAATTTTATTTTTTTATTTTAAATATACAATTTTTTATATAATTTTAAATATTTTATTTTATTTTATAAATATATTTTTAAAAAATTAAAAAAAAATTAGATTGCCATATATATTTAAATCATAACAAATGATTTAATCAATACTTAAAAAAATAACAAAAAATAAAAAATTATTTTGAAAAAATAATTTTCCTAAAAAATATAAAATAAAAAGTAATTTTAAAGAACAAAATAAAAAATATTTTTTTGAATTTTTTTTAATAGAGTTTTGAAAACAGTTTGGTTACAAGTTTTGAAAACAATTTTTGAACTGAGTTTTATGTGTTTGGTTATGAGTTTTGAAAATAATTTTTTAATTGAGTTTTGAATTATATGTTTGGCTATGATTTGAGTGCGGAGCTGTGTTTTGAGTTTAAAATATTAAAAAAATAAAATATTTAAAATAAAAAATAAGATATTTAAAATAAATATTATATATTTAAAATAACAAAAATAAAATGTTCTTAAATATTTTTAAATATTTTTAAAAAATCCAAAAAAATTCAAAATACAACTCAAAATTCAAAAATTCAAAACTCAAAATGCAACTCAAAATTCTTTTCAAAATTCAAAAGCTTAAAATTCTTTTCAAAACTAATAACCAAACAAATTTGCGTTTGGTAGAGTTTTCGAACGATGATTTGAGAATAGAATTGCATTTTGAGTTTGTAAGTTTTGAAATTATGATTTGAGTGTGAAAATTTTGTTTACTTATGAGTTTGAAAAGAGTTTTGAATTGAATTTTGAATAATTGATGTGACAAATGATATTTAATTCAAAAATTTACAACTTATAACCAACACACACAACTCAAAATTCTATTCAAAACTTCTAAAAAATAAATTTGCACTATTCAAATGAAAATATTTTTTATTTAATATATAAAAAATAACAGATGCCAATCGCTAAAAAAAATTAATAAATAAATTTGCACTATTCTACTCAACTGGCTGGACGTCTAGGAGAACGACCGAATAGGCTAAATTTCAAAATTCAAATCCCGCCTGAGACGAGTTAATGAGTTTTCAAAAGTAGTGTGGAATTAATTTTTGAAAGTTGTAATCAAACACAATACTCAAATCACTACAAGAAAAGGGAGTAAAAAACACGGAAGTTTTTGCGACGGCTTGATTCCCGTCGCAAAAAATGATTTTTTGCGACGGCGTTTTCAATCGTCGCAAATAAGCGCTTTAGCGACGGCATTTTACCGTCGGCAATAAAACTACACGGATAATGTGAAAAATACGGAGGTATTAGCGACGGCGTTTGTTACCGTCGCAAAAAAGTTTTTTTTGTTAAGATGGCATGAGTTTGCTGTCGCAAATAGTGGTCCATTTGCGACGGCAAAACGCCCGTCGCAAAAAAACTTATTAAAACGGCGTCGGTTTGCTCTAATAATTTATCATTTGCGACGGTATAAAATTTACCATCGCAAAAAGTAAAAAAAAATTGCCGCTCTTCCCTTTCATCTTGGCGGTCGCATTTGGGTCGAAATCCCTAAATGTTTGAAATCCCTAAATGTTCGAAATCCCCAAACGACGAACGGCGAACTTTTTCCCCCTCTGGACGAGCGACGAACGGCGACCAAGGTAGCGGTGGTGCGGCGACGACGACAGCGAGGGCCGGACCGGCGACGACTTTCTCACTCAGCGTATGCTCTCTCTCTCTCTCTCTCTCTCTCTCTCTCTCTCTCTAATCATGTGAAGCAGCTTCTCACATTTTATGACAATCATTCAAGGATCAAATGTAAGAGTAAAGTAGCTCTAGTTCCTGCAACATGGTTCTTGTTCCAATTTTATAAAACTCATTCTTTTTTAAAATAATGATCCTAGCAAGTCGAAAAATGTTAATACCCGCTCTTCTTTCTCTTTATTTATGTTAGTCTTTCAAATGGTGTAGACTACCTGCTAATTTATTAGAATAGAGTTGGGATAGTATTAAATGAAGCAACTTAAAATCAAGTCATAAACACCACATTATGGTAATTGGTTGAATCAGTCTCAACAAATTTTTTGCAAACCATATAAAATAGATTAAAATTAAATTCCTATATTTCATACCTACTATGGTAGGTTTTTTTATTATAAGTTTAAAATTTTTGGACATTCTTTGATATAAAAAGCTGAAAGGCTTGTTTAAAAGATTTATCAAGTTTAAATTTTGTTGACATTCTCTGTTATAAAAGCTGAAAGGCTTGTTTAAAAGTTTTATAAGGTTTAAATTTTTGGACATTCTTGGTTATAAAAGCTGAAAAGTTTGTTCAAAAGTTTCTCTCAAATTAGGCCAAATATTAGTAGGTCTTTCAGAACGTGATTATTTTTTCCCCATACCCCACACCCAATCTCCAATGGAGACCAATTTCTTATTGCCCCATAAATCAGAGTTTGCGTGTTGACCTGAGTTCTTCCAGTTGGTAGCCTGAGCTTTTACACTAACCTTGCTAACATCACTTTCTTAAAAGGACAGAGAGGGCAAAAGTTCTCTGCTGACATTAACAAGTATCTCTGTCTATTTGTCTCCAAATGAGTCACAACTCCCAATCCCCCAACAACACAGAATCGGCATTTATTTGGAGTTATACAGACAAAGGTTTAACCATCCAAATTTGGCATGAAAACTAAATATTTTCAAAGTCTAGATTCTTTGGTTGTCCAATTTTGTTTCACAAGGTCATTTGTTAAAGAGTTTACTCTATAATGTAAAAGAATTGCTTTGATATTTATGACAAATGGATTTGTGTTGATGAATTGCTTTGATATTTATGACAAAGAATTGTTTTTTTTTTTTTTTTGCACATTGAAAATAACCTCCATGTTGTTCCACAACCCTTCACAATCTTTGTCTGAACCCACAACCATTCACAATCTTTGTCTTGTGAACTAAGAGTTTGATAAGTACATTTTTATTTTCTTCTTCAAGTGGCCTTTCACATCTAATAATGTCACACCAATAATACATTGATGCAAAAACTATGAATTTTAGACAGTTTTGCATTATAAATTGGGAACTTCAGGGGATGTATCAATCTAATTAGAGGTTTTTTACTTTATTTATATATATATATATGTATATATAACCAAGTGGTGTGAATGTGTTATGCTTTCATAAAAGCTAAAACATGTCACTTGATGTGAACATGGAGTTGGCATGAAGCCCACTTGAGAGGGAAATAATACACTTACCTACTCCTTTGTCTTACCAAAACTATTCCCATACAAAATTTTCTCTGTCCATGTCCGTGTCTAACACATCTCAGACACTGCTACGACACCCATTTTGGCCTCTGTGCTTCCTAGTTAAAACTCATTTCCTTCCTTTTTTTCCCCTTTCATAGTTATCATTTTCATTTCTTAACTTTAGACTTTATTATAAAGGGATTCCTTCGTATGCCATAGATTCTTCTTAATTGATCTGTAAATGGCAGAAAACTCAATTTGATGAAAACAAATTTGGGTAAATTATACTATTGGTACTTCTAGCTTGAGGAAATTTTCATTTTGGTCCATTAAGTTAACTACATTTATTTCCTCATCTATATGTCCCCTTATAATAATGTAAACCAAATTAAAGGGAAAATTACTCTTTGTCCCCTATGTCTAGGCCTAGTTCTGCAGACACCTACTCAAACTTCGGTTTTGACACTAATACCCCCTTGGATAAAATGAGAACAATGACAGAAATTATACTGCACCTTATTCTGATATATATATGAAAGAGCTTTATCATTTTTGGGAGTCTTGGGTTTATTGTCTAAAGCACTAATGTAGTGGCTGATAAAATTATACATTGTTAGTGCCAAATCCAAAAATAACATTCATTTTTGTTGTGCACTTGTCAATATTACTATGTAAGAAAACCAAACAATGGAGAGAAAGTTAGATAAGGGAGTAGGTAAGTGTATTATTTCCATCCAAAAATAACATTCACTTTTTGCATATTTTTGTTGTTCATTCTTTGATTACAGTTACTCTGAATCTGCCAAGTAATCATTTATATGCCCCAAAATGGTAGTTCTCTACTCAACAAAGCATATTTGACGTGGACAAATTTTAGTATAACAATACTATGTAAGAGTATTTCTTTATGGACCATTGTTTTATATATGCCATTAAGTTTATGGCAACAGTCTTGACGTGCATAAAATTAACATATCATTGGATCTAAAGTAAAAAAATAGGTGCCACGGTTGCATGTCACTTTTCCTTTAATAAAGTCGGTTGCATCACTCTAATAAATTCTCTTTTCAATGCTTGTCTATTACATCTCCATCTATAATTTTCCACTTTTATGTCTAGTTTTTCCAATTTCTCTTAGACTTGTGATTCATCTTGCATTGAACTGCGTTTTCTCTTACAAATTTTGAATTTATAATGAAAGTATGTTACTTGGTGTTTTGCAACATTTTTTTGTCTCACGTGTTATTGTATAAGTATTTCATTTTTTATGTTCTCCCATCAAATCGGTAAATAACTAACTGGGATAAGACCACCTACCTATTTGAGAGAAATTGGAAGGATAGGTATCATGGTACATAAATACGTAGGCATTATATTTAGAGTTACTTTGATGAGATATTTTTGTGGATGTGTACAGATGACGGATAAGAGTTGGATTGATTTGCCAAATAGGATGTCGAGCGAATACATTAATGGGATTGATGAATTCCTTGTGTTTGCCTACACCAATAGGGTTGAAGGTCCGATGATCAGTTGTTCATGTAGGAAGTGTGAGAATTGATACTATTTTGTACGAGAGGGTGTACGGGAGCATCTGATTTTGAATGCTTGTTTAAAAAAATACAAACATTGGATTAATCATGGGGAATCTTACGTATCTCTGCATGGTAATCGAGAGAATGAAACATTAGCTAATTTAGACATTGGGGATGATATGATTGGAATGATACAAGGGGCTATGGGAAATCCACATGCCAGTACAAGTGTTGAAGGTAATGAACCACAGGGGCCTGATCCCCATGCATCTGAACCCCAGCTCGGTCCAAATGCAGAGACTGCAAAGTATTTCAAACTTCTTCAAGATGCACAAAGTGAATTGTATCCGGGTTATTAGAAGTTCACATCTTTGTCATTTATTGTTCAACTTTTACATTTGAAGGTGCTTAATCAGTGGACAGACAAGTCTGTTGACATGTTGCTTGAGTTATTGAATGAGGCGTTCCCGTTGGGTGTGAAACTCCCGGACTCATATTATAAAGCTCAAAAGCTCACAACAGATTTGGGCTTCACGTATGAGACGTGGGATGCATGTCCCAACAGTTGCATGTTGTTTCGAAACGAGGACGCCAATCTTGATAAATGTGTCATATGCAACAGTTTTAGATGGAAATCAAATGGTGATGGTAGTTCAAATGGTCCTAACAAAGGTGGCAAACGAATAGCTGCAAAACAGATGAGGAATTTTCCTTTAAAGCCAAGGTTGCAGAGGTTGTTTATGTCATCAAAGACGGCCAAGTTAATGAGATGGCATGCAGAGGAATGAACTGATGATGGTGTCTTCAGGCATCCTACTGACTCCCTTGCATGGAAAGATTTTGACCGTCGAAATATTGACTTTAGTAATGATTGCCGAAGTGTAAGGCTTGGCTTAACATCTGATGGTTTTAACCCATTCAGAACGATGAACATAGTTCATAGCACTTGGCCTATTGTGCTCGTTCCATACAACTTGCCGCCATGGATGTACATGAAGCAACCATTTCTAATTTTAGCCGTGCTTATTGACGGCCCAAAAGGACCTGGTGACAAGATTGATGTGTATATGCAACCGTTGATTGAGGAGTTGAAAGAACTATGGAATGAGGGTGTGTCAACATTTGATGCATTAACAAATCAAATGTTTCAAATGCATGCAGCTTTACTGTGGACAATTAGTGATTTTCCTGCATACGCAAACTTGTCAGGATTGAGCACTAAAGGCGAATATGCATGTCCTTGTTGCAATAAGGAAACTACATCGTGTTGGTTGAAGCATAGTAGGAAACAATCATACTTGGGTCATCGCAGATTTTTACCTATTGGCCATAAATTTCGGAAGGATAAAGTATCATTTGATGGTAGTCGGGAAGTCAGACTCAAACCAAAATTGTTGTCTGGAACTGAGATGTTGCTACAATTAGAATCTGAGGGTATTTTAACCCAATACAAGAGGGATGACCTTAAGGAAAGGCATAAGAGACAGGTAAAGAAGGAGAAAGCTGGACATCGCACCCATAATTAGAAGAAAAAGAGTATCTTTTATGAATTGCCATATTGGGAGCACAATCTAATAAGACACAACCTCGATGTGATGCATATAGAGAAGAATGTTTGTGACAATGTGTTGTGGACAATATTAGGGGTTGCAGGAAAATCGAAGGATGGTATTAATGCTCGGCGTGATTTACAAGATATGAATATTAGAAAATCCCTATATTTGCAGTTAAGAGGGTTGAATAAAGCCTATTTACCACCAGCACAATTCACGATGACCAAGGATGAGAAAGATTTGTTCTTGAAAGTGTTGAACGAAGTAAGAGTTCCCGACGGGTATTCATCCAATATATCACGTCGTGTGCGCTCACATGATAGAAGTATTGGGGGTCTTAAGAGCCACGATAGTCATATTCTAATGCAACAACTTATTCCATTGGCTATTCGAAGATCGTTATCGAAGAATGTAATTGAACCCTTGATTGACTTGAGCAATTTCTTTAGACAATTGTGTTCGAAAGTGAATCGTGCGACGAATTTGCAATATATTCAAGATCGTATCGCTATAACACTTTGTCATCTAGAGAAAATATTTCCTCTGAGTTTTTTTGATATAATAGAGCACTTGCCTATACATCTAGTTGATGAAGCCTTATTGGGTGGAGCGATTTAGTTTCGATAGATGTATCCAATTGAGAGGTATCTTCTTACTTTGAAGCAATACGTGCGTAATAGAGCTCATCCTGAAGGATCAATTGCTAAAGGATATCTTATGGAAGAATGCATGAATTTTTGTGCACAATATCTCAATGATGTGGAAACCAAATCTAGTCGACCCGTGAGGAACTATAATGGTGCTGATAATTTGGGTCATGCTATTGGTGAAAACACAAGCTTTTATCTTGATAATACTTCTTGGGTACAAGCTCATCGGTACATCTTATTCAATACAAGCGCGGTTCAACCATTCATAAAGTAGGTTAAGTCACTCACTCAATATTTTATTATGTTTTATTGAATTTTCAACAAAATTTTTTGTATTGCTAAAATTTCAATCTACACAGCAAACACCTTGAAGTACTTAAACTCAAAATGCCTCGTGTCGACGATCATCAACTTCGGCGTGAACATTTTGAAACTTTTCACATTTGGTTCAAGGAACATGTATGTATTTAACTCCATAGATTCTAGTTACTTAAGTCGAACTACATTTTAAATTTTACATTTTCGTGTTAAATAGGTCCAAACTTTATGAAGGACTACTGATGTCATATTTTCTGAAGAGATTATTCTATTGGCAAATGGTCCTCATAACCTGGCAAGGAGGTTCAACGGGTATATACTGAATGGGTTTCGGTATCGAGTAAAGGCCATGGATGATCGTCGAGCCACACAAAATTGTGGTGTAGCTTTGAAGGCAGATACCATAAGTTATGCTAGTCGAAAAGACAGGAATCCTCGTGTGGGGTCTGTGTACTATTATGGACAATTGACAGATATTGTTGAGATTCGATATTCCAATGAGAAGAAACATGTGTTGTTTAAGTGTAATTGGATTGACAACATTTACGGAAAGAAAGAAGATGTCTTCAATTTCACGTTGGTGAACTTCAATCATTTGTTGTACCGAGATGATCGAATTACCAATGAACCTTTCATCTTGGCGTCCCAAGCAGAGCAAGTTTGGTATGTTGCAGACCCGTTACAACCAGACTGGCAAGTCATGGTGAAGATGTCTCAAAGAGGTTTATTTGATATGAGTTCGACTGATCCACAAATCAAGCCATACATGAGCCAACAATTGGAAGAAAATATAATGCTTCGTGATGAAGAAGTTGGTTGGGTGAGGGAAGCCGCAGAAGGGGAAACAGTTGATGTTCAAATAGGCTGATATTTAATCAACATTAGTAATTCAATTAAGGCCAAGGTTGTAGTTAAACATCAATTTCTTAATTTACTTTGTCTTTGTAATTGTATCAGTTCAATTAATGTCATCTTATAGTTGATGACAAACCATTGTCTATGTTTCTAATGTCAATTAATGTTATATTGCTTGCAGGTTATTATGGGAAGGAAGAGGAAGCCTGATCATCCCCGGTGCATGATGTCTGATGTGCTACATAACAGGACATCAGTAGCACCACCATCAGAGGAGGCATCACATCGGCCACCATCAGAGGGGCCATTAGTGCCACCACCATCTGAGGGGCCATTAGTACCACCGCATCAACCACCATCAGTGGCACCACAGCAGCTACCATGTACTCAGCCTCCACGCCTACCATCGGTGCGTCCACCATCAGTGGCACCACAGCAACTATCATCCCGACTAGAGTCATCAGCTTATGAGCCATCCGCAGGCATATAAATTTGCTTTGACTTGTATGAAAATTATTTAAACATACATTTATTTATGCTCATTATATATAACTTGTTTATTCTCATTGTATTTTGCAGACCCTTCGACTTCTTCACAGCCTACCTCAGGTATAAGAATTCGATTTGTATTCACATTATTTAAATTTGCATTTGTTTATTACCATTGCATATTGTTTATTGTTATTGTATCTCGCAGGTCATGTTAGTTCTTCATCAACCTCGACTAGGCGTGGTAGAGGATGTGCCAATGGCATTAAAGAGTGGGGTACTGGTAAAAAGCTGGACATACAATTTGATGAAAATTACTGCCCAATAGGGGATAACGTGGCTAAGTTAACTACTCAACTTAGCATTATTGTGCGGAATGGTAACATTGTTCCTCTTACTTTTCTTGACTGGAACAATGTGCCTGATGATATTGTTGATGCTATCTAGAAGGATGTGAAGGTAAAAGTATATTTTTGTCCACAAATTCGAATTCCAAAATTGTGTTATTATTATTTAAACTTTGAAATTGTGTTTTATAGGACAATTTGAATATATGTCCAGAGGAGTACAAGCCAATCTGCATGAAAAACTGCAACAGCATATGGAATGATCACAAGAACAAGATTAAGGCTAAGTATTTCAAGCCTAGAAGTTCTGATCCTAATCTAAAGGATGATGTTCCTTTGCACATTGTGCCAAGCCAGTGGGAAGAACTTGTGGAGTATTGGTGTACTTTCGATGCTGAGGTATACGAATAAGTTATATTTATGATATGTAAACATACAAATCATATTTACATACTTACATTTGTTGAACTTGTTATAGAAAATTGCAAGTAGGAACGCTAAAAATCGGCGAGCTCACGGCATAGCTCATATCACAGGGCGTACTACTTTCTCTCAAATACGGCATGAGGTTTACATTTTATTGTTTTATTTTTGTATATAAATAAACATTGTATATTTGCAAATTATTTGGATTATAATTTTCATATTTCTAAAAAAATGTAGATGACCAGTAAGGGGGAGTCTACTAATAAGATGAATGTTTGGCTTATGACACATAGAGTAGATGACCCAGAGGTTATCCAGACCTTGGTAGTTTCCAAACACCTTTGATTGTATTTAAAGTTTATTTTTTGTGTGTCAACCATCTTAACTTGGCATATACTTGTATGTCTTATTCAATACATGATGAGTTTAATCGTCAACTTTCTATGCTACCCGAGGATGGTCGGACTTTAGAGGCTAGGAATGTCATTTTCCATGAGTTGATAGGTCATGACGGATATGGATATTGTCGCACATACGGGAGAATTGTGCCTCGGAGAGCGGTGTATAAAGATGGTGCTGGGCCATCACAGTCAACACCCCAGCCATCGACTATTGATCAGATCACGCAGCAGGTTCGTGCAGAGCTAAGGGATGAGTTGAAGGAGGAGCTGTGAGCAGAGTTCTCTACACATTTACAGCAGATGAGAGCTAAGATGATGACCTTTGTGTCACAGGGGGCGAGTGTAGATCCCAACAGACAGGTTCGATATAAATTAAATTGTTTGATAGTTCAATTTTCACACAAGATTATGTATAAAATTCGAATATGATTAACACATTATGCATTGACTATCATAGGTTCCTGATGCATCGAGTGGCCACCGGGCATTTAGGAAATCTACAGAAGACGAGAATCCATATACACCACCACCAAAAGATCAGGTATAAAATGTATCTTTGCATTCTAAGCTAAAATGTATCTTTGCATTCTTTGCATTCTAAGTTAAAAGACTTGTGGGAGAAGACGGGACTAGTTAGAGCCGGATTTAGCACGAAACTTGGCACACACGACCGCGTAGGCACAAAAGACTTATGGGAGAAGACGTGGCTCGAATCGGGTTCCCGGTTTGGGAGTCAGAGTCGGATTTCACTTTAGGCAAACTAGTTCCTTAAGAAACTTGAATTCGAAGTGTTAACGCCCCAAAATCACCAAACGGCGTCGGTTTAGCACGAAACTTGGCACACATGACCGCCTAGGCATAAGAGACTTGTAGGAGAAGACGGGGCTCGAATCGGGTTCCCGGTTTGGGAGTTAGAATCGGATTTCACTCTAGGCAAACTAGTTCCTTAAGAAACTTAAATTCGAGGTGTTAACACCCCAAAATCACCAAACGGCATCGGTTTAGCACGAAACTTGGCACACACGACCGCCTAGGCATGAGAGACTTATAGGACAAGACGGGGCTCGAATCGGGTTCCCGGTTTGGGAGTTAGAGCCGGATTTCACTTTAGGCAAACTAGTTCCTTAAGAAACTTGAATTCGAGGTGTTAACGCCCCAAAATCACCAAACGGCGTCGGTTTAGCACGAAACTTGGCACACACGACCGCCTAGACACGAGAGACTTGTGGGAGAACACAGGGCTCGAATCGGGTTCCCGGTTTGGGAGTTAGAGTCGGATTTCACTTTAGGCAAACTAGTTCCTTAAGAAACTTGAATTCGAGGAGTTAATGCCCCAAAATCACCAAACGGCGTCAGTTTAGCACGAAACTTGGCACACACAACCGCCTAGGCATGAGAGACTTGTGGGAGAAGACGGGGCTCGAATCGGGTTCCCGGTTTGGGAGTTAGAGCCGGATTTCACTTTGGCAAACTACTTCCTTAAGAAACTTGAATTCGAGGTGTTAACGCCCCCAAATCACCAAACGGCGTCGGTTTAGTACGAAACTTGGCACACACGACCGCCTAGGCATGAGAGACTTGTAGGAGAAGACGGGGCTCGAATCGGGTTCCCGGTTTGGGAGTTAGAGCGGAATTTCACTTTAGGCAAACTAGTTCCTTAAGAAACTTGAATTCGAGGAGTTAATGCCCCAAAATCACCAAACGGCTTCAGTTTAGCACGAAACTTAGCACACACGACCGCCTAGGCATGAGAGACTTGTGGGAGAAGACGGGGCTCAAATCGGGTTCTCGGTTTGGGAGTTAGAGTCAGATTTCACTTTAGGCAAACTAGTTCCTTAAGAAACTTGAATTCGAGGTGTTAACGCCCCAAAATCACCAAACGGCGTCGGTTTAGCACGAAACTTGGCACACACAACCGCCTAGGCACGAGAGACTTGTGGGAGAAGACGGGGCTCGAATCGGGTTCCCGGTTTGGGAGTTAGAATCGGATTTCACTTTAGGCAAACTAGTTCATTAAAAAACTTGAATTCGAGGAGTTAATGCCTCAAAATACCAAACGGCGTCAGTTTAGCACGAAACTTGGCACACACAACCGCCTAGGCATGAGAGACTTGTGGGAGAAGACGGGGCTCAAATCGGGTTCCCGGTTTAGGAGTTAGAGCCGGATTTCACTTTAGGCAAACTAGTTTCTTAAGAAACTTGAATTCGAGATGTTAACACCCCAAAATCACCAAACGGCGTCGGTTTAGCACGAAACTTGGCACACACGACCGCCTAGGCACGAGAGACTTGTGGGAGAAGACAGGGCTCGAATCGGGTTCCTGGTTTGGGAGTTAGAGTCGGATTTCACTTTAGGCAAACTAGTTTCTTAAGAAACTTGAATTCGAGGTGTTAATGCCCTAAAATACCAAACGGCGTCGGTTTAGCACAAAACTTGGCACACACAACCGCCTAGGCATGAGAGACTTATGGGAGAAGATGGGGCTCGAATCGGGTTCCCGGTTTGGGAGTTAGAGCCGAATTTCACTTTTGGCAAACTAGTTCCTTAAGAAACTTGAATTCGATGCGTTAATGCCCCAAAATCACCAAACGGCGTCGATTTAGCACGAAACTTGGCACACACGACCGCCTAAGCACGATAGATTTGTGGGAGAAGACGGGGCTCGAATCGGGTTCCCGGTTTGGGAGTTAGAGTCGGATTTCGGTCTAGTCAAAATTATTTACTAAACTATCTTTCTAATTATATAATAGTTAATTTTTTAATATTTTTCTGTAATTAAAATATTAACACCATTATATTGTTATTAATTATTTTTATTTTGTTTTTTTTCAGATATTTCCTGAGTAGCAGTTTGCTTCTTGTGGAATGCGGGCGTGTAAAGATTATGACCAACTTTTGTTTTTATAACCCACAAAAGAATCAAGACGAAAATTTTTGGTTTTGATTTTGATTTATGTTATTTAAATTTGTGAACAACATTATGTATGTATTATGCAACATTATGTAGTGGCATAATTTTTATTGTTATGAATTTTTATTTATGTATTGTTATGAATGGAACAACATTATGAATTTTCATCATTTGCCAACTTTTGTTTATGTATGTATTTATATTATTATGTAATTTTTGGATTTTTTTTTAGTTATTTTTCATTTAATACAGGTTATTTTTATATTTTTAATAATTTTAAAACAGGGTTTTTTTTTATTTTTTATTTTTTGAGACGGCAGAACACCCCGTCGCAAAAAAAAAAAATTTGTACCAGGCTTTTTGCGATGGCACCCATACTGTCGCAAAAGGTATGGAATTTAATTGAAAAATAAGGCTTTAGCGACGGCTCCGGTTGCCGTCGACAATAGTCATTAGCGACAGCTCAGGTTGCCGTCGACAATAGTCATTAGCGACAACACTTTTAGCGACGGGATTTTTGCCGTCGCAAAAAACTCTTTTAGCGACGGCAATATTGTGCCGTCGCAAAAAAACCCAGATTTTCATCCATTATTGGTGACAGAAATTTATCGTCGCAAAAAAGAAATTTTCCCGTCGCAAAAACAATGGCGACGGCACTTGCCATCGCTAAAGCCCTTTTGCAACCCCCTTTGTTGCGACCTCCACTTGCCGTTGCAAAAAGATATTTTACCGTCACAAAAAGCTTTTGAGACGGCGTTTGGGGTATTTGCAACGGCGTTTTGCCGTCGCAAAAAATATTTTTTTTTTGTCGTGAATATGTGTGTGAAGTCATGATTAAAACTCCACACCAAACATAGCCTTATCTTTTCAAAACTCAACTCACAACTCCACACTTAAATCACAATTCCATACTTAAATCATAATTCTAAAACTAAACCAAACGGAGCCTATATTTTGGATGATTTCTAGATTTTTTTTTTTTTTTTTTTGCAATTCAGTAAATGGTTGTGAGAGAAAAAGTGATTGGTTGATGTGTAGGATGTAATATTTTATCTTTCTAACTATTTTAATATTTTTTCTCTTTATTGGTTATTTTAGCCAAAAAAGTCATTCCCAAATAGGGTCGTAATTCTCTTGGTCCATGTCACTTGTTTGGATAATTAAAAATGACAAAAATTGAGTAAAATATAAAGAAATGCCTATTTGAATTTCTCTAAAAGTATACAATTGAGAGAGAAAAAGGGTAATTATGTTTACACTACAAAACTAACTACTTACACCCTTAATTTATTTATTTATTTTTTTTTTCACAATTTTTATAATTCAATTATTACTTTTGTTTCTATCATCCACTCTTCTCCTTACATTCAAAACCTAAAAAATCCTAACTTATTCCACCATCTCACCGTAGTCACTACTCTCTCCATCGTTTCACCATTACGACCATCACCGTCGTCGTGAACACTACCTTCGCAACGCTTCACTGTCGCAACCATCACCCCCTTTGTCGCTCCACTACAGTAACTCTCGCCACCATATCAACCACTCCATATGCGTTCCCTACCACTGCGACCTATCGTCGTCGTAGCAAAGTAGGGCTCGCGGTGGTCAAAGATAATTGTTCAAATTTTGTTCAGTGTACCAAAAATATACAAAACTAAACAATTTGGAACCCCACTGTCAAACAAAACCAAATTGCACATAAAGCAACTACCGAATAAAATTGAAACACTCTTACATCCATTTCCAAACATACAAACCTATCATGTTCAACATCTTACAACCGAACATACCTTGCATGAACGGCAACCCATAACTAAACAAAGGTCATGTGTTCAGTGAACCAGAACCGAATGGCTCATAAAATCTGCGGTCAGTGGTGAAATGTTAAGTAACGGTTGTTGGCGATTAGCAAACGAAGCTAGATGGAAGGGAAGGGCGACGACAGAGGACATAGATGAGACGGATAGGGACTAGGTGAGGAAAAAAGGTTGTAGTGGAGAGACGGCGATGGTGGTAGGCCAGTGGAGATAGTAGTGATAAGATAAGGGTGTAATAAAAAATTAGGTTTTCAAATTAGGAGCGATAAGTCATTATGGTAATTTTAGATATGGATGTAAAGAGTTAGAAGTGTAGTATAAATAGAACTACCCAAGAGAAAATAAAACAATTAAATACTATTTTATTATAATGCTAAAACTACCCTTTTATATACAAAAGAAATAAAATTACTAACACCTATAAAAGATTGATTTGGTAATATAATATAAAGATAATTATTGAAAAGTTTAAGGTAATGAGGGTATAAGGTATTAGGCCCATTGAATATTTTTTTTGTTCGTAAATGTCCACCATTTGTGAAATAGTTTGGTGAGAAGTCCTTTTATTAGTTTTGGAGGACATTTTGTTTTCAATTTTATCTTCTAATTTATCAGTTGACTTTGGTTGACTATTTGTTCAATTTTTTTCTTTATCTGTTCAAATATTTTCCAATATGTTCAAAAAAAATTATCTGTTCAAATTTTTTTCCTATATGTTCAAAACTTTTCCTATCAATTCAATTTTGTTACTAATATGTTTAAAACTATATGTTCAATTTTTTATCTATTTAATTTTTTGTATCTATTCAAACTTTAAACATATTTTATTATCTGTTCAAATATTTTTTCTCTTTCTGTCTATCTTTCATTTTTATCTGTTCAACACAAAAACAAGAATAAAAAATTATCTATTTGATCATTATCATCATCATCATGAACAACAACACTAGGTCAACAACTACAAAAAAAAAAAAAAAGGTTCAAATATAATCTGAAGCAAAGAAATCTAACTATTTTACATACATATAAAGAAATCATAGAGAGAGATAAAAATGAACAAGAACACTTTCTTCAGCTCATCAAATATTCTATTGTCTTCCTAAATCAACATCTTTTGCTCTCTATGGATCCACTCTCAGTTCTGTGGGACTTCACAATCCGAAATGATCTTGACAAGATCGTCCGAATAGGCGATGAGTTTTGTATCGGCGGCGACTACTACTACTCATTCCCATGCAGCTAAGATTAATTGTTGAAGATGCACAGGTCCACTAAGCACCACGGTGGGCGAGATTTAAATCACTCGATAGTTAAGTTGTTGAATGATCATGTCACACACTGTGGTCTTACCAGAAACAGTACCTTTCGAAACTCCTACTTAATATTTATAAAACATGAAAATCAAAATACAACTTCATCAAATTGAAATTTATTTCATATCAATTATAGCAAGAGTGTAGCTCTAAACAGATAGTGAATAAAAAAATAAAAACTGAAATCATTTTAATAGGTAAGAAAATCGAAGGAAAGCTAACAGATTTTCTAAGCAATCAAATAAAGAAAAGTGAAAATAAATTACCAATAACGAAGGGCTGCTTAGGGAGTTAGAGTCGGCTAATTTTGAATAAAGAGATCATCAAGATCGTCAGTGTCATTGAAAGTTCACTTTGCGAGATCGTTGGTCTGTTCACGATCGTTGGTCTTTTTTGGAACAACATCGAAGGATGCGGCAGCGATGAAAAGATGGGGCTAAGGTTCAGATCGGAGGGATAGGCGGCAGCAGAGAGATGGACTAGGGTTTAGGTTGGAGGCAGTTGTAGCGGTGGAGAGAGTAGGTGGTGGTCTGGCAAAGAAGTTACTTCACGACCTCCACGAAGAGGTTGGACTTGCACAATAGAGGAAAGGCGGCAGTGAGGTGGAGGAAGGGGCTAGAGATTAGGTTGGAGGCATTTGTAGCGGTGAAGAAAATATGTGGTGGTTTGACGGATGAGCTACTTCAAGACCTCTATGAAAAGGTTGGGCTGCACGGTAAAGGAAGGGGCCACAGTGGTAGCGATAGTGGTGGTGGCACCGTTGCAGGAGAGGTTCTGATTGTCATTGTTAAGACGAGAGAGAGAGAGAGAGAGAAAGAAAAAAAAAAAAGAAAGAGAGAGGGTTTAGTTAGAAAGAAAGAGAGGGTTTGGTTAGGGTTTTGCTTACTAAATAATATATATACAGGTAGCTTGGTCATTTTGTAACATCTTGTCCTTATTGACAAAGTATTTTAGAGTGTGGATCTTTGGCCAAAGAAAATTCAAAATTGGATTTATGGACCAAGTGCCTTATAGTATATCATTTATTTAATTTTACTTTGTGGGAGGTTCTTTTTCTACACCTTCAGTTCACACCATTCATTTAGTTCACACCACACATATTTTGATTTTTTGAATTTTCTCAATTCACATCTCATAATCTCACATAATGTAACGTCTCATTACCTGCTGGCTCAAGTAACTTATGAGTCTACCAATATAACTCAAAAACTTAAGCCCAAGTTACTTAGTAGCAAACTAATGGTGCTTTATATGCCTAAGATCACCTGTGCAAATTTTTGATGTGGGACGGGGTTGTTACAAACTCTCCAACTTATAAGTTCTCACATCCTTGTGAAGGTCTATAGTCAATCAAAATACCACAACAAACTCACGGCCAACCTAGAATAATGACCCACATGGTTTATTACTTGGGCTAGCAGGTAGTAGGGCATTACAAATGATATCAGAGCTGACACATACGTACAACCATATGGGTCACTGTTTTGGGCTGGCCATGAGCTTATCGTGTTATTCTGATTGATTATGGACTCTCGCGAGAACGTGATGATTTGTAAGTAGGGGAGTTTGTAGTAACCATGTCCCTATATCAAAAGCTTGCATAGGTGATCTTGGCCATATAAGGCACCACTAGCTTGTTACTGTGTAACTTAAGCTTAAGATTTTGGATCATGTTGGTAGACCCATAAGTTACTTGGGCCAGCACGTAGTGAGACATTATACATATAATCTCCAAAATACCCTTATCATCAACATCTCAACTTTAATTATAGCCCTAAATCTAACCCATCAACCACCATCGTTATCTCTGACACCACTCTCTTTCTAACCAACCCACCATAACCTTATCCCTTCCTTTATTTCCATTGCCTTTGTAGGTGGATGATGGGATGAAAGAAGAAGGGGGAGGAGGAAGAGGAGTGGCGACGATGATAGGGGAGACAAGTATGTGTGCGTGCAACTTGAGCAAGATCAATTGAGTTGAATAGTTGCTTAGACCCAACAATCTACAATGCAAATTTGTATGTCAAAACCAAATCGATCATAGTAAATTGAACTTAAGGTAGGCTCAAATTATGAAGAATTTCATTCCATGAGATCAAGTCAAAATTCATAGATTTAAACTTTTATGGGATTTTTACTGAAACCCCTCCATTGAGAGGCCTTTTTAATGAAAAAGACAAGGAAAAAATTGATGGCGCTAAAATCCCTATAATTAAAAAAAACATGGTAAAAAGACCTACATGGCTTTTCGTATATATAGGCAACACAGAAGCTTGGAATAGACAAAGTGATGGGTCTTTTGTGTTCTTCCTAAAAACGAACTGTTTGTTAGTGTAAACTCTTTACTTCGAAACTGTTCTTCGACCAAACTCTCCTTCGAAAAATATAGATCAAAGCAAAGATTGAAGCATAAGAATAGAGTTTGAATCACCATTTCTTATATTTCAAAGGTATCGAACGATTTCATAATCTTCTATTGTTTCTATTTAGTTTAGTTTAGTTTTTAATTAATTTTTTTTTATACCAAATTTAGGATTTAAGACAAGATTTATCATTCTTCATCTATAATCATGCCACATTGATAATGTAGGTTGCATTAAGAGAGTTTGCTTTCGTATTATTCTAATATTCTTGTTACTACATTTTTTTACATTGTTATTGTTTTTCATAGTAAAATATTATTTGTTTTTCAAAGTTAAATGTTAATTTTTTTAGAGTAAAATATTAGTATTTTTTATAGTAAAAATTACAATTCTATTGCCTACTGCCTTTAATTAGTAGTAAATTTTCACATTGTTTGTAACAGTATTCTGAAAAAGAGTTGAACGACAAGAAAATACATGATCTTTGAGCAATATTGGTGTATGCATTCTGAAATGATCATCCAAGATCGTGGACTGAAGAAGAGGACAAAAGCAAGAATGTGAAAGTGAAAGCATAACATCGCAATGGAAGATGTCAATGAAACAACAAATATAATTTATGAGAAATAATAGCTTGTTTGGTTCTGGTTTTTAGAAAATTCTACTTTTTTAGTTTTCGTATTTTAATATTTTCAATGAATTTTTTAAAATATTTTAAGCATTTTTTTAAAGTCATGGTATTATTGTGAAAATAGGTTTGCATGTGTAGTTTATACCATTAAAAAGATGATTGAAGGTTTTATTTGGCCCCTAAATCTGCCAGGAAATTTGTACGAATTTTTAGACAATTTTATACTCAAAATTTGAAGATGATTTCTCTACAAATTGTTTAGAATGATGTCTACTTCATCCATGCATTTTTGCAACAATTTTGGAGTTTTGTACGAATTTATACAGATTTTAAACCAAATCTGGAGTTATAGGCAGATTTTACTATGTGTTTGAAAAATCATTAAAAAATTTATATTAAACCAAATCTGGTAATTTATAAACAAAAAATGAAATTTGAGAAGTCTAATTTCATAATAAATTTTTAGATTATGGAATTGATTTATAAATTTAAGTATGGAATTAATTTAAGAAAATGTGATAAATCTGTGTCATAAACTTTCTTGGAATTTTTAAGAATTATTTATAATTTATTTTTGGAAAATGCTTTCTGAAAAATGACCATAAAATATTTATTGAGTATTCTGTAGATTTATATGAATTTTAGAGTTGTATAAGTAATTTATTTATAATTTTATTTGCGAGATATACATTTTGAAAATTTTGGCAGATTCATGAGGAATAAAAAATTTTCTTTTCAATTGTTTATTTGGACTAAAATTTAATATTGTGCTAGTTTAATCTTATAGATTAAAAATCCATGCATGTGTGTGATTATGATTTATTTCTTTTTGGTATCTACATTATTATTTCATAACATGGTTTAAATTAATTGTTTATTTAAATTTTGTACATTGATTTATTTTTGTGTGACATGTGTAATATTTTATGTTGGAAATTTTAATGAGTTGGTACAACATTATTGGTGAATAAAAATTTGAATTATTTGTGATTAATATAAAAACTAACTAAAACGATTAACGGCATATACAAAGTTAACAATTGGTAGTTAATACCAGTTGTTTAGAGTAAGTCTTGGTTTTAAAGAGTGTACGAAATTAAGGGTTGACGGTTAATACCGGTTGTTCAGGGTGAGCCCTGGTTTTTGAGAATTCTCACGCAAATTGTGTTGCGAAACCCTAAGATGGCACGGGACTTATTTGAACATTTTTCGGTATTCGGTTTTGGAATAAGGGTGGATGTGCAGGTGGCACACATGGAGATTACGTACCCCTGGCAGACCGTTTCCTTGGGGCAGACCACGGATGCCAATACTTGGGTATATAACTCCGGATATGGGCATCCCTGGTAGTTACGGTTGGTAACACTTAAATATTTGACCAATGGGTGATTTCAAATTAACCGTTGCCATGCTTAGTGGTTGATAAGTTAAATCTCTTTGGTGAGATTTCGAGTGTCACCTAATTTATTAGAATTGTTGAAATTATTTTAATGGTTGTAATTTATGTTTACTTATATTGTTATCTTATATTTATAATCTCATTATTTTTCTCTTAAAAAGAATTGTAGGTTGGTTATGTTTTCTTACTGTGTTGCAAAACTCATGGCATATATTTTTGTTGCCCTGGCGTTTTATGCCAAGTTTTGGCGAGGAAATAATTGAAGCTAAAATGGAGTTGACGCTAACGTAGAGCCTTGGCTGACATGAAACCATGACTAGAGTCAAATAACTTTTATTATCTTATGTATTAGCTATTAAGGACTTTATGATTTCATTTGATATTGTATTTGGATAATTTTAAGTTTTTATTTAATATTATTTGAACCTTTGGTTATGTACGAGAGCTAGAATGTCCTATTAAGATGTAAACTTTTTGATTTATTAAGTCATTTTATTTATTTAATTTCCCTTGATATTCTAAAAATTTGGGACGTCACAATTCTTACATAGTTGTAGGATTGAAATGGAATAGTGAAATGGTAGGAAAATATGCAATCTCCTTAACTTCCTCCTCTTATTAACTCACTCCACTTCGCAGATTTTTTTTTTTTCTTCTCAAGTTTCCTTTGCCTTCTTTAATCAAAGAGTAGCATGCATATATATAAACGTGTTGCTGAGGCTTTCCCCCATCTCTCTCTCTCTCTCTCTCTTCTTTTCATTATTCTATTTAGCCACTTTCTCTCAATTCCAAGGAGTATGATAGGGTTGTGGTTCCTATATTAACATGCAAACAAGTATATGGCAAAGTTTCCATCGAAAATCTTTTTTATTTTTTTTATTTTAATATTTATGTATTTGTGTGAGTTGCTTAAAATTGATACATTAAGATTTTTAACTAAGGTATTTAGTAAAAATAATTATCATGTTAAATCCTAATTAAAATAATTTATAAACAACAAATATTGAACACCCACAAAATTATTATTCTTAATAATGTCTTTGTTAGTGATTGAATTGGGTTAATTTAAAACTAACTTTTACACTAATATATATTTCAAATAAACTCTGGATAAAATAAATAAATTAAATAATTAATTAAGTTATTTATTTATTTATTATTATCTTCTTCATTTTTTAGAATAATTAAATGCGGGTTTTCACAGTAATACAATGCTGAACAATTTAAATTACTCTAGTTCCATGTTACCGGAAAAAATTTTGTTTCCCAGCATTATGTTACCGTTCAATTGGGAAATTTTTGTTCGCTTCCCAACAAAGGCAGTAAAGTCCACATTAAAGTGCCTGTTCGGTCACACAATGTGAAACAATTTACAAAAATTTGGTGCTATAACGCCGGAATAAATGGTTTTGTCCAGCCTTTTGTGGCTATACATTTAAAGAGCCACTTCCTCCCAAATGATGTGGTAATAATTTGTGCTGGGCCTGTTTGATAATAAAATGCTAGTGAATTTTAATTGCTCCAGTGTCGTGTTACCAGATAAACTATTTTATGCCAGCATTATGTTGCCATAGAATTGGAGAATTTCAATTTGCTTCACAACAAAGTCAGTGGAGCCCACTGTGAAGTGTCTGTTCAGTCACATAATAGTAGACAAATTACATTTGTCCGGTGTTATGTTGCTGGAAGAAATATATTAGTCTAGCGTTCTGTTGCTATCAATTTATAGAGCCACTTTGTTCTAAATAATAATTTGGGCTTGTCCGGTAATAGAATGTTAACGAATTTGAATTAATCCAGTTCGATAAAAAACATCCATAAATCAAACACGCATCTATAAAATCAAACATAAAAAGTTTCCATAAAATATTTCATAACAAAATCAAGTGTACGAATATCCATAAAAGCATCCATAAAATCTGTCATTGTTTACATCCATCAATCAAACATGTTATCATAATTCTTCTATATCGATTGTTTCGGTAGTTATTACGTCAAGTCTGATAAGAGTACGAAATTGCTGAATACAGATAGTATATGCTTTCTCCCATCCAATAGCACACGGGTTATGAAAACGAATCTAATTATTTGCTGTCGGAGGTACTGGATGACCTGGTTACAGATAAACCTATAACAAAGAAATCAATAAATATAATTACAAAATAAGACATGGTAATGATGTAAGTAGGCTCGATAGTTACCTGCACGAAATGGTTTCCATTCACAAATCCTATGCAGATATCTCTTCGATCAGGTGTTGTAATCGGTATTGATCTAAGTGGTAAAAACATCAAGCATTGTTGCATAGATAAATGGTAAAAAACGACTCGATAGTATGATGCTATCAAATGGCCCATGTCGGGCATAGTCTTCCAATGATTAAATCTAGGGCTAGGTTCGAAGTAGGATAAGATAGAGTTAAGTTCATCAACAATTTCTTGTGAACCAAATAGTTGCACGTAGTGTACTGCATTCGAATGCAACTCAGTCAACAAGTTGCGCCTAATTTGTTGCCAATCATCTTCACCTAAACCAATCAATCTAGCTATTGCCTTAAAACCACAATTGCCATCTGCTTGTACATCTTTTATGTAGCGCACTACGTGTAGTTGTCCTCCCGTTCATGACCAATATAAGCAAAAGCAACTGAAAAAGTCAAGTCTGTTGATGTTACCCCAACAATCTCTAAGAGATGGAGTCGATGCATATTAGTCTTGCATATGTAATCCATAATCAACACATGTAGAAATGCACGTAACAACTCCAAACTAACTGGGTGTGCTCAGAACAAGTCAGTCACCATCTCTCTATCATCACATTGATGCCACTCAACATAATTTTGAATCGACAATTGCCCCAATAGTTATTGCATCTGTGATCTTCCCGCCCCTTGTACTACTCGATGTTGATGCCGTACGTTGTAGATTGTCTTCATTGTTGTCGCATTAAAGGCATCCCTTTGTTTCAATGTAACCAATATCTCTTTTGGTCACACCATACTCTTCGATATGTCAACTAATAAGGATGTTTCCTCCTTAGATAATCTGCCAGCAAATGAGTGCCCTTCAAGATGTTCAGTAGACGGATGATTGTGCACTCCACATAGGACATGCCACTACAGGAAAACAGACTAAAAAACACGGAGGAATTAGCGACGGTGCGCCTCCCGTCGCAAAAAACCCTTTTTTGCGACGGTAACTTTACCCGTCGCAAATAATAGCCTTTAGCGACGGTAGATCCCCGTCGGTAATAAAACTACGCGGAGGGGTCGGAAATACGGAAGTATTAGCGACGGTAAACAAACCGTCGCAGAAAACTCCCTTTTTGAGACGGCAGTGGATCATTTGCGACGGAAATTCGCCGTCGCAAAAATATGTTATTCAAACGGCGTCGTTTTACGATTAAATGACCACTATTTGCGACGAGCTACACATACCGTCGCAAAAAGTAAAATAAAAACCACGCCCGCCCTTCTTTTTCCTATTGGCGCTCGACCTTCATCCCCAAATCCCTAACTTCATCCCAAATCCCTAACTTCGTCCCCCCAATTTCTCAAACGGGCTACGGGTAGTGGTGCTCCGGCGACGGCGAGCAAGCAGCGGTGGTGCGGCGGCGACGGCGACAGGTAGTGGTGCTCCCTCCGGCGACGACTCTCTCTCTCTCTCTCTGCGTATGCTCTCTCTCTCACTCTCTCTATCTCTCTCGGTCTCTGTATATATATACATGAATGTCTATATATATATATAAATCTGTATTTATGAATGTCTATATATATATATGAATGTCTATATATATATGAATGTCTATATATAAATCTGTCCATATATATATAAATCTGTCCATATATCTGAAATCTGTCTATATATATAAATCTGTATTTATTTATATATCTGTATAAATCTGTATTTCATATATATAAAAATCTGTATATAAAAATCTGTATATAAAAATCTGTATATAAATCTGTATTTATATATCTGTATTTCATATATATAAAAATCTGTATAAAAGTTCAAAAACTTGTTGTGAAAAAAAAAAAATAGAGTTTAGTTTAAGATTAATGTTGATAATGAATGAGTTTAGTTCAAATTAGATTTATATTTTGAAAAAGTTATGAAAATAAATAATAATTTCATATATATTTAATAGGACAAATTAAATTTAGTGCATTTAAGGTTAAGATTAATTTTGATAATGAATGAGTTTAGTTTGATTGTCAAAAACCTCAATGGTTTATTTGCATGAAATTTCAAAAATTTATTAAATAATGTTGAAATATGTATGTGTCGTAGACAATATATTTGCAAAATATGTATGTGTCTTAGACAATATAAATTGAAAACCAATCAAAATATTAGGGTTTATTTTTATTTTCACTTATTTATTCTGTTTATTAGGTTTTTTTTTTTTTGTATTTTTTGACGTTTAATATGACAATTTATTTTTTTGCGGAGAGGAATGCTATCATTTACTTGATTTGCGTAGGTATTATATTTAGAGTTACTTTGGTGAGATATTTTTGTGGATGTGTACAAATGATGGATAAGAGTTGGATTGATTTGCCAAATAGGATGTCGAGTGAATACATTAATGGGATTGATGAATTCCTTGTGTTTGCCTACACCTATAGGGTTGAAGGTTCGATGATCAGTTGTCCGTGTAGGAAGTGTGAGAATCGATACTATTTTGTACGAGATGGTGTACGGGAGCATATGATTTTGAATGGTTTTTTTAAAAAATACAAACATTGGATTAATCATGGGGAATCTTACATATCTCTGCATGGTAATCGAGAGAATGAAACATTAGCTAATTTAGACATTGGAGATGATATGATTGGAATGATACAAGGGGCTATGGGAAATCCACATGCCGGTACAAGTGTTGAGGGTGATGAACCACAGGGGCCTGAACCCCAGCTCGGTCCAAATGCAGAGACTGCAAAGTATTTCAAACTTCTTCAAGATGCACAAAGTGAATTGTATCCGGGTTGTCAGAAGTTCACATCTTTGTCATTCATTGTTCGACTTCTACATTTGAAGGTGCTTAATCAGTGGACAGACAAGTCTGTTGACATGTTGCTTGAGTTATTGAATGAGGCGTTCCCGTTGGGTGTGAAACTCCCGGACTCATATTATAAAGCTCAAAAGGTCACAACAGATTTGGGCTTCACGTATGAGACGTGGGATGCATGTCCCAACAGTTGCATGTTGTTTCGAAACGAGGACGCCAATCTTGATAAATGTGTCATATGCAACAGTTCTAGATGGAAATCAAATGGTGATGGTAGTTCAAATGGTCCTAACACAGGTGGCAAACAAATAGCTGCAAAACAGATGAGGTATTTTCCTTTAAAGTCAAGGTTGCAGAGGTTGTTTATGTCATCCAAGACGGCCAAGTTAATGAGATGGCATGCAGAGGAACGAACTGATGATGGTGTCTTCAGGCATCCTGCTGACTCCCTTGCATGGAAAGATTTTGACCGTCGGAATATTGACTTTAGTAATGATTGCCGAAGTGTAAGGCTTGGCTTAGCATCTGATGGTTTTAACCCATTCAGGACGATGAACATAGTTCATAGCACTTGGCCTGTTGTGCTCATTCCATACAACTTGCCGCCATGGATGTGCATGAAGCAACCATTTCTAATTTTATCCGTGCTTATTGACGGCCCGAAAGGACCTGGTGACAAGATTGATGTGTATATGCAACCGTTGATTGAGGAGTTGAAAGAACTATGGAATGAGGGTGTGTCAACATTTGATGCATCAACAAATCAAATGTTTCAAATGCATGCAGCTTTACTGTGGACAATTAGTGATTTTCCTGCATACGCAAACTTGTCAGGATGGAGCACTAAAGGAGAATATGCATGTCCTTGTTGCAATAAGGAAACTACATCGTGTTGGTTGAAGCATAGTAGGAAACAATCATACTTGGGTCATCGCAGATTTTTACCTACTGGCCATAAATTCCGGAAGGATAAAGTATCATTTGATGGTAGGCGGGAAGTCAGACTCAAACCAAAATTGTTGTCTGGAACTGAGATGTTGCTACAATTAGAATCTGAGGGTATTTTAACCCAATACAATACGGATGACCTGAAGGAGAGGCATAGGAGACAGGTAGAGAAGGAGAAAGCTGGACATCGCACCCATAGTTGGAAGAAGAAGAGTATCTTTTATGAATTGCCATATTGGGAGCACAATCTAATAAGACACAACCTCGATGTGATGCATATAGAGAAGAATGTTTGTGACAATGTGTTGTGGACAATATTAGGGGTTGCAGGAAAATCGAAGGATGGTGTTAATGCTCGGCGTGATTTACAAGATATGAATATTAGAAAACCCCTACATTTGCAGTTAAGAGGGTCGAATAAAGCCTATTTACCACCAGCACAATTCACGATGACCAAGGATGAGAAAGATTTGTTCTTGAAAGTGTTGAAGGAAGTAAGAGTTCCCGACGGGTATTCATCCAATATATCACGTCGTGTGCGCTTACATGATAGAAGCATTGGGGGTCTTAAGAGCCACGATAGTCATATTCTGATGCAACAACTTATTCCATTGGCTATTCGCAGATCGTTACCGAAGAATGTAATTGAACCCTTGATTGAATTGAGCAATTTCTTTAGACAATTGTGTTCGAAAGTGAATCGTGCGACGGATTTGCAATATATTAAAGATCGTATCGCTGTAACACTTTGTCATCTAGAGAAAATATTTCCTCCGAGTTTTTTTGATATAATGGAGCACTTGCCTATACATCTAGCTGATGAAGCGTTATTGGGTGGAGCGATTCAGTTTCGATGGATGTATCCAATTGAGAGGTATCTTCTTACTTTGAAGCAATACGTGCGTAATAGAGCTCGTCCTGAAGGATCAATTGCTAAAGGATATCTTATGGAAGAATGCATGAATTTTTGTGCACAATATCTCAGTGATGTGGAAACCAAATCTAGTCGACCCGTGAGGAACTATAGTGGTGCTGATAATTTGGGTCATGCTACTGGTGAAAACACAAGCTTTTATCTTGATAATACTTCTTGGGTACAAGCTCATCGGTACATCTTATGCAATACAAGCACGGTTCAACCATTCATAAAGTAGGTTAAGTCACTCACTCAATATTTTATTATGTTTTATTGAATTTTCAACTAAATTTTTTGTATGGCTAAAATTTCAATCTACACAGCAAACACCTTGAAGTACTTAAGCTCAAAATGCCTCGTGTCGACGATCATCAACTTCGGCGTGAACATTTTGAAACTTTTCACATTTGGTTCAAGGAACATGTATGTATTTAACTCTATACATTCTAGTTCCTTAAATCGATCTACATTTTAAATTTTACATTTTCGTGTTAAATAGGTCCAAACTTTGCAAAGGACTACTGATGTCATACTTTCTGAAGAGATTATTCTATTGGCAAATGGTCCTCATAACCTGGCAAGGAGGTTCAACGGGTATATACTGAATGGGTTTCGGTATCGAGTAAAGGCCATGGATGATCGTCGAGCCACACAAAATTGTGGTGTAGCTTTGAAGGCAGATACCATAAGTTATGCTAGTCGAAAAGACAAGAATCCTCGTCTGGGGTCTGTGTACTATTATGGACAATTGACAGATATTGTTGAGATTCGATATTCCAATGAGAAGAAACATGTGTTGTTTAAGTGTGATTGGATTGACAACATTCACGGAAAGAAAGAAGATGTCTTCAATTTCACGTTGGTGAACTTCAATCATTTGTTGTACTGAGATGATCGAATTACCAATGAACCTTTCATCTTGGCGTCCCAAGCAGAGCAAGTTTGGTATGTTGCAGACCCGTTACAACCAGACTGGCAAGTCGTGGTGAAGATGTCTCAAAGAGGTTTATTTGATATGAGTTCGACTGATCCACAAATCGAGCCATACATGAGCCAACAATTGGAAGAAAATATAATGCTTCGTGATGAAGAAGTTGGTTGGGTGAGGGAAGCCGCAAAAGGGGAAACAGTTGATGTTCAAATAGGCTGATATGTAATCAACATTAGTAATTCAATTAAGGCCAAGGTTGTAGTTAATCATCAATTTCTTAATTGTATTAGTTCAATTCATGTCATATTATAGTTGATGACAAACCATTGTCTATGTTTCTAATGTCAATTAATGTTATATTGCTTGCAGATTAGTATGGGAAGGAAGAGGAAGCCTGATCATTCCCAGCGCATGATGTCTGATGTGCTACATAACAGGACATCAGTAGCACCACCATCAGAGGAGGCATCACATCGGCCAGCATCGGAGGGCCCATTAGTGCCACCACCATCTGAGGGGCCATTACCGCCGTATCGGCCACCATCAGTGGCACCACAGCAGCTACCATGTACTCAGCCTCCACGCCTACCATCGGTGCGTCCACCATCAGTGGCACCACAGCAGCTATCATCATCAGCTTATGAGCCATCCGCAGGTATATAAATTTGCTTTGATTTGCATGAAAATTATTTACACATACATTTATTTATGCTCATTATATATAACTTGTTTATTCTCATTGTATTTTGCAGACCCTTCGACTTCTTCACAGCCCACATCAGGTTTATTTGATATGATTTGTATTCACATTATTTAAATTTGCATTTGTTTGTTACCATTGCATATTGTTTATTATTATTGTATATCGCAGGTCATGTTAGTTCTTCATCAACCTCGACTAGGCGTGGTAGAGGATGTGCCAAGGGCATTAAAGAGTGGGGTACTGGTAAAAAGCTGGACATACAATTTGATGGAAATTACTGTCCAATAGGGGATAACGTGGCCAAGTTAACTACTCAACTTGGCATTATTGTGCGGAATGGTAACATTGTTCCTCTTACTTTTCTTGACTGGAACAGTGTGCCTGATGATATTGTTGATGCTATCTGGAAGGATGTGAAGGTAAAAGTATAGTTTTGTCCACAAATTCGAATTCCAAATTTGTGTTATACTTAGCCTTAAACTTTGTGTTTTATAGGACAATTTGAATATATGTCCAGAGGAGTACAAGCCAATCTGCATGAAAAACTGCAACAGCATATGGAAGGATCACAAGAACAAGCTTAAGGCTAAGTATTTCAAGCCTAGAAGCTCTGATCCTAATCTGAAGGATGATGTTCCTATGAACGTTGTGCCAAGCCAGTGGGAACAACTTGTGGAGTATTGGCGTACTTCCGATGCTGAGGTATACAATTACGTTATATTTATGATATGTAAACATACAAATCATATTTACATACTTACATTTGTTGAACTTGTTATAGACAATTGCAAGTAGGAACGCTAAAAATCGGCGAGCTCACGGCATAGCTCATACCACAGGGCGTACTAATTTCTCTCAGATACGGCATGAGGTTTACATTTTATTGTTTTATTTTTGTATATAAATAAACATTGTATATTTGCAAATTATTTGGATTCTAATTTTCATATTTCTAAAAAAAATTTAGATGACCAGTAAGGGGGAGTCTACTGATAAGATGAATGTTTGGCTTATGACACGTAGAGTAGATGACCCAGAGGTTATCCAGACCTTGGTAGTTTCCAAACACCTTTGATTGTATTTAAAGTTTATTTTTTGTGTGTCAACCATCTTAATTTGGTGTATACTTGTATGTCTTATTCAATACAGGATGAGTTTAATCGTCAACTCTCTATGCTACCTGAGGATGGTCGGACTTTGGAGGCTAGGAATGCCATTTTCCATGAGTTGATAGGTCATGACACACATGGATATTGTCGCACATACGGGAGAATCGTGCCTCGGAGAGTGGTGTATAAAGATGGTGCTGGGCCATCACAGTCAACACCCCAGCCATCGACTATTGAGCAGATCACGCAGCAGGTTCGTGCTGAGCTAAGGGAGGAGCTGCGAGCAGAGTTCTCTTCACATTTGGAGCAGATGAGAGCTGAGATGATGGCCCTTGTGTCACAGGGGGCGAGTGTCGATCCCAACAGACAGGTTCCATATAAACATCACAATTGTTTGATAGTTCAATTTTCACTCAAGATTATGTATGAAATTCGAATATGATTAACACATTATACACTGACTAACATAGGTTCCTGATGCATCGAGTGGCCATCGGCAATTTAGGGAATCTGCAGAAGACGAGAATCCATATACACCACCACCAGAAGATCAGGTATAAAATGTATCTTTGCATTCTAAGCTAAAATGTATC
This sequence comes from Camellia granthamiana, assembly GCA_036172215.1. Lineage (NCBI taxonomy): Eukaryota > Viridiplantae > Streptophyta > Magnoliopsida > Ericales > Theaceae > Camellia > Camellia granthamiana. The sequence goes on from CM069913.1 coordinate 123,440,509, forward strand.
TTTGCATTCTTTACATTCTAAGTTAAGAGACTCGTGGGAAAAACTTGAATTCAAGGAGTTTAGCACGAAACTTGGCACACACGACCTCCTAGGCACGAGAGACTTGTGGGAGAAGACGGGGCTCGAATCGGGTTCCCGGTTTGGGAGTTAGAGCCGGATTTCACTTTAGGCAAACTACTTCCTTAAGAAACTTGAATTCGAGGCGTTAACGCCCCAAAATCACCAAACGGCATCGGTTAAGCACGAAACTTGGCACACACGACCTCCTAGGCACGAGAGACTTGTGGGAGAAGACGGGGCTCGAATCGGGTTCCCGGTTTGGGAGTTAGAGCCGGATTTCACTTTAGGCAAACTACTTCCTTAAGAAACTTGAATTCGAGGTGTTAACGCCCCAAAATCACCAAACGGCGTCGGTTAAGCACGAAACTTGGTACACACGACCTCCTAGGCACGAGAGACTTGTGGGAGAAGACGGGGCTCGAATCGGGTTCCCGGTTTGGGAGTTAGAGCCGGATTTCACTTTAGGCAAACTACTTCCTTAAGAAACTTGAATTCGAGGCGTTAACGCCCCAAAATCACCAAACGGCGTCGGTTAAGCACGAAACTTGGCACACACGACCTCCTAGGCACGAGAGACTTGTGGGAGAAGACGGGGCTCGAATCGGGTTCCCGGTTTGGAAGTTAGAGCCGGATTTCACTTTAGGCAAACTACTTCCTTAAGAAACTTGAATTCGAGGCGTTAACGCCCCAAAATCACCAAACGGCGTCGGTTTAGCACGAAACTTGGCACACACGACCTCCTAGGCACGAGAGACTTGTGGGAGAAGACGGGGCTCGAATCGGGTTCCCGGTTTGGGAGTTAGAGCCGGATTTCACTTTAGGCAAACTACTTCCTTAAGAAACTTGAATTCGAGGCGTTAACGCCCCAAAATCACCAAACGGCGTCGGTTTAGCACGAAACTTGGTACACACGACCTCCTAGGCACGAGAGACTTGTGGGAGAAGACGGGGCTCGAATCGGGTTCCCGGTTTGGGAGTTAGAGCCGGATTTCACTTTAGGCAAACTACTTCCTTAAGAAACTTGAATTCGAGGCGTTAACGCCCCAAAATCACCAAACGGCGTCGGTTAAGCACGAAACTTGGCACACACGACCTCCTAGGCACGAGAGACTTGTGGGAGAAGACGGGGCTCGAATCGGGTTCCTGGTTTTGGAGTTAGAGCCGGATTTCACTTTAGGCAAACTACTTCCTTAAGAAACTTGAATTCGAGGCGTTAACGCCCCAAAATCACCAAACGGCGTCGGTTTAGCACGAAACTTGGCACACACGACCTCCTAGGCACGAGATACTTGTGGGAGAAGACGGGGCTCGAATCGGGTTCCCGGTTTGGGAGTTAGAGCCGGATTTCACTTTAGGCAAACTACTTCCTTAAGAAACTTGAATTCGAGGCGTTAACGCCCCAAAATCACCAAACGGTGTCGGTTTAGCACGAAACTTGGCACACACGACCTCCTAGGCACGAGAGACTTGTGGGAGAAGACGGGGCTCGAATCGGGTTCCCGGTTTGGGAGTTAGAGCCGGATTTCACTTTAGGCAAACTACTTCCTTAAGAAACTTGAATTCGAGGCGTTAACGCCCCAAAATCACCAAACGGCATCGGTTTAGCACGAAACTTGGCACACACGACCTCCTAGGCACGAGAGACTTGTGGGAGAAGACGGGGCTCGAATCGGGTTCCCGGTTTGGGAGTTAGAGCCGGATTTCACTTTAGGCAAACTACTTCCTTAAGAAACTTGAATTCGAGGCGTTAACGCCCCAAAATCACCAAACGGCATCGGTTTAGCACGAAACTTGGCACACACGACCTCCTAGGCATGAGAGACTTGTGGGAGAAGACGGGGCTCGAATCGGGTTCCCGGTTTGGGAGTTAGAGCCGTATTTCGGTCTAGTCAAAATTATTTACTAAACTATCTTTCTAATTATATAGTAATCAAATTTTTTTTAATATTTTTCTGTAATTAAAATATTAACACCATTATATGGTTTTTAATTATTTTTATCTTATTTTTTTCAGATATTTCCTGAGTAGCAGTTGGCTTCTTCTGGAATGCGGGCGTATAAAGATTATGACCAATTTTTGTTTTTGTAACCCACGAACGAATCAAGACGAAACTTTTGGTTTTGATTTTGATTTTGATTTATGTTATTTAAATTTGTGAACAACATTATGTATGTATTATGCGACGTTATGTAGTGGCATAATTTTTATTGTTATGAATTTTTATTTATGTATTGTTATGAATGGAACAATATTATTAATTTTTATTATTTGTGAACTTTTGTTTATTTATGGATTTATATTATTCTGTAATTTTTGGATTTTTTTATAATTATTTTTAATTTTATACAGGTTATTTTAATTTTTTTAATAATTTCTTAGCAGGTTTTTTTTTTTTTTTTTGAGACGGCATAAGAACCCGTCGCAAAGCCGTCGCAAAAAAGAGTAATAGGCTTTTGCGACGGCACCAATACAGTCGCAAAAGCTGTGAAATTGTAATTGACAAGAAAGCTTTAGCGACGGTAGACGTTGCCGTCGCCAATAGTTATAAGCTGCCAGAGTTTTAGCGACGGTAATTCTGCCGTCTCAAAAACCCACTTTTAGCGACGGGAATTATGTGCCGTCGCGAAAACTGATATATTCTTCCATTATTGGCGACGGAAAAAGTGCCGTCGCAAAAAAGGCAACCTCCCGTCGCAGAAACTAATGGCGACGGCACTTACCGTCGCTAAAGCTCTTTTGCAACCCCCTTTGTCGCGACCCTCCCTTCCCGTCGCAAAAAGCCAAATTACCGTCGCAAAAGGTATTAGCGACGGGATCCAGGGCATTTGCGACGGCCGCCTACCGTCGCAAAAAACAGTTTTTCTGGTAGTGTGCAACATCCACTCATCATTTGTAGGTAAATTTTTCCCCCTTAATAAAAATGGACATCCACACTTTTTAGAACCCGTCAACCTCAATCATTTCCCTTTGATCTTCATGTTGTCTCTATAATAACCACTTCTTTCACAAGCAAGGGTAAGTCTTGATTTTTTGCCATTACCTTCTACATCTGATATCTTTATAACAATGACAAATCCAGTCTTCCTTCCAACGTCAGAAGCCCATTTAATTAATGCTTGATTAATACATCTGATATCTTTATAATAAATACATTTGTACGTCAAATTATTAATAAAATTCAATACAAATTAGAAATAAGAAAGAATTGTATTCATAAAAAAACTTAACAAATCTCGTTTGTAATGAATTCATGACTGGAGTCCACTAATAATGCAATACTTGCGTTGTTGCAATGAGTATAAGTATAATCATTCTAAGCACAAAAAAAAAAAAAAAATACTAAAAATACTGAAAATACATGGCAATGAGTAGCCAAACAAATTTAAAAAATTTGGCTTTATATTACCAGAAATTTATCTTTTATTCGGCAATTTGATACCAGACTTGTATTTTTTTTTTCGACACTGTGATGCTAGATTATGTTATTTTGTTCAATTTCGAAACACCGAACAAAAGTCACAGACCAGCCCAGAAAATCAAAACAAAAACCTATCAAACTAATAAAAAAACTCACTATTTCACTTTTGTGATGGTTTTTCACCACCGTTTTTTAATCGATTGCTTTTTTTGATGATCAAAACACTATGATAATCAATTTTTCAAAAGAAATGTGTAAGAGAAAAGAAAAGTTGAGAAAGGAAAAGAGAAGTAGGGATTGAAGTTCAAGGGGTGTAAGGAGATAATCAAATATATTTAATTTTAGTGTTTTGTCCCTTTAAGTAATTTCACACATGGATAAAATTGGGAAAAAAATAATCTTATATGGATGGTGTAAGGAGGTAAAAGAATGGTGTAAGTAGAATCACCTTAGTTAATTAATGATGTGCATTGAAACTAAATATAATTCGTAAATAGAAGCACTCATAATTTACGCTAAAAAAAAGACTCAGTAAGAGAATTTTTATCAAAACCTCCGACTTTTATACTCCTATTTATTACTTGATCAAAAAATAATTATTTTAAAATTATTAGACTTGCATATGTTCGCCCATTATAACGAAACAACCCAATCAAAATAGGATTAAACCGAATTGAGTGGATTAAATAGGTTAATTTGATGGTTGTCCAACCATACATTGAAAAGGGTGCATAGTTGGGTCGGGTGGGACGAATGGGTTGGGAGGAAGGCGGATGTTTGCGTTTGGATGGAGTGGGTGTGGTGGTGGGACATATTTATTATGGCAGTATTTGATTTTGACTAGAGTTATTAAAATGAAAACATTAAAAAAAAAGAAAAAAAGAAAAAAAGAAAAAAAAAGGGTGTGAAAAACCTTAGTTGAGTTTCAAAATTGTGATTAAAGCATACGCTTCATCATTTAACTTTTATGAAAGATCTTATTTTGATTTGATGTTTGTGTGAATATTTTCAATAATAAACAATGAAAAAAATTACCTTAGAAAACGTAATTTATCCATTCATCAGTAATACTAAAGCAAAGCATTCACATACATACACTGTATATTTACAGTTTTGTTTTATTGTTAACTCTATCGAGTTTAAACTTAACCATCGCTTAGCAGAGAGGAGAGACCTCATGAAAGCGACCCTCTTCCACCCTTTTTGTCCCCTCTTTTCTCTTTCTCTCTCTCTCGGCCAATATTGGTTTTGATTTTGGGAAATTTGCAGTGATTGTGCGAGAAAGACACGAAATGTGTTATTGGAATCAACCAAGCAGCCATTACTCCCACTTCACGGACAACACCCCACTTTGATCTTCTTCTTCTTTTCTCTCTCTCTCTATTTTCCTTTTTGTAAATAAAAAAAATAAAAATAAATACAGGCACGTATAGTGTATATACCAAAGTCCCCCAACACTTGGAACAAAGAAGAAGAAGTAGAAGAAGAAGAAGAAGAAGAAGAGTCACCAAAATAGTCCCAAGGAAAGGAAGGAAATGTCGGTAACAAGGCAGGTAACAGGAATTGCCCCCTCCCTCCACCCACATTCTCTCTGATCTGATTATTTTAAATCACTCTTCTCTTTTTGCTTTTCGCTTTTATTTCAAAAAAAAATTCCACAACCCATAACCCATTATCATGCATTCATAAATATTAGTGTTAGTGTTAGTATTAGCATTAGTATTAGCAATAGTAATAGTAATGTTTCTTTCTGGGTCCCAGTGAAATGAACAAACAAGGGGAGGCAAAATGTTAAGGGTTTTCGAGATCTGGCGTTCGAGGGTCTCAAATTCTTCAAGGGTTCAACTAATCTAGATTAAATGTATAAATTTAACCGAGATTTGAAGCTGAAGAAGTAGCAGAATCAGATAGTGCTACTAGGGTTTTGTCACCATTTCGAATCCTCCCACAACACAAGACTTGTTCTTCATGACGACCACCAAACGTGCTTATAAGCTGCGTATCCTTGTCTATTTTCTTGAATTTCTTATTTTGCTTCTTTTGAATTCGGCTTTATCTCTCTCTATGTATTTGTTTTGATTCTGAAAAAAATAACAACGATAATGCAATCCATTTTTGAATTCAGAGTATTTGTGTTACTCCTCCCCCAACCCAACCCAACCCAACCCAACCAACTTTGGTTCCACATATAATTTCAATTGAGTTTTGAGCAGATCTCTTTTTATTGTGTGAATCATATATGAAATTATATTACTTATTGAGCTTTCATTTTCTTCTTCAATTTAACTATTATCATGCTTTCTTTTTAATTTGTCTAATAAAGATTCTATAGGGACATATAGAATTTTGGTTAAACAAAACTTTGCCTTGACCCATATGTGTCCACCCCATAGAGGAATTTGTGGCTCATGCTTCCAGTGTAAATTGCCTCAAAATTGGGAGGAAGTCATCAAGGGTTCTCGTCACTGGAGGAGAAGATCACAAGGTGAATCTATGGGCCATTGGCAAACCCAATGCCATACTGGTGAGTTCCTCTGTTATTTTCTCGTTTGTCATCCATTAAATAACTTTCTTATTTCGTAGTTTGCTTTCTTTTAGTTTTGGCTCTTTTCAGAATCACACCTTGTGTGTACAATATGCGTACATACATCTTTATCTGTTACTTATCAAACAAAGTGCACTTTCCTCTGTTGGTTGATCATAACTGGCTTGTATGACTGATTTCATCTGATAGTTTGGATATATGATCAATGTTTGAATGTGTGGGGCTGAAATCCCTCGATGTATATATAGAGCCATGGTTAGTGGTCTACAGGTCGTCTAGAATAATAAAATCCCCAAGCATTGAACAAATGGTGATGTGTACACCATCAAGCACCTCACAAGCACACTACACTCTTATTTTTAATATTGATTTCTACTGAATATGTATTTTTTAATACAATGCATGTATTATTCATATGGCTGCTTGATAAAATTTTGGAGACATCTTAGTCGGATCTTTTGTGGCACATTTTTTGTGTCTTGGCTAGAGAAAACAGGTCAAGTGTCAAATGCTCCAGTTAGCTAGTAGATTCGGATAAATTCTACCTGGATAAATATAGATCCAATTGATTGTCTGGAGTGGTGGAACAATATCTAGTTTAATCAAATCCATTGATTTGTGATTTATTCCCATGATGAGATGATGTAGTTTAATATACTCTTGGGATATGATTGGAGACTCTCTAGACAAGTCTCGTACATTTTTTCGAAAACCACAAAGAGATTTATGCACCCAAAATTTTGTGAAATCCCTTGAGATGAAAACCCAACTATGTTGTGCTCTCTTATTGAAGAGAAAGCTTAGTCTTTAGGGCTAGCTCCCTTATTCATCCAACATATATTTTTATGTCTTCTCATCAATCATTTTGTTGGTACCACAACTTCTGTTTTTATACTACCAAACAAACCAAACCAACCTAAACTAAGCCTTGTGTCCCAATGAAGTGGGGTCGGCTACATGAATTCCTTTCGCCATTATGCTTTGTCAAGGGTTATATGATCAAACTGCTGTTTAGACCCTGTTTATAATTTGAATTACAAAGAAAAATAGATAAGTATTTTTCAAAGTATGACCGGTTGTTCCCATTTGAGGGGGAAAAAAAAAGTTTGGTCAGTTATGAATTTCTTAAAAAGTTATGAGGTTCACGTCGATCAACAAAATTTCCTTTTGCCTTCTGTGTCTGTCTCTTTCCCTTTGAATGACCAATTGTCTTTTTCATTTCACATGTTACTGGCGGTTACTTATGCAGAGTTTGTCCGGTCATTCTAGTGGAATTGACTCTGTTAGCTTCGATGCTGCTGAAGTGTTGGTAGCTGCAGGAGCTGCAAGTGGTACAATCAAGCTTTGGGATTTAGAGGAGGCAAAGAGTATGCTTTATGTGTTACATTCCATCATATATGTAGATTTTATTTTGTTGTATGTTGTCAAGTTGATTTGCAAAACTCTTAATTGGAAATTTGTTTTCTCCTGTAGTTGTTCGCACCCTAACCGGTCACCGGTCCAATTGCATATCCTTGGATTTCCATCCCTTTGGGGAGTTCTTTGCCTCTGGTTCTCTGGACACAAACCTGAAGATATGGGATATCAGACGAAAAGGGTGTATTCACACTTACAAGGGCCACACTAGAGGGGTCAACGCTATTAGATTTACACCAGATGGCCGTTGGGTCGTATCTGGTGGAGAGGACCATAGTGTGAAGGTAAGAGTTGCTTTTCTTGTTCATTACATTTACGGTAGAATTTACAACAATGGAACATGTGTTTGTATAGTAACACCTAGATGTATTGTGAAAACATTGGCATTGACTTCTCCTTTTCCCATATAGTTTAACTTATTTTTTGTAAATATTTGGGAATTGTACTCATGTAGTTCTTCTTCTTATTTTTTAATTTTTTAAACCTTGTCTGAAGAAATCCTAGAGCACACAACTTTCCAGATTGGTATAGATACTAATGGAGCTATAAGGCATGCTCTGCATTTGGATACCTTGTCACAGCATATTTTTATTTTTTATTTAAATTTTTGTTGGGGTGTAGGCCGTGTATATTGTGTTATACCATGCATTGTTGGTGCCTTTGTCTGTCAGACTCCCTCAGTTGCACATTACACAGAAATACTTTTGGTTAATATGGGAATTGTTACCATAGAGTTGTTTCAGTTAAAACACTATTTAAACACCAGTTAATTATGATTAGGTATAGGGGTTTTGCATGATTTCAATTGTCTTGAGAGCCATATCTAGTAAATAGGTTTAACCATGTCAGTTTCTGTGCAAGAGGGCACATACAGACCTACACTTTTTTTTTTGGCTAATCTGGAGATTTCTTTGCTTGCAATAAAATCGTTTATGTGACAGCTGTGGGATCTGACTGCCGGGAAGTTGTTGCATGATTTCAAGTATCATGAAGGCCAGATTCAATGCATAGATTTTCATCCCCATGAGTTTCTGCTGGCAACAGGTTGGTAAAATGTTTGCTATAGTGGTTTTTGATAAGTAATGTTTGATATAAAGATGGTAATCCTTAAACAAATTTTTTTTTTTTTTTCATGTCGATCCTATGTTAACAAGATCAAATGTTCCTTGATTGGTTTGTGTGATTTGGACTTCATAGTAGACTTGTCTTTTTATATATTTGTTTTTAAATAATTAAACTACTTCCTTAGAAGGCATCCTGTGGGTGTGTGTGACTGGTAAATCTTTGCTATCAATAGAATCCTGAAACTCTTCGGAGGCCCGACCAGTGTTACCCGAAAATGCTACCCCCATGGCGATTTACATTTTGGAACGTACTTTCTGAAGTGTGGTACACTTTCATTCCAAAAGGGTGAATCTCATGATCCAAAACGGTCCCATATTGGCTTCGTTTGGGAAGTGGCTACTTTTTAGGCTATTTGGTTATTTTAGTAGGCTATTTTAGTTTTTGTGTTTGGGAAGATGAGTTGAATTTTTTGTTGGATTGGTGCATTGGAAAATGTGTTTGAAAAGACGTTGGGATAGTAAATGACCAAAATGCCCATTTACAAATGTACAGCTCCTTTCCAACCAATAAAACATCCTGCTGACGTGGCACTGCTGCTGCTGTGGGTTTCTCAAATATTAAAAGGGCAAAAGCGTCATTTTGCACTATGTGGATGACAGCTGTGCATCACGTGGTTGGGGTTGAGCAACAGTAAGGCTTTTTTGGATTTTTTTCTCAAGAGGTTAAAATAGCCTCTAAACTTGGTTCCCAAACAACGCCATTATTTCTAAGGTTTTCATCATAGGTTCTCTTTAATAGAGAAAAAAATCAAATATAATAAACTAAAATCTGATAGAGTGGAGTTTTGGATTGACAAAATGTAAAACAATATATCATAATGCTCATAGAATTGTGTTGTTAAACAATTAATTTGAAGAAAAATCCACTATAATATGTTGGATGTCAAATTAAGAAGTCTACCCTTATCGTACCACATTTTAAAGCATGTGGCATATCACATTCCCATTCCCGTTCCTCATATCAAAATGATCGGCATTTTAGGTAACAAAACTATGCAATATATTTAAAATTTACACCTCAACCTATATATTGGTTCCTGCATATTCTAAAAGGTAAAGAGGACCTATTCTTTGAACCTTGCCTTTCCTTGTGCCAACCTACCCTTCTCTCCACCTGACTATCAAATCAAGTACCAAATTTGGGAACATCCAAGCATGCAAGCTTCCTTGAAGCAATTCAACAATCAGAAACTCAATTCCTTGGTCAATTCAGAATCGATGGGTAGATGATCGACTGATTTTTCTGCCTCCTTGCACATGTAACACTGATTTAAAACATACTTACGCCTCTTGATCAAGTTATCATTTTTTCCCCATGTGCCACATAAAAAATTTTTCCCTGAGAAGGGCCATTAGATTTTATTGTACTTTTTGAAGGAGTATTCTGATATGCATCTATGCTTTGTAAAATGACGTACAACCCTCCCCAAACCTCAGAAAAGTAAGCTTACTTACACCTAAAGTAAGCTAAATACATGACCACAACAAAAATAAAAGAACAGAAAAGGTAACAAGAATTCGTGTGAGAACATTTTGAGATGAGAGCAAGAAGCATAGGTGAGTAGAATTTTTCAAAAAGAATCATAAGAGAGTAAGAGCTAATTACATTAGGAAAAACTTAAGTACAAGAAAGTTTCTGAGATGAGAGCAAGAAGCATAGGTGAGTAGAATTTTTCAAAAAGAATCATAAGAGAGTAAGAGCTAATTACATTAGGAAAAACTTAAGTACAAGAAAGTTTCTGTAGTAGCTTTTATCAAGCGTTGTCTACTGTCTGCGGATCCTTTCTCATTCATTTCAGTAGTTAGATACTTTCACATGGCAAAGTAGAGTTTGACATTTTAGATTTATGAAACATGTTTATTTAGAATATACAAATTGGAAATTTTAAGATGTATAAAGCAGGAAATCCTGAAGGACAAACATCAGTAGGAAATTTTCTATTGTTTGTTCTGTTAAAATTTGATAAGTCTTACTTATCTATTGTTCAGAAGGCTAGGAAAGTATCCAGTTGATTAAGCTGCATTTTTGGTCCTAGTTAATCGAGGTTCAGGCTATATTGGATAATATTTGTAAAGTCTTGTCATTCTTCTGTTTTTATGGAAGCTTTGTTTTTGTGTTTTGAATTGTGTTATCAGAAATCAATAATACCCTAGCGAATTATGTATTGGTACGCACGTTCCGAATGGTACACTTTCGTTCCAAAACAGTAAATTTAGACGTCGTTTGGCAAGTGGTGATTTTAACCAAAAAGTCAAAAAGTCACTAAAAAAATCAAAAAGCCAACAACCTATACCTAAAAGTCAAAGATTCCATTTTCTATCTACTTTTTGCACATCTTTTCATAAAAAATCAAAAAGTCATCCCAAATATATTAGTTTTTTTAGTTAAAAAGCTCATATTTTAGTCAAAAAGCCAAAAAGTTACTAAAAAAGCTTGTTTCCAAACGAGTTAGTGATCCGAAATGATCTCAAAAGTTTTTTTTTTTCCAATATATTTTCTTAAATGTTACTTAGGAGGAAAAAAAATCAAATATAATAAACTAAAATCTAAGATGAGTTAAGTTTTGACAAAGACAAAAACATCAAAAATAAAAAAAAGAAAAAGAAAAAGAAAAAGAAAAAGAAAAAGAAAAGTACATTTTATTTGACACCTAATAGTTAAAAGAAAATTACTAAGTACCTTAAATTCTTAAGTATAATATATATAAGTCTACCCCTATTGTACCATATTTTAGAGCATGTGGTGTACCACATTTCCTTTTCCGTTCCCGTTCCCGTTCCACGTGCCAGAACGATCCACATTCTAGGTAACATAGGTTTTAAATTATGTCTTGGGGGTACTGCTAGCAGTTAAATCCCTTGTTGCATTATCTGTCTTTGTCTGTTACTTTTCTATATCATTTCAATCATTAGTGTTCATGCTACTGTTATTATCGTGATTCCACCTTGATCTTTTTTCACAGGTTCGGCTGATAGAACTGTTAAATTCTGGGATCTAGAGACTTTTGAGCTTATAGGGTCAGCTGGTCCTGAGGTGAATGACTGTCTAATGGTGTAATTACTGCTGGCTTTGCATATATTGAGGGAAATTATCATAGTATTTCTTCTTCAACTTTGCTTTTGCACATAATTTTTATTTCAAGTTCTTTGTTTCGTACTCCAGACCACCGGTGTACGCTGTATGGCCTTTAATCCTGATGGGAGAACCCTACTTTGTGGTTTGCACGAAAGTCTAAAGGTAACCTCTTCTTGTTTTTAACTGTGCATGGAGAGACGCTAGACTACGATTAATAAATCTTCTTATCTGTATATCAATTTTTAGTCTAATTCCTTAAGCAATTTGATAGGTTGTCTCTTGGGAACCAATAAGATGTCATGATGCTGTGGATGTGGGATGGTCTAGATTGTCAGATCTTAATATTCACGAGGGGAAGCTTCTTGGCTGCTCCTATAATCAAAGTTGTGTTGGAGTATGGGTTGTAGACTTATCGGTATGACTTAATTTGTATACTTAGCAAATTCCTCTCAGATCTATTCTGAAATTCGAACTGATGTATGCTTTATGGCATTTTACCCTTTGCAGCGTATTGAACCATATGCAATTGGGAATGTAACTCGATTGAAAGGTCATCCTGAACCAAAATCTGATTCAAGTGGGAATGTGCCAATATTGACTGAAAACAATGCAAAGCTATGTTCAGGCAGGCTAGCCATATCACAAAATTCAGATCCTGTATCCAAGGAAACAAAATCTTTGGGAAGGCTTTCAGTCTCGCAAAACTCAGATCCTATCACCAAGGAGAAGGAGTCGAAATCTTTTGCATGTATGTTTGTTTTCACTCCATTGTTGTTTTCCTTGGTGTTTTTCTGTATTCAACGGCTCAACCCAAATTGACAATTCTTGTCCAAGGGATATGGAACTATTTGGATCAGCTAAACAAATCATGTTGCCAATTAGCCATAGGGCCATTGCTAAAGCTATTACAAGCCAACTTTCCTTACTTTATTTGTGGTTTGTTGATTTTATGTTGTGTTTTCTTTTCATTTTCTTCTTATTTCATAATAATTTTATTTAATTTATTTTTGTCAACTTTTCTCCATGTTTAGATTATGACATATTGATTTAGGACGATTAGGGACAACCACAACAGTGGGCATTTGGGGCTGTTTTAACACTGTTTTAGGGGTTGTTATGAGGCTGTGAATAGTGGATTCGTGAACAGTGTTTTGGGATGTAAAAAATGTAGAAAATAAAAGAGGAAAAGGAGGAGGAGAAGACAGATCTAGGAATCACTTCTAGAATCTCCTAGTCACACCTAGGGTTTGATTGCATCACACAATCCATAAAGAAGCTTTAAAAGTTATAAAATTCTCTAAAATATCAACTCTTTTATAGAACTAGGAGACTTTCTAAACTAATTAGAACTAAAAAAGAAAACAATTATAATATTTTTGACTTTCAAAACTAATCTAAGACTAAATAAGAACAAAAACAAAGACTAATTAAATAATTTGACCCATAAGACGACCCATGTCAGCAAACATAAAAAATACCAAAATACACCTCGCCTAAAAATCCGAAAAAACATAAAATAATTATAAAATAAGACTTTAATAATACTATAAATATGATTATGTATAGTTCTTATCGGTTTCTCTTTGAAACCATGCCAATTTCTCAATATTGCCGCTTCTTTGAATTTACTCTTCCTTGAGCTTCTTATACCCTGTATCATTCTCTCTTGGTTGGAAAAAAACTCGACCTTGAGTTTTAAAGTGTTCAAGTACAAGAATCAATAAGTTTTGAAATTGCATCCATGGCTTCACATTAAAATCTTACAAGTTGGCAATATCGTTTATTCTTCATTGGAGATAGCAATGGAAGCAACAAGATATTTTCAGCTCTAAAGTTGAATTTTTTTGGAATGACAAAATCAGTTGAAGTAGAAAACAGACCCTTAAATTGATCCAAATGTAGAGTTGCAAAATTCTGCCCATCCATTTTTTTCTCTTTTGGCTTTGCGATGTACTGCTTGCAATCAATTTGAATACTCTTGCTTGTATCAACAATCATGGATTCCATATTCTCAGCCTTTTCTTCAATAAAAATGTTATCATGCAATTCAATTTTGACATCCTTTTGAATGAAATCAACACCTATCATTGTTTTTGACATGTTATACTCACTCGAATTTGCATTATGTGCTGGTGGGTTAGGCAATTGTGACTCTAATATAGGATCAATATCATGCTTTAAAGGCATATTTTGCTCAGTATTAGCTGCTGGTTGCTTTGATTCTTCAGTTCCTACAACTTCCATAGCACCCAGTTTCTCGTTTTGGACTCTAGCCTTTACTTGAGTAATAACTTGATCTTCTTGGGGTACTTTTGAATCATCAGTAAGAGCCTCGTTATCCTTCAAAATCCGGTCATTTTTCACCTTGTGCAGGTTTTGATTGTTCTCTTTCACTTGTAGCTGCAATTTCACAAGCTTTTGATCTTTGACTCTAGCTCTCAGCTTTGGCACGACTTATTGTGTGTACTCCATGCTATATCTTGACTAATGTGGCACTTCTTGCCTAATAATAGGGCTTAATGCAGGTTTAAATCTAGCAAGTCTTTGACATGATTCTTCCAGAACTCGATTTCGAGTGTCAAGTGCCTCAAGTCTTTGCATATATTCTTCAAAGAAAGTGTTGCCATATCTTGAATTAACAAGTTGCTCACATGACTCAACAAGATTGTTTGAAGTATATACTTCTTTTGAAGCTTATGTGTTTATTGGTGGCGATTCCAATCTTCTTATATCTTCTTCAACATGATATCACCAAAGTTGTGCCAGACCTACAAGTTTCATCTTGGCGAATCTCGCTCTTTGATCATCCGTCCAATCATAGCAATCAAAATATTTCTCAATTGAAACAAGCCAATTAGAGAACACCATAGGATTATCGCTTCCTTCAAAATCTGTAACTTCTTTGCTATGGGGTATAACATATTGTGGCACATAGGTTCTCACTTTGTAAGAACATAGTTGTGAAATCTTAAGCTCTTATACCAAATTGATGTAGGACGATTATGGACAGCCACACCAGTGGTCTTTTGGGGCTGATTTAATACTGTTTTAGGGGTTGATATGAGGCTGTGAACAGTTGATTCGTGAACAGTGTTTTTGGCTATCAAAAGTGCAGAAAATAAAAGAGGGAAAGAAGGAGAAGAAGAAGAAAAATCTCAGAATCACTCCTAGAATTCCTTAGGCATCACACGCAGGGTTTGATTGCACCGCACAATTTATAAAGAAGCTTTAAAAGCTCTAAAATTCTCTAAAATATCAACTCTCTTAAATTATAAGTATTACATGGCTTTATATAGAATTAGGAGATTTTCTAAACCAACTAGAACCAAAAAAGGAAACTACTGTAATATCTTTGGTTTTCAAAACTAATTTAAGACTAATAAAATAAAAACAAAAACTAATTAAATAACTTGATTCACAAGACGACCCATGTCAACAATAGAGATGGCAATTTAAACCCGGCCCGACGGGGACCCGATCCCCCCGACTCCGATTTGAACGGGTTTTCCCCGAAAATTATCCCCGTAGGGCAGGGGATAGTATTAAAAATTAAATCCCTAACAGTTTTCGGGCCGGGGACGGGGATAGGTTCCCCAGCCCCGGCCCCGACCCCATCCCCGCCCCGAATTATCACCGAATAATTTCCCGAATATTCCCCACATATATAATATATGTTTGTCTGCCTTTCACTCTCATTCATTAATCTCTCAGCCTCTCTTCCCCTCTCTCTGTCTCTCTGCGCAACTGCCACTCACGACGTCGGCAGTGACCTCCCTCCTCCCATCACCGCCGATCTCCATCCTCCCATCACCGCCAATCTCCCTCCTCCTTCGCTTTCCTGTCTTCGGCAAGAGAGAGTGTTAGGGTTTCTCTCTCTCTCTCTCTCTCTCTCTCCATCACTGCTGATCGCGTCCCTCCATCGTTAGTGTGTTGTTGTTGTTGATGATGATGATGATAAAGTTGATATGCTCAGATCTGATAAATGCTTAAATCTGTGTTGAAGTTCTAGTATATGCTTAGATTTGTATGGGTGTGTTAAATGTATCTGGTATTTGAATATATCTGGGTGGGTGTGTTGAATAAATCTGTATGGGTATGTTGAATATACCTGGGTGTGTTGAATATATCCGTATGGTATAGGCTCAGATATGGGATTTGATGATAATGTTAAATCTAGTATATGCTCAGATCTTCTATTTTTTTTTTTTCTTCATTTTGGCCGGGAAATTTTCGGGGTCGGGGAAACCTGATCCCCATTAGGGGACGGGGGCGGGGGCGGGGGCGGAGGTGGTGATAGGCTC
Organism: Camellia granthamiana; assembly: GCA_036172215.1. Lineage (NCBI taxonomy): Eukaryota > Viridiplantae > Streptophyta > Magnoliopsida > Ericales > Theaceae > Camellia > Camellia granthamiana. The sequence goes on from CM069913.1 coordinate 123,456,450, forward strand.
CTCGTAGGGGATCGGGACCGGGGATAGGGACATTTCTACCATCGGGGATTGGGGACGGGGAGTGTGATCCCCGGCCCCGCCCCGGCCTGTTGCCATTTCTAGTCAGCAAACATAAAAATACCAAAATACCCCTTGCCTAAAAATCCTAAAAACATAAAATAATTATAAAATAAGATTTTAATAATACTATAAACATGATTATGTATAGTTATTATCGGTTTCTCTTTGAAACCATGCCAATTTCCCAATATTGTCGCTTCTTTGAATTTATTCTTCCTTAAGCTTCTTATACTCTGCATCACATGTTTAATCTTGGCCTATTTTCTTGATGAAGCCACAGGAAGTGTACCTGGTACTCCTCAAAGGGTAATTTCAAATACTGGTCCAAAGACAACGCCAATTAGTTCAATCTCAGTTCCTGGTGCAGCAACTCTGAAAAGGGGCACTGGAAAAGTCCATCTGACAGCCAATCCTTCGTTTTTCAATGGGTCTGATGTGATACCTGTAGTTGTCCCTCGGAATAATGGGAGGTTTGAGCAAGCAGCTGAATCCAGAAAAGAAGGTGTCGCTGGCAGAATGATGCCATTGTCCATGCAGTCAAAAACATCTGATTTTCTTAAGTTGTCAAACATTAGGGATGACTTGGATAGGCCAATTGCTAGTGATCATTCTGAAACGGATGGTTTCAAAGCCACTGAGTTGAGTGGAGTGGCAAATAGGAATGTTTTTCCTGCAGTAAAAATCTCAGATGCAGGAATTCCTGAAGGGGAGATGAATGCAAAGGTCGACAGGCGTATTGTTTCTGGGAGAGTTGGAATGAATCTAATGCCAGAGCCACTTGCCAGTTTCCAGAATGATAGCTGTATGTATGCATTTCTCAGTAGTCTAGATTTTACCATGTTAATTAAAATTCATTTTGGCTGCTTTTCTGTTAATATTATGTGCTTGTGTTTCCCAACTGTCTTCTATTGTTTTTTCTATTCAGAAAGTTTTCTCAATTTTAGGCTAGTGGATTAGCTATGATTATGCTTTTCTATTGAACATAGAAAAATGTCTAATATATGCTCTTTACTAGAAATTTCTTTTGGTTATTAAAAGATATTTCTACATATCAGGTTATGGATATTCTATTATTTTCACCTGTTATGTTATGTTTCTATTCTTATCATGACTTCCATGTGGTTATTATCTGTTTCTTAATGAAAGGGACAAAAGTAATGCCTACAATTATGCCACTTCTTATCTGGGGTCTCAAGTTCAGTAGCACCCATTTGTTCTATGGTCTGACCACCAGTTATAATTAAGCGTCCCCATGCAGACATGGATATTGTATGGTTAAGAGTGGTTTTTGTTGTTGAGGAGAAGGTTTAGCACTAATCCCATTGACTGTAGCTTGAATATGAAGTTAATTGAGACCAACTACGTTACATGGACTCAGGTGGTGTGTCTGGTGAGGTTATGCATCTACATTCAGATTCATTCGATCTCATGTCCAAGGACAGTAGGACACAACTAGATTTTATATTTCTTGAAAACTTATTCTATTTTTTGACTAAAATGATGTTTACAAACTAATATTAGAGTATTTTATGTGTAAAATGAGACCTTTTTTTTTGTTATCAACAGCAAAAGAAATTGTATTAGAGAACATGTTGAGGACCACAACCCTTATATGACTAGAAAGGAGGAAATAAAGAAAAGAAAACAAGAAAATTGTCTAAATAAAAAGCAAACCCCTACATGCAAATCTGAAATCATCAAAAACCAACAAATAATCTTCAAAATTGTATCTATTTCACATAAGATGCTCTCTCAATATTTGTCATCGCCTTCCATTTTTTCCATCTAGCCTTTCCAATAGTAACAACAAATTTGATATCCGAATGATTATTCTGCATAAAATATGAGTCTTATGCATAGTAATATAGTAAACTCAACTACTTAGGCTTACTAGTGGGTGCATGTCCAACTAAGCATGTCAGACATATATCCCATACTGTTACATACTCAAGTGTTGAGTGTGCAACATGGGTACTACACAAATTTAAAAGAGTCAATGTAACATAAGAGACTAGCTGCATGATGGGGGTCTTCTTTGTAGAGGTGAAGAATTACAAGACTAATAAGCTTCTGGTTGACGATTCCTAAGAAGAAGGTGATTAGAGTGGATTTATCTGAAGACCTGTATTAACATGACCTCTCTTTGGTTGGTTTAATGCTTTTTTGATGCATAATTGCTCATTTACTAGTTCAATCAATCCCCCAACGTCTGGTGAAAGAAGAATAGTTTTGATGTTGTAATGTCAGTATTTGGACAAGTTGCATCCTTGCATGTAAAATTTTTAGCTTGTCCTACAAACAGATGACCAAGCTTGGATTTTTGTGTCATTAAATATTTGTTATGTTTCTTCTGTAAATAGAATGCCTTTGTTCCTTGTTTCACCCTCTTATTTGATCTTTTCTATATTTTATACTTCCTAGACTGCAATTAGTGCAACCTAGTTCACATGACACTCTCAATCAAATTTGTTGATTGATAAGTAGTTTTTAGTGATGTCAGGATATAATTGTGGCTTCATTTGTTATCATATAGGGTAGGATGTGTTTTAAGTACCTTTTTCATGGCTTTAGGGTTATGAAGCTTATAAATGCTCTTTTGGTATAAAAGGAAAATTATTTTCTAAAGAATGAATAAAAATTTGAAAATACTATAAGAGTATTGCTTTCTCTCTCTGTCTCTCCTTTTCTTTTCTATTTTCTTCTCTGCTTTGTTTTCTTATCTTTTCTTCTATTTTCTTTCAATATTCTGTTTTTGCTGTTATCTTCTTTCATACAAGACCCTTGCTACATAAACATGCAACTCTCGATATTGAAAAACAATATGATTCTTGTTGCTCCATCCCCACAGGGGCAGTGAACCCGTCGTTGTCTCGTCCGTGCTACTAAGGTTTTGGGAAAGTTGGAATAAGAGAGCCCTTATCTTAGGGTGGGCTTATTAAGATGCTTTCAGCAATTATTTGCTCTGCACGTGGCTATCCAACGTTTATCTTAGGCATGCAAACTTGTACTTCTATAGGAGAGAATTGACTTAAGATATTGTGATGAAGGTCTTCTATTTGGAGAATCATGATTGTCATTCTAGAATAGTGTTGTACAAGCTCTAATGGGGAGCGCTTTCCATTTAGGGGGGTTTAAACCCTTTTAAGTTAACCTTTGGCAAAACAATTGCTCAGAAGAAAGGTCTATACCTGAATGACATAAAGGAAAGGGAATGGAGCCTGGGCAATGTAGAAAAGAATCAAATAGCATGGTGACCATAGTTTCTTGGACCAAAAGGGTTAAATAAACCCATAAAATGATTTATGAAATCCACATATTTCGAAATGCTTTTGTGGAAATTATGATGCTGGCCCTAAAAGAAAGGAAATCTAGGCTGAATTTGCATGCTAATTGTGTTGATGGTCTCAGTCTCAGGACTAAACTCCAAGATTTTCTGCTATTGCATCCAAAATATATACAATTCCTCAAATGTGATAGATGGTCTGTCTTGTTGTACAAAGTTTACATAATACTCATCTATTTAATTTTAGGTGGTTGTAGCTTTGGATGTATTGATTTACTACTGACATTAGCTAATTGTTTGCACCTAAGATGAAACTCGTGTGCATAAGGGAAACAGAGATGTGTGTTCCACGGAAGGACAAAAAGGAGGTATGTCCAATCTGCATCACAGGTGATACTTATAAGAATCTAATGAAGCTTTACTCATTCAATCAACCGTTATTCTAGGAAGGACACGCTCGCTTGTTGCAAACTGGGAGAAGAGTGAGAGATACTCTTATTATGAGGCTCCTGCTTCAAGCAATTTATCTGGGACAGTACCCGTTGTTAGCATGCTCCAACCTAATGCGGTATGATTACTTTATGATTCTGTAATTTCTTCCCTTCTCATCTTTCTTTTTTTTTTTCTCCTGGTAGATGGCTTCAATGAAAATTACATAAGCTTGTAGATGTGCAAACTGTATATTTTGTTTTAGTTCTTTTTGTCTTTTTGGGAATTGAATTACAAAAGGCTTCAAGAATGTGCAACCCATGCACACAGTGTATACAATATTGCACTCAGGTTCACAAAGTAAACTTGAACATTTGCTAACAAATTGGCAAAGCAACGCCAACAGCTTGTCTGCAACACTTTTCAGGAATCAACAAAAAGAAACTAACGTAAATAATTTCTCCCTTGATAAACTGTGAACCAAAGAAATGGGGGACACTTGCGCTTATGACTGGATGATGCTAAATCTGTGTTTGGACAATTGCACAAGGGTATTAAGGTTAGAATTTGGTTAAACAGTTCAAAGGGTTGGTTGGATTGTATTTTGGGAATACGGATTAAAGGTTTTTTGGGATGTTACGGTGCTGTAAAAGGTACTAGTGCTCTTTTATTGATTGGATTAAAAGTTTGTGGGAAGGCAGGCTTGGACTTGTCAAACTTTTTTAGTGCTGAGCCTGCAATTATTCAGATCTGGTTAGAGGCTATTATGTTGAGTTTGACTCCCAAAAAATACAAGGCTGTGTTTGGTTATGTGTTCCGAACACATTTCCACCCACTGATTTGAGTGTGGTGTTTATTTTGAGCTTTCAAATTATAATTCCACATCCACTTTTGAAAACTCCTTTCCAGGCGGGAAAATTTGGCTAACCTGGACGTCCTCCCGGATGCCGGTTGACCGGAATAGTGTTTTTTTTTTTTTTGGCACTTGTAATTTTTATATTGTAAATAAAAAATATTTTCAGAATTTTTTTTATTTTTATATGAGCTTTGAATAGAATTTTGAGTTGTGTGATTGGTTATGAGTTGTAAGTTTTTGAATCAAATAACTTTCCTAGTTTCAAAAACTCAAAAACTTCCTCCAAAACTCAATTCAAAACTCATAACCAAACAAATTTTCCACACTCAAATCACAATTCCAAAACTCACAAATTCAAAATACAACTCTATTCTCAAATCATATTTAGAAAACTCTACCAAATGCTACCCAAGTTTTTATTAGTAACTCTCTCAAGTACACAATTGTACACTCAATTACTCTCCACTAAGTTCATGTGACAACCACTCACAGGTCCCACACCCACTTGGCTGGACTACACTACCATATTCATATCACACTGATCACACAAGACACAGGCACGCACAATTACACTTGTATTCCTTGCACAAGACTTCTAGGACATCTCACACTAGATCACTCTTGTATTGCATGATGCCCAATACAAGGGCTATTTGCTTCTCAAAAAAATAAAAATAAAAATAAAAATAAAAATAAAAATACTAGGGCTATTCCATATTTATAGGTAGGTAGGTAAAATTAGTAGTTGGTAAATGATGAAGTTTGAGTTGGCAAAACGAGCAATGAGGAATTTACTTCTAGAGATATGAGATGTTAAAAAAATCTAGAGGGGGAGAGAGGAAGGAGAGTTAGTGATGAACTCTCAACACTCCCCCTTGGCATTGTAGTTTAGGTAACCATGCCATGTTTTTGGAACGCCTCATTAAGATATCTGCAACTTGGTCCTTTGTTTTGATGAGCTTCGTCTCTATCTCTCCCAGTAATGTCTTTGTGAAGTGATAATACACCTCCATTCTATCAGAATCGACATTATGATGGAATGGTCATTCAATTCCTCTTCATTCCAATAAACCAAACAGAGCAATGTGATGTTTTGCTAGTGAGAATGCATGATTAAGAACCTGTTTTAAATACGATGGCAAATTCAATAGGAAAAGAGCTCTGGCCAGGGCTCGCAAATGAGCATAGGGAAAGGAATCCAGGGAAATTGTTCAATCCGTTCATAACATTGTCTTGTATTGACTGCTGAAGTTTCCTTCCTTTAGTGAACTTTCACAAAATAAGATTAAGGCACCTCCCTTCTACAAATATACCTTGTCCATGTTGTTTTGTTTTTCTCGCACCATTCAGTTGTGAAAGCCCAGGTAAGGACAGTGAGGCCCAAGCTTGCAACCTGAACTGAAGCAAGTCCAACTATACTTCCACCTTTCTCACAAAAATTAGACTCTTTTCTAGGTTGATTTTTAGGTCCTAAACTGCCTCTTCAGCATACCGCATAAATTAGTTTCATGCTTCCACGATGTTGCAGCAGCTTGTAATGGCCAATATAGATGTGAGTTTGCTAAACTGTTTTTCTGGTGTGCAACAGTAATGGATCCCTCGGGTATTACAATATAATAATGTTATATAATGGTAGTAGTTGATTTCTGATGCAATCAGGCTTGATATCAGTGGAAGTGAAATATTAACTGATTTGATTTTAGCACTTGATCTATCAATTTACTTGTATAACTAGCTTATTTTTTCCTTCAATAGTGTCACCTATATATAATATATATATTTTTAATGTTGTCCTCTTTTTCTTTCTCATGCATGCTAAGTGATATCTTCATTCTCTTAATTCTAAACAGAGAGGGCCCATATCTCCTGAAAAAGAAACGTTGCCTGTTAGTGACAAGGATGCAATTGTGGAGATAATGGAACAACACGATCACTTTGTTGGCTCAATGCAGTCTCGTTTAGGCAGATTACAGGTGATTTTTAGCTTACCCTGAAAAAAAAAAAAGGGATTATAGATTTTTTAATTTTATTTTTGTTCCTTCTGAAAGTTGGACATTTGGTGGGCAAATTGTTTTCTTTTTGGTATCTTCTCATACAGAAAGTGCTTTGCTGGATTGTTCCTTCGTTATTTTATTTTTTTTCCTTTGTTACGTTGCTGGAATTTTTTCTTCTTCTTTTGGATATCTTCTTTGTCTGTGACTCAGTGTACTTCTATTAAGATATATATTTTTCTTATTTGTTGGATCCTGTGCGTGTGAAGTATATTTAATAAAGTAATTTATGTGGTTGGGAATAATGATCCACCTGGTCCGCAAATGTGAGTAAAGGCCCCACTCCCCAGTGTAGCAAATAAGGATGGACTTTGGAAAAGCCTTGTATAAGTGGCATAGAACCAGAGAGAGAAACAAGCGAGGGATGAAAGCAGAAGAGTAAGAGAGAAACTCATTGATAAGCATGTTTTAACTTTATTTATCACAATTTGAATGTTTGTAATGGTTTCTAATGAACATTGTGGATCTAAAGTATGTTTTATAAAATATTATTGAATTTTATGTTGTTTTCAAGGCTAAAGAAAATAGAGAATTTCATGTAGTAAGAGATTTTTTTACTATTTAAGATAATTAAAAATGCTTCTAGAATAAATAATTGATAATTTATAACAATAAAACAAAACTTAATTCAATAGTTGTTGGTACAATGATATACTCATACAAGCAAACAATAATATTTGTTGGCAGAAATCAGATTCTAATTAAAGTCATTTGAATGGGATTATGGGAGAAAAGAGACAAAATATAATATAAGTAAAATCATAGTTGATAAGAGTGTAACAATGTGTAAAGTGTGATTTATTGGGGTTATTGGCAGATTCTGTCCAATGCAGAAACAATACACGTAAGTATCGGTATACTTGAATTATTATTATTATTATTATTATTTTTTGTGGGGATACAAAGTGGAGAATCCGAATTGGGAAGCCCATAATTCATTACACGGATGATGTTTTGATCCATGGTTCCTTCAATAAAAGTTTATTAGCTCTTCTATGGGAATCATTACATAAAAATCTCACGGCAAATGCTTGATCTATGAAATGAGGATTACAACCATCTAAGGTAGTTTAATCATTGTGTTATTTGCTTTTCACTGCCCTCATCAATTATTTATTGAAATAAGCTATTATTCATCAGAATTAGTGGTGGTACGGTAACAACTGATCTACTAGCTAAAGGTTTCTGTCTAATTTCTTGCAGATGGTCCACAAATACTGGGAAAGGCATGATGTTAGAGGGGCCATTGGTGCTATGGAGAAGATGGCTGATCATGCTGTAAATTCATATTACATTTTAGAACAACTATTAACTTTTTTTGTGTTTCTCATGATGTGTTTTATGTTTTCTCGTGTCTTGGATAGCACAAAGATTTTTATATGTATACATATTTTTTTATTTTCACAGAACTAATTTTTCAATACAGCCATATAATTAAATTTCTGTTTGCTTTAACTTGCAGGTTCTTGCTGATGTGATAAGCTTTTTGACAGAAAAACCTGATATTATCACATTGGATATTTGCACTTATCTCCTGCCACTCCTCACAGGCCTTCTTGAAAGCAATATGGACAGGTAAAAATGTTCCGGTCTTTCATTCATGTTCCTAGCCTCTTAACAGCCACTGATACAAACTGCACTGACTCATGGTCAAGATTCAGTTCAATCAGAATCTACTGCTTGTTCCCTAGTTCAATCAAATAATCAAATTTGAGGAAACACTACGGGTATGTTTGGTTTGGATTTGTAGAGTGATTTTGGGAAAAAATTTCTAAAAAATTTGTTTGGTTTGTAAATTTTCCAAAACAATTTCCAAAATCACTTTCTCTCGCTTACCTATCAATCAATCACTTTTTCTCTCTCCTCTCTCCTTCTCAATCACTTTTTCTCTCACACACATCTACGCAATTATAACAAAATATCAAATCATTCCAAACTCCCAAACTCCAAAACTATTTTCAAAATACACAACCAAACAAACTAAAAAAATTTCTAAACTCTCTCCCCAAAACAATTTTTTAAAACTGCTCTCCCAAAACCAAACCAAACATACCCTACCTATTTGTTGAGCCAGCTGATTCCTTGAGAGCCAACAAGCCAACTCTCTGACAAAAAAAAGGTTTTTAAAAGTTTACATGTTTGAATTGCCGTAGCGGTTGTTACGGCTATTACAGTATTACTACAGGCCTTTACATGCGCGAATTTCTATCTCACCACTATAGTGGCCAGTAATGTGATTAGAACCTTCTGAAACCACTGCTTATGGCCTTACATAGCAGAGTGGATGATTTTTAAAACCTTTGTGGAGAGTGAGCGCTCCTCCCAAGGAGCCTTCCTTGCTTGTTTTTGAGGCAACTCATGCAAAGATCATAACAATTATTAAATTTTAGGATAAATTACAAATACAGCCCTTCAAGTTTGCTTAAAATACAATTGTCCCTTGTGGTTCTGGAAATTACAACACCCCCTTATTAGAACTTTTTACTTAATAGAATTAATAGGAAAAATAAAATTTTAACTACTCTTTTATACAATAATAAAATCACCTAAATTGTTAATTGAACTATATTTCTGACACCACTAAAAATTGTAATTGAGTTGATGATTTATTAATAAAAGGGGTCATTTGTTATGCGATTGGAAACTTGAATGGGTGAGATATAATTTTCAGAACCATAGGGAGCAATCCGTATTTTAAGTAAACCTCAAGAGGTGTATTTGTAATTTATCCTAAATTTTATTAGAAGAAGGAAAGTAAGCCTAATTGGTTTTAAATGTATGAGGAAGTTGGGGAGTACGTAGAACATCTCTTTTGTAGTTGTAGGGAGCTAGTGTTATAGTGCCAAAAAGTATTTGGGACCATATCAGTCAGTATTAAGGCACCAAAACAGGTACTATTCATATCCAACCTTATAAATGATTCAATTCAACAGTCAGATTTGGAGATTTGTATCTTAGATTGCCTTATTTTTTCTTTTTTAAGAGGTTAATTCTAGGTGTCATTATCTTCTCTTTCATGTATCTGATCATGAATTTGTTGGGGTTACACATAAGTGGAATATTCTTCTGTAAGGAGCACATATAAGGACGCAAACACAAATACGACATCACACAAATATTCCGACATGGAAAATTTTAAAAGTACGAAGATACGACACAACGCAGTAGGTACAAGTCAACACAAGCATGAAAATAATTTTGTAAATAATAATGGTTTCTTCAATTTTTTACATTACAATTACGTTTATATTTCTTTTTTTCAAAATAACAATAAAAATGCTCATATCAACCACTGGGGTTTGCTCAGTGGTCAGGCCTGTGTACCTCACTAGGAGGTCACAGGTTCAATTCCCCTCCCCTGTGCCCAAAAAGAAAAGAAAAGAAAATAAAAATCCTAATATCTATTTTAAAATCCTTTATTCATGAAAAGATTAGAAGTTTTGAGCTTTAGAATTCCTGAAATTAGAAAGTCTAAAGGAGGGATTAGTTTGTATAAATGCACATTGTTTTTATTTTAACCTTGGATTCCAATATTTCCAAACTTACCATGTGTTTCATGTGTGTCTAAGTGATTGATATTTGTGTCCCCCCAAGTGTTTGAAGCTTGTCCAATTCTAAAAAAATAAAAAAAAATATAGTATGACACACATTTGGACGCGTCTAACAGGTGTCTAGGAGTATCCAACTAGTGTTGGTGCCCGACATGGACATGCCACCTTACAAATGTCTATGCGTCTTAGATTCTTTTCCACCCCTTCATTGAATTTCCTGATTCCGGCGATTCTAATGAGTCTATGCATCTTCTTGCTTCAGAAGTCCTCCATCTTATTGCTGGACTGCAGTATCTAGCCATCATAATTTGTAAGAAATTTCTTTCTTTCATTTAGGGGTATACAGAGAACTGACAATTGTGGTTGTTTGGCGGTCTTTTGCAACATATCTAAACAGAGAAAACTTGTTACTAGGATATCTACTCGTGCATTACAAGTACGTGGGATTGCGGATATTGGGTACTTTGGTCATTGTTTATGGAAGTATTCTTGCCCTTGCCCCAAACACCTAATGGAATGAGTTTGGGGAGAGTATAGCAGTGTTGGGGTGGGTTTTGGGTAAAAGAAATAGAATTGAGTTGTTTTCAGGGAGAAATGGGGTGAGGTGGACCTCGACCGTCCCCGCCCCATCCTGATTAGATATTAATTTTACAAAGATCTTTCCATTTATCACTAATATCCCAACGTTATTCAAAATATTAACGGTTTCATTTAATCAAAGATTGAGATGTCTTCTCATCTCTCTCTCTCTCTCTCTCTCACTCTCAATTTATCACTTCTTTCTTTAATGGTTGGCATCTGCCATCAATTTCCTATTCCTTGTCTGTTAGGACACATTTCCACCACTTGTTGTGTGGTCTTGGTTGTCACCCTATGCCTTTGGGCTTTCTGTCGTCTTGGTTGCCGTCACCTTTCAAGGTTGAATGAGACGTAGTTCCTATTGCACGCTAATAGGTTGAATGAGGCATTGATGATATGACAAATTTTCTTCTGATTCCTATTTCATGCTTTACCTTTTCCCCCAATTTATTCTGACGATTCATAATCATGTTATTCTAAGTTGCAAGTGGACCCAGATGCTCGTATTAATAGCCTGTCCATATGTAGGCATCAAGGTCTTTCACTGGAAATGCTTCTTAAGCTTGTCAGGGTATTTGGTTCGGTGATCTATTCAACTTTATCAGCATCATCCTCTGTTGGTGTAGATATTGAGGCAGAGCAAAGGTATTGATTGGATCTAAGTCATCATTATCATCAGCTGTTTTTATATATAATCTTTTACTTCACTTAAATTCTAACCGGAATGGACTCTACTGCTTACTGGGTAATAAAGGCAAGAGCGTTGTAACCTCTGCTTCATCGAGCTTGAAAAAGTTAAACGCTGCCTTCCTGTGCTTTGCAGGTGTGTGTTTTCTTTAGTTGGCTGCTTGTTTGCAGACTTTATGACAATTTCACCTTGCTTTGCATTATCTGAATTAATTTTTTTTTCCTTCTTCTTCTTAAATTTTCAGAAGAGGGGGGTCCATTGCGAAGTCTGCCCAAGAGCTGAATCTAGCACTTCAAGAAGTTTCACGGGCTTAGTTGATTAAAAATTAACATATACTCAATTGGAAGAATTCTTGGCCACACAGGTTTTTTTTTTGGTTTTGTTTTGTTTAATTTTTAAATGTATCAATTATCAAGATATGAACTCATTGTGATGGGATCTGAATTGTTACATGCCTTCGAACTCATTGTCTGGCCTTGCCTCTTCTCCTCCTGATCCTTTTATTACATTGTTCATTGGTCATGCTAAGTGGAACAATTAACTACGACTGATCCTGATCCTGATCCGGCTGTTAAAACTGACATGTGTGCCCTCTCTGCACCTGCTGTTGGTTGCTGCGCTTGGTTTTGGCGACCGCCAATTTGATAAGGATCCATCCATTCACACCTTTTATCAATTTCTAACCATATATATGTATCTTCCGGCATGTAAAGTTGTAACTCTTGGCTTCTTGTTTGAGATTATATATCAAATCGATCATTATTATGCATTAATACAAGCGTGTCTTGAATTAAGTGCTTATGAGTATTAATACAAATAGTCTCTTTTTTTTTCGTTAACTTTCCTACTAAATATATTAAAAACTGTCATAATCAGGGACTGAAAGAATATGGAGACGACGTTGCAGAGTTGTGCTTGAGGCATGTTATTTCTTCCCTCTGAGAATATGAAAATGAACTCTACCAATTGAAGGGTATAAAATTGACCTATGCTTGCATGTAATCCCCATCTCATATTCCCTAATATTTATTATTGAAATCATGGAGGCAAGACTTGTTTGTGCGTCCATTGAGAATGAATAGGACTAACTCAAGGAATAATTAACCAAAGTAGGTATGGGGCATAACTATGTGCGGATAATTATGAAAAATACTTGATCATGAAACTTTTCTTTGTGTTTAGAAGAACATAAGGCCCAGTCATTGAAAACAATGTGGCTTTATCAAAAACTCTAAAATTTTGAGTGTTGGGTTCTTCTCTCTCCAGAGTGTGCAAAAGCCTTGTTCAATTGTTTATAGGTAATGTACTCGCATTAGTTAAAACCTAATAGGACTAGAGTCTAGGTGTGCCCTCAATGCCCCGGAATAGAGCTCAGTAATTCTTCTGTAGGGAATATGGAATGATGCTTTTGCTCAAGTGGGTTTTAGAGACGGTTCATGCAGGGCTTGCAATATGTCTGCTCTAGGCTGCCCCCTCTATAGTTTGCTTGAGTGGCCTGAGGTCATGCTCGTCCAACCTTGGCTGGCTGTCCTATTTTTCTCAAAATTTCAAAGCTAGAGGTCAGCACACTAACTAGTTTTAGTTTGGTCAATTTTGTGCATTTTGAAATTATGCATCCTAACACCACTAATGCAACATGCTTGTGTAAGTATACATATGTGCAAGTAACGGAGAGATGATTGTAGTATCGATGCAACGGAGCTAGTCTACAAGTTGCAACACTCGTCAAAACTACCTAACCACGACATTTCTACTTTTGGCTTTTATTCTGTGCATGTGACAAAACACACGTATAGGTTGTCTTGGTTTGTGTTTGTTGAATCACTGACTAGTAACAAGCCACACATGTCATGATGATTACATCACATCAAAGTTTGTAGCACATTCGGTTCTCTTACATAATACCGCTTCAGACATCATGGTGGTAGGGACCTAGATATCCTAGCTTAACTTGGATTTAACTTAGAAAATGTTTTTCAAATTGGTAAGTTGTTTTTATTCTTGCTTGGGATGCTTTGAATAAATGTGGAGGTTTTATCATTCTTACGGAAATGTTGAATAATAAGAATAATATCTTCTCATAGTAGTATTACTGGAGTTCCTTAAAATAAAATTATTTTTTATTTCTAAAATTATTCACCACACCACAGTTATACTACATACACACACACATACATATATTTTTAATACTACAACATTATAGACTCTTGCATAGGAGAGAGATTACAAGATTATTGAAGGAAATAAAGTGTGATATTCTAATTATGTGGTGTGAGTATATACATCTTGCATGCATGGGCATCTACGTCGGCCTTTAGTTGATCTTGAATAGATACTGTAGTGCTATGCTGCAAGATTATTAATTTAAAGATAAAAGAAGCATGTGTGTTAGATATAAAATCATCAACAAGAGAAGTAGAAATGAGAGAGAGAGAGAGAGAGAGAGAGAGAGAGAGAGAGTACCTTCCATAAGTCTCGAGCATCAACTACAGTGGATGGCTTAAGCCCAATATCTTTCCAATCTGCAGATATGGTAGCCTTAGACTCTCCTCTGTTCCATAGCACAACAGCTACTCTTTTCCCACTTAGAGGACCAGCCCAAACCTGTACCCAATCACTCACTCAAATCTAATTTTCAATATAAATAGGGCTACAAATGAAAGTAATAATGTGCAAAACAAGCCACTCTTTGTTTTTGTCTAGAGACTAGAGATGATGCATGTTAGTTTGAACAAAGGATTTCCCACCGTACAAACAAACGAAAGTAATTGTCATTTCTATTTTGATAAAATCTCTTTCTTCCTTGATAGAAAAGATAAAAATGGACATAATAGAATACCTCAAGATCTCCATTTTTATTTACTTTCTTCCCTTGGACCCCCAGCTTATCTGTTACCCATTAAATATAGAAAAGAATTAACACATAATTAAACATTAAAAAAGAAGAAAATAGATAGGGTATGAAAAGGAGGAGGAGGAGAAGAAGAAGAAGACAATGTGGGTGGGTAGTGAGTGTTGAGAGAGACCTTGATTGACTGCAATAACCTCCTTGTTGCTTAGCAATTGGAATGTATCACTATCCATCGACCGGATGTCACACCCAATGATTAGGGGTGCCTACGCATATGCCAACCAACCACAAAACACACAAATAATTCCAACTTCAATAATTATTACTCTATATGTTAACTTATGCATTTTTTTTTATTTCATAAAGAATTGGAGAAAGAAAAAAAAGATATATAGGAAAATAAAATGAAGCGAAAAAAGTTTAAACATTCTGTTTTTACAGTTGGGCTAGGATTAATGTAGTGATCAAGAAGAAATGATCCAATATTTCATCACGGATATGTACCTTTGCTAAAGCCCATATGCTAAAGTGAGAGCGATACTCTTCTGTTGACATCCCCCCATTGCCTACTTCAAGCATGTCAGGATCTAAAGGCCATAAATGATGTGAGATTAATTATGCAACATGATTTAGATACTTTTCTTTCATTGTCAATCACACTTGAATTGTAATTGTAATGTAATAAACAGGCATAGATGACAAATTAATGTTAAAAAATTATATGACTTTTAAAAAAATATGCTTATTGATTAAGCAAGTAACTAATTACCGTTCCATCCTCCTGGTCCAGCATAAGATGCCCAGACATCATTTTCATCGGCACGTGAAGTCATACTGCATCATGTGCATGCAAAAAAAACAAAATCCATGTCATGATTTTATTTTTACCATAATTTTTTAATATTACTCTCATCATCATAAAAAAATTCTACTATAAGATAAAATTCACATTATCTAATTAGGGGTTTTTAATTTGTTTACCTCTTCCAAGTGTCTTTAATGTCTCCAGTTGTTCTCCAACTATTTCCTATGCTAGCTGCCCAAGTTGCTGGGTTTTCTTGGCCCCTAAAAAAACCAGATCATCCTTTTTGATGAATATATAATATAGTTATGAAAACAATTACACTAATTAAAGAAAGGAGATTAAAATTGAAGGCATACCATTCACATAAGGAAAAGAAAATGGGTCGTCCAGTTTTAAGGAGAGCTTTACTCATTGTCGAATATCTACAACCAAAGATGTGATCATGTATTTGTTATCAGCCCCTACATTAATTCTTCTACCAAAAATAAATAAATAATAATAATAATAAAAACAAAAACAAAAACAAAAACAAAAGCAAAAATTTAAGTTTGTTTTTCAATATTGATCTAACATGAACTAGTTTCATAATACATAAAACTGATTGACAATAACAAATGATTGAATAATCTATCAACCCTATAATTAAATTTTATCTAAATACTGCGTCGTGTTTTTTAATAGTCAAAAGAAAAGGTAATAAGAAGTTTTGTATTCGTTTACCTTTCTTGTGGAGTCAATCCATTATTGTGGCAATTGTCATACTTCAAATAATCAATTCCCTTAAAAAGACGGGCAAAAAAAAAAATCATAGTCAAGGCAAGCTTGTGACTCCAGTGGAGTAAATTTAGTATCAAAGGAACAATAAAATAGAAACAAATACAATCCCAAGTTTATAGTTTTTATTCTTCCCACCTCCAACATCTTATTAATCTTACATGCAAGCACGGACGCACACATGGCATAGATAACTTATACAATTTTAATTTAGTTTATTATGCAATCATTTGATGAATAAAATATAATGAAAATGCATCATCGATCAATTAATGAAGACATACGTACGTACCCATGAAGCAAAGATGTTGGCATCATGTTCCTCGTAGCCAAGCGATCCAGGCATCCTTTTGTCACAAGTCAATGTCCTGAAAACAATAATACATAAATGGAACAATTTACAAGCTAGGGAATCCTTTTATTTGCATCAATAATACTCTTTCTTTTTGCTGATCAAAAAAAGAGAGAAGATATTGATAACATATGTTGGATTAAAGAATTAGTTTAAAGAATTAGTTATGATGAGTGAGGTTTTAGGACTATAAATAATCAGCTCTCATAAAATTTACAAATTACTGACATATGTTATCTTTGATGATCTATAATTTGTCAAATTCGAACTGTTACCCCGCATCAGCATAAATCCCAATCTTGAGCCCTTTGCTGTGGACATAATCTGCTAGAGTCTTCATACCAGATGGAAAAATTGTAGCATTTGGTACCAAGTTTCCCTGCATATATATATATATATATAAGACAAATGCGGCCCAACATTGATATACGTATTATAGCTGTATGTATTTCAATCTTCTTCTAGTATATATTAGTGCATCTATATATATGTATGTGTGTATGTGTGTGTGTGAGAGAGAGAAATTAATTTAATCAAACCATCAAAAACTTTTGATACGTATATATATTTGAGATGCTTGATCAGAGTGAAGTGTTGAGCATACACGTATGCTTGCTAGAGGCCATAGTTTTAGTTCCAACACCATCTAAACCACCAAGTCCTTTTGTTTTTTAAATTTTCTTATTTCTACTTACAATGAGACCCACCACCAACAGTGAGTATGGGGATGAAAAGTTAATCATTTCTCATATAAGTATTTTTAATTAGTTATTAAATACTCAGGATGTTATATAAGTATTTGTTCTTGCTATTTAATCATACATATATAGATATATATATATAATATAAATGTACAAATCATAATGGATGCAAAAGACTTTATATAGATTATTGATTTGTACCTTAGAGTCTCTGTTCAGTTCAGCCCAACAGTCATCTGTTTAATTAAAATTCAAACGCACAAATTAACAAAAGACGTTAATACTTGTTGGATTATATAAATTAATTTTACTTTCTTTCAAAATTCAGAAGAAAAAAAAAACCCCAAAAAAACTTGCCCAAATTAATGTACTCATATCCCAAGGCTGCTAGCCCAGTAGAAACCATTGCATCCGCTGTGAAAGAAGAAAAATCATAGAGTTTGATAACAATTCCTCAATATATAGAGGTATATATTGGAAGTCCAAAAAAATGAAAAATAAAACTAAAAACAGTGAGACCGAATTCATATATATATATATATATCATTGTATATATTTTACCAGTCTGGTGAATTAGTTGGTCGCTGAGCTTGCATGGGAAGTGGTTATAACTGTTCCATCTGCAGTGCGTACCATAATATTCATTATTGCCACACAAGTATGAATGAATGATTCTGAATATATAATCTCATGTTTAAATTTATATGCATATATGGAGTTGAGTATATTGGACTTCATCTCTATACTGCAATATACTTTGTTTGCTCTCTTAAATTCCCAGCCTAAGGTGTTTAAAAATTTATTTGAGGGGTGACAAATGACAATCCAAACAGGCTAATTAATGTGTACAAATTTTGTTTAGGAAGTGACAAATGGCACAACATATGTTATTTTTTTGAGAAGTAACTGTTTCATTGTCAAGTACGATACATTACATGTATGAAAAAGGAAAGGAAAAAAAATAAAAATGGAAGGGATCACCCTTAAATGCATGTGGCGCGACACCTAGTTACGCTTAGTGAGGAAGGGAGAGAAGATGTTATATTAGAAAGAGCAATGCTACGTATCATGAAAAACCTTTCATGAAAATAATCATGAAAGTTTTGTGACCCTTGGATTAAACTTAAAATAAAGCACTACACACTAATCAAGGTAATCCAAGGATCATAACTCTTTCATGATCATTTTCATGAAATTTTTTTCATGATCCTTAACTTTTCTCTATTAGGAATAGCTGAACTACTCACACAGACATAATTTCACATATACACAACGGGAATTAGAAAGCATGTAGAGTAGATTGAAGGAGGACAGTATATGTAGGAATATATATATATATATAGAGAGAGAGAGAGAGAGAGAGTACTGACCCCATCTGAGGAGTGCGACCAAGTCCGTTATTTAACAGATTTCTTCTTGCGGAGGTTATGGATATGGGTATGGCCTCTTCGTGGCTACTACTACTGCTAACTGCTACTCCCAAAAGGCTGATCAACAAAATAAACAAGAATGCCATTCTTGACACTTTTGAGGATAAGAAGAAGAAGGAAGAACAAACTAGACCACCACGTTGAACCATGCTCATACTTCTTTTTGTGTCTCTTAATTTCTCTATTGAAGATATTTGAACTGCATAGGTATCTATTTATATATGTGTAGAAGGTGTCTTCTTCTCCTTCTTCTTCTTTTCACACATATATCTATTCTATTATATAAAATCTACAATTTACTTTTTCACAGTTTTTTTTAATTCCTAAAATTGTCCCTTTGAAACCACTACATATTTTGATCTCAAATTTCAAATTTTGGTAATTTTTCTAGTTTTCTTTTTCCTCACATTTTTTTTTTTTGTGACAATGATAAAAATATTCTTCATCTACATTCAATTGGATGATTTTCATAGTACATTTTTGTATGTGTGTGTGTATATATATATAAAGTAAGTAATGCATTCATATAAGGATGAATCTAGAGAAGGATAAGGCGACAATCATCCCCTTTACAATTTATAAAAGTTGCTTTATTATACTAGTATTAATTATTAACTTTAAATTATACAGACCCGTCCCCTTAAGTATTTTTTTTTTTTGTGTGTGTGTTGATAGTTGTACTACTGCACACCTCCATATTTATTGAACATGGGACAAAATATTAACAAAAAAAAAATAATATATTAACTGATATGGATTACAAGCCCTATAACTTGCAAAGAATAGAAGAAGGTAGATGAGTCAACAAGTTACTTGATGATAAGAAATAGATGATTTGGAATTTTAATGTTGATTCTATAATGTTAGGAATTATGAAATATTTCATAAAAATTCTCCATCCTTAAATTATACATATAATAAAATATCATACACTAATTAAAGGATGAAAAATATTTATGAAACATTTCATGATATTTTTTTCATAGTCCCTACTATTACTTGTATTTAATAACAAGATGAAGGAACATCAAGTACAACTTAAGATGATTTGCTTTAGTAAATAGATTGCCTTATAATCACTATTTAAAAAAAAAAAAAAAACTCAATATAAAAATATAAGAGAACATCTTTACTTATATATGTTTTTTTGCATTATTTTGCACGGTTCTTTATACCAATAGAAATTTTGATATTGTAATTCATTATTATTTTTTTTCTTAAAGTCTTTGTTAGGATGCCAAACCCCAAAAGTGCATCTGGGAATGAAGAATGGTAAGTTGGATAGATATATACTATATGATTTTGTTTTTATTAGAGAACAAGAACGTTGTTGTGGTTTTTTGGCTGGATGTTAAGTTCAGACAGACTACTTTGCCGTAGCAGCATCTTCATCTGAAAAAAATTAATATACACGTATGTATGTCCGCGCATCGCAATCATCAACGATGATTCCGGTGGCATCTTTCTTTTCTTTGTTCTTTTCTTGACAAAGAACTATTCAAGGTAGGTAGGATCATGATTCTCTGTAGTAGATGGCTCTCCAATAGTTTTGCTGTGTAATCCAGCAGTTTATGTTTAAAGTTAAAATAAAATTAAATCATTTTAGAGTGTAGTATTAAGGTCATTTTATTGAGCAATTCTTCCATGCAAGAAGACTAAGGACACATAACCACACCCATAGAACTATCTAAAATATTTTGATTGTACATAGAGTAGTGCTATTAGTACTCCATAAATTATTTTGAATTTTTCATTTCTTTGGACCCTCACTTATAAATTTTGAAACCCTTGAAATTTCTTTTCTCCTTCCAAATAATACCAAAATTATCCTTAAACATTTCATCTATTGAATGCACACACCCCACACCCCCACACCACCAAAAAACCTGAACAAAACCCACTAAGAATAAGAAGAATCTTATCCTTTTCAAAACCTACAAAGAAGAAGAAAAAGAAAAATAAGAAGAAGAAAGAAGAAGAAGAATACTGTCTCTGCCGATTTAACTAACTTCTCATCTGATATTTTTCGTTGTTCTTAAATCCAGGCTCTTGATTTGAGCCATAATAATCTTTCAGGAGATGTTCTAATACAAAACTTGTCTATGGTTATCACCAACCTTACTTATCTTAACCTATCATACAATCACTTTTCGAATATTAAAATCTCTGATTCCCAGTTCTTAAAATGGTTCAGTTCTTTGAATTTTCTTCATTCTGGACTCATCCCAAATCACAAAAAGTTCAAAATCAATGTTCGGTTACCGATTCCCGAACAAATAAACAATGTTCGACCTTGTGTTTCCGAATTTCGGTCATATGTTCGGGAATTCAGCCCCGAAAAAATGACGAACATATTTTATTATTTTTGTTATTTTTTTAAGAAACTTATCCTTATAAGGTCAATCTTCTCTGAGCTAAGAACAACATCAAAGTTATGAACCTCCTCTAAGTTTTTATTGGTATACTTCTCTCATCTTATGGAGTTGTGGTTGCTAGAAAAATTTTCACTCATTGACAAAGTGTAAGTAATCAAATGGTTACCACTGTTACCGTCAGAATATTGTTGCCAAAGGATTTTCAAGGTTTTGAAGGTGGATAGATTTTGAAGGTGGGATTTGAAAAAAATGGATAGGTGGAGGTGGGTGCCTTCATAAATCCTAATTCATGATGTAGTGGGTGTGTAAGTTTAATTGTGAGATGGGGTGTTCCAAAATTAATGATGTCCTTTGTAGTAATTTTATTTGAGATTATTATTGTAATAAAAAAAAAAAGCTGAAGATTGAAGGATTCGAAATAATTTATGAGGTGCTAATAGCAGCATTTTATACATATCAGATGGTGGGACCCATTATAAAAATATTGTAGTTTCACTCAGAATATTTCATGTGTATTTTATGCAGTTGATTCCACGGCTGATTATATGTTCATAGACTTTTTGTTCTTCCATGCAAGGAGAAGATGGTCAAGGCAGTGCCTTCCTCCATTTTGATTGATTTTGAATGTGGAGTCTATCAATTTGTGTAGGGGTTGTATGGGAGACAAGAGAGGTGCTGATGTTTAGTAATTGGTGTAATGTCACGTGATTTAAGATTTTTTTTCTTTTATATTTTCTTTCAATTTTAACTAATCGTTGCAGTATATACTTGATTGACGTGTTATACTATGATAAAAAGCACAATAATATTGTTGTAGAAAAATCATAGCTGAGAAATAGACTCAACTAAGGATAGAAAACATTAACAATCATTTGCAAATTACTAATTGCAAATTACTAATATTAAATACGACTATGTCAATTCCAAAGGGGAGTCAAACTTGCAATATATAGCCTTACGATTCATCACATGACAAAACCTTTACTACTAGCTAATCGTATACAAATTAAAACCAGATGAATTGTTTCTCCAATTATATTATTCGATGAAGTCATGTTTTAAATTCTGAAATTTCATCTTTGTGTGTCACATCTATTAGTAATTTTTTTTTAAAATTATTAATTTATATAGCATTAGGTTGTTATAAGTGGACAACCATGAAAGGTAATTCCACCGCGCGGGGGGGGGGGGGGGGGGGGGTTGGCAAGTAGCTGGGTATTGGTCGGTCCTATGGGGCACCGCCAGGTGGTGCTCAATAGTATTGTGATTGATGGAGGATGTGAGATGTACGATTTTGTGGTGAATGATTGGAGAATAAGGAGGAGTATATTGGATTATGATTGGTAAGGGATACCGTCATGTGACGCCTTAGGAGCACCAAATAATTTTTCATTCGGCAGAGTAGAGGGACAAGTCCCTGTCTGGTCAGATGTGTAGTGACATAATCAATAAACTACAAATCTAGATTAATTATTTAGAAATTATACAGAATTATCATTTTGTGATTTAGATTTATTCTATATATAAATTCATACTATACCAATTTAATTGCCATCATACAAACACCTACCCAAAAAATTCTAGGTGAATGTGTCGGTTTTTCGTGACGTAATTAAGGACTTATCATCCTCTCTAAGCTGAAAATTTATTTTTTTGTTCCATGTGAAAATCCGAGCCCAACATGATATTCATTAGTTGAAAGAATGGGACTCAATACTTTTTGTTAGTTTTTGGAGAACATCTTGACAATTGTAAAGTGATAAATGGTGTGGTGTAATGTTCCAAGACCATCAATAATAAGTAAAATAGTAATTTATGAGATTAGTACACGATTTTCTTGTTCATGTTTGATTTGCAATAAATATGAAAATGTATAATGAAATAAAAGATCAATGTGTGTGTATTTTTTTAATAAAATATATATTTTTTTACAATTATTAACTGAATTATCATATTATATATATATGTGTGTGTGTGTGTGAGTATTTATGTGTACATTTAAAATATAAAAAAAATAAAAATAAATTAGTGAAAAGTCTATTTTTATAAGTGTATATTACATTAGGCTCAATGATTGATTTGTCTTAGTTATAAGAATAAGTGGACATGTAGACAGATATGTAAGAATAATATTGTCTTACAAATTATGTTGTTCTTTTAGACAAAAAAAAAAAAAAAAAATTTGGGACAATTACTCTACAAATTTTAAATTTACGTTTATGACTCGAGTTCCCTAAAAAACATCATTCTTATAACTTTTTACTTATAATATTATAAGCATTTTCACTGTATTAAGCTTCTTAGGCTACTATGCAAATACGTTCGCTGTCATATATTATCTTTTTTTTTAGGTATGGACTGTCATATATTATCATTGGGCCTATATGAGCTAACTTATTTTTATATGCAAATCAATTAGATAATAATTGTAATTTTAGGGGTAGATTTGTGCAAAATATTATGCTAGGTTATGTAGACGGCTAATTATATTCACACTACAAAAATATCAATACACACAATTTATATGATTCGAAAATATAGATTTTTGAACAAAAGTTAAATGTTTGGACATAAACTTCGAACAAAAAATAATTGTATAAATATACATTCTGTTCACAATTATTTTTTGTTTAAAATTTTACATCGAAACATTTTACCTTTGTTTAAAAATTTATATCTTCCAAACAACATAAATGTTATGTATTAAAATTTTCGGTGGTGTGGGAATAAAATTTCCCTAATAAGAGTAATATTTAAAAAAACATGATAATAAAGACAAGATACTTACTCTGTCATCTCTTCTTCCTGCCTAAGTTTCCAAATGTGTCGTCTCTCTCTACTTATTACTTGCAAAGATGCTTAAATGGTCATTACCTGTGTGGAGGGAGGGTGGTCATTATCTTATCTTGATTCAGCCACAAAATAATGGTCTTGTTTGGGATGTAGATTGTCATTATCATATCTTGATTCAGCCACAACATAATGGTGTTGTTTGAGATGTAGATCATTTTAGTTGATTATTTAGTTTTTTAGTTATCTTAATCGGACTAAAATAGTAGTATTTGAAAAAATAATTGATTTTTTTCGTAATTGATTTGATAATTGTGACATCAAAAATAAAATGATAATGGGTTAAATGTGACATATTATCTTATTGATTATTTTACCTTATTTTGTCTTTTAGTGAGTTATTTTAACTCAACCCTCTTCTCAAACAGCCATAATGTGATGATGAACTGTTTTCTTTTAACAGAAACAAAATGCCAATATTTTGTTTTCCATAGAAATAGTGAAGACAGATAAGTTTTGGTTTAGGTGGCCAAACTATTATGTTTTTGTTTACAAACCAATTCAAAGTCAAGTTCAAATATTTTATTTTTATTTTTATTTTTATTTTTTAATCAATTTAAAATCAATATGTCAAATAATGTAAATCTCAACGGCAATGAAGCAAAACAGAGAAAATAAAAGAGAATGAGTGGAAAATCCTAGGAGCAATCACCTCCATGAAAAGAAATATGAACAACCTCTTCTGATTATTTGAAGCACATGATGATATGCCCACAAATTTACCAATGTACTCATCTCAATGGGATTCCATTATACACTCCAAAGATTCAAGTGCTAAGAGATTCAATTTCCGAAATGCTAATTGACTTTTCTCAGTCCTAATTGTGTAATTTCAAGTCTATTGATAATTTCTTCAAGAATTTTCACTGATTACTCACAACCATGGCCAAGAAACATAGATCGATGACTGAGATGTGGGAAATCCAAGGGAGGCCCAGTATTTTTATTGAGTGTGCAAATACGATAATATAACCTCATTGCTCGTCCTTGACAGTTTGTATATATATATGTATGCATATTCTTTGCCCAAAAATATCAACAAAAAGATCAAACTTTTCACATCCGTGGGAGATGAAAGGGAACAATATTGCATCCAATCTTTATTAGTAAATACGTCCAAAAGTCAAATAGACTTAATTTTATTTTTTACCATCATTTGTGACATCAGCTACTAAATTGAAGTTCAATATGGCAGTAGAAACTAGCCAAGGGACTGCGTGCTGATAAAAAAGGGTCTCAAGAAATAGGCTTCAAGATATACATCTTGCATGCATGGGAATCCACAGTGACTGTCAGGTTCCCGACAAATCGTGTCTTCAAGGTCTTGTGCTGCATGATATATGCGCGATTTGGAGTTATGTTCCAATACCATGGAAGCACGCTTGAAAAATTAGAAAATTAAAATTAAAACCCTAGCTAAAATACCTCCCAAAGATCTCTTGCTTCTACAATAGTGTTGGGAGGAATTCTTAAGTCATCCCACTGGGCTGTCAGGGAATAGCGAATAGGACCACGGTTGAGAAGGAGTACAACTACTCTATACTCTGAAAGGGGCCCTGCCCAAACCTGGTGGCCGGGAAACA
The DNA here is from genome assembly GCA_036172215.1 of Camellia granthamiana. Classification (NCBI taxonomy): domain Eukaryota; kingdom Viridiplantae; phylum Streptophyta; class Magnoliopsida; order Ericales; family Theaceae; genus Camellia; species Camellia granthamiana. Next base: position 123,481,668 of record CM069913.1, read on the forward strand.
AAATAAAGCTTACATTTTGCACTGTAAACAAATAACAAAGTAAATGACGGCATCCCAGAAGAAGACTTTCGTCAATTTACCTCACTATCACCTTCCATTCTGACCTTTTTAGCTTGAACACCAAGTTTATCTGTGTTCAAAATGATCAACACAAGTGCAAATAATTAGAAAACCACTTTATTAAAATCAAATCACCCGTAAAAGAAAGGGGAATATATCTATAGAGAGAGATGTGAAAATGGTATACCTTGGTTAACAGCAATCACCTCTTTATTTGCAATGATTTCCATGGTTTCTTTTGTTGCATTTGTCACATCACAGCCAATGAGAAGAGGAGCCTACGATAGTATGGGCAAGCAAGAATATATAGCTTCACATGGAAGAAATAAAGGGATTTTTTGTATTAAGCCAAGTATATAGCTATAAAAGAATATAAGCCTCCTTAATACCTTAGACATGGCCCATATACTAAAATGGACTATATATTCATCTTTTGTCATTCCTCCATTTCCCACCTCAAGCATGTCAGGATCTATTCAAAATCAAATCACAGACAATTGTGAACATCTTATACATGTATTTTTTATTTTTCCAAATCATATCATTATTGGTAAACTACTACGATTATGAGAGAATACTAACCATTCCAGCCACCGGGCCTTGCAAGGTCAGCATAAACTTCATTCATGTCAGCTCTAGAGACCATACTGTTAAACCAAAAAACTTAAAGAAAAATTATACACCAAGCCTCAAATAAAAATATGATTTATAAACTAAAGGAAAGAACAAAGGGAAAAAAGCATGAAAGCTACCTTTCCCATGAATCAGAAATATCATTAGTAGTTCTCCAACTATTTCCAACCTCAGCACCCCATAAAGCTGGGTGCAGGTCTCCCCTAATAAATACATACAGTACAGAAGGAAAATTATGTCAAAATGAGTTTAAAACTGAATTTATCAAAGAGCAGTAAAAAACATAGTCAAAGAAAAACCAGAATCACCATTCACATAGCGAGAAGAAGATAGGACGGCCTGCCTTCATTAAAGCTCGGGTCATTACAGGGTATCTACACGAAGAAGAGAAATGCAGAATAATTTGTAATGAGATATCTGGTAATTTAAACAGAAATTTACATAATAAATTGATGATGTTGAACTGTAATGGCAGTAACAATTTTCTTACCGAACAGTTGGCCTTGAACCATCAGTGTTACAGTTATCGTACTTCAAATAATCAATACCCTATGAAGAAACGTGTGTTACTTCGTTACTTGATCATACTCACGAAGCAAAGGTTTTGGCATCATAAACATAATTCCTAAAATCATACCCACGAAGCAAAGGTTTTGGCATCTTGTTCTTCATGACCAAGTGAGCCAGGCATCATTTTGCTACAAGTGAAATAACTGCAAAATGAAGTAAAATAGGTCCAACACCTCAGTTAAGGTGGTTCAGTGGATTATCCATGTCAAACAGCTTAAATGTGGAGTCCTGTTACCCTGCATCCGAGTAGATTCCTAGCTTAAGACCTTTGCTGTGAACGTAGTCTGCAAGAGCTTTAATACCAGAAGGAAATGTTGATTTCTTAGCCATTAGATTACCCTGAAATTGAAGTCCCAATTAAAGTACAATATAGTTAATGAATATAGATAAAAGGGATTTGGTGATGGGTCCAATTTTAAGGACTTATTAGTCCTAACCAAGTTTTTTTAACCTGTTAAGTCCCATTAAATGCGAGTTCCAAAAATGTGATCATCATTCGTCATCACCCTAATACCCCAACTCTCTGTACAGACTACAAAGTCGTCGTTTCCTAAACCTCCACTAAACAATCTCTCTGAGTTTACACGTTCATCACCATCCACTATACTCCACAACCACAACCAGGTCAGTCCTAAGGATTCTAATATATACATATATGATATATAGTATATAAGTATTTGTATACACGTTGAGAAGTGAAATATAAGCATCGGGGATGTGGTGGGGCTTCCTTTGTCATGAAATTTTGCAATGGCAGGACTGACATGTACAATATTTTGATCTTGAAACTCCTAATGAAGGATGTGGTCTGCGGTAGAGTACATGTTAACATTGTAAAACTGAATGTTTGGGTTGTTTTGCACATGTTGCAATGGGAGTGGACTCCCAGCCCTAGACGAAAGTTGTCCTAATTTCTCAGTTTAATTTCAAGAAATTAATTTTTTTTTTCAAAGTTTTGATAAAAATATAAGAAACTGAGATTAGTTGCTTTGAAGAATGGGAGTGGTTGGATTGGTTTGGAAATGAGAAGTTTCTCAGTTTTGGAAAAAATTGAGTTCTAAAAACTGAAATTGAAAAATTCTCAATTTCAAAAGTGAGAAATTTTACAATTTTGGAGAAAATATCAATTGAAATTTCATAGTATTAAGAAAATTCACTGAAAATTTTCATATTAAAAAAAATTCAAGAAAATGTCAAATTTCTTAGTTCAAGGAACATAAGAAATTTTATAGTTTTAAGATTCAAAATGAAATTAAAAAGAAATTAACTCTCTCTCTCTCTCTCTCTCTCTCTCTCAAACACGTACACATTGAGAAATTTCATAAAAATGAGAAATTTCGCATTTTTGAAATTGAGAAATATTTTAATTTCAAAAAAGTTTCAGTTTTATACCTAATTTCAAATAATTTAGTTTGATGGATCTCGGCCAATAGGATCCAAAAATATCAATTTGATCAAAAATGGATGTGTATTTATAATGAAAGTTATGAAATTAAAATTTTGAAACACAAAAAACCAACCGTTTGCCTGCTAAGCATGCACTCAACCCACAATCACATTACTAAACCATTAATTCAAGGGTAAATGTCAAAAAATTATAACAATTTTTAAAAAGGGACTGTAATGGTTAAAAGATTTATGATGGGACTTATTCTCGCACAGGTCCTTAAAATAGGATATCTCAACAATTAAATCTACGAATAAATCCACTCTTAACCATCATTGAAGAAAAAAATATGTGGAAACAAGCAAACCTCATTGTCACGATCAATTTCAGCCCAGCAATCATCTAAAGAAGCAATATCACAATCTTATGTCAGCTACACATGTTGATAGTGGCTTTTGAAGAAAAAAAAAATGGAGAAGAAAATAAGCATAGAAAAGGGTCGTGTTATTGTACCTATATTGACATATTTGTAACCAAGTTTAGCAAGGCCAGTTGAAACCAGAGCATCAGCTGTGGTTAAAAACAAAAGCAGAAGACAAATTAATGAACAATGTTGAGTCTGTCATAGTAACAACTAACGTATTATTTGAAGAATAATGAAAAAAGAAGAAAGCCCTGAATAAAACAAACGAAACAAATAAAAAAATTTAAGATAACCATCATAAATTATAATTGTTTCTCCATGCAGAACTACCTTCAAATAAATAAGTAACAATAATAATAGTAGCAAAAACATTAACCATAAAAACAATTAAAAAGAAAAGAGAAGGAAGGAGTAAAATCCGGAGGAACTGAGTTACCAGTTTGTTTGATCATATTCTCATCAATCATGCAGTGGAAGTGATTCCAGCTATTCCACCTATAATTAAGACAGACAGAGAAAGTAAGAATGTTTGGTTTTTTAGCCCCCACTCCCACTAATATTTCTTAAAATATTTGTCCCTAAGAAGTTAGCGCATAACATAATCTCATTGGATCATCTTTTTCTTTTCTTTTTTGCAGATAACTGAGAAAGAACTGATCTTAGGCAGGAGCACCCCAAGTGTGCAAACATGGGATAACATAGCCTCGTTCGGTCATCTAATACATAATTATTGGGTGGATGGACTTGTTGAACTGATCAGTTAGACCAAAAATTGTACAGTTTGGACTCTCTCCCTTGTCCTTTTACTAGCACAAAAGAAAGAAAGAAAGAAAGAAAGAAAGAAAGAAATTTCAGTTCCAAATTCCATTCATACAATTGGATTTTGGATTTGTCAAAGAAAAGAAACAGGGGAAGGAAAAAGCTTTTTAAATTTTTTTGGTTGGGTAACATTATGAAAATGAGTGAAAATATAATGTTATGTCTTGTAAAGCATCGTGAATTTGTAAGTCTAGTTCGTTGTTACAGTGTGCTGCTGCTCTTTTGTAAGCTGATAAAATGTTAGTTATTTACTAGCACATTAAAAAAGATAGAGCGAATTATACTAAGGCCTTGTTTGGGAAGACTAAATAAGTGCACTTTTTGTCTTTTTGGACAAAAAAATTGAGGTTGAAAATATGGATGTTTGGGTTAACTTTTTGACTTTTTATGGAAAAATGTGTAATAAAAAATTGTGAAAATTGGTTTTTAGAGGAAAATTTGAATTGGGAGTTGTGCAGCCGTAATTGTTGACTTTTGGTGAATAGTGTTAACTTTTTAACTTTTTGAGTAACTTTTTGACTTTTTGGATTATTTGGCTCTTCCCAAACAAGGCCTAAAGGTCCTATAGTTTAAGGTTTGTCACTTTGGTTTTTGACTTTTTAATTGTGACACATTTGATCTTTAATTTTGAATCTTGTTTTAAATAAGAACAATTGAATATACTATTACTCAATTTTAAGGGTAAAGTCGTTTATTTGATAAAATATAAACTAATTTGACAAAAATAAATGTCAAAAAATATTTTTAAATTTTTTAAAATTATTTCTACCCAACAATGATAAAATTATGTAAAATTGATAAATCTTTTACACATTTATTTATTTATTTTTACCAAATTAATTTTTATTACATGTTTGAATGATGATTATGTAATGGGTGATTATTTTTATTTGCATTAAATTGGTTTCTATTTTTTCAAAAGTCAAATATGGCGACAATTTTAATATCATTATTAAACCAATCCATTAAATCAAAAAATTCAAAACTAAAAACATTTAATAAATTCGATATATCGATTACACATTAAAGCCTAGCAACCACCTATTACATGATCATCATCCAAATACATATTAAAAATTAATTTGATAAAAAAATAAATAAATGTATAAAAGATTTATCAATTTTACTTAATTTATTTTCGGTTGGTAGAAATTTTTTTTAAAAATTCAAAAATATTTTATTTACATTTATTTTTGTCAAATTAATTTATATTTTATCAAATTGACAACTTTATTCTTAAAATTGAGCAATGGTATTTTCAATTGTCCTTAGAATAACACTCAAAATTCAGGATTAAATATGTTACAATTAAAAAGTTAGGGATCAAAGTGATACAAGTCTTAAACTATAGAAATTATTAGTGTAATTTGCCCCAAACGATATAGAGGATGTAGCCCTTGCATTCGGTGCACAATATAAGGTGCGCACTGCACAGTATTAACATTAACAACTCCTAAACTGGGTGGCATTGAAATTTACGTGCAAGTAATATTTTCATTTTGTGTAACGGATAGATCGTGAAAATGGTGTTGCCTATAACCTACAAAGGTGGAGCGAGCTTACATACACGTGAGATAAAATAATAGGGGGATTTGGTGACAGTCCCCTCACTATTTAATTTGTCTTTCAAAAGGACAAGAATTATATAACTATTTTCAAAACCCCCTGATATTTTAAAACTTGTTTCTTTTACTATATTACCCTCATATCTATCAGCTCTCCTATTAAGCCATCTTCACTATATATTTCAGAGTAAAATTTTATTCTGTATGAAAGTAAAATTTTACACTCTGAAACTAAAGTAAAATTTTACTCTGTATAAAAGTAAAATTTTACTCTGAATAAGAGTAAAATTTTGCACTCTGAAACTAAAAGTAAAATTTTACTCTGTATAAAAGTAAAATTTTATTCTAAAAAACAAGTAAACTGTGAGACTCTGAAGCTAAAAGTAAAATTTTACTCTGTATAAAAGTAAAATTTTACTCTAGTTCTGTCAAATGAAAAAAACAGAGCAATAGAACCAGAGTAAAATTTTACTCTGGTTCTATCAAATGAAATTTGATGTTTACTCTAAAAAATCGATGGAACTTTGAGCTTTGAGTTTTGAATCAGGCCTATAATCCTTGAATCAATCGATATTTACTCTGAAAAATATTGAATCAGGCCTATAATCCTTGAATTAGGCCTATAATCTGAAAATTTCAGAGAAATCTCAATTTTTCATACCCCTGTTCTTTAGATTTTTCAGATTTTTGAAACTTTGAGCTTTCAAAAATCTTGAGATTTTTCATGCACACAGATTTTTCAGATTTTACTTTAAATCTTTGAGCTTTTGAGTTCGAATCAAATGATCGCCGAGACCGATCTATGCAATCATTCAAATCTCCGATCTTAAAGACTCAAAACACACACATTTATATAGATATAGATATATATATATAGATTAGAGATCGGAATATATATATATATGTATCAGTGCGATTTGCAAGTTCTCCACAGCTCCGGCCATGGAGGAAGCTAAGGTTAGAAGAGAGAGGCGAGAGAGAAGATGAACAATTGAATGTAAGAGAATCTGGTAGTTTCGGTGAGCACATAGCCTTCGATGAGAGAGAAAATTAGAACCACCGCCATTAGAACAATCAGCAAAGCACTGCTATGTGAAACCGCCAGTTGAAATTCTACAGAGAGAGAGAGAGAGAGAGAGAGAGAGAGAGAGAATTGAGAGGTAGTGCTTGATGGGAGGGAGAAAATAGTCATATAAAATATTTAAATAATAAATTTGTCCTTTATGGAAGACTTTATAATTATGAAGGAGTTTAGAAAGTATAATTTTTTTCTTAGTCTTTTTAACAGTGAAAGGAGGGCAAAGGGGGTTTATAGCCAAATTTCCCAAATATGGAAAATGGTATTCATATATAAAATTTATATAAAAAAAATATGGTAACAAAACAATGACGTGGGAATGTCATTTTGTAAGCGTTTTGTTTTAAAATCTCGCATCATTATATTATAAAAATTATATATAAACAAAATTTCATTAGACATCGATTAATATAACACCACCGTAGACTCGTAGTGTAGCAACTACACAAAATACTTTGTCCTCTCCAATCAAAAGGATTCTCCATTCAAAGGATGTAAGTAGTCAACAATTAATTAATGGATAAGGTGGGTGAACGAAGAAAAAGGCAATTAAAAAAGGATAAGACAGGAACAAGTTACACAATACTAGAGACCTGCTGTCGTATCTATCTATCTTTTTCTTTTTCTTTTTTCGTTCTTTGGATAGATAGGGCTTTAAAAATAACGAAACTGTGAAATGAGAAATAAGAAGAAAAACAGATTCTTCAGTTTCGACTGTCTAAATAGAAAATACCGATGGAAATTAAATAATTGATGCAATTTTTTTGAAGATTGTAACCGGATTTCAAAGAAATAATCAGTCAGTCAGTAATAAATTGAAGAAAATTCACAAAATGAACAATTCTGATTTGGATACTCTCCTCCTCACTATATATATATATATATATCCAGTAGTGAGATCAGCATCAACCTATCTCACACAACACACACACACATATCTAAATTTATGAAGAGAAAGAGAGAGAGAGTACCGACCCCATAGGAGGAGTAATGGCAAGGCGATTAGCGAGAAGATTGCGGTGGTTGTCGTTGGGAGTGAGAGAGAGGGAGGAAGAAGAAACACAGACATCATCAAGTATTGGCATTAGCAGCAGCACCACCACTGGCACTAGTACTATTATACCCAAATTGGGCACATCACTCTTCATTATTATTATTACTACTCAAACTCCTTTCTAGAATATGTAAAACACTCACTCCTTCCTCTCCCAACTCTACTCTTCACTCTCTGCATCACTCATGTGTGCTTGTGCCTATATATACATGAAGGGGCAGAATATAAAATAGGTCGGATCAAGCATTGGGCTGTCCAATCTGCTAAACCAAAACTCAAGTGGGTTAGGCAAATGTGTGGGCCAGTTAATTAGGCAAATGTGTGGGCCAGTCATTGGGCAGGTCTTCGGTTCCTGGATAGTCCATTCAGTCGTGGAGCCCTGATCTACTTTCATTTAGTGTGGGATTTGATACGCACAATACAGATATAGATATAGTGCATATAGTGCATTGCGAATGAGCCGAGCCGAGCCGAGCTCTTGACTTGAGTGTTCAAGACTTATTTATTATGAATTGGTCGAGCTTGAACTTCAACTCCAGATCAAATATTTGACAAACTCAAGTTTTGAGCCAATTATTATATAAAGAAGCGAATTGGAACTTTATAAAAATTAAACTAAAATTAATTTATATATAAGATAAAAATAAAAGATTATGAGTTAAATATACAAAAATAATTATATTAACAATAAATTTTATGAATCAAGTAAGTAAATTTACACAAATATCAAATATAAATAAAATAAATTAATAATTTTTTTGATATATTATTAAAAATAAATATTAATTTATTTTCTTTACGTTCACGAGCTTTATTGAGTTGAACTTAGTGTTACTCGAGCTCGACTTAATTAATAAACGAGTTGAACTCAAACAAATTTTAAATGAATCAAGCTTTATTGAGATGACTTTAGAATTATTCTGTAATAATCCAGATTTTTAATTATTCTGTAGAATTTATACTAATATTATTTAACCTCAGTTCAGAAAATATATAATTTATTATATATTATTATGCGTAATTTTGTAAAACAATATAATTAGTGAAAGTTTAGAGGTCAAAATAATAATAATAATAATGATAATAATAATAATAATAATGAGTGTGGTAATAAAATAAATAAATAATTTTCTGCTAGTATAGGATAAAGTATAATTTAATTATGGATTAATTAACTTATATAATTATTTATAAAGAATTAGGGCCAAAATGTAATTATAAGAAATTAATTAGGTAAGTATAAATCTTGAAAGATTTAAACTCAAATCTTGCTATGGACACGTGGTGGCAAATGAGAGGGCTTGCCTTCCTATAAATGGGAGAAGATTAGGACCAGTGTAAGAGAAAAAGGAAAAGAAGAAAGGAAGAAAAGAAAGAAAGGAAAGAAAGAAAGAGAGAAAAAAGGAAAGAATAGTGGAAGGTGAAAGAGTCTTTGACAGTAGAAAGAAATGGTGAGGTATTAAAGTTAATGTGAGTTATATTATATCTTGAGTTATCAAAATGTATTTTACTTATATTTTGACTTACCATATTTGTTTTATACAAGTTATATTTTATTAGTATATTAATAAAAATTATATTTTATAAAGATTTCAGTTACGTGGATTATTTTCTGAATCCTATTTGCTAAAGTGAAATCCATGGATATGTTTGTTTGTATTTTAAAGAATATTTGACTATAACCTTATATACAATTATGTTTTGTAAGTACCACCACGGGAGTCCCATACCTTGGGGGACTTAAATAACCATTGACCTCTGTTCTGTGCAGACCAAAGTGTTGTGCGGAGCTCAGTGCTACACTATTGTGGGAGCCACCTCTTGAATCCGTACCTCTGTTCTGACTGTCACTTCTGTGACCTTTGTTCTGTTCTGTTATGTTCTGTACCGTGGTTATGGTTATTTATTTACATAATTTATGTATCTCAGTTTTGCTACTTAAAGGATTATTTGTTCCGACTAAGTTATCTTAAATGTTTTGGCCTAACTAACTATCCATGGTTATTTCGTGTCCCTTATACTCTTGGTATAATATTTCTTACTCTGCTATGTGCTTTTAGCTGTTTACCAATTTTCAAGAAACAATGCAATTCATAAATAGCTTTTGAAAAGTCTTAGATGCGGGGCTGCGGAATAAACACACACAACACTTTTATTGATATTTTTATATGTAAATATCGACATTTTTTATCAATACATTTTGTAATAAAAATAGAAACTCCAATGATTATTTTGGTACCCTCATTTAAATATTGCTTCATCTTGCGTTTATTGATTTGTTCAAGAATTGGCCATAGGTAACTTCAGTTATTGGCCATCACGATGCTTAACCCTTGGGTACAGGGAGCGGGTCGTGACAAATGGTATCAGAGCAATGGTTTATAAAAATAAAATAAAAAAATCATTATTGGAGCATAGGACACATGCACATTTAAGAAGTAAAATGACGGGTAATTGGTACATAAATATTATATTTTGTTAGTCGATTTAATTATATTATAATTTTATATGATTTTATATATATCTATTAAATTTTTTTTTGTGTGTATAATTTGTAAAAGATATTAGATATAATTTATATTTGTTATAATAAAAGAAGAACACACGCAATGAACAATTCTGATTTGGATACTCTCCTCCTCACTATATATATATATATATCCAATAGTGAGATCAGCATCAACCTATCTCACACAAACACACACACACACATATCTAAATTTATGAAGAGAGAGGGAGAGAGTACCGACCCCATAGGAGTAATGGCAAGGCGATTAGCGAGAAGATTGCGGTGGTTGTCGTTGGGAGTGAGAGAGGGGAGGAAGAAGAAACACATACATCATCAAGTATTGGCATTAGCAGCAGCACCACCACCACTGGCACTAGTACTAGTATACCCAAATTGGGCACATCACTCTTCATTATTATTATTACTACTCAAACTCCTTTCTAGAATATGGAAAACACTCTTTCACTCCTTCCTCTTCCAACTCTACTCTTCACTCTGCATCACTCATGTGCGCTTGTGCCTATATATACATGAAGGGGCAGAATATAAAATAGGTCGGATCAAGCATTGGGCTGTCTAATCTGCTAAACCAAAACTCAAGTGGGTTAGGCAAATGTGTGGGCCAGTCAATTAGGCAAATGTGTGGGTTAGGCAAATGTGTGGGCCAGTCATTGGGCAGGTCTTCAGTACCTGGATAGTCCATTCAGTTGTGGAGCTCTCATCCACTTTCATCTAGTGTGGGATTTGATACGCACAATACAGATATAGATATAGTGCATATAGTGCACTGCGAATGAGCCGAGCCGAGCTCTTGACTTGAGTGTTCAAGACTTATTTATTATGAATTGGTCGAGCTTGAACTTGAACTCCAAATCAAATATTTGACAAACTCAAGTTTGACTTGAGCCAATTATTATATAAAGAAGCGAATTGGAACTTTATAAAAATTAATCTAAAATTAATTTATATATAAGATAAAAATAAAAGATTATGAGTTAAATATACAAAAATAATTATATTAATAATAAATTTTATGAATCAAGTAAGTAAATTTACACAAATATCAAATATAAATAAAATAAATTAATAATTTTTTTGATATATTATTAAAAATAAATATTAATTTATTTTCTTTACGTTTACAAGCTTTATCGAGTTGAACTTAGTGTTACTCGAGCTCGACTTAATTAATAAACGAGTTGAACTCAAACAAATTTTAAATAAATGAAGCTTTATTGAGATGACTTTGGAATTATTCAACCTCGACTCGATTAATAAACGAGTCAAACTCAAATGAATTGAGTGATGTGACAAGTGAGAAGCTTTTTAACAAGATTTCTTTTTTTGAAAAGAAAAACAAGAAGCCTCTAAAAGATCAAACAAATAATCAAATAAGAAATTACAAATAAAAAAAATCAATTTGTCAAAAAAATCAATTACGAGTCAGCAAAATTCACCAATCTTCTCATAAATATAATTTGAAAAGTTAAATCTGTATGAAACCAAGCAAAATCTACAAATTACCTGTCTCTCTCTTCTTTAATTAAGTGGTGTTTTGAGAAATTGATAAAAAGTTGATTTTTTTGACTTTTTTGGTAGTTTTTTTGGCTAAAAAAATTGACCTTTTTTTTACTAAAAAAACTAACTTTTTACCAAATTGCCCCTAAAGAGAAATGTACTAACTAATCCTACTATGGAATCCGTGGATGGATGGGATAGACAGATCACTGCCATAATTGTTTCTACTTTCTCTAGCATTCCCTTTTTTCTTTTTCTTTTTTTTCGCCTTCTCTAATCTATATGTTTTTAGAGAAATTAATTTAACAGTGGAAAAAAAAAAAAAAATACTCTCCATTTTAAAATAATAATTTTTTTTAAGGAATTTAATTTTTTTAGTAGTACAATTATTATACTTTAAAAATATTAAAATTACCTTTTGGTACATTTTCTAAAAATATCAATTGTTATAATTATACTTTTTGTGTTGTTAATGAATTTAAGAGAAGGACAAAATAAGAAATTTTTATTATTTTAGTCCTTAATTTTTGAAAAATTTCTAATATTTTGGAATAATAAAAAATAGAATAAGGGACTAATATTTTGAGACGGAGGAAGTACCAAAATATGAGTGTGTGATTTTGTAATTACACCTCTCCATGTTTGTATAATTTCTTTTTTTCAGTCCAACTGATGAATAATTTCCTCTATATTTTTTTTAGCATAAATTACAAATATATTTCCTGAGATTTGATTAAAATATGAATCACTACTTGTGGTTTTGGAAATTACATTCAACCTTTGAGATTTCTAATTTCATAACAAATTACCCATTTTATTAATAAACCATCAAGTCAATGAATAATTTTTAATGATGTTATAAATATGTTTCAATTAATAATTTAGGTAATTTTATTATTATATAGGAGAGCAATTATGAATTTCATTTTTTTTAATTAATTCTATTAAATAAAAAATTCGGATAAGGAGATATTTGTAATTTTTCAAATCACATGAGACAATCTATATTTTATGTAAATTTCAAGGGGTGTATTTATAATTTATCCTTTTTTTTAAAGAGGTATGTTGATTGGTCATTGTTTATAAAATAAAAAACATTATAGTAAAAAATTTATAATTAATTTAAATATTATACAGTATTCCATCTGTCTTAAAATGTTTGTCTACTTTTACATCTTAATTTTTTTAAAATTTTTTTTCAATAATTTTAAAAAGTTGTTCACGTTGATATGATACTACATAACTGACTAAAATGAGTGGCTAAACTTCTGAAATACGGGATTGAATACAAGGATCAGATCTTTTCCCACTAGACGTACAAATTCTCAAGTGAAACTGGAGGCCTGATATGAAATTTAACCTAACCTCATTGTTTAATCCAAAAAATTGAGCTAAACAATAAAAAACCTAATTGATGGAGATAAACAAGAATGACTATCTGAAAAGCATGGACATTGACACACCGACACTACAATTTTCAAAAAATTCAAAACACAACACAAGGGAGATACATGCAAAATATATGATTTTATATGTTATACATAATATGTGAATGTTTCATTCAAAATTAATAAAACATATAATATAACAGAAATTTCTAAAACTTGACAGAGTATTGATTAATAAGAATAAACGGACAATATTTTTCTTTTATTAATAGGTCCTAAGTTTTTGTTCAAATTATATTGTGTTTCATGTGTGTCTAAATACCCACATCCACTTTTTGGTTAAGATTACCTTGTGTAAACTTGTGGGTAATTATTCCAAAAAATTAAGCATGAACTGACTATTCAAATAATCCATATTGAGCTAGTTGTGATCAAATTTCTTAAGAAACAGCAAAACAATATCAAAGTTGAGAAGCACAATAATAGCTGAAGAGTAAGAGAGATAAGAGAAGAATAATATGTACCTGAGTATCAATATATTTAGCTCTTCGAAGGCATTCACGGTAAAGCTGCACCCAATAACAGACCCCACAAAAACAAAAACAAAAACAAAAAATTGCCTCAGCAATTGGGAAATACCCAATTCAACTATAAAAAAGAAATAAAAAAATTGAGACTTGAAATAGAAAATACTAACTCTAATCGCATTGTTGGCGAGTTCAGGAGGCAATGCTGTTTGAAGAGACGGCATGTTCGATTTTGAACCTAATCCCAATTCAACATCAACAAAAACACATACAAAAACAGATGGGGTTTTGCAGATTAACAAACAACCAACTAGTAATAGTACTAGTCATTTGATTAGTATGAAATGAAGACCGACCTACCTGAAGCTGTTCTGTTCAGTCTCTCACCAAGATAGAGAGAGAGAGAGAGAGACGTGTTGTTTTGTGTTGTGTTGTGTTGTTGTGAGCTTCGCAACAGGACAGATCTTAGAACAAGTACCCCTCCGTCTCAAAAAAAAAAAAAAATTATAGTCTTGGAGGTTTAGATTTCTCGATGTTTTATGAGTTTGTTCGTGTTTTGCAGCGTGTAAGGAGTGCAATGGAGAGAAACATATGACTTTTTTGCTTTTCGGTATCTCAATTTGTTGATGATTGTAGAGAACTTTCATTCCAAAACTTTAACGCTGTGTTTGGTTGGAGGATTTGGGGAGGGATTTGAAAAGAGAAAGGGAAAAGGTATGTGAAACTAGGTGAAATATAGGTATATTTTATTCATATTTCACCTATCATTTCCATTTCCATTTCCAAATCCGTCCTCAAATCCTCTAACCAAACACAGCATAAGAGTATGAACATTTTGTTTTAATTTTTCCTATTTATAGCGCACTGATCACAACCAATTTCCTGGTGATCGAGCTTGTTGATTAAAATCTCCAATTGTATTGTTGTTTGATTCATTTGCTTATATGAATCCATTTTCTTGAAACTGATCACTGACGTGTTGAGGTGTGATAATAATGGTGTGCCTGAAGAAAGTATTACTAAGAGTCAGCAAGTTGGTGAGGTTTGAAGAATCAGCGTTTTTTTAAAATAAAAAATAAAAAAATAGATTAATGAATTAGCAATTGGTTTTATTTTTGTTTATGTTTTGTTTTTGTTTTTGTTTCTGGGATACATTAACTGAATCACTGTGCTACGATTTTTATTGGGTCAATGTTAGGAACAGAAAAACCGGTTACAGTCTTGTCAGGGCTGTGTTAGATTAATGCTAGGAAAACAGAAAGCGGACACAAAACACTCTCAGGGCTACAATTCTTAAACATAGAAGATCATAGGATTGATTACAGAATAGTCATGGAGCTGTGGGGTTCATGATCTTGTGTCTGAAGCCTAGTTCAATTGTTCTTGTTGTGGGTCACCCGCATCTTAAGACCATCAGAGGCCCATTATGTGACTACTACTCTTATTGGTTTGGGAGCAACCATGGGTGAAGCCGACCTGCTCCGTCCGTACACTTCTGCACGACAACTTACTATTCCTCTTATAGATTCGGGAACACCATATAGTGCTGAGTTGGTGCTTTAAATACTTCATATCTATCTTATTTGATGAAAGCTTCAAAAATCACATGACATCAAAAGGATGTGGGTAGATGGACCACAAAAATCCTGTAAGCCAATCAGATCATAAAATGTGTTTCCCTGTAAAATGTGAGACTTTCAATCTCAACAGCAGGGAGTTTTTGCTAATATGAATGCACACAATTGCAACCATTCAATACAAAGCCTACTAATGGAAGAAATACTGGGCTTTTCAACCACTTTGAGAAGCTTGACCTTCAATACCAACACAAACTAACATCTGAAACAAATGTTGATGGTACATAGCACCGTGCTGGTTTCTCAAATACAATACTCACAAACATCTTTTTGACTTAAAATTAATAATAATCCTTGGCAAACAAGAAGCATTTGTTCAAATGATAAATACTCAAATGTATGCAAGTATATTAACCGTAACAAATCATCTTACAAGGTAATGCGACACCCTTCTCTGCTCAAATTGAGTTGTGACTTCTCCTTTCTAACATCTATGGTGAATGTTTCAGTGCCAAGTGAATAACTCTGAGAAAACCATGACACACTGATCTCACACAGAATAACAGTCTAGACTCCATAAAATGGAAGCACAAAAGAGATGTCCTGGGCTTTGGATCTTCCCTCCGTCTTTATTATTTTGACAGCAGCCAAAAATTTGACTTCCTACAACCAGCAGAATCTTAGCAGTGTCATTCAATCAACATCAAGCGCTGTTGCTGAATTTACGACCAGACATCTTCTCAGATTCGTATAGCATGTGATTTATAAGTCCCCTTGCTGCACTGCAAATCCAAGAAGCAGACATATTAAAACATTGAAATATTAATTCTGTTATTGGTGTTGAGTGCTCGCATTGAGCAATTAACCCCAAGGCATACTATTCAATTTACAAGAAGAAAAAAGGGCATCTAATGTTTGTTAGCAGGTGGTCTGATGATTGTCCTACAATCATGCCAGCTAAATTTGGCTTAAGAACATAATTAATTAAAAGTACGGAAGGCTATGATACATATTGAACAGTCTGATAGAAAAACTTGGATGTCTTTTCTAAATAGAATATGGTCTTTGACATCCTAACCTCTGCATCCCTAGCCACCCTTTAAAAAAGAACAGGTGAAGAACAAGGTAAGATGACACTCACTCATCTTTCAGCTTCTGAATCTTCTCTGGATCTGTCTCATGCATGTGTTTTTTAAACTGCTGTCTCACCATATCAACAACGAGCTGTGTGTTATATTGCTGCAGATTAGACAAATGTAAGTACCTAAGCACCAGGTTAAATATCATATTCCTTGTCAAAATTATCGGATAAGGACATTTAAAATGAAGTTAGTTTGACAATATGAACTTAAAAAGAGTCTGAAACATTAAAACTCAATTCAGAGGTATTTGAATTAAGAACCCTTCAACCAATAAAAACACATTGACAAGATGAAAATAATGATCGGTGACAAAAGGCATGCCAATAAGCCATGCATCAAACCCCTACTTCTGGATTTGATTTTACTTCATTGGCATTGTGGGAAAAAAGAAATTCATGAATTGAATTATTTTATTTTAGTTCTTTTCATTTCATCACTAGAATTCAAAATACCCTCCAACTTTGAGACAAACATAAATTTCCTTCTCTGTCCTATTTATGGCTTGGGACTAAACCAACTTTAACTAAAGAATAAGATAAGATTCATAAACTAATGAGATGACCGAAGTTTTCTTCTGCTTCCATATTTTCTTCCCGAAAACATTTGGAGACCCCAAAAACATGAGGGCTGTATCCCACTCTGGAAGTAAATCTCAAGCCAACAATAATTCCAAGTTCATTCATTATAGTTTCCCTCCTCATCCTACAATTTCCATGCCTAGCCTTTGATTCATGCCCATGGAGATTGAGGGTTATGAATTTGCAGAGGAAATGAGGAATGAAAATTCAGGTAAGATCATCTTAGATGTTGCTCTTTATTTTTCGGGAGAAACAAGAGACTAATCTGTTTTCGGTTCAACATCAATGCTTTTACCTTCTGCTGCATTTTACACCTAAAGGGCCAGTTTGATTCTAGTATTAGAGAATAGGATTGGATTGTTAATCCAGTGATATGCACATTCCTACGGTTGAATGGCATAAATGATGGTCATACGTAGGACTTCTAATCCCACAAAATCGTGGGATATTCAATACCTATGGAGGTAAGTATTAATACATATTTATCCTACTAATTGAGTTGGACAGTCAATCCAATGGTTAATCCCATGGATTATTAATCCTATCACTATTACTCCAACCAATCAAACAAGCCCAAAGAGTTCAAAGTTGTCTCTTGGGTAAAGCGCATTAGTAATCATCAAGCCAAGCCCACCAGGGATAAAGTTTGTTCTCATTAAGAAGTTGTTCACGTTGATATGATACTACATAACTGACTAAAATGAGTGGCTAAACTTCTAAAATACGGGATTGAATTCAAAGATCTGATCTTTTCCCACTAGAAGTACAAATCCTCAAGTGAAACTGGAGGCCTGATATGAAATTTAACCTAATCTCATTGTTTAATCCAAAAAATTGAGCTAAACAATAAAAAACCTAATTGATGGAGATAAACAAGAATGACTATCTGAAAAGCATGGACATTGACACACCGACACTACAATTTTCAAAAAATTCAAGACACAACACAAGGGAGATACATGCAAAATATATGATTTTATAAGTTATATATAATATGTGAATGTTTCATTCAAAATTAATAAAACATATAACATAATAGGAATTTCTAAAGCTTGATAGAGTATTGATTAATAAGAATAAATGGACAATATTTTTCTTTTATTAATAGGTCCTAAGTTTTTGTTCAAATTATGTTGTGCTTCATGTGTGTCTAAATACCCACATCCACTTTTTGGATAAGATTACCATGTGTAAACTTGTGGGTAATTATTCCAAAAAATTAAGCATGAACTGACTATTCAAATAATCCATATTGAGCTAGTTGTGATCAAATTTCTTAAGAAACAACAAAACAATATCAAAGTTGAGATGCACAATAATAGCTGAAGAGTAAGAGAGATAAGAGAAGAATAATATGTACCTGAGTGCCAATATATTTAGCTCTTCGAAGGCATTCACGGTAAAGCTGCACCCAATAACAGACCCCACAAAAACAAAAACAAAAAAATTGCCTCAGTAATTGGGAAATACCCAATCCAACTATAAAAAAGAAATAAAAAAATTGAGACTTGAAATAGAAAATACTAACTCTAATCGCATTGTTGGCGAGTTCAGGAGGCAATGCTGTTTGAAGAGACGGCATGTTCGATTTTGAACCTAATCCC
This sequence comes from Camellia granthamiana, assembly GCA_036172215.1. Taxonomy (NCBI): domain Eukaryota; kingdom Viridiplantae; phylum Streptophyta; class Magnoliopsida; order Ericales; family Theaceae; genus Camellia; species Camellia granthamiana. Next base: position 123,500,101 of record CM069913.1, read on the forward strand.
AATTCAACATCAACAAAAACACATACAAAAACAGATGGGGTTTTGCAGATTAACAAACAACCAACTAGTAATAGTACTAGTCATTTGATTAGTATGAAATGAAGACCGACCTACCTGAAGCTGTTCTGTTCAGTCTCTCACCAAGATAGAGAGAGAGAGAGAGAGAGAGACGTGTTGTTTTGTGTTGTGTTGTGTTGTGTTGTTGTGAGCTTCGCAACAGGACAGATCTTAGAACAAGTACCCCTCCGTCTCAAAAAAAAAAAATTGGCATGCCAAAGTGTTGATCTGTTGTGTTGTGTTGTTGTTATCCAAAAAGTATTATTTTGAACTTGATTATGATCTTTAAGTCAACAACGGTCATGGAAATATATGCACTTGATTACGGAGGATGCTACTTTTTCTCTACATTTATTTCATGTTCTATATCAAAATCAACATCCAGTATCATTTCTTTGAAAGCATTAAGTGGTGTGATGTGCATTAAGTTCACTATGCATATGCACTTGATTACGGAGAAAGCATTAAGTGTGGTGGAGTGAGTCGTTGTGCATATGGACTACTCAGTTATTCTCAAAAGATTGAGCTATATGGCATGCCAAAGGACCACTATATTAATATTTTTTACGTTGATGAACAGTTTTTTTCTTTTTGTTTTTCTTTTGGATTAGGAGAAGGGAATTTCAAAATTTGAGCTCAAATTGATGATCCAAGTGATCCAAGTGAATTTTGACTATACCATTACTTCTGCTCGTGGATCACTTTTGGTCTTCAAATAAAATAAAGTAGAAGTTTTAATTAGGCTGATGATGTCTTGTAAAATATACATACTAACATTTCATTTATTTTTAATTAGGCTGATGACTCATTCGTTTGGGGTAGTTGTTTTGTAATAATATTATTAATTTTGAAAAAGGTTGAGAATTTAATGCATAAAGAGAGAAATGATGTCAAATATTGTTTAAAGAATGTCCATATATGCGAGATTAAAGAATGTCCATATATTAAATTAACCTTTAATAGTCATCTAAGAGAGATTAAAAATAATGAGTTGCACAAACCAAACCTAAAAGAAATCAAATTAATGAGTTGCACAAACCAGACCTAAAATAATGAGTTGCACGAACCAGACCTAAAACAAATTAAAAAGCATGAATACAGTTCATTAATGAAACTGTCAGGCTCACGAATATAGTTCCAGCAATTTTCAGAAAAGCACTAAAAGAAATCAATTATAAAGGTATGTCCATATACAATTAAGTGGTCAATTTCTATCAATGCCAATAGCTTTGAATTTATTCCTACAAAGAAAAATACATCCAATTTGACATACCTTAGCATAAAAATTGGGATAAATGCAGGTTATACCATTCCAGCTGGTTAGGCAGTTATGGTCTGTCCTCCATCTATACACTTGAACCCTGCCAAATATAAAGATCCCCTTGACTTCAATCCATGGAGATGGGAGGTAAATTGATTATTCCAGAATTACATGCTTTCTATTTTATTTACTATTTGATTTTTACCCACAATCCGTTAATTGCTAACAGCATACTGAATTCTCATATCTTATTAAAAAAATGAATAAATGAATGATATACAGGGAATGGAATTTAATGGTGCATCCAAAAATTTAATGGAATTCCAACAGTGCTCCCAATTTAACATTGCAGCTTAGAATGCCTTTCATCACAAAATGACTTGCAATGAACCTCCTGATTATCATCACTGTATCTACTAATATACTGTATGTGGCAGCTAAAGTGGAAAAACAAAAGAAAAACACAACATTTCCTTCAGTTCAATATGTATATAACACAAAAGTAATTGCTAATCAACACTACAATATCACATAATCATTGAAAAACCCTGAGTTGATTATATGTTGTTTTTAAGCTTTGAGAATATAGGTTAGTTGTTTGTCTTTGGTTTTGACACATTAAATACAATGATTATCAATCACATAGTGTGTTCATCAACAACCACATGTTAAAAATAAAATAAAACAACAAAGAATATGAATCGTCAAATACGCTCTTTTCCAGCTGAAATTTGCAATTTTTTCAGGTACCCATTAAAAAACAAAACACTGAAGATCTCAAATTCAGCAGCTAATATGAATTGGGAAAGAGGGGAATTTGGGGTTACCTTCGTATTGACTTTTGCTGCTACAGATCGGCTAAGAACGATGAACTCAACTTCCACTTGAGTTCAAGGGGAAAAATTGGGATTGAATCGGAGACAGATTATTAACTCTTTAACATCCTGCAAGTCGCAAAAATGGCAGAACAGAGATTTACATAGATGAAACTCCCTAGTTACTCTGTTTTCATGTTGAGAAAGAGTAAGAAAGATAAAACAAGGTCTATAATCTTTCATCTAATTCTACAATTGCATGAACTTTAATCTCCAATTTCAACTACCCAACCAATTATTAACTCTCTATCATCATGATGGTCCGAAAAATGATAGAACAGAGATTCACAAAGATAAAAATCCTAGTTAATCTGTTTTCTTGTTGAGAAAAAAAACCCATAATCTTTCATCTAATTATACGATATTCGTACATCTTCATCATTCCAATGCGTGTGAAAGACAGTAAAACAAAGACCAGGTCACAAAGATGACAACCCCAGGTCCCTGTTTGGTTGCCGAGAAAAGGGAAGAAAAACCCACAATGTTCTTGATCATTGCATGCAAGCTAATTCATCAGTACATGTTCATAAGTGCATCTACAAACATGCAAAAATAAATTAACCCAAAAAATCAATCATCAACTAGGCATTAGCCCATATGGGTTTCTCAATCAGACCCAAAAACAAAGCAAAAATAGCCGAAGAACAAGAGAGAACGAGAGAGAGAGAGAGAAAGAGAAACGAGAGATACAACTCACCACGCTGGAGAACTGTGATAAGCGCCAACGAGATCGCCGGAGAACTCTGATCTCTAGCTGCTTTCGATGCTGGAACTCTGATCGGGAGTGGGAGTGAGAGAGTGAGAAAACCCTAGCTGTAAACAGGATGTCAAAACATACGGAGAAATGAGCTCGACCCATTCCCCGATAGAGAATTAAATTAGATCACCCACTGACCCGATGGATAGAAAAATAGGGAAACTCAGGTATTTCGGGTAGGATATCCGTTGTAACCATTAGGGTCGGTTTCTATTATCATCCCTAGATACGAAAGGTTCTGACTACACGAAATTTTCTGTCCTATTTCACAAAATTTAAAAATGTAAGATCATAAGATATATTAAAATTTTCAGTCATGTTTAGTGCCCCGAAATTGGGGGCACTAATGCCCCGAAATTGCCATATAAGGCACAAAAAAAAAAAAAAAAAAACAAAGTTACCCAAAATAGAAATTAGGAGCATTAGTGCCCAATTTTTTAGTGTCACAAAATATTTCTGTAAAATTTTATACTAGAATTAAATAATTAAGTATTTGAAGACGTACGAAGAGTGATTTGAGGTCTGATTGGAGGGCCAATCTGAAAGGCACGTGTAACTAAATAATCCTCTGGCGCTGTTGGTGTTGTCGGCCAACCAAACTTGCTTGACGAAATACAAACAAGTGTTTTGAAAAATTAGTAAAAAATTAATTTTTTTTTTGGGTAAAAAATTGGTTTCTTTTAGTTAAAAAAATTGACTCTTTTGACAAAAAAAATTAAAAAGCTAAAAAATTAATTTTTTTAACTTGTTGCCGAAATGAGCCAAAGCATGAATGAAGAAAGATTTGATACAAAGCTTACCAGAGTTTCAAAAATCAAGAATTCACATGCTAGTGTGTTATTGTTTTTGCTCTCAAATAATAATTTCAACATGTGTATGTACGTACGTATGTGCACACTCTCTCTCTAACTGAGGTGGGAAAATGTAGATGTGACACGTGTCAATCGAGACAGGTAAGACAATGGTCCTATTTGGTAGAGTTGTAAGAAAGTGATTATAGGTTATAACTTAACAGGTTATATCTTATAACTGTGAGTATAAGCTGGTAACCTATTTGGTGTTACTGTGGGATTATAAATTTAAGCAACAGAGTAATGTTTGGTAAATAAACTGTAAAATAACTTTTTGCTGTGTAATTATCATTTTTGCCCTTATGAACAGAAAATTTGTAATTTTATCATTTTCTTCTCTTTAAATTTTGAAAAAATTATTTCATTAATGGAAGTTGATTAATTAGTACCTAATTTGGTATATTTCATTTACCTCAAATTTATTTTTTAATTTTTAATTTTTTTTTTAATAATATTGAGTTGACAAGGGAACAAAAAAATGTCATTGCAATAAAAATATAATAAATTACTATTAAGGCAATAAAAATAAAACTTCCTACATATTTAAAGATCTCCTAATTTCGTCTACAAATTGACATACAAATATTATGTCTCCTCACTTCCATCTTGTTGTCATCACAGTCAGCATCATTTCCATGGCATGCTTGTTGAGACGAAGATCCTTTCTCTTCATTAGGCATATAATTCCGTGAATCTATCATAAGAGTCAAATGCAATATCGCAGAACTCACTTCGTCGGATGAAATTATGAATTGCCATTGTTGCACAAACAAGTTTGACTTGGGTTGCCCACTTGTAGTTTGGTGGGATATCCTTTATCATCAGCCATCTTGTTTTCCAAACCTCAAACGTTCTTTCTATTATACTTCTAAGTGATGAATGTGCTTGGTTAAATTTTTCTTGTGCATTTTGACGAGGTTGACCATGTTCAAATTGAGCTAAATTGTATCTCTCTCCTTTGTAAGGTGCAAGATATCATTTCATGTTTGGATACCCAGCAACCACGAAGTAAAACTCATCTATTTTAAAATTGCAAAATAAAATTAAAGTAAGCAATTAGAAATGTAAAAATAAATATGGAGATGTGAGTGTGGTGCATCTACTGTAGTAATCAAATATAAAACAGTTATCTCTTTGTAGTTTTGGAAAATTATAACTAGGATTTCTAATTGTATCCAAGAAGATCCGAGTATCGTGTGCACTTCCTTCCCATTCTGGTAAGCGAAATGTGAAACACATATCAAAGTCACATGGGGCTATCATGTTTTGAGTTGTATACACTACAAGAAAAGGGATCAAAAAACACGGAGCTTTTAGCGACGCCGCGCCCCCCGTCGCGAAAAACGGTTTTTTGCGACGGTAGCGTCACCCGTCGCAAATAATGTCCTTTAGCGACGGTAGTTACCCGTCGGTAATGAAACTTAGCGGAGGGGTCGGAAATGCGGACGTATTAGCGACGGTAAAAAAAACCGTCGCAAAAGCACCTTTTTTTGAGACGGCATATCTCATTTGCGACGGAAATGTACCGTCGCAAAAAATAATTAAGTCAAACGGCGCCGTTTTTAGGAAGTTATGCCTTTTATTTGCGACGGCTACAGCATACCGTCGCAAAACTCAAAATAAAAAAAAAACCCCTCTTCTTTTTCCCTTTGCCGCTCGATCCTTCCTCCCAAATCCCTAACTTCACCCCCAAATTTCTCAAACGGGCTATGACCAAGACACAGCGGTGCTGCGGTGGTGCGGTGGTGTGGCTCCGGCGACGACTCTCTCTCGCTCTGCGTATGCTCTCTCTCTCTCTCTCTCTCTCTCTCTCTCGGTCTCTGTATATATATATATATAGATGAATGTCGATATATGTAAATATGTATATATATGCAATGTATATAAATCTATATATATATAAATCTGAAATCTGTCTATATATATATAAATCTGTCTATATATATATATAAATCTGTCTATATATATTTTGTTTCAATCTGTCTATAAATCTGTCTATATATATATATATAAGCATTGTTTCAATAATATTTTGTTTTAATTTGATGAATGTCGATATATATATAAATCTGTATATATATGCAATGTATATAAATCTATATATATATAAATCTGAAATCTGTCTATATATATATATAAATCTGTCTATATATATTTTGTTTCAATCTGTCTATAAATCTGTCTATATATATATATATATAAGCATTGTTTCAATAATATTTTTTTTTTGGTTCATAAAATAAGCATTGAAGAACTCATTCTTGTTGGAGTGAGAGAGGTTTAACTATAAGAAATAAGTAAGTATAATTTAAAAAATAAAAAAATTGCAGACAAAAGATGAAGAGAAAGACCAATTCATGATTGTTCACTACCTTGCATTGCATGTGGAATTATGACAAGAGATGATAAAATATAAATCATTCTTACTCACCATCATGCATAACATGCTACATATCATTCATAGCCCTTATTAATTAATTTTTATTTTTTTGTTTAAGTTTATGTAGTTTATTAATTTTCATGCTACTATTAATTTTTTTAATTATTTGTAGTTTATTTAAATTAATAGTTGAAATAATATGCTTAACCAGTCGTACTTAAAAAATATAACATATTTAAGTAGTAGTACTTTAAATAGGATGTCGAGTGAATATTTATGTGTAGGTATTATATTTAGAGTTACTTTGGTGAGATATTTTTGTGGATGTGTACAGATGATGGATAAGAGTTGGATTGATTTGCCAAATAGGATGTCGAGTGAATACATTAATGGGATTGATGAATTCCTTGTGTTTGCCTACACCAATAGGGTTGAAGGTTCGATGATCAGTTGTCCGTGTAGGAAGTGTGAGAATCGATACTATTTTGTACGAGATGGTGTACGGGAGCATCTGATTTTGAATGGGTTTTTTAAAAAATACAAACATTGGATTAATCATGGGGAATCTTACATATCTCTGCATAGTAATCGAGAGAATGAAACATTAGCTAATTTAGACATAGGAGATGATATGATTGGAATGATACAAGGGGCTATGGGAAATCCACATGCCGGTACAAGTGTTGAGGGTGATGAACCACAGGGGCCTGATCCCCATGCATCTGAACCCCAGCTCGGTCCAAATGCAGAGACTGCAAAGTATTTCAAACTTCTTCAAGATGCACAAAGTGAATTGTATCCGGGTTGTCAGAAGTTTACATCTTTGTCATTCATTGTTCGACTTCTACATTTGAAGGTGCTTAATCAGTGGACGGACAAGTCTTTTGACATGTTGCTTGAGTTATTGAATGAGGCGTTTCCGTTGGGTGTGAAACTTCCGGACTCATATTATAAAGCTCAAAAGGTCACAACAGATTTGGGCTTCACGTATGAGACGTGGGATGCATGTCCCAACAGTTGCATGTTGTTTCGAAACGAGGACGCCAATCTTGATAAATGTGTCATATGCAACAGTTCTAGATGGAAATCAAATGGTGATGGTGGTTCAAATGGTCCTAACACAGGTGGCAAACAAATAGCTGCAAAACAGATGAGGTATTTTCCTTTAAAGTCAAGGTTGCAGAGGTTGTTTATGTCATCCAAGACGGCCAAGTTAATGAGATGGCATGCAGAGGAACGAACTGATGATGGTGTCTTCAGGCATCCTGCTGACTCCCTTGCATGGAAAGATTTTGACCGTCGGAATATTGACTTTAGTAATGATTGCCGAAGTGTAAGGCTTGGCTTAGCATCTGATGGTTTTAACCCATTCAGGACGATGAACATAGTTCATAGCACTTGGCCTGTTGTGCTCATTCCATACAACTTGCCGCCATGGATGTGCATGAAGCAACCATTTCTAATTTTATCCGTGCTTATTGACGGCCCGAAAGGACCTGGTGACAAGATTGATGTTTATATGCAACCGTTGATTGAGGAGTTGAAAGAACTATGGAATGAGGGTGTGTCAACATTTGATGCATCAACAAATCAAATGTTTCAAATGCATGCAGCTTTACTGTGGACAATTAGTGATTTTCCTGCATACGCAAACTTGTCAGGATGGAGCACTAAAGGCGAATATGCATGTCCTTGTTGCAATAAGGAAACTACATCGTGTTGGTTGAAGCATAGTAGGAAACAATCATACTTGGGTCATCGCAGATTTTTACCTACTGGCCATAAATTTCGGAAGGATAAAGTATCATTTGATGGTAGTCGGGAAGTCAGACTCAAACCAAAATTGTTGTCTGGAACTGAGATGTTGCTACAATTAGAATCTGAGGGTATTTTAACCCAATACAATAGGGATGACCTTAAGGAGAGGCATAGGAGACAGGTAGAGAAGGAGAAAGTTGGACATCGCACCCATAGTTGGAAGAAAAAGAGTATCTTTTATGAATTGCCATATTGGGAGCACAATCTAATAAGACACAACCTCGATGTGATGCATATAGAGAAGAATGTTTGTGACAATGTGTTGTGGACAATATTAGGGGTTGCAGGAAAATCGAAGGATGGTGTTAATGCTCGGCGTGATTTACAAGATATGAATATTAGAAAACCCCTACATTTGCAGTTAAGAGGGTCGAATAAAGCCTATTTACCACCAGCACAATTCACGATGACCAAGGATGAGAAAGATTTGTTCTTGAAAGTGTTGAAGGAAGTAAGAGTTCCCGACGGGTATTCATCCAATATATCACGTCGTGTGCGCTTACATGATAGAAGCGTTGGGGGTCTTAAGAGCCACGATAGTCATATTTTGATGCAACAACTTATTCCATTGGCTATTCGCAGATCGTTACCGAAGAATGTAATTGAACCCTTGATTGAATTGAGCAATTTCTTTAGACAATTGTGTTCGAAAGTGAATCGTGCGACGGATTTGCAATATATTAAAGATCGTATCGCTGTAACACTTTGTCATCTAGAGAAAATATTTCCTCCGAGTTTTTTTGATATAATGGAGCACTTGCCTATACATCTAGCTGATGAAGCCTTATTGGGTGGAGCGATTCAGTTTCGATGGATGTATCCAATTGAGAGGTATCTTCTTACTTTGAAGCAATACGTGCGGAATAGAGCTCGTCCTGAAGGATCAATTGCTAAAGGATATCTTATGGAAGAATGCATGAATTTTTGTGCACAATATCTCAGTGATGTGGAAACCAAATCTAGTCGACCCGTGAGGAACTATAGTGGTGCTGATAATTTGGGTCATGCTACTGGTGAAAACACAAGCTTTTATCTTGATAATACTTCTTGGGTACAAGCTCATCGGTACATCTTATGCAATACAAGCGCGGTTCAACCATTCATAAAGTAGGTTAAGTCACTCACTCAATATTTTATTATGCTTTATTGAATTTTCAACTAAATTTTTGGTATGGCTAAAATTTCAATCTACACAGCAAACACCTTGAAGTACTTAAGCTCAAAATGCCTCGTGTCGACGATCATCAACTTCGGCGTGAACATTTTGAAACTTTTCACATTTGGTTCAAGGAACATGTATGTATTTAACTCTATAGATTCTAGTTACTTAAGTCGATCTACATTTTAAATTTTACATTTTCGTGTTAAATAGGTCCAAACTTTGCGAAGGACTACTGATGTCATACTTTCTGAAGAGATTATTCTATTGGCAAATGGTCCTCATAACCTGGCAAGGAGGTTCAACGGGTATATACTGAATGGGTTTCGTTATCGAGTAAAGGCCATGGATGATCGTCGATCCACACAAAATTGTGGTGTAACTTTGAAGGCAGATACCATAAGTTATGCTAGTCGAAAAGACAAGAATCCTCGTCTGGGGTCTGTGTACTATTATGGACAATTGACAGATATTGTTGAGATTCGATATTCCAATGAGAAGAAACATGTGTTGTTTAAGTGTGATTGGATTGACAACATTCACGGAAAGAAAGAAGATGTCTTCAATTTCACGTTGGTGAACTTCAATCATTTGTTGTACCGAGATGATCGAATTACCAATGAACCTTTCATCTTGGCGTCCCAAGCAGAGCAAGTTTGGTATGTTGCAGACCCGTTACAACCAGACTGGCAAGTCGTAGTGAAGATGTCTCAAAGAGGTTTATTTGATATGAGTTCGACTGATCCACAAATCGAGCCATACATGAGCCAACAATTGGAAGAAAATATAATGCTTCGTGATGAAGAAGTTGGTTGGGTGAGGGAAGCCGCAGAAGGGGAAACAGTTGATGTTCAAATAGGCTGATATGTAATCAATTAGTAATTCAATTAAGGCCAAGGTTGTAGTTAATCATCAATTTCTTAATTTACTTTGTCTTTGTAATTGTATTAGTTCAATTCATGTCATATTATAGTTTATGACAAACCATTGTCTATGTTTCTAATGTCAATTAATGTTATATTGTTTGCAGATTATTATGGGAAGGAAGATGAAGACTGATCATCCCCGGCGCATGATGTCTGATGTGCTACATAACAGGACATCAGTAGCACCACCATCAGAGGAGGCATCACATCGGCCAGCATCGGAGGGGCCATTAGTGCCACCACCATCTGAGGGGCCATTACCACCGTATCGACCTCCATCAGTGGCACCACAGCAGCTACCATGTACTCAGCCTCCACGCCTACCATCGGTGCGTCCACCATCAGTGGCACCACAGCAGCTATCATCATCAGCTTATGAGCCATCCGCAGGTATATAAATTTGCTTTGATTTGCATGAAAATTATTTACACATACATTTATTTATGCTCATTATATATAACTTGTTTATTGTCATTGTATTTTGCAGACCCTTCGACTTCTTCACAGCCCACATCAGGTTTATTTGATATGATTTGTATTCACATTATTTAAATTTGTATTTGGTTGTTACCATTGATATTGTTTATTATTATTGTATATCGCAGGTCATGTTTGTTCTTCATCAACCTCGAGTAGGCGTGGTAGAGGATGTGCCAAGGGCATTAAAGAGTGGGGTACTGGTAAAAAGCTGGACATACAATTTGATGGAAATTACTGCCCAATTGGGGATAACGCGGCCAAGTTAACTACTCAACTTGGCATTATTGTCCGGAATGGTAACATTGTTCCTCTTACTTTTGTTGACTGGAACAGTGTGCCTGATGATATTATTGATGCTATCTGGAAGGATGTGAAGGTAAAAGTATATTTTTGTCCACAAATTCGAATTCCAAATTTGTGTTATACTTAGCCTTAAACTTTGTGTTTTATAGGACAATTTGAATCTATGTCCAGAGGAGTACAAGCCACTCTGCATGAAAAACTGCAACAGCATATGGAAGGATCACAAGAACAAGCTTAAGGCTAAGTATTTCAAGCCTAGAAGCTCTGATCCTAATCTGAAGGATGATGTTCCTATGAACGTTGTGCCAAGCCAGTGGGAACAACTTGTGGAGTATTGGCGTACTTCCGATGCTGAGGTATACAATTACGTTATATTTATGATATGTAAACATACAAATCATATTTACATACTTACATTTGTTGAACTTGTTATAGAAAATTACAAGTAGGAATGCTAAAAATCGGCGAGCTCACGGCATAGCTCATACCACAGGGCGTACTACTTTCTCTCAGATACGGCATGAGGTTTACATTTTATTGTTTTATTTTTGTATATAAATAAACATTGTATATTTGCAAATTATTTGGATTCTAATTTTCATATTTCTAAAAAAAATTTAGATGACCAGTAAGGGAGCGTCTACTGATAAGATGAATGTTTGGCTTATGACACGTAGAGTAGATGACCCAGAGGTTATCCAGACCTTGGTAGTTTCCAAACACCTGTGATTGTATTTAAAGTTTATTTTTTGTGTGTCAACCATCTTAATTTGGCGTATACTTGTGTGTCTTATTCAATACAGGATGAGTTTAATCGTCAACTCTCTATGCTACCTGAGGATGGTCAGACTTTGGAGGCTAGGAATGCCATTTTCCATGAGTTGATAGGTCATGACACACATGGATATTGTTGCACATACGGGAGAATCGTGCCTCGGAGAGTGGTGTATAAAGATGGTGTTGGGCCATCACAGTCACCACCCCAGCCATCGACTATTGATCAGATTCGTGCTGAGCTAAGGGATGAGTTGAGGGAGGAGATTCGAGCAGAGTTCTCTACACAGTTGCAGCAGATGAGAGCTGAGATGATGGCCCTTGTGTCACAGGGGGCGAGTGTGGATCCCAACAGACAGGTTCCATATAAACATCACAATTGTTTGATAGTTCAATTTTCACTGAAGCTTATGTATGAAATTCGAATATGATTAACACATTATGCACTGACTAACATAGGTTCCTGATGCATCGAGTGGCCACCGGGCATTTAGGGAATCTGCAGAAGACGAGAATCCATATACACCACCACCAGAAGATCAGGTATAAATGTATCTTTGCATGCTAAGCTAAAATGTATCTTTGCATTCTTTACATTCTAAGTTAAGAGACTTGTGGGAGAAGACGAGAGACTTGTGGGAGAAAACGGGGCTCGAATCGGGTTTCCGGTTTGGGAGTTAACGTGACACACACGACCACCTAGGCACGAGAGACTTGTGGGAGAAGACGGGGCTCGAATCGGGTTCCCGGTTTGGGAGTTAGAGACGGATTTGACTTTAGACAAACTACTTCTTTAAGAAACTTGAATTCAAGGAGTTAACGCGCCAAAATCACCAAACGGCGTCGGTTTAGCACGAAACTTGGCACACACGACCGCCTAGGCACGAGAGACTTGTGGGAGAAGACGGGGCTCGAATCGGGTTCCCGGTTTGGGAGTTAGAGCCGGATTTCACTTTAGGCAAACTAGTTCTTTAAGAAACTTGAATTCGAGGTGTTGACGCTCCAAAATCACCAAATGGTGTCGGATAGGCACGAAACTTGGCACACACGACCGCCTAGGCACGAGAGACTTGTGGGAGAAGACGGGGCTCGAATCGGGTTCCCGGTTTCGGAGTTAGAGCCATATTTCGGTTTAGGCAAACTAGTTCTTTAAGAAACTTAAATTCGGGGAGTTAACGCGCCAAAATCACCAAACGGCGTCGGTTTAGCACGAAACTTGGCACACACGACCGCCTAGGCACGAGAGACTTGTGGGAGAAGACGGGGCTCGAATCGGGTTCCCGGTTTGGGAGTTAGAGCCGGATTTCACTTTAGGCAAACTACTTCCTTAAGAAACTTGAATTCGGGGAGTTAACGCTCCAAAATCACAAAACGGCGTCGGTTTAGCACGAAACTTGGCACACACGACCGCCTAGGCACGAGAGACTTATGGGAGAAGACGGGGCTCGAATCGGGTTCCCGGTTTGGGAGTTAGAGCCGGATTTCACTTTAGGCAAACTACTTCCTTAAGAAACTTGAATTCGGGGAGTTAACGCGCCAAAATCACCAAACGGCGTCGGTTTACCACGAAACTTGGCACACACGACCGCCTAGGCACGAGAGACTTGTGGGAGAAGACGGGGCTCGAATCGGGTTCCCGGTTTGGGAGTTAGAGTCGGATTTCACTTTAGGCAAACTACTTCCTTAAGAAACTTGAATTCGGGGAGTTAACGCGCCAAAATCACAAAACGGCGTCGGTTTAGCACGAAACTTGGCACACACGACCGCCTAGGCACGAGAGACTTATGGGAGAAGACGGGGCTCGAATCGGGTTCCCGGTTTGGGAGTTAGAGCCGGATTTCACTTTAGGCAAACTACTTCCTTAAGAAACTTGAATTCAGGGAGTTAACGCGCCAAAATCACCAAACGGCGTCGGTTTACCACGAAACTTGGCACACACGACCACCTAGGCACGAGAGACTTGTGGGAGAAGACGGGGCTCGAATCGGGTTCCCGGTTTGGGAGTTAGAGTCGGATTTCACTTTAGGCAAACTACTTCCTTAAGAAACTTGAATTCGGGGAGTTAACGCGCCAAAATCACAAAACGGCGTCGGTTTAGCACGAAACTTGGCACACACGACCGCCTAGGCACGAGAGACTTATGGGAGAAGACGGGGCTCGAATCGGGTTCCCGGTTTGGGAGTTAGAGCCGGATTTCACTTTAGGCAAACTACTTCCTTAAGAAACTTGAATTCGGGGAGTTAACGCGCCAAAATCACCAAACGGCGTCGGTTTACCACGAAACTTGGCACACACGACCGCCTAGGCACGAGAGACTTGTGGGAGAAGACGGGGCCCGAATCGGGTTCCCGGTTTGGGAGTTAGAGTCGGATTTCACTTTAGGCAAACTACTTCCTTAAGAAACTTGAATTCGGGGAGTTAACGCGCCAAAATCACCAAACGGCGTCGGTTTACCACGAAACTTGGCACACACGACCGCCTAGGCACGAGAGACTTGTGGGAGAAGACGGGGCTCGAATCGGGTTCCCGGTTTGGGAGTTAGAGCCAGATTTCACTTTAGGCAAACTACTTCCTTAAGAAACTTGAATTCGGGGAGTTAACGCTCCAAAATCACCAAACGGCGTCGGTTTAGCACGAAACTTGGCACACACGACCGCCTAGGCACGAGAGACTTGTGGGAGAAGACGGGGCTCGAATCGGGTTCCCGGTTTGGGAGTTAGAGCCGGATTTCACTTTAGGCAAACTACTTCCTTAAGAAACTTGAATTCGGGGAGTTAACGCGCCAAAATCACCAAACGGCGTCGGTTTACCACGAAACTTGGCACACACGACCACCTAGGCACGAGAGACTTGTGGGAGAAGACGGGGCTCGAATCGGGTTCCCGGTTTGGGAGTTAGAGTCGGATTTCACTTTAGGCAAACTACTTCCTTAAGAAACTTGAATTCGGGGAGTTAACGCGCCAAAATCACCAAACGGCGTCGGTTTACCACGAAACTTGGCACACACGACCACCTAGGCACGAGAGACTTGTGGGAGAAGACGGGGCTCGAATCGGGTTCCCGGTTTGGGAGTTAGAGACGGATTTCACTTTAGGCAAACTAGTTCTTTAAGAAACTTGAATTCGAGGTGTTGACGCTCCAAAATCACCAAATGGTGTCGGATAGGCACGAAACTTGGTACACACGACCGCCTAGGCACGAGAGACTTGTGGGAGAAGACGGGACTCTAATCGGGTTCCCGGTTTCGGAGTTAGAGCCATATTTCGGTTTAGGCAAACTAGTTCCTTAAGAAACTTAAATTCGAGGTGTTGACGCCCCAAAATCACCAAATGGGGTCGGATTGGCATGAAACTTGGCACACACGACCGCCTAGGCACGAGAGACTTGTGGGAGAAGACGGGGCTCGAATCGGGTTCCCGGTTTCGAAGTTAGAGCCATATTTCGGTTTAGGCAAAGTAGTTCTTTAAGAAACTTAAATTCGAGGCGTTGACGCTTCAAAATCACCAAATAGGGTCGGATTGGCACGAAACTTGGCACACACGACCGCCTAGGCACGAGAGACTTGTGGGAGAAGACGGGGCTCGAATCGGGTTCCCGGTTTCGGAGTTAGAGCCATATTTCGGTTTAGGCAAACTAGTTCTTTAAGAAACTTAAATTCGAGGTGTTGACGCTCCAAAATCACCAAATGGTGTCGGATAGGCACGAAACTTGGCACACACGACCGCCTAGGCACGAGAGACTTGTGGGAGAAGACGGGACTCGAATCGGGTTCCCGGTTTCGGAGTTAGAGCCATATTTCGGTTTAGGCAAACTAGTTCTTTAAGAAACTTAAATTCAAGGTGTTGACGCCCCAAAATCACCAAATGGGGTCGGATTGGCACGAAACTTGGCACACACGACCGCCTAGGCACGAGAGACTTGTGGGAGAAGACGGGGCTCGAATCGGGTTCCCGGTTTCGGAGTTAGAGCCATATTTCGGTTTAGGCAAACTAGTTCTTTAAGAAACTTAAATTCGAGGCGTTGACGCTCCAAAATCACCAAATGGGGTCGGATTGGCACGAAACTTGGCACACACGACCGCCTAGGCACGAGAGACTTGTGGGAGAAGACGGGACTCTAATCGGGTTCCCGGTTTCGGAGTTAGAGCCATATTTCGGTTTAGGCAAACTAGTTCCTTAAGAAACTTAAATTCGAGGCGTTGACGCTCCAAAATCACCAAATGGGGTCGGATTGGCACGAAACTTGGCACACACAACCGCCTAAGCACGAGAGACTTGTGGGAGAAGACGGGGCTCGAATCGGGTTCCCGGTTTGGGAGTTAGAGCCGGATTTGACTTTAGGCAAACTACTTCTTTAAGAAACTTGAATTCAAGGAGTTAACGCCCCAAAATCACCAAACGGCGTCGGTTTAGCACGAAACTTGGCACACACGACCGCCTAGGCACGAGAGACTTGTGGGAGAAGACGGGGCTCGAATCGGGTTCCCGGTTTGGGAGTTAGAGTCGGATTTCACTTTAGGCAAACTACTTCCTTAAGAAACTTGACTTGGAGGAGTTAACGCCCCAAAATCACCAAACGGCGTCGGTTTAGCACGAAACTTGGCACACACGATCGCCTAGGCACGAGAGACTTGTGGGAGAAGACGGGGCTCGAATCGGGTTCCCGGTTTGGGAGTTAGAGCTGGATTTCACTTTAGGCAAACTACTTTTTTAAGAAACTTTAATTCGAGGCGTTAACGCCCCAAAATCACCAAACGGCGTCGGTTTAGCACGAAACTTGGCACACACGACCGCCTAGGCATGAGAGACTTGTGGGAGAAGACGGGGCTCGAATCGGATTTCCGGTTTGGGAGTTAGAGCCGGATTTTTGTCCAGTCAAAATTATTTACTAAACAATCTTTGTAATTATATATTAGTCAATTTTTTTTTTATATTTTTCTATAATTAAAATATTAACACCATTATATGGTTTTTAATTATGTTTATCTTGTTTTTTTCAGATATTTCCTGAGTAGCAGTTGGCTTCTTCTGGAATGCAGGCGTATCAAGATTATGACAAATTTTTGTTTTTGTAACCCACGAACGAATGAAGACGAAAACTTTTAGTTTTGATTTTGATTTATGTTATTTAAATTTGTGAGCAACATTATGTATGTATTATGGGATATTATGTAGTGGCATAATTTTTATTGTTATGAATTTTTATTTATGTATTGTTATGAATGGAACAATATTATTAATTTTCATTATTTGTCAACTATTGTTTATGTATGTATTTATATTATTCTGTAATTTTTTGATTTTTTTATAGTTATTTTTTATTTAATACAGGTTATTTTAATTTTTTTAATAATTTTTCAGCAGGGTTTTTTTTTTTTTTTTTTTTTTTTGAGACGGGATTAGAACCCGTCGCAAAAACCAAATATAGGCTTTTGCGACGGCAACAAATATAGTCGCAAAAGCTGTGCCTATTGAATGTAGAAGACACCTTTAGCGACGGTAACCTTTGCTGTCGCCAATACTTATATGATCTCAGAGTTTTAGCGACGGGGTGGTTGCCGTCTCAAAAGCTCACTTTTAGCGACGGTAAATACGTACCGTCGCGAAAACTGATTTTTTTGCCATTATTGGCGACGGGATAAATACCGTCGCAAAAAATAGACCTTACCGTCGCAGAAACTAATGGCGACGGTACGTACCGTCGCTAAAGCTCTTTTGCAACCCCCTTTGTCGCGACCCCTCATTACCGTCGCAAAAAGGCATCTTACCGTCGCAAAAATCATTAGCGACGGGGTCCGGGAACATTTGCGACGGCTCGTTACCGTCGCAAAAAACGCCTTTTTTTGTAGTGATACTCCTTTCTACCTATTAAACGAGGTTGCTTATCTGGAGATATATATGCTTTGATGTGTGTTCTGTCAATTGCTCCAATACAATCATATTACAAAATAGTTTATAAAATTATTTTTAGTCACAGATTATTAGAAATATCCGACCAACATTATTATATGTGACACCTAAGTTCCACTTGTAATTATTTTTTTACCTTGAAATGAGGATAATATATGCGTTTGCTTCGAATATATGGATGCATACAATTTCTCGGTTGAGGCCTTACCCAATCAATAGACATCATTGTAACAGCTTTTAACACCTTCTTGAAGTATTTTGAAATAGTCTCGCCGGAATATTGAAATCTTTCTTAGGTATTTCTGTTTTGAATATCACCGCCAACAATATACAAAAATATTACAACATGCTCCTGAACAAAGACTTTTCGTCCAGTTTCAAGGCCATACTTTGTCTGTAACAAATCACACAATTGATAAAATACCTCTTTTTCCATTTGAAAATTTTCAAATATTCTTGTCCGATTCCCTTCTTGTAATTCTACCATCCACTTCCCCTTTGTTAAACTAGATGTTCTACTGGTTCTTTTATCAAATAATTTGTCGCATATGTCACTGCAACTGTTGCCGCCGTAGCTAAGAGCATATTAATATGTTGTTGACTTTGCAATGTGCTGTCTTCATCTTCAGTATCTTCATTATAGTGATCATCATTCCATTCGTCATCACTGTTACTCATCTCCAAAATATCTACCCATTTAAAGGTTTTAGTTACTATTACAAGAATGACCTTGCTTTTTTGTAATTAGATTTTAGTCCAAATTAAGTATTATAAATAATCATGACTTCACGAAAAATAGTTTTTATGATTTTTTTGTTCAATTTTTTATATTTAAATGCATCCTTAGAATTAATATACTAACGATTAAATTAATGGTGGCGGAAAGTGGGGGTGGTGTAATGGTGGAGATGATGGTAACATTAATAAGAATTTAATGTGAAAAATATTTTTCATATTTAAAAAATAAAAAACATTTTGCATTACCCATAAAAAATATTTTTTTATTAATTTTTATTTTTCATTACACTGAATTTCCAACATAGAGTCATTGGATATTGGAACACTTAAGTGCATACTTTTTTTTTAAAAAATATATAAATTAGATTGGATTTTAGGTGCTAATCCAACTAAGTTTTGATACATACCATCCAATTTATAATCAACTTAAAAACGTCAGCTGAAGATACTCCATTCCACCCATCAAATTAATAAAGAGAGAGAAGAATTGTGATTATGAATTAACTCCTATCATCTTTATTTTCAATGTTTTCTTTTTGTTTTCGAAAATAAAAACACTGATAAGTTCAATCACCCCTACCTATTGTTTCACATCATTTTATTTTTTGCCAAAGAAAAAAAAAATTAAACTTCTTAAAGTATTTCTTTAAAAAAAAATGTATATTTTTTAAAGCTTCATCATGGATGAAGCATTTTTTCTAAAAATACTTTCTCATATCTGTTGTTTGTTTACCACATATAATGCATTAATGAAAATCTGACCTCACTCTTTTTTTCTTTTCTTTTTTGGCTTTGACAAATATCTTCTGCATGCAGATTGATTAGTGATCCAATTTGGGGTTTTATTCTGTTTAATTGCATGTTAGATGCAAATGATTTTGATGGATAAAACAGCAAGCAAATTTAAATGTAATAAAACAACAAGCAAATTTTTGTTAGATGTAATAAAAATGATCATTAAAAATAGCAGGCAAATTTAACTTCCTAAAATTTTAACTTCAATGAACACAGCAATACAGCAACAACAGTTTGAAATTCAAACCAGAATGACCTCCAAATTCAGCACAACAACAGCAACAAATGGAAATTCAACACAGCAACAGATGGACATTTAGTACAAAAAATAAATACAGCACAACAAGCATAAGGCAATTCAATCTTTCTCATAATAACACCAGTTGGAAAACATCTACATATATATAAAAGTCTTTACCATTCACCTATTATTCATATTCAAAATTGAAACCAACCATTCAACCATTCAACTAACATTCAACCAGTCAATCATTCACCTACCATTCAACTAAGAAAATGCCACCTACCCAAATATTAATAATAAAAGTCCAACATAGTCAATATTAATCAAAGTCCAACAAAATATTAATAAAAGTCCAACATAGTCAATAATATCCATCAAAGTCCAACAAAATATTAATAAAAGAAAAAAAATAATGAGTTCAACACAACAGTCTATCTCAAAAACAATTAGCCGTGATAACATGTGGTGGTCTTCTCCATCTCAATCTCCAACTTTAGAAACCTCAACCAAACTTCATCCATAGGAAGACTCATGAAACACTCACGACGCTTGTCTCGTAAGAACAATCTAGCAGCCCATACATACAGCTCATCATCCGGGGACACACCAGGGATGCTTTCCAACTTCGCCAAACATTCTGCAATTGAATGATATCTTGATGAGGTCTGTGTTGAAGTTGCTGAAGATTACTCAACCACATTGACTATACGATCAAGTGTCTTGTTTAGTAGAGCGGCACTAGTAAATTTCTTCTTTGTCTTGCTCTTGGTTGATAAACCATCAATGTTTGATGACCATTTTTTGTTTAACTCGGAAGGATGAACCACTTCCAAATCAGCATCATCATGAAATTTAGCATTATGTGGAGTATGAAATTCCTCTAGAGTCTCATCAGTGTGAGGCATTACCCCTGAACTAAGAGTGTATGTCCATTCTTCTGTAGCAGCTGCATCTGAGAATAGTATGTCTAAGTCTTCAGTGAATTGCAACGGTATACGTCGAAATTTAGCAGCATTAGGATACCTCTGCAACAATTACAAAGTAAAATTTAACAATTTCAAGTAACAAAATTTGGTGTATTTAAACAAAAAACAAACAAAATATGTATATTAAGTAATTCACGTACCTCCAATTTCTTGATCCACCACTCATCAGATGCAGATATAGCTCCAGTCAATGTATCACAACCTAAGCCTGTCTCACCCCTTAGCTGATTATTCCATAAAAACCAATCTTTTTTCAACACATCCCAATGATTTTCATTTGTATTCGTTGGTATGCTTTTCCAGTCATACTTTTAAACTTAGTTATCACATTTTCCCACCCGACCCTATCTAAGTGTGTACCAGGTCTACGTCCAACCTTTACTTGCCCAACACAAAGTTTAATAAAAATTTCATTTGATTTTGCATCCCAATGAGCTTTAACGGATGGTACTTGACTTGATTTTCCCTTGTTCTTCCTAGTTTCAGATTGTGTTTCCTCTTGGGTACTCATTCTATGAAAGACAAAATTTTTTAAAACAAACTCATTCATCGGTGCTTGCATTACAACAGCTAGATTAGTACAAAAGAACCATACATGGCAAATACGTCAACATTCATTGGGTACAAAGCTTAGTATAGTTCATGGTAAACTACATTAGCACAAAAACACCGGGTATCTCTAAACGGCACCTATCTTCATTTGAAGAGTAATGCAACTGACATAACAATACAAATCGTGAGCAGACCCACAACAAGCTGCTTCATGAAAGCATTGGATTGCTCAAGCATTTGGTTATTCACTTTTAGTCATACAATCTCCATATTTTGATTTTGATCAAGCATTCTCTCGTTCCTTAGCCTCTTTACCATCGTTACAGATTTTGGGGTACACCATCTCCAAAATTGACAATTTTTCTTCTCATAAATGAAATACAGTCTCCCTTTAGATGCCTTGTCAGACTCGGTAACCCTTATGGCAGCTCTTAGCCCACAATCACATTTCAAAGCCTCATACCTTAAGTCGAAACTCTCACCACTAGAATAATAGTTACTAGAGGATGACATGTCTCTACATTAATTAGGAACAATTGAATCCAAATGCTCATTGGAAAGCTAATTGTAAATACATTGCACCCACGAAGTATTGATTGAATAAAATGTTTCTAACATAATGACAATTTGTTTGCACCCATTTATTCCTAGAAAAATTTGAAGTGCACTGATCTCATTTCAAATGGGAGAGTTATTTGTAATTACGTAATAAAATTATCAACTAATAAAGTTAAAAGATTTATCAACTAATAAAGTTGAAAGATTGAATTTAGTGCTAAACATAGAACATGACATAGAACACTACCAAGAATAGTCAGCAAAGAAAGATGGCAAAAGGTGTTGCTCATTGAAGTTCAAGAGTATTCTCCCAAAAGAAGGTACAAAATTATTCCAATTGGTTCTTTAATTTTAAAGACCTGTTGGTTCTTCAATTTTAAAGACATATGTTATTTTGTTTTTATATTTTTTCATTTGAAATCTTTTTCATATAGGAAACTTATATATTTTTTGAACTAAAACTAAAGATGAAGGGGTTGGTCTAGTCTAGTGGCATGCTTGAATTTAAGGCTTACTAATGTGCTTTACAAAACTTTTTCTTCCCTATTCTCCTAAAGTAAAAGTTATACTTTTTTGTGGTGACAAAAATTATACGCACAAGGCCTTCACAAACCCAGACAAGATTTTCAAACATTTACAATATAGCGATCCCGGTTTTCCTTTCCTTTGTATATTGTATTCCGGACTGAGTTCCGTGATTGTGTGGGTGTCTCATTCTCATTTCCTTCCCTTACTCTTTGTATTTGAGTCTTGGGTTGTGTTGGGCAGGTTTTGAATAGGTTGGTTGTGTTTTGGAATCAAGAGTTGATGCCCAGATTTTGGCCTTTACGCTCGAGCGGGTCTTTTGACGCTCGAGTGTAATTTTCCATCTCCCAGTACTTTTGTCTGCAGGTCTTCAGACACTCGAGCGAAGCGTGACCCTTTGTTGTTGTTCCTCCGCTCGAGCGGGGAGTTTGACGCTCGAGCGGGGACCATGTCTGCAAAACTTCTGAGAGTGTGCAATCTACGCTCGAGCTGCGCTTTTGACGCTCGAGCGTGAGTCTGTGTCTGACGCTCGAGCGGGGGTTTCCACGCTCGAGCGGGGCGACTGGTATATCACTTCGGGATTCGACTTTTTGGATCACTTTTTGGTTTCCTTTCTCTCTCTTACTTTTCGAAAAACACCATTGGAGACCACCTCCCTCTAAAACCTCACATTCTCTCTTAGATTTGATCTAGTTAGAGTGATTTCATACCCTTGAGCCTTTACAAAAAGTGTGTTGATCGTTGAGGGCTACACTTTGATCCGAGAATCTCATGATTTGGAGCACTTTGAGTTTTCATCTTCTTCTCCGTTGAGCTTCGAAATTTGAGGTAGGGATTCCTACTAATTCTTATGTGTTTTAACATAAATATTGAGCTATTTGTATAGATGGTTTGAGTTGGGAAATTTTGGGACTTAGGGTTTCAAAATGAATAAAGGGGGTTTTGTTATTTTGACTCTTGAATATGTATTTGGGTTTCAAAATGATGATATTGTTGAAGAGTTGTTGGTATTTGAACCTTTAGATTAATAGTGAGAAACGGGGGAGAAAGCCCTAATTTGTGCATAAATTAATTGGTATAATTAATTTGGGAAAATCATGAGAGTATAAAATTGAGTTGAATATATTGAAATTGGCTCATTTTGAGATAGAATAGTGAAGTTAAATTTATTAATCGCTTCCTTTTGAAATTGTTGATATTTATCTGTTGAACGTAATTATTATCTGTTTAGGAATAATTGCTTTGGGCTATCGGTGGAGAATAGTCTTGATTGTTGTAGACAATGCATGATGATTAGGCAAACTAAAACTAATCAATTGAGTATGCCATAGAATATGGCGGTTGGTATAATACATGAATTTTATGTATTGGTTTGATTATGTATATGATATGTGCTTATATATATTGTGTTATGTGGGAGGAGATAGGGGATGTACTCCACGGTTTAGGGGAAGATAGGGGATGGACCTCTAAACCGGATATTGTTTGACATTGATACAACACTAAAATGTGTATCATATGTGGAATATGGAAATGTTTTGGTTGACATTGATACAACACTAAAATGTGTATCATATGTGGAATATGGAAGTGTTTTGTCTGATATGGATACAGTACTAAAATGTGTATCTATTATGAAGCATGAAATGATTAATTTGAGTTGTTATTTCAATTGAAATAGAAACATTGTTGATATGGGAAGTAATCTCACTTAAAGTATATGGCCAGGTTCTGAGCCAGGGTTGTGAATTGAGAAATTGGTTAAGAGATGGAATAAAAACATGGACGCATTGGTCATGTATTTGAAATGAAATATGAATTGATTTATGTGAATTAAACATTTATCAAATGCTGATGTTTTAGTTATTGCCCATACAATGTTTAGCATATCTCTACTGGGCGTTGGCTCACCCTATATGAGACATCATTTTCAGGTACAGGTAGCATACCACCTCCAAGGACGTAGCATGAGAGGATCAGTGGCTGGGTCATCTTTTGTGATTACTTTATTTGTATTACATGTAAATCAGGCCAAGGGCTTATTTTGTATAAAGTTAGCACTCTTCCTTTTTGTAACCAAGTGTTGACTTGGAAAGCTGTAAGTCCATAGGGCATTTGCTTTTGTCGTTAACATGTAATACATTTGTAAGAAATACTCTGATGAAATGTACTTATGCTTTATTCTCCTATGTCTGAGCATGTTAAGAATGTATGATTATTGGGTTTATTTTGAGGGCGTTACATATGAAAAGATAAAGGCGTTTCTTAAGGAGAAAGGTAAAATTAAGGAGAAAGGTAAACATCTATGAAAAGATTTTCAAACATTTCTTCCCTATTCTCCTAAAGCCCTTCACAGTTTTCATTAATGATGCAGAACTACACTATTGGCTTGGATGGTAAATTGGCTTGGATGAATTGTCAATCCAGACAAGATTTTCAAACATTTATGAAATTATTTGTTCATGTCTTAAGGAGAAAGGTAAAATTAAAATAAAATATAATATTACAAAAAATAAAACAGTTTAGGAACATTAAACCCAAACTGTTCTACAACTGTAGCATCCATTTAAGAACGAATCATGATATCCACCTCACAAGCTGGGTTCAAATTATAGAAGATCCTTCTCAACAAAACCATGAAGAACAAAATAAGAAACTCATACCCAAGCTAGTCCATATACACTTTACATAAAGACGTAAGCATCAAAGATTTACATTCAAACCTAAGCATTACGAAGTTTGAGATAATCCAATGCCTCTCATATATTTTGAACTTCCTTTATGTTTTTGACAGGGTAAAAATGCCAAAGATAAAGGATGTTGAGGGTAGATTTGATTTCCTATTGGTAGAATGCAAGTTTAACTAGATTAAGGATGTTGATGTGCTTTAGTGGCAGATAATAAGGGCATTGCATAAACATTAAAAACTACATGAACTGTGGATAATAATTAATAAGTAGGATTAGGTAACCACATGAGCATATATATGAGATCAAATCCAATAAACATGTCTAAGGTAAACCATAATTACAGAAATCTTAAATAACCTAAATATCAAAATTAGTGCAAACACCGAACAAGGTCTAAAATTTAATCAAAAAGCAAGAGACCCAGATGATCAAAACCCAAATATATGCACGAGAAGATCAGAGAACCCATAATAGCAAACATAGCAAAACGTTTATTAGATATGGGTAAAATCCAAATTATAAAAAAGAAAATTATTCAGATAAATATAAAACATATGTGAGACTACATGAACCAGAAACTAGAAACCAAAAACCAAAATCGATGTATTGCCTTCATGAACCGGAAAGAGGGGTACCCTACATGAACCATAAACCAAAATCGATGAGAGAGAGAGAGAGAGCAACCAGAAACCAAAAACAAACACAAACACAAACACAAACCCTAATCAGATTTGAACACAGAGCAACCAAAACTCAAAAAAACCCTAAATCGATGTGTATATCTAATATATATATCTATGTATAACAAAACATAGGGTTTAGGGTTTCAAATCTTACTTTTTGGTGGAGATCAACGAAAAACAGGGATGATCGCCGGCGATCTTTGATGTGTAAAGCAATTCTTCGTTGTTCGGCAACAAGAGGAGAGGAAAGGAGAAGAAGAGAGCGCCGTTTGAGAGGAGAAGTGTACCAAACACACCAACATAGCTTAATTTATGCCAAAAGTTTATTTAAGCTGAAAAAAAGTGTTACCAAACTAGCACTAAATATAATTATTATTTCATATCAATATAAAACTTACAAAGATGACACTAACTTCTTATAAAAGAGTTGTATATATAATTTTCTAATCCATTTTTGTATTAATAAACTCTTTCTTTATGTTTTTTGATTTTTGTATTAATAATTTTTTTTTCTTTCTTTCTTTCAATCTATGGCATATTTTTTTTTGACCAAGTTCGGAATTCAGAAATGTCCATTGAACTTGTAGGGTGAGTGCAATGACTGCACAACTTGAAAAGAAATGTAGTTATTTCAAAAGTTGTTCAAGCTTGAATTGTATATTTCATTTGGCAAGAGAGAAATGCAAGACAGTTAATTTAATTGATCTAGTAATATCAGTTAGTTTTAGGAGATAGTGAAATTTGATCTAGTATGGGAATCAATGTCAAGTTGTCATCGCTCTTTATGTCCAATATTTGCGATCACGATATCAAATGTCATTAAAAAAAAAAAAAGAAAAAAAGTGAATTCTTCCCTAGTATAAATTCTACTATTTCACCTAAAACCAATTTATACTAGGGAGGAATTCACTTCTTCTTCTTTTTTTTTTTTTTTTTTTTTTTTTTTTTTTTTCTTCTAAGGAGGAACGTTGTCAAACTAGTTTTATATATAGATATATTCCTACTATAAATCTCTTATTCACAAAGCAATACTAAGAGGAGTCGAACCACTTGTGGGACTCCTTGCCTCATTCATTGGGCAACCAAATTAATGCACAACCACATACATACAACCAAAATCTAATTCTAATGCCTACACAAGGATAAGACAGCTACTACATAAATACACACACATATATATATAGTTCTAGTTCACATATCTCATTCTCGTATATATATATATAAATATTTATTGTGAGAATGTATGTGGAGTTTGCTATATGTTTGTACATAATCATCGTTTGTTATTCCTTCCGAGTAGGTTCAAATGCAACAAGATAAGTAATAGCTTTCTCTTATGTTTTCTAGTGAAAATATATATATATATATAACATAAAATATATTACTTAATTATCTTATTAGCTAGTTTTTATCTGTTGTGATAAGTAATGCTAGAGATCTACATTTAAGACTTTCAAATACGCCCAATGTGGCAAGGAAGTAGAACCCCATATGATTGAATGTGTGACAAATCAAAAGTTGATATCTATCATTCCACATTATTGTGGGTGAAATTGTGAAGATTTTATTGGGATCTCAAATATTTTCTGCATATACCTAAGATGTTTCGGTGTGCACTCTTAAAATATATCATATTATGTGCATCTTATCATAAGTAATATAATTATAACACTATAACACTCTCTAAATTGAAATGAAATATTTTTTATATATTAGAGATCAAATTGATATAATTTAAATATTAAGAATCAAAATAATATAATGGTCATATTTAGGAACCTCACAACTAGTGCCATGTGTGGCCTTAACATTCATTATGAAATTTATAATATTACCATGTTTTTGTTGGCTTCTTATTGTTCCAATCAATTTGTTTGGATGCAGAGTCCACCACAAGACTTTGGTCATGGGTTCTATCGCAGTGTGGAACTGTAATTTGTGTGCTTTTAAAGAAAGACAAAGGCACTTTTGTTATGAATCCAAACACGGAGAAAAAAAAAAAAAAAAACCAACCGTTGAAACAAATATTAATGAGGAAAAAAAATGTAATTTGGTATACGAAACTCTCATTAATGCAGAGTTTGAGAAGTGCTAGATTTGCAGTCTTAGTCACAATTTTGAAGATGTTTTATGACTCGAATCTACATAATTAGAAATGTTAACATTCAATTTTGATTGATAAAAATGAGTAGGAGTTGTTGACCAACTATAGCAATTCTTCATAAGTGTGATTAAAAGAGTCCCTGCCCACCAGGGAGCTAGACAAGAGGGACGTAAACGAGTTTGACAAAGTGAATGAACTGCAAATGTTCTTTCAAGATGGGCTTGAATCATAGTTTGACCTCAGCTCCACTAGGATCCTAATAAGTAAAGGTTGAGAGGAGTGGTAGATAAGAATTGTGTCATCTCTATAAACTAGAAATAATATTATAATTTGCTCAACAAACTCAAATGGAAGTGAACTCACTTGTTAAGCTATACACAATACTTTTTTGGTATCAAATTAAAAATCGTGAATGAAATCAAGAATCGTAACATTCTGACAACTATGATGCAAAGAAATATAAGAAACAAACAAAACCAAAGCTAGTTAGGAAAAAGACAGAGAAATAATTAGATGGAGGAAGAAAGGTGAAAAACAGATTTCTTTTAAAGTACAACCAAAGGCCCACCCTCAAGAAATAGATAATAAGTGATCCAAGTGACATGAACTCTTTCAACTTCTCCCAATGTACCCATGTCCACACGATATGACAAAGGTAAGAGTGTCAGATATGTAGCTGATGACTCATTAGCTTGGTCAGCAAAAGAATCAGCAAAAGAATCCATTAAACAATGGCTTCACATCGCATGTTAACTAACTACAAGAACTATATTACAGGAATGCAACTGTATTTTACAGGGAAAAAAAAAAGTTTCAAAAAAGGGAAAGAAACACTTTCTTTAGCACAAATGACAGGATGGAGTCAAGAACCACCTTAACACAGCAACATACAGTCATAATTTTGCTTAAAGAAGTTGTATTTATTATATTTTCCAAATTGTTTCCCAATGCTTTGCTGCATTTACACTTGCTTATCAATATTTCTCTAACACCACATGCCAATTGGTTATGTTTTCTCGAAAGGACAAGTCAAAGACATTAGGATGGATACTTCCCTAATGTAATATCACAGATGAGCAAAATCCATCAAAGCCAAGGTACATCAAAGCCAACTCCACCAGAAAGCACAATAATAGACTGGTCATCCAATGTACTTTTGTCCAACTAACTGAAGAAGGGACAAATCATACATTCAGCCTATCAATACTTTAAGAGCCACTAGAAAAATAAGCAATGCAAAAATGTCCACAAGAACATCCATGTAGAAGAAAAATTCAAAACAAAGCATAGTATAAGTTAATAATCCCCATTCCCAAGTGCCTAAACTAGAATACCTATATAAAGACAGTATTGCTTCAGCACATGGAGTCAAGTGCAGCGGTGACGTGTGAGAGTTAAAGTATAGACAATGACTGGAGTAGCAATGCAGATGACAAGGTCCAAACTCCAAAATACTATTCTAACCCAAAATGCAACTGTATTAGGCAACCAAACATATCCACTTACGTATGGGCTAATTTTATTTTATTTTTTATTATTTTTTTTATGCAAAATGCAAGCATTTAGGCATGTCTGAGAAGATAGGAGATTAATAAGCAAACAGTAAAATTAAACCAAGAATTAGTTGAAACAAGACATCAAAAAACGGACCTTGGTATCAAGCATGATAGCACACAAGATCTGGGTGTGGTGCATGGCAATCTTGAGATTGTTCAAGGTTTCCTGGTGGTTGGTATTTATGGGTACCACGGGAGAAGTTGAACCTGGCAACATTCATCCCTGCCTTTAGAAGCTTCTCGAGCATGGGCACACTTTGAGAAGCTGGGCCAAGGGTGCACACGATCTTCGTCTTGGCCATCATTCGGGAGTTCCTTTAATATTCCCTCAATTTATATGTTGGCCATTTCACTTACTAAATCCTCTCTCTCTCACTGACTATACCTTGTTGCAGAAATACAATACAGTTGCAAATGAATGCAACCCAAAAATGGAAATCAAGAAAGAGATGGAGAGAGAAAATCACCTACGCCATGAATTAGCAATTTTTGAATGAAGGGTACAAACAGTGTGAATTTTGTTTTGTTTTGTGCTTTGTTGGTTAACCCACAAATTGAACATTTGCATTGTTGGGATTTGGGAACCAAGGGAAAAAATTTATTGACTAAGACTGTCTTTGATTTTGAGAATCGATTTGAAAAAGAATAAAGTGAAAATATGAGGGCAATATGAATTCAATATAAATTAATTTTTTTCATAATCTAAAATAGTGTAAATTAAATTATTATGTACAACATTGTACTTGACTTCTTTAGTGGTATTTGGATCATGAATCTTCAGTGGTATTTGGATCATGGATCATCAATTTGAGTAAGAATTTAAAAAGAAAAAACGGCAAATTAAGTGAAATATGAATAAAATAAAATTACATTTTACACACATTTTTTCTTCTTTTTTTTTTTTTTCAAATCTCAATTCAAATTCATGATCTGTTTATGCATTTTTCAGAAGAAAAGGGGCTAAAAAGACCTTCAAAAAATTAAAAGAGAAAATAGATTGCCCCCATTCCTTAGTTAATCTGTATCAGCAGTTAGCACCAAAGAAGGGAGGAAGCACTGAATATCATCGTGTATAAATGAATATGCACACAATTGTATTGTGTTTGTATAGGATAAAAAAATAAAAAATAAATAAAAATAGAGAGAGAAGAAAGAAATAATAATAGATTCAGCAGAGTAGCAAAGATCAGAAAATAAGACAAGATGAATGGAATGAAAGAGGAAATGTGTCACGACACAAACCCATCCTTATAGGTTTAGCGTCGTAACCGGCCGGTAATCTGTAGATTACCTACGGCCTCAAAGACAAAATTTCAAAATATTTAATTTTATCGGGGCCTGAAGCGGAAGCAAAACAAAAATGATGATGTCCATTGAGCTGTGCGTACATGATTAACTGTAGTAATTAAAACATTCTTAACACACTTTCATATATACTTGCACGAAGACATATTTTATATCTCACACACTACATGAAGAACTTTTAACAAAATACAAAGATTAACCCAAGCTTAACAAAATAAAACAAAGCCTCTACACAGAGGCACTTCTTGGATGGCTTGACAAAAAGGTAGACTCTGGGGAAAACTCTAATGTTGATCCTCCAATTGCTCACCTACACATATATATAAGGAGTAAGCTAACGCCTAGTGAATAACACCAAAGTAAAGAGGTTATACGAATGAGATTCTTAATTAAGTAATTCATATTTATACTTAATACATGTAAATCCAACTCAGAACGATTTCAAGTCCTATCCATCATGCTCAAGGCGTACCAAACGGCAAAACAACAGAACGACCTCGAGTCCAAAATACTCATTCAGACAGAACGATCTCGGGTCCAAAATACTCATTCATACAGAACAACCTCGGGTCCAAAATATTTGTCCAATAATATTACAGAACGGCCTTAGGCCCAATCACGACATAGAACGGCCTCAGGCCCAATCACATTACAGAACGACCTCAGGTCCATTATTTCTATATTCATATCTATGCGCATATTCATATTCATGATCATGATCACATTCGTATTCAACGGCCTTAGGCCTATTTCGTGTCCTTGACACAC
This sequence comes from Camellia granthamiana, assembly GCA_036172215.1. Classification (NCBI taxonomy): domain Eukaryota; kingdom Viridiplantae; phylum Streptophyta; class Magnoliopsida; order Ericales; family Theaceae; genus Camellia; species Camellia granthamiana. The sequence goes on from CM069913.1 coordinate 123,531,155, forward strand.
ATATCAAACGGCCTTGGGCCTATTTCATATCCTTGCAGAATGACCTTTGGTCCATGTAATCAAATATACAAAACGGCCTTTAGGCCCATTTCATATTCATTCAGAACGACCTTTGGTCCATTTAGATGATTTCATACTTAATCAATTTCATTATAGTTTTGCACAATCAGACAAATAGAATGCTCGTTCATAATTCAAATTCACGAGTCCATAACACTTACACATGAGTAGTATTTAAAAATAGCATATATGGACATATCTTTACTAAGGTATTACTCACAGTATTCAGATGCCTGGTTCACCCTTGTAGTTGACCCTACACAATTCATAACACACATAGAAATTGGATCACAATACAATATATTCTGTTCTTAACTTGTTTAATTCTCGTAGGCTTCTTTCTTACTCTTTTAATTCATTTATAATGCCCAATGTATGCCTAAGAGTGCTTAAAAATAAAAGAGAACGTAAATCGGAACATGAAACGGCTTTTCAAAATTTTCTGAAACAGGGCTCTTCGCTCGAGCGCAACATTAGCTGCTCGAGCGGACCCCTTGGTCTGCAAAAATACTGGTTGCTTGCATTCTACGCTTAAGCGGAAACTTCTCCGCTCGAGCGATGAAGCCGATTTATGGGTTTTCTAGAATGTTGTTTGTGCTTCAAAACATAACTTTAAATGATACAACTTACATGTTTTGTCCCATATATCAACCATACAACTTCTAACATGATATAATGCCAATTCTACAAGATTTGAAGCCCAAATCTCCAAGGATTCATCATACGAGCCTAATTATTTCAAATTCATTTCCATAACTTCATAACTCATGCAAATAAATTCTACATTTCATGGATTATGCGTGCATGCATGTGAAATGTAGACTTTAATTTCATCTCAAATGGTAGAAATGACACTCAAATTCATGCAATTCAACAAAATTATGTATGCATGTGTGCTTTGGTGCCAAATTCTCCATGTTTCAAAAATCATCTTTCTTTATTTTATGAAACATAACTTAAAGCTATAAAGCCCCTTCCAATAATATTTGCATGTATGAAATTTAATTTAAAATCAAACTAATTTTTGATTCTCAAATATAAATTATAATTTATTTCCATAGTTGTCCAAATTTAAATTTAATTCATATTCTTCATATCAAGCCCAATTCCAAACTCACAAATTCTAAAATATGAATTAAACTTTCAAAATATAACCTCAAAACTTGGGTTCATACATGGCTTGTCTAAAAACACACAAACTCTTAATTAATCAAGAAAATATGATTAATTTTAGATCAGTTACATCAAAACTCCTTTAATTTAAAAATTGAACTCATTTGTTCATAAACTCATAATTTTCCAAAGCTTAGTTCTTATTTCATCAAAACATGAAATCAATTCTAAGAAAGCTATGATGCGTGTACAATTAGACTATTAAGACTTGTAGGATTTGTCCATGCATGTAGAAATTAGATTCAATTCATGCATGATATTCCAAAATCAAACCCAAAATGATCAATTTCTAAATTAATTTTCATAAATTGAACCTAACTCCATTAGATGGATCAAATTTTCAATACATCATTGTTGCATGTAATTTATATAACACAATTCAATAATAATTCTCAAAATTAAATTCAAACTTAACAAATTTAAAGAATTAAAACTCATATTCTTCAACCTAACTTGATTTTATATGTAAAAATCAATTTTTATCCATTTATATAATTGATCTACAAATCTTCATTTTTAATCCTCTCAAAATCCATCTTGAATCAATTTATATCTAGATTATTTAAACAACAGTAGAAAGATGATGAAATTTCTTCCTCTAAGATGATTTTTTCACAATTTTTAACTTGAATTTTGATATCCCAAAAAACCCTCTTCTCCTTTGTTCTTCCCTCAATTCTCAAGCCTTGAGTTCCTTCTCTCTCTCTCTCTCTGCCTTTCTCTTCTTACGGCTCAATCTCTCTCCCTGGTTGTTAAAGAATGAATTGAATAGGCGCTATCTAATACAATGTATATACGATGAATACACACACAGAGCCTTCTCTTCACACCCACCAGATTTCTTAATACACCCACTCTTGACTTTACCACAAGTATAATTAATATACACACATGTGCAAGGCTCCAGCTCCTCTTGTTTCATGAATTGATCAATATAAATATGTTGGCACACAGCTTCGCAATTAATCACGTGAGTAGGATTAATTTAACTCTCAATTACATAATTAGTTTAATTAAATTACAAATAATCATGTTTAATCTTGATTGGTGAATTCCAATATAACTCAATTAGCCTAATTGACTTCAATTAAGGCCCAATCAATCATAACTAAATTTATCAATCTAAATCAAATTTTTAATCAATACTCTAAAAGGTTCCAAATATCAAATTAAATTTATCACCATCATCAATCTTGGTTTCCCAAGCCATTAAGGTCTTCAATTTTAGATCAAACTCAAAATCTCCATCAATAAATTACACATTCAATCGAACACCTCATAAATAAATTTAATTCATAATAATCTTAATTCTCAATCTTCATAACTTAATCAATTCCAATTTGGACCCAATTAATAAATCTCAATTTTACTAAACTAAATCGAGTATTAATTAAACTCCCAAATGAGTCCGTATTTAAAATTAAACTAATTAATTTCACTTCCTTAAGCCATTTGGACCTTAATTTCTAATTTCAAATAAATTGTTATTAAAATCAAATGTGAATCAGACTCTAAAATTCTCATAAACCCCAAATTACATTAGAGTAATCACCAATTAGAATCCAAACCTCCTTAATTAATTAAACATAAAATCTCATACATAATGAGGTTGACTTAATCTAAGGTTTATGCTAATTAAGCTCAATTAATTTATTACAAATCGTAATTTTGCCAAATTTCCCCGTAGGCTCTAAAAATCATGCTAAACACAGATATGAAATAGGTTTTGGTTTCTGGCGCCTCTAAGACTATAAATTTTTAGTTCAAGGTTCCAAATGCAACAAAATTTTCTACGCCCAACATATATAACTTCATAATCACATAAAGACTCACATAATTTAATATACAAATTCATATCAAACACATAATCACATGCGTAATTAAATTTAATCACATAATCAAATTCATATAAATTACTAATATAGACATTATTACAAACACACATTAAAATTTGGGTTTTTTCAATACACAATTCACTTTTATCTTTGCTATTGTTCATAAATTTCTTGAGTTACTTTTTTGCTTTTCTGATTAATATTCTTATCAAATTTTGTATATATGTATGTATTTGCATGTTATGTGTGTGCCTTCATATAGATTTGGGGGTTATTGAGCCAATGATAATTGGTCTGACAAAAGGATTTTTGTTCAATCAAAAATTGAAATAACCATAAATTGACTTGTTTGATAGTTAGATGTGTATACATTGGAGTCTTGAATGGAGATTAAGGTTGAAGCATTTAACATCTTGAATAAAACTCCTCTTAGTGTTGAGTGTGTGTATTATATTATTTTGGATAGTGTAAAATTGAAACAATTGTGTGTGGATTCAGAGAAATAAAATATTTCAAATTTATTAAGTATACGTCTTCAGAGATGATGTACATAGAGAGTAAATCGTGTATAGAAATAAAATTACCCTAAAACACTTCCACCTATTTCTTTCAAATTTATTCAATAATCAATACACATGGCTGACCATGAAAATAGAAATAAAAACACTTCCACCTATTTGTTTTCTAAAACTATCTTATATTTGGATAGGAATTTTAGGAGAAAATTATATAAATGAAATATAAATTATTATTTTTTATATTTTTCTTTCATTATCTTTTTCTTTCACAAATCTATAATCCACTTAAGTATTACTATTTTTTTTTTTTTACCTGAGTAAATTTTGTTGACATCACTTACAAATTCAATGAGCAAATTACACCGACCTCTCTTAAGATTTAAAACAAATGCAATATATCATATAATTTTTTGATATAATTATATTGACTTCCCTTCTAATATGATTAAAAAGGTCGAAACTAATATACATGTTTGAAAATATAAAGATAAACAATGACAAATATATATATTTCAGTATTGTTGGCTTATTTTTCGTACAAATAAAAATATGCAAGCATACCAGTAAGAATTGAAAAATCCTTACAAATGAAATTCAAGTCAATTATGAAGTGATTACGTTAACGGTTCTTTTGGCTCAATTGAGTGAACAATCAAAGTAACCATTAATTCACGTCTACTCCTACACTTTGAAAAGGAAGTGGATAAAATAAAGTGTAGGAAATATAAATGACAAGAAAAATATAAATCAATTGTCTTTGATTTGAAATGGATCATTACAATGTAGCAATAGATGGCTTTTTATAGGCAAAGACTTGTAGGAAAAAGCTAGGGTAAATTACAAATACACCCTTAAGGTTTGCTTAAAATACAGATTGCCCCCTATAGTTTAAAAAATTACAAATACCTCTTTGTTAGTATTTTTTATTTAACAGAATTAATTAAAAAAATAAAATTCATAATTGTTCTCCTATACAATAATAAAATTACCTAAATTATTAATTGAAACATATTTCTAACATCACTAAAAATTGTTAATTGACTTGATGATTTATTAATAAAATTGACAATTTGTTATGAAATTCGGAACCTCAGTGGGTGGAATGTAATTTCCAAAATCACAGAGAGCGATTCGTATTTTAATCAAATCTCAGGGAATGTATTTGTAATTTACCCAAAAAACTACTTAGTAACTACCTTATTCTTCTATCTTCTCCATTGCTTTTTGGGTGAGTAATCTTCTCAATTTCATGCTTTATGATCTTCCATAACTTCTTTCAACCTCCACTTTATGCTCCATATTCTCCACTTTGTCCTCCACTTTATCCTCCATCATCTTTTCACATGTGTTTAGTACTTCATAACTTTTCATAACTTTCAAATGAGTAGGAGGGTGTCATATGTCCTACAATTATATAAATAATAAATAATAATAAAATTACAAATTTATGGTAACAACGAGTATAAAAGAGATGTCATTATTTTTTCATCCATATGACTAACGAATAATTAATGAAAATAAATTAAGTGTTATATCAATTAAAATCTTAAAAAAATTCAATATAATTATACTAAGTTTATAAAACTTGTTATATTTTTATTTTTAAATTTCAAAGGAAGTCAATACAATTTATCGTAATTCAATTGACACCAAGTTGGGTTCAGATGATATTTTGTTCAATTTTAAACAAAAGTTAGTGAATAATTGAAGTTAGAAGGGATTGTATATTTTGATAATCACAGTAGGTGTGGGGGCATATTTTTTGAATGACAGCACGTGGCCAAGGTGACGCCGAAGTGTCAGCCGAGGTGCCACATGATCTGGTCTTGATGCCAAGGTGATCTCGGCTAGGCCGAGGTTATCTACGGAAATATCGGAATCCGAGATGAGCGGATAAAGGACAGGAGTTTTGGAATAGGGAAGGACCTCAGTCTGGATAAGGATAAAGCTCTTAGGGAGTTTATCCCTATCTAGCTGAGGGTCCAAGATAGGCATTGAGCCTGAGTCCACTGTAGTGAGGCTTCTATAAGGATCAGGTCAGTGTTGGCTATAAAAACATGGCACCCTCGTGGGTCTAAGGTATGCTTTTATTTGTAATATACTGTGAGCAGTAAGTTAATTCTTATCAGTTAAGCACAATTTAATATCTTTGAGAGATATTTGATTACTAACTTGAGCGTCGGAGTGCCCCTGGGTGGACGAACCACCGCTGAATTCTTATCTTTCTGTGACAGGTTGTTCGGGATTAATTTATTCTGCCGGTGCTCTTCAGCTGAGTTTCTCGTTTGGTTGTGTGGTCAGAAATCAACACCCACAATTTGGGGCCATCTGTGGAAACGTAAGGAGAATAGATGACCAATAACGAGCAGGGAGAAAGGATTGGGGACAACATCTAGAAAACATGTCGATCTTAACATGGAGGAAGAAAACCATAATGAAGGAGTACGGAATCAGAATCCCAAAGAGAAGGACGTCAGCCAAGAGGGTGACACACCGAAGAAATCAGGTCGAGACGAGTATTACAATGAAAGCGACCTCCAGGTGTGGAAAGACAGACACTTGAAGAAGGACGATGAGATGAAGGGAATGGCAAACAAGTTGGTAGACCTGCAATCGGTTGTCAACTTCATGATGTAGAACAACGTCATGCAACCACCGTTTCCGCTAAAAGACACGCCGATGCCAGCGACCAAGAATAATGCCCAGAGAGGGACAGAAAGCAATCCCAGCAGTCCTTCAGCACAACAAGGAGAATGAGCGCTCACATCGACCTTCACGGGATGTCAGGTGAGCAAAATCAATAAGAGGAGAGTCCTACAGGACGCCGCAAACCAAAAGAACTTATGTCAAAGAACATCGGCATGTTCAGGGGAAGGAACTTTGTTTTGACACGGTGAACGAAAAGAAGTCCAAGAGGACACACAATGACGTCGGGAGCAGTGCATCAAAAAGGCTGAAGTCTGTTGACAGTCGAGCTCCTAGTCGAACTAAGGAGGATTTGAGGGACTACCTCCAGAGGAAGCGGTAGAATGCCGAGGTCACCTCCCCTATTAAGCTGAGAACGCTGTTCTCAGTGGAGCTGGATAGGTTTAAGGCCCCAAAAAGGTTCCATATGCCGAGGTTCCAGATATACCACGATAAGTCCGACCCGAATTTTCATGTCGTCTTATACTTGAAGTCAATGGCTTTATATACCGGGAATGAACCATTGCTATGCAAGGTGTTCCCCTCATCCTTTGGAAAAATTACATCAGATTGGTTTCACAAGTTGTCGAAAGGAACTGTGAAAAGTTGGAAAGGCCTAGTCGAGATGTTTATGGCCAGGTTCGTCACGAACAAATTGCAGCCATTAAGGGTAGACTCCCTGATGGCTTTGAAGATTGGCAAAGGTGAAAGCCTTAGGGCTTATGCCAAAAGGTATTATGAGGTGTTTAACCAAATACCGAGATGCAACCAGGAGTTGACGGTTGTGTCTTTTAAGAACGGCTTAGAAGATGATTGCATGCTTCGGAAGTTGTTGGCAAAGACTCTACCAAAGAGTATGGAGGAGCTCATGGCAAGGATTGAGAAATATACTAGAGTAGAAGAGGATACACTGGGAACGAGAGCGTCGAAGTAGGAGAAGAGAAATGGCTCGTCGAAACGAGGTTGAGGTAATACTGGATATAACAGGTAAGAAATAGGGTTGAAGACTGTACAGACAGTCACCACTGTGTTCTGGATCCCGATTTATAAAGTTCTGGAAAGGATCAGGAACTAGCCATATTATAGAGCACCAGAGAAGATTTTTGGCAAATTTATGAGAAGAAGCCTTAGGAAGCACTATGCTTACCACAATGAGGATGAGCAACTGACTCAGGGGTGCAGAGCCCTGAAGACGCATTTGGAAGACCTGGTCAAACAGGGCCACTTGAGGGATCTGGTAGATGAGGCCAAAATGAGGGAACAGCATGTAATATTGCCCCAAGCATCGGTAGCACCACCTCCACTAGCACCACAACAACAAGCAGATGGACCTCGAGTGATCAATGTGATTCACTCCAGGGTCAATAAGAATGAGATGCGTGGGGAAACTCAGAGGGTAAGACATTTATAGCATGTGTGTCAAGTCCAGCAGAAAAGGCCCAGGACAAATGAGTGTCAGGGACCAATGGTGTCCTTCACAGAGATAGACCTGGACATGGTGCAGCATCCACACAACGATACTCTGGTAGTGACCTTCAAGGTTAGAGAATACCAGGTAAGACGTATTTTGATCGACCAAGTGTCACGACCCAAACCCGCCCCTATGAGTTAGCATCGTAACCGGCCAGTAATCCTTGGATTACCGAAGGCCTCTGGACAGATTAACAAAATTAAGGAGCTAGCGGAAGCAATTACATAAATATAGTTGTCCAATGAGCTGTGCTGACTTATATGAAACAGAATATTTAAAACTTTATATACATAACCATAAGTCAACCATACATTATATTATACCCACACACATTAAAGTATCGCCAACAGAATTACATCAAGTCATAAACATATACAGAACCGACAGGACTTTAACATAGGACACTTCGGGAACCTCTACGTGAGGCGCAGTGGTTGGCTAACAATAGAAACACAGTACCAGGCAAAAGCTTTTGGGCTTGAACTCCAGAATGCTCACCTATATACATATATATACAAACAGTGAGCTAAAACCCAGTGAATAACATTAAGGTAAAGGGGTTAGTGAACGAAATCCGTACATATCATATTCATAAAACAGAACAGAGCATAATCAGTCTTGTATCAGAACATAATAATGGTACATCCCATAGAACACATAACAAAACGTCTTCCGACTAGAGTAATCGGTTCCGGATACCGATTAAACACATATCACCACAATGAAGTGGCCAACGAGATCTCGTAAACTTTTACGTCATGGACCCGCATTTTCATGCCGTCCCCCATGACTTGGGACTATCTATGGATGCCATAATAGATTTCAAACTTGGGATGTTCGTTCACGTAAACAGATATCATAACAAAAATCATAACTTATCACATTTCATTTGGAACATAATTCATATGAACGTATCTTTACGATAACGTTACTCACAGTGATTCCAGTAGGGGGTCAATCAATCTCCAGACGTTGACCTACAATCACAAGAGTACAAAGCACAAGCACACCTTATCATTTCACACACTCAAGGCCAACACAACTTACTTGCTTATTACCTTGATTCTTGTCCTTACTTAACACATAGATTAACACACACTAAGCTACACAGTTGAGAAATTAATAACTTAATCCCTAGTTTGCCTCGGTGTGGTTCTACATCAATATCCTCATTAAGATGCCTTAAACTAGGCCTAAGAATGCCTAGAATGAAATGAGGATGCAAGGATGTGCTTTAAAAACATTTTCAGAATTTTCAGAAAACAGAGGTCCCGCTCGAGCGTGGCCTTCTATGCTCGAACGGACATGCAGATAAAAGGAATCCGCTCGAGCGTGGATTACTCCGCTCGAGCGGACGGCAAGCTACAGTAAAAGTACTGGATGCAAGAAATTCACACTCGACGGGCGATCGATACCCGCTTGAGCGTGAGACACAAGATCCCGCTCGAGCGTCCAATACCCTGCTCGAGCAGACTGGAAACACAACTGAAGTGCTGGATGCACGAATTTCACGCTCGAGCGCCAGTCACCCCGCTCGAGCGTGAGTCCAAAATCTGGAATTTCCAGATTTGAACCTTAAGCTCAAAATCAACTTTTAAAGCATCAAATTCGATCATTTTGGGCTAATTTTCTGGAAAACACTTCAAAACTCATAACATAACATGTTTCAAAGCTCAATTTGAGAAATCAAAGCCTAAAGGTAGTTCAATTAAATCCAATTTCAAACCAAAGTTCAAAAACATACTTCAAATGTGACATGCATGAGTTTAAACCAATTCAAAACTTCAATCACTTGCTCAATGAGCCAATCCTTTCAAAAACATGAGGAATTCATGGTTCAATGCAAAAATATGAACATGCATGTGGAATTTCATGAACAATAACTTCAAAACTCAAGAATGGCAACATACATGCATGATACAAGCTTCAATTCAACACTTTTAGACCACAACTAGACTTACATCACTAAAGGCCCATGAACCATGCAAGAATCAACTCAAATACACAATTAAAAGAGTGATTCTCTACCTCATGTCTTCAATTCAAGTGTGGAAGACTAATTGTGCAATCTACTCTTCAATTCATCTAATTTTTCCCAAGCAATTCTCAATTGAAGCCAATTCTCCTCTCCTTCCCTCTCTAGTCGGTTAAAGCTCTCAAATGGCTGAAGGAATGTGTTTGTAATGAAGCTCAAGTGTTATATAAAGTGGGCCATTATCATGGCAAAGTTGTAAATAGGGCCAACTCTTGTAATTTACATTATTAAATCCAATTTAATCATGCCAAATCGCATTTTAATTAAATATACCATTAAATCACATAATTTCTAATGATCATAAAACCTTAATCAATTTCTGGTTCGGCCGCCGATAAGGCTTTCAATTTACAGTTTGAAGCGTAAAGCATGAATAGATAATTTGGCAGTCAAACAGATATTTCCACACGTAACAGATAGAAAGTCAAAATCATGCAATTTACATAATAAACACATAATTCATTTTTAATCCTCTCATTAGCATGATTTAGTACGGATTAGTAGCTAATTACGGATCAGGATTATTACACCAAGGCAGCTCTTGTGACATCATGTATGTCAGATGTTACAAGGAGCTCGGCCCTCACCGAGATGATTTAGAACAATCCTACAGCCCAATGGTCGGATTCAACGGAACGAAGACATGGCCCTTGGGGGCAATAAATTTGGAGGTGCATGCAGGCACCAGAAAGGTAAGCGCAGAGTTCACAGTAATTGATACTCCCTCCCCTTACAATGTTATCTTGGGAAAGCCATGGTTGCATGTAATGAGAGTTGTTTCCTCAACATTGCACTAACTATTGCGGTTCCCAACAGAGCATGGAGTTGAGAAGGTTAGAGCGGATCAAGTGCAGGCAAAAAATTGCTTCATGGTAACAATGAAATCCACCTGCAACGTGCGAGAGGCAGAAACGATAGAAATTGAAGACGAGGACACGACAAAGAACCATCCGACAAAAGTGAGGAAGCCTTGAAGAAGATTCTGGTAGAAGAAGGTGAAGAAGAGCGCTTCTTCCTTCTCGGCTCAGGTTTGGCCAAGGAGGAAGAAATGGAGATAGAAACGTTTTTGCAAGCAAACATAGAAGTGTTTGCCTGGACGCCATACGAGATGCCTGGCATTGACCCCGAGGTCACTTGCCACAGACTCAATGTAGACAGGTCGGCTAAACCTGTCATTCAGCGGGCAAGAAGGCCGACGTTAATTCATATAGAGGCAGTAGAAAAGGAAGTAAACAGATTGTTGGAAGCCAAGGCTATTCGGGAGGTGAACTACCCAACTTGGTTGTCCAACATAGTTAAAGAAGAATAGGAAGTGGAGGGTCTGCGTGGACTTCATCAACCTGAAAAAGGCTTGTCTCAAAGACAATTTCTCATTACCCAAAATTGATCAATTAATAGATGCCACTTCAGGGCATGGAAGGATGAGTTTCCTAGATGCTTATAAGGGATACCACCAGATAGCGATGTACCCTCTTGACAAGGAGAAGACTACATTTATCACCCTGAAAAAGGTTGTACTGCTACAGAGTAATGCTATTTGGGTTGAAAAATGCAGGAGCAACCTACTAGTGGTTGGTGACCAAAATGTTCAGACATCTCATTGGCAAAACAGTAGAAGTGTACATTGATGACATGGTCGCGAAGACCAAAGAATCTGAGAATCACCTGGCCAACTTGAAAGCAGTTTTTGATATCCTGAGAACATATCGGCTCCAACTTAATGCTTCGAAATGCGCATTTGGAGTCAGGTTTGGTAAGTTTCTGAGATATTTGGTTACTAGAAGGGGATTGAGGCAAGCCCAGATCAAATCAAGGCCATCCTTGATTTGAAGAGCCCGACATCGACAAAACAAGTACAGATGCTGACTGGAAAGGCCGTAGCCCCGAACAGGTTTATAAGCAGAAGTTTTGATAAGCGTAAACCATTTTTTAGTTTGTTAAAGAAGGCCACAGATTTCCTATGGACGGAAGAATGTGAAGTCGCTTTGGCTAACTTGAAAAAGTACCTGACAACAGCTCCAGCTCTGTCAAATCCAATACCTAGAGAGGAATTAGTGATAATCCGAGAAGAGAAAGGAGAATAAAGGGCAGTATACTATGTGAGTAAAATCCTAGCAAGTGCAGAGATCATGTACTTAACCATGGAGAAATTGACACTGGCCTTAGTGGTGGCTTCGAAGAAAATGAATCACTACTTCCCAGCCCACAAGATTGTGGTACTGACTGAGTATCCTTTGAAGTCACTGTTGCAGCAAGGAGAACTGACATGAAGGATAGCCAGATAGGCAGTAGTTTTAGGCCAATATGACTTAGAATTTAGGCCTAGAACAATGATTAAAGGCCCGGTTTTGGCTGATTTCGTGGCCGAATTCACTCCTAGTGCTATCCCATGTCGGACTCCGATGAGCCGTGGCTTAGGATGCCTAGTAGAGCAAAAAGAAACGCCGCTGGGACTGAAAAACCCCACACCAGCAGAGTAGAAGAAGGTAGAGAAACCAAAACCCTACAACATCTACATCGGGGACTCCTCCCGCTTGCTTGTTGATAGAAGTTCAAACCGTCAAGGAGCGGGGGCAGGAGTAGTATTAGTATTGCCAAATGGGTGAATGTTGGAGCAGTCTATTCATTTGGGGTTTAAGGCCTCAAACAATAAAGCAGAGTATAAGGCACTGATCGTAGGGTTAAAGCTGGTAGCAACAATGGAAGTCGATGAGGTGGTAGTCTTCTGTGATTCCCAACTTATTGTGAATCAGGTAACAGGCGAGTATACAACCCGAGATGAGAGAATGGTGGCCTATGTCAAAGAAGTTGTTAGGCTGCTAGTCTTATTCCAGAATTGCCGGCTACAGCAGGTTAGCTGAGATGACAACAGCCATGTTAATGCCTTGGCTAACCTGGTTAGCGCAATGAAATCAAGGGAGGCATGGACAATAATGGTTGATTATTAGTCAGGCCCAAGTGTGGAACCACTAATCACAGAGTACGAAGCAATGTGTGTGGAGATGGGTCCAAGTTAGATGGATGCAATAGTAATGTTCCTTAGGGATGGCCAGCTGCCAGACGACCGAAAATAGGCACATAAAACAAGATTGAAGTGGCTAGGTTCAGCCTAACAGCAAAAGGCCATCTCTACAGGAGGTCTTTTACTAGACCCCTTTTAAGATGTGTGCATCCCTCCTAAGTTGAAGATTGCTTGTATGAAATACATAAAGGAGTATGTGGAAGCCATGCTGGAGGCAGATCACTTGCTCATAGGGCCATTACTCAAGGGCATTGGTGGCCCTACATGCAGAAAGATGTTGAACCCTACGTCAAAAAATGCGAGAAGTGTCAAAGGTTTGCACCTTTGATACACCAACCAGCGGCAGATTTGAACCCTATGCCCTTGGCCATTTGCCCAGGGGGGCATGGATCTGGTTGGACAACTACCCCAAGCAACTGGACAATAGAAGTTTCTACTAGTAACAACCGATTACTTCACAAAGTGGATAGAAGCTGAACCCCTTGCGAAGATACGAGATATTGATGTGAAGAACTTCATATAGAAGAACATCATCACCAGGTGTGGGATCACAAGGGCACTAATAGCAAACAATGGTACACAATTTGACAGTAAACTAATCAAAAGCTTATGTACAAAGTAAAAAATCAAGAATTACTACTCTACTCCAAGTTTCCCTCAGAGTAATGGCCAGGCAGAAGCATCCAATAAGACTATCTTGGATGGGATCAAAAAGAGGCTGGAAGCAGCAAAGGGAAAATGGATGGAAGAGTTACCCAATGTGCTTTAGACATATCGGACTATGTCGAGAAGATCAACTAGAGAGTCTCATGTTGCCATAGCTTATGGCACTAAAGCAGTTATCTCACTGGAAGTCGGCATCCCTGGAATCAGAACCTAGGGGGTAGAAAATGGGACTAATGAGGCATTCCTAACTCGAGATTTGGACGTACTGGAGGAGAAAAGAAAGAGAGCAACAATTTGGCTGGGGGCATACTGGCAACAACTTGCTAGGGCTTACAACAAGAAGGTCAACCCAAGAGAGTTCAAGGTTAAGGACCTCGTCTTGAAAAAAGTCGTCAGCAACAAGAAGGATCCCAAGGAGGGGAAACTTGGCCTAAACTAGGAGGGGACTTATAGAATCATCTCGGTTGCCAATAATGGGGCATATCGGCTTGAAGACAGTGATGGCAAAGAGTTGCCAAGACCTTGGAACACTTGTAACTTGAAGTTCTTTTATCATTAGATTTTTGTTTTTTTTGAAGTTTGTCATTATTTTATTAGCCGAAGCAATAAAATGCTAGTTTGATTTTTATAAATTCGAAATTTGTGCGATAAGACTGACCAGTCCTATGACGATGTTTCCGAATGAAACATGATGAATAACTTAGACTTATTATATAGCAGAGTTGAATTATACTTCCATGTAATAGAGTTGAACTAAGTTGGCGATGTTTCTGAATGAAACATGATGAATAACTTAGACTTATTATATGACAAAGTTGAATTATACTTGCACATAATAAAGTTAAACTAAGTTGGCGATGTTTCTGAATGAAATATGACGAATAACTTAGATTTATTATATAGCAATGTTGAATTATACTTACATATAATAGAGTTGAATTAAGTTGGCGATATTTCTGAATGAAATATGACGAATAACTTAGATTTATTATATAGCAATGTTGAATTATACTTGCATATAATAGAGTTGAATTAAGTTGGCGATGTTTCTGAATGAAACATGACAAATAACTTAGACTTATTATATGACAGAGTTGAATTATACTTACATATAATAGAGTTGAACTAAGTTGGCGATGTTTCTGAATGAAACATGACGAATAACTTAGACTTATTATATGACAGAGTTAAATTATACTTGCATATAATAGAGTTGAACTAAGTTGAATTAACCTAGATTTGCCATGTCAGCAGGGTTAAACTCAGGATGGAACTAAGTTTGATTTAGCTAGATTAACAGAGAAACCAAGGTTGAAACACCTCAGGAAGTCTTTGTTTGAATCTGACTTCGGCGAAAGACCTTAGACACACGCATAATGTGAACTTATAGGGGGCAGGGAGCATGAATGATAAATAAACTCGGGAGCAAAAGCTTGGGACTTGTTGAAATTTAAAAAAAAAAATTACAAGTTAAAATGGGCTTAAAACACTTGTTGAAATTTCGGAGAAATTTACAAGTTGCAGTTCGCCGAGGTAATTATGAATAAAATATCCGAGATACATATTACCCGAAATGATCAACTAGGTTGTCAAAACTTG
Organism: Camellia granthamiana; assembly: GCA_036172215.1. NCBI lineage: Eukaryota > Viridiplantae > Streptophyta > Magnoliopsida > Ericales > Theaceae > Camellia > Camellia granthamiana. The sequence continues at coordinate 123,546,219 of CM069913.1, forward strand.
GAAAGGGTGAAGTCTTAATAGAAGATAGCATATGGAGGAAAAAAGGCAACGCTTGACTGAACAACACTTGTAAAAATATTTTAATATTTTTAAGTGTTAGCCGAGATGTCCCAATTGTTGGCCGAGGAAAACAGTTAAGGTTTATGTCCGAGGTGTTTTACCTTGAAGTTATTATACAGTTAAGGTATACTTTTAAGAAATGTAAAAATGTTCTAAGTATGGAAGCATGAAAGGCATGGAAGAAAGCAGTAGACATGTATGAAAAGAGCATTCAACACTTAGCCAAAAGAGATCACATACATTCAAAGAAAGAAACTTGTTCGGGAACAAAAAGGCATTTCAGCTTGACCTAGAAGATTACTTGTTCAACTTACAAAAGAGAAATTACAATTGAAAGAAAAGTTCAGAGTAAAGAAAGAAAAATCCTAAGTACTGGAAGCATTGGCATTTATGTCAGATTGCTCAACCTCGGCTATTGGCGTTGTGTCTGCCTCGGTCGGCAGTAAGGTTACCTTCTCGGCCGCTATCTCGGCATCTATTTTGAGCAGAGTCTAATCAAAGCTTTTCTCGACCGCCTAGACTTCAGCCTCAGATGTCGTCTTCTTGGGAGAGGTGCTTTTGGAGACCTTGTCCTCATCATCTTGAGTTAAGTCTAGGAGTTGCTTATTCAGAGTGGAGGACTTGGCCTCAGCAGCAACCTCTTCCTCGTCGTCCTCCTCTTCGGCATCATCGTCAAATTCTTTCGGAGTAGGAGAGAAGGGCACTTGGAGTTGGTTAATATCCCGAAGTGGGGAGTCCATAGGGACAAACATCTTGTTGAGCACCGTTGTCCAGCCGAGATAATAACCTCAGTTACAAGCCAGATTGACTTGCTCTTTGAATTAGTCGCGGACGGCGGCTTGGCCTTCTTCAAAAGCCTTCTCGTCGGCCACCTTGACCTCGACCTCTTTTGAGTCGAGGGCCTCTAGCTCAGCTGCCTTGGCTTTGGCAGCCTCAAGATTGGCTTTTGTGGCTTCGGCTTCGGCTTCAGCGTTAGCCATTTTGGCTTTTTCCTCGCTTGATTCTAAGCAGCCTTGGAAGCCTTGGCTTGATCCAATAGAGCTCAATTATTGGCTTCGGTATGATTGAGTGAGGAGAGGAGCTTGGCAGCTTCCTTAGTCTTCCTTGCTAACTCCTTCCTTGTCATCTCTGTCTTGACCGCATATGAATGTGCATGCTGGATGGCCTGTAAGGATTGAAACAGATTAGTGAAATTTGACTAAGTATTAAAAAAAGAAAAAAGAAAAAGAAAAAGTGACTTACCAAGAATAAGTGTTGCATCATCAGGCCAAAGTTCTCGTATTCATGGAGGTCGGCTATATGATTCATATCCTCGAGTAGAAGCACGACTGTTGACAGGGCAACACCGACCTCAACGTCATTGATGGCGCTGTCGCCAGCTGTCAAGGGTCTGTCCCCTACCATAATTTCGGGTGCCTAGGTCATGTTGCGAGGGAAACTACTGCTACCCTTTGGGCAATTTGACCTCAGCTTCTTCGATGGGGGAGCATCGGGCGTTGCCTCTTCAGATGGCCTCTTTTCAGTAGCAGTAGCGTTCTTCTCGACCTCGGCAAGTTTTGAGATTGACACAGGGTCCTTAGAGTCAATCTGAGTCACTGTGGCCTTAGCCATGGCCTTCTTTATTCTTTTTGGCTTCGGCTTTGATTGAGATGGAGAAGAGGAGGACTGCACCGTCACAACCCCAAGAATATTAGCTAGAAGGTCCTCAATGATGGCTGGTTTTCGGCCCATTTCGTCGGCAGTGGTAACAAGTGTAACTTTGGTGCCAAAGTGAATGGCTGGAAGGGCGATTGGAGGATTGACTAGATCGTAGGCCGACATCTTAGAATCTTGTCGTTTGCGGCTACGAGTTCAGCTTGCTGGTACATTTGGTAGGGCACGACGTTGGCGTCGGCGCTAAGATAGTGGGATTAGTTGGGCTAAAACAGAAGTGGAGGGCTGCTCTACTGGGTCTGATGAAGAGGCCTGATTGGGCCTTGATGATGAAGCAATTGTTGGAGTTGTTGTTGATGGGGGAGTCTTGCTTCGGCGTGGAACGTTAGGTAACGCGAATTTATAGATCGAGATGTAATTAAGCAGCAAAGGGGCTTTGCGCTTATTAGTATCCAAACCTAAAAGTCTCTTCAGATCTCGGCTAAGGACGTATGATTGCCGAAATCCCTTTGCTAGCTGAGGGAGAACTACAGAAAGCAAGGAGCAAACATTAGTAGAGACAAATGAGTTGGCAAGTCTTAACAAAAATGAAATTACAGTAGGATGGCTAAATCTTACCATTACCCTCTTTAAAAACTGTTCTGCTTAGAGGATAGAGATGGAGATCGTCATTAGGTGTAAACTCCCAGTTGCCCGAGACGATGAAATAATCATCTTCAGCACCCTTGTTAGAGTCTGGGAGTTCGGCTATTAGTTTGAAAGCAGTGGATCTGGGCTTAAGGTAGTACATGTAGCCTTTTTGAGACTTAAGGCCACATATGGTATAGCAGAATTGGATGTCAGATAAAGTGATCCTAGCCTTTTCTCTGTGAGCTAATTCGATGATACCATTAATAACCCGATATGAATTTATAGCGAGTTGTATGGGGTTATGTTTGTCATAGTGGAGAATCTCTCGGAAGAGAGTGTCTAAAGGAAATCGAAGTCCGCATTTAATGAATGTAACGACAGGGAAGGGCATGAAGTTTTCATCGGGCATTATATAGTCCTCCTCCTCAGCTAACCTCAAATGGACGTCGGCTAGGATGGAGAACTCCTGCCTAAAATGTTCTAGTTTTTCTGGGGTGTCTACCCTCCACCTGAACATACCCATTATCTCGGCAAGAAGGGGTTGGACAACAGAAGTAATAGGTTTAGGATTGAAGACTTCGCCTAAAACCTAAATAGGCTCTAGTGCAAGGGTTTTTGAGGATCTAAGGGGAACTAGTTTCAATTCTCCTAAGAAACAAGGTTCTAAAGCAAATCCCAATCCTAGAAACTACAGAAACAGGAATTGAGGGAAAAATCTGGAAATACAAACAAGAAAAGCAAGAAAATGGGGATAATTCAAAGTCATAGTAGCATCAAAGGCAAACAAAATTCAAGAATCAAACAAAGCAGAGATATCGATATGGCAAGAACAGTGTCAGACATTCAAAATGACCAGTACAAATGTGCCAAAGATCATAAGGCAAATGCAATGACGAAATTTCGAGAAACAAGACAGATTCAAGAACAGAAAATATCTCATACTACGAAAATAGATGTAACTTTCACAGCAACAAATACAGAGTGGAACACATGGCAAAACTCAAAAGGAAGATATATTAAAGAACATGACTAGAAAATAAAGAGAAGAAACTAAGGACTTACCGAGTGAAGCCAAAAGAAAGGAAGCCGGAATGAAGATCGCTGGAGTCAGACGGCGTGAAAAATTAGAAACCAGATGATGAAAAGGTCGCTGGAGGAGGTAATCGGAGTAGTTGCAGAGCTTGAAAGCTTGAAAAATGGCGGTTTGGGAGAAAGGCGTTAGAGAGAGAAAGTTTGAAAGCAAATTGAATTCTCAAAAGTGAAGAAAATGAGAAGTTTTGTTAAAAACATGAAAAGGCAACAAAACATAATTAAATGCCTTGGACGACGTGCCTGTTAGGCGGCATGCGTAGAAGTGACGCAACCAGATGGCGCGGGTCAGGTACGAACCAATGCGAAAAGGAAGCGTAGAGGAAACGGTTGAGAAAACCGTACGTAACAGCTCATGCGTAGATAAAACTCTTAGAGTTCTTGATTTAATGAGGCAATAACCTCGGCTAGAGGAACGATCTCGATTAAAGAACTTGGTTCTTGGTTCTGGGTCATTGATAAAGATGGACAGTTGAGTCCTGGGTACTTGAAATCGACGAGTCCTGATCTCGGCCGAAAGAGAAGAATGAATTTAGCCGACATGATATATGAACAAGCGATATAAGTTCCATCACCTCAGCATGTCGAGCTAATAGACCCTAGGGGGCAGTTGTGGGGACATATTTTTTGAATGACAGCAAGTAGCCAAGGTGACGCCGAAGTGTCAACCGAGGTGCCACGTGGTCTGGTCTTGATACCGAGGTGATCTCGGCTAAGCCGAGGTTATCTGCAGAAATATCAGAATCCGAGATGAGCGAATAAGGGACAGGAGTCCTAGAACAGGGGAGGATCTCAGTCTGGATAAGAATAAAGCTCTTAGGAAGTTTATCCCTATCTAGCTGAGGGTCCAGGATAGACATTGAGCCTGAGTCCACTGAAGTGAGGCTTCTACAAGGATCAGGTCAGTGTTGGCTATAAAAACATGGCACCCTCATGGGTCTAAGGTATGCTTTTATTTGTGATATACTGTGAGCAGTAAGTTAATTCTTGTGAGTTAAGCACAATTTGTTATCTTTGAGAGATATTTTATTACTGACTTGAGCGTCGGGGTTCCCCCGGGTGGACGAACCACCGCCAGATTCTTATCTTTCTGTGACAGCTTGTTCGGATTTAATCTATTCTGCCGATACTCTCCAGCTGAGTTTCTCGTTTGGTTGTGTGGTCAAAAATCAACACCCACAATAGGAATATAAATTTTAAAGGCCAAAATTGAAGATCCTTAATACTTTTAAGATTATATTTGAATGACAAATTTAACAAATAAATTTAAAAAATAAATGAAATACAAGTAAAATATGATTATATTTCACTTACTTTTTTCTTTTCATTTGCTAAATTCCTTACATAAATTTATAATCTATAGAGTGTGAGGGAAAAAAAGTACAATTTATCTTTTTCTTGGCTTTTGACCCCAAAAAAAATTGAGTAACACTAATTCTTATCTATAAAAATAAAAATAAAAAGTAATAACTATTTCCATTAAATACTATTTAAGCAAAAATATAAGAAACCTTGAAAATAGTTCAAATTCTCATTCACCTCACAGTCAATAAACTAGTATAATAATTGAAAAGGGTGTCCCAATTAACCCTTGGCATGCATACGACTAACAAGCAGGACCAACATATCATCAAGTAATGTTAGGAATTTAGGGGGAAAAAATTATATAATATTTAAGATGAGCATTATATAAAAATTTTGTCAATTTTTTAAGATGCTAAACATTTTTACATATCATTATCATGAGTAATTTATTTATTTATTTATTTATTTTACAATCTTTCTAACTTGTTTTAACCGTTGGGGGGTGGGTGGCAGCTAGGGTGGGTGATTCCAGTGGTGGAAGTTTGATACTAGGCGCACGCCATTTCTTGTGGGAGCACCACACAAATCGTTTGTTTTGTAACAAAGATAGACCCTGGGCAATTGTTCCAATAATTATGAAGTGTCAAGATAAATAAAATATTATGTTCAAATTTAAAAAAAGAGATTAGCATGTGCTATAAAAAATTTAAGGTAGACTATCAATAGATCCTAATAGTTTAACTTAATTCTCATCAAGTCCTATTGAAAATAAATCTTGATAAAATTGTTGTTAAAAATAACTTTTTGTGGCAATTTTTTATATACGTCACTAAAAATTGACAATTAGTGAATTTTTTTGTTATGATTTTTATAAATTGTTACTAAAACTTATAATTAGTGATATTTTTTTATAACAAATTTTTTCCATAAGACCTATTAGACAATAAGTCTACTCATTAGGATCTACATGTAAGTACCCCTATAATTTAATTATTAATTTATTAATTGCTATTTTGTACTAAAAAAATATTTAATAAAGATAACATGAGAAAACAAAACAATTTTAAAAAAATGTAAGCATTGAAAAATTTTGAACTATTTGAAGTATTTGTCAAACACTTTTAATTTTTTAGAAAACTAGTAAGGAACATTTACGGATGTTAGACGATTTTTTGATTTTGTCACGCATCTAAAAGCATATCTAATAGTGTTTGTTAAAATAGTATTGTTATGATTATAATTTGATAATAAATAGTGTTATTTTGTCAAATTATAGTAATGGTGTTCCAATAGTTTATTTGTTATTTTAGTAAATATCGACCAACTTTACTTTAAGTTTGTAGGTATTGTTTGGATATAGGTTTTTCAATGATTTTTTTTTAATTTATTTTTTGTCTTTTGTGACCTTTTTTTAACTGTTTCTAAATATATATATATATATTTATATTATACCCGAATAGAAAAATATAAAAAAAAATGAAAAATTGAAAAAATAAATTTAAATACTTAAAATTACATTATATTGGAACATAAAAATGACATTGCAAATAAAGACTAAAAATTACATTAACAAATAAATAACATTGCAAAATTAAAAAATACATTCTCCCGTAATTATTCATCAGGAGGCAGGGGAAAATAGTAATTTGGGTTGCTGACATTTGCGGACCATTTGGCAAAAATCTCATTTTTTCACATTATGTAATATGCTTTCGTCTAAGGGTACAAATGAGAAATGTCCGTAGTTATTATCAAATGTTCTTTCTTTTTGAATTCATGTTCTTGTCTTTTGATTTTAAGTTCTTTCATCTCTTGTAGCTCTTAAATCTTTTTTTCTTCTCTTTCAACTTTTTTCTTTCCCTTCTCAGCAAGATGTTGGTTAAATGTCTCCAATTGTATGCTCATTTTTTGGGCTTCAGCTTCAACAACTTAATTTCTTCGAAATAATTCTTTTGCAACTTTCCTACCCATAGGCCTTTTACTCTTTGCAGAGACACTACCCTCACCGATTTGATTATTACCAACACTTAAACTGTTGTCGTCTTCAAAAGAAATGCAATTATCCATATGGGAATCAGGGGCTGAATTAGGGAAAAACGGTGTATATATCCTTGACTTCACTATGTTCGTAGGAGTTAAATCTTGCCACCTGATATTGTTTTGCAAGATTAGCCAACAATGTTCAAAAGCAAAATATTTGTTTTCATCTTGATGGTATAATAGTTTTGCTTGATGCATCTGTATCAATAAAATATTAAATTAATTAATTAGTTAATTTTTATATAAGACCAAAAAAAAACAACAACAACAACATAATAAATGAAGATGAAATCTTACTATATCAACTTGAGACATCCGGCTTGGGTGTAGATTTTCGACTCCCGCTAAACACCTGATAATACTGTGCGTCCTGGTGAATGGGCTGGACCGATCCAAGCTCCTCTGAGCCCACTGGATAACCTGCAAGCAAGTCCAATCGGGGAACGGGGTAGTCCCCCGGCGAACCCTCCGGCGTGTGAATTAGTAAGGGTGATAGACAATACGTAGGAAGAGTAAGAGAGATAGAAAACTTAACCTTCTTCCTCCCTTTCAACTTTGCTTATATCCTTTGGTAATCATTTCGTTGTCTCTGCCGTTCTGACCTTCCCCGCCGAAAGCTTGTGTCGTGATTTGCCTTGTTCAGGGTGAGGAGGTGCCACGCCGGCTGGGAGGTGTTGTCGCAATAAATGCTGTGATGGGCTGCATTAATGGTGATGTGCTGTGGCAATAACTCTGCAGATCTTTGTCTGCTGACGTGGCCTGTCCTGCATCTGGCGCGTGTCTGAATATCATTGGTCTTCCTTGTCCAGTTGGCTTCCAGTGATGCTGGGTTTTACCAACCGGATTGTGCAATGGGGTTTAAATGGTGGGCTTGGGTTTACTCATGGTGGGTTTAAATGGTGGGCTTGGGTTTACTCATGGTGGGCCGTGGTCCTTGTGGGCCTATCCCTGTCAGTAGTCTCCCATTCCCGAGTGCAGCTTTAGTCCAACGAAGGGAATAGCAATAAGGAAGATGAATCCGACCGGTAGGGGGAGGCCGACCGTGAGGGTGACCGAGCGGGAGAGGCCGAGCGTGAGGGAGGTCGAGCGCGGTGAGACCGACCGCGAAGGTGACCGAGCGGGAGAGGCCGACCGTGAGGGTGACCGAGCGGGAAGTGCCGACCGTGAGGGTGACCGAGCGGGAGATGCCGAGCGTGAGAGCGACCGAGCGCGGTGAGACCGACCGCGAAGGTGACCGAGCGAGAGAGGCCGGCCGTGAGGGTGACGGAGCGGGAGGTGCTGAGCGTGAGAGCGACCGAGCGCGGTGAGACCGACCGCGAAGGTGACCGAGCGGGAGAGGCCGACCGTGAGGGTGACCGAGCGGGAGATGCCGAGCGTGAGGGCCGCCGAGCGGGAGGGCGCGGGGCTCAAGAGGCGGCGTGTCACGTGGCGATTTGAAGTGGAAAGGACAAGGTGAGGGCAGAAGTCAGTGCATCTGGACCATACACGTGGCAGGATTTCGGGGGAAGGGGAAACGTCAGGCGTTGGATCAGGAGTGAAGCGTCAGGGGCATTATTATGGGTATTGATGGTACAGTTTTGACGGATGATTTGAAAAGTTTTCAAACTGGCGAAAATTAATTTAGATCCTTGGAATACGGGCAAACCGTGGGCTTTTGATATCGTACGATTCACCTACTTCTTTACAAAAACTCAAAATATTCGAAGTATCAGTTCCTTCGTTTCTGACGATACCCCTTTGCAACATTTCTGCAACTTTCTTGCACCTGCATCAGAAGCAATACGCAGACACGCCATAGACATGGCTCGAGAAGGAGCTGAGGATGTGAGGGTGGATCTTCTTGGAGAGGACGACGCTGTGGAGTTGGCGCAGCAGTACAGGTCGGGTAGGGTGGAGGGACCAGTGGTGCGATCCCATGGTTCTACCGTGATAGCAGCGCCGCAACCAATCAGCCAGGTGGAACCAGATCACTGGCATTCAAGGGCTGACAGGTCCATTATTACAGCGGCGGAATTGGGGGCTATCCGCGAGAAGTACCAGATTCCGGCGGAGGTGGAATTATGGGTGCCAAAATCGACGGAGAGACCGTCTGACGTCATGGCGGGAGCGTTTTCCCTCTACGAGGAAGCGCGAAAAGGTGGGCTGAGGTTGCCGCTGCCGCAGATCGTGGTGGATGTGCTCAGCCACTTGGAGGTAGCACCAGGGCAGCTAATGCCCAATGCGTGGAAGATTTTGCTATCTTGCGCAAGCGTCTGGCCAAAGGCGACAGACGGGAAGGCCATGACGGTGGATGAGTTCTTTTGCTGCTACAAAGCTTCGGGGCAGCAAGAGACTTGGGTGACCCTGCAGGCCGTGGCGGGGAAGGGTTTGGTGGCTGGGTTACCAACTTCGATCAAAGGTTGGAGGCCTAGGTGGTTCTTCGTGTCCAATTCAGGCGGGGCTGGAGTGCGTACGACGTGGAAGGTGCCGACCAAGTTTGTGGAGCCGAAGGTGGGTGTGGCGGTGGCGGAGAGAGTAAAGAAGGTGAAGGAGTGGAGGGAGAGGGAAAAAGTTAAGTGGGACGAGCTTGTTCAGCCGTCCGCACTGTTTCAGGCGGGGTTGGGTCCACAACCGATCGGGGGGGATCTAGACCGATCGGAGTTGGAGGCCAGAAGAAGAGCGCAGGAGGCGGAGGATCAGGCCGTTATGGTAAAGGCTCAGAAGTTCAAAGAGGCTCAAGATGACCGACCGCCTCAACCGCTTGCGAGGGAGAGGATTCGACCTTGTCCCAAGCCCTTGGGAGGGAAGGACCTAAGCACTTTTGAGCCACGGAAGCTCCCCGCGGATCGTGTGAAGGAGAAGGCCAGGAAGGAGGGGGAGGGTCTGAAGAAGAAGAAGAGGAGAAGTGCCCCAGAGGGGGCTGCAGAGGAGTCTAGGCCGAAAAAGATGAAGGAGACCCCGGTTGCGGAGGGGACTGCAGAAGGGGAGGTCGTCCCAGAGGTGGTGGACGTGTCCTCACAAGTTAGGGATGTTGTGCCAGTGAGGGCTGCGATCAGCATAGGGGTGGGGAGCAGGGATCCTGAACAAAGGGTGGAGGAACGACCCCAAGGGGGTCCTGAACAAAGGGGGGAAGAGCGACCCCAGGGGGGTCCTGCACCCCAGGAAGGGGGTGTTAGCCTGGGTGCTACAATTTACCACACGCGGGCTGTGGCTGGGAGGCTGGAGGGGGACGGAGGCCCAGCTAAGGCGGTGGCAGATCGCCTAGTAAAGATGGTGGAGGAGTCAGCTCTGCGTTCGGCCTCTGGATTTGGTGAGGCCGACCTGTTCAGGGGGTTATGCTCCGCGCAGATGGAGGTAACTACCTTGGTAGGGGCTCTGTTGAGGAAAACTGCGGCGGCCAAGATCAAAGCTGAAGAGGCCAAGGCAGACTTGACCAAGCTGAAGAAGGAGAGTGCTGCGTGGAAGACTGCCCACACCGAGCTGCCATCAGTCAAGTCGGACTTGGAGGACACGCGCCGAAGGGTTGTGTCGCTCGAGTTCCAGTTGGCTGGTGAGCAGAGGAAATTGGAGGAGTCCCAGAAGGCCTGTGCCACAGCACTCGAGCGGCATGAGGAGGCCATGAACAATAACGAAGAGCTCGTCAGGCAGAGGGATGATGCAGATGCGAAGGCTGAGGCTCTGCAAAAGGGGGTGGAGGACGAGCGCGCTAGGGCGCTGGAGCAGAGGGAGAGCTTGCGAAAGGAGTGGGAGGCGGAGCGGAGTAGGGTAGCTGTGGAGAGGGAGACCCTGCTGAAACAATTTGAGGCGGAGAGGGGAAAGTTGACTGCAGAGGGGGAGGTCTGGAGGAAGGAGCTGGAGGCTGAGAGAGCCAAGGCCGCAGCTGACAAGGAGGCCCTACAAAAGGAGCTGGACGAAGAGAAGGCGAAGGCGGCTTCGGAAAGGGCAGCCTACCCTGATCTTTATGTTGCAGCTGTGACACAATTCAAAGGGTCTCCTGAGTTCCAGATGGCGATCGACGCTGCCGTTGCTGCCAGCTTGGCTGCGGTGGGGTCTGGGGGTGCTGGGTCATCAGGGACAGGGGCTGGGGTGAGGACAGAGTCTGAAATCATTAACAGTTTCCAGCAATCTGACTACTACAAGCACGAAATGGCTGAGTACTGGGACAGCGGTTGGAAGATGTTCAAGCGCAAGGCTGAGGAGCTGTTTCCAGACTTAGACCTGAGTAGTGTGGTGGTTGGAGAAGATGACGTAGCCCAGACCCCATTGGACGAGGGGATTGAAGAAGCTGACCTCATTTCGAGCGAGGAGGGGGAGTGATCTGCATGATGAGTGGACTTTGGAGTTTTGGGTTATTGTTTTGTTGTTTGCTTTTTTTTTTTTTTTTGTTTGGAAGGGATGTAAGTAATTTGTACACACATTTTTGAATGAATAAAATGGCACATATGGTTCTAGTTGATGATTCCAGGATATCTCTCCTTGTGTTGGTTTGGTCTTGGTTTGTTTTTCTTGTGATTATTTTGTGCACTGATGTTTTCAGCAAATGCTTGTGCCAGGCAGTAGAGCGAGGTGAAACTTGAAAAAGTAGACTTGAAATGTGAGAGTTCATCTTTAAAATATGACTAAGTGTCAAATTACCTTAAAAAAAGTAGACTGAAATGTGAAGTTGAAGGTGTGATTTGCAAATGAAATGTGGGAGGGCATCTTTAAAATATGACTAAGTGTTAAATTACCTTGAAAAAGTAGACTGAAATGTGAGGTTGAAGATGTGATTTGCAAATGAAATGTGGGAGAACGTCTTTAAAATATTGACTAAGTGTCAAATTATTCTGAGATTGTGGTTAAGCGTCAGATCATGACTGAGTGTTTTGCCTTATGAACTTTCATTCACGGGTCTGACTGGGGCTTGTGAAAATGCTCAGGCTGACTGGGGCTTTGTATGCTCGGTCTGGCCGAGGCTTTTGGAGGCTTTTGAAAGTGCTCAGGTTTGCTCAGGTCTGGCTGGCGCTTTTGAAAGTGCTCAGGTCTGGCTCTGACTGATGCTTTGAGTGCTCGGTCTGGCCGAGGCTTTTGAAAGTGCTCAGGTCGGACTGAGGCTTTTGAAAGAGCTCAGGTCTGGCTGAGGCTTTTGAAAGTGCTCAGGTCTGGCTGAGGCTTTGAGTGCTCGGTCTGGCCGAGGCTTTTGAAGGTGCTCAGGTCGGACTGAGGCTTTTAAAGGTGCTCAGGTCGGACTGAGGCTTTTGAAAGTGCTCAGGTCTGGCTGAGGCTTTTGAAGGTGCTCAGGTCGGACTGAGGCTTTTGAAAGAGCTCAGGTCTGGCTGAGGCTTTTGTAGGTGCTCAGGTCGGACTGAGGCTTTTGAAAGAGCTCAGGTCTGGCTGAGGCTTTTGAAAGAGCTCAGGTCTGGCTGAGGCTTTGAGTGCTCGGTTTGGCCGAGGCTTTTGAAGGTGCTCAGGTCGGACTGAGGCTTTTAAAGGTGCTCAGGTCGGACTGAGGCTTTTGAAAGTGCTCAGGTCTGGCTGAGGCTTTTGAAGGTGCTCAGGTCGGACTGAGGCTTTTGAAAGAGCTCAGGTCTGGCTGAGGCTTTTGTAGGTGCTCAGGTCGGACTGAGGCTTTTGAAAGAGCTCAGGTCTGGCTGAGGCTTTTGTAGGTGCTCAGGTCGGACTGAGGCTTTTGAAAGAGCTCAGGTCTGGCTGAGGCTTTTGTAGGTGCTCAGGTCTGGCTGAGACTTTTGAAGGTGCTCAGGTCGGACTGAGGCTTTTGAAAGTGCTCAGGTCTGGCTGAGGCTTTGAGTACTCGGTCTGGCCGAGGCTTTTGAAGGTGGCGCTGCAAATAACAGTTTCATGGAAGCTACATTCAGACAGTTGAATTATAGAAAGTGGGAACTCCAGTCGATATTTGTATTATGTACTGAAAAAGGAAAATACAATAATTTGGACAATACAAAAGTAAGGATTCATTGATAGTAACGCTTCAGATGTTCAGCATTCCAGGGATGGGGAAGGTCTCGGCCATCCATGTCTTGAAGTCGGTAAGTGCCTGGCCGTGGTCGGGCCTTCACCACGTAGGGCCCCTCCCATTTGGCTGCCAATTTGCCCTCGGTTGGGTTCTTTGTTGCAAGAGTTGCTTCTCTCAAGACAAGGTCGCCAGTAGAGAACTCGCGTGGTCGAGCTCTACGGTTGTAGTGTGTTCTCATTTTCTGCTGGTACGAAGCCAATCTGACAGCAGCAGTCTCTCTGAGCTCCTCGATGAGGTCCAGGTCTGCTCGACGGAGTTCTTCGGCTGAGGCGAGATCTGGATGTAAGACCCTGGGGGTGGGCAGACCGACTTCTACAGGAATGACCGCCTCAGCGCCATATGTTAAGCGAAAAGGGGTTTCCCCAGTAGGAGTCCGGGCAGTGGTTCGGTAAGCCCAGAGTACATGTGGTAGTTCCTCAGCCCAGAGGCCTTTAGCAGCTTCGAGCTTGGTTTTGATGATCTTCAGGAGAGAGCGGTTGGTGACCTCAACTTGGCCATTTGCTTGGGGGTGACCGGGGGAAGAGAAGCATGGTTGAATTTGGAGATCTGCACAAAATTTCCGGTATCTAGCGTTGTCGAACTGTTTGCCATTGTCGGAGACGATGGCCTGAGGGATGCCAAATCTGCAGACAATCGATTGCCAGATAAACTTGGTGGTGTTCCGCTCGGTGATTGTGGCGAGAGGTTCTGCCTCGACCCACTTGGTGAAGTAATCAATGGCAACAATTGCGAACTTGGTCTGGCCTCGACCAGTGGGAAGTGGACCAACCAGGTCGATGCCCCATTTGGCGAATGGGTAAGGGCTGCAGAGGGTGATCAGCTCACTGGGAGGAGCATGGGGGATGTTGGCGAAGCGCTGACACTTGTCGCATTTCAGCACGAAATCAGAGGCATCTTTGTTGAGGGTCGGCCAGAAGTAGCCTGTACGGAGTACTTTGTGTGCGAGAGACCTGCCGCCCGAATGATTGCCACAGATTCCTTCATGGATCTCTTGCATTACATAGGTGGCTTGGGCGGGGCTGAGACATCGCAGGTACGGTCGTGAGAAACCGCGCTTGTAAAGGACGCCGTCGACCAGAATGTAGTTAGCTGACCGAGCTCTGACCTTGGCAGCCTGCTGTTGGTCATCTGGGAGTTCACCAGTGGTCAAGAAGAGGAAGATGTCGGATGCCCAAGGGATGGGTTCCGTCTGGAGGAATTGCACTTCTTGCAGGTCGGGTGAGATGGCCGGGTGAGTCAGGTATTCGAGGCGAACTCCATGGCTGAGGTCGGATTAGTCGGCGGAGGCCAGCTGGGCCATCTCATCTGCTTTGGAGTTTTCCGCCCGAGGTATGTGTCTGATCTGGAAAGTGTTGAAGAGGCGGACAAGTGTGAGCGCCATGTCCCTGTAAGTCCGCATTGTGGTGTCCCTGGCATCGAATTCACCCGTGATCTGGCCGACGATAAGTTGGGAGTCACTGAACACGCGAATGTGGCTAACACCAATGTCTTTGGCTAGACGAAGTCCTGCTATCAATGCTTCGTATTCGGCCTCATTGTTGCTGGCCGAAAACAAGAGGCGGAGGGCACATTTGAAGTAACCCCCTTCGGGGGATGTTAGGATGAGGCCAGCCCCGCTTCCTTCCCTGCGAGACGAGCCGTCAACATTGAGTGTCCAACAATGAGGGTCTTCAGGCTCTGGCGGAGTTGGCGGGGTTGGAGGATTAGTGGTTGGGGCTGGATTGGTGAATTCCAAGATGAAGTCGGCTACGACTTGCCCCTTGATTGCTGTCCGGGAGCGATAAGAGATGTCGAACTGGCTTAGTTCTACTGACCACTGTATGAGTCTTCCTGAGAGCTCTGGTTGCTGCATGACCTTCTTCAGTGGCTGGTCGGTGAGAACCACTATGGAATGGGCTTGGAAGTAGGGGCGGAGTCGCCTGGAGGCGGTGACCAAGGCCAGGGACAGCTTTTCTAATAGGGGGTAGTTTTGCTCCGCTCCCCTGAGAGCCCGACTGATATAGTAGACCGGCCGTTGGACTGAGCCGTCTTCTCTGATGAGTGCTGCGCTGATTGCAGTGCTTGATACTGCTAGGTAGAGGAAGAGGGGCTCGCCGGTAATTGCCTGTGAGAGGAGGGGTGGATTGGCCATGCACTGTTTTAACTGTTGAAAGGCTTCCTCTGATTCAGTTGTCCACTCAAAAGTTTGCCGTAGGACTTTGAAAAATGGCAGGCACTTATCCGTTGCGCGGGAGATGAAACGATTGAGGGCTGCCACTCTGCCGGTGAGCCTTTGGACCTCTTTAACGGTTTTGGGTGACTGCATCTCAATCAAGGCCTTGATCTTCTCTGGGTTGGCCTCGATGCCGCGCTGACTGACCATGAAACCCAGGAATTTGCCAGATCCTACACCGAAGGCGCACTTCTCTGGGTTGAGCTTCATCTGATATCTGCGAAGGGTGGCAAAAGTCTCTCGTAGGTCAGTGAGGTGGTCAGTGGAGAGTTTGCTCTTGACCAGCATGTCATCCACATACACTTCCATGTTCCGTCCGATCTGACGGTGGAAGACTGTATTGACTAAACGTTGGTAGGTGGCCCCAGCATTCTTTAGTCCGAATGGCATGACACGGTAGTGGTAGGTGCCCCGGTCAGTGATGAAAGATGTGTGTTCCTAGTCGGATGAGTGCATCACGATTTGGTTGTACCCTGAGAAAGCATCCATGAAGCTGAGCATTTGGTGACCGGCCATGGCGTCGACCAGTAGATCAATGCGGGGGAGAGGATAGCTATCTTTGGGACAAGCTCGGTTCAAGTCGGAGTAGTCGACACAGAGACGCCACTTGCCATTGTTTTTGCGGACCAGGACCACGTTGGACAGCCACTTAGGATAATCCACATTTCGGATAAACTGGGCCTCGAGAAGTTTGTCAACCTCTGCAGCTATGAGATTGTTGCGCTCTGGATGGAAAATACGCTGCCTTTGTCGGTAAGGTCGGAAATGGGGCTCGATACTGAGGCGGTGGGTGATGAAAGAGGGGTCGATGCCTGGCATGTCTGCATGAGTCCAAGCGAAGACGTCTCTGTGTTCGGTCAGGAGAGCGGTGAGGTCGGCCTTTGCTTGGGAGGGCAGTTGGCTGCCGATTTTAGCGGTTTTGAGTGGGTTGGTGGGATCGATGTTAACTTCGACGAGTTCCTCCACAGGTTCGCCTCTGATCAGTTCGTCCTCATCTCGGACGTCAAGTCCTTCAATGATCATTGCCTCCTTCAGTTTGACCTCTTTAAGTGAGGCCACATAACATTCTCTAGCGACGGTCTGCTCCCCTCTCACCGTTCCGACCCCGAAATCGGTAGGGAACTTGAGGGCAAGGTGGTAGGTGGATGTGATGGCTTGGAAGGCATTGAGGGCGGTGCGGCCGAGGATGATGTTGTAAGCAGAGGGGCAGTCAACAACAAGGAAAGTAAGCAACTTCGTGGTCTGCCGTGGGTACTCTCCAATGGTGATGGGGAGATCAATGGAGCCGACAGAGGTCACCCGGTCGCCGGTGAAACCGACCAGAGGAGTTTGGAGTGGGGACAGGCTTTCTTCCCCGATCTTCAGTTGGCGGAAGCAGTTGAGAAAAATGATGTCCGACGAGCTGCCATTGTCAATGAGGACTCGTCTGACCTTATAATTGGAGAGGACAGTGGAGATGACAAGGGGATCATCGTGAGGATAACGGATGCCTGCACAGTCGGCGTCCGTGAAGGTAATGGGCTCTGTCCACTGTTTGGGTTGCTTGGGGGGTCGGTCGACCGTGGCAACTGTCTTGTCTGAGCCCTGTCGTATCTTTCTAAGCTCCGCCCTCTGAGCTGAGCGAGATGGTCCACCACAAGCAAGACCACCTGAAATAACTCTGATTTCACCAACTGGCGGAGGCGGATTACCTTGAGGCCGAGGTTGTTGGTGGGGTCGATCATGCCCCTGGTCTGGTTGAGCTGATCGCCGTGGAGGGGTATGCCTGTGATTGTTTCTGCGGGGCTCGGTCCTTTGCCTCTGCTGAGGGCGGGTATCTGTGAATCGGCTCAGGCGCCCCTGGCGAATGAGGGTCTCCACTTGGTCTTTAAGGCTGATGCAGTCGTCGGTGTTATGGCCATGATCCTGGTGGAAACGGCAATATTTGGACTGGTCTTTACGGTTGGAAGGGTTCCGTGGAGGAAGAGGCCACTTGAGGGGGTAGTCCCGTTGGATCTGGTTAAGAACTTGTTCCATGGGAGTATTAAGGGGGGTATATTGCTCGAACCGACCGGGGGGTCTGGTTGGGGCTGACCGGTCGGCGCGAGGGGGTCGGTCGACATAGCGGGACGTTTGGTTATGATGCCGGGCGTTACTGGGTTCTTGGTCTTTCCTCTTTTCTCTGGGGGCCAGATATTTAGTCGTGGAGTCTTGCCGAGCGGCTAGAGAATCCTCGGTGTTCATGTACTTTTGGGCTTTGGAGAGCAAGGCCGCCATGGATGTCGGGGGGTTCTTGGAGAGGGAGAAGAGGAAATCGGATGACCGCAGACCAGCCATGAAGGCTGTGAGGATGACTTTATCGTCATTTTCAGCAACTTGTAAGGCTTCGGTGTTGAAGCGAGTGACAAAGCTGCGCAGTGACTCCCCCTCGGTCTGACGGATGTTGAGGAGTTGGGTCGCCGGACGTCGCTGGCATTGGGCCCCAATGAAGTGGCTCAGGAAGGAGTCACTGAGGTGTTGGAATGTGGAGACCGAATCCGGTGGCAACTGGCTGAACCATAGCCGAGCCGATCCCTTCAGGGTCACGGGAAAGGCTCGGCACATGATTTCGTCGGGGAAAGCATGGAGGATCATGAGGGTACGGTAGGTCTCCAGGTGGTCGACGGGGTCGGTTGTTCCGTCAAAGGGGTCGATGGTAGGCATTTTGAACTTGGGGGGTAGGGGTTTGTCTCGGATGGAGGCGACAAACGGGGAGTTTGCTGTGGTGGAGGGCTTATGTTGGATGTTCTGCATGACCCCTTGGAGTTGGAGTTTCATGGCTCGGAGTTCAGCGTCCCAAAGGGGAATGTTGTCGCCGCCAGAGGGAGACAGATGTTGGACGCTGCTAGCTTCACCCTCGGGAGCTGGAGCTATGATTGACGGGCGTGGGGGTGGAGGGGGTGGATGTATATGTGGGTGAGAGAGTTGCAAGCCCCCCGAGTTGGGAGGATTAGGTTGGGGGACAGTATGGCCTGGCAGTTGTGCTGGATGGGGTGGAATATCTGGAGGTGGTGGAGGAATAGGGGGGTTCCGCTGGAGCAGAGCATTGATTAAGGCCTGGTTTTGTTCGGCCATACGGTTGATACTGTTGGTGAGCTCGATGAGGTACTGTGGTGGGTTGTTTGGATTGGGAGGGTCGGTCTGGTGATCAGCAGCATTATGGTGGGAAGCCATGGATCTGGTCGTTACCATGCACGTGACGGATGAGGTGAAAAAGGTTGCTGGAAATGGGGTCTCCAGCGGCAATGAACACAACTGGCGCACGGACAAACCGGATTTCCCACAGACGGCGCCAACTGATAATACTGTGCGTCCCGGTGAATGGGCTGGACTGATCCAAGCTCCTCTGAGCCCACTGGATAACCTGCAAGCAAGTCCAATCGGGGAACGGGGTAGTCCCCCGGCGAACCCTCCGGCGTGTGAATTAGTAAGGGTGATAGACAATACGTAGGAAGAGTAAGAGAGATAGAAAACTTAACCTTCTTCCTCCCTTTCAACTTTGCTTATATCCTTTGGTAATCATTTCGTTGTCTCTGCCGTTCTGACCTTCCCCGCCGAAAGCTTGTGTCGTGATTTGCCTTGTTCAGGGTGAGGAGGTGCCACGCCGGCTGGGAGGTGTTGTCGCAATAAATGCTGTGATGAGCTGCATTAATGGTGATGTGCTGTGGCAATAACTCTGCAGATCTTTGTCTGCTGACGTGGCCTGTCCTGCATCTGGCGCGTGTCCGAATATCATTGGTCTTCCTTGTCCAGTTGGCTTCCAGTGATGCTGGGTTTTACCAACCGGATTGTGCAATGGGGTTTAAATGGTGGGCTTGGGTTTACTCATGGTGGGTTTAAATGGTGGGCTTGGGTTTACTCATGGTGGGCCGTGGTCCTTGTGGGCCTATCCCTGTCAACACCCATGAAATTTGTTGCAATATTTCATAATTACACCTTATTGAGATGAGATAAACACTTGTGTTCTTGAGTGATCATTCTGCAATGAACAATAATTTTTAAAAATTATTGAGTATAAGATTGCGAATTCCCAACAATTGGGTTTTCAGTAATGTAACACCAAGTTCTACAAATTGACACATCTTCTTGAGTAGTGAATGATTTTCCTCTCTTTATTTTTAATGAACCTTCCATACTGATTGTGTGAAAAATAGAATAGAAAAATATAATTGAAAGAAAAATTGTTGTCGTGAACTCAAATTGATGAAACAAGGTATGTGTATTTATACTACTCAAATTGAAAGAAAAATAGTCGTTTAATAGTAGTTGTTGGTGTCTTGTTTGTTTGGAAAAATAACCGTTTTTTTACTTTCAGATTCATATAGAGCCGTTGGGCTCATGTTAAACATTTCACCAAGACACTCTATCTCTCATTTCCAACGGTTGAGATCTTTATTGTCTAGAAACATCTTCTTCTCTCACCGGTCTCTATTCTCTATAATCATCTTCATCTTTCTATTCTCTAGATACTCTATCTCTCTTATCTCTCTATATCTCTTCTCTCTCCATACTGATCGATCCTCCCCACAGTGGGAACTTCTCTCTCTACTCTCCGTCTCTCTCTACCCCACCCCCCATTTCTCTCTCTCTCTCTCTCTCTCTCTCTCTCTCTCTCTCTCTCTCTCTCTCTCTCTCTCTCTCTCCCCCCTTAGAACCCAGATCTGATTCTCTCTCACTTCTACAACCTGTCATCGTCTACCAATCGCCGCCGTCTACCAAATCTGACTCCAAACACCTCAAGTCCCTCTGAATTGATCATCCATGTCTCCAAATCTCACAAACCCACCTCCTTCATCTCCCATGGACATGGAAGATCACTCGCTGAAGACTTCCATCCCTACTACAGATGCTTCTTTTTGTAAGGTTCTTTCTTCTTTTTCTTCTTCTTCTTCTTCTTCTTCCTCCTCCGCCTCCTCCTCTTATTTCTTGTTCTATTTTCTCTCCTCTAATTTTCACTTCTATTTACTGGTAATTTTTCTTTATAAAGATTTTTGTGTTAATTTTCAAATATTCCCATTTGTAACGAATGTCCTGTTTTTTATTTAGGTGTTGTGATTTGATCACATACTGGATTGTCATTGAATGAAAACAATTACACAGAGACCATAAAACTGTGAAAGCAAACACCTTCTGTCTACAACTATTTCTGTTATCAGAACCGGAATGGTGAATTCTTCCCCCTCCAATTTCTGTCAAGTATTTTTTTTGACTTCATTGCGTTTATTTTCTTAATTTTTTTTTTTTTTTTTTTTGCTTGAAATTGGTGAAATTGAAATTTTACTTGCTTGCTTCTGTTTGAAATTGTTCAATTTTGGGTGAAATTGAGTGAAAATTGCTTCTGTGTTTGGAATTGGGAGAAAATTGCTTCTTTGTTTGAAAAGGATGATAAGAAAGGAAGAAAGAGAGAGAGGGAGGGAGTGAGGAAACGGTTGGTTGAAACTGACTTGGTAGCTTTGACATTTGCCAAAGATAACAGCTGCTAAAACTTACCATTTTTATGAACTGCTGCCGTAATTTAACAATAACAATTTTAATGACAAACCATTACAGATGCTCTAAAACAAAAGATACTTTTCTATTGATTAAAATAATAGAGACTTGCCCTTGAAATAAAGTCCATCACACAGTTTAAAAATCAATAAAATAAATAAATAAATTTGCTTTGTTTGCACATTATCAAGCGTGTAAACAAAATAATTTTCAACCCAGGGGTATTAAAACCAGTTCATAGCATTGTCAAACTACACTTTCTTATTCACTACATTTTTTTTCAATATGTATAACATAGGGATGATTATGGTCTGAATTGGTTCGGATGGAAATAAAATTAAGACTAATCCGTTATCTACGGTTCTTAAAAAATTAAAACTAATCTAATCCGTTTAAATCGTAGAACCAATCCGAACCAATCCATTTAAACACGGAATTGATCAGTTTAGGACCATGGATTCACATAATTAAATAAGAAAAAATATATATAAAACATTTTAATTTCATAAAATAAACATAATATTATATTAGTTTCACAATAGCAACATGTCTTTCTATAATAGCAACATACTGTTCTAGAATTTAAACAACCATAAGAAAACTGGTTCCACCATAAGTATTTAGATTATTACAAATTAAAACTAAAAACTAACCAACAAAAGCAATAAAAAAAGATACTATTCGGGTTTAGATTTGGGTTTAGGTTTTATATAGAATAAGAAAAAATTCTATGCGGGATGGTGTATAATATAAATATAAGCTATTTGTATACGGTCCGAATTTGTTCCAATCTGAAACCGTGGAGTTCAATCCGAAACCAATCTATGGACTGCGAATTTTTAATTTTTCAATCCGGAACCGAATTACAAATTCAAAAAACCAATCCAAACATACCAGATTGGACTGGACCGAATCGGATTACGGATTGCTTACTCAACCCTAGTATAACACAAACTAAAACTATGTTTGACATAGACTAATTTGACTATTTTAGTTATAAAAAGACAAAAATAAACTAAAAATTAATAAGACAAAATATCACATCTAAACTATAATTATTTTATTTTTTTCTCTCACAAAAGTAAAAAAAGTAAAGAAATTTATCCCAAATGAAACTTTTTAACTGCAGGATAAAATAGCTAAAAAAACCAAAAATCAATCCATACTCCCAACGAAAGGTTAAATTCAGAATTAGAAAATATATAGATAGGATTTTAAAAAATTTATTGGTGAGACCTACTTTTCTAAAATTATTTTTATGTCCAATTATATATTTCTTTTTGTAGACATTCTTTTTAAAAATAAATGCAAATCAGAAATGCAAGATTCTTGCAATTAAAGCCCCACTCTTTTCCCTTGGATTTTGCTTTCTTTTCTCTAGAGAAGTCATCTAATAGGTCAAGCTTATCACATGACCATGTGTACTCACTTAAAAGACTTATCACCTTAAGGCCCCATTTGTTTTGGGAGATAGAATTGAGGGGATTGATAGTGAGGGGATTAATAGTGAGGGGATTAATAATGAGGAATTGTTAAATTATTTTTATATAAAATAATAAAAAAAATATAAAAAATTAAACATTATATTTAAAAAAAAATTCCCAATATATAAAAAATAAAAAAATTTCTAATCCCCTCACTATTTTCTAATACCATCTCTACCTCCTCCTTACCAATCCCCCTTCCAAGGGTATTAGCAATACCAAGGGACTAATAGTCCCAAGGCTTTCTCTGCAAACAAACAAGGGCATTAGTAATAAGGTATTACTAGTCCCAATACCCTCCATATAACCCAAAACAAACGGGGCCTAATAGTTTAAAGAACATATATGAGCTTCTATTCTGAAAATTAAAAATGAGTGCCCCCTCCTTCACTGTTTTCCTTTTATAAGCTATTAATGGAATAGAAATCTCTATCATCCCCAATCAAATATCACCCTTTAAAACACAAGCGGTCACATGTCTTTTCTCTTTCACCAAGATTGAGACATTCTCATGTATCCTCAAAGCCTTGGCATACTTGACATATAGATATAGGCAAAGAGCAGAATATTCAAGAACTAATGACAGTTAAAAAGTCCCATAACCAAAAGGATGTTACAAAGTCTGGAGTCCATTTGCTTGAGCTAAAAGGCAAGGTGTCAACTGATCCCTAGTTTTGACAACCATTTACTCTTACAAACTGAAAATTTGGATACACTCAAATGAGCAAATATTACTAGCTATTGGAGTAATGATCAACTACTCAATCACACACGTTTAGGGGGTACATATTGGACACGCTCATCTTCACAAAGATTCTGCAAATACATACAATTTACCAATCAAGATCAGATTCTAGATTGTATCAAACTAGATAGAAGAAAATTAACAAAAGAATTTCAACATATTAAATTAAATTGTGCAAAGAAGTATGCTTCATCTCACAATGTCACCAGAAATAAACTCCCCTAGGTATCTAGTGTGTGGGCAATTTATGTAGACAGAATGGATTTTGGTTATAATGAGTTGATAGGTTAGGTTGAGTGTCATGGGTGCTGCAGTTTCAAGATCAACACAAAGACAATGCAATCACCGCACTGTACTCGCAGAAAATACAATTTTCACAAGCATATTCTATAATTTTCTTTAATTTTGAAAAATATCAGATGCTTTTTGGATACTCTTGGTCACATATCGGAATTATTATAAAATTGAGATCGTAATAAATTTTGCAGCATTAGAGTATAATTGTTAGGATAGTACAAAAATAATTTTTCAATACTTTACTTAAAGAAGAAGAAAATAGTGAGATTACAGTAGTATCCTACCTTTTTTAAATTTACTAAATTGGCTTATCCTTAATGTGCACATGCGGCTCATATCCAAGAACATACTTTATAGAAGGTAAGGATAAATTAATAATATAATATACTAAAATCGAATTTTAGCAATTAAACAATAATGGAAAACTTGCGTACAATATTTTGTATATTTCATTTAAGTGTAAAAGGACAAGCACAATAGCAATATAGATAGTTAAGACTTTATATTTAAATGAAATTTTTATAGGACCTACTAAAAAAAAGTAGAGCTATTAACTCTTAAACTAATAACTAATTTATATAGAAGGATTTATCACGATAGTCTGAGTTTATGTATTAATACTAAAAATTATAATTTTTTACAAACGTATCATAGTTGTACCCATATCTTAACTTTTTTAGGTTTTGTTATATCGTCATATCTATATCGCATCGTATCTTATTTTATCCGTATCTGTGCTTCATAGAGCATAGTGCAATGGAGATGGGACCAAAGTTCAGTTTGCACCAAATAGACCTATTTGACCCTTTCCTGTTCCTGATTGGTTTTGGAATTAAAATTTTGCAAAAAAACTAATGTCCCTACTCAAATACGCATTTTGAGCAGGTCACAAAGGGTTTATAAGAAAATACTTCAGAAGCTCCCACAGAAACCATGCTCAAAGTGGTAGGTGTCTACAATTTCACTTGCCAAAAAATGTACACAAGCTCCAGCTCAAAGTGCACTCAAGCGAGCTAGCACCTAACTGAAAAAAAGAGGTCCAAAGGTCCCCCCACTGAGTGTTCTGTAGAATTTTAGTTTTTCTCAAATTTAATCTCTTCAAAACTTATATATAAGGCAACTAGGTTTTTCTGTAGGCAGGGTGCTCAATCACTAGGCCATTGAAGTTGCCGCCTAAAGCCCACTTTTTCAAGAGAACTTAAATTTCTAAATTACTTGCTGGATGCCCAAAGAAAAGCTCCTTATCTAAAGCCTAATAAAAATAACTGTCACAAGGTAAATAAAAAGATTCCTCCTCATCCGAAGGCCAAAGAAAAAAAAAAGAACTTCCATGTCCAAAGGACCTAATAGTAAAGCCTGAAAAAATTAAAATCTTCCACGTTCAAAAGCCCCAATAATAAAGAGTTAAAAAGAAGGAAGAAAAAAAAAAAAAAAACCCCTCCTTGTTCAAAGTCACGATAAAAACAATTCATTTCTCAAAAACCCAGATAAAAAAGAAAAGAATAATCATACATATCTAAAAAAAGTACCTAGAAAAATATCTAGAAATGTTCACATAACACCATATTTATTCGTTTTGATCTTCTTACACATGCCTTATTTGTGTTTTATTTGCTTTCATAGCTAGGTGGGGGTCATGGACTTTTCTAAATAGTTAGGGTAAATTACAAATACAGCCCTTGAAATTTGCTTAAAATACAAATTGCTCTGATTATAGAAATTACAAATATCCCCCTATCAGAAATTTTTATATAACAGAATTAACTAAAAAAATAAAATTCCTAACTATTCTCTTATACAACAATAAAAGTATAGCGACCCCGGTCTCTTCCCATTGGATTATTGTATCCGGACTTATGCTCCGTGAATTCCGTTGTCATATTACTGTTGTTGTTGTCCTTTGATTCCTTATTCTTGGGTTATAGGATATTTTGGGCAGGTTGATTGCAGGCTGGTTGGGTTTAGAAACCAAGTGTTGATGTTCAGTTTTTGGCTTGGTCGCTCGAGCGAGATTATCTCCGCTCGAGCGAGGTCTTCCTTTTGGTTCGTCGCTCGAGCGAGCCTTTCTTGGCTCGAGCGAGGATTGCGTCCAGTACCTAGACCTGAACGCAGTGTTTCTTGGCTCGAGCGAGCTTTTCTTCGCTCGAGCGAGCTGCTTTGTCTTTGGCTCGAGCGAGCTTCTCTCTTCGCTCGATCGAGGTCAGTTTCTTGTGTCTGGTCGCTCGAGCGACCAGGTCTTCGCTCGAGCGAGCCTGTCCAGTATTTAAACGTAACAGCGGGATTTTTAGGGCAGTTTTTCATTCTTTTTGATCTCAAACCCTAAAGTTCGACTTTTCTTCTTCTCTAAACACCTTCTCTCCTAGGTTTGATCTAGTTAGGGTGTGTTCCTACCCTAGTTGTTTTATTAAAAAGGGAGAGGAGAGTGAGGGCTTCCTTTTAATCTGAGAAATTGTTGGTTTGGAGCACTTTCAAGTTTTGGGCTTCATCTTCATCTTCTCCTTTTCGACTTATTTCTTCGAGGTAGGGATTTCCTACTCCATTTATACGCTTTAATCATAAGTATTGGTATTTTGGTATGTGGGGGGTAGTTTGGTAATTTTGGAAGAAACCTTAGGGTTTTGGTTTAGATTAATTTGTATAATTAATTTAGAGGAATAATGTGGAATTTGGTTTAATTCATGGAATTGAGGAAATTTAGTGAAGTGATGATATATTTGGGTAGTTTAAATATTTACCTTTGAGAATGTTGAATTTACATTCATTTCTTGTTTAGAAATAACTGTTTTGGGCTATCGGTGGAGGATAGCCATTGATTGTTGTAGACCTTGCATGCGGCTTAGGTATAACTGGAATTGAGTCAATCGTTTGACTGTTGAGTTAATACAGAACAGTTGTGTATTAATTATGTGTTGTATATGGCAATTGTGTGTTTCATTGCATATGCATTTTGTTTTGGAGGAGATAGGGGATGAACTCCACGGTTTAGGGGAAGATAGGGGATGGACCTCTAAACCGGATTTTGTTGGGAGGAGATAGGGGATGGACTCCAGTAGCATCACATATGTGTGTGCTTATTGATAATAGAAATATTTCTATTTGTTGTTGATATGATACATCACCACCATGTGTGTCAGTTGGGAAGTATGGAAGTGGATTTGATTGAGATTTGTTATAACACCAGCATGAGTGTTTAATTTGTTATAAGAAAGGTTTAACCTGATTTGTTATCCCAGTTGAGTTGTTTGGCCAGGTTCTGAGCCATAAGTGGAAAGTAAAACGTGCCATAGACCAAGTGTCATAGGCAATATGGACATTCGTGTCATGAAAATTGTAACTTGATTATAGTGTGTTAACCATGTATCAGATGCTAATACTTTAGTTAATTCTTATGCTTGGTTTAGTATTTCTCTACTGGGCTGTGGCTCACCCTATATGGGAACTTCATTTTCAGGTTCAGGCGGTTCACTCCCTCCAAAGACTTAGCTTGTGAGGAATTGAATTTGAAGACTTGTCTTATTTTTATTTTTTTTATTTTTTTTATTTTTTTATTTGAACAATGTAACTTTTCAAGCCTAGGGCTTTATCTGTTTTTGAGTTAGAACTCATGGAATTGTGCCCAAGTATTGGCTTGGCAAGATGTAAGCCCGTAGGGCATTTATTATGATGTTTTATTTCGTAATACTCTGATGATTAAAATAATGTAATGTTTTTTTTTTAATAATGCATGTCTTGTTTTATATTTAATGGGTTTAATTTTGAGGGCGTGACAAAAAGTATATGAATTGTAAATTGAAATTTATTTCTGACATCATTAAAAACTGTTAATTGTTTTGATGATTTATTAATAAAAGGGGTTATTTGTTATGCAATTAGAAACTCGAAGGGGCATAATGTAATATCCAAAACTACAGGGGCAATATGTAATTTAAGCAAATCTCATAGGGTATGTTCGGAATTTAATTTACCCAATTGGTTTTATGAACACATTTTCTAGGTATGTAAAATTACGCGCCCCAAAAAATATCCTTATACAAAGGCCCTAATAGTCAAGATGGTGCACAGCCTCAAATTTTAATTAAAAGAATAGAAGATGGAAATGAATTTTACTTAAAAAGCAACAATATAAATTTCGCCTGAGGCCTCATTGAGGGTTGGGCCACCCTAGTTTGTACGAATACTGTAAAACTTGTGTAAGGGAAACCATGTTGGTTTTAGAAAGCAAAAAAACTTTAAGAAATCCATTGTTTTCAGTCATTGAGAAATTCATTAGATTCATTTATGGGAATGGACTTGATGGACTGATTTCTGATATCACACATCTGTATACTATTTTTACATGGAGCATTAAGAAGATCATAAAATGCAACAGTCATGAATAATTTGGTTCAAACTTATACATTGCCAAGGTAAATATTGACCAACTTCACAGAACAAAAATACATTCTAAGAGAACAAAATTTAAGAATTGCAGGAAGTATAAATTGCAAACCTGAAGATCCTCGGGGAGTGCCTCTGAGACTGCAAGCGTGTAACAACCAGGGACAAATCTTCCTGGTAAGGGTTTAATATGATCATAAATTCCAAGTTACAAGTCATTAAAACCATAATTTTCCACTGAAATAAACAATCAAATGTTTTTGGAAAAAAGGAAAACTAGTTATTCAATTATATCAATCAATATCATTTCATGTTCAATATTAATTCAAAAACTCAACGGTGGCAAAATTCTTCAAGTGCAAGGTTTTATGAAGAGAAAGATAATTGTTCTAGTCTTTTCCAAAGGGATGTCTCTTCTCTTCTCCAAGAGTCCTCTTCTCCTTTTGCACATTTTTTCTTTCACCTAAAGTAGTTACAATGAAACAAGAACAAAATAACAACAGGATCCGCAATAATAAAAATGACTGTTTCAGTTTTTCCTGACAAGATTATCTTCTCTCCAAAAAATTCTCTCTTCCTTGGGTTCAATGGCTTTTCCTCTCAAAGGTTCAGACCACAAACTAAACCTTATGCTTGTTGGTTAATTGTGAACTCTCTCTCTCTCCATTTTTCCATATGAGAGAATGATGTGGCATAATAAACCTTATGATTTTTGCTCACTGAACCTTATGTTTGTCGCTTAATTGTGAACTCTCTCTCTCTCCATTTTTCCATATGAGAGAATGATGTGGCATAATAAAGCACCCATGTACACACACATCAGTGAACGTATACATAAGAGTCTTAAGAAGAAGCACATAGTGATGCAACAAATATTGGTCCAAAAGAAAATGTCGAAGGTAATGTTTAGAATCCTATTTAAATTTACTCAAAGTTAAATTGCAGCTGGTCCTACTCATTTAAGTTTTCTTATGCTCTCGAATTGAGGATAATTCAGCAATTTATGGTTTTGCATTTCCTGAAGCTGACCATGCCAAATTTCACCAGGAAAAGAAAGAAAAAAAAAAAAAAAAGCAACAATATGATACATAATGAAAAAAGAAAGAAATGATTTGCAGAAAACCACTTGTTTTGGCCCTTTTGATTTTTAGCAATGTAGCAGCTAAATGAAAGAAGGAAAAATAACTAAAGACAATACCAACTTTTGTCTTCAGAGAGAGAGAGAGAGAGAGAGAGTCATTCGAGAATATTATATGTAATCGGTCCAGTATATTCAATCCAGCACATAAAGGAAGGGTTGAAGGGAAGAATAGGGCTTATCATCTTCTTTGAAGATAGATAATTCAAGCAAAGGGGAAAGATTAGTAGGCGGGGGAGATGAGGATGATTGTTCAGCTACTACAGAAGACTTTCGACTTTGTTGGACAAGGCAAGGATGGGAATCGAATGAAAATAGTGGAGCAAAGGAGAAGACTCCAAAGATCTCTCATATTTTTGGGATATGAAGTTGGCTTGCTAGGCAAGGAGTCATCCTACATATGTCATGTAGAAATTTCTTGTGGAATATGAAAAGGGGGAGGTAGGTTGCTGGAATGGAGACTTTAAAGTTGGGTGTTGGATTGGGTGGAGGTTCTTGGAGGCAAAGACTCGCATCTACAAAGGAGAGAAAAAGTTTGCATCTCAGAGTTGTGTATGGTGATGGATGAGGAAGGGTGGAGAGGGTGTCTCAGACAAAGATGTATTTTGCAAACTATGGTGGTCCCAACATGGTCTTAGAAGCCACTTAGTGTTGATCAACACAATAGACATGGAGATAGTTGTGTGGAGGTGGTTTCCTCCTCCACTAGGGTGATAAAAACAATGGAAGAAGAAGTAAAATCAGAGAAAGGAATTACTTACCCATCAGTCCAATAAGTTCTTGTGGTTATGGCTATGTTAGTTGACACTAGCTCAAATATATTGTGTCAATAGTTATTGTCGTCATTTCCTCAAATTCAAGGAACGAGACAATAGGAAGTTTGCCATCATGCTATGTGAATGTCCATGTTTCTTCTACTATACCTACAGGAAAAATTAAACGTCTACACAATATGTTGCATGCAACATGTACCCTTGCCAGCTTCTAATAATATAATTGAACAGACTAAAACTATACCAAGCTTAGTCCCCATTTGATGGGGGTCAAGGAGGGGTAGATTGGGTACAATCCTAACCTTTGCCATAATTGAGCCAACTACAAAATAAATTTAATAGGAATTTATAGCAACAACATATGAGTTTGTATTCAATAGGAATTTATAGCAACAACATACGAGTTTGTCTTTATGTTTGAAGAGCATGTCATCCTTCATGTTATATTATATCCACCTCATACAGCTTAGGATTTTAATTTGGTACCTTTCGCTTGCTTCAAATTTTTTGCACATGAGGCTAACAAATAGCATTTCCGCATTTTTTCTACGTAGTTTTTTACTTATATATATTTGTTTGTCTTTTGTTAACTTATAACTTAACAAAACTGATGCATGCTGTATAGTGCATACACATGTGTTATGCATATGATAACATCAACATTGTTAATTGAAGTTGAGTGCAACCACAGTTGATTGAAAATTACAGCAGATTATGATGAATGATGATTATGAGAAGATATGTTTCATCTTGTTTGTTTTACCAAGCTTGTAAACTAGCCTCTTGTTTTTTCTAATTAGAAAGAAGCAATGATAATTGTAAAATTTACCAAAAAATCACAACATTTTAGCAAATTCACGTTTAGGCTTTAGGCTTTAGGCTTTAGGCCAGGCACACATATCCACACAGGCTAAGATACATATGTCCTTGTCAACATACAAGCTCTCTATAAATCCAGTGCGCTAAACCCTAATTCGAAAAGTAGGCGACTCTGGCTCATAAGGCTTCCAAAACAAGAGGTTGTATAGTGTCAACCAGAGACCAAACAGAAAAAATTAATGAAGAAGCACTAGCTCACTCATGCACAAAAGCAGCATATATATATATATTTGGGTAAATAGAAAAAAGAAAAAAAAAATGAAAGAAAGAAAGAAAGAAAGAAAAGAAAAAGAAAAGATGAGCATATAGAAATAACCATGTAAGTGTAAAACCTTCCAGAATTTTCAAAAGAAAAAAGAAAAAATTAGAATGAAAAATAGCTCGACATACCAATGCGAAGCCATCGAGCAGCCCAACTTCTGGTCGGATCCATGACTGAGATAATCCTGCAAAACAATTCTCACCAAAAAAATTAAACGAAGATAGAAGTGAAGCGATTGATGTGGAGAGCACGAAACACCCAAAAAAACAAACAAACAAACAAACAATGAAATTAGCAACATGTATTATGTACATTGTACTAAACTGAGAGAGAGAGAGAGAGAGAGAGAGAGAGAGAGAGAGAGAGAGATGGGTAAATAATAATATTACCCAGTAAAATTAGGAGTAGTGCAATCAACAACACGCTCATGATCTTCGTCCATCTTAAAGAAGGGGCAGTTCTCGCATCCCGATTCCCTAAACTGTAACTTCGAAAAATTAACCACAAATAGACATGCCCCCAATCCAATAATAATACTACATATAAATACAGGATAAATGAATAATGTCATTAAAAAATAAACCCTAACGAAACAAGGAAGGAGACGATTTCAATGAGATACATAAGACAACCGCTGTAGCAATTAACACAAGCAGATAGAGACCTGATCGTAGGTTTTGACGAGCCTGCACCGAAGGCATGCTCTCAGCTCATGCCCGAAACTGGTTGGTATCTGAGCTGCGCTCGCCATTTTTGTGCAAAAATCTCTCTCCCTCTCCCTCTCCCTCTCGCTTCGCTCCTCACAGACAGTAGAGGACCCTTTTATATATATATATATATATATGTACGTCTGCAATCAAAGCCCAGCGCCCTTGCCCCTGGATTGAGCGGAATTCAGAATAGGTAATTTTTTCCCCAAATTAAAAGAGAAATAATTTATTTTTAAAATTAATACTTGTCACACTATTTTTTATACATGTGATTAAATTGATACATTTATCAATAGATTGAATTACAAATAAATTGAGAAGAAGTTATTCTATTTTAAATTAAGTCAGGTTAAATGTTAATATAATATGAGAATAATTAAAATTTTAATTCATTTTTTTTCATATTATTGGATACTATATCTTTACACAATTAGACAATGCATTTTGTTTTCAAATTTTGTGATTTTTTTGAAAAATTTAAAACAAATAGACATTGAGCAACCGAGGGTCTATTTTGTTTTCAAATTTGTGACTTTTTGAAGAATTTTAAAATAAATAAACATTGAACAATCTATGGTGTAGTGACAAACGACTGAGTCTTGCTCATGACCCAGGGTTGATCATCATATCATAATGCCCATCTACCATTTCTCCCCCCTCCTCCGACCAAAAATGTAAGGGAAATTGTTTTGAAAAGATCTTTTCGTCAGAGATCTCTAATTACAATCTACACTTGTTGAACGATCGGAGAAATTTAGGTAGTATTTAGTAGAGTTTTTTAAATACGATTTGATAATAGAATTGTATTTTGAGTTTGTGAGTTTTGGAATTATGATTTAAGTGTGAAGAATTTGTTTTGTTATAAGTTTTGAAAAGAGTTTTGAATTGAGTTTTGGAGGGAGTTTTGAGTTTTTAAAATTAGAAAAGTTATTTGATTCGAAAATTTATAACTCATAATCAAACACACAACCCAAAATTCAATTCAAAACTCATATAAAAATTTAAAAAAAAATTAAAAAATATTTTTTATTTACAATATAAAAATAACAAGTGTCAAAAAAAATAAATAAATAAATACTGTTCTGGTCAACCGGCCGGACATCCGAGTTAGCAAAATTTTTCCGCTTGGAAAGGAATTTTTAAAAGTGAGTATGAAATTATAATTTAAAAATTCAAAACAAGCACAACACTCAAATCAATGGGTAAAAATGTATTTGAAATACCTAACCAAACATAGCCTTAACTTTTATCTCTATTTCTTGGAGTGTTTTTATTGGACCAAAATATTTTACTGACTATGAACATTTAAAAAAAAGCAAGAAATTACTTTATATCTATAATTTCTATTTTTTGTTTTTGTTTTTGTTTTTGTTTTGTTTTGTTTTTTTTTTTTTGACTGTGAATGCATGAGATCGAGTAAGAAACATGAACAATGTTTGCTTGAGAATTGAATAACTCTTATTCTATCTTCTCATTTCTCTTAAAATTTAGGATAAATTACATTAACATTCTATATATTTTTTTAAAATCACACTATCATCCTCTTTATTTTATGACATCACACTGACTTCCCCTGTTTCAAAAAATATTAGGATAAATTACATTTACCTCCCCTGAGATTTCAGACAAATACAGGAACCTTTCCTGTGATTTGAATAATTACAGTAACCTTTCCTATTTCACCTGACAATATCAAAATTCTCCCCTACTGTCAAAAACCACCAAACGGTGTTACTTTTTTCATAAGAAATTACCATATTGCCCTTCCTTTTAGAATATTAAAAAATGTTTTTGGATTGGATGACAAGTTTGAAAGAAACAAACAATGTTTGGAACAGTATTTTTGGATTTATTTTTTAAAAAATATTTAAAAATGTTCAAAAAAAATTATTTTTTATTTTAAATATATAATTTTTATTTAAATATTTTTAAATATTTTATTTTATTTTGTAAATATTTTAATTTTTAAATTTTAATATTTTAAACTCAAAACACAATTTCACACTCAAATCGTAACCAAACACATGACTCAAAACTCAATTCAAAAATTATTTTCAAACCTCATAACCAAACACATAACTCGACACTCCACATTACTTTCAAAACTCTACACTCAAATCGTAACCAAACGCATAACAAAAAATTAAAATATTTAAAAATATATTTATAAAATAAAATAAAATATTTAAAATAAAAACTATATATTTAAAATAAAAATAAAAATTTTAAATTTTTTTAATATTTAAAATATTTAAAAAAATACAACATGTAGATGTATGAAATATAATGCACATTAAAATAAATAAATAAATATTTAAAATATAAAATATTTATCCTAAAAAAATAAATTCAAAAAATTATTTCTAATTGGAATTGTGATTATATGAGTTTTGAAAAGATTTTTGAAAATTTCTAATTGGAATTGTGTATTTGGTTAAAACTCTATGAGTTTTGAAAAGATTTTTGAAAATTTCTAATTGGAATTGTGATTCTAAAAGAGAACCAAATATGTTTTTAAAAAAAATCTTTTTTCGGAATATGTTTTTACTCAAAACTCAATTCAAAAATTATTTTCAAAACTCATAATCAAACACAAACTTAAAACTCAATTCAAAACTTTTTTTAAAACTCAAAATTCTTTCCAAAACTCAAAACCAAACTTTTTCAAAAACTCTATTTTAAAAGAAAAAAAATTTCAATTATTTTTTTTGGTTATAAATTTTGAAATTTTTTGAAATTATTTTTTTAGGGTAAATATTTTATATTTAAAATATTTATTTATTTATTTTAATGTGCATTATATTTCATACATCTATGTGTTGTATTTTTTTTAATATTTTAAATATTAAAAAATTTTAAAATTTTTATTTTTATTTTAAATATATAGTTTTATTTTAAATATTTTAATTTTTTTTGTTATGCGTTTGGTTACGATTTGAGTGTAGAGTTTTGAAAATAGTGTGGAGTGTCGAGTTATGTGTTTAGTTATGAAATTTGAAAATAATTTTTGAATTGAATTTTGAGTTATGTGTTTGGTTACAATTTGAGTGTGAAATTGTGTTTTGAGTTTAAAATATTAAAATTAAAAAATTAAAATATTTACAAAATGAAATAAAATATTTAAATAAAAATTACATATTTAAAATAAAAATAATAAAAAATTTTTAAACATTTTTTAATATTTAAAAAAATAAATCGAAAAATACTATTCCAAACAAACACTGTTTGTTTCTCCCAAACCTGTCCTCTAATCTAAAAATATTTTTTAATATTTTAAAGGAAAGGGCAATAAGGTAATTTCTTAAGGAAAAAGTAATGTCGTTTAGTGATTTTTGACAGCAAGGGGAATCTTGATATTGTCAGGTAAAACAGGAGAGATTACTGTAATTATTCAAACTATAAGAAAAGTTCCTATATTTGTCAAAAACCTCATAGAAGTAAATGTAATTTACCCAAAATATTATAACACAGACGTCTTTGTAAGTCAACCGTTTGTTGACTTGACGGAAATTGCTGATGTTGGCCAAAAAAAATTCGTAAATGCCCACTTTGCCCTTATTGGTTTATTTTCTCATCCTAACCTTCATCACCAATCTGTTAAAAAAAAAAGGAAGATTTAGTTAAAAACCCTCGTAACATTAAGAATAAACAAAAAAAAAAATGCTTTTTTAAAAAGCCTAATATATACCATTATTACTAAAATATTAAACTTTAAATAATATAATTTTTCATTTAAATATCAATTTTTAATAAA
Organism: Camellia granthamiana; assembly: GCA_036172215.1. Classification (NCBI taxonomy): domain Eukaryota; kingdom Viridiplantae; phylum Streptophyta; class Magnoliopsida; order Ericales; family Theaceae; genus Camellia; species Camellia granthamiana. The sequence goes on from CM069913.1 coordinate 123,581,127, forward strand.
ATTAATATTTTTAGAATCATCTCATCAAGATATATCAAAAAAGATTCATATTAACTATGAAATTTTAAAAAAAAATAAAAAAATATTTCTATTGAAATTGATGTAAACAATAACATGTTACTCTTATTTGACAGTAACATGTTATTCTGTCTCACAATAACATGTTACTCTAATAATATTGTCGAAGAAAAAAAAAATATTTTATTTTGTCATTAATTATGCGCTTCATTTTTAGGAAGTATATGAAACAAAATAAATTGGACGGTCCTTTTTACCAAATAAGAATCCAAAAAAAAAAAAAAATACTAGCAAGTGTTTTTCTTTCTCTATAAAAACACTATCAGTAATCCTCCCACCCCACAACAGCCTCACCTTTCATCCTCCACATATTTTATTTTATTTTTGGATATAAAAGTAAGATTTTATTGATGGTAAAAGAACACATTACAATATAATTTTGAAAAAAGATACTTAAAGATGACTCCTGAAACTCAATAAGACACACCCTTATTCAATGCAAATCCTCGGTTCCAATAGCTCAAGTCCACAGCATCCACCTTTCATGATTTCTACAAAGTTATAGACCCTTGAGGGATCAAAAGACCCTAAACATTTTTGCTGCCTCTCAAAGAACATTGAATAATTAAAAAATAAAGTACTAGAAATTCCAACAAATGGGTAATAAAAGAGTACGTAGAACTAGTGCCGACAATCCAGCAATTCTAACACAGAGATAGCTCTGTTAATCACGCCTTGACAACTTGGGCCAAAATCATCAATCACATTATCACCCCAACCCAATCTTGCACTGCACCCCCACTCCGCCTCCCATAAATCCATCACATAACCACTATATAAATCAATGGCATCATTTTGATCCATCAACAGCAGTAAGTGGCCTTCCCACAAACACCTTATAAACAATATTTATTGACGTCGGTGGCCCGGTAGGTCTACAAAAGATTTTGGCCCACGACTTAGAGCCTAATTCACGGTCCAAGTACTAAAGCCTAACACCCTTGAGAGCCCAATGTTGAACCAGGGACCAATGACATCTAAACATTTGTCAAGTAGGGAACCAGCCACGTAAGTAGACAAAGATCTGCAAAGTTATTACACCTATACATCAGCCATTAATGAGACCCTGGTAGCATTAAATGCAGCAGCCCCTTCACGTCGGAGAAAACAGGCTTACCGTGAACGAGGTCAGCTAAAACTTAGACTTACGGTCGACGAGACAACTGGAAAGGAACAAGGAAATGATGAATGAAAAAGATAAAAGGCTTCAAAAGAACGACATAGGTTAAGTTTTCTCTGATTCCTCTCATACATTATCTCTCTAGAAAAACCTCCTTGCCTTGAACTAACTTGATCGTCGGAGTGTCCACTGGAGGACTTCCCCTCATTGGACCGTTTTTGCAGGTGTATTCTGCGAACTATAAACCCAACAAACATGTCTGAAGTGTGGATCAATCTGGCCCATCCATCCTCCAAGTTTACAATATCATCACATATATATATATATATATGTGCAACAATCCAATTGATGCAGCAAACACTGCCCCGACCCCAATTCTACCACACAAAATCAATCCAATTGATGCACAATTTGAACCCATACTCACAAAATCAAAATACACAAATCATGTTGGAACAATCTTCTCTGTAAAAAATAAATTGAAACCAAATCAAACAAATAAAATAAATAACTTACAGAATTTATTTTACCGAACCGAATGAATAATAAAAAGATCAAGTCGAGTGTGTGACACTCTGTCCTTAAGACAGATTCGCCCGCTACGGTGCTTACGGATATAAGGCGTCTATCTCCAAGGATACAATGATCTTTACAAATTGTAGTAGCACTCCAAACAATTTGTACGGCGAACCAAACCTGTGTTCTATACTGTCTTTATTTTTTTTCCCCTAAAATTAATATGAAGAATAATGCCAAAGAGCAAAACCGGAAAGAAAAGGAATTTTTTCAGACTTTTCCTGGATGATTTCGGATCTCCAAAAACTGCTGGAATCAATTCTATTTATAGGCAAATTGCAGACCCGAACAAGTATTAATTTCAAACTGGAACAGATTCAATTCAAACCAACAGGTGCAACACTGTTTGAACAAATAATTGTTGGAGTTTGAATCTGTTGGTGACTGCTGGATAGATTTGAATCTGTCTAGGCAGTTTTATAACTGTAAAACCAATTTGAACCTGTCCAGATTTGAACAGATTGAAAAACTGTTGTGGAATTCGGATCTGAAAAGAGGCACAAAATTTGAATTCAAATACAAATTACATTGGCACAAAATTTAAATTAATTTTTCCTGCAAGAAATTTGGAAAAAAATTCAAATAAATTTTGTCCAAAAAATTAATATAAGAACCGATCTGACCCACAACCCACACCCGCACATGGCTCGACCGACCGAACAGTAGTGGCAGTGCGCGTGTAGTGGTTTGGGCTAAGATATATTTTGTCCATAACTCCTCCCTTCTATAAACTTGGGGTGTCTCTTGGGGCCCAACCCAAGTGTTGCCACATAAAACTTATATACACACATAAGTTCTCTTAAAATTTCAATGTGGGACAACCCATTTCAAGGAAACCCACATTTAATTCTTTAAATGTCTATTTCACGAATCCGAAAATGACATCAAGTTCCCACTCACTCATAGAAGGTTTTGATGAACCGTCTTCACCATGTGATTTGCCATGCAGTAAGGAACACATCATCTCTTCGGACTCACCTCAAAAGACGTGTGGAACCCTCTCTATTTTGGACTCAAAGATTGTCCAAAATAAGCCTATATAAAACCAATTTTTCCAACAAATCGAACCCTATTTTGATGATTTAGAGAGAGGGTAGAAGAGTGATAGAAAGAAAAGGTAGGTTTGTGGCTTCAATGGACGACGGGTTCACGGCTATTGGCGGCGACTAAGGGCTTCCACTCAATTGCTGGTGGCTCACGATGGACACTCTAGAAATCAAAACCATAAAAAACAATCCCCATTAGAGTGATCAAAGCCGCCAATATTGAGGGCAATCGAACCCAAGATTGATCTGGTGAGCTCACCAATTGTGTTCTTCAAACATTATTAGCAGCAACTGTCATCAGTGGTGATGAGGCTGTATGTGAAGAAAAAAATAGTGGAGAAAAGAGGTTACATTGTAGGATAGCGACAACAGCTGCACTGATACAGAGTGAACAAGTGATCGTTGACGGTGATAGAGAGTTTGGTTGTGAGAGAGAGTCTCTGGAAGGTATGAAAAGTTAGAGAAGAAGGAAAGGACGAAATAAGTGGGTATTAAGGTAATTTTACCATTGCATTAAACAGAGTTAGCTGACAGGGGTGCCAGTGTGATTTTAGAGAATAAGGGATAAGGGGTGTTAGTGTAATTTACCCTAAAATTTATAACAAAAAAAATTTGGTTAAAAAATGATAAATCATCAGTGATTCGCAATTATCAGTCAGTGAGTGAAATGTTGATGTTTGAAGACACTGTAGACAAATAGTGAGTTTAAATTGAAAAAAATAACAAATTATAAAAACTAAGTTTTAATTTGTTATGAGTTTCAAACCTGTTTTCAATAAATAAATAAATGAAGTCAAAAGAAAAGAGAATCACAGACGATAATATGCCTGGAAACATACTTGCAGAGCATAAGTAGCTTGCCGTATCTAAGATCATCCAAATAGGTCACCTGCAAATACTGAGAAAGCTACCTGCCATGATAAAGGATGGCCCAAACAGTGTTTTTGGCCAACCAGACTACAAGTTACATAAAGATACTCAAAAGGACTGACCAGGGTTTTATTCGAAAATCAGAAATGTACCCATTTGTATTTCCCAACGAAGAAATCAAAGAACAGAACACAAAATTATAAGGTAAATTCGTAACCACTAGTATAACCAATTCAAATAAAGGAAATAAATATTGTAAAAGAATGGCCATTAAGTTGCAGAGATTATTGGCAGATAGCGGTCCTACATAATAGAGAGTTTTTGCATGCTTCAGAAAAGAAAAGCCAATGAGAGGGAGATTTATACAAAATGTGGATGAAGATAAGCTACAAAGTAGACTTCCATCTATCATGAATGCAAGGGAACTTTTCAACTCTTAATAATCATCTCAAGTTCTTCCATTGGACTGGTGAACAATGCCATTGCCATTGCCATTGCCATTGCTGTGAGTACCTCCTAAACACTGGAGATCATCTAGACCCCATATTCGAATTGTATGATCATCACCGGCAGAAGCCAACATGTGAAGATTTCTTGGATTCCAGCTGACACAATTAACAGCTCCAGAATGCCCTGGCAGTGTTGAAATGAGTTCCCCAGAGCCTCTATGCCATATATATACCTGCACAAGGAAGGATTAAAAAAGTTACCAGTAATCTAGAGACAGAATGGAGCTATGTTTCTGCATGACAGGGAGAGAGGCTCCTCCTTTCACAACGCAAGGTGTTCACCTTCTACATTAAAAAGACCCAAAAGGTTGCCGTTCTCAACCAATTTGACAAGGCTCGTTAATTGCCCACATCATGAATCAGCCAGATTTCTAAAATCACATTAGTAAAGAAAGTCGCCCATCATGTCAATAGACATCTAAGTAATCTAAGTAGCTCATTGTCTCTTAAAACCAAACTGAATTGATGACCGAATGAAGTTTGGCAGAGTCATTTCATCAAGCTGCAAGAAAAGACAGTTGGTAGTACTGCAGTCAGGATGCTGACCCCCAAAAGCTTTCGGATTGGTACCCTAACTTGATAAATCCTATTTGCATGTCTGAAACATTGCTCTATTTGCTAACTTAAATAGCATTAAAACATGAAAGCTTAGTTACTGTAGGATCTAGTTGGCTAAATTCTTTCAAGTTCCCTAGCTTAACCTTGTAATTGAACTGGCCTGACATCAATAAACAAGACATACAAAGCTTGCCACTTTCCAACCTATCTTGAGCTAACCTTATAGTATGATTGAACCAAAAGAAAAAAGTACATTAAACAAAACAAAAAAAATGGGCTGGGTTTAAACCTTCTATCTTAACTCCAAAGCACAAAACACTAAAATATAATTAAAAAGAGGCAGAAAAAAATAAGTTTTCAAACTCTGCCCTTGCTCCTTTTTTCTATATAGTGAAGTGAGAAATAGAGAGAGAACAGTAGTGAGCAGTTAATTGAATTTGAGAAGTGGAGATGACAACTCTAATAAATCACGTCAAAACTAAATATGAAGAAGATTGTACCTGTGAATCTTCACTCCCACTGGCAATAAACGCTTGCTCAAATCCACCAAAACAAGATCTGATGACGAATCGAGTACGTTTCTGACCTTTATACTTGGAAACAACCTCTACATCATCCTCTATGCTCCAAAGATGAATTTCTTGGTTCATAAGATTAACCAATAAGAACTTGTTGTCCTTTGACAATGAAAATGAAGTAATTACCTCCTGCTCTTCAATTAGTCTCTCAAATTTTGCTTCCCTGTCAAGCAACAAGATTGCAGTCTCTCTACAAATGCTTATGATCCTCTTCCCATCATCAGTTATGGCCATGTCTGATATATTGAGCGTCCGCTGCCCTTTCCAACATTCCAGCTCTCTTCCCTCCAAGTCCCACAAGCAAATGCTCTTGTCCGTCATGCCAGAAACTATCCCTTTACCATCCGGAAACCATCCACAGGATACCAGGCCAACACCAGGTCTGTCATAAACATACAGACATTCACCAGAATTAACATCCCAGCGTTTGATAACCTCCTCCAGTCCACATGTAAGGAGCTGACAATCATCAGGGCTCCATGAGACAGCCGACACTGGTTTCTGGTGACCAGTTAATGTGTTCTTCAATACCACTTGACCATTATCTTTGACCTGAGAAGTGAAATTTGTCAAATCTAGAAACGTATAATCAGCATACCCTACCACAACTAGGTAGGTGATAGAAACACTAACAGGTAAAGACTAAAGAACATCAAAAGCTTTACAAGGCTGTCAAAGAAGCTAGTTATAGTTATAGTTATAGTTTGCATTTGGGTGCTGAAAGTTTGTAGTTCTAAATGTTAGTTTCATGATAATGTTTTTGGTTTGGGTACTGTTGCTAATCTGCAACTGCTACTGATGCTGTGTTGCTGCATCTCCTTTATTTGCCTAAGTGTTGGTTGTTATTGTTGTCCCCCTGCTGTAGTAGCCACGCTGTGGGGTTGCTACTGCTGCTGTTGCTTTTTGTACATGTCTTTTTATGAGTTGAGAACCCATAGATGCACTTTCTCAACAAAAAAAATACTATAGCAGCTTTTGAACCAGTCTAAATGGTTGAATAGGTATCAATCACCTGGGAGGCCCGGGAAGATTTGATTCAGTGTGTTTTTTGAATCTTGAAGGCTATGCCAGATGGAAGACCCATAGCTTTCTGTTGCTATGGTTGCACTAAGCCATAAATAATGGTTGAATAGCTGCTTCAACCACCTAGGAGACCCAGGAAAGATGGCTGTCTTGTTATCTGCTTTGTTTTTCTTTTGATTTATTATTTTGGGTATGTAAATTGGTGAGATATTGGTCTACAAGTGAGATAAAGCACATGTTGTAATTATGGTGTAGGATTTGGATTAGAGTTGGTTCATTTTGGTTAAAATAGGTATATCCTGGATTGTGGTTGTAATTGTAAAATTAGATAGGTTTATACTCACTTGTGGGTTGTGCAAAGTATAGAAGTCCATCCTTCCCAGCTCTTCTGCTACAGGCTCATGTTCAGTCTATGGTGGTAGTAGTTGGGTGACCTTTGGTTAGGACTTTGGTTAGATATGGTTTGTTTACCCCTTCTTAATGGTTTGATTTTTTGGGTTTGAGTTATTTGTATGAATATGCCTAGGGTATGCCCCTTGTAGACTTGTATATTTTCTTTCTTTTATATAGTGTTTTAAAAAGCTCCAGGCGCATTGAGGCACTAAGGTCTTCTGGAGCTTAAGCGTGGCACCTCATCGAAGCGAGGCGCAAGTTGTTGAAGATAACCAAAATATTAATATAGGTGAAGTTTTTAACATAAAACAAACATTCTTAGAATTTCAAAAAATAAAAAATAAATAAAAAGAACGACATTCAATAATCCAAAAATAATGAAAAATAACATTCAACATTTCAAAAATTTCTCAAAAATAACATTAAATTTTACTTTGCCCTATACTGTTTATCTTTCTTTGTTAATTTATTAACGTGATTTATTTCTTGTTTAGATAAGGAACTTACACCATATAATACCTTAGTGGTTTTAATTTTAAATCGGGACCAAATTGCCTAATAGCTTCAATCATTGGCCCGAAACTGTTGTAATTTACTACATTGAAAGAAATCGCCATATATCCATCTTGCAATCTCAGAGCTTTTGCTTAATGCCTAGAGCTTTTTTTTGATATAAAAATTGGGGTTCAAAGCATGTGTTTATATTTTATATTAAAGGGGTTCTAGTTCCATATGGTTACACACACAAAGAATAAGGATGGAGCAACAATTTAAATGACGCGCATAAGGCGTGCGCCTTGCGCCTAAACCTAAGGCGCGTGCCTCAAGTGCCTCAAATGTGCCTTTTCTACTACGCCTCACCTTAAGCTGTCTGAGGCGCCTCAGGTGCGTCTCAGTGTGCCTCGCGCCTAAGCACGCCTTTTAAAACACTGCTTTTATACACCACTAGCTTACCCCAAAAATAGACTGCCAGAGAATAAAAAGTTAGCACAACATACACTGTCAGTGTTAGTAGTTTGGTTGTCGCTAGTCATAATATTTTCTTTCTTTTATACACCACTTGCTTACCCCAGGAAAAAGACTGCCAAAGAATAAAAAGTTAGCTCAACATACACTGTCAGTGTCAGTAGTTTGGTTGTCACTAGTCATAACTCTAGGTGATTCTCATATTTATTGACTTTTCATACAGAACTATTGTCAATTGGGATTGACACCCCTAGATCTTAAGTTTCAACAATTGCATTTTTATCACTATTTAAACTAATTTTCTTGAGCATCTCACATAACTTTCTCAAAATTACATGCAATGTCATCACTTGACTAGTAAAATGCACAAAAAACCCACTGGTGCAAATTCCCTAGTACATAATTAAGAACCTCCACTACTCGCAGTGTAGTCCTCTTCAACCTTACAAGAGATTAGCAAAATGGAGTAGCTCAGGAAGACAGAAGCATGCTTTCTCTAATTTTACATTCTTTTTTATGTGCAAAATTTCATTAAACAAAACAAACCGCCTTAAAGGGGGTGAACCATGTACACTCAGAATGTCAAAACATATGAGCTATACATCCTCTGGCATGTACAACTGACCTATAAACTGCGGAAAAGACGAAATAAAAAAGGACAATCCTCTATCAACCAAACAAGTAGAGAAAAGAGCAAAGATCCCTTCAAGCAATGGAAAGCTTGATACCATCAAAATATATACTCTTACACTCCAACCAAACTATCCAAATGTGCTGCACACTGCCATGCCTTATTCTCCCACCTCTTGGGGTAACAAGAACTCCAAGAAGCAAGAAGCACTCCAATTGAGAACGACATAAACCAGACAACACCAAAAATCAAGCACATCAAATCCCAAAGCTCACTTTCCATTAGACAATGAAGAAGAAGGTAATTGACAGCTTCTCCCACTTGCTTACACATGCAACACCAATCTACAATCACTTTGCTTATCTTCGTAAGCAATGTTTCGAAACCGAACCAGACTGGCTGGTTCAACCGGTTGACCAGTCAACCAGTCCAGTTCCAGCCCAGAGTAACCTAACCCCTAAACCCACTTTAAACTGAAAACCGGCTTATTTTCATCAAACTGGCAAGAACCACAGTTTAATCAGTCACCTGTTCAAATTGGTGCCGGTTGCTTGAACTGGCTGACCGGAACCGCACGCTAATTCCATGCACTTCTTCAAAAAGTTATGTGTAGTTCACTTTCCAGCTATGTTACATAGACTCAGGTACAACTATTGGGTACAGGTGCATGCCTTCATGCAATCCATGTCACATCAATGTTAGAGGTTAAAATGTTTACTTTCTAGCAAATGTGAGTTTCTTAATCTTCAAACATTATAAAAAGTTGGAGGATCTAAGTGTTTAAATTGGGTACAAGTGCTGTCATATCTAGTGGACACGGGTACTTTAAGGCAAACTGAAGAGTCCATGTGAAATAGCTTTCCAGAGAGTCGAACCAGCCACCTAGCACATGAAGGCCAAAGGCTCCCACCGCTTGCACAAGCATTCCATTTCTTAAATATTAGGTGATGGAATACCGATTACGAGATATAACAAAGGTGTCAGCGAATCAATTTGGGTTTATGCCTAGCAGGTCAACAATGGAAGCGATCTATCTGTTGAGGAGAGTAATAGAAAAGTATAGAGGAAAGAAAAGAGACATTCATATGGTGTTTATCGATCTTGAGAAAGCATATAGTGTCTCGAGATATAAATTATGGTGGGTGTTAGAGAAGAAAGGGGTGACAAAAGGTCACATTGATGTGATTAGGGACATGTATGAAGGGGTGGTGACCACTATTAGATCGCCTGCTAAAGAGACAAATGAATTTCCTATCACTGTAGGGTTACACTAGGGATCTACCTTAAGTCCTTATTTTTTTGCGTTAGTTATGGATGAGTTGACAAAAAATATTCAAGATGACGTGCCATTGTGTACGCTTTTTGCAGATAATATCATGTTAATAGATGAGACTAGAGAATGAGTTAACACAAAGTTGGAGATTTAGAGAAAAGTACTTAAATCTAAAGAATTTCGAATAAGCAGAACTAAGACAGAGTACATGGAGTGTAAATTTAATAACAGTAACAATGAAAGTTTAGGAGAAGTGAAGATTGAGAACCAAGAATTACCTAAGAGTGAACATTTTCATTATTTAGGGTCGATTATCACAACGGCGGGGGAGATTGATGTGGATGTGGCGCATAGGATTAAGACGGGATGGCTTAAGTGGAGAAGTGCGTCTGGGGTACTGTGCGATAAACGAATACCCACTAGACTAAAAGGTAAGTTCTAAAAAACGGCTATTAGACTAGTGATGTTGTATGAGACGGAGTGTCGGGCAACCAAGAAACAACATGTAGATAAGATGAGTATTGCTGAGATGAGGAAGCTAAAGTGAATGTATGGCAAAACTAGACAAGACAAAATTAGGAAGGAGTGTATTCAGAAATGGATAGGAGTAGCACTGATAGAAGATAAGTTGAGAGAGAATCGATTGAGATGGTTTGGTCATATTCAATAGAGACCAATAAAGGCAGTAGTGAAGAAATGCGATGCAGTGAAGATAGATGAAAGTGTTAGGGGACCAGGTAGGCCTAGATTAACATTGGCTAGTGTTGTAAATAGATATATGGATCTACTTAATTTGATTAACGAAATGACATTTGATAGAACCACGTGGAGAAGAAAGATTCATGTAACCGACCCCATTTAATGAGTTTAGTTGGTTAGCGTATTTTATTTATTCATTTCTTTCTCACAATTACAAACCAATACTATTTTTTATATCAAATAATCAAGTAATACATACAAAGTTTGAAATTATTGAAGTAAAAATAAATTCTTAATATTAATATTTAGTTATAGTTTTTAATATATTTATTATGTCATTATGACATCACGATGCAATTCCATTTGACCCAACAATTGAACTAGTGACCCTTAACCTGGTCCCTTTACCAATTTGCTCAACAGTCTGAATTTTAAAACATTGTCCCTAAGGTTGTCTACAGTGAAAATAGTCTATAGAGCAGAGATGACTAAAACAACACCCAAATAGTACACATTAATGTGTTTGGGAGAGGAAAGATTGGGTACATACCTAACCTTTGGCATAGTGCACAAAATGATTACCCCGAGACTTGAACTCATAACCTCAAGGTTATTAGGCTAAGGTTTTACCATTGAACCAATGGTCATCCCTATGGCAAAAAAATACAAACAAACAAACAAACAACCACCACCACCATCTTAGAGAGAGGGAGCCATGTTTCTCCAAATAACTTTCCAAATACAAAAAGGAACAGCATCATCACACAAATCTTGCTAGAAATAGCATACTAAAAAAATCTCCCATTGAAAACCCTCTAGCCTCCAGGCCAAAGCATCCTCACCACTCCGCTAAATATTTAAATTATGCAGTAATTTAAACAAAAATAATAACCCTCAATAGATTGGACTTTGCATGGGTGGCCAACACAGCCTATGCCTAGAAAATCTAAAAATTACAAAAATAGCCCTAATGTCAAATAATGACAAAAAAAAAATATTATTGAACTAAGCAAAACGTTAATAAGCATAACATCTAACTTGATCAAGACCCAAGATGCAATTATTCTAGATTCCAAATGGTCTCACATCACCTAGGGCATGCCAAACAAAAACAAGCATTAGAAGCATCCTTTCCGTGTCACTTGTACACCTTCAAAGCTGCTGCCATGCTCCACCATAATTCTTGGCAAAAGAAGTACAATCTTGTGACACGAACATGTAACCATTATACTGAAGAAAAGTTTTGTCACTAAATATGACAAACCTCTCCATGCAATAGCATTCTTAAATATGTTCCTAACTCAACAAAACAATAGCATTCTTAAATATGTTCCTAACTCAACAAAACTAAGTCCAATTCATACACAACATGCATAAGGTGGGACAGAATTTGATGCTTATATATTACATGTCTAAACAAATATAATAGGTTTTAAGGCCTAGAAGCAAGGCTACAAACCCCACAATTGTCAAGAATCCTTGTTCTTCCGAATATATTGTCCTTGTCATAGCAAAAGTAGGGTCACACATTTGGTTGGTTTGGTACTCACATGCTCTATTATTAGAATCTTATGATTCACGATTCGATTCGCAATTTTGCAAAATCAACACAAATCTATGAGTGAATCTATTTTAGAAGTGCATCTATAGTGAATCGCACGATTCACAATTGATTCACGATTTGATTCACTTTTTACGATTCATGCAATTCTTGAAACTATCATGTCCGACATATTTTTAACTATTCTTTTTCTCCATCTTTGTAGTGAAAATGACATAATACAACTTCTAATAACTTTTAATATCAATACATATACATGATTTGTTGTCATTTTAGTAATCATGGAGTTTTTAACAAGATCCACTCAGATTCAGTCAGACCCAACATGTTTTTAACCTTTCTTCTTATTTTTGTCCCTTAAAAAATCATAATATATCTGCTTTAAGATTAAGGTAATTTACACCATAAATTATCTATTACTATTTTATGAAATTAAATATAGTTGAATATTACATGAGCAAGGTCAATTATACTTTTTAAAATGTTTTTGTCTTCTAAAATAAAAGATCCTAAATAATTCTATTATTTTGAAAAAGTATGTATACTTAGTGTCTAAATATCAATATTGTTGTTAAATTATTGTTACTTTGAAAAATAAGAGTTTGTTTTTGTTTACTATCTTTATTAAGAATGATTGATAAGAAACATCAAAAAAAAAAAAAAAAGGTAAGATAGTGATCTTTCTATAGGAATCTTTGTTAACTTCTAATCTATTAAACTACATGACCATCATTAAAAACAACATTTTCATTGATTTAAGTCCAAATATTTCATATTTACAAAATATATTTAACATCCAAGGGTGTAGATATATTTTTCTAAGCAATATAGAAAAAGTGACCGAATCTTTACGATTCACGATTTGATTCAATTCGCGATTCGGTACAAAGCCATTTCGATTCACAATTCGAATCCCGATTTGACAACTATGCATGTCTTGAACTGACCAAGGCTAAGTAACAAGAAACCAAATTAATTTGGTTTGGTTCTGGGTTGAGTAGTTGGGACGAGATGACCTTTTAATTTTATCTACCTACCTATTTATATAGCTGTATAATTTACATGAATATATACAAGCTACAGTTGCCTTATTCAAATGTTCCTTTCCTATTGATTCATTACTCAGTTTATAAATTAGTGACATAAGTAACCAAATATTGTTTAAGATTATCAATTATAATAAAATATGAGATATCCTAATAATCAATAAACAATTTGATTAAGCTCTCAAATATGGACTCCTTTATGATTAGTCTATTCTTTATTTTCCTATAATGATAATATGGGGTTGCACAAAATACCCTATACAACTGGACCACAAGTAACAAAGCCAATATTCCTCTCTTGAATACTGATGGTTCAACGTGTTGATATCTTTCATCCTCAGACAGACAATAAGGCATTTAGAAGTTTTACAAGGAGAGCAGTTTCATGTTTTATAAAAAAGGAAAAAAGAAAGGGCTAATTACACGAACCCCCCCAAGGTGACAATTACAGGTGCCTCCCTTGTGGTTTTTGAAATTATAGCTCACTCCGTTTGGTTTGGAGTTTTCAAAAATAATTTTCTGAGTTTTTAATTTGTATTTTTAGTATTTTTTAAAATATTATAATCAATTTTTTTTCCCTTTTTAGATCCACTTAATCTAGATATACTTAAAAATTATAAGATTTGTACAAAAAGTTTTAAAATATTCATTGAATACAATAAAATACGAAAATATACTGAATTTTCGTATTTTTTTTGTATTTGATGAAGTTTTTAAAGATTTTTTCACACATATTATATTTTTTAAGTATATCTAAATTAAGTGAATCTAAAAAATAAAAAAGCGTAAAATATTTAAAAAAAAATTAGTAAAAACAAAAAAACACGAAAAATAAAAGACTCAATTTTTTGAGAAGTGGTTTATGAAATTACACTAAATTCCCTGCCAAAATTGTTTGGTGCTTGTAGGAAATGGGAATTGAAAACTTACTATTTACCCTTCTACAAAATCCAATTTCAGTTACCTCTCTATTTATCGACATAACCAAACAACCCTATTAGATTTATTATCACTGTAGCCAAACACCTTGAACCACCATCCACCATCCTCATTTTCTCTCTAATAGAGACATTGCTCTCACTCACTCTCTATAAAACCAAAAAAAAAAAAAACTCTCTTTTTTCTTTCTCACTGTCCGCCAAACATTAGTCACTAAACGCTGGCCAACAGCCACCACCACGACCAACCCACCCCACTGTCACCATAATCACCGGCCGCCGCCACCCCTCACTGGCACACCCAACATACCGTTACCCCACTGCCAATTCACTGGGTCTGGTTTCCAAAGGGGAGGAAAAGTGTGGATATCATTTTGAAGCAGCTATGCTACAGGTAGAAGAAGTTGTGTCCATCAAGCTCCAAAGCTCTAACAAAGAGTTGCAAGATCTTGGATATACCACACTTTGAAAGCTAATTGGATTACAAATTAAATAACAAATGATTTAAAATAGTTGTTCATACACAAATGTATGTGTGTGTAAATGCAGTCTGATTCAATTCTTTGGAAAGGGTTTGCCTCCATTATCAATTTACTTCCATTAGAGTTGTGAATATATATTATGTATGCTTATGTACATAACAGTTTAATGAAGTGCATGCGAACGGAATTTTATAGCCATTTGAAGATGTTTTGGTGGTGGTTTTGGTTTTGGGAATAGAGAAAGGGTTGGGTAGCAAGCTCATATCATGTTTGAGGAAATGTAAAAGAGAGGGATTCAAATGGATAATTCTTTGCAATTGTAGAGGTGGCGGTGTCGTGGGTGAGAGGGAGGAGGTGGTGGTGTTACTATTAAAGAGAAAGAAAGGGGGGCGGTGGTAGTGGTGTTGCAGAGGAAGAGGAGGTGCTGCTGCTGTTGCGTGGGGGGGAAGAGGAAAAAAGGAGAGAAGAAGAGAAGGTGGGTGTTTGGTTGTAAGGATAACATTTTTGGGGTGTTTGGGAATAAGGGCAACTTTGGAATTTAGATACAAAAAATTGTTGAAATAAGAAATTGTCGTCATTATCTCTAACGGCTAGATAACAGAGGGGGAGATAGGTGTATATTTTTAGCAAAAGTAAATGGATCAGTGTAATTTCACAAACCACAAGGGAGGATCCTATAATTGTCAGATACCTCAAGGGAGAGGTACCAGTAATTAGCCCAAAAAGAAAACAAGGAGAAAACATTCAATAGATGATCAAAGACAATGAAATTTAAGAATATATATAACTCACTTATAAGATAACAAAGGTTTTAACATTGGAGTGCATTTAATTGTATAATATCATTGGAGTGCATCAAGTTCTATGATATCATAGGAGTATGACAAATGGTTGGACTGCATTAAGTTGTATAATATCATTGGAGTATGTCATATCCTATTAATTAAAATTGTTTGTTTGGTCTAGTATTGTATTTATCCTATTCAAGGAGCTTCCAAGTAATTTTACTTGGACATACGCTTGCATGTAAGAGCGCTCATGTGCACACAAAGAGTAGTGAACAAACTACTTTATGCCAGCGATCAAAAATCAAAAACTCAAAGGAAATTTTACCTCCCATATAATGGCTGATCGATCTTTGGATGATGACGCCAAATATTTTCCATTATGAGAGAATTGCAAAAACCATACTTCATCCTCATGTGCATGCAATACCTGTTCCATTAAGATACACAAGAAATACTTTCAATTTCCAATGATTACTAAAAATGTTTAAATCAAATATGAACTCCCTTCAGTGTATATGAAGATCATTACATAGGTACTTGTAGAGGAGAAGTTATTTAGTGGTCCCAGACATAGTTTTAAAAGGCTTTATTGAGGCTTGCCTCCAAGCGAGGCTAAGGCAAAATGCATCGAGGCTTTGACTTCTTTTTTTTTTGATAACTCCGGGTGTCCGCGCCAGCTTGCGCGTACCTCGCCTAATCCCTGGGAGACCAATCCCACCGTCCACCAGCGGGGGGCCCATTTAAAGCCAAAGCAAAGCTCTGTATGGACTGGCCCAACACAAGAATTTATAGCACCTAAGAGGTTTTGAACTTAAGACTTAGAGAGGAGCAAACTCCTAAGTCCCAAGCCTACACCACTAGGCAAACCCTTAGGGGTTCATCGAGGCTTTGACTTTTACGCAACACTCTCCACAGGCTTGCACATCACAGTCTGAGGTGTGTGCCTCATCTTGTGCTTTATATGCCTTTTGCTCATAAGCATATGTATACACCTATGGAGGGCTTGTCTTGAGCCATTGCTAAACTTAGTTTGATACACGGTTTAAACATAAAAAAGAAGAAACTGTTTTGTAATTACATTCCATGAAAAAAAATCAAGTACATGACCATTGACCAACCAATAAAAAACACAAAACCAAGGCTCAAGTGAGAAACTTGGCAAATGAAGCTAAAACTTTGATTTCACCTTTGATGAGGACAAGTTTTCTTCCCTGTAGTGAAATGTTCAACGCCTTGAGGAGTATTTACACCTTTATACTTAGTTTTTAAATTTTTTTTTTACTAATTTTAAATATTATATTTAATTACTAAATATAAATTTTTAAAATTAAAAATGCTTACACCTTGCCTCACCAAGGGTAAAATGCCTTGTATTACACACTCATCTTTAAAAACTTTGGTCCCAGGGCACCATGTGGCACAGCCTAGGTAGTGCTCCACTCCATGCAGCATGTGACACCAGGCTACTTTTATCAATGGGTTTGGTGGCCACACCGGAAGCCCCAGTAGTAGGGATTTCAAGTGGTTCCCAGGGCACATGTTAAACAATATGGAGCAACACATGGCATAGGCCACACCGTGCATACAAAGCACCTAATAATCTCTCAATTGTAGAGGTAAACTTAAATTCAACAAATTATTCAAAAATGAGAATTCATCATGGAGTGATTGCAAAGGATAGATTAGAAACTTTAAAATGTTAGCAAAGGAAAACAAAAAGCAAATGTATTTTTATTGCTTCTTTTGTTTGAAAAGTCAATAATAAAACAATATATATACCATAAACGATATGGTCTAGTTAAATGTACAATACATCATCACAGCATAAGCTCAGGAGAGGACAAGAAATATGTAAGGAGACAAGTTCTAGAAATTGGTTCCATTGCAAAGAGAGTCTACTCAAGATCTCTTGAAATCGCACTATTTGGCATCCCTTCTATTAGCACACTTTTTTTTATCTTTTTATCTTTTTTGGGTCACATTATCTCTCTACTTTTTTGCACATATTTTTATAAAAAGTCAAAAATATACTTATTTAGACCATCCCAAATATCCTCAGCTTTGGTCAACTCTTCATGTTTTTGTTGGGTAATTATTGTGAGAATATTAGTGTATCTCTATATATGAGATACACTAATATTCTCACAATTACGCCACAAATTTAGGTTTAATGTGTTTTTGCAAGTTTATTGAGTCAGTAATGTTTTAGAAATTTTAAATTATATTGGTCTAAGTGTATTATATGCCCATCATCTTTGCATTATTAGTAGATAAGCTAAACTATGTTATTTAGCCTTAATGCGCTAATGCATTATCTAACGAAGGTTAGAACAATTCTAAAGACAAGTCTACAATTTTTGAATAAAAAACAACCAAACTCTTTACATTGACCATCTCTGAGGTTTCTAACAATTGCAAGACTTTTCCTAAGGTTTCTACAATAACACTGACCTCGCTCAATTTATTTGACAATATATGAATTCCGCCTTTTGTTATCCAACCATTAAGGACTTGATAAAATCTGCAGATGTCACCATTTTTTGCCATGGGGACGAAATTATTTGCTGAGTAGTTCACCAATTTTTTTTCCCTTTTTATGTTTCCAAATGATAAAATGGTAGGTATCGTTTGGAAAAACTTAAGCTATGTTTGGATGGCAAGAAACTTGAGGGGATATGGTAATCTCATTATTAGTAATAAAATTCATGTATCAATGTTATTCAAGAGTTGGTCTCGATAGAAAATCTCTACGGAAAAATGATAAAATTCCAAGAATGTGAGATTCCCATGGGAAGTGGGGGAAATCAGATTCTTACTTAGTTTGGGAATTTAATTCTTGCTCGAATGAGTAATCATGAATCACTTTCCTATTCCAATTCATTCCAAGCGATAGAATCATGAGAACCCAGAATCACATTCACATTCACATTCCCCCTCAAGCTTCCTCCCATACAAACTTAGGCATCGTTTGGAAAGCAACCCGTTTAGCCAAAAAGTCACTAAAAAAATCAAAAAGCCAACAATTCATACCAAAAAGTCAAAAATTCTCTTCTCTCTACTTTTTGCACATCTTTTTGTAAAAAGCCAAAAAGTCATCCCAAACATACTAGTTTTTTTTAGTTCATATTTTAACCAAATAACCAAAAAGTTACTAAATTAGCATGTTCCCAAATGAGGCCTTAGTCTTACATTTTACTTTTTTTGCTTACAAAAAATGTTTGGTACACACATGTTTTAACAACTTATTTTGAAAATAAGTGAGAGGAGGTGGCCGAAGGTAGTTGCAAGTGAGAGGTGGCGGCCGAAGATTGTTGTCAATAGATGGAGGTGGTAGCTTACGGGAGATGGTGGCCAAAGGTGGTTGCCCCCAGCAAGAGTTGGTTGCTATCGGCGAGAAGTGGTTAACAAAGGTCGAAGGTGGTTGCTAGCCATGGGAGGTGGTGGTTACAGAAGGTCGCCAATGGCGGTGACTGGAGGTGGAGGGTGGCCAAAGCTAGTAACTGAAGGAGGTCGTCAACAATGGTGGACAAAAAGGGTAATGGGTGTGTTTGGTGGAGATTATTTTAAGGTAAAAGTTGATAATCAAAAAGCAAAAGCTAAAAGCAATCATCTCCCAGCTTTTGGAAAATCGATTTTTTTTCAATTTATTTAAGTTATTTCTACCTAATAAGCTATACGCAAAAGCTGCACCAAACAATCTAGCACAAACTCCCAAATTAAAATAAGCTATAAGCTGCTTGTATAATACCCACCAAACACCCCTAATGAACAGTGGGTGATGGCAGGAGATAGTGGCACAGAGAGAAGAATGAATGAAAACTTAGTTTCAAAACGAGTGAAAAACAATTTTTTTTTTTTGGTTGCAATAATTTAATAAATTTTGCAAACTGTTTACAAATTTTTGGAAATGAAAATAGGCATGAAATGAGTTTTTGTTTATAATTTTCAAATTTTTCTAAACATAATAAAAAAAATTGGAAACATGCATGTTACTAAACGGCTCCTTAGTGCTTGTTAGGCGTCTTATGCTATTTGTTGAATATTAGTAGTTGTAATGTTGGATTTGTTGGTTGTTAGTATTTAGAATGTTGGATTCGTCATTTTTTTGGAACTATTGAGTTTTTGTCTATGTTATTTATAATTTTTTTATAAAAAAATTTTAAAATATATATATATTCATTAGAATTCACCTTGCTTCAATGAAGCCATTGCCTCGCGCTTTAGGCTTCAGGAGGCCTTGTCACCTCAGTTCATTTTTTTCCTTAAAAAAAAACTGATTATATGAATGTACCACAAGCTATGCAGCACAAATACTTACAACAGAAGTAAATTTGACTGTGTGCTCTTCTTGTCAGGTCTATCTCACGATTTCTCCAACAATGACTAAAGTACACCCTCCCCCCTGTCTACCTCTCTTGGGATATGAAACCTTGTTGTGACAGTGCTGTGTCAGTCATCCATATCAGTGCATGCTTATGCAGACACATTACAGCAATGCCAACGAATAGAAATCACAAGCAAAAGGAAGATCCTCGCAACATATTTGCAATGAGAAAAAATACTAATGTGACAAAAAGATTATCCACACACAAACTCATGTAAGTTCAGTCATCTATAACACATTTGCACATAAACAATGGCAATCAAAAGGCACCCTAAACAGTTATTTCCTTATTCTATGTAGAAGTGCATAAACAGAACTCAATAAAGCACTTCAAACAATTACATAATATTGATTTGACATCAAATTTAATCATTCCTAACAAACCAACAATTCATGTTACTTATACAAGATCTAAAATCATGAGAAGTTTATATTGTTTCCAGTACTGACGAGGAAAAGAACAAGTTGAAGCAGCAGCAACTGAGATTAGAATCTATCTATGTATCTTGAACAAAGAAGACATCTAACCTGTAATGTTCGAGAAGGAATCAGGTTTCTTCCGCACTGATGATCTGACAACAAAGACAGTTCATTGTCCAATGTGTTGTGGAACACACAATTAAATTGCTGCATTTCAAGAGCCTGCTCAACTAGATGTTCCAACCTTCTTTCAGGAATCATAACAGCTGCAGGAAGCAACTTCAGCAATTTCTCAAGAAATCTTGACCTTGAGTCTGCACCAACATTATCTTGACTGGAAAGCCCAAGTACAACAGACTGAGAAGGTAAGATAATGCAAGTAGCAAGTTCATGAACTCGGCCTGTATTGATGGAAAGGGGCACAATCTCATTCCTAAGAGTACGCAGAGCATCCATGTATTCTCCCACTTTTAAAAGCTCTACAAACTTCTGTTCCAATATCAAGAAAGATGTTGATTTCACAATGGATTCATCGGCCAGCTCAATAGTGCGCAATGTGGCCAAACTTTCATCCCACTTTCCATCCAGCACTTGCTGCATAAACAAACTTAATGCTGATGGGTGCAACTGTATCCCAGATTCTTCCTGCAGAAGAGCCCCAGTCCTATCATATCCAAGAGAGTATAATGCCCTAGTTATAATTTTCACAAATTCATGCTTCTTGAAAACTCCTTTTGAACCAATCCTTTCTCCATCTCCTTGGGAGAATAACGGCCTAGCCATCACGTCTCCCGAAGAGCCAGATACTGGCTCTAGATAAGATGAGTTGTCAAAAGATTTCTCCAAATCTCCTGGAGGAACTCTCACACGTTTCAAAGGTGGTTCAGTGTCCTCTATACCTCCCATGAAATGCCAAACTTAGCCCATGAACGTTCTAGATACAAGCAGAAAAAAACTAGAAATGATTAGAAGAAAAACATTTGCCCCCAAAAGTGCCACGTTGAAACATTTGGAAAGGAACTATTTCATGCATAACTTAGACAGGGGAGAAAAGTTGTGGAAAGCATGTATAAATAAATTTCAAACAGCAAAAATATATATATAACCAAGGAAGGAGCACAAAAAGAGCTAGCTTGTGAAAGCAAAACAATAACATGGCCGCATGGCGAGTACAGCAGTTGTTATGTAGACATGAACCTTGTGGTTCTCAATGTCCCCAGTTTTAAATGGATAATAATGGCAAGAATACAAATACAGAAATGAAATTGATCAATCATTAAACATAGGATAAAGCTTGCTAGTAAGTACTAAACATAAATATAATTATGCAGCATTTTACGCTAATTTCAGGAGTCCAAATATAGCTTTCCAAAATAGGAAAGAGGGCATAAAGCAATTTTCAAGTTTTCTAGTTAAAACAAAGAGACCAGTATTAGTTTTGCGGCCATCTCCGACTGGGGAAACAGATGGTGGGAGGCAAGCTTTCGTGTTTGTTTTACCGTCAAAGCGTGATGCAGAGGGCCGTGATTTACACTTGGAATGGTGGACACCTTGTGGTTCGGAAAGCGTTTGGTGATCGTGATGTTGGTAATCGCTGCAGTGGATTTGTGGAGGCGGATGAGATGAGACGTCGTCTGATCTGGGATGGGTTCGTCTCAGAGTTCGAAGCGCCCAAGGAATGCCATCGCTGGTCTCCGTACAGTGGGGCTTGTGGAAGTACTCGCTACCGGTGCGGGTAGAAGCCAGTCCGTTGGTGGACCCTGTTTCGCCGCCGGTGATGTCAGGATGGACAAGGAAGAGCGTGATTTGGGACGAAATGATCGGAGGATCTTCGCGAAGATGGGGGGGGACATGTATATATACACAAAGATTTGGTTTGGATGTGGATCAGGGCAGGCCAATCCGGTTTGGGCCTGGTCACCAAGCTAGGGACCGGTTGGTCGTGTGGGCCTGTTTAAGGCCCAAAATGTGACGGTTCACTTTGGGGGTAAACAGGTTTGGGCCACAGCCACTAAGCAGAAGAAAGATGGTTTGGGCTGTGACAGGTTTGTGTTGGGCCTCCAAAATGGTGACGGTTTGCTAAGGTCTAGTACAAGCGACCCACCTGTTTCGGGTCAAGACAATCCGGATGTTCATTGGGTCTTTTTGACGATTTTTGAAGGATTGGGGCTTCGCGAGCAGCACGACGGTGAGTTAGTGCCGTCGGTGGAGGAGCCCGAGCATCGGGAGGACACTGGGAGTGTAATGGCCCCAAAATGGGTGTTACAATTATTTTTCTTAATTATGCGTTAATATGAATTAATTTGAGAATATCTGTCAAAATTGGAGAAATATCTGTTGGGGCTACGACTTTGGAACTGAAATTGATGACCTTAATAGGTTCAAAAACCGAAATTGAGTACATGAATATGCTGATGGAAATTTTTAGAGCCATTTGAGAAGTTTAATTGAAAATTGATTTCGTTTAATTCGTTAAGGTGTGTTTGGATGGTTTCATTGCGACTTTACACTGTAAATTGAAGGCATTAGAGGCTTAAGAAACCATAACGGAATACATATTTGTAATTAGTGTGATTTTTAAGACCTAATACAGAGTTTTGTAAAAATCTAATTCATAATGGATTAAATTGGATATTAGATAGTATATATACATATATATTGCTTAGACTCAACAAAAGAGAGGAAGAAATATCTAAGAGAGAGAGAGACTTCTAGAGACTAACGCTGTGTTTGGTTGGAGGATTTGATGAGGGATTTGGAAAGGGAAAGGGAAAAGTTAGGTGAAATGTGAATAAAATATACCTACATTTCACCTAATTTCACATACCTTTTCCATTTCCCTTTCCAAATCCCTTTCCAAATCCCTTTCCAAATCCGCCAACCAAACACAGCATAAGAGAAGAAGATAAAGAAGAAGAGAAAAGAGTTTAGGGCCAAAACAACCATCAAAGGTAAGGATCTTTCTCTAATTTCATGAATTTGAAATGATATACTCATCAATCTATGGAATTTAAGTTGCATTTGGGAGAATTCATGTTTCATTGAGAGTGTTTGTGGGGTAAAGTGAAGGAGAATACCTATATGAACATGTATTGTTAGATTTGTGGAAATTAGCTCATAAATTCACCATGTATGACATCAAATCATGTAATTCATGTTCATAGACTTGTTTTCTTGCATGGCTTCTAAGGTTTGAAAGAAATTCCTCCATGAAAGCTTGAGTTGGAGCTTTTAACTACATGTTTGGGTTTTGACATTTAATTCATGATTTTTGATTGCTTAATGGAAATTGGATTTTGTTTTAAAGTTATGATTTTTATTTGATGTTAGAATTATTCATTCAACTTGTTTTGTTGAGTTTTGAGCATTGAATTACATGAAAATAAAGTTGATTTTGCAAAAGAATAAGGTTCCATTCAAAAGCAAAAGTTCGGACTAAAAATGTACCCAAACCGCTCGAGCGACCAATCCCTTTTTGGCCAAAATTGCATTTTGAAGTTCCACCGCTTATCCGACCAAGGCCACTGCACAAGCGGCCAGGCTACCGCATGTATGGCTAAACAAGGTAGATTTTTCAATTTTGTTTTCTTTCTGTTTTCTGACTTCTGAGCCTTCATTTACATGGTTTTCACGTGTAGTTTATATCCATAAACATCTCATAAGCATGAAAGGAAGTAAAAGAAACATGGAAGTAACTGAATGAGCAAGTAGTGGATAACTAAATAAGGTTAAGAATCAACTGTATAACTCGAATGTGTGTTGAGAATTTGTGCTATGAATGGTTGTGTTTGTAGGCCAAGACTCGAAGATCGAGCCACCGGTTTTGGAAGCCCACTGTGAGTAATATTTTTGTAAAGATAGGTTGATATGAACTATGTTTCTACTATTATGCGATAAGTTATAATTTCTGAAATGTTATTTTGATTATGTGAACGAATGTCTTATTTGCGAATCTATTATGGCATCCATAGATAGTCCCAAGTCATAGGGGGCGGCATGTAAATGCGGGTCCATGACATATATGTGATACGAGATCTCGTTAGCTACTTCATTGCAGTGACATGTGTTTAATCGGTTTTCGGAACGTATTACTCTAGTCGGAAGACGATACGTGATATATTCTATGAAAGGCAACATTATGTTATGTTTTGATATAAGACTGATATGAATTATTGTGTCATGATTTGTTTTACGGATATGATATATTTAGAATTCGTTCACTAACCCATTTACTTTAATGTTATTTACTGGGCTTTATCTCACTATTTTTAGGTATATGTATAGGTGAGTGTTCTGGAGGGCAAGTCTAGAAGGAGACTTTAGCCGAGCCACCATTTTGAAGCCTACCAAGTTGATTTGTGTGCCTCCGAGTTAGGTCTGGAACGCCATTGTCAAGATTTTGGTCATGAAGAACATTTTTGACACGTGCATATGTTTTATATAAAATATTATGTTATAAGTTATTTAATGTTATGTGGGTAAATTAACGCTTATGTTTGTTCACATAGTTGCACAGCTCATTGGACTTTTAGTATTTTTGTATATTGTTTCCGCTAGCCCTGATTAATTTTGATTGTACAGGAAGGCCTTTGGTAATCCAAGGATTACTAGCCAGTTACGACGCCAAACTTTTAGGGGCGGGTTTAGGTCGTGACAGGGAGGCCGTCGTCTAGTGCTCAGCATCCTGAGTATCCTCGAGATAGGGAATGCTTATCGCATCATGAGAGTCCAACGTCAGAGGAACAGCATTGGATTATGTCAGGATCTGGGGGAAATTGCATGGAGATGTAGTCCGCAGACAAAACTCGGTGGGCCAATATGGAAGACAAGTTGGCGATGGTGATTCGGCCGGCGAAATGAGGTATTGAGATAGACATGTTGACTGTTGCGGAAGAAAAATGAGAGTCGGAGGCAGAGAAGGTGTGTAGACACTCCATTTTGACTGGCTCTAAAACTTGGGCGCTTTCTTTTGGTTACCCGATGATGACAATTAGAATGTGTTTCTCACAGAATCCTCAGTAAAAGAGATGGAATTTGAGCTTTAATACCAACCTTCACACATTTTTGGCCAAACTATTTTACACCTTAAAACCCTCTTTTCAAAATATTTTTTCAAATGTTTCTACAATATTCCGAGGCTTCCATTTCAATTAAAATATTGCACTTTTCAATAAACCGAGTAAGGACAAAGTGGAAATAAATGGAAAGGAGGTGAACTCTTTGAAAAAATATTTAAAAAATATATTCTTTATAGGTTTGGATTTGAGGGAAATTGGAGGGGATGAAAGAGAACTAGTTTAGGAAAAGAATGAGCGTCAAATCATTAAGAAGGAAATGAACAGCCTTTAATAAATTAAGCATATCTCTTTATACACTTGGAATTTAAATGTAAGACTACCACTATTGGAAAGTAGACTTATAGGGCTTCAATTTAGACCCAAGAATAACCTTAAACTGAGTCCGGATAAGGGAGATATGCCCGTTTGAATTTGGGCTTATGATCAGATTTTGTTGACCTAAAATGAACAGTTTTCACTAAATTAGGAATATCTCTTTGTACACTTGGAATTTAAATGTGAGACTACCACCATTGGAAAGTAGACTTTTGGGACTTCAATTTAGACCCAAGAATCACCTAAGAACGAGTCCAGATAAGGGAGATATGCCCATTTGAAGTTGAGCTTAAGAACAGATTTTGTTGAACCGGCCCAAAATAGCATCAAACCTCTTTTTTTTTTTTTTTTGGTTCGGTTGGGACACCTCATTAACTTATTTTCTGATATATTCACCACCAAATATATATACACTCAGCCTCCATTACCTAAGGCTTGATCCATTATAGATAATGCTCCACTTTTGTCTCTCATTAGCTCCATTAGTGCTCCATTAGCTTCAATATCTTCCTTTTGTCTTCCACCTTGCCTTCCACCATTTCTCTACTTGCTTAGCTTATATATATACATCAGATTGTTGAGAGAAGCAAGAGGATAGATTAAGGAGAAAACATTTGAGCTAGAGAAAAGAGGAAGAAATGAGAGAAAAGTTGAGTTTTTGAGTTAAACACACTCCTATCTTCCAAAACACTTCCAAGCTTCCATAGCTACTGAAATTCCTCATTTCCATACATCAAAACCACCCCAAAAATTCTGATATAACCAAAGATCAATTGCCTTGATCATAAGGAAGAGTGTTTAGTGATTAAAAGTGAGAAAAATTAGAGAGTTAGCCACTTTCCATACCATAAACTCCATAATTTCGAACTGAGGATTTGAAAACACACTTCATACACTTGAGGGTGATCAAGAGAGAGTTTGTGAACTACGGAGTTCATTCTTTCCTTAGAAGGTGAATTTCACAGACCTTTTATTTTCTTGCATTTCTTACTTATTTTGCTCTTTTACTTTGATTTATTGTTATGTTGTATATTGTTGTAATATAATTGAAAATGGTGAATTAATGTCCCATATATGTTGTTTTTAGCATGAGAAAGAGACCTTCCATGCTAAATGGTTTAATCTCTTCGGAGGTTCATTACTAGGGCATTACATCTCTCATGCCAAGAACAACTCATTGTCTGACACTTCTTTCCATTTAGAGGACTTAAACTCACCATTGAACTTAATGAATTAAAGAACAGATGGTAATTTAAAATTGAGTAACTAAAATTGAAGCTAAAATGATGCAAGATAATAATTTGGTTATATTCGATCGGACGTTAATTGAACACATGGAAACTTGAGGCAATTTATACTCATTAGTGATTAAATGATTCAAGTTTCCAATGTCACCACTTCCCTTGATCAATTCATGAAAAGAAAAAGGTTAGAGTCATATTTTGTTGCATTTATTGAACTTGCACACTTTGATTCACAAGCCATCATGCAATGAAATTGTTTGAGTTAATGGTTTGTGGCTTGAGTTTACTTCTCATTTGATTCATTCATGAAAAAGAGGGGTGCGTTGTGCAGACAACGCTAGAGAATACCCTATGCATGCTCTGTTTGTCCTCTGTTGCAACAAGGTGAACTGGGCAGCAGTGGCTGGCAAGCCACTTTCCATGACCGGCAGGTGGCCGGCAGACCACCTTTGATGGCTGGCAGGCTACCACTGGTGGCCGATATCCCTCACCAGTGGCCGGCCGGCCGGCCACTAATGCAAAATTCAGCAGTGTGTTCCTTTGGCAGAGCAAAGCCATTCTAGAAGTGGGCAACAGTGTATGTGTTCTATTGTGCAACAGAGGCTCTCTAGAAGCAAAACAGTGGCTTTTCGGGTGGAAATCGAACATGCGCATGAACATTCCTCGCTTCCCGAGGCGAAGTAATTAGTTGTTTAGCTTACTTACTTCTTTTAATTATACTTATGTTGTAATTATTTAATTAGTTAAAGTAGCTAATTAGTTGTGAGTTAATTTATTTCATTTGGTTTGTAATAGTTAATTAATTAGCTTAGTTTAAATAGTTAGCTAGTTAGTTTATTCATTCGGACTCTCCTTCGTGAGAGTATAATGTTGTAATAATATGTATGTCTTCCAACCCCACGTCTTTCTCCATTTTATTTAACTGTTTATGATGGTTAGTATAGGGACATCACGTTTAAATTAGCATTCTTCGTGTTTACATCCACTTGTATTGCATGCACCGAGGCTTGGTTCATCATTCCAACTGCTTTGTTAGTTTAATACTTATTTGAATACATGCTTAAATCACATGTTATCAATTGATTCATATGCCATGTTAAGTAGCCAAGCCTATTTTAGATTGTATATCACATGTGTTGCATTAGTCATATTGCATAGTTAGAAATTATGCATTTTTTCTAACTCTCTTATGTCTTTTTGGCTTGGAATACTAGATGAGCCTTTACTCGCTTTAGCATATTGCATGAGTATGATTGTTGCCATGTCTAGCATGCT
The DNA here is from genome assembly GCA_036172215.1 of Camellia granthamiana. Classification (NCBI taxonomy): domain Eukaryota; kingdom Viridiplantae; phylum Streptophyta; class Magnoliopsida; order Ericales; family Theaceae; genus Camellia; species Camellia granthamiana. The sequence continues at coordinate 123,608,978 of CM069913.1, forward strand.
TACCATGAGGCTAAGTGCGTAATTGATATACCTGCTTGTATGCCTGTGGATGAAGGCTAATTGCTTGAATTGGAATAATTTGAGCCATGCACATTTAAGCCCACTTTTCAGGTGGCAAATTCACAAACTCTTTTCAGAAAATAAACATGACTCAAGTGTTCCAATCTTATTTTACATTCACAAACTCTTATTTTCACATAGTAATGCTAGATTAATAACCGGAACAAGAACATATAATGTAAAATAAGATTCATATCATGATTAGTAGAGGCCGATCTTTGATCGGGCGAGTGGGGGGTGCTCAATTCATGACCTTCTCCTCTTGTACCTAAGTTTCCGAGTCGAGACAATCTTGGTGATGACGGACACGTGGCCTTTGGCACGAGTCATGGGTTTCCTAAATTTTTCAAAAATAAAACATTTAGGTGGTAACTCTGTATCTGGCAAAGCAGTCTATTTTTTGAAATTTGATTCAAAATCGATTTTCCAAAAGATTCGCCAGATTTGGACTCTTTGATGTTTATTTATTTCACATTGCACTTGTGGAATCAGATTCAGAACCGCAGGAGTCCGATACTGTAGGGCTTATTTCGAGTTCCGAAAGGGGGCGCGAAAAAGTCGAGCTGCAAGGTGTTTCTGGAGATGATCCTCCTTATGCTGAAGAGGTTTCGGCTTGGGTGTTGAATTGAATCAATGGGGTGAGTCAACTTCTGGGTGTTTCTTTTAAAAGACATGAGGACGAGGCTATGAAGTATTTACTACGATTGAAGAATCTTGGAGATGGGGTGCTCTCTCTTGACAGAAGGTACAATATGTCAACTAGAATGGGAAGAAAGCCAGGGAGTTACGAAAGCTGGAGTACTCCATCAATTATGATCAGGTTTTGGAGGGATGGTTTGGGACACAAGAAAGGGATATGGAAATCAATTGATGTTATCACGCGGTTACAAATCTTGTCTCAGAATATGCGATGCTTAAACGATCCAGGAAAAATGGTGTTAGTCCGATCTCTACTTAGAAGCGTTAGGGCGGATGTGGTATGTCTTCAGGAAACAAAAATAGAATACATTGGTGGGAAGGTTATAAAGGAGCTTTAGGGGGGCAATTTGTGGACTGGACCTATTTACCTGCTCTTAGGGCAACAAGTGGAATTCTTGTGTGTTGGGACCGGAGAGTGGTGGAGATGGAGGATGTAGAGGTGGGCGGTTACTCATTATTGTGTTTGTTCAGCTGTATTGCGAATAAGTTTTGATGGGTTTTCACTATGGAGCGGGCCAACTTTTGGAATGAGCTACAATATATTACTTTTCGTTGGGGGCTTTCTTAGTGTTTGGGTGGCTATTTTATTGTGGTTCGAAGCATAGAGTAGAAGTTGGGAGCCATTTCGATGGTGGGGTCTATACAGGCATTTTCCTCATTTATTGATAAGTTGGTGTTGGTGGATCTATCGTTTCAAGGTGATGATTATACTTGGTTTGGAGATAGAGCAATGTCTTGGATTGATAGATTTCTGGTCTTAGGGGAGTGAAATGAGCATTTCTCACAGGTGGCTCGATTGAGATTACAGTGCCCGGTGTCAGATTATTGACCAGTTCTATTGGATAGTGGTGGGATCAAAGGGGGATCGACGCCGTTTCAGTTTGAGCATATGTGGTTGATATCCGAGGGTTTTGGAAAGATAACAAAGAGCTGGTGGGATAGTTTCAATGTATTAGGGGAGCCCAATTGTTGTTTAGCTTAGAAATTGAAATTGCTCAAGATTGAATTGAGAAGATAGAATATAGAGGTTTTTGGTCGATTAGAGGTTCAGAAGGCTAACACTATAGGCTACAGTAGTGATGCAGGGGTTGGATGAGAAAGAGGTTGGGAAAATATTGACTGAGGAGGACTTGGTTTGTCAAGATGCAATTCGTAAGGAATTTGGGCATGTTACTCATATGGAGGAGGTTAGTTTCCACCAGAAATCTAGGTGCTTGTCGTTAAAGGATGGGGATCGGAATACGAGTTTTTTTTCCATCATATGGCCAATGCTCATCGGCGAATGAACCAGATAGGCAAGTTGCGAGTCAATGGAATGGAGTTCTCATCCTCAAAGGACATCAAAGCAGGCATAGCGGGCTTTTATGAGCATTTATTTTTGGATGATTGGGACACTTGGAGACTAAGCTTGGATGGATTACTTTTGATGTTATTTCTGAGGTGGATTGTGTTCTGTTGGAGAGGCCATTCACAGAGGACGAGGTGTTCAGGGCTTTGCAAAGTATGCCTATGGATAAGGCTCCTGGGCCTGATAGGTTTTCTATTTCCTTTTTTTAGCACTGTTGGAGGGTGGTGAAGGTGGATGTGATGGCTATGTTTGAGCAGTTTTATCAGACAGTGCAATTTGAGAAAAGTCTTAATGCGACGTTTGTTGCTATGATCCCAAAGAAATGAGGGGTAGAGGATATTCGGGATTTTCGGACTATTAGCCTTTTAGGTAGTGTTTATATGTTATTGGCCAAGGTTTTGGCGAACCGGCTTCAAGGTGTGTTGGATGGGGTGGTATCCGAGTCCCAAAACACTTTTGTGGGTGGTCGGTATATTTTAGACGCAGTGTTAGTGGCTAATGAGTGTATGGATTCAAGGCTACGGCAGGGAAATGATGGGATTATTTGTAAATTAGATATTGAAAAGGCATATGATAATGTAAGTTGGAAGTTTCTTTTGTATGTGATAGAAATGGTGGGCTTTTGGAAAAGATGGATGAGTTGGGTTTAGTTTTGTATCTCCACGGTGCAAATGTCGATGTTAGTCAATAGATCCTCGGCTGGTTTCTTTCTTATGCTTTGGGGGTTACGGCAAGAAGATCTGTTGTCCCCGCTTTTGTTTATTTTGATTATGGAGGCGCTAAGGCGGCCGTTATCAAGGGCGGTTCAAGGTGGCTTGTTGAAGGATTTTAAGGTGGGAACGGATCTATCTACTCTGGTGGTATATCATTTTTTTTACGTGGATGATGCCCTTATTTTCTGCAATGTGGATCCAGATTAGATTGTGTATTTGAGGTGTGTGTGTTGTTGTGCTTTGAGGTAGTTTCGGGGTTACAGGTGAATCTAGCAAAATCTAAGTTAATTTCAATTGGTGAGGTGGATAAATTACCAATCTTGGCAGTTATTTTGGGGTGTAAGGTGACCTTTCTATCGGTTTCTTATTTGGGCCTACCTTTGAAGGCTTCATTCAAGGCGAATAGGGTGTGAGACGAGGTGGTGGATCGTGTGCAACGACAATTGGCGGGTTAGAAGAGGCAGTATTTATCCAAAAGGGGGCACCTCACACTGATTAATAGTGTTTTGTCAAGCATCCCCATTTACTTTATGTCCGTTCATGTGATTTCGGTGTCAATGGTAAAGCAGATTGGGAAATTACAAAGGGATTTCCTATAGGGTGATGAAGAGGCGGTTACTCATTATCATTTGGTGGCTTAGGATTAGATTTGTAAGCCTACGGAGAAAAAGGGTTTAAGGGTTCGTTATCTGACTGTGTTTAATATGGCTTTGTTGGGGAAGTGGTTATGGCGTTTTGTGGGGAAGAGAGATCATTTATAAAGGAATGTGGTAATGGCAAAGTTTGGTTTAGGCCGAAGTGGTTGGTGTTCAGGGAGAGTAGGCCAATCCCATGGTCGTGGGGTCTGGAAGGGGATTTGGTTAGCGTAGGAGGATTTTAGAGGAAGGCTCGGTTGAAGATAGGGATTAGGAACTGCGTTCGATTCTGGCATGATAGGATGTGTGGTGAGCTTTCTCTAGAATTGACACTTTTATAGAAGTGGTTTAAAGATTGAAAGATGCATTTAGAAACCATTTTTAAGAAATTCGGAATTTTGGAAATTTTACAGACCACTTGAGCGGACAAATTATCGCTCGAGCACACATTGAAGGCTTCCAATACTTTTGCAATCTTTTACAGACCGCTCAAGCGACCAAAAGTTTGCTCGAGTGAACAACTCTTATCAGCATATTTTGGAAAAGTTGCATTTATTTCATATTTTCAATCTCATCTTTTCTCAAGCATTCTTAGGCAAGAATTATGACTCAATGAAGATTAATAAGCTAACAATCAACATAAATTAGTTGGTTAAGGAATAAGTCATTGATTTAATAATAATTGATTAAGAAGCCAAGTAAGAAATTGGTCTATTTGGAAAAGGACTTAGTAATGAAAGAATAATAAAAGAATATGTGAAATGAGAACCCGATTCATTTGAATAAAGAAAGAATAAGCGTAGTAGAACTTCAGAATATTTTGACAGATAAAAACAAGAAAAGTCAAGTTTGATCAAGGAAGTGATGTTGTATTTCAATGTATATATGTTATGTGTTTGTGTAGGTCACGCTAACGTTTGCTTGATCTATTTGATCTGCTTCTTAAGCTATTTATGAGTAACAACTCTGTAAAGTTATGTTTAATTATAAGTATTTTTTGACTGAAATGATATGATCTGTTTTTTGAAATTCTATTTTATGAATCATGAATGAATATCCATTTTTCTTAAATGTATTTATGGCATCCTTAGTTCACGTGGCCCTCGTCCGGGGGTAACAATACTGTGGCCAATATGCACGTGGCCCTCACCAGGGGATTACAATACCGTGGCTTATGTTTATGTGGCCCTTGTCTGGGGGTAACAATACCGAGGCCTATGTTCACGTGGCTCTCACCTGGGGGTAACAATACCATGGTTATTTGTGTACAAAGATGTTGACCTTTATGGTCGTCGATACCGACTATACATGTGAGTTTTTTGACCAATTTGATCTGTTAGCTAATGGATATACCACATATAACTGTTCACAAATCTGAATATGTATACGAATATGTTTATGACATAAACTCTGATTTCTGAATTTGTGATGGACATCATTCATAAATCCTTTACCTTGTTGTTATTCACTGAGCTCCAACTCACTGTATTATTTATGTATGTAGATGATCAAGCGTGTGACCAGGCTTAGAGGCTTCTGTCTGGACTCTGTCTTGTCAGCCAACCTATGTGCCTCCCATAGAGGTTCCGAATATGTCAAGTGGTCATGGCTATGTAATTAAAGTTCAAGTTTTTGTTTATTCTGTAATTAGGGCTACGTCCCTTTTTGTCTTATCCATATAAATGTGATATTGTAAGGGTGATGTATGATATATATATATAGAAAGTTTAAAATTTTTCCATCCCATATATGTATGCACAGCTCAATGGACGTTGCATATTTGTTATTTGCTTCCACTGATTTTTGATTTAGAGGCCTTCGGTAATTTACGGATTACTGGCCGGTTACGATGCTAAACCTATAAGGGTGGGTTTGGGTCGTAACAGGGTGTCTCGCCGTGAGAATGTGGCTCAATGATTAAAGACATTAAGACTTTAGTACAACATCATTGTCTGGTTTTTGGTGCCATAGGAAAGCTAATAGTGCCGCCCACTGGGTCGCTCGTGTGGGGTTGAGAGGTTCTCTTCCAGTTAATTGGATGGTCAACCCTCCCCCCGAGCTTGTTTGCTTTGTTTCCTAGTAGATGCTTGTTTGCTCTGTTTATGTTTCCTTGTAGCTTGGCTGGGTTATTGTTTATAAAATTTTTGGCGTTCAAAAAAAGAAAAAAAGAAAAATGTTGGTTTGATTTCAATAGGTAGTTATCTTTTTGAACAAATTGTGTCATTTTGGCTTAAAGAAATTAGAGTTTGGACTTAATGGCCCAAAAGATTCAAAAATAGACCTATGACTTGAGTACCCAATTATATTCAATGAGATTACTCCCTAATTGTGATGTCCTGGGTCATTGACCCGATTTGATTATGCCTTTTCAAATTGTTTGTCTAACTGTCTTAAGTGTCGTTTGACATGTCGGTGTTGTGAATTGATTCTTGTTAAATCGACTTAACATTTTCCCGAGTTAGAAAATTTGAGTTTTAGGCATTAGAACGGAGACAAATAGTGTGGACACCTTGGGAACACTTTTGTGTTACCCCGTGGTCCCTACATATGCAGCCAGGAAGGCCCACGTGTACGGATAGGTGTAGTAGAAAAGTTGGATTATGGGCATAGGCTCACATGTGCGGAAGGCTAGGGTCGCACGTGCAGGGAGTTGTGTCGCACGTACAGCAAGGAAGAGTCACCACCTGGCACACATTGCAGAAAACCACACGTGCTCCAGGGGGCACTGCACATGTGGGAGAGGCAACTGCATGTGCGGCCAAGGGCTCTACTAGTGTGGGGTTCTATGTTTTAGCCTCGAATTTTGGACCCATTTTCACTCAAATCTGATCCCTCCTCTCCTTTTTGAGTCATTTCTCACAACTCTCTCTCTAACTCTCTTTTTCTCTATTTCCTTTCCCATTTCTACATAAAATTTTACAAACACTTCCATCCTAACAAATCCATCAAGTTTTGGAACCTAGTTCTCAAGGGCATCGTTTTGGTCGAAGTAGATCAATTTTCCAGTGACGTCAAATTTGGGCCTTTTCTCTCTTTTGTTCCTCTAAGCTTTGAGGTAAGGATTTTCTTAACGTTGTGTATGTATTTTAACTATATTATTTGCGATTTTGATAGTTATAACTATTTTGAAGATTAGAATTTTGTTCAAATTATATTTAATGCACAAAAAGAGGAGAAATTATTGAATATCTTACCAAATTTTCAATTGTTTGCTTGATATGGTTGTGGGATAATTAAATTTAAGAAATTTACTTTATGATGAGAAACCCCAAATTTTTTTCATAAACCATAGAATATTGAGATTTGAGAAATTGGTTTTGTGTTTGAGAAATTATCGAATTCTCAGAAAATTATGAGCATTTGTTGTGTTGAGAAAAGAATATCGTGAATTTGAAATATTACTCCTATTTTTGGAGTTATTAAGAATGTTGAATTATGCTCTATATATTGCCTAAATTAGAATACATTAAAATAGAGATAATTATTTTGGTAACCAGTGGAGAGTTGTATTGACAGTATTATAGAAATTTTATGTGAACTAGGTAAATTGAAAGATTTACAAGTCATGCATATCATTGAACATTCACATGATTTTCTGAATTTAATTTATTCCTATTTTGAAAAATGCATTGTGAATTTTTGAAATTATTAAAAACAATTGAAATGTATTTAGAAAATGGGGTAAATACATTGGTAAATTTGGTTAAGGAGTATGAATTGTTGAGAATTAAATTGGCTTTAGGTCCACAATGAAAGTTCTAAAATATGCGCGGAGTAGGTTTTGATTTTCTTCCAGTTAAAAGCCAGTAAAGTAGTTTTGATAGTGCTCAATGAGACTATTTGCAGGCGTATTTACCGTCCCTTATTTTATCGAAAAGAATGTTTGATTTGTAATGGTTTTTGAACAAGTGCATCGCATGGGTTTTGGCATGGTATTTGATTTGCATTCACTTCATGATATTGTTAAATTTCATGCACTTCATTAAGATTATCTCTATTGAGCTTTATGATTATCTCTATGTAGAAAATTATTTTCAGGTGCTGACGGTGTGCCTCAAGGTGATGGCCATGAAGGATTTTGGAGCAAGAGGATTTTGGAGCACAAGGCTCATTTATGTTTCTTATTTTGTATCGCCAAGGGCTTGTATGTTTTAGGATGTAAAATCCACTTTTGACGTAACTTGTGGTCTTTAAGGCATAAATTTGTATTTATTTAGCCTTCATTATCATAGTCACATGCTATAGATTCATATCCTATGAATGATGAATGTATTAGCGCAAGTGATCCTATTTTGTAAATCTGTAGATGAAACTCATAAATGAAATATAAGGATTTTAGTATGAAATGACCATTGAATTGTTAGCTTCCACATGAATAATGAATTGAATGTGAGTTATATTTGTTAGACCGGGTTTCAGTATTTTGTGGGTGTTACACCAATAGAAAAAAGTTTTCTCCAACTCAAGATCTCAAATGATGTGACATCTTATGATTGGTTAACGAATTAAATAATTATTTGTTATTTATTTTAGGTAACTTATGTATTTTTTTGTAATTAAATTTTTATCTAAAAATATACAATTCAATTTTGGTAATTTTTAGATGATTTATCACCTGAATTTTTTGTTTCATGATCAAATTGTTCCACAATTGTATTACACAATTAAAACCCGTTGAAAATCTGACTGCATTGGGCGATATTGTGTGATAAAAATATGCAAAAAGTTCACTGGAAAAAAAACACAAAAATATGCCATTTTTCATTATTACTTGTTTTTGACAATAAAATTTCAGAGTTGTTCACAAATATAAAAAAGTTACTAAGGACAAAAAAAATGAAATAAACAAATTCACAAATTTAAACAAACATAATTTTTGTTGCGGAACAGTTTGATCCTACAAAAAATAAATAAATAGAATAAAAATCAGCTGATGAATTATTCAAAAATTGTAAATATTAAATTTTATATTTTTAGATAAAGATTTAATTACAAAAAAAAGAAGATAAATAAGTTATTTAAAATAAATAAGATCCCAAATATAAGTTTCCTTAAACTGTACAATCTCTTAACCAATTATTATTATATACAAGGTGCCACGTTACTTGGATTGTAGAAATTCCTCCATGCTAGGTTGGAGGAAACCTTTTCCCCTTGTTTAATTGGTCAGTGTCTAAAATCACAATTTTTACTTTAATAATACTCATTTAATTCCCAAAGTGAAGAATAAAAGGGTAAAATTATTAAATTATGTGTAATTATAATATACATACACACACATATATATATATATACAGTAAGTGCACAGTGGACTAAAAGCTCGAATAGAAGCTTTTCATGAAAAAAATTCACTGAGAAAGTGGAAGATTCTCTATTGCCCTAAACCAAAAGGATGAAAGAAATGAAAAGAGAGAGAATATAAAGACAGGATCTGTACAGAAAAATTAAAATATATCAACTTAAAAGTGGCAAAAATAAATTTTTAAGGGAAAAGAAAACAATCAACAGACTAGTATGTTATTATGTGCCTACAGATTACAAAGTCATGAATTCCTTGAAAAACATTCTGTTAGTTAGGAAACTACTCTGAGAGGAGAGTAGAGGAGAGAGTGCAGTACAGATTGCAGCAAGATTACCAGCAGTAGTAGGTATCTCTATACATCCACCGAAGTAACCCCCATTCAAGAAGGCTTGACACTTTTATATCTGAGTTGAGAATCTCTGAAAGGGATATATATATATACATAATGGAAGTGTCAAACATTGTCTGGCCAGAACTCCCTGAAAAAGGCCCGCTCAAATTCCTTCTCTCGCAAATGCTTTTCAAACTCTTGCATTTTCTTCACCCTTTTAGAGATGGCCTTTGCTTTCTTTCCAGAACACACCTAACATAAGTAGTGACATCATTAGCAAGCAATGACACAAAAAAGGTTGAAGCAACAGTAATTTAGGGGCCATACACAGATGGCGGTAGTAGTAAATGGGTACTCCAAGACTACAATACAAGTATACATCAACACAAAGGGTCCAGCCCAGGTACACAATTATATGCTAAAAGTAATGATATTCTCTCTCTCAACCTATCGTTGCCCTCCAGCCAGTTTAGCATTGAGAGTGATTTGTCTAGCAGGAATTGTGTGGAAGGTTACACTCACTCTCATTTTCTTGTTGAAACGACACCGTAAGGATTGTGCCATTTTTTCTCATACTGTGGCAAACAACAATCTTCAACGACAAAGATGAGTCATCACCAGAAGAATTAAGGAACTAAACAAATGGAAGACGCCAGAAAGACACCTCTAAGGCAAAATGAGCAGCACTTCCACCCTAAAACCATAACAAGTCACACCAATCCATACGGACGAACTCGACAACCATGGACTCGTTAAAAATGCTAGAAGAATGGATTGAGCTTTGGGTAAAATCATTGACAATCTCAAAGAAAAAATCCAAAAGTTGCAGGAACAACTTGAAAAGAAAAAGGTGCCAGAGCCCCGCAAGACCAAGGAGAGAGAGTAGAAGGGCGTTGGCAATCACGCCAATGAGAGTCTTACAAGGGTTCAAAGTCACTAGAAGATGAAATGGAGAGCAATCCAAACTATAGACAAGAAGCAAAAATCAGAGCACAACGCAAAACTCATAGCCAGTTGAATAGAAGTAGTCCAACCAAGATCTAACCAAGACGTAGAAACATTGCACAAAGAGTGCGGATTCCAACCTAGGGTCACGATAGATAAAGTCTAAAGACAATCTCAGAATGTGGTTGGTTGGATCATCTTGAATGAATGAAGGTAACACAACCAAAGGCATAGACCAAAGGGATATCAAGCAAATCTCTGCTTCTTCCCCATCTAAGGAGATAGAAAGAGAATCCTCACCAAAGAAGTTATTGCCTCCAAAGTTTACCACGTACTATGGGAAGTCAGACCCAGTGAGCCACATTTTGGCACTAAAAACAAACGATGGCCCTTTGGGAACCACGCATTAATGTGTACTATGTTCCCTTCTAGTTTGGGAGAGGTGGTCCTCAAATGGTTCCACAAATTGACACCGCGATCTATCTATAGATGGGATCAACTAGTAGAAGCATTACATCAAGGTTTACTACCAACAAGCACCCCGGAAATCGATGTCAGTGAGCCTAGGGAATATGCTCGAAGGTACAGGGAGGCTTATAATGAAATTGTGCACTACATAAACAGTTAGCTATTGCATCCTTCAAAATCGGCCTCTCACCAGAGTAAGTTTATCAGTCTTTGACTAAGTAGGCTTCATCCAGCATGGCTGACCTCATGCAGATGATCAAAATACTAAAGTGGAGCAAGATATTAGCTAAGCAGAGGTACGAGTCATGTCCCCAACAAGAACAAACAATAAGGAATCAGAGAAAGAGCAGGGAGGCTAAAAGCAACACAGATGAAGCATGGGAATGGCCAGAAGACTTGTCAGGAAATCAACATTGTCTTCAAGGAGCCTATTGACAAGATCCTTGACCAAATCAAAGCTCACCGGTATTTCCAATGGGCTTAAAAGATGTTCGGGGATCCCAGAAGGAGAATCCAGAGCCTCCAATGTGCCTACAAGAAAAAGAAAGGTCATCTCACTAAGAACTACCAAAATCTAAAGTGCCACTTGGATAATGCACAGAACCAAACAGGAGGTCCAATTCCAATCGGGGTCATAAAATTGACCCATGGACTCATAGACTCCACATAGAGGTGGGCAAATGCCTAGTGGCCTGCCCACCCACCCATCCTGCATTTTTTAGGGCTTGGGATTAATATTTAAGCCCATTGGGTAGGACAGGGCATGGTTGGGCTGGGCTGAACTTTTAGGCATGTTAGGCTTGGGAATAGTCCTTGAGCCAAACCCGGCCCAACCTAACCCAATTATTAATATATTTTAAATTACAAATATACCCCTTGAGATTTGCTTAAAATATGAATTGTCCCCTATGATTTTAAAAATTACAAATACCCCTTTATCAGAATTTTTTATTTAACAAAATTAATAGAAAAAAATGAAATTCCTAACTACTCTTCTATACAACAATTAAATTACTTGAATTGCTAATTGAAATATATTTCTGACATCATTAAAATTTGTTAATTGAATTGATGATTTATTAATAAAATTGGCCATTTGTTATGCAATTAGAAACTTGAAGGGCGGGATGTAATTTCTAGAACCGCAAGAGGTAATCCGTATTTTAAATAAACATCAGAGGGTGTATTTGTAATATACTTTTTAGGGTTAATTACACAGACCTTCCCTGAGGTATTTGACAACTACAAAAACCTCCCTTGTGGTTTCTGAAATTACATTAACCTTCCTTACTTTTGCTGACAATATACAAAAACCTCTCCTTCATTATCTAACTGTTAAATATGATAACAAAATTTCTTATGTCAACAAATTTTAATTTCAAAATTCCAAAAATACCCTTATTCTCTTACATCATTCGTTGTCACTACAACCAAACATCTCACAACAGTATATTATTTTGACAACCAAACAACCATCTTCTTCCTCTTTCCCCACATCCACCGTTCCAATAAATCCACCACCATCTTTGTCACCCACCCCATTACCTCCACCATTATTACAAAGCCACCATCTCTTTGTCACTTGTTGGCAAGCCACAAATCATACTTTGGTAAGTTAGATTCCTTACTAATATATATATACACATATAGATGTAGATATATACACAGGAAAAAAAAATAAATAAATAACAGAGAGGCTGAGTATTGAACAGAGCAAATTAATATGAATTTTGAAGATATTATATAGATGTATATATATGTCTCTGCATATGTTTGAGATGCAAAGAACAAAAAACAAAATAAAATAACAATAAAGGCTAGGACATATATATATTAAATCTGATTTGTAAATATTTTATATGATTGAATCTAATTTGAACATATATATATATAATGTGAAGCATAGAGCTACAAAATAGAGACCCAAACCCATTACATTGTTGTCCAAATTGTAAAGTGAAGCAGAGTTCTACATCGTCACCAAAAATCAACCCACTGCTCATTTATAGAATATGAATTAATTGTTTTTGCAATATTAACTAATTGAATGGAGTGAGGGTGAGTGACTGGATAATGGAACTATGGAGTGATTTAGAGAGAGGACATGGTGAAGTTTAGAGAGAGAAGGGGCCAGGTGAAGAAGATGGGGGAATGGGATTGTGTGTGGTGAAGTCAATGACAAGGGAGGAATGTTTATTTTGAATTTTTTATAGGAGGGTATCTTTGTCGTTTTAGTGGCAATGTTAACACTGTTGGGTAGACAATTCTGATAGGGGAGGTCAGTGTAATTTTAAAAACTACAAGGGCAGTCTCTATAATTGCCAGATACCTCAAGGGAGGTATGTGTAATTAACCCTACTTTTTATATTATTAATATACGTATATAATTTACTAGTAATTTTTGTTTAAAATAAAATAATATCCTGAAAAATACACCTACAAAGCTTTGACTTACGATAAATGGACAATAACTAAATATCTCTTCATCATACCACCAGTGATGAGGTTCCCATTTGAAAAAGGGGTGGACAAAACTCAAGGAGACCAACTCACCTTGCTTTCTAGCCGCACTAAAGAACAACACCATGACAGAACATTTGAGAACAACAGAGGTGCCCAATCAACCAATCTTGGAAGATATAGGAGCACAACCCACCAAAAAAGTGGAGGAGAATTTGAAGAGATTCCAAATAGATCAAAAGCATGCCAACAAGCATTTTTTATTAGCATATCACAGAGCGCCAGAATGACTTGGTAAGCAAGCAACCACTTATGTAGGCGCCTATGCTATTTCTTTCTTCTTTCTTTTTTAGTTTAGTGATAGTTAGTCATGATGAGGAACAAGAGCTCATTTCCTTCTTTAAAATTTAGAGGCCTTTGCTTGGACACCATATGGTATGCCTGGGATAGATCTAATTTTACATGCCATAAGTGGAGTGTGGATCCCAAGCATAATTCCAAGGTGTAGTGGAGAACATCATTCGTTGTCCAACAACATGCAGAAGCAACCATTGAAGAAGTCGAACGGCTATTGGAGGCAGATGTTATTCAAGAAGTCTATTATCCTAAATAACTAACATTGCGGTCTTCAAAAAAAAGAATGGCAAGTGAATGGTTTAAGTAAACTTTACAAGTCTTAATAAAGCATATTCAAAAGATAGCTTCCCACATTCCAAAATCGATCAATTCGTGGATGCTACTGCATGACATAGGTGGTAGAGATTTTAAACAAATATAGACTAAGAAGTATGGACACAGACATGTGACATGACGCAAATATGACACGGACATGCCGACACGACAATTTTTAAAAAATACAGGACACGACACGACACGACACGACACATGAGGGACACAAACATAATATATAATTTTATATATTTATTATATGTTATATATATGAATATATCATTCTAAAACAATAAATAAATGCAATATAAAACTAATTTCTATAAATTGACATTATTTTCTTTTATCATAAGTTATTTTGTTTAAACGTATAATTAATTTCGTGTGTCTAATCAATGGACACGTATGTTTTAGCAATGGACACGTATGTCCTCCAAGTGTCCAAAGAGTGTTCGAATCTAAATTCTATTTTAAAAAATAAGACATGTTTGGATGAGTGTAGTCAGACACATGTCGGGAAAGTGTCTAACACAGACACGCCACCTTTTTAGAAGTGTCTGTGCTTCTTAGGATGTAGAAGATACCACCAAATAACCATGTATGCCCCTGATAATGAGAAAACAATTTTTATCACTCCACAGGCATATTTTGCTACAAGGTGATGTCATCCGATTTGACAAGCCTAGTAGCTACAAACCAACATTTGAAAACGAAGATGTTTCAAAGTTTGATATGAAACACCATGAAAGTATATATTGACGACATGGTGATCGAGCACTTTTCTTCCCAAAAAAACAATGATGAGGATCTTCTAAGGTAGATCCCTCCTGTTCCCATCAAAGAGTGAGTCGACCATCATGCCGACATGAAGAAATCATTTGACATGCTTAAAGCCTACAAATTAAGGCTTAATGCATCAAAATGTGCCTTTGGCATCAGGTAAAGAAAATCTTTAGGTTACCTAGCCACACATTGAGGGATAGAAGCTAATCCAAACCAGATAACAACAATAAAGGAAATAAAAACCCCAAAGATAGCCAAATCCATAAGTTAATGAGGATGATGACTGCACCAAATAAATTCATTAGCAAGTGCTCAAATAAGTGATGACCATTCATCTAGCTTCTGAAGAAGAAGAATCAGCTTCAATGGAGTGGGGAGTGTGATAGTGTTAGAAGAACTAAAGACATGCTTACCTTACCCTCCATTACTCTCTACACCCCAGGATGGCAAGGAGTTGTACCTATACTTATCTAAAAACAAGAAACCCCGTCCGGTAACACTTATTGGCAGTTTTTTTAGCTTAAAAAATATTTTCTTTGAGTGTTATACTTTGGTAAAACTTTGGAAGTTTGTAGCTTATTTGTTTTTTAAGCTAAAAAGGCTCAAAGTAAAGTTAAAATGTAAACTTTTTCTAAGCTCATTTTGGGATATTTTTTAGCTAGTTTTTTTTTTTTTTGTTTATAAACCAAACTCCAAATTTTACCAAATAGAGCTACAATCTGACGAGGAAAATGGTGTTAGAATACCAAATTCCACCTTGGACTCACAAGGGGGATAAAAGTGACATCTAAATTTTAAAAATCCAACAAGAGTATAGATACATATATCATCTCCCTAATAGAATCACAGTAACTTTATTGTCCTATGATGTGCTTCCACATCAAAAATATACCTCTCAACCCTCTTCCAATTGCCTCAATTAAATCTAAGCAAATAACAGAACATATCATTATATGAAGCAAAAAATGTATCAAAACCTTTAATGAGATAAAGAAACAAAAATACAGACATAGACAGTAACACCAAGCTTGTTAGCCCAGTAGCTGAGGCATGCATAAATTTGTTTATCATTAATGTTTTCCTTGCAATGAAAAACCTAGCTTGTTACTCGAAGTCAAGTTCTTCCAACTAGTGCTGCCTCAAAAGTCAAGTTCTTGCTGATTCATACTATATAGACCTCTTTCCTCCTACGGCACACTCAACAAGTTTTGCTAATGAAATAGCAGGTTGTTTAATATCAACCCGCCAGAAAATTGTCATGCATGATCTACATTATCCCTCCTCTTGGAAAGATAATAGCAATCATCTTGAAGTATAGTTGGCAATGTCACTTTAATTAGGCCACCTCTATCAAGCAAACTTGGGCCTTCTAACTCTGCATTTATTCTAATAAATTACTCATGTAGCCCACCATCAAGTTCCACATTTATTTGTCTTTTAACAATAAGAAAGTCTAAGTAATGTTTAAACTAGTCATCTATTTGTTCAACCCTCCAAAACAAAAATTCCTTATACTACTAAAACATATCTGAAAATCATGTAGTTAAGATTGCCAAAATGGATATATAGATAGGCTACTCCATAGACCCTCTAGGGAGTATTGCCCCATAGCACCCACAGCATATCAGCAGGGAACCCCACCGCACAACCGCACATACGTCGAGGCCAAAACTAAGGCTCCCCGCATGTTTTGGGCACCAAGAAGTATGTTTAACCCCAACAAGGGACTATGGAGACTTTAACCCAGTCTTTGAGCGAGGAATTCGCAGGCCTTACCACTGAACCAACCCCCTGTTGGTTAAAAAATCATGTAGTTGGCATACTACAAACATACCTTTTGAGTCTTGACCAATGAAATACATACCCTTCAACCAGACATCTAAAAGAAGTGTATGTAATTGGTGACAACTTCAAACAAAGTAGCACGGACACGGATACGCGACACGACACGGACACGATACGGACACGCAGACACACAAATTTTTAAAAAATAGGGGACACGACACGCTGGGGACACGTTAATATATATAATTAATTTTATTTATTATATGTTATAAAATTATAAAAAAAATCATTAAAAGGTAATAATATATACAAAATAATACTATTAAAATTATAAAAAATAAACATTTAATTAATTTAACATCATATGTATCATTCACAAATAACATACATTATTAAAAATTGATTCTTATAATAAAATTAATAAACATATATTATTAAAATTAATAAAACTAATCAAAAAAAATTATGTACTCAAATAAAAAATAATAACTATAAAAGAAAATTATAACGAAGAGAAAAAAGAAAATAAAAAATAAAAAAAGAGAGAGAGACGGCTCAGTTTTATAAAACAGAATAATGAGTTATATAACTCATTATATAACTCAAAAGATAAAAGAAAATAAATCAGACAGAGGGTGAGAGAGGGTGCGCGAGAGAGAGAGAGAGAGAGAGAGAGAGAGACGACAGCGACTGAGAAAAGGAAGAACGAAGAAAAAGAAGAAGAAGAAGAAGAAGATCGACGAAGAAGAAGAATAAAGAAGCGCAGTGGGTACCTTAACGACGTGCGACGACGAGACACGAGTGACGACCGACAAGAAGAAACGACCGACGAGGAGCGACAGCCGACGAGGAGCGAAGACGAACGACGAGCAACCAGGTCCTCTCTTCCCTCTCTTCTCTCTCTTCTGTTCTCCCTTTCTATTCTGTGCTAATCGACGAGTTAGGGCATATATCTATTTTACTTATTTACAAATCACCCCCAAAAAAGTCTTCTAAATTGTGAAATTACCCACGAACGTGTCCCAAAAGTGTCAATAACGTGTCCGGAGCGTGTCCGAAAAAAAAAAAAAAAAAAAAAAAAAGGGGACACCTCTGCAGACGTGTCGGACACGTGTCAACCGCGTGTCCGACGCGTGTCCGTGTCCGACGCGTGTCTGACACTGATACGTAGCCTCCGGAGAGGTGTCCGTGCTTCTTAAACTTCAAAGAAATTGAAATTGGATCTTTTATAAACTTCAACCAGACATCTAGTAGTTCCCACAAGCATTAATTCAAGATCATTGTTTTGACTTGGATATTTTATAAAGTGAACAGTCATCAGCTAACAATGAATGAGGTATTTGACTAGTTATTTTACTCCATTGAGCTTCATTAACTTTTCTCTATGGTTATTTGCTCTTCAAGGAATTCCACATCAGCACTCCATTGGGAGCACTTTATTGGTTTTGTTTCATGATCTGCTAAAAATCTTTGTTAGCTTTCTAAGCTCTATGGTTATTTATTCATTTTATTTCATCATATTCCTAAAAAATCTATCTTATTTAATCAATGAAAGAAAAAACAATTGAACCAACAACTGAATAAAACAATGAAACTATAAGAGCAAATGGAACTTACTTTGTCAGTTTTCCTATCAGAAACAGGATGTTCAGAATTTTCCAAATGCTGTGGTTTCTTCTTAACTTTTTCTGCTCCCAATCCACGCTTATTCTTCTTAAAATAAGCCTGTACAGGCTCCAACCTGCCCTGTATATGAATGGACTAATTACGTAAACATAGAGATAGTACTACACAATAAAAAGGCTTTAACTTCAGAAGGATAAGCTATGATGCACTGCAAATCAAAATAGGAAATAATAACACATAGAAGATTAAACAAGAATGAAATTTCCATACAATCTAATCAGGATACTGCACCTTGGTAACTTTATTGCTCATATTTTCCTACTTATGGATCACAAAATTTATTATATAATTGAATCTGCTTCACATGCTTTCAGCTAGTGTTATTGAAAGCGCGCC
The DNA here is from genome assembly GCA_036172215.1 of Camellia granthamiana. Taxonomy (NCBI): domain Eukaryota; kingdom Viridiplantae; phylum Streptophyta; class Magnoliopsida; order Ericales; family Theaceae; genus Camellia; species Camellia granthamiana. Next base: position 123,627,198 of record CM069913.1, read on the forward strand.
TAGGCATGCGCCTAGACCCAAGTCCCATCCAAGCCCAAGGTTTGCGCCTTGTAGTGTTCCAGGCCAGACAACTTCGATAAGGCGCGACTTCAATAAGGTCCCATCCAGGCCCAAGGTTTGTGCCTTGTATTGTTCCAGGCCAGGCGACTTCAATAAGGTGTGCAACTGGTCCAAGGCCCAAGGCTTGGGTCTTGAGGGCTTTTTTGTTTGTTGCTTTAATTGTTTTGTTTAAAATCTAACTATTGATTTAATATGATGCAGCTACAGAAGATCCCTACTCTTATTACGCATGCCAATACATCGGGTATTCAACCCCAAATTAATGATAGAAGAAAAATTAGCCTTAATTTCTAATATCTGAAGAACACTTTACTGCTACATGCCTTCATTATTTAGTCCAGCAACTCCAAAAATTCTTCTTCATGTTGTTATCTTCTTCTTCTTTTCCTACTTTCTGTCTCATTCTCTTCTCTTCTTCTTGTCCATGTTGTTGTCTTCTCTACTTCTCTTCTCTACATTGCTATCTTCTTCTTCACATGGTTGTAATGTTGTTGCCTTCTTCTTCCATCTTCTTATACTTATTCTCCGATCTCCTTTTCTTTCTCATTATTCTTTAGACTGATGTATTTTTTACCCCTCTTGTTATTCTTCTTCTCCTCTCTTTTTATTTATGCTTTATGTTAAATTTTGAAATATTGATCATTTGTCAAGGTTAAAATAGTAGTGTTTGTTGGTATTTATATTTTTAAATGTTATTTCATTTTACTTATGTTGAATCCTAAATTATTTGCTTATATTAAATTATATATTTTTTGTACGTACAAGGTGCAGCTCACTTCGGTGAAGCCTGCACCTCGCCTTGCACCTTGAGCCGAGGCCCCAAGAGACCTTAGCACCTTGGTGCACCTATCGCATTTAATAACACTGCTATCAGCATCATCATCCAAATGCATGAAAGACACATATTTGATTTATAAAAACGGGATCCTATTGAAAGAAAAAAGCAATAAGTTTTGATCCTATTGAAAAAAAAAGTAATGAGTTTTGGTCCTATTGAAAAAAAAAAGTAATAAGATGGGAAAGAGACACATAATATGTTCAACTACTTTTCTAATTAGAGAAATCTTGCCATCAAAGGAGTGGAAGTAGATGTGAATAACTTAATCTCAACATTTTCTATCTCAGTTCAAGTTGATTCATGTAATTCTTTCTATGGGTAAAAATCACTCTGCATGACATGAGACATTACATGTTGACCAAAAGGTTTGCAGATGTACCAATGTGTTTCACATACCTAAAACATCATCATCCATGTCAAAGGTATGTGAAACACCTTTTTATGTCTTATAGGGTAAAAATCAATATTAGACAGACACAGAAATTACATTATCCAAAAGAGCACAGATAGGTTGCTCCTCAATTGGTGGTACAATTTCAATCAAAGAGTAAATCTAAATGGTATGCAAATTTATTGTTGAATATTAGCATATAATTTTGTTTTATTTTCATAGATAAAATCAAATATTTTTCTAAATAATGATTGGTGCTGAAATGATAATGAGAAAGCACAATAGAAGATAATAAAATATGTAAACTAAGATGGTTTTGAGTAATGGGATCCTAGTTGGGCAGCACTGTCTGCATTGCATGTCTGGCTTGCTAGATATATTGGTGATGGTTCGATAATGCTTCTTCTTTTTTTCCCTTAGATATGCTGATTTATCTGTCAAGAATTGACCAATGTCATATCAGAGACTTCAGCCTAAGGAATTGTTGCTATTCTTGCCAAATAGGATGGCCAGTTCTGAAAGCTGTTGGTTCTGGGCCATTTTGGGGGGTGTTAACGATACAGTATATTGGTTTGCAGGCCAACCTTGGAGCCTATTGAGATGAAAAATATTACCATTTTGAGAATTAAGGTAGAACTTAAGGTGGTGTTTGATCAAATTGAAAACTAAAAGCTAAAAATTAAAAACTGAAAGCTAAATGCCGCATTTTTTAAGCTAAAAAGCAGTTTGATAAAAATTAAGGCTGTGTTTGGTTGTATTCTCCAAACATATTTCTACGCTATGTTTTGAGTGTTGTTTGTTTAGAGTTTTAAAAAATTAATCCCACACTTACTTAATTTTGAAAACTCTATTCAAGGCAGGAAAATTTGGACTAACCGGTCATCCCCCGGACATCTGGCTGGTTGACCAGAACAGTGCATGTTTTTATTTTATTTTTTATTTTTTATATTTTAAATAAAAAATTTTCGGAAATTTTAAATTTTTTTATGAGCTTTAAATAGAATTTTAAGTTGTGTGGTTGGTTATGAGTTGTAAGTTTTTGTATTAAATATCCTATGTCATATCAAAAATTCCCCACTAAATTTAAAACTCTTTTAAAAACTCATTCACCAAACAAATTTTCCACACTCAAATCATAATTCCAAAACTCACAAACTCAAAATATAACTCAATTCTCAAATCATATTTAAAAAACTCTACCAAACGCAACCCAAGGGTTGAACTAAAATTGATTGTTTGATATAGACAAGATCAAATTTAAAAATTATTATTTTTAAATTGTAACTTCTAATTTTTATATTGTAATGGTGGCGCCAACGGCACCAATAGCAATGGTGGTGGAGGTAAAAAGACAATGGTTATGGTTATGGTGATGGTGAAGGGGTAATGTAGTAAAGATAAAAGGCGGTGGTGCTTATAGTGGTGGAATGATGGCAGTGGTTATGGCAATGGTTACGGATGTGAAGGGTAGTTGTAATGGTCGTGGAGAGGTGGTCGTAATGGCAATGACAATAGTGGTGGTGGTGTGGTGGTAGCAGTGGAATGATGGTAGTGCCAATACAACGATGACAATTGTGATGGAGGTTGTGGTAGTGATAGTGATAGTGATAGTGATAGTGATAATGATAGTGGCAGTGGTAGTGGTAGTAGAGTGGTGGTGGTAGTAGCTGTAGGGGTGGTGGCGATAGCGAAGATGGTGGTAAGAGTGGTGGTGATGGTGGTAGTAGCAACTGTGGCGGCGACACTAAATATGGTGGCAGTGGTGATAAGAGGGGTGATGGTGACGGTGGTAGGAGTGGTGATGGAAGCGGTGGTGAGGTTATTACCATGTATGTCGACACATATGTATTAGTTTTTATAAATTCAGTCAGAATTAAGTAGTTTTCAATCACCTAAAATTTTCTTAATTTGTAGCCTACATTTTAAGTGCTACTTTTGTAGTTATCAAACGAGCTTAATGAATTTTCACCAAATACATTTAGTTTTAAATGCTGAATTAGGTAATCAAACATCAGCTAAAGCACACACCGTAAGTCTACTACAATCTATGCCTATGTTGTTTTCCAATCATTTCTCTGCAGTGCAGTGGTGGACACAAAACACATGGTTGATAATCAAATAATATCGCAAAGAATAAGCTTATTGATGAACTGGAAGTACAAACAATGGTTAACAAATATTAAAAAAAATTGGAATAAAAAGAAAAATGGTCGTTTCTAGATCAAAGTTTAAAAAAAGGAAAAAGAAAGAAAATAACACAAAGGAGGCGAGAGAGAGGAACCTGCTCAGAGATACCAAGACCTGTCCCTTCTTTCCAACCGTGCTTCTTCAGGAGCTGCCAGACAAATATAATCCAAAACCCCCACCCAGAACAGAATTAAGATTATTTACTGCTATCATGTTCATATACATACAAAAACGAAAAAGAAGAAGAAAGCGTGTGTATGAGTACTTCAATTTAAAACGATTTTTTTTTTTTAAATATATATATATAGTCGTATGGATAATTGAAATAGAATTACCAAACATATACGCATAAACCCAGAGGGAAAAAGGCAAAACCTGAAAGCCAATATTAGAAGAGTCGATGATGCGTGGTTCTGAAGAAGATGATGATGTCGAATCCCAACTACCACTCCCAACCCCCACCCCCACGCCCACCCCCATGAATTCACCGCCCTTTACATCTCCCATTAGTAAAATACAGCAAGATTGAACAATGATGATTACACGAATTGGCTCGTGGAACCCTAGGCAAACCTTAGATTAGTATATTGGTTTTTTTTTTTTTTTTTTGGTTATTTTAATTTGATTACAAAAATTGTGAAGTGAAATTTTTGTTTTTTATAATTGATTTGATAATTATAAAAAATAAAAAAGTGAAACGATTGTAATTTAAATATAATATTTTATTTTATTTATTATTTTATCTTCATTTATTATTTTAGTCCAAAAAAAAAAAAAAATCTGCCAAACACCCCATTAGTAGTGGACTAACGATAGGCCGGTCTCGGTTTGGGTCAAGTCGGCACTGCATAATAATGAATTTTGTGTTTATCTCAGCTTAGTTTAGTCTTAATATTGAGCATCTATATCTGTCCAAGCCCGGTTAAAAAAATAAATTATTCTATGATTAAATTTAATCACATATTATATTTCTTAAATAAATATATTGACATCATTATAAATTTAAAATGTTTGTGTATAAATTGAAATATTTCTTGACTAAATTCAATCACATATCACGACAAATATGAGTTTCAATAAAATCAACAAAGATAAAGTTTAGATCCTAATAAAATATATATTTTAATGTATTACAAATAAATTAATTAATTAATTTAATAGTGTGCCGGGCTAAGACAAAATGGAAATATAAATCCCAAGCCCAATCCATTACCCATTAATATTTCAGCATAAAACTGTTGGCTCAACCCGGTCCTACGGGCTAAACAAACTTCTCAAAACCTAGAAAAATAAGGCTAAACTGAGGATTGTGTGGGCCAATGAGTTTATATCCACCCCTATTTTATATGATTTTTTATTTGTTTTGGTGAATACCTATTTTATATGGTCTATTACATGCAATGGGAGCTATTAGAATATCTCCAACCGTGTACCATTTATTTCACCAAATATGAGTAAAAACTCTATCTGATATCCAACTCTCCAACGAAGTACTATGGGCTGTCATCAAAACACCGATTGACCGGGAAGACGACCGGGTGAAAGTGCAGCCGATTGACTGGCCAGTGTAATCAATCAATTTCGAAAATTCTTTTTCTCTCAATTCCTTTGCCATTTTTTTTTCCTACCATTAATTATTTTCCATTGCTTTTTGCCTCCATTAATTATTTCCTTCCAAAAGATATATATAAACAGATTAAACCATGTAAATAAACCCAGCAAATAACATTTTTCCTGGAACCAAACCATTACTAAAAACCAGAACATAATGACTTCTTCAACTTCTTATTTGTTCACTGATTTTTCATCTTCCTCTTCTTTCTCATCCTCTGATAATAAAAAAATTGTTGTACTTGTGGGTCTTTAGGAGATAAATAATACTAGTATGATAGAGATTCTGACAGCAAGTGATCAATCAAAGAAAAAAGGTGGCTTTGTTGTAGGACATAAATACATACATTGCGAAAGAATAAAGGGTCATGATCGATTGTTTGCGGATTATTTTGCTATAAATCTAGTTTATTCATCTTCAACATTTTGGAGACGTTTTAGAATGCGTCGTGATCTATATCTGCGAATTTTGAATGCCATTAAAGCACACAACACATATTTTGTTCAAAAAAAAAAAAGAAGAAGATGTAGCTCATATTCTTGGATTGTCTCCACTTCAAAAGATGACTTTAGCAATTAGAATGCTCACATATGGAGTGGCAGCATATACAGTTGATGATTATGTGTGAATTGGGAAAAGCACAACAATTTAAAGTTTGAAACATATTTGCAATTCAATTATCGAAATCTTTGGACTTGAATATCTTAGATCTCCATCAATAACTAACATTACTAGATTACTTGCTATTGGGGAGGTTTGTGAGTTTCCGGATATGTTGGGTAGTTTAGATTGCATGCATTGGGAGTGGAAAAATTGTCTAATGGCACGGCAAGGTTAAATTTGTAGGCCGTCAGAAAAAACCAACCATAATTCTTGAAGCAGTAGCTTCTTATGACTTGTGGATTTGGCATGCATTTTTTAGAATGCCTAGATCACACAATGACTTGAATGTCTTGGATTGTTCGCCTTTATTTTCTAATCTTGCCCAAGGTAAAGCTCCGCCTACTAATTACACAATTAATGAACACATTTACGATATGGGTTATTACCTTGTTGATGATATATACCCTCCATGGGCAACATTGGTTCAAACAATCTCTTCTTCCTAATGAGCAACAACATTTTTATATGATGCAAGAGTCAGTAGGAAAAAATGTAGAGCGGGCATTCGGAGTGCTCCAATCCCAATTTGCAATTGTAGGTGGTCCAGTACGTTTTTAGGATCTCAAAATCCTTGGTAACATAATGAAGACTTGCATTATATTGCATAATATGATTGTTGAAGATAAGAGAGACTTCTATCTTGATTTGGATTATGAAATATCATCAACCAACTTAGCAGTAGTAGTTTCTACTATCAGTAACAATGACTTTGAATCCTTTATGTCCCGTCATTTAGGTATTAGAGATAAGAATGCATATTATGCCCTCCGCAATGATTTAATTGAACATATGTGGCAACTTCATGATGAAAAGTAACTTCACCATGTAGACAAGAGGATGAACTTTTGGTTGGCTTTTTTGATTGGGAGCTGTTTAGGCAAATGATTTGTCAGTGTTTCTTGTTGTTTTGGTAGTAAAGATGCTCTTAAACTTGTACACATATATCATTTTGGAGCTAAATACATGAAATTAATATATAATTTTTGTGGAGATGGTCTTATCTTATTGGAGATGATTATTGGATTTGATTGTGTTACTGTATTTTTAGTTGACATTTTACTGCTATCTCAATTTTATTTGTAATGCATAACACTTGAAATTAACATCACCAAAACTTTTACACTAAAGACTGTTGGTCAATTTTATTTTAAGAAATTATACTTTCTACCTAAAGTATTATTGGTCCTTAAATTTTGTCAATATCCAATTTGCCGTCGATATCCAATTTACTGATTTAAAATGGCATGCTGCTTTAAATTTATATGATCATAATATTAATTTTTTTATCCTCTACAAAACTATTATTTGTTCTTACTTTGATCTTTAAAATAACACATTTTTTTCACTTTAGTCCATTAGTTCATAGCCACATCAAATTTTCCCTATCAAAAAATTTGACAGTAGTTTCTAAATGCTCCAAATTAAGTATACATAAATTTGATACTAGTTTCTTTTATAGGTTTTTTTTTTTTTTTTTTTTTTGTTGTTGTTGTTGTTGTTGTTGTCATCAGTCATGGAGGATGGGAACATCAATGCATGCATTTTAAAGTTCTGAAAAGTCTGACCCATGAATGCATGAGAAGTGTAAAGCATAAAAGGCTACATCTACCTCATTAAAAATGCAACCACCTCATTAAATCTTGTATCTACCTCATTCATAATCATCTACTGCCTCACTTTTGTATAAATCATTATGAGTATGTTTGTATGAATTAAAGTGTGGAGGAACTCTTTGAATCACTAGAGAAGCTATCATCCGAAAGCAAAATAGGGCACCCAACTGCACAAATCTAGTTGACCGGAGGGACATCTGGTAGGTCGATCGGTTGGTCAATCGGTGGCTTCAATCTGTGATTGAATTGCAGGCAAGCTCTAAGGTTAAGACTTAAGCCTTTCTGTTCCTTTTTTTATTGCTTAACTTTTCTGTCACGACCCAAGCTCACCCCTATGGGTTTAGCACCTAACCGGCCAGTAATCCGAGATTACCGAAGGCCTGCTTAACAGTAAGACAGTAAAACAGAGTACAGGGGCTGGCGGAAGCCAAAACAGTAATTAGACAATATCCAATGAGCTGTGACAATCTGTATGCAAAAAGACTTTTCATACGTATATACATAAACAATACAAAACAGTATGTACAACATTTACAATCATTCAGGACAGGGACTTAACCCCTGTTAAAACAGTACAGTAACAGTCTATGCAAAACAGAACAGAAGGGGGGGAACTAAAACACCCCTAAGCCATAGCTTGGCAGGTTTGGAACCTCGCAGTGAGGCACAGTGGTTGGCCCGACAAAAAGGGGAGTCTAACCCACGCTCCTAACTCCGGTCTGGTGCCTGAACACCTACATATATATATAAACAGTGAGCTAAAGCCCAATGAATAACATAATGCGTAAAGAGGTTAAGAATGAATGTCCTTACAGTAATGAAAATAGTTCATTGATTCAGTATGTCAGTCATTCAGTTATAACGGTCATATGTGGTACATCTATTAGCATAGCAGTACAGTAAACAGTAGGTCTTAAAAGACCGAACAGTCAATGATGGCCATCATAACAGTAAACAGAAGTTCCAAGATAGGAACTAACAAAGATCTCCGTAACAGTAGCAGTAACAGTAACAGTAGTTGCTAAGGATGCCACAATACAGTTCAGAATAGAGGACAAACATTCTATCAGTTAACAGTAACAATCCAGAAAGCAGTTCAGTTAATAGTCAGAAAATATTCATCTTTGAACATATCTTTACAACATCGTTACTCACAGAGTTCTGGGCTATAAGCAGCTAGATCGCGTCTCCGAAAGCCAACCCTATACAATGACAAAACGAACACACACTAAGTTACACATTCGGGAATCAAAGACTTAGTCCCTACTTAGACTCGGTGTGGTTCTACATCTATATCCTCATTAAGATGCCTTAAACTAGGCCTAAGAATGCCTAAGATGGAATGAGGATGCAAAGATGCACTTTAAAACATTTTTCAGAATTTTCAGAAAACAGGGGATCCGCTCGAGCGTAGGTTACTCCGCTCGAGCGGACATGCAGACAAAGGTTCCCGCTCGAGCGTCACTTCCCACGCTCGAGCGGTCTGCAAAACAGTCAAAAGTACTGGATGCTCGAAAATCACGCTCGATGGGCGCTCGATAGCCGCTCGAGCGTAAGACACAAGGTCCCGCTCGAGCGTCCAATACCCTGCTCGAGCGGACCATAAAACAGTGCAAGGTACTAGGAGCACGAATTTCACGCTCGAGCGCCAGTAATCCCGCTCGAGCGTGAGTTCAAAATCTGGAATTCCCAGATTCGAACCTCAAGCTCAAAACCAAGTTCAAATATATCAAATCCAACCTTTTTGGGCTAATTTTCTGGAAAACATTTCAAAACTCATAATATTACATGATTCAAAGCTCAATTGTAAAACCAAAGCCCCAAAGGAAGATCAATTCAACTCAATTTCAAACCAAAACTTAAGAACATAACTTCAATTGGACATGCAAGACTTTAAACAACTTTCAAGCTTCAAATAATTGCTCTAATGAGCCAATTGTTCCAAAAACAAGATGAATTCATGGTCCATTGTAAAAATATGAACATGCATGAGTAATTCCATGAACAAACACCTCAAAACTCATGAATGGCAACATACATGCATGGAATGAGCTTCAATTCAACATTAAAAGACCAATTCTTGACTTAGCTCCTTAAACTACCATGATCCATGCTAGATAGAACTTAAATACACAATTAAGAGGATAAAATTCATACCTAGGTTCCTCAATTACAAATCTAGAAGCTCAATTGACAATCTACACTTCAATTTCTTCAAGATTTCAAGCAAAACCATCAAGTTGCACTCAAATCTCCCCTTCTCTCTCTCCCTAGTCGGTTGAGACATGAAATGAGCTAATGAAATGTTTTGTAAAGCATAAGAATGAGTCTCAAATGTGTCAAGTAAGCGGCCCACTAGTGGTGGCAAAGTGGTGAATAATGCAACTTGTGTAATTTACTTGTTTTAATCTAATTTAATCGTACCGAATCACATTTCAGGTAAACATATCATAAATTCACATAAATTCTAATGATCATAAAACATCAATCAATTTCAGTTTCGGCCGCCGATAAGGCCTTCAATTTGCAGTTTAAAGCATAAAACATGAACAGATACTTAAACAGTCAAACAGATAAACATGCATTTAAACTAGTATATTCAATCAGTCAGTTCAGTATTTCAGTCGATTCAATTACTTATCATAATCAGTCTCAGTTTAGGAGTAATCAGTGGTTAATCAGTAAACAGTGATGAGGGTTGTTACATTTTCACACCATTTTGTGTATATTTTCAAAGCCCCTACACTCAAATATTCATACTAATCCTCTCCAACATTAACATTTACCTCTCCCAATCAAATCCTTTACATATTGAGATAGTCATGCCTAAAACCAAAAGAGCAAGAAGAGAACTTAGACAGACCTCAAACCCTGTTGCACATCAACAATAGCCTTAACAACAGTATCTAACTCAAGATTTTCTGACTTATACTCATGAACAAGTCTTTCCAAACTTCTACAGCCGACTTATTGTCACTGGTAGAAGGCTAAATCTTGCTCCTCAATATGATGCTATGTTGGTTACCAAACTTGAGACTATGGGGTGGATAAATTTGATAAATTTACCATAGAAGGTATATTCTTGTCTTGTTTCTCTTTTTTATGTTCACTTGGAACGTACATATGAAGAAGGTAGAGACTAGATTATTATGTCTTATGTAAAAGGTAAACACATTGAATTTAACATCCTCACTTTGGCACGAATTATTGGAGTTGAGCAAGGGGAGATACAAATCTACTTTCTCACTGAGTCTGAACTGCTTGATATTGTTGGCAACATAACTGAAGTATATTCTGCTATTTGTGAGAGTAGATTTACAGGAAGTAATTTGTCAGCAAGACATTTGAAATCACACCTTTGTGTAGAAAATGTCACTCCCAAAGGAGGACATTTTGATGATGTGCCAATTTTTAATGCTTATATGCTATATTGTTATGAAATTGGACATAAATTGAATTTATGCTATATACTCATGAAAGAAATGGTGGTTACAAATTTTACTATGAGTGGCTGGTCATTAGTTGTTAGAGCTCTGCTTACAAAAATTTTCAAAGCTTTCAAGATCAAACTTGTAGGTGAAGCAGAAACAAAAATATCTTCTGCGATTTTAGAGTACACATTCACCTAAGCTGGCAGTGGTGATCTATTGTTGTAAAGTCTGAATGCTCCAAATGCACCAACAGATGATCCCTAACATCATTATGAGAATGTCATGCCACCATCTCAACAACCTTAATACTGGACTGATTTTTTGTCTATGGAACAAGAACAATACAATCAACACGTTCAATGGGAACAATACATGGCTAATTAGTTCGATGCATTTGCCGCCGCTCATAACTCATTAATTCAACAATTTGGTGAGTTTCGTATGGATACTAAAAGACATCATGAACAATCAAGCAATCACATTGATCAAATTGAGCATCAAGTGATTGAGATCTACCATCGCTACTTCCCTCCACCACCACTTGACACTAACCTTTGAAGTTATTAACGGAGAGACCAGACGTACTACTACTATGTGTGTTTTTTTTTTTAATGGATGTACTACTAGTATGTGTTTTTTTATTTTTGAATGGATGTACTACTAGTATGTGTTTTTTTTAATCTTTGAATAGATATACTACTAATCTATCTTAATTGATAATCAACAATGGTAGACACCAAACCTAGAGACAAAATTGTTTTACAATTTAGACAATTTAAACCAACACACTTATGAGCACTATGTTATCAGCAAACACTATTTTTCCACCTTATTTATTTATAAAGCAGTCCTCAAAATAAAAAAAATATCATGGGTGTGTTTGGTTTGTGTTTTGAAATAAATTTTCAAAAAAAAATTTAGGGAGAGAGTTTAGAAATTTTTTTGGTTTGTTTTGGTTGTATGTTTTGAAAATAATTTTGGAGTTTGGGAGTTTGGGATGATTTGATATTTTGTTGTAGTTGAGTAGATATGTGTGAGAGAAAAAGTGATTGAGAATGAGAGAGGATGGAGAAAAAGTGATTGATTGATATGTAATAGAGAGAGAAGTAATTTTGAATTTTTTTAAGAAAATTTGTAACCAAACATGTTTTTGTAAATTTTCTTCTAGAAACATGTTTCAAAAGACAAACCAAACACACCCCATTACTATTAGAAGATCATTACTAAAACAAATTGAACATCATTACTATAAGAAGATCATTATTAAAACAAATTGAACATCATTACTGTAAGAAGATCATTATTAAAACAAATTGAACATCATTACTAAAACAATAATAACGGAAAATAAAAAATTATGAAAATTGAAATGAAACTAATTTGGAGCCTTTCAGTGGTCTTCATAAAACAATCAAGCAAATCTATTTGTTGATCAAAATTAGATTTTTCGTTAAAGATCTTCATAGTAGGACCTTTGCATAGGATTTAAATTGGTCATATCCATTGACATTATTTTCTATTCCTCATTTTGTTGTTCTCTTTCATTCATCATAGATAATACTTTTAGTTGTTCCTCCCTATCCTCGGCCCTTCTTTGACATTCTGCAACCTTTTGTTCACGTTCTATCGCCTTTTGTTTACCTCGATCAACACTTCTAAAGGATATAGTTGGCAACACTTCAATAATTTTAGACTAGTTGGCTGCCATTTCATCAAATCTAACATCGTGAATTGCTTGTTTCTTCAACTTTTCTTTCGCAATCTTAGTACCAATTGTTCGTGTTGATGTATTAGTCAATTATTGGTCCAAATCTATATTGTTGTTAGATTCCTAAGCCTCACCTTCAGTTGCTGGAGTCGAATATGGATTCGTTGGCGATGTAGGTTTCTTGCATTGTGTTCTAATTTCATCTCACTTACAACTTTAGCGCAAAGTATCCCAACTTGTATCAAATGTAAAGTGTTTTTTTTTAGATTGCATGATATATGCGCTTAGCTTTAGCGACCTGAAAACGAACTAAATAGTAAGTGTAAAACATGTATAACGTAGCGGGTAAAACATTCAGATCATACCTTAGGTGATAGAACCTAAAGCGAAGAATCTCGTGGGTAAATCACGTGCTTCAAGAATGCGAATAACGAACCCAGCAGTGGAGTGATACCACAATATGAGTATCACCCACACAAGTCACAGTGCAGAGGCTGGATTGTTCTCATATGGGAGAGAGTTAGAGAGAGAGAGTTTGGGAAAAAGGTTATAGGTAAAAACACATAACGTATCTGATATCAATATATTATTTAAAATATATAATCTGATATATAACCATATATATCAATCTATCCATATCAGTTGATATGATAGATATAAATATCATGAGTGGTTATCCAAATAAGTTTTGAATTCAAATTCAAACTTACATGAATAAGGTTCAAAAGGTTCATGGGTCATGCCACATAGGCGCCCAATTTCTAACAGTAAGTATAAAATGTACATACAAATCATAAAATAGATATGCTAAAAAAATCAATGAAAGTTATCTTGTCTGCCTCATTTGTTCCACTTTGTTGTCTCAATTGAATTTGCTCAAGAAAATCACAGAATTTATTAATTGCCTTTTGCATCACAGACCAACGGTGAGACAAAGAAATATGATTTTGCTTTGATTGACCATTTAATTGTGAATTAAAATAAACAAATACTCGTTCCTAGAATATTGCATTACTTGTAATGGGATATTGAGAGACGGCTAACCAAGATTTACCTAAAGTTTTATCTTCTATAATGGTGAACGCTTTATCACGAGGAACACGAGAAATTTCAGAAATAATACTTGTATCATTGTTCTGCTCTAAAGTTTGTGATTCCTCAAACATTTCAAAATCTTCCATAGTTTGAAGGTAAAATTTGTATAAATAAACAAGTTCAAAAAAATCGATAGAATAGAAAATTCAAGTTCACAATGAAAAAGATTGTAAAAGAAATAAGTGAAAAATTAAAGAAAAACTAAAGATTAAAGTTAACAATGACAAGATTATAAAAGAAACAAGTGAGAAATGAAAGAAAAAGTGAAGATTGAAGTTAACAATGATAAAGAAAAAAGAAATTGTAATAATATTGTGAAATTCAAAAACAAATCATTCTTATTTTATAGGCATTACACCAATGGTAACTTTGATCAACCCTCTGCAAAACCAACTATAACCTTACAATATTTACACCCTGAAAAATCAACGACTAATTTGAGTACAAATTTGAATCTGCATGCATTTTATAGCCTCTGCTATACTTTCCTCAATTGTTGGTGAGAAATTTGGTATTGGTGCCACAAAATTCACACAATTTTGCAAGCTTATTGACACATAGGTTATTTGGGAGGACATCCTCTCGGTCATCCGAGAGTATGCTTTGTTGTGGGAATTCTTCAACTAAGAAGATGATCGGGTGCCAGACGTCCGACTGGTCGTCCAACCAAAACAACTGCGATGAACAGTGAAATGCTGAAAGGTCCCAAACATCTTTTATTTGGTGAATCATTTTTTATATTCTCGATATGATATGTATTTGATGAAATCGTTAGAGTAGGAAAAAAAGTTATTTTTCATCAAATTTAAATTTGATGACAGTTTTGATGAACCATTAGAGATAGTCTTACCCTTTCTATTATTAAGGGGTTGTTTGCGGTGTCCTAAATAAGTACACTTTTTGTCTTTTTGGACTAAAAAATTGAGGAAAAAATATGATGTTTGGGTTAACTTTTTGACTTTTTATGGAAAAATGTGTATTAAAAAATTGTATAAATTAGTGTGTAGAGGAAAATTAGGATTGGGAGTTGTGCAGCCGTAATTTTTGACTTTTGGTGAATAGTGATAACTTTTTAACTTTTTGAGTAACTTTTTAGCTTTTTTTAAGATTGCCAAACTTGGCCTAAATTATCATCAAATTGTTAGTGTAGTTTGGCAATGCACTACAATATATAACAAGTTGAAAAATCATTAAATATATATATATATATATAAATTAAAAATTCTATTTTTTCTTTTTTTTTCTTTTTTTTTGTGTGTGTGTGTGTATTTCATAAAAAATTAAGAAATCATGAAAAAATAACACTGCGGTGGTGTTAGTGTAATTTTTAATATTTGTAATGTTTTTTTTACTTTTTTATATTTTTTTTTCCTTACCACACTGTCAGGTAGTGTCCCAAAAATCATCCAAAACATAAGCATATTAGCTTTTTTAATCTCCTAATTAGCCAAAAAAAAGTCAAAAATGTATTAAAATAACATATTCCCAAATCAATTAAGCCTACTAAATCATAAAATATCAAAATGAAAATCTATTTAGTTTCTAAACTATCAATTGAATTTATTAAGTCTTAAGGTATTAATCCAAACCTATTTAGTCCCTAAAAATATTACAAAAATAAAATATATGCTCATAAGTATTATAAATTAGCAAAGGACCCTACCTAATTAAGATTTTATTACAGAAAAATCTTAACTTTTTATTTTATTTTTTAAAAAGTGTTTTATTTCGTTATGTGTTTAAATTAGGAGAATTTACCCATAAATCTTATATGGAGGAATGTTGATCCATTTAGTTCTAAGAGTTTTCTTATGGACTAATTGGTCTCACTTGTTTTTGGAAAGATGTATCTCTTTATTAGAATATCCTTTTTTATGATTCATTTTGGTAACAAATTGCTGTGTGTGTGGGATTTGGTGGTTAAGACGTGCAAGATATTAGTTGTGTGTAAGATTTAGTGAAGTGTATCATGGTGGATGTGGTTTTCTAGCGTATGGATGGTTTAGTGTGGATTTTGGCATTTTGGAAAGAGAACATGGGTCTTTTTTGCTGGTGTGTTTTCCTAGAGACAGTAGTATTCCATTTTACTGGGTCTGTCAGAATGACACAAGGTTAGTACATTTTCATGGCTTTTTATTTTATTTTATTTATTTTTAATACTGATGTATGATGTGATTTTTTAGTTGGATGGGGATAGGTATTATTATTGTTTGGGGTTCATTTTCGTGCTGGTCGTATATGTTATTAATTGCGGGTGTTCATGTGAAATATGGATTGTTTTGGTGGTTTTTCGGTTTCTTGTGTGTACGATTTGGGAATTTTTTGTTTGTCTTTCTTGGGGGCAACGTTTATATGTTGGTTTACGGATGTACGTTAGCAACTTGGTTCATCATGGTGGTTTTGTTTCACTATGGGTAACATTTTTGTATTTATTCAACAAGTTAACTGGAATAGTGTCTGGTTCAAAAAAATATACATTACTGTAATGCATAATGAACCTAATGTGTGATTGCCATGTATTTGTGTTATGCGCAGATATGGATGTTATGATTTTGTTATTATGCACATATGTGCAAACCAATGTTGTTCGGTTGCATCATGCATCCACATTCGAGAAGATTGTGATGTTATTTATGGGAAGTTTGATGGGTTGGTTCCAAGTTTGGTCTACATGTTGTTCGACATACCCGATTACAATAAGTTTAAGGTGGATTGCGATGATGATATTCAAAACATGTTGTGCCTTGCTAAGTCATTCGGTCTCAATCATATCAATGTCCTCATTCAATTATGGAGTGGCGGGTTTGCTGATAACCGTGGTGAGGTGGATTGCGAGAAACATGGTAGGATTACTCAAACTTTTTGGTCAACATTCGATATGAACGGCCAGAAGAATTTGTTGCCAACGTATTACCCTCACAAATCGAAGTATTATTTGTCTACCGGGTAGGTATATGGGATTACGCATGTGAGTCAGTGCTTTGGAGGGGGCTCAAATGAGTTTTGAATTGTGCTTGCTAAGTTTGCTGTTGAATGTGGTTTTCAGTACTAGTATGTAAAAAATGATTATGTGCGAATTATAGTTGTTTGCAAATTTACAGCATCGACCAGATGCTCATGGTCGGTACATGTGAGGGTGTTACCATCAAATGGGGTTTTATGTGTGTGAAGGGTCGATAGTTCATACACTAGTGGGGCTGCTGTACAGATGTATAGGAACCCACACGCCGGGTTTGAATTGGTGTCTGATGTGATTGCGGACCAAGTTCACGCCCAACATATATAGTGTTTGACATGAAGAATGATTATGGGTTGGAGATTAGCTATCAAGTTGCATGGTTGAGGGTATAGAAGGCAAGGGGTCTAGTATATGGGGATCATGCCATGTCGTTCGACCAACTCAGGTGGTATAGTGATGTGGTGATAGAGAAAAACTCGAATAGTTATATTAATAAAAATTCGATCACAATTCTGAAAAGTTTGTTAGATATTTTATTTCATTTCGTGCATGCATAGATAGGTTCAATCAATGTCGCCTTTTGCTTTTTTTGAATGGAACGTTCTTGAAGGGCCGATTTAAGGGGAATTTACTCGCTATAATTGCCAAGGACGGCAACCAAGGTAAGAGTATCATTATGTTATGCTCTGTGCAACGCTTTTATAACATGACATTTGGTCATTTCTTTTATTTTTTTTAAAAAAAAAACACATTGTTTAAATGGCTGATATACAGTTATGCATCACATGATGAATTTGTTTTCCACAAATAATGTTTGCACTATATTGTTTGTAAGATTATTTCTGGTGGCTTTTGCAATTGTTGATTAAGAAAATACGGCCAATTGGGAGTGGTTCTTGCTGCAGCTATCATACATTGTTGACGGCGGACATACGCTGACGTTCGTTTCTGATCATAATGTTGGATTGCTACAATCAATGCTTATCATTTTTCCTTCAGCACATCATGCTTTTTATTTGTTACATCTTTAAATGAATTTGCGGGACCGAATGAAATATGTCAACGCAACACACAAGATTAGATTGATGTGCAAGTTGCAAAAATGCGCTTACTCACCAACGGTAACATGTTTCAATAAGAAATTGAAGGTATTGAAATAGTTAAGCTCGGCGATTATCGAAGATTTCATGAAAGATTTGCATCGTAAGCATTGGGCTAATGCATATTTTAGGTATTTGTAGTATGCATGTACAAATTCCTACTAATGTTTGTATGTCACATACTGAACATCAATGTTTGTTGGGCATTTTTTGTTTAACAAAATATTTTTGCTATTTTTGTTTAACTTATCAACCTTGGACGTGTGTTTATTTTTTAAAACTTTTTCAGGGGTCACATCACGGTGAGATGTGGTCCAACGCGGTAGAGTCATTCAACAATTGGATACGTGAAGTGCGTCATCTTTCCATCACTCAATTGGTCGATACAATAAGGGGAAAAATCATGAAAAAGAGAACAAAGCGTAGAATGATATTCAGTACGTGGTCTGGCATTATATACCCTAAGATGGAGAAAGAGTTGGCATAGGCATTAAAAAGAAGTAGGGCATGGATTGTTAGTCAAACTAATGATAATATGTACGAGGTTCATTTGCGCCTATCGATATTGGTTGACATAGGCAGGCGTACATGTTCATATTTTCAGTGGCAGTTGAATGGGTTTCCATGTTTACATGCTGTTGTTTTTCAAAACAACGGGAGGAACGTGTATGACACGGTCGATTTGTTTTACCGTGTAAAGAAGTTTAAGATATCGTATTCTGGAACTATATATCCAATTTCGAAGGCTGGAAAGGCAACGTTTAACCTTGATGATTACCTCATTGCACCATCAATAGTAAAGCGTCCGCTTGGAAGGCCCAAACGGAAGAGGATTTCATCAAAGGGTGAGGTAGTATAACGTATTCGATGTGGCCATTGTGAAAAGATGGACAACCATAATAGGAAGACATGCAATGAACTAATATGGGTGTTTCACATCGCGAACGGTTATCATCACATTGGATGGTCATTTCACTTTTTTTGAGTTTTAAGTATTGGTTTTTAAGTATGTTTTCATTCCATAATGCACGTTGTGACTTTGTCCTTTGTGTTTAAGTAACATTGTTTCATATACATTTTCATTGTTTGTGATATGTTGGCGGGTTTCCCAATTTGAGTCTGTATGAATTTTGCTTTCATTATTCATGGATGTTGGTTTTATTTTTTATTACATATTATATTTGGTTGATTTGAGTTACATTTACAATTGTTACCAATACACATGGGTAATACGGTGTAACACACCAACCATTCCACTATGTGTGTCCATTCCCAACTTCCGCTCGCAAGGAATTCGTGAGCGAAAAAATTCAATTTGCCCAAAAAAATTGGATGTTCGCAACAATGTCCATTTAAGTAGTTCTTAATAGTTCACTGTGTGTCATTGTTTACATTTTTTCCTATGCTGTTGATAAAATGCAATGTACATTTTTTTTTTAAATATCGAATCATAAAAATACTGATGTGTGTTTAACGCATAAGGTATGCCTGATTAGTACAAAAAAACATCTCAATCATGTAGACGTTAACACATTACAACCAGTAGCTAACATTACATACACAAGAAACACACAAATAATACTACGCAAAGGATGCTCGGTAACGACACCAATAAAATAGAACTGATCTAATTCAACCACCGCACATATCATATGCTAACCTTACATATTTAAGAAGAAACAATAATCGGCACGTCCAGAAATTGAAAACCATTTACTCTTACGAGCCAACGTGGATTACTTACTATAACATCTCGCAATATTGACATACTTACATATCCGTACGACATAGTTAGATGCTTAAAATTAACCATTAACCGTCAACCTTAACATCACACAAACAATCAACATCAACTAATATTTATTGAATCACACCTACAAATATTGTTTCTGAAAACAACAATGTATAATAATCCATCCCAAATATCAGATTTCAGCTACCTATACATAACAAAAAATAATAATCAACTTACACAATATGAAATATACCAGTTTTCGTGCAGCACATTTTAATGCAGTCGCCATCTGGGATATATATTTTCGGATAGTAACACATTGATGTGTGCATACTTATTTATGTCATTGTTAAGCATTCTAAAAGAACACATCAAAGAAAACCAACAAAAACATTCTGCAATTTCAGTGACTGTACTGAAACAAAATGGGAATCAGAAATGAGAATCAAACAAAAAATGAGAATCTTCAAACAGGCTTTTTAGAGGTCCAAGTCGTGGATCATTGCAGAGCCTGGGTGCACAGGCCTTTTTTCGAGTCATTCATAAATGTCTTCGCTAAGGCAACCCAGAATGTAGTGGGGGTAAGTCCGTCCATTGAACTATCAATCTCCACCTTGTGTACATATTGGCATATGATGAAACAAACCAAGATCCCACAATCAACATTGTATCAATGTATGAAAACAAACGACATAAATATAAATGGTTGTTAAAAATATTGACAAATATGGAAAATGTATAATTTATGTTTGTGAAACACGTATGAGTTTGCTTCTTGTTGGAGACATTTGATGACTAACTCGAGTGTACCATCAATAACTTGAGTTGCTACTTCATCGACCAACGAATCCTTTTTTAGCAACTGTTTCATATAGCCAACCACCTATTGTTTTAGCGAATAATGAGCACCGTAACGCCTCAACATTTGTAAACAACAAATAATTTCATAAATTACAAATAACATCCAATCTAGAATTACCATTTTCAATACCTCTGTGAAATGATCATCTCGGCTACCCTTCCATTGCCTCATTGAATTGTAATGATGTCATGTCCCACATTCTGAATTATAAACCATGATTGTCCAATGGTTTGAGTAATATATCGGATAATGGATGTATCTGTGTCCTCGTGTGCCATTAAATTGGACTTTTACGTATCGGTCTTTGGATGTCGATCTTGGATTCCACATCATGTCCTGCACACGCGTGGACAAAGGATATTTTTAAATAAGTATGACTTATACATATCATAGCCATTAGGTGGACAGGGTTGTGTTATCATACTGAACAAATACTGCTATAAAAGTAGGATTGGTCAAGATATTTACTTCCAGCGTTCGCTCTAGTTTGCAAATCCATGAGTATATCAGCATATGCATTAATAACCTAGTTGTCAAAATAGTATGTAAATGACTAGTTATCTTAATAACATAGATTTAGCGAGGAAAAATACAAGCCAACTCCCTACTATTTAAATGTATGCCACTTACACACCCATTGATGCCCGACTGTTATACCAAAGCTTAGATGTCCGTGAAAAATACGTGCATGCTGATCCCTTCCCCATTCCAAATTATAGCTCTACAATAATAGGAAATCATAGACAATAATTCATAAATACTAACATTTAGTTTTTAAAAAACAAATGCTACATTTCAAAATTGACACACACCCGTCACTCTCAAAGCTGTATACGTCCTCCAAACGTTTCTGTTCCTCTAGGCTAAGCATTTTCTACCCAGGGTGTCGATTGTTCATTCTGAAATCGGCCCAAGTCTTTTCCAGTTCTGCATCGTCATCAAGATTAATCGCATCCCCAGCCACAACTAGATTCGCTTTAACTAGATTCTTTTGTTGTTTCGTACAACCAACAACACCCGGGTACTTGTAATCCGCTAACCTCCATTCTCGTCTTGGTTTTTCCTTCACACGTCTTACCAACGAATTTATTTTTGGGCTCGCGACGTTTACAAAATGAAATTATGGACACGCTATTTCCCTCTATCTACATTACCCGCGTTGTCTGCCATGATGGTCTCTTCAGGTTTTGAGGTGATTTTGGACGATACTGTACGTATTGGACTACCAACACCCCTGACTGGATTTGATACATTGCTTTCGAATCGATCATAGACGAACGATGAACTATGTCGCAGCGATGATGGTTTAGCAATATTCAGATGATGCTCCTTAGTCACACATTCTACTATGCTGACAGTAGGCGGTGTAAAAGTGACATCTGGCGACTTGGCAGGTGAGGAATGTCGTTGTGTTTCAATGGAATCGGCGAAAATTTATGTCGGCGTAACGATAACATGTTGTACTCTGGCTCGCGGTTGTATTCATCACTAATTGACTGACTTCATGCGCCTCATAGTCGTCAATTTCATCTTTCAATCTAATGATGATTTCCTTCAAATCAGTAACAACCCTAGATAAACGTTTTATTTCAGCGTCTTTTGAACGTATAACACTATCAAAACCCATAAACATGTTGGTGCATTGTACACCAATCATCTGTTCCATGGTATTGACTCTCGATTCTGACTCTTTCACACGTTTGAACTTCTTTACTGATTGATTCTCTAGCTCCTTAATCCTAAGCAATGTTTTTCTCAGTTCCTTTTCTATATTTCTCATTTTGTCACCGCTGTCGTCCACCACATATATGCTGGATAGATTAAGAAGGTCAGGGAACAGGTTTGGCCAGCCTTCGTCTGCAACAAGAATGTTAACATTATTCTTATCAAAACCCTGCGCTGAGTCAGTATTCATGTTTGTGGTTCTCGATTCTGGTTCAATTTCAATATGTCCATCATTTAGAGAATCTAGCTTCCAACATTCAAGACTTGGCTTTGTGATTTTCACATCAGCACCACCATCTTTATTACCTTCCCACACCGATTCAGGGCCACATTCAAAACCTGTGTCAATTCAATATTGACATCAAAACTTTGTCACTCTTCCACCCTTGCTACATTGGTGTTCAGCTGATAACGCTCAAGTATTGTCTCGGTCAATTTTTCACACTTTACCTACGGAAACAGTAAACGTCACACAACCAGAACAACGAAAAAATTAATGGATGTAACCTAAATGTAGATTGGTGCAAACCTCAAAAACACCTTCAGCTATTAAATCCATTAATTTAATCCTGCTGATTAGATTGCCAACGTTCCAATTACAAAATCGTGAAAACAATTTAGGCAACTCGAATTTGATTAGGTTTGTATGCTCACAAACCAAAAACTGCAATACAAACGTAGACCATAAGAATTACATACATTAGCAAACAACTACTGTAATGTGCATTGATGACGGTGAATATACGTGACATGTGTGAAAAATAACTTACCAGCAATGCGACAACGTAACCAATCACTTTTTCCAGTCTCTGGTAAAAATCATTCAAAGACCCAATCAATGTATTACAGATTGCTGCTGTCCAATCATAAAGCCTTAGCGTCTCCAGTTTGTCAATGGCTTGGACATAAACCCACTCAGTAGACTCTCCGGTAGTTACAAAAAAAAGCTGCGCACAGATGTACAAACATAAAAGCTTTGCAACTTCTTCCTCATCGCGTTGGATGGTCCCTCGTAGTGCTTTAAGCAGCAGCTCCTTGATGGCTTTAGAGGATATTCGTCTGATGTTCGGGCAACGTCGCTGGATGAAATCATATGGGGTCTTCATTCCATATATCAAGTCCAATTTGTCTCAACCATATTGTATCCCAAAAATTAGTATTACATCACTATTACGGAGTGGCATGCATTTCCCCCCAATGTAAAACTTCTCGTCTGACGGATTGTACGTTTGAATGATTCGGTACACCGTTCCGTCACATTTCTTGAAAATTTTCTCCGTTAGGTTGTGTGTATGTATAACGTTAATCATCAACCAAAATGAAATTTTCTACAAATGATATATGTGCCCTTCACACAGTTCAACTTTAGCAATTGTTTTAATGACCTCAGCCATATTTGACCGATACATTAGCTTCGACGGGTCAACAACTGGCTTTTTTCCTCTGGTTTTCACACCGACACTGCCTGATTTTTTATTCTTGAACATCAGCTTGCTTTTTCTTTGCACCGCTAATCTTGTTGATGTTGACGTCACCTTGCTTGATTCACACATTATTCCTCCTGCATTCCGTCGTGGTGGTTGCCTCCGCGAAATACCATTCACATTCATAACCAATCATTACTACAAAATTTTTTTTGCAAACCCGTATTATTATATAACACCAAAGATTAAACAACCGAGCTACACAAAGTGTTATGATCAATTACAATGGCGATTTCAAATGGCATACCACACATAAATTTTAACATACATTGTGGAAAAAAATTATCATTTCTTACAAACAACACATTAAAAGGATTGAATAACAAATCATTACAATCATTTACTACTCATACATCTCTCACGTAAAAAACATAACATCAAATAGTCTACAAACAATTTAACACCTAGCACATAATCACGGCATATACGTTTCGGTCAACTAAGAACGTAACAAAATTTGCACACCAAATCTTCAATTAAAGACTTATAATACGGTCGGGAAAGCACATATATATGCTAATTTAAATTAGGCAATTGTTGGTCATTTTAATTCATCCATTTCAAATAATGATTGTACAATAAGGTTTAAAACACATATGCTAGAATGATGTTGCTGACAATTTCGATAAAATATGCATTGTTACGCTGCATTTCAACATACTTACCTTATGAAAATATTTTAACATTTTATACAAATATAGAAAATGCACCACACCCCCACAAGTGCGATACGCACCTACAAACTATATTACACCTGTTACATTCATGGATTCAAGCATTATAGGCACTTTTTAACATCACACTTCCAACTAAACCGATAAACCTTGACATGCTTCATATGACAATACCAATGTCAATATAGAAGTCAGATATGATTTTTTTTCCATCTAATCAGATACTGCACTACTTAACATATACAAATAAATAAATAACCAAAAATAAAAAAATTGGCATTCTACAAGAACCAAACCGCACACATTCACAATTCTTTCTACAAAATGAAACAAAATAACCTCATAGGCTTATGGAAGGGCCAAGTAGGCAACTTTCTGCAGGTAAATTTCATACGTGTAAACTACCAAATGTCAAGGACATTCAATCTAGCATTGGCAACGTATTTCTGACTATACATTACAATATTAAACCCATGCTATAATTTCAAATCAAACACCTAAAAACCCATGACATAATTTCGAATAAGGATATTGATGTTTTATGCAATGTTTGTATGATATGTGATTGGTATTTGGTCCACCTTTGTTAGAAATATGAATGTTGTTTAGTGTTAGATGGTCTGTCAGTGTCGTCTAGTATTCAAGCTTGTGTTAATATGTGTAGTGTTCTTAGTTGGATGTTTTGTGATTTATGGTTCACTGTTTGGGCGTGGGATTCTCCGGTTAGCACATTTTGAAGTTGGAAATGTGATGTTAATATGTGAAATACGAGAATCCCACATATACCTTAAATCATGTAACGGAAATGTGGTAGTAATTATGTGATTTTAATGTCTGTGTGAATTAGTGTTACATATTGGCCCCCTCTTGGTGTAGTGATAGTTTTTGGAAATATGGAAGTGTTGAGGCTAATTTTTACCCCGACATTAACGATGTAGTTGAGTGTGTCGTTACATGCTATGCAAATGTGGATTAACGGTTCTTGGGTTGATGTGCATACACATTTTTTTTTTCAATCGAGCCAAGCGTATGGTGTCATTTTCTATGTGACTGTGTTATTCAACCGTTGCAGGTGAGAAGCGATAATCGATGTTGTTTTTTAGGTGTTTTTAATTTAACTCAATGTATCAATCCCCTCACATTATGTTCACAAACCCTAACATTACGACTCTCAAACACGATTATATGTCAAATAAACATCACTAACCTTCCTGTCTCGTCCTTATTTGTGGAACAACCCTTCAATCGTACGAATTCAACGTTTTTTGGTATCCAACGCAATCTCTCGTTCAAACAATGTAGGGTTCCTCCTTCCAAAAGTGACTCAATTGACGACTGCTGAAAATGACAACCATGAACATTGGGTTACAATTACATATTAAGGAAACAAGAAATCAACATTTGAATACAAAATCTTTCCATTCCTAATAGTGTGGGATTCGATCGCAAATGAGGGAAACCACAAAAGTCTACAGTGAGCTTGGTGCAAATGTGTAATTTCATCTTACAGTGAAATCCCACACCTACTCCTCATTTGACTAACACGCTTGTTTCTACTTCATCTTTTAATGTAATTTCACTTCTAACAGGACTTTTGGGTCCATAAGAAAAAATTAAGGACTAATCAGTTCACAAAATCCAAATTTGGGATTTATTTAGTGCTTCACCCTTTAAATTATTGTTAGAGTCTGATTTCTCAGTATTACCAATAAAATTATATTAGTATTAGATATACTGAATAAGTATAATTAAATAATTTAAATAATAGCATTTCGTTAGAGATAATAACAGAACAAAATAATGTATTGATTAAGTTATAAGAATAATTTAGAGAAAAACTTAAAATCAATTATAAATTATAAATGAAATTTGGCATATAATATTAGGTAAAGGCAATCACATAGACATTATAGAAGATAATAAAATATTATAAATAATTACCCCTACCATATAAAAGAATTCACCATAAGAAACTTATGCCAACTTTTCAAAAATCGATAAAAAAATTAAATTTTTTTTTTTTTGAAATACAATTTGAACAATACATCATTTTTTACTAATTTATAATACTTATGGGTATATATTTTACTTTTGTAATCTTTTAAGGGACTAAATATGTTTGAGTTAAAAACTTTAAGGACTTAAGAACATGTTTGGTATAACGGAATGGGTTAGAATGAAATGTCTATTCTAGTTTTATATTTCATTTCCCTTGTTTGGTATGCCTTATCTAAGTGGGAATTGTCATTCCATTGGAATGGCTAATCCAACAAAATGTGAGAATACTTATTCCTTCCTCAAACTTAAGAGCACGTTTGGTACGATGGAATGGGCTGAAATGGAATGCCTATTCTAGCTTGGCATTCTCTTTTCTTTATTTGGCATGCCTTATTTAAGTGGGAATAGTCATTCCATTGGAATTGTGTAACAACCCCGACCTGTGATTAACTGTTAAACCATGATTAAGAATGCCAAATAAGTAATTAAGGTGAAATTTTACATTAATTGCATGTGTTATTTGTTATTTGTCTTTATATCTGTCGGTCGTAGAAATATCTGTTTATGTTTTTGTTATGTTCTATGAATTAAAGGCCTTATCGGCATTTGATTACGAAATTGACTTGGTTTATGTGTTATTTGAAATTTTAGGGAATTTATGGTAAGTTCAATTGAAATTCGATTCAGACCCAAATAAATAGAATAAAATAAGTATAATTGTTTGATTTAAGCAAGGATTAATTAATCTCACTAATGGTACCTATATAAGCCATATGTTGCCTTGTACCACCACTATACGTACACATTTCATCATCTTTTGTCATAAAAAACATAAGAGAGAGACAGAGAGAGAGAGAGAGAGTTAAGTGTAAAAGCTTGAGCTCAAGAGAAAGAGAGTTTGGATTGGGAAAAACTTGGAGCATTTGACTTGTGAACTCAAAACATCTACACATCTAAGCCATAATTGAGCACCTAAGATAAAAAATCAAGCCTTTAGTTGTGTAATTGGGGTACTTAACACATATATTCAAAAGAATTAGGTGAATTGAGGCAAGAATTAAGCTTAATGGAGTAGACAAGAAAAGTAGACATACATGTATGTGCATTACATTACAATTAGAGCATATTGTTTAAGAATTTGTCCCATGCATGTTCATATTTTGGTTTTAGTTTAAGAATTCAACATGTTTTTGTACCAATATCTCTATTATTCATGTTTTGGAAAGTTGAAGCTCATATCATTGCATGCAAGTCATGTTCTAGAAGTTTCAAGTTGAATTCTGAACAATTGACTTAATCTTGGGCCTTGATTTTGTGCAATAATCCTTAATTCTTGATGTTTTACAAGTTTAGACAAGTTTTCTCAAGTTTTAGGGCCCAAAGGTTGTATTTTAAGGCTTTGAATTTGAGTTTTAAGCTTGGGAGTGCAATTTGGAAATTCTAGAATTCTGTCTCACCGCTGGAGCTGTCACAACCCAAACCCACCCCTAAAAGTTTGGTCTATGACCGGCCTGTACATAGGCCTTAAAACAAAATTTCACAAATATTTATTCGAATGCAGGGCCTTAAGCAGAAGCAAATAACAACATAAAGATAACGCCCATTGAGCTTGTGCATACATAAAGACTTAGATTAATTTAAGCATTTAAATATACTTCCATATTTACATATGTAATCACAGAACTTATATAGATCTCACACACAAATACATATGACTCAATAAAAGACATAATTCTCCAATACAAAATTAAAGCCTCGACGCAGAGGCGTAATCTAGGCGGCTTGACATAGAGGTGGACCTCAATACAACTCTAGCGTTGGTCCCCGATGGCTCACCTACATAAATATACGTAAAAACGGAGTGAGCAAGGCTCAGTGAATAATAACAACGTAAGGAGGTTAGGTGAATGAGCATGGCCTTGGAGAATATAAATCTACATATAGTAAATCATATACAGGTCTTATCCATAACCATATGTCAAAACGGCCTCAGGCCCACATGTAATACAGAACGACCTCGGGCCCATGTATGATACGAAATAGCCTTAGGCCCAACATTACCACAGCTGTCCAGAGCAATATAGGGAAGATAGAACATCGGCATGTCTCTATCTCCCTTGGCGTAGAGCCATTAGTCATATACAGTTCATATCATTATAGGGTAGACGGAGCATCGGCATGTCTCCATCTCCCTCGACCTTAAGGCCATGAGTCATAAACAATTTACATCATAACAGCCTCGGGCCCCTTTTATTAATAGGAACAAAACGACCTTAGGTCCATATCAATGCCATCGTTCAATTATGTCCATTAATTCAATCAAAGCACAATGTCAATAGTATATGCCATTCACAAATAACAACATATAAATCATAATCACAGGAAGTAAGTAAAACATATCGTTACATTACTATTACTCACAGTGATGGGCTTCTAGTAGCGATGAGACGATGTCCTCGTCTTAACCTACAAACACAATGCTCATAGCATAATATAAGAATATAACCAATCCCTTACTTGTTCTTTAATCAATTAGTCATGTTGGTTTTAAACTCATTAGTCCTCAATAGGTTATAATCTGTGTCTAGGAAAATATGAGGAATCGAAAGGAAAATGGTTTAGAAGAAGAAATGGTATAAAATCGGTAAACAGAAAGTGAATAATCTTCACTAATTTGGGCATATCTATTTGTGTACTTAGAATTTGATAGTAAGACCACCACCATTGGAAACTAGACTTTCGGGGCTTAAATTTAGGCTCAAGAATCACTTAAAACGGAGTCCGGATGCAAGAGATATGCTTATTTGAAGTTGGCTGAAACAGAGCTATCCCGCACCTGCGGGAAACAGGGCCGCACGTGCGGTAATTGGGCCACACGTGTGGGACAAGGTGCTTTTATTTCAGAATCATTTTTGGGTGCTAGAATGGACTGCCGCACGTGCGGGAAGCCCTGCCGCATGTGCGGCTCTGGGCAAATTCTGCTGTCCGAAAATGTTTGTTGGCTCTAACACTTGTTCTTTCAATTTCTAAGCTTGGTTTCAACTCTAATCACCCAAAAACATGTAAAATTACCCCATAACATGATAAACTAACATCATTCAAGTGTAATTCCATTTCAAACAAATCAATCTTTGCCTCAAGTTCAAGATCAATGTTCCATCTTTCATAATCTTTAAAGTTCTCAAAACACAACCCACAAACACTCTTGATTCTTGTATGATCTTGTTCTATGGACAATCTAGAGTTCATTTCATATGGTATTCATAAGATGGAGCTCTAATCATAACCAAAATCAAAGGACCCAAGTTCTAATTTCTTAAATTTAGCTCAATTAAATACATTCATAAACCCTAACCCAAATGGGTTTCAAATCTTCCAACATCATTATCATTTCATGAAATTGATGCATTAAACATAAGGATTGAAGATAAACTTCCATACCTTAGTTCAATCTTTGCCTTTCTCTTAGCTCTCTTCAATTTCCCAAGCTTCCATGGTTGATCTTCTTCCCCTCTCTTTAATCTCTTCAATTTATCTTCAAACCCCCATGAACGTTGAGCTCTCTCTTAGAGAAACTTGTCTCTCACTCTCTCTCTCTCTCTCACGGTTCTCTCCCTCTCTCTTAGATATTTTTGGACTCCAATTGATGAGCTCCATAACTCATATTATATATATATAAAGCTTATCACAAGTAGGGAGAGCCAAACTCGCCCTTACGAATCGTACAAAATCAAATTCCAATTAAACTTCTCAGATGATTCTAAAAATTATGCTGATTATAACTATGTACTCCGTTCTGGTTTCTGAAGCCTCTAAGGCCTTCAATTTACAGTGCAAAGTTAACCACTCAAACACATCTTAACAAATCAGACAAAATAAATTTCCAATTAATTTTCCCAAATGGCTCTAAAAATTTCCATTAACAAATCTATGTACTCAATTTCGATTCCTGAACCCATAAAGATTGTCAATTGCAGTTTTAAAGTCGTAACTCAACAGATAATTCTTCAATTCAAACAGATATAATTAAATTAAAGCACATTAACCCATAATTACATAAAGGTAATTTCTTATACGCATTTTGGGGTCGTTACAGGAGCGACAAAACCTACGCTTGAGCAACCACTCTTTGTTTTGCACTTCTGCTCGAGCGACCAAAAGTTGGCTCGAGCATAAAATTCATGCTCCCAGAAGTTTCATAAAGTTTGCAGACTGCTTGAGCTACAATAGTTGTGCTGGAGCGAGAACTCCATTTTACCCAGTCTTTCGCTCGAGCAGCCGTTAAGTGTCCATCAAGCGAAACATTCATGCAACCAGTACTTTTGCAGAGTTTACAGACCGCTCGAGCGACCGAAGTCATGCTCGAGCAACCACCCTTATTTTTGAACCCCCGCTTAAGCGAAGGAAATTGCGTTCGAGCGAAGACCCTATTTGCAACAAATTTGACTAAGTGTTTCAAATTGCATTTTGGCATCCTCATTACATCTTAGGCATTCTTAAGCCCTAACTAAGATTTAATAATGAGGATAAGAATTATAAACACACCAAAGTAAGAAGGAACTAAGTTAAAGAAATTCTGGGTGTATGTTTCAATATGTGTATTTGTTCTGTGTTTGTATAAGTCACATGCCGTAGGCTACTTGGTTCTCTGCTCTATCTGTCTGCTATTGGGGCCAACTCTGAGCAATATCTTTGTAAAGTTATGTTCACATTTAAGTATTTTCCTATATGATATGACAAAAAATGATATGTTTTCTGAAATACTATGTTCTGTATCCATGAATAATTGTCCATATATTGAAAAGTATTCGTGACATCCTTAGCACATGACCCTTGCCTAGGGGTAACAATACCGTAGTCTATGAGAACAAGGCCCTTGCCCAGGAGTAATAATGCCGTGGTCTCATGGCCCTCGTCCAGGGGTAACAATATCGTGGCTTAAGTATGTTATCTGTTCCCGGTGCCGGAGGTTCATTTATGGAACTGGTCAAGTATGACCTTTAATGCTCTGTGTCTGATCTGTTAGCGCTAATAGATGTACCATGCATGATTTAGCATGAACTTTGATTTTTGTATATGATTTGAACAATAATATGAATATGAATCTGTTTCTAATCCGAACACTACTTTCCGAATCTGATATAGGACATCATTCATTAAACTCTTTACTCTGTTATTATTCACTAGGCTCCCACTCACTCTATTATTTATGTATGTAGGTGACCAGGCGTGTGACCAGGCTCAGAGTTGATGACTTGGAGTTTTGATTTTGTTAGCCAGCCTTTGTGCCTCCTGAGGAGGTTCCCTTTTGAGACTTGATTAAGCTTATATAAAACAAGTGTTTGAGACTTGTCTTTTCTTATATTTTGTCTGAACATGTTTTGTAAGTTCTATATATGTGGATTTTGGTGACGTATGATCGTATATAAGTTTTAAATATTCTGTCCCATGTACATCAACACAGTTCAATGGACTATGTATGTTTGATATTTATTTGCTTCCGCAGCCCCTTATCATGTGTTAATTTGTTCAGAGGCCTTTGGTAATCCTAGGATTACTGGCCGGTTATGACGCTAAACCTAGGGACGGGTTTGGGTCGTGACAAATGACTATTCCAACAAAATGTACGAATGCCTATACCTTCCTCAAACCTAAGGAATGGCCATTCCATTCCATCATGGAATTACCATAAATTTTTTTTTTGTTGGCATTTTAAAAAAATATTATTATTACCACCATTTCGTTATCCTACTATCGTATCGCCACCGCCACCCTATTGCCACCATAACCACCACTACCATTACCACCACTACCACGGTCGCTGCCACAACCACCACACCACCATACTACCGATATCGCCACTACTGCCACCGCCACTACCGTTGGCCGCCACAACAACCGTTGCCGTTGTCGTTGCCGCCACCACCACCACCACTACCACCGCAACCACAACACCACCACTAAAGCCACAACAATCTACTACCACCATCCTACTATCATTGCTATCACCACCATCGATGACGCCACTGCCGCCGCTACCACCACCACCACACTACTATGACTCACATCATCACTTTCACAACTATTTATATTATCATGATCTATATAAATTTTTAATTTATTTGTTACTAACTTGTTAAAAAAATAAATAAGTAATAAAAATTTATTTAATTTCACGAGTTTAATAGGTATAACCAAACATGAGAATAAGCATTATCATCCTATTCCTATGTCATTTCGTATTGGCAACCAAACAATGAAATGGGAATAGACATTCCATTCCATTTAACCTTGTATTCCATCCTTACTCTCATTCCATTTCCACTTCATTTCATTTCATCGTACCAAACATGAATAACCATTCAATTCCATCATGGAATTAATATAGGGGAAATTATTGGTAAATCCCATTTGGGAGAGTTTTAGTCCAATAAGTCGTACTTTAAAATAATACACCTTAGAGTCATTTCTTTGTAGATTTGTGTTCCGTAAGATCCCATGTTGCTTTGTGGGTTTGGTGTTTATGACATTTGTGCCCTTTGTATTTTGGTGATTGAAAACGTTTTTGGGAGGGTTTGATAAGAATCCCATTTATTACGTTGATTTCGTTACAGACTATATGGAAGATCATATATTGCCATATTCATAGTTCTGTCATTGTGTTCCCCCACAAAGGTCACCCAACCAAACCTCCACCCAAACAAGCACACCAACCCACTACCCCCTCCACCACATCCCTAGCATGTTCATACCCACCCATCAAACACCCATTTCGCCCAACCCCCACCAACAACACACCCACGCTTACACTACCCACACCAGCCCACATCTCACAGTTCTGTTATTGTGTTCTCCCACAAAGGTCACTCAACCAAACCTCCACCCAAACAAGCACACCAACCCACTACTCCCTCCACCACATCCCTAAGCATGTTCATACCCCCTCATTAAACACCCGTTTCGCCTAACCCCCACCAACAACACACCCACACTTACACCACCCACACCAGCCTAAAAACCCCAAATATTATGAACAAATGCAACATTCTCATACTGTTACATAATAGTCCATCAACATTTCAAACACCAAATGGGGCAAACACAACCAAGTTATGCATACCATACAATAAACAAGTAAAACAAAAAATAACAACACATTCATAATTAACATTGTTTCTTATATTCTAAACGTGAAAAGTGGACACTTATTGCGGCGAGGCGTTGTCATCGTATTTGGATTTGCAAGCGTTGAACGGAATACCCAACACACGTATCAAAATCACCAACAATAGCAACCTTCGCCACTGCACTACTACGTCACGTTTAAAAATTGAAATCAAATGGGATTTTGGTCTATTTTGATGTTGTACAACATTCACGATTGTGCAATTTTATTCCACATTTATATCGTCAGATTTGTTATGCAATCCCACTAACCACGCGATTCAAAAACAAACCTAACCCAATCCCCACACTTACGTCCCAAATCTCGGGATGATTTGGCCCAGAAAAGGTAATCCAACACTTAGTTTGTAAAGTTAGCAGCCAAACTCGTTGCTTAATCCCTACACAGCAACCACTACAACTTCAGCCCGACGTCTACAAACCACCCCCGTTAGGTTAACGTTTACAAATTTCCTTGAAACGGTGCTCACGCAAACTTCGTCGCCGACGGCCACAGATCACGATCACAAATCCTAGCAACCTTCAAACCCACAGAGTATTTCGTTGGTTCCACATTCACCACCTGCAACTAAAGAGTTGCTCACGTTAACCAAAATGTCAAAATATGACACTACCAATGTGGGTAACCCATAACTAAATGCGGGTCATATATGAAACGTGGGTTACCAACTAAACACTACCAATTCCAAAAACCCCTATAGTGCGTTTTTTCAAAACGTGTCATTTACCCAAATAATGGAAACAAATTAGCCCAAACCTAATACACAGCCCATAAGGGGCAACAACGTAAACCAACACATAATGGGATCACTGTGTGTACAAAATAAAAAATAGGACGGATCAGTTTCTAATTCCACCTTATGGGATTTATGGGTCAGTTTTCCATTAATATAAAATTTTATTCAGTGTGTTTGGTTTTAGTTTTCTCAATTTAGTTTTCTAGAAATTGAGTTTTTTTGTGTTTTGTATTTTTTTAATTTTATATTTTTAGTGAATATTTTTAAAATTTTATGCAAATTTTTTTTATACATTTTTAGATGCACCTTACTTATATATATCTAAATAGTAAAATATTTGTAAAAAAATAATAAATATATAAAAAATACGAAAAATGTACTCAATTTTCGTATTTTTTTTTATATTTTTTGTATTTAGTGATTTTTTTTATAAAAAAAAATTCACAAATATTATACTTTTTAAGTGTATTTACGTTATGTGTAATTAGAAATTTTTAAAAAAATGCTTAAACTATTAAAATTTAGTGAAAACAAAAAAAATACAGAAAATGAAAAAGTAGGGTTGCGTTTGGTAGAGTTTTCTAAATATGATTTGAGAATAGAATTGTATTTTGAGTTTGTGAGTTTTGGAATTATGATTTGAGTGTGGAAAATTTGTTGGGTAAATGAGTTTTGAAAAAAGTTTTGAATTGAGTGGGAAATTTTTGACGTGGCATTTGACATTTGATACAAAAATTTACAACTCATAACCAAACACATAACTCAAAATTTTATTCAAAGCTCATAAATTTTTTTTAAAAATTCGAAAAATATTTTTATTAAATATATAAAAATTAACACGTGTCAATTGTAAAAAAAAATAAAAAATAAAATAATTATATTGTTTCGACCAACCGGTCGATCAACCGGCCGGACAAGTGGGGGAGCTTCTATTTACACACACCCATTCCCCTCTTTACACATCTTTTTCAATAAATAATTGGTTCGGAAGCAGATTTTTGAAAATAAGCAATTGGTTCGGAAGTAGATTTCCGAAAATAAACAATTCGTTCGGAAGTAGACTTCTGAAAATAAGCAATTGGTTCGGAAGTAGACTTCCGAATGTGTGTATTTGATGTCTATAATAGTAATTTCACTTGAAAAAAAATTTATAATAAAAATAATTTTTATGAGGTGTGTGCAAAGAGGGGAAGTTAGATGCGTAAATAGAAGCGCTCGACAAGTGGTGTCAAAGCCGGAATTAACATTCCAAAGTCTACCAAACATGGCCTTATTTTTTCCTTAATTTTGTTATACGAATAAAAAACGAGGGGCGAACGAGGTTATTCGATCTATGAAATGAGGGTTTTCTCCAACTAATTCTGATCAAAAAAATAAAAATCCAAGGCGAAATGACAACAGAAAATAGTGGAGGAGGAGAAGGCGAAATGACAAACGCAAGCAACAGCAAGAACGATAATCATTTCTTCAAGTCGATCTTATTCTTCGACAACAACAACAAGAAGAAGAAGTCCAGCGATGCCGATTCACCCAGGCCCATTGCTCTCCTCTCTTCTCTCGCCAATTCCGTAGTCTATCGCTGTTCCAAGTAAATGACAACAACTACAACTATTGATCTAATGATCTCCTTTTTCAATTAATTAGTTTCCATTAACACTCTTTTATTCGAATCCATGCTTAAAGTCCTTCAAAGTCTATTTTCCAGACCTTTTTGTGAAAATTGAATCGATCAACTCAAACTCACCAAGTGATTCAAGTGAAAAACAAAGAAAATAAAGCAAAGAGAACAAAGAGAGACTAATCAAGAACTGACATTAAACTTAATTGCTTCCAAGTAGAGAATGACTCGTGCTGCCTTGGAAGCCACTACTCCTACCCCTTATGATTCCCTAAGCTAGTGTTTGGTTCACTGGAATGGAATATGGTCATTCCATCAAAATATCCATTCTCATGTTTACTTGACTAAAAAAAACAATGGAAAATGCATTTGAAATAGAATTGTCGTTCACTATTGTATGGGAATAATCATTCCATTCCATCTCATTCCAATGAACCAAATAGAGTCTAATCCTACCTTTTTTTTTCTTTGTATCTTTTTTTTTTCTTGATGACGAGGGTGTCCTCACCTGGCAGCAAGACTAATCCCTCGGGGGCAATCACAGCAACCCACTGCCGCGGCCCGCTTAAATCACGTGTTTAATCCCAGGGGAATCGAACCCATGACCGTGCGCCTTACCCACAGAGTCCCGTGCTCGCCCATACCACTGGGCCACCTCGTTGGTGGTGTCTAATTCTATCTTTCTAAGTGTTTGGCTGAGGGATTTGGGAAAGGATTTGGAAAGAGATAGGGAAAAGATAGGTGAAATGTGGATAAAATATACTTAGATTTTACCTAGTTTTACACACCTTTTCTCTTTCTCTTTTCAAATTTCTCCTTAAATCCTTCAACCAAACACAGCCTAAAAGCATCTCCATCAGGAGAAGAATTTAGAGCATTTTACGCTGTATTTGGTTGAGTGATTTGAGAAGGAATTTAGAAAGGGAAAAAAAAAAAAAGTGTGTGAAGTTAAGTGAAATATAAGTATATTTTATTCACATTTCACATACCTTTTTCATTTTCTTTTCTAAATCTCTTTTCAAATCACTAAACTAAACACAGCGTCAAGGATTTTTGTCTAGCCTCATCACAAAATGAAACTCCAACAGGATGGGCAACATGGTAGGCATTTTGCCTCATTCTTTCTTGGCTAACTACATTTGGAGAGCCTTGGAGACTAGGCAAACCAATTTTAGTAGTAGAGAATGTTGTTGGAGTATACACTAGGCAAAGTGGTTAGGCAAAATACAAAATGTACTATTTATTTTATTTTATTTTATTTTATTTTTTGTACTTTTGTTAGGCAAAATATCTATTAGTGCTAGAAATGCTCCAAGTCCCAAAATCTAATCCTAAGTTTTAAGGATAACTCAACAGAGGCTGGGTGTGTTAGATGATTTGATGATGCCCCCTTCTTCGCCTAGTGAACTGAAATTGGATAGTGGTCCTTCTTAAGATTATATTTGGTTTAATTTTTTTAGAAACTATGTCATATTTATATACTTTAAATGTATTTACTTATGGCACCACAAATTTATGAAATATTTGCGACATGTTTATGTAATATCACTTCTTAAGTCTATTAAATTTGATATTCATGTCAGCCAATCTAGTTAGTAAGTACACTGCAGTAATTAGACTTGGTACATTAGGATGTTTAATATCTTCAAGATTGCTACAAATAAGTTGGAAAGTTGATATTGTTATTGTTTCTCCACTAGACATTGTGTATGCTAGATTTCTTGAGAGACAGTTGATGCATGCACCACATGTTTTTACATCTTGAGTTTATATTTGAGATAATGGCATTGATGATGTTTACTATTCCCAAATCATGATTATTTGATATAAAAGCATGGATTAGTGAATATTGAGCTGGAATGCATCATCTATCATTATTTATATATCTATCTATACATATATTTATTTTTAGTGGGTTGGATTGGTGTTAGGCTGCAGACTACTTTTGGCTATCATAGACTTGTTGGTAGGATCCTTGTGTCATAGAGTAGGACCAGTTTGTCTGTAGCTTCGTGTGGACTGAACAAATAATGCCACTTTCTGCTAGGTCCAACAAGTGCAAGTTGCTTGGGTTGTGAATGTGATGGTGTGAGTTTGAGTTCGAAGGCAACCACTTTTTGCTATAATGCCAAATGTTAGGTTTGTATGCAATGAGCAAGGATCCTCTAGAGTGTTTTTTTCCTAAAATTTCCTAAAGTGGTGCATTGTGTGGTTGAGATTTAATGACAAGTCACATCAATTTTTCAGCATTAAATCTCAACCACACAATGCACCACTTTAGGAAACTTTAGGAAAAAAACACTCTAGAGGATCCTTGGTGGTATGCAATCCACCCTCATGGCTTTGTGTGTTGGTGAAATAATGCCAGCAATAGACTCCTCTCCCCCCTTCCAACAAAAAAATAAAAATAAAAATCAATGGGGACAACATGGGCTCAAATTAGGCTTGCAGCACATGGTATTAGTGAATCAGTGTGGCTTGGAAATTTTGAATCAGCTTCTTTAGCAAACCCCTCCACCCTCCTTTGCCAAACTGCCCTGCCATCCCTTACTTCTGGCATACCCATTTGCTACCCTCCCTCCCTTCTCAAAAAAACCCTATTTCCATCCTCTCCTTCCTCTCTCGCTGTTACACGGTGTTGGGTAGAACTCAACCCCAAAAGCCAGCTCAAGAGGTGAGGGTGTCCTCACGCTTATATGCTTAATATTATTTTAGTATTTGGGCGATGTGGGACTTCACTTCTCACCCTCCCTCACTCCCAGCATGCTCACTTGGCAGCTCCTGCGGCGTGCAAGCCAAGGACACTGACCCTACCCATCCCGAAGTACTTCAGCTCTGATACCATGTTACATGGTCTTGGGTAGAACTCAACCCCAAAAGCTAGCTCAAAAGGTGAGGGTGCCCTTATGCTTATATGCTTAATATTATTTTAGTACTTGGGTGATGTGGGATTTCGCATCACACCCGCCACCCCCCAACCCCTTCCCAACCCGCAACCCTTCTCTACTATCTTCTTATCACGTCACAACCCTAAATTGCCACCATGCGACTTCTTCGGTGGCTCCCATCCCATGCGAAAC
Source organism: Camellia granthamiana (assembly GCA_036172215.1). Taxonomy (NCBI): domain Eukaryota; kingdom Viridiplantae; phylum Streptophyta; class Magnoliopsida; order Ericales; family Theaceae; genus Camellia; species Camellia granthamiana. The sequence goes on from CM069913.1 coordinate 123,665,953, forward strand.
CCTAGTCACAAAAGAGAAATGAGTTGCGATTGTGTGCATGCGTGCACGAGAGAGAGAGAGAGAGAGAGAGAGTTGCGGGGGGTTCAGGACCGCAAGGTGAGGGGCTGCGGGGGGTTATGTGTCAATATCTTATGATGTGGTACAACATATGTAATTCCTCGTGATTTTAATGCCAAATATGCATGCCATATGAAAAATCTATTTATTTGTTTGTTTGGTTGGTTTCAATAGCAAAGCTCTTGAGGTGTACTTTATCTGCTAAAGCATATTCATATTTATTTAGTGGAATTGATGGATTACATATTCCTTCTACCTTATAGTTCTGTATGCACAGGAAATAGGTACCAATTGACATGGAGCAATCTTTTAATCATATTAATGCTTTCATTTTGGAAAGCATTTTTTTGTTTGTTTTGTCACTGGAATTTCAAGGATCTTTCTTCTTCTTGTTGCTATTTAATTCCTCGTAATTATATACTTACATCAAAATTATAATAAATGGATCTTGATTTAGTATAATGTTTTTTCTATAGTTGTCAATTGATAGGAATTGTGAATCGTTTTTGTATTTTTTTGAATTATGCATCTTAAGATTTTTTAGCATCTTTTAAAATAGGTAGAAAAATAAATATTTTTATAGAAAACAAATATCTTGCAAGAACAACATTAAACAATGTATAATCATCAACGTTACAAAAGCAAGGTTCCTAGAATTAAAGATATGCATGCATCAATACTTCATACATAAAAAATGCAGAGCGGAGATAAAAATAAGTATAAAAAAAGATATAGCACTATAGTACATTATTATGTCCTTGAATCAAATTTACTCCCAAATTTTTTCTCATTCTTAGTAATTGTATAATATATTTTTCGTATCGTCTTAAATCATCAGTGATGTTTTAAAATTTTGGGTTAATCACATAGACACGTCATCAACTATCACTTTCCCCCCTCAACTTCAAAATTGTACATTTGGATCCCTTAGTATACAATTGCATCACCTTCACCCCCTCCGGAAGGGAGGGTTATTTGTACATATATATATATTTTTTATAGATGAGGGTTCTAAATATATAGTTTTAAAGTTTAGGGGGTAAATTAATATTCAGTGATAGTTGAGTGGGTGCCTGTGTAATTAACTCTTTAATTTTTAATTTACAACATTTATGTTTTCAAATAGTTTATCTATAATAGAAAACTTTAAGCTTTACCTCAGGTATCAATCAATATCATAAGATACTTAATACCAACGAGTAGATATTTGTAGAAATGTTAGACAAAGCAAAAGAAAAAGTATCTTTTTTATTTTAACAATATATATTTTTAATAATTTAATTAACCTTTCTAATAATATTAACTTTCACAAAATAAGTTCTGCTACTTTTTTTTTATTTTTAAATAATGTTAAAAAACAATTTAAGTATTCAGATATAATATGTAGTAGGTCATGTCACATGTATCGTAAGATATATTTAAACCAAGATACATATTGGTGATATGTATTGATTTTCCTTCAAACATATCAAATCGTAAGTGACGTATCGTGAATTGTAAGATACTCACAACCCTTATCTTTCTCATATGCTTCTCTCCATCTATCGGGAAATAATGTTTCCCATTTGACCATCTGTCAAAGGATTATCTAGATGCTAAGAAATAGTTTAAATTTTGGTTACAAATAAGAAAATTTTACAGTTGCAAGAAATTATCCTTTTATTGATTTTTCTTGCCTAACGCATATTTTATGCAATTGCAGGATTCTTCTAATCCCTACTGAAGAATTACAGCATCGTTTTGAGACAGAGCTACCTGATACTGTTAAGCAACCTTCAACCTATACTAGGAATTTTTTAGAATTCTGTTCTTACCAAGCACTCAATCTGGTGACTGCACATCCAGATTATTTAAGTGACAAGGAGTTCCGTTGTTTAACTTTTGACATGATGCTTGCTTGGGAGGCCCCTGGTGTTGAGAATCAGACACCAGACACAGTAAGATAGCTATCATATTTTCTCTGGATATTTTGGCGAACTTTTAATGTTTCATATTGTTAGGGGTGCCTTTTCTTGATTGTTTGTTAGGAATTTCACAGTATGGAATGAAAATGTTTTTTCATTTCTGGATTGTAAATGCAGCCTTAACTTTTCCAAATGACAGGAAACTGCTTCTTGCAGTAACCAGGAAGTGGAGGATGAGGATGGGTGGTCATTATTTTATTCTAGTTCCACAAAAATGGCTGTTCAGGTGGTCTTCTCATTTTTATTTTGTTGCTTTAAAAATATAGGGCCTTTTTTCACTAACGGTAATATTTGGTGTAGGGTAACTCTTTCTTTTGGGTAAGTTGGTTTAGGGTAAATCCTTAGCAGTCTGTTGTGTCGGTCTTGTGTGCTCATTCATTTCACTTTTCATCAGGTTGATAACAAGAAGACTGTTGGGACAGAGGCTTTTGCACGGATAGCTCCTGCCTGTGCTGTTATTGCAGATATAATCACTGTCCACAATCTTTTTGATGCACTGACTAGTTCTTCTGGTCATCGACTTCATTTTCTCATATATGACAAGTACCTTCGAACACTTGAGAAGTATGGTCAGCTCCTCGAGCTAAGAACACTTGTTTAAGTGCAAGTTTTTTTTTTGGTTGGGAGGGTGGGTGGGGGGGATGCGGAAGTGGGGTTCAGTGGAATTCGTGAATTATTTGGGTGTAGCTTGTACTGACACTTGCCACCTTAACCCCATACTTTCAGGGTCTTCTTTGGATGTCTTAATTCGTTTGTAGTAACTCTAATAATCCAGGATCAAAATTTTTATGCATCAGGTGTTAATGAATCTTACGGTGCACCTTCAAGAACCTTTTCAGTTATCTTGTTTGGATGAGGTTGATTATTTTTTATGCATGGCTAGAAACTTTTTGTTCAATCCTCTTAGTCGTCAAGGACCACCTAGGATCAAAATTTCGTTTTAGTGCATTGTTTCGGTTAGCATGGAAATGGAAACATTTTTGAAGTGTTTCGAAAAACAAGAAAAGAAATTGAACATACATGAAAACATTTAGAACACAAAATAAAACTTATCTAAATGTATAAAAGCCTAATAATTGATTAATTAAACATATTTAGACTTTTAGATTCACATAAGGAACAAATGTAAAATTAAAAAGTAAATGTTGCCATGAACAAAAATTTGTTGAAGTTTTGTCAAATATATTGAGTTTATCAAATACAAGTACATATAATTCTGTTACTGTGTGAGATTCCTACAAAATAAGATTAAACAAATTTACTAAGATAGTAATGATAATAGTATTTCTATATTCATATTTTTTGTAAGTAAAATATTATTACTATACTAATATTATTATAATAACTCTTATTAATATAGTAAAATAAGACATTTCATCTCTTTTTTTTTCCCTTAAAAATTTACTATCTGTAAAAACATCTCTGAAAGATTCTAAATTTGTGTCATCGCAACTTATTGTTTCACTATGTTTCATTGTCTTTTGATGAGTTCTTTCTTTCGGTGGAAACGTTGTAATATTGTTATCTGATGGTGTTTGGTTTTGGTCTCTTAGGAAATGGAAACGAGTCTGTTGTTTCGATGGAAACAATAGAAAATTTTGTTCCTTGAGAACTACATATTTTAGGTTTGGTATATCTACAAAATAAAATAAATTTAGGTTTGGTATAAATTAATTGCTTAAGCAATCTTCATATTGACTATATTAAAGGCATGTTTGTTTCTTTTTAATTAATCCTTGGGAACAAATATTTATTTTGTATACTTGGTTGTACTAAAAACTAAATCTGGAAGAGAAAAGAAGCGATGGACAAGAGTTAAAGGATAATAAAATGATTCTGATTGAATACTCAAGTCAGTTGCTCCTATTTTTATTGCAGGGTAATTAAAGCTGTGAAAAGTACACTGGGGCCTCAATCTGCATCTAACCTTCAGCTTGCTGAGGGTGAGTTCATTTTAGATGTCGACGGTACAGTTCCCACACAACCAGTTCTGCAACATATTGGAATATCAGCATGGCCTGGTGAGTCCTTCATTTATGATTGTAATTTGATCAAACTTTTTGTGAGATTGGTTTTATTTAACTTGGCTATTGTTATATGGCTATTCAATTATGACTCTGTATCCCACTCTGACTGTGTGCTATGAAGATCAGTCTCGTTGATATGCTCATGAATATAATTATTGCTCGTTATGGAGACATTGTCTCAATGAGTTTTGTACTGATACCAGATGATCTGTTCCATTGTGACAATGAGCTGATTAGAATTGTCCTTGGCAGAGTTTAAGGAAACAATTCAAATATTGAGTTCAGTCTGCCTAAGATGGCTTGGCCTTGTGTCAGCTGACCTTTGAAGTCCAACCCCGTGATGCTTGCATATGTGGTGACCTTTGGAGTGCTTCGTCAAGGTCTTTGGGAGTGCCCATGCGTGTGGCATCGAGATTCCAAGTCAAAATGGTTTGATGCCCTAATGTGTCTTGGAAGGATGGCCCTAAGCTAAGAAGCATGGATATGGACACAGGCACAGGCACAGGCACAGGCACAGGCACAGGCACAAGCACGGGCATGGATACGGACATGGTGATTTCAAAAAAATAGGGACACGGGCACGACAGGAACACGGCAATAAAATATTTTTTTCATATATTTTTATGTAGATTAATATTATATCCATAGACAATCGAAGTTAACAAAAACTAACATTAGTTTGTTTGATATTTAAAAAAATCACTTTCAAATTAACACTTATCATTTATATATATTTTTTTAATGGATAATTTATTAAGTATTTAAATCTAAGCAAAAGGTAATAAAATTCAACATCTCACATCCATCAAAAAAGTTAAGAAAAGGGTGGGGGAAAAGGGGGAACTAGTTGGTGTTTCCTTGAGTGTTCCCAGCTTGTCTCCTGAAAGCAAATTAATTAAATAATGTGACATGCTGCGTGTCCCATATGTGTCCTCGTGTCCAACACCCCTATGACATCTATTTTGAAGTGTCGGTGCTTCATAGGCCTCAAATATTCCAATGTGTGCATGTCGAGTTGCATGCTGAGCACTGTGCATGCCCATCCAATCTGTATGTGGTGCATGTCAGGTGACTTGGTGGGACATTGTGGCTAAACCTTTGGCATAGGGTTTTGGGGGTCAAACAATGGAGTTTTGAGATAAGATTTTTATTGGGAATTCATGGAGTTATGTAATTTCTATAATTTAAAATTGTGATTTTTCATAATCTGTGAAATTAATGAAAAATCTTTATGACTCCTCAAACAAGAGTGGTGTTTCCTTTTCTTAGTCAACAAATGACTCAAAATACTATTATAAGGGTGTAAGGTGTGCTTCTACTTGTCTCCTTATTCGAAGTGGGCAACCTCAAGGCAACTTGGGGGCCAGCCTTTGGCATCCAGAGCAGCGTCTTTGGTCTCCACATGGTTTTGGAAGCCCCGTGGACAGTATCATCAAGGGGCATGTGTGCCGACATTGCGCGCACCTCCTTGGCACAAGATTTGGGACACGCACCCGTTATTGTAGCATCTTGGGTTGTCATCCTTGACCGAATGGGCTATCGAGGTGCCACCAAAGCCTCGTGTGCCAAATCACGAGGCACGACATACGCTTGGATTTGGCCATGCTCGTGGGGGTCTCATGGCTTAAAGTAAGTTGTTCGATGGCAACGCCACTACTCATGGGAATATTTGAAAGGCATGAAGCTCTATGTCATGTGAAGCACCTTGTGCTAAGCTTGTGGGAAGGTGTAATGCTACTTGTGGGCTACGTACCAATGTTGCCTTTCTCATGCAGCACATTAGTGCAACGCCCTGGGTGCGCAATGGCCCTTGGTAGACGGTTAGCATGTCAAGCGTGCATGAGGACTATGTTGTGGGTGCGCAAGTGACCCATAGTCATGTGTGGGGTACAGGAGAGCCTCGTGACTATTCGAGATGTGCGCAACAAGAGATCCTAACATGCGTTGGAAGCTTGTTAGCTAGGTCGAAGGCTTTGCTAGCACACAGTTGGGAACCTTAAGTGGCTCAGTTGTGGGCAACACTGCTGATAACATTAAGGTGTGCAGCAGTGTGGCAAGAGGCGTCTTGGCGATATTGGACGCTTCAATGGGGCAAGCGCCTTGCTCTCAGTGCAGTGAAGCAACTGGTTGGCCATATGGATGCGCCACTTGGGGCAAGCCCGTCTTAAGGCAGCATTTGAAGTGCAGGACTTGACAAAGCATTGGGCCTACATATGCCTGGGTGGGGTGAAAATTCAACACTTGATGTTTGATGGTTGAAAGAATTAGGCAGGCTTGGACTAAGTTGGAGTTCAAGCACATCACTGGCAAAAATATATTCTGCTGTGCATTCAAAAGAGTCGGCCTGTGACACCTTGTCATCCTAAATTCTTGTGTTCATTGTAGTTCGATGCTGCACATCTAATCTACGATACAGAAGCATAAAGTATTTACACAAAACAATTGTTGAGTCTACACAACCTAGTCAATGGCTGATTCAAGTGTTGAACTTTGTTGCCAGGCTCTGACAGTATGTTTTCATTAATATCCTCTCTGGAATGTGTTCGTTATTTTTAAAATTTATCTATTTGGCAGGGCGGTTGACACTGACCAATTATGCGTTGTACTTTGAGTCTTTGGGAGTTGGTTTATATGACAAAGCTGTCAGATATGATTTGGCAATGGACATGAAGCAGGTCATAAGGCCTGAATTAACCGGACCATTGGGTGCTCGTCTCTTTGACAAAGCTGTGATGTACAAATCGACATCTATGTATGTTTTCTACTTACATTTATTTGTTTGAAACTTGCATACTGGTACAAATCTTGAGATTTTGACCAAATTTTTGTACAGAGCAGAGCCTGTTTATTTGGAGTTTCCTGAATTCAAAGGCAATTCACGACGGGACTACTGGTTGGATGTCTGTCTTGAGATCCTCCGTGCTCACAGGTTCATTAGGAAGTATAATCTCAAAGGGATTCAACAATCTGAAGCACTTGCAAGGGCAATCCTAGGTATTTTCCGATATCGTGCGGTGAGAGAAGCGTTTCGTACCTTCTCATCCCATTACAAAACCTTACTATGTTTTAATTTGGCTGAAAGTCTTCCGGGGGGAGATGTGATCTTGGAAACTCTATCAATTCGTTTGGCGCTTTTGAATGCCAGCACTTGCCAACGCGATTCAGTTGGGGTTTTAAATGCAAAACAAGGGTTGAAACTCCCAGTTTCAGTTTTGACACTACACAGATTTGGGCTTATATCAGAACACTGGGAAGATGTTGATGGGGAAGTATTTGATGCAGCTGTAGATGTTTGTATTGGTGAAATAAATCCATTAGAAAACGCAGTGAAACAGTCCAAGCGGAACACGGGAAGGGCAGAAGCTGCACAAGCAACTGTGGACCAAGTAAAAGTGGAGGGCATTGATACCAATCTAGCTGTAATGAAGGTTCATAAAAATATTTTCTATTTGTTTGGCTTTCTTGTGCCAGAAAAATAATTTTTAGTAAGAATTGTTTTTTACTTTTTATTTTGATTTTTAAGATCATCTGCATTTAGTTAGATAGGTGTAAAAATTGTATTATTATTTTCAGTCTGTGTTTGAAGAAAAGGGAGACTTTTTCCTCATTCTCCTTTAGGTAGATGGCAGCTTTTAAAAATACTGAAGGGTCCCAGTCAACTAGACTATGAACACAATGAGGAGAAGTTAAGCAACTATTTTTCCATTTTAGATAAACCTATCTGATATTTTCCCATATATTCTTCACCTTGATATAGCTGGTCCATTAGATTTAAATTTTTAGATTAGATATGACTGGTTACCAACTTACAATTTACTCAGGTTCTATGGCTCACTCATACACGTTGACACAAGTCATCAAGGATTTGATTCCTTGGTGTTTTGGGTTCCATAGAACTCCATCATGATTTTGGTTGTTGATTCTCAACAGCTTAATGGTCTTAAGATAGCTTGGTCCGATTTTGATGCATTATTCCTTAGGATGACATGTTCGAGCTACTTTCCTTTGCAGGAGTTGCTTTTCCCACTTATTGAATCATTCAACTGTCTTCAAGTTTTGGCTACATGGCAAGACCCTTGGAAATCAACAATGTTTCTGGTGATGATCAGCTATTCAATTTTTAGGTAATTTACTTTCAACATGAATTTCGTGTTTCCGCTGGTGGAAAAAATCTTGATCCCAAGTTTGTTTAACATAGATTAATATTTCATATTATTGGTATCTTCTGAAGGAATCTAAATATCTTGTCAAAAGAAAGAAAGAAAGAATGAAAGAATGTACATAAGTCAATTCATTATACTTTGTGATGAATGAAAAATTTACTTCCTACTATGAAACCTATTGTGTCAGACTTGAACTTAAGGCAGCACTTTCAATGTTAGAAATTTATGAACTTGGTTTTCATTTCTTTGAGCATAACAGGAATGAATGAGCAATGATGGAAAAACATGAAGAGCATTTTGAATGGTAAAGGCTTAAAATAATTGGAGTAGGTTGTAAGCAGGCTTGAATTTTGACTTTATGCTTCTCATCTTTTCTTGGATATTAGGTGACTTGATGTTTCAAAGAGAAAAGCAGCAGTAAAGGCCTTCATCAATCAGTGGATACTGGATGTGATTGCTTGATATGAAAGAAAAATGGAGGCAATGCTTAATAACCCAAAAGGAATTTTTAAGCTCGAGTTTCGTGGATTCTCTTCATATTTTGGTCCAAAGACGGACGGACCAGGTTGGCTAGTGGATAGGGTAGTTGTGATGCCATCTTAAATAAATTTTACATGAAGATAGTGGTGGCCAGGCTGCCTGCTTCTTTTCATCCCATCTTGACTCTTCAATAGGCTTGGTCTTCATGTACAATCTCCTAATGACATTCATCATATGATTGTTCATTGTTGAAATTTTATTTTATTAATAATGAAATTCCCAATGATTTCCCACTGATTGTTCTAAGTGATTCCAATATCCAAAAATCAAATCAAGAACAATCATCAATTATCAACCAAAACCCCACATGATTTCTCAATAGACAATAATGAAACAATATAAGAGATGCACAATTTATGTGGAAACCTTATGAGACAACCATCTCACAGGATGAAAACCGTGACCCCAACACCGAATTTTACTAGATCAATGAATCGACCAATTACAAGACTCAAATAGGAATTACCAGGAATCTCATTTTCTCCCACATCAAAAAGACATCAACACTTATCCTCAAAGATTCTTGCATTCCTTTCCAACCATATGACCCGGAATAAAGCAAAAGCCACATAAAGCCCCAACAACACCTTTGCTTTTTTATTTGAGCCAAAAATAAAAAATCAATGGAGAGCATTGAACTACTTGATTCAGGTGCCACCCAATCAAGGCCACCCCATGAAAAATACTGCTGCCACAAACTCCTTGCCACTGGGCAATGCAAAAAAAAAGATGATCCAGAGTCTCCCCCTCTTCCTTACGCATAATGCACCATTGAGGAAAAAGATAACGATTAGGCCTCCTTTTTTGAAGGACATCATTGGTCGAAATGCTTCCATGAATCAAAGACCACATAAAAAACTTCACTTTGAGAGGTGCAAAAGATTTCCAGATTCTTGTGTAGAGAAAAAAACGGAATACTTGGCTTCTCAATGATTTTTGCGAAAAAGGATTTGCAAGAAAAGATACTGGAAATATGCAAGAGCCAAACCAGTTTGTCACCCGAGGATGAATCCATTGATAAATGATCAATGCGAGACAACAAGGAGGCTAAATCCCTAGCCTCCCTATAGTTGAGCCTCACCACAAGCTTCAAGAGCTAGATCTCTGCTCCGTAGCAGCCTTGCAAGCACAGGCACTGTTGATTCACAAATCTCCATGAAGCTTTGAGCTCCAATCTCCAAATCAATGGCTTCGATCTTCAATTGACCATGGTGATTAAAGGATAAAAAGAGTACGTGTATGATTTAAGAAAAATGAGTTGAAAAACAATCAATCTAGAGAGAAGTAAAGATAGAAATCTTAAACCCATCTATAGATTGAAACCCTTATCCATGGATTCTTGGGGCACAAGCTTAAATCAACCAAGTAGAGAGAGAAAGTGTGTCTAAGCTTGTATTCTCAAATCTCTACCAAAAAGATGAGATCAGATTTGATCAAGAAACAGTTAAGGGGCAAAAGAGTCACAAAAAGCTCAAAAACACACGTGCTACAAGTCGTTAGTGCTCGAATGGCTGTTGAGCACCTATTGATCGCGCTTTACAGGAATTCCAGCGCTTGAGCCCTGTAGAGTGTGAAGCAAGCGCATAATACAGGAGTTCCAGCGCTTGAGCAACTATAGAGCGCGTGTCGAGCAGAACATGCAGCAATGACAGTGCTCGAGTAACTGTCGAGCTTGAAGCAAGCGAACAACTCAGGGGTTGTAGCGCTCGAGCGACTGTCGAGCTTGAATCGAGCGGGTATTGCACGAAAACCAGAGCTTGAGCAACTGAGGGGGCAGAAAGCGAGTGCAAACCATAAAACCAGTGTGTGAAGTGTGGCTGGGTCACAAACCTTTGAGACTTGGAAGATTCTTCCACCAACAAGAACCTAAGCACAACAAAATGAGCTCAACTAGTCTTAGACTCAAACCCCAAAACAAGAAAAACCCAAAAATACAGACTCAGATGTTTTGTCAACCGGAAATCAGCCAACTAAAAAGCTAACAAATAATGACAGGCCTAGTCCAAAGCACTCGAGTCAAAATGGTTTAAAATTAGTAAGAACAAAACTGAATATATGGAATGTGACTTCAGCAACAATAGAACTGGAAATAATGAAGAAGTTACAGTTGAAAGCCATAAGATAAGATATAGTGAACATTTTCTTTACTTAAGTTTGATTAATAATAATGATGGTGAGGTTAGAGATGATTTGATTCATAGAATCAAAGTAGGTTGGCTCAAGTGGAGAAGTGCATGGCATATTATAGAACAAAATTGAATTCTATATTTATTATTTGTAGAATAGCTATAAGGCCAACAATTTTAAGGTTCATTGCAGGTAGATTGAATTTTTGTTTATAGTAGATGAATAAAGATAAAATTGGTAAAACGGAACTTTCTTTCCTCAGGCTTTATTTGAAGTGTTCTCTTTTCTCATTAGAAAGATGTGTAGTAATAACACAAAAAAGGCCTCTCTCGTTCACAATAAATGGAAATGGATATCAATTAAATTAGAATAGGAAGATTAAGCAATTGTGTTTCACTTGCTATTGACATTATTATGAATGGAGAAGTCTTTTGTAATTGGATTAAAGACTTTTCTGAAGTACAAAAAATGATTTATTTGGATGATAGATATTCTATCGTACTTCTGTATTTTATCTTGGTTAACTTTCATCAAAGATCTTTCGAGTCAACAGAAAGCCTTCCCTAGAAAGCCCCAATTTTATTTTATTTTTTTGCTTTTGTGAAAGAATATATTTTGAAGCTTTGTGTTGTAATTCTACAGTAAATGCTTGTGGATAACAGATTGCAGGCCAAAATGTTCCTTAAAATGATGGAATTGAGAATTTAACTTCTTTTCCTTTCCTTCTAATTTTAAAGTATGAAAAGGAAGTTAGTTTAAAGAAATTGGCCTTTTTCATGCTAATTGTGAGATGGGATTTTACTGATGTAGGTTTGACATCCTTCTAATATCCCTTTGGTGGACTGTTTTTTTGGTCTGTTCATTACTTCTTGAAGAAAGAAATTTAATAAAATGACTCATTATGATTTGCAGGGGATGGATCAGGTATATACTGCCTTCCATTTTTGTAATTCTTGCAGTTCTCATGCTCTGGTATGGGCATATAAAGAAAGAGAGGCCAGTGGAAGCATTTAAAATTACCATTCCCCCAAATAAAAATGCAGTAGAGCAGCTGCTGACATTACAAGAAGCCATCACTCAAGTTGAATCTCTAATACAAGCTGGAAATATTACTTTACTGAAAGTTAGAGCTCTCCTATTTGCTGCACTTCCACAGGTATTTGGCCTCTCAATTCGCAATGTTATATACAATTATTTAAAGCTATGATAGCACACACTCAGTTGTGTGATTTTGCAAGTTTTTTCTTGCTGGTAGTTCAGATAATTTCTAGGTATGATATTCAACCCGATTTTACCTGAACTGTTCTGGTAGATTAAGGGTAAAAAAGGATGAGAGAGAATAAGAAAGAAAATAAATAAAACCTGATATTTGTATTCCAGATGAATGTCTTTGTACTCCTGCCCAATTCATCAAATGTTTTTTTTTTGCTATAGCTACTGCTGCTCTCCCATAATAATTGTCATTGGAGACACTGGTGACTTCCTCAAATCAGTCACATTACCTGTACATTCCTCTTGGCTAGTAAAGTGAGATCTAGATACAAATTTTGTCATAATGACGAAAGTTATCACAAATTTTATTTTATTTTATTTATTTATTTATTTTTTTGTGGATAAATATTAGTTCCCTCAAATTTTGTCATGATGATACTAGTTATCATTTATAGTACAAGCTACACGAACAAGTTGAGTACCATGTTTCTTTTCTTTTCGAAGTTGGGGCTGTTTGATATCATGTTCATCTTCTTTGTTTTTGTTTTTTGTTTTCACGTCATTGGGAACAAAATAATCAAACATTGAAGAACACCCATCCATTTTATATTTTTTTCATTTTTTTTGTTGTTACAAAAACAGTTATCTAAAATTCACAAAAACAACTATAGGTGTTTCCTAAAAAATGGAGTGTTTACAGAAAACGTTCCCGAAAACAGTTTGCCAAATGTGTTTTCAGCATTTTTCTGTTTCTTAAGATAGAAAACTGAAAACGATGCCAAATGCTTGTCTAAAAGATATGTTTCTTGGATTCCTGCTTTCAACTTTCTTCTCATTTCCATTTCAGGCTACAGACGGTATTGCTTTCTTGTTAGTTATTGTGGCTGTGTTGTTGGCAATTGTACCTTTAAGACACTTAACCTTGTTGGTGTTCCTTGAGTCCTTCACTAGGGAGATGCCATTGAGGAAAGCCAGTAGTGACCGATGGCTGAGGCGGATAAGAGAATGGTGGGTCAGGATACCGGCAGCGCCTGTTCTTCTAATCAAAGCTGATGACAAGAAAAGGAAATGAGTAATAAGTGACACAACGTTCCATGCAACCCAACCCAACCCAACCCAACCATACCATCCATCCTCTCTATTAATAATGTCCTTTGGTGTACATATCAGGATGATTTTGATTTTGTGAATTTATGCGTTAATAGGAGGAATGGAACTTCCATCCCGCTGGAGTGAAATTTCATTTGAATGCTAATTTTTTACGTCGAAAAAATGTTTGATAAAAATTTAGATGATGAACGAAATTAAGTAGTTTGAGAAGTATAAGATAATTTTTTTATTTTATTTTGAGATTTTATCTTTCAATTTTTATAGTGTTGTGCTGAGGTTGGGGTGGTAGATGTGGTAGTGGTGGTGGCTATGGTGCCAATGGTGGGATAGTGGTTGTGGTGATGGTGGAGAGGGTGGTGTAGTGGAGGTAGAGGGGTAGCGGCGGTAGCGACAATGGTGTAGTGATAGTGATGGTGGTGGTGGAATAATAGTGGCGATTATGGTAGCTGTGGTGATGGAGGTGGTAGATGTGGGGGTGGTGGTGGCTATGGTGCCAGTGGTGGAGGTGGTGGTATAGTGGTTGTCGTGATGGTGGAAAGGGTGGTGTAGTGGAGGTAGAGGGGTAGCGGCAGTTGCAGCTGCAACAATGGTGTAGTGATAGTGATGGTGGTGGTGGAATAATAGTGGTGATTATGGTAGCTGTGGTGATGGTAAAGGAGATGGAGGGTGGTTGTAGTAGTGGTGGTGGAGAGATGGTGGTAGTGGCAGTAGCAACCGCCGCGGCGGCGGCGGCAATGAAGTAAAGTAGTGCATGCGACAACCATGACAATGGTGGTAGTAGTGGTGGTGGTGGAGGGACGTTGACGATGGTAGGTGTGGGGGTGTAGTAGTGGTGGTTATGGTGGTGATAGCGAGGACATGACGGTGCACACTAATATTAATATATATTTATAAATTCAGTTAGTATAAAATTATGCTACTTAACATTTTCTCAACTTTTAACTAACATTTTAAGAACTAATTGAATTTTTAAGTGACAAATTATTTTTATTAAACAGAGGTAACTGATTTTCAATTAGTATATTGAATTTTAAGTAATAATGGAAATAAAAATTAAAAACAAAAAATAATAAAGAGCGAATATTTTTTGTTATCGAAGGAGAAATTGAAGGTGATGGGATCCCAAGTTGACTCAGCACACCTAACACAATGAAAGGAAACTTTTTCAAAACAAAGATCAACAATACTCATTGCTTGATGAGATGAGAGCAAAGCATTCATAAAATGTATAGTTTGGATGGAAATGTTTACATGGATACATGATCAGACTAAAGACGCAGTTACAAATTAATATTAAATATTAGTGAAAAAAAAATGAGCAATACTACTTAAAATAAGTTGAGAAGGCACAAATTTATTTATAATGGAGAGATATAAATATAATGGAAAGAAAGTGTTACATGATCACTATAAATCAAAATATTAAAAGAAGAGGAAGGCATACTAACATGAAAAAAATGACATAAATTTATTTAATTTAAGTGAACTTATTATAATTATAGAGCAAAACATAATTCAAATAGTTTGATTGAAAGGAATGACTATTCTAATTTACATAACGTGTACCAAAAAAAAAAAAAAAAAAAGGAATACAAACTTAGAATCCAATCTGGACAATTTTATGGTACAAAACGTTCTTTTTTGAAGCTAAAAAAAAATTTTAATCTTAAACCATCGCCATAATTATGCTTACCCCTTTAAAAACAATTAAAAATAACTATAATGATTTTTATTCACATTCTCTACTTAAAAAAAGCCTCAAACTAATAATATATTAAATTTTTTTTTTGGTAATCCACGTGCAATAATAAATAAATAAATAACAAAATTATATCTTAACTCATTTCTTAATGGATAATCAACTTTTTTTATTTCAAATAAAATTATAAGATTCTTTTTGTTTATCTAACAATTGTGAGACTATTGAAATTAACATGAATTACATAAGTTTTTTTTATTTATTTTTATTTTTTAAAGGGAACTTACAATTAGTCTAATAAATTAAAAGTAATTATTTGATTAAATTGTAATTTTAATGAAAGATTTGATAAGTTATCAAATTGATAAAAAAATATGACTTTCTTTTGATTTTAATGAATATTTAATAAAAAAGATTGGAAATAATTTGTAAATATTTTTTTGGTCAAAATTTATTTTGTTAAAAAAGAGAGGAAAGGATGAGAGATGCACCAATCACAACACATTTTGATCAAAAGTATAGATAAAATTAAGTATAAAAACAAATTATTTGAATTTGTGCATATCAATCATCAAAAAATAAGAATGACAATCACGATTAATGTACATCGGCTGTCTGGATGAGCATATAAAATTCAAATGATTCAAGCGAATCATCTATACTATTAAGTCAGGCCTAAATTTAGTCTTCTAAAACTTTTGCCAAGTATAAATTTAATAAATTGTTTTTTCTTTTCTTCTTACACTTACACACGTTATAACAATTTTAAATTTTAAAAATTAAATTCACAGAATTAGTTTCAATTTTAAATAATAATGTATTGCATACGTAATGTAACCTTCCAATTTAAATAAAACAAAACAAAATAAAATGCTTTGTGAGTGTTTTCAATTGAGGCAGAGGGCGAGGAGGATTTCCCGATTCTCACAAGTATGCAGACAGTGGTTGCTCCTTCATCCTCCTGCTCATAAACACTAGCGGCTGAGGGCACATGCGATACGTGTGCAAATTCAAAAAAAAATTATATTATGTTACAATTTTTTTTAATAATGTATATATGTATCATGAGTATAATATAATGTATTGTAATATAACATTTGGTTTTAATATATTTCATAAATAAAATATGTACATATGATATATATATATATAAATCTTTCAAAATATACAATATTTACTAATTTTCACAAATACATATACATTATGTGGTAAAGCAAGTAGAAAACAATTTGTCCCCAATAGCACAATGTAGCAAAGCTTACTGATTTTTTTTTTTTTTTTATAATAACAATGAATAAAATTAAATTACAAAAATAATAAATAAATAATAAATAATCACTGAGATGTAGTTTTATATAAATAACTAAACAATTATTAAGATGTGCTCTCAAGTTCAAATTTTGAAAAGATTGGCCAAGAAGAGTGATATTACTTAACAGAATTTATAGTAAAAAAAATAAATTAATAAACAAAAGTTTCTATAATTGAGAATTTAATAAATTCAAGACTCTTAAACAACTAAAGAATTTATACCAAAGAAAATATACAAAATAAACAAATTCAAAACTCTTAAACAATTATAGAGTTTATTTATAAAAAAACAGAATTTATACCCAAAATAAAAAATAAAAAAATAATAAACAATCATTGAGAATATTTAAAATATAAACAAACGTA
Source organism: Camellia granthamiana (assembly GCA_036172215.1). Classification (NCBI taxonomy): domain Eukaryota; kingdom Viridiplantae; phylum Streptophyta; class Magnoliopsida; order Ericales; family Theaceae; genus Camellia; species Camellia granthamiana. The sequence goes on from CM069913.1 coordinate 123,682,529, forward strand.
TTAATTCTAGTTATTTTTTTTAAAACATAATTTATAGTTTAGAATAATAATGAACAAAATTAAACAATAAAAATAAATAAATAAACAATCATTGAGAATATTTAAAAACATAAACAAACTTATTAATTCTAGTTATTTATTTTTTATAAAAATTTATAGTTTAGATTAAACTTTTATATGGTAAAAAAAAATGAAACAAATTTTCATAAAAATATAAGCCTAAAATTCACATTATAATATATACATGTTATACGATTTTTTATTTATTGTTTTTCAGTCAACATAATCAACAAATTGAAAATTTGAAATTTTCATTTTTTCAAAAATTACAGAATTTATATACTAAAATATAAATTTTTTAGGATGTTTGTTTTTTTTTAATTTTCAAAATATGTTTAATTAAAATTTATAAACTTGTATACAATACTGTTCAAGAATTACCAAAAAGAAAAATAGAATTTATACCCAAAAAAATTGAGAATATTTAAAACATAAACAAACCTATTAATTATAGCTATTTTTTTAGAACATAATTTACCTAAAAAGATTAATAAAAAGGATAATTTATAATTTAGATTAAAAAATATTTAAAACATAAACAAAACCTTATCATTTTACAAAAGTTTCAATGCCAAAAATTATAAATTGAAAACTCTTAAATACTTACAGAATTTATATGAAAAAATAACTAAACAAAAATTTCAATCACTGAAAATATAAAAATTAATGGGTTTTAGATCATTTACCTTCAAAGATGAATGATAATCTTATTTGTATGCCATAATTGTATATAACAATTTTATTTTGTACTTTCTTTAAAAGAGAAAATCATTATAAAATGATAGAAGAAACCAAAAAGTAGAGAGGAAGAAATCAAAAAGTTAGGCTGTGTTTGGTACAACTTTCCAATTATAATTCTATCTCTTCACGTGAATAAAGTGTTTGGATGGGATTTTCAAAAATTAATTCCACTACACATTTCAAAATACGTTTCTGTTTCACGTTTGGTAGAGCTCATTCCAAAACAAACTTCCAATGCAAAACTCTCATTTTTTCATACAGTTTTTGAATTTTTTGAGTCTACGGGACATCCCCCAGACATCCCCTCTGATGTTCGTCCGGTTGAGCACTATAGTGGCTTTTTTTTTTTTTTTTTTGGTAACCTTTTCATACATACATACATACATGTGTTTGTGCTATTATAGACTAATTTTCTGTTGAAAGCAAATAAAAAAATTTGAATAAAATTGAATTGTGTGTGGTAAGTTGTGTAGATGCTAACAAAATAATATTCTAATTTTTGTTGGACTCCCACATAGGTAATACCAGATAAATTTTTTATCCATTTATTTGAACATAACAATACAATAAATAGCAAATAATTTGTGACAGTAATTATTAAAAATATAAAAATGTTTTAATTGAAAATATTTATTTTGAAAAAAAATTATTGCCTTTGTAATATTTTCAATTAAAAAAATTGATTAATGTTATTTGCCGTTAATAATTAATTTTTTTAATTGAATTTTAAAAAGAGTTTGTTTATTGATCAGAATTTTCAATAGAATTTTAAGTAGTGTTTTTGGTTATGAGTTATAACAATTTGAATTAAATTTTGAAAACTCTTTGTAAAACTCACAATCAAACAAATTTTCTTATTTCATAGGTCACATCAAACATTAAAAACTCAATTTAACACTTAACTCAAAACTCAATTCAAAACTCATAACTAAAAAAATTTTCTACACTCAAATCATAATTCAAAAACTCATAAACTCAAAATACAACTTTATTCTTAAATTATATTTAAAACTCTACTAAACACTACCTTAATTTAATTTAATTTTAGGGCAAATTACAAACACCCCCCTCGAGATTTGGTGAAAATACAGATTCCTCCTAGAAGTTTGAGAAATTACAAATTGCTCCCCGAGGATCAAATTTGCATAACAAATTAGGGGGGAATCTGTATGAAAACAAAAACCTCATGAGGCAATTTATTATGGAAATATAAATCTCATGGGGCGAGATGTAATTTTTCAAACCTCAGGGGAGAATCTGTATTTTCACCAAACCTTGAGGGGAGTGTTTGTAATTTACCCTTTATTTTTTTATCAAACTAACGGAGAGATTGAGAGAGGGATGGAGAGATGGTTAGTTGATCGTTGCTTGGGTGGGCAGAAACGTGGGCATTTTCCCAAATTAAGCCAAATTAGCAACTTATTTCCCAAACTAGGCTTAGTTTGGACGGAATTCCCAAACTAGGCTAAAACGTGGTTGTGAACCACGCTTTCATCCTTTTTCTGCCTCTCGCGCGGAAAAATTTGTAAAATCGTAAAAGCGTGTTTCCAAACCACGCTTTTAATTAAGAAAGCGTTGTTAGAAACTACGATTTTAAGCAAATGTCTTTTTTCTGAAAACATGGTTGTGAATCACGCTTTTAAACAAATTTTTTTTTTATGAAAACGTGGTTGTGAACCACGCTTTTAAGCAAAAAAAAAATTTTCTTCTGAAAACGTGGTTGTGAACCACGCTTTTACTGGGCCACTTCTCCTGGCTCTTACATTTTGAATATTTAGTGCCACTCTAAGGTGTGTTTTCTACTTTATTCCCAATATAGGGAGAAACGGTTTTGCCAAACCCGTTTTCTTTAAAACAGCTTTTCCAATGTTGTTTTTGATGAATAAAAAAATTAAAAAAATTTCCTTCGTAAAAACAGTTTTTCTAAAGCCGTTTTTATTTAATGTCTAATTAATTTTCGGTTTATATACAATGGTTTTTGTAAAACCGGTTTTTAGTAATTTTTTTCCCAATTTATATTTTCCAACATAAACATAAATTGCCACAAAATAATGTAATTCATAAAACGGGTTTAGTAAAACTGTTTTCTAATACGGCTTTCCTAAAGCCGTTTTCATGTAATTTTATTTATTTATTTATTTATTTTCTTTTTGTTGTCTTTTTTTTTTCTGTTGTCTTTGTTCTGGTGTAATTCAGAAAACGGGTTTCCTAAAACCGTTTTCTAATACCGCTTTCCTAAAGTCGTTTTAATGTAAATTTTTATTTTTATTTTTTTCTGTTGTCTTTATTCTGGTGATAATGTAATTCAGAAAACGGGTTTACTAAAACCGTTTTCTAATACGGCTTTCCTAAAGCCGTTTTCATGTAAAAAAAAAAATTTTGTTTTTTTGTTTTTTTTTTGTTGTCTTTGTTTTGGTGATAATGTAATTCAAAAAAAAAATTTGCCTTTACTAAAGCCGTTCTCATGTTAATTTATTTATTTTTTCTTTTGTCTTTGTTTTGGGTTAGAAGGTGTTATTCAATTTTTTTTTTTGTTTTTTCTTGTCTTTGTTTTGGATTAGAATGTGATAATGTAATTCAGAATTTTTTTTTTGGCTTTACTAAAGCCGTTTTCATTGGGATTTTTTTTTTTTCTTTTGTCTTTGTTTTGGGTTAGAAGGTGTAATTCAGAATTTTTTTTTGACTTTACTAAAGCCGTTTTCATTTAATTTTTTTTTTTCTTTTGTCTTTGTTTTGGGTTAGAAGATAATAATGTAATTCAGAAAACCGGTTTAGTAAAACCGTTTTCTAGCCGTTTTCATTTAAATTTTTTTTTTTTTTTCTTTCTTTCATCTTTGTTTTGGGTTAGAAGGTGATATATATGCTCTACAGTACGAAGCACACCCACACACTCTGCACTTCGACGAACAACGACGAAGGGTGAGACGCGAAGAGCACCGCGGAGGAGGCCAAGAAGACGAAGGCCACCGCGAGAGCTGCAGCAAGAAGGAATAAGAGAACAACCTTAAATTTCGGTGATGTATTTTTTACATACGAATGGTACTTTTTCCGTTTTTTGCTGTGTAATGTAACTTGTATGTAATTTGGTGTCTGATTACGAACAGGAACTTATGTAATGTAAATATTGGGTTGGAGTTGATGTTATTTTGATTCAATTGGTTTCGCTTATTTCATAAGACTGATGTTGTGCAATGAATGAATGAATGGAAATGTTATTTGTTTTATTCAATTGGTGGTGTATTTTTTGTAAGAATGAGAACGTTATTTGTTATATTCAATGAATAATGATTACATTTTTGGGTTGTGTCACGATTGAGAAGATGAACAAGTTAAGAGAATGTGTATTTCCCCTAAAATAAATTTTGTCAACATTTTTGTAATAAAACTTAATACATAATATATGAAGTCACTAATTTACTAAATACTCATACGGGCATGAAAACAACATAACTGAAGTTGCAAATGTAACAGTTTTCAGTTACATAGGTAGTACAAACATAAGTCTCCCATAAAAATACATTCTGGACACCATGAACTGAACACACAATACATACATCCTGGACACCCTGCACTGAACACACAATACATAAACATAACAGTTAGATAGACCAATATTAGGCAGACAATCTGACAAACTCATTACGGAAACACTTAGTCTAACACACACATTACATATTAATGGCTGACCTAATATTGCCGAAGTATAGACATAAACACCTAATTCGTGCTTAAATCGGCAATCTCAGAGTCTGAATAATCCGAAAGCTCAGGGTCAGAGACAAGTTCAGGATCCTCCATGATACCCTTGATAGCCGCAACATTTGGTTTTGTTCTGTTCTTCTGGGCATCCTTCTTAACTATGTATAGTTGCATATCGCGAGCTAACCTACGGCGCATTTGAGAAATCTCACATTGTAGTCTTTCACATAGTCGATCAACATTATCAGGATCTTCTTTTTGGATCTCAACAGAACGTGCTTTTGGCACCTTAAGTTGATTTTCCCAACTTAAGGTTTCTAGCTGTACCCGCTCTATAAAAAGTGCGGGCCACTTGAGACGAGCAGCGTCAGATAAACCATATCCTGTCTGATTGTCAAATGGCTCCATACATGAACCTCCTTGAACTCGTAATACTTGGGCATCAAAAAATGTCGCTTCCCAAACCTATCACGATAACCACAAGCATAATCTAAAACAGGTATTGTTGTTTTGTCTTCAACATCGCCACGTCCCCTTCCCCTTCCTCGTCGTGAACTGTCACCCCTTTGCAAGTTCCTACCACCTCTGCGATTCGTACTCCCTCCCATGAATCGTGTAGCCATGCTAATTTTTTTAAACAAATGAATGATAATTTCGTAGGGCGAAATGAGTTGTAAGGTTGTGTCTTCACCTTTAGTCGTTTATATAGTTGGTTATGAACGACTTTAGAAAGACACTAAAGGAAAAACCATAGAAAATAAATGCCTCTGCATGACAATCCCACATATACGAACAAAGTATGAGTTGTCACTAGAATGAAAAAATAGAGAAAAGCAAATACTGTGTACCAAGTCACGTAACTTGACAATCCATCTACATATACCGACAAAATAAGGGCATGCTCACTATAAGGTAAATCAGTGAATTCACTGTTGCCATATGACTTTCTGAATTGACAATCCCACATATATCAATAAGAGATGAGTTGTCACTGTAATCAGCAAACAGAGAAAAGCAATGCCTGTGCACCAAGTCACATGACTTGACAATCCATCTGCATATACCGACAAAATAAGGGCATGCTCACTGTAAGGTAAATCAGTGAATTCACTGTTGCCATGTGACTTTCTGAATTGACAATCCCACATATATCAATAAGAGATGAGTTGTCACTGTAATCAAAAAATCGAGAAAACCAATGCTTGTGCACCAAGTCACATGACTTGACAATCCATCATGCATATACCAACAAAATAAAGGTATGCTCACTGTAAGGTAAATCAGTGAAAATTAAAGCGTATGCGCAAAGTCACTGTTGCCATGTGACACTGTCAATGTAGTAAAAAGGGCGAGGGGTGTTAGAAACGTAACTTGAATTTTTTGGAACATAACTCACTTGCATGTTCGATGTGACAACTCAATGACTACTCACTGTAAAGAGGGATGTAAGAAAAACCGAAAAAATCGACAAAACCGATTGAACCCGACCAAACTGACTTGACAAGTCACTGCATGTTGACAAGTCACAAAGTAGTATAGCATTTTATCTTCTACCCTCCTCCTTTTGATTTTATGATTGAATTTCAAATTTCTTCAAAACACCATATTTCTGACCTCGATATCGTAACTTCGAAGTGACTACTCACTGTATGAAAGAAGCACGCATGCGTACGAAGTTTATTGTGCCCATGTAAAATTCACCAATTCCTAGGGGGATTAATTTATTAATTGTGTTCAATGTCACTGCATTAGTAAGGCATTTTTGACGGATCTGTGAACTGCTTAACAAGTCTCTCCACGATTTGACTACTCAATGTGTGAAAAAAGGAAGCTTATGTAGGCAATGTTGTGTTTCACTTAGCTATGCATCATTCGTTGTTACGACCAACTATTTGTATTTCATTGAAAAGTATGACTATTTGAATATTGTTGTCATTTGGAATTATTTTAAAATCAACTTTTGAATATTCAATTTGTAATATTTTGGGAAACATTTATAACATCAACTGAACATTGGTCGTAACGTACCCATCCGCAGATCAATCATAACAAATTTGTAAATCCCACGCACGCCCACTTAACCCCATAGGTATGGAAGATTAATTGTTATTTTGTTTTTTTTCTGGAAATCACTCATAATAAATTTGCAAATCTCATGTACAACCACTTAACCCAATAGTATTGGAAGACTAGTGTATGAAAATATTATTGGAATGAAAATGTAATTGCATATAAAAGTATTGGGTTAAAATGGAATTTATTCAAATAGATGATTCGTATGGTTTTGTATTTTGAAATGAATATTATAATTACATTTTTTAAAAGAGTTTGTCAAACTTACAATTTTGTTTGCTTGTATATATTAAAAATAATATTTATAAATTTTAAATCCAAAACTTACTTGGTTTTCGAATTTCCAAGAACAGTTTTTGGAAATTTATTAATCCTCCAACTGGACCAACCACTTGGCTTTGAGCTTGTTTCTCCTGCCCCCAAGTTTAGTTTTCTGTCAACCCCCCATTCCTTACCAGAGTCATCATTTTGACTGGACTACCAAGAATTGAAAGGCGACTCTTGCATCTTTCCTGAATGAGATTGAAATTCTTTACGTAGAGGATCACTATTTGAGGAGCCCCAGTTAACGGAAGCTTTTGATTGAGCTACCTATTCTGTTTTCTATATTGTTGAAGGCGGTAGTTCGTCTGTCTGAACTTTATTAGTCCCCCAACTGGACCAACCACTTGTTTTTGGGTAATGTTTGTCCAACCCCCAAGTTTAGTTTTCTGTCAACCCCTCATTCTTTACCAGAGTCATCATTTTCACTGGACTTCCAGGAATTGGAAGGTGACTTTTTCTTCTTTCCTAATGGAGATTGAAATTCTTTACGTAGAGGTCATTATTTGAGGAGCCCTTGTTGAGGGAAAATTTTGACCAACCACTTGGTTTTATTAGTCCCCCAATTGGACCAACCACTTGGCTTTGAGATTGTTTCTCCAGCTAACAAATTCTGTTTTATCTGTAAAAATGCATTTGTTTTCCTCACCCTAACATTTTCCATGTCTCTTGGAATAGATGGTGTATTAAGTTTTGTATTTTTCTAATGTGAACTTGTACAATATATTGTTGTTATGCAATGCAGCATTGTTGTGATTTTGTGTTTACTTGTATTCATGATATTATATTTCTATTTTAATTTCATTTTGTGGGATAATTGGTGGGGGTAAATTTTCATGACACTCCTAGTGTCTACAAATTTGAAAGCACAAACCTTAAATCAACACATAAAAGCTAGCCTAGTATGTAGACAAGAACAACACTATAGCGATCCCGGTTTTCCCTCTATTGTCTATTGTATTCCGAACTCGGTTTCGTGGAGGTTGTTGTTACCTATGTAGTATTTTCGTCCTTTAATTCTTTTTATTTGAGTTTTGGGATGTGTTAGGAAGGTATGAAACAGGTCGGTTGAGTTTGGAAACAAATGGTTAATGCCCAGATTTTAGCCTTCACGCTCGAGCGGGGCTTTTCATGCTCGAGCATGCCCTTTTGCATTTTCTCCTATGCTCGAGCGGGATTATTCAGTCTTCAGTATTTTTCCTGCAGGACATCGGACGCTCGAGCGTCCACTTTCACGCTCGAGCGGGGACCTTCGTCTGCAGAACTTCTGGAAGTGTGCGTTCCACGCTCGAGCGGCACTTTCCACGCTCGAGCGGGAGTCTGTGTCTGACGCTCGAGCGGGGCGTTCCATGCTCGAGCGGACTGTGATGTATATCAGTCTGAGAGAAGCTTTTTTTTGAATCACTTTTTTGACCTACTCTCTCTCTCTGGCTCTTCAAAACCCTAATTTGAGAGCCTCTCTCTCTAGAACTCTCTCTCTCTCTACATTTTGTTCTTGGTTTGGTGAGACCCAAATCTTGTGTCTTCATTAAAGTGTTGGAGCTTCTCAAGACCTCCATTTTGATCCGAAAAGTTGTGAGTTTGGAGCACCTTCGAGTTTCTTCATCATCTCTTTTGAGTCTCTTCACTTGAGGTAGGGATAACTACTCATATTTATGGCCTTTGACATAAACATGTGGTCATTTTGATTTAATGTTGAAGTGGGGAAATTTTGGGTGTTAGGGTTTCAAAACTTGAAATGTATAAAGAGGGGTTTTATTCCTTTTGAACTATACATGTGTATATAGATCTTAAAATGAGGTTATTGATGTTTATTGATGATATTTGGACCTTTGGGTCAATGTTGAGAAAAATGGGCAAAATGCCTTAGTTGGGTTTAATCGGGCCATTTGTGTAATAAATGAAATTTATTATGGAAATATGAAATTGGGTTGAAAATAATGGAATTGGGCAATTATGAGATGGAATGGTGGAGTTGGATTGATTAATCACTCACCTCTGAAATTGTAGATAATTTATCTGTTTGATAATTTATTATCTGCTTAGAAATAATTGTTTTGGGCTATCGGTGGAGGATAGTCTTGATTGTTGTAGACACTGCATGATGATTAGGTGAATTAAAACTAATCAACTGAGTATGTCATTGAATATGACGGATGGAATAACACATTGAATATGTGCCCTGCTTGATCATTGTATATGATAAGTGTTTAAATACATTGCATATGTATGTTGTTTGGGAGAAGATAGGGAATGTACTCCATGGTTTGGGAGGAGATAGGGGATGTACTCTCAAACCTGTTTGGGAGGAGATAGGGGATGGACTCCATTGATAATTAAGTTGACCGGAGTGTCCAAGGTGAAAGTCCTGAAATCTTGATTACGTTTGCATAACATAGATGAATTGAAGTGTTGAAGTATTATATATATGAGTTGTAGTCTCATTTTGAATTGAAGTATGGAAATGTTAATGATGTGAGTTGGAGTCTCATATTAAGTGATTATGATTGATGTATTGTTAACCTGAGTTGTAGACTCGTTATAAACTATCTGGATGAATTGAGAACCATATCTATGAATTGGTTTGGATAATGAATCGGGAAAGGATTTGTAGCACTAGTGCCTTTTAAGGCTTTTGGTAAATATATTTGGACCTTTCATTCTATTTTGGGAACCTTTGGTGTGTTTGTTGGAAGTCCTACATCGGTTACAAGATACATTTTTAGGTGGACAAACTTCTAGATATAGGTGCAAGTGCATAGGGTTAGCTTACCAACTTCTATGGTTCTTTCTTGGTTTAATTAGCCATTACGAACCGAGCTTGAGTTATAAATTTTAGTTGTGCCGAGCTGGATTTTGGCCATAGTTCCATTGGGGTTTTGGCCATAGTTCCTTCGCCAAAGTTGTGTTAATTCTCGAGGGCTTTGTGGTGTGTGGTGGAGATCGAGTTTCGACTCTTTTCATCTTCTCCGTTTGAGCGCCGAATTTGAGGTAGGGATAACCTACTCCTCTTTATGAGCTTTGTCTTTAAATTTTAGCATTTTGATATGTTGGGGGTTGTTGGGTAATTTTGAGAAAGTTTAGGGGCTTTTGTGCAATTTTACAAAAGTTGGGGTTTTATTTATGATAAACCTATATGCATGTTTAGCATAGAGAAATGTTAGAAATGGGAATGTATGGGATTAAAGGGTGTAGTTGAATTATTTATCGCTCACCTAGTTGAAATGTTGATTTTATATTCATTTTGTGCACTTATTTTCTGTTTAGAAATAACTGCTTTGGGCTATCGATGGAGGATAGTCTTGATTGTTGTAGACAATGCATGATGATTAGGCAAACTAAAACTAATCACTAGAATGTGTCATTGAGTATGACGTTTGAAAGAATACATTAACTTTATGTATTGACTGATGATGTGTATAATAATTGTTTATATGCATTGTGTTGTGTTGGAGGAGAGAGGGGATGTACTCCACGGTTTAGGGGAAGAGAGGGGATGAACCTCTAAACCGGGTGTTGTGTGGGAGAAGAGAGGGGATGGACTCCGTAAATACAGCTCGTATGCTTGTCTATTGAAGTGTTGATATAGCTCATATGCTCATCTTTGGAAGTGTGATATAGTTCTTATACTTATCAGTGGGAATGTTGATATAGCTCATATGCTTATCTGATGATGTGTTGATATAGCTAGTATGCTTATCTATTGTGAAATGAGGGAATGTTTAATATGAGTTACTGTCTCATATCGGTTATTTGGTCAGGTTCTGAACCATGGTTATGAATTGAAAATTAAAAAGGAATGAAAAATGAAACTGTAATGTGATATGAAAGAATGTAAAAGTGTTAACCATCTATCAAACTGTTAATCTTTTAGTCATTGTTCATAGCTGGTTTAGTGTATTTCTACTGGGCTGTTAGCTCACTCTATACGGGAATATCATTTTCAGGTACAGGTATCATGCCACCTCCAAGGGAATAGCTTGGGAGGCTTAAGGCAGGCAGACTTTATGGTCTTTCTTTCATTTGATGTATTACATGTGGATTCAAGCCAAGGGCTTAATGTGTAGTTGAGTTAGTACTCTCTTTTTGTAACCAAGTGTTAACTTGGAAAGTTGTAAGCCCGTAGGGCATTTGTTGTTGTCAACATGTAATACATTTTGTAATGGAATACTCTGATGAATAGAAGAATGAGAGTCTTTTATATATCAATGCATGTTAAAAGTGATGGGTCTTATGTATTATTTTGAGGGCGTGACAGGATTTATATATATATGTATGTGAATAGGGATTGGTTATGGAAGAGATACACGTCTGTTTATTTGAGTTAAACATTTATCAAAAACTAATGTTTTAGTTATTGTTCATATTATGTTTAGCATATCTCTACTGGGTGTTAGCTCACCCTATATGGGACATTATTTTCAGGTGCAGGTGATATGCCGCCTCCAAGGATGTAGCTTGGGAGGTTTTGAAGCTAAAGGCTTATTTTGTGTAGTTATCTTTTGTATTACATGTAATTCAAGCCTAGGGCTTAATCTGTTAAGAGTTAGAACTCTCTTTTGTGGAAACCAAGTGTTGACTTGGAAAGTTTATAAACCCGTAGGGCATTTACTTTTGTTGTCAACATGTAATACTTTTTGTAAAAATTACTCTGATGTTTGTAATATAATGCTTCTTTTCTACTTATGGATATCATGAATGATTGGTTTATATCTGTTATTTTGAGGGCGTTACAAACACCGACTTAAATCAACACATAGTTAACTTCAAATTAAATTAGTCAAAATTTTCCAATTAAATTAAATGAAATATGTAAGGTGAAAAGTGAAATTAAATATATTGTGAAGGCAAAATAAATTAAATTATATTTGTAAGCGGAAAAGTGAAATTAAATTTCTAAGCGGATTTGAACTTTGCTTAAACCTTCAGATATGCATTGAGTAGTAAATAAAAGTCGAAGTGACAACTCGTATAAAGTTGATGCATAGTTGTTCAGGTCATAAAAGTTAACGTGACAACTCTGATGCATAGTTTTTTACAATAATTTCAAACATACAGCTACCATGTGTAATGGCTTTGCAATGCTTATACATGAGTTATCAATAGGAAGAGAAATTCGTAACGAATCTTGACATGTATACTTATAAATGTAGTTGTTTCATAAACTTCAAGTTCATAAAACAAATAGTTGAAATACATCCGTAAGTTAGATGAACAACAATATTGTCTTACACTCCAGTAACGAAGATACGACACAACATACAAACATATATGAAAGATAAAGGTGTTTGATTTCTCATTCCTCATCTGACATGTAGTAGTCAGAGAGATATTTTTCATTGTTTAAGACATTATTTCGCTCAATCACTGTCAAATCTCTGTTGCTTGCTTCTGCCATTTCGGTGGCTAGTTGAAGCATGAAATGTCGACATCTCCGCATCAACATTCTGTTGTTCTCCTTCTGAATTCTGCTAACTGTTTTTTCATAGTCACTCACATTTTGTCTAACCATGGTCAATGAATGATGATGAGGTACCGGTGCCCTAAAGTTACGTAGATCATTAAACAATCCTTCTTGCTCCGTTACCCTGAATGTCCATTCTGCTCGGATACCAACATAATAATCCTTCGGACTCGAGTACTTTTCGCTCTTGTAGTCATAAGTAAATTGAGGTAGTAGCCACACTTTCGAATTTCTTTGATGGCGTGAACTTCCTGCACCTCTTGAAGACATTGTTCATAAAATAAAAAAATTAATAATAATAGAAATTGTAGATATATTACTATTGTTATGACTTGAACAAATATCATACTGGGGGTAGCGCTATTTATAGACATCATACTGGGGGTTAAGTAGAGATGACCTGGTGAGGATAATTGAGTTGGGGCACTATGGAAGAAGTGATACCCGTGATATTAATTTATCTTATTCATTTCATGCAATCTTGAGTACCCCGTGACTATGTGTACCTGTGATGTAGTCATGGACGTGGTTGTCAGATAAAATCATAATTGTAGGTCGTCCTTTTCACAATGCAATCCCTTCATATTCAAGCAGTGAGTTGTCAAATTAATCAGTAATGCAGTGAGTTATCACATCGCCACATTAAAACAGTAAGTAGTCACTTCGAACTAACGATTTTAGTACAAATTGGTGTTTTCAAAACATTATAAATTAAATCATAAAATGAGATAGCGGTTTTAATTTTCTTTGTTTTAAAGTAATACTGTTCATAAACAACTATGAAACAGAGTGCAAGTAAATACACAACCTTCCAACTCACTTCGACCTACAAAACTATCGTTGATTTTTTCACCAAAACAATGTTCAAAACACAAACAAAACAAAATAATAAAATGGCCACCTGATATGTAAAGAAGATTGGCACTGCAGCCTATATTTTATCTTATTTTCACTTAACGAAACTTCATAGTCATCCCCTTTTCTCCTCTTTGCATTTTCTGCTTCTTTTTGTACTCCGTAAATTACACTTCACTCCTTTATATAATTGTTTATCAACACTATTGCCATGTGATTGTATTAATGTGACTTAGATGAATTCTGAAATGTGAGAAAAAAACAAAGCATCTAAGTCGCGCTGCACAAAGTTACATGCATCATTACATGTGAGGAAAAAAGTCACAAAGTATATAATTTACAAAGTCAGAAAGTCACATGCATCACTGCATCGCTGAATCACTGCATGAAGTCACATGCATCACTGTATCACTGCACAAAGTCACATGCATCACTGCACAAAGTCACATGCATCACATGCATCATATGCAGTGAGGAAAAAAAGTCACATGCATCACTGCATCGCTGTAGAAAGTCACATAGCATCTGAGGAAAAAACAAAGCATACAATTTATTATGTCTGTTAAAGTCTTTGTATCACTGATGAATGTTGGACGTATTACTGCGCCGAGCTACAATTTATTATCGTACCATAACTATTGTGCCCATGTGAATTTCTGCAATTCATAATAGGATGAGGGAGTGTTAGAACAAAACAACAAAACAATTAGACCCTTTGTGTTTAAAAAGCTACCCTATGCAACTCCAAATAGATTCATAAACCTTGAAGATAAAATATTATAGAGTTATAATGTATTGAAGATTAATTTGTAGTAGAGTTAGAATGAATGGGTTTTTCGATGTATAGAACTTGAAAGTATTACAGATAAAAGCTAGCCTAGTATGCAGACAAGAACAACACCGACTTAAATTAACACATAGTTAACTTCAAATTAAATTGGTCAAATTTCTTCAATTAAATTAAATGAAATATGTAAGCTGAAAAGTGAAATTAAATATATTGTCAAGGCAAAATAAATTGAATTATATTTGTAAGCGAAAAAATGATTGTCTCATTTCTAAGCGGATTTGAACTTTGCTTACAAGTCAAAATTAAATTGCTTAAATTTCTAATATGCACTGAGTACTAAATAAAAGTTGAAGTGATAACTCGTATAAAGTTGATGCATAGTTGTTCAGGTCATAAAAGTTGACGTGACAACTCTGATGCATAGTTGTTTACAATAAGTTCAAACATACAGCTACCATATGTATATGTGGCATAAATATCGCATCATACCACAACAAAAGTTTTATAGCTATTTCGAGCGATATCATCATGAGATATACGGTGGTTGATCTATATTCAGTAATGGGTTGCTATTGGGTTGCAGATAGAGATGAATTTCAATACCCATTAAATCCAAATTTGCGTTACTCACATGCCGCCGTCAATACCATGAGAGCTGAGTGGGAATTTCGCATAACTCGAGTAAACGTCTCACTTTAGTGTGGTCCCTGTTCATTCGTGGGTATAAACAATGGTGAGGACCCCGGCACTGCTTTATTTCAAAAAGACCATGTTTCCTACTAAGAGATGCACGCAACCACCATCTGCAATCGTGCTTGCAAGCAAACACCCAAAGGTCTCGCTTCGAGGTTACGACTTTATACTCTCAATTATTTGTTGCATGGTACAATTTCACAGCATGTACAAGTTGCTTCTTATCAACGAAAACCATCCCTTTGTCCAACTCTGGATTTTCAGCATTCCAGATCCAGTTACGGGGAACAACATCACGGCTACTCATGTCAAAATCACCACCCATGTGAATGTTCTCATAGAAAAGGATTTCAGGTCTAGGTAGAATGGGGGCATTTTCAAGGTCAACGGGAGCATCGGCATCATCTTCATCATCATCATCATCTAATCCGCCCAATAAATTTTCTTCATTACACATTTCATTCTCATCATCGTCTAGGGCGACATCAGGACCGAACATGTCACTGTCAGCAAACTGCACATAGTTCATTGTTTCAGCCATATTACCCGCAACTTCAACTGGAGTGGTATGATGGCTGCAGGTGGGCACATCTTCTGTGTTATTGTGAAATTCATATTCATATCCACCACGTGAACTTGATTCTACACCATGGCCCTCAAATGTCTGTTGTGTATAGCCCACTGCATAACATTGATCTGATTCATACATAGGAGACTGAAACGCTGTCGTGTCAATCCCATGTGTCAACAATGTAGTGAATGGACGAGAATCCATCTGTGTCATATTCGGGACATTGTGTACAACCTCTTTATCAATGCACACTTCCAAACAATTTGGTGGTTGGAAACTTGCACCGATACTTAATACGGTGTTCAACGCCTCATCATCATTGATCGGTAATATCTTGTATTTGCTGAGTGCTTGCCACTGGCAATAAGGATATCTATATTTGAAAGTCAATCGGACACTTTCCCCGTAACTTGCCACCTTGGACATGAACATCTCCTCCAAATTGCTAAGCGTGGTGCCAAGTTGCACCCCATATATCCCTTTCGGCTCGGCATCATATGAGATACCTTCATCGGGATCCCGAATTATGTTTCCCTTCCAGTAGAAAATAATTAGAACAGTCTCCATATACTTGCTTCAATGAAACAAAAAACATTAAAATAGCAACAATATACTTATATCGGATTTTACATCTAAAAGAATTATATTAATTTTAACTTATTCAATTACAATTACTTGTGAGGCAAGAACTTTATTTAAGTAATCATCAATTGTAATCCAACAATCATTATTGATTTTTTAATTAAAATATGAGTTAAAATAATGATTATGTTTTAGATTTTTTGGCTTTTTAAGAAAAAAGCTTACAACACATAAAGATTAACATCATGCTGTTGTGTTCTGCTTTTTCCATTATTTATTATGATTAACATCATGCTCTTGTGCATGGTAAATGTAAATTTTTCTTTTTCTATGTTTCTTCTTCTTTGTTTTGGTAATATTTCAGTGTTGATTTGATTTTTGTAAATTCACCTGCTTTTATTTTTGTGTTAGTTATTTGAATTTGTTTAGGCGGATACTTGGTGAAAGGAAGTTGTGGGAGTCAAAAGACAATTTATATTTTTCTATAAGTGACATTTATATCATAAGTGACATTTTCATATAAAAAGCAGCCCTCTCATTTTTGTCAATTTAAACAACGGCTGAGATTTCATCTTTACGTGGAGTTTTTTTTACTTCCTATGTGGAGACTTGTATCTTTTCTGCGTGAAGGTTCTTTTTCTCCATTTAGGATTTATTTTATATTTTGTACTCAGATTTATTTTATTAGATGAGTTATTGTTAGATGTATAATATATTAAATCTTGTGTTTTGTCATACAAAAAATAAATATAAAAATAAACAATTCAGACTTGTACTAAAATTTAAATTACGTCAACAATTTTCACTTTGTCCTTATTACCAAACAAGATTTTACCTTGAATGTAATACTTTATACCCCTTTGAAATAAACTTTTCACCAATTGTCTCTACTATTTAAGGATGAAATTAGACATTTGTAATGAATTACTATCCTGTCAAGACCAAAATTTTATTTTTAAAAAGGTATACCATTTAGCATTAAATTATTTTGTTATTAAAATTATATTTATTAGTGGCATGAAATTTTTACATTACAGTGTATACTAAATATATTTTTATTTTTATTTTTGCCAACAAATGAACATAAACATGTTTCAAATATTGGACAAATTAGAAAAAAAAACTACAGAGTTTTATGTATTTTTTAATTTAAACTCGAAAGTTTTAATTTCATCAATTTAAAAGTTGGACCTCATTCTGTGTCACAACCTACACTCATGTCCATCTCAATTACTTTGTTTAACAATTTTATTTTATTTTTTTAAAAATACATGTGGCAATATATTATTTACTCTTTTAACTTCTTCTAAAACCACTTTTAAACTTGACCAGATTAGATCACAAACTATCCTAACCATCTATTTAAATATTACCATGCACCTCACACAGTAGATAAACTCTCTCTCCTTCCCCATCTCTTTCGCCATTGAAACCTACTTGTTTCCTGCTACAGTCTAACGGCATCAAAACCCACGCTACCTCTATAATCATCCTCCCCTCCCCCTTGCCGCATAACCCATCGCGGGACTTTTCCCAAATTAAGGCAAAATAGCAACTTATTTCCCAAAGTAGTCCTAGTTTGGACGGAATTGCCAAACTAAGGAAATTTGATTTATACATAAAGTGTGGTTAGGAACCACGTTTTTAAGTAAAAAAAAATTCCCCAAAAAACGTGGTTACAAACCACGCTTTTACTGTTGACCAAAGAAAGCGTGGATGATAACCACGTTTTAACCAAAATGTAAAAACGTGTTTTCAAAACACGTTTTCAATAGTACATCAAAACCAGCACTGACTCTTCTCTCTCTCTCTCTCTGACACACACACTCACATATATAATTTTTAATATATATAAATTTTATTTTATAAAATTGAGACCAATATTAAATATATATAATAATAATTTATAATAGCAAATAATAATCAACTATATAAAATGATTACTTTTTTACTTTAATTCTTAAAATTTATTTATTTTTTATTTAGGTAAATTACACTGACACCCTGTAGACGTCCCCGAACATCCCGGGGGGGATCCCGTTTTGTTCTTTTTGAGGTTCACTACAGTTCAGAACTCAAATGTCACGGTCCTGTATCTAATCTCGCAGAGTGCAATGCAAGACCGATGAATCATCAAAGAGTCCAAATCCGGCAAATCGTTTTGAAAAATAGATTTTTAGAAAGAAGTGTCAAACATGGACTGCTTTGCCAGATACAGAGTCGCCACCTAAATATTTATTTTGGGGGAATTTAAGAAACCCTGACTCGTTGCCTAAGGCCACGTGTCCGTCATCACCAAAGTTGCCTCGGCTCGGGAACTTGGGTACGATTGAGGAAGGTCAACTATGAGCACCCCCGCTCGTCCGATCAAAGATCGGCCACTACTAAACGTGATATCTTGTTTCTGAAAACATATGTGTTCTTATTCCGATTAATTAGTTAATCTTTACTACGTGATGCGTACAACAAAACAAGTATAGACTAGATCGCCTAATTTGGAACAAAACATCGCATATTCGTTTGTTTGAAAACAGTTTGAGGTTTGCTACTCGCAAGTAGGCTAAAGTACGGATTTCAACGAATTTGTCCCAACTCAAGCAACCCAACCTTCACCCACAAGCATTCAGGCAGTTAATCAACTAAGTAGTTAGCCTCATGGCAAGCATGCTTTCATGTTAACACTCACATACATGCAAGATGCTAAAGCATAAACACTCACCGAGTACTCCGAGCCAAAACAGAAACTAGTTAGTAATCATATGCATGATCCTAGTTCATGTTAAGACGGCTAATGCAACACATACAAGAATGCAGCTAATATAGGCTCGGCTATTCTAAGATGGCATATGATGATGCTACAGCTAACACGTATTCAACTTGGAATTGAAATACAATGCAGGTAGTATGATGCGCCGAGCCCGGTGCATGCAAGACGGATGAATGAATGCACACATGCATAGCATAAGGATGCTAATTGAAATATGCCCTAATACTAACCATCATAAGCGGTTAAATAAAAGGGAGAAAGAAGTGAGGGTTGGAAGACATTCATCACGCACACGCACGCTTATTACATAATTTGCCCTCTCTCGGAGGGACCAAAAGAATAATACAAATCACCTAATTAACTAACTCGCGAGCTAATTAATTAATTACAAAACCACTTAACTAATTAACAAATCAATTAGTCTACCAAAGCAGTAAAACAGCCTCGGGAAGAGGGATGCACGCATGCTCGGATTGGTTCCGCCCGGAAATCCATTGCCATGCACAAGCTGCCTCTATTTACTCTGCTCTGCTCCTCTGAAAATTGCACAATTCCCAAGGAACACTCTCTGAACACTATGGAGGGTCACCGGCCAAGGGGGAACACCACCGGCCATAAGGTAATGGTCATCGACCATTTATTGAGCTCTCGGCCACCAATTAATGGCCGACCGGCATTGAGTGTAGTCGGTCGGCCATCTATGCCTGCAGAATCCTGTTTTGACAGCAGTAGAGGGCAAAACATGGCATGGCAATGCATCTCAAGCAAATGTATGCACCAACACCCTCCTTATCCTGTTCATGACTCAAAGGAGGATGGTCCTCGACCCTCGAGCCACCAATCGCGCATTTCAATGCGTGATGGCCCAAGATGCCAAGTTGTGCACTTTGATTTCAAATGAAATGCAAACCAAGTAAACACATAAGGCCCAATCTCTATCACTTGATCAAGAGGCAAGGCATGCATGCCAAATGCAACCTAAGCATGTTAGCTAAGTATGCAACATGAGCATGCAAGCAAGCAATGTGCATTATGCACTCAACCTAAGCAAATAAGCATGCAAGGCATGGAACAACTATGCTAATGACAAGCATACAAGATGCAATTAAAACATGCAAGTATGCAAGACATATAACATGTTAAGCAACTTGACCAAGGAAATGCATGCCAAATGCAAAGTCCATAACATGCGATAGGCCAAACATGCAACAACACACAAGGTAAGCATGCGACCACATGCAAGGGAGGGACTTACACCAAGATGGACAGCTCTCTACTAGGTCCAAAACAGTGGCCAAAAGTGATGGAAATGATGGATAAAACACAACTAAGCATGCACATGCAAAGGTCCCAACACTTAGGCACAAAAGGCAACTTTCCAAGAGCATGGCAAGGACGAAACATGGCATACAATGGCATATATTCCAGCTCTGAAATGGCATACTAAATGACTCCAAAATGACTCCGAAGCATGCAAACACTCACACAACGCATGGTAGGGGCCTCAAAACCCAAGACTAGCCTAAGCATTTACACTATAGCTATACAAAGCATGAGTGATATGGCCATGGCAGCCCAAAACAGTCAGCCCAAAATACGCACAAAATCAGTTTATGGCATGGTCAAAAAGTGCTAGAATCAAGGGTCACCAAAGCATGCAAAGTAAGCTAGTGAACCATGATTTGCACTACAACTATATGAAGCATATAAGAGGTCACCAAACCAGCCAAAAATAGAAGTATGCCATGCCAAAATATGCTCAAATAACCACTGAAACTCAGTCAATACATGTTAGAATGAAGTGCTCCTTTGGAAGGCCATGCAAAGGGTTGTTCTACACATACATGATAGACATACAAAATGGCAAAATCACCTCTAGAAAGAGGTTATGACAGCCCTAAAACTCACTAAAAGGGGGCCTGGAATGAGCCAAGGAAGCATACAAGTAAAGGCCCCTTTGAAAGGCCTTGGGGAGGATTACTCTACACATGCATAATAGACACTTTATATGGCAAAATGGGCTCTGGACAGAGCCTATGCAGACCTTAAAACTCACCAAAAAAGGCCTGAAATATGGCTTTGAAACATGCAAATAGGAGCCCCTTTGGAAGGCCAAAAATGCTAGAAAACAAGACAACAAGGGAGAGGGTCACCCCTCTCCTTCTTAGGACCTCAAAACACCATCCCCACCATTGAAATTCAGAGATTTCAGTGGTGAGAAGGCCAATACAAGGTGGTCCCGAAGCTCACAAAAAAGACACAAAAATAAGGCCAAACAAGGCCTAAGAGGGGGTAAACAACCCCAAACACAAAAGTGATCTTAAACAAACTTAAAAAGGAGCTCAAAATAAGACTTTTTTTAGTTTATGACAAAGCTCGAAAATGCTTACAAGTAAGGCTAAAATATGAAGCAAAATAAAGACCAAAAGAGGGTAAAGTGTGTTACCCTTGTAGCCAAAAGGGGACAGCAGCTTCTTGGTCCAGAAAACCAGTCCCTTAGCCTCTGAAAATGGCTTCCAAGATCCTTAGGTTGATGATGGAGGTGTTAGGCTAAGAGTTGGTGTGCAAAGGGGCCAAGAACTATGGACTTTGGAGCTCAAAGTAGTGAGATATGTATGGTTTTTGCCTTAGCAAAATTTTTGGAACCCTTGCAATGGAAGAGGAGCTCTTCTTTTATAGAGGAACAAAGGTGCAAGCTTCTCTTAGAAGCTTGGAGCAAAAGGGCCAAGCTTCTTAAGGAAGCTAGAGCAAAGGGGTCAAGCTTCCTCAAGAAGCTAAGAAAGGGTCAAGCTTCTCTTAGAAGCTTGGAGCAAAGGGGCCAAGCTTCTTGGAG
Organism: Camellia granthamiana; assembly: GCA_036172215.1. Taxonomy (NCBI): domain Eukaryota; kingdom Viridiplantae; phylum Streptophyta; class Magnoliopsida; order Ericales; family Theaceae; genus Camellia; species Camellia granthamiana. The sequence continues at coordinate 123,703,978 of CM069913.1, forward strand.
AAGCTAGGCAAAGGGTTTAAGCTTCTTGGAGAAGCTAGAACAAAGGTTCAAAAGGTTCAAGCTTCCTCAAGAAGCTAAAACCGAGGGTTCAAAAGGTTCAAGCTTCCTCAAGAAGCTAAAACCAAAGGTTCAAAAGGTTCAAACCTCCCCAAGAAAAAGTCTCGGCCAAAAAAAATGGCCGATTGACCAAAATCAGTGGCCGGCCGACCAAACACAATGCCGACCGGCCAACACCTTTGGCCGGTAGCAAGAAAATAGGGCCAGTGGCCTCAAGCCATGGCCGATGAGGTGTGGGGATGGCCAACAAGCTATTTTCCACCCTCAGAAGCAAAACAACAAGTGTTTGGTGCAAGACCAAACACAAAACAAACAAGTCGAGAGGTCTTGAGGTAAGGCGCGTGGCCGAAACCTCCGAGAACTCAAGACGAACACGAACATGGATGATTATCGAGTGTTCAAACGATGACGTCCAAGTCTTGAGGACGATCAAAAATGGGGTGTCTACACACCCCCTGAGGTTTATGTTTGTGACAGTTCCTCCCTCACCTTTGACAAAAAAATTTCATTGAAAAAAAAATAATTGGAAAAAAAATTATTTGAAAAAAAATTAATTAAAAAAAAAGTTATTTGAAAAACTTTCTTAATTGAAAAAAAAAATTAGTAAAATTTTTAAATTTTTTTTTAAAAACCAACGTAAACTCATTTTTTGAATTTACGTTTTTTCCTCAAATTTACAAATTGAGACAACCATTTATAAACCAAAAAAATTATCAAACAAGTTTTTATAATAGTTTTTAAATTTTTGTAAATATAAATTGAAAACTGAAAACGAAATGGTTACCAAACATGCCTCAGATGGTAAAAATGTCGTAAAATTAACAAATAATTAAATAAGTTACCAACGTAAGAAATGAGTTATCAAAAGATTTTTAGGCTATGTATGGTTTGATTTTTAGAATTTTTTTAAAAAAAATTAAAAATTAATTTGGTTAAGAAATAAAAGATAAAAAATAATTATCATTTAAGGGTAAAAAATAATTATCATTTTAGCTTTTGAGCAGGTTATATAGATATGTATGGTTGTTTCAATTTAATTTGTAAAAAATTATTTCTAACCACTCGAAAGATAAAAATTATATAAAAATGATGTATATTTACAAAAATTATTAAAATTATATAAAAATTATTATTTGCTATTATAAATTATTATTATATATATTTAATATTGGTATATGGGCATGATGCAGTTTTACCTGTGGAAATCAATGTTAAATCTTTAAGGGTAAGATGCCAAGATCAGTTAAATCCTGAGCAATACCATCAAAGCATGTGCTTGGAATTAGAAGGCATAGATGAAGCCAGAATTTTGGCATTAAATAGCATTCTTTTCCAGAAGAAGAAAGCAGCCAAGAATTATAATAAAAGGGTCAAACACATTGGCTTTGATGAAGGTGATTTGGTATGGAAAACAATACTCCCAATAGGGATTAAAAGCCATAAGTTTGGCAAATGGTCACCTAATTGGGAAGGACCATATCAAATTCATAGAGTTCTGCCTTTTGGGGCATATCATTTAAGAAATTTGAATGGTTATGTACATCCCAAAAAGATTAATGGCAGATATTTAAAACCTTATTTTCCAACCATTTGGGAAACACAAGGAATAACATAAAGCATCAACTACGAAAACATAAGACTACTTAAATGATAGACAAAATTTGTTCTTTTATAAAGAATTAAATACATTGTGCCACAGATTGGCCCAAAAATCATTACAATGTCTTAATTGTTTTTGTACAGTGGACTTCCTATGGCTAAGTGCTGGAAACAGTTGAATAGCTGTAGCCATGTCTTCTTTTCGGTCAGCTAGCTCTTGGTTGGTAAGTTGCAATTTGGTATCAGTTCGAACCAAGGCTTGGTTTACTGCAGCCAACTCCTCTTCAAGTTAAGCTTTTTTCTCCAGCAGTTGGATTCGAAACTGGGAGACAGAAGAGTGTTGTTCCTTGAGATCTGCTACTTTAGTATGCACTTGAGAAACAAAACTCTGGTCTCTAACCAGCTTCTCATCCGCAGTCTTAGCAGCATGACAGATGTTGAGATAAAAATCAATAGTAGCTGCAGCCTGAGATAGATGATTTGAGACATTCATGCTGGACTGTTCAGCAATGTTGCAACACTGAAGAAACCCATTTCTAATGATAGGCCTTTGAAGAGCCTCGAAGGGAATCCTCGAAAAGGAAGTTAGCAGTTCCAAACATGTGTCTAGATCTATTGAAGGTGCAGGAGGCTTGTTGCTGGGAGAAGGACTCTCGAAAATCTCCAGCAAGGAGTTAGCCAAGACTAATGGCTCAGCTTCAGCACTAAATGTTGGAGAGGTAGAAGGTACATTGAAAAGACTAGCGAGTCTTCCTTCGAAGATGTCTACCTCATCCCTAGACATGAAGGGCATAGAAAGTATTGTGGTGGAAGACACAAAGGGCTGCATGGGGATGGGAGAAATGGATGGAGCATCTTTGGCAGCCTCTATGGTTTTAGCCACCAATGAATCTAGTGAAGATGGGCTGGAAGTGGACATAGGTGATAAATTATGAACTGGAGAACTACCAGTACCCTCTGTGGGAGAATCAACTGGAATATCCTTGGAAGAAGGAAGAGCAAGGCTCGAAGAAGCATACTGAGGCGGGTTAAAAGCCAAAAAAGGAAGATATGGTTCTAGACCAAGGAAAAGAGATGGAGGAATGATGGGGCTCAAAGAAGGCACCTCAAATGTAGGCCTTGAAAGTGGGAGTGCGATTTGAACGACCCTCACATTCTGCATTTGATCGACCTCAATTGAAATTGAGGGAGGCCTCAATGGAAAGATGAATGCAGTGGGTGTTGCTGCAAGAAGAAGAGACGAAAAGCAATGTCATAATCCAGCGTCAAAGTTAACAAAAGAAAAGCAACAGAAGAATGAAAGAAATTACTTGTTTCAGAAATGTTGATATTGATGGGAGAACTTCGAAGAGAATAACGTTCGGCAATTTGTTGTCTTCGAACAATTTCTCTTTGTAACACATCAGCAGCAGCAGCTTCATCTCTCAGAAACTATTGCTGCCGTTTCTTCTCAGCCCTCTCAAAAACGATTATTGCTTTGGAATGTTCTTGTTCCACTGCCTTGGCAGCGGCTTTATGAATCGGATCTTCCACCAAGTCAGCAGCAGAGACAGTCATCTTCTTTCTCTGCCTCCTTGGCAGTGATACTACTGGTTCTTTATCAATCTCCCTCTCTTCAATTTGAGTTTCAGATTTTTCAGAGGTAAGTGCTTCCTCCGTTACTGTAGTGGGTGTTCCGAAAGAAGAATGCTTAGTTGTATCAGGAAGGGAGGCAACTATCTTTTGTCTCTTTGTTCTCTGCAAGGGCTCTTGCTCAACCTCTTCTTCGGATTCCTCAGGAGGAAGGACTAGATTCCTTTTGTGTTTTTGTTCTTGTTGTCTCTTTTTGAGAACAGCTAAAGTTTCAGCTCTCTTGGGAGATTCTTCATGTGGAGGCCCTGCACAAAAGAACAAAAGTGTAAAGGGAAGGAACAAAAGATTCAAAAGAAAGGAAAAGGAGAAGTCTGAAAATGTTTACCCTTCTTCGAAGTAGCTCTAGTAACTCTAGCTGGAGGGGATGAAGCTGTAGGTTTAGTTGTGGCAGCCTCATGAGATGTCGCTGACTTAGCCTTCGAAGGCACTCCCAATCCTACCAGCAAGTCATGGGGATGTTCAGATAAGCGCACTTCCATATTGACTGTCCACCAGTTCTGGAATCTTTTCAAGACTGAACCATACGGAAGAAAAGGGACAAATTGGAACTCATTCAACTCTTTCAGTAATTTGAGAATGGCCGTCTCTAGTCTCGATTTGGATATTTTCGAATCTCTGACAGTAAGATGGACATTCGAGAGACTGCAAAGAGGAACTGGTATCCCTTGAGTGAGTCCAAATTGTCTGGCAAATTGAGAAGGGCAGTACACCTCAGATATGCATTTGTAAGCTCGAGGGTTTAGACTACCAATGAACAATTCCCTTGGTAGTAGTATAGAGGCCCACATGTCTTTGTGAGGAGAAGTGGAGCATTCTTTATCAGCCAGGAAAGCTTGCAGCCAGGTTGGTCCTTTATTGGCTTCAAAAGGACAAAAGAAAGAGGCAGATGGAGAAATGGGGAGTTGATAAAAAAAGGTAAAGTAGTAAGCGAATGAAGCAGGGTAAAGGGCAATCCTAGCATACTTTTCCCCATAAGTACTAGGGTCCTGAACAAGGAATTTTAGACATTTGGGGTGTAGGTCAGTGAAATAGGCGAAGAGCCAAAGTTGAAGTACCCAGAAGGGACCTCCTTGGTTGGCATCAAGAGGTTTTTCATAAAATTGGGAACAGACTCTGTAGACATGACCTAAAAGATAAGGAGCAAGAGCTATATGTTTTTTCAAAACAAGTGCCTTCGCGAGAGGGACAAACTCAGGCATAATCCTCTGAGATGAGGTGCAAAAGAGGAATTTGCATAACCAATATAAAATGAAGGAAAATAGCTCTCTGTCCCTCACAGGACCTTCCCTTTTATTTTCAGACTTTACAAAATCACTATAAGAGGAGCTTAAGGACGGAAGGGAAAACTTAACAGGAAGGTCTGGATAGTTGGGAGTAAATGGAGAACCATGTGGAGAAAGCCCTAAGAGATGGCAAATATCAAGAACGGTGGGGGCCATCATGCCGCACCGAAATTGAAAGAAATTAAAAGCCATATTCCAGAAGCATAAGGCAGCAGGTATCAAGAAAGGGTCCTCAGGAATGATGAACCTGGAAAGACGAAGGGCATCGAGGATACAGAGCTCTTGCAGGTCATCTTCTCTTGCAGGTACAACTCTGTCATACCATTCTTCCCATTCAGTCCTCATTGTCGGCCAGCAACGGTGAGGACGATTCACCCTCCAGTTTCCCCAATCAAGCCCTACTTCGTAAAGAAGAAAATGGTCCTCCAAGCGAGGATATAGGGCTGCGAGTTGAGCAGGAGCCTCCCAAAAGATAGGGCCAAGAACGTATTCCTGATTGTCGCTATGACGAGGCACGAAAAGACGTCCATCTATGTGGCTTGACTCACCAGATGACAGTTTAGTGATTTCTTCATCGATACATCGCTTCAAAGCCAAGGTAGGACTGATACGATCGTCAGTAAACACTTTTAGTGAGGAAGGATCCATTGATAGCAAGTAATAAGGAAGAGGGATTTAATAGGAGATCGGTAGGGTTTGTGTGTCAAAAGAGCAAGTGATTTCAGAGTACAAAGCAAAGGGGCTTTTAAAAGGTTCCGTGTCTGAAAGATATATTGCGTAAATCGTTATGTACTAAAAGTACGAATACGAGGAGTTCTTTCCAATATTGATAATTTTTGGAGGGAAGAGCACATTCCGAACGCCGATGCCAGCTTCGAAGCAAGATATTTGGCTTCGAAGCCGAATATTCAAACAACTATGGCTTCAAAGTACGGAAGCCAGCTTCGAAGCGTACTCATGTTCGAATACACTGGACTGTTCGAGTATTGGTCTACTTCAAGGGGTTTTAGGGCCCATTTATCAAAGTAATGACCTTCAAAGCAAGTCTTCGGATCCTTTGAGGGATGAGGAGCACTGTTCGACGCATTGAAACCAATATTTGGTTTTATTACATATAAAAAGAGGAATTGCTTTTGAACCAGAACAATGTGGATTACTCTTCTAGGCAAACTAGTTAATTTGAAATTGATTGGTTACATTAACCATGATCATATATTGGCTATAGTTAGTTCTGAAGGGTAATGTTAATAAGTTCAGAGCATTGATTCCAGGTAATAACAGCCAGAATTGTCAACAACACCCCATAAACTGACATGTTGGCTCTTTTAGCGTTTCATTAGACAATTAAATCCAGATTCGAAGGATGAGATTGTTTAATTCGAAGCTATGGGTTGGCTTTTAAAGACAAAAAGGAACAAAGTCAAACAATGACAAATGTAAAAAGACTTTGTTTGTACTAAAGCCAAAACAGTTACATCAAGTGACCCTATCTGGGTACGAATTCTAGCTCATAAAAATAAGGAATAGAATAAATAACAAGGTCATGGAATTTCATCCAACAATGATCAATGAATTTTTGTTCTTTCTTTATTATTTCTTCTATCTCCTCCAATGTTGGCTGCATAAGCTGATGTGCTCTTACTTCATAATAGAGCTCTTCAGCCTTTATTTCGAAAGCTTCCTCCCTCAGTGTTTGTTCCAGCTCATCCATAACCAAATCGTCCCAATACGCAGATTCTTTATTTTTGAAGTCATCGAACTCTTCGAGGAAGTTCTCTGCTTCGTATTGAGCATGAATTCGTAGGGATGAGAGTTGATCCAAAGATTGCGTAGCAACCAGAGAATTTCGATGCCAGTGGAGAAGCACTGGAAGTTGGTCCAGAAATAGGTAAAGTTCTGCTTGGGCGATGGGGTTAAGGATATGGCCCCTGGTCAAAATATCACAAGCCCATTGAAAGTTCTTGAGAGGGGTATCATCCTCAAGAACATTGAAAGGCAAGTGAGAGAAAGCCGCTAGCAGAAGTTGAGCTTGTTTCCGCTCAGTTGGAGAAGGGGATAATGGAGGGTTGTAAGGTGAAAAGACTCTGTCCATTGGAAGAGCAAGCCTTAGTTTCTCTATCCAGGAAAGAGCGGGAGGAGGAGAAGGAGTAGAGGCTTCAAATTCAGAAGATGAAGAAGAAGGTGTGGATGCCTCTATTGTAAGAGATGGCGTGGGAGTGGAAGGAACAAAGGCATTAATGTAATCAAGCCAATCAGAAGAACAAATCTTCGCCTTCTTGGCTAAGAATGAAGGACTGTATCCTTGTGCTTCTTCCGGGCGCCGGGTAGGATGCATTATCTTTGTAGGCATGGATGAGGTATACCAGGCCACGAGCAGATTTTCTTCTAAACTACGTCGAAAATCAATGGGCACGTAAGGGTAGACTACTGAACTTCGAGCAAAGGAAGGAAACTCCAAGGGATCAGTAAACTCAACAAAATGATGGTTGATGCGCTCCCTTACATCATAAGTCTCAGAGGACGACCAGTTTGTCCAACTAGAAGTCCCAGACGATGAAGAAGTTATAGCTTCATCCCATGCAGAGGTGTGCAAAGAAGAACTTCCCGAATCCATATTTGTAACTTATCGAAGTAAAGATTTGAGGGTAGTTTGTTCAAAGTACAAAGGGATGCTAGAGGAAGAACTTCTTGTATTTACGGAGTTGTGGATCGAAGGGTTAATGGCAATATGCGCATAGTCCAAAGCTTGATAATTCGCAAAAGCCTCCACAACCTGAATATGGAAGGGCGGATAAAGATGGCTAATGAATGCGTGAAGATTCTTTCGAGGGGAAACAGCATTACTCAATGGCTCTTCGTATGCTTGATCAGTAGAATGAGAAGTTGATTGAGCCATAATCCGTTCGGATGCTAAAGATATTGAAATATTCAATAATTTGAGAGTTAATGCTAATGATCACCAAATGGGTGACGGTTATGTTTCCCGAAAGTGGATTCCGTGCACATTCCAAAAACGCGGGAAAAGTTTTTAATCCACTAATATCACCAAGTATTGGGTATATTAGTGCGGGGGGTAATGTTGGCTATATATTTTGTAAAAGCCAATAACAATTCGACACGTGGCAGAATAAGGGTTTTATGGGAAGATGATTCATATCTTCAATCCTGATCGTACACGTGGCGATGACAATTGGTTCTCACGTGATCCGAGTAGCACCAGATCAATAAAGAAACGAAAGATGACGTGGCCTCAACGGTTACTCATATTCAAATTCAAATATAAGAGGGAAGTTTAACTGCAAGTGGTGGCGTAGTGGAACTACTTCTAAGGCAGCATGATCAGCAGTCATGGAGGAGCAGTTCGACGGTTTGAAGTGCAGTTCGAAGATCATCCTTGGCAAGTATAAATAGCAAGGAAGTCCCCAGAAAAAAGCCCCCAGACTCAGATCATACAAACCAGTCATTTACTTTATATTTTCTTTCCCAGTTTTACATTTCCTGCACTTTAAATACCTGCACTTTAAATACTTGTCCTTTAAATATCTGCACTGCACTTCGATTCCTAGGAGTAGTTTCAAGTAGATTCAAGTAGACTGTTGCTGTAAACCTCTTCGAGGCTGAGTTTGGACTATTGTAAGTGTTCATTTTTAATGAAATACTGCGATTGTTCTTCATATTGCTTGTTATCTTTCTTAATTTCTCCTAAGTCAAGCCACCAGTAAAAGTCCTCTTCATTGAGGCTGAAAGAACTAAAAAACACAATCGTCTGATAAATTGGTTGGCAATTATAATTTCTGTAAGGACTGATTGATCCTTGCTGGCACGCTCGCATTTACAAAACTATCCTTCGAAAAGCCAAAAAGCCAACATATATTTTTGGCACGCTCGGTGGGACTTAATTTAAAATGGCTAGAAGAAGACGACAAGGAGAAAATGAACGTCTGGAAGAAGGCGTAGAAGGAGAGGTAGAAATACCTAATCCAGAGGATAATGTGATAACACATCCTGTGGAGGCTCCTATGTTATCAGAACCTATGGTCGAACAGACCAGTACTTCTGGACAAGAACCATATGTTCATAATATTGGACGAAACCAAGGAATTGGAACATCCACCGTTCCATCTACTCAGCCAACAAATCCGTGGGATGGCTTAGTAGATGCTATGGGACAACAATTAATGAACACCATGGAAAGGTGGGCAACATCCTTTTTGGATCGAATGAGTAACCACCAACCAACAAATACAAGACACACAGAGGAAGTTTTAAATGTCCCTCAGCAAAGATTGGCTAGAGAAAAACAGCCTATGCAAATTAATGGACAATCTAATGGTCAGACTAGTACTCAGAATTATGAAAGACCATCGCCTCAGTCTTGGTATGAACCCATTTCAAGGCCTGTAGTAGGCCAAAATGCCTCAGTACCCAACAATGAAGCCACACATGTTGGTGGATCTGGGCAAGTACAAGAAATTGGCATGAGAGTGGTTACAAATCCCATGTTCGAAGCCATACCTGGCACTAGGGGATATAATAATCCTTTGTTTGAATTTATACCCGGGGGGTTGGAGAGTTTTCCTGTAAATGGAAGGGACACAACACCTGTTCCAGCACCTTTCGCAGGTCCCTTCGCAGGACAGGCTCAAAGGGGTTACCCATATCCCCAACAGCAACCTGTACCACAGGGGCAACCAGTCCCAAATGTACCACCTTATGGACCAAGAGGGCCACAAGCACAAGTTTGTCCACCAAACCCTGTGTTTGTTCCTCCAGTACTGGTTCAGCAGGCACAGAATATGGTCCCTAGGGACCAAATTGTTGATATTGTTAGGGAGATGTGTGGACCGATGGCTCGGGGGGTCCAGACTCCTGTATACAGAAAACCATACCCAGAATGGGTAGATAGGGTACATGAATATCCAAGGGGATTCAGAATACCAGATTTTACCTTGTTCTATGGAACTGGAAATCAATCAACAGTAGAGCACATTGCCAGATTCGCTGCTCAATGTGGTGAATTCACTAATCATGATTACATGAAACTGAGATTATTTCCAAATTCCCTGACTGGGGGAGCCTTTGTATGGTATATCAACCTTACACCTGGCTCCATTCAAAATTGGCAACAAATGGAAGAGGCATTTCATGCCCAATTCTTCCAATCGGAGCCAGAGGTGTCCATGGCAGACTTGGCAAGATTGAGTCAAAGGCCTGAAGAAAAGGCTACTCAGTTTATTGCCAGATTTAAAAGGGCTCGAAATAAATGTAGGGTCACCCTTCCAGAGTCAGAATTTGTCAGATTGGCTCAAAACGGTTTAGAGTTCAGGCTTCGAAAGAAATTTGACTCAACTGAATTTAGGGATTTGGTCGAATTAACCTATAAGGTGTCTCGATATGAAGCATTACTAGAGGAGGAACAAGATCGAAATAATGCTTCGTATAAGACGTATTATAGAGATCCCAATTATGAGATTGATGCAGCAGAGATTGTGGGCAAAGAACCTGTAATCTGTGAAGCATTAATTCATAAGGATACAACCATCGACCAACAGTTTAAAAAGAAAGACTTTCACCGAAAGTATTCTTTTGACTTAACAAAAGCAGATGACATTTTTGATCATTTGCTTGCAGCCAATTTCCTTAAGTTACCAAAAGGAGTTAAACTGCCATCTCCAGAAGAACTTAAAGGAAAAGTGTACTGTAAATGGCATAACTCTTGGTCTCACTCAACTAAAACCTGTATTGTTTTTCGAGACAGGATCCAAGAGCAAATTCGAAAAGGAAGTTTGAAGTTCCCAGCCAAAACAGAAAAAGCCATGGGAATTGACAGCAACCCATTTCCAGAAGTTGGAGAAAGCGCGGCTAATGTGGTTGTACCAAACTTTCAGAATCTATCTCTGCAGGAATTGGAAGAGGTCAACGTGCAAATGCATATTGCCAACCAGACGACTGCCAAGAAGGAGATTGGAAACCCACCAACTATTGGACAAGGTTTCTCACGTCAGAGGGAACACTCTGATGAAGAAGCACTGGACGATGATTCTCTCGAAGCAGCTGTAGTGCAGAGGATGTGTCCTAGGTGCAGATTAAGTTACAAATGGTTAAAGGGGCTTCCAATTGATGGGAAGCAATACTATAAGGATGTTCAGAGACGTCCTAAATCAACCAATGCTCACAACAAAAGGCCGTATCCGGCTGGTGACAGGCAACGCCCATTAGTGGTGGAACCTGTAGTGGACAGAATGCATGCTAAAGGCAAGAGGCCTGTGTATGAGTCTAGGCCACCTAACTACTACAGAGTAGAAAGCAGCCATTCTGAAAGAAGATTGGAGAGGGGTCCAGGTTATGGGAGTAAAGCCAGAGATTGGCCTTTTAGACCAACCCTGCGAAGGACAGAAAATGGCTCTTTTCATCGAAGGACTGAACCAGGTTCAAAACATGAAGTCAGAGCCAAGCATTTACCTTCACAGCCAGCTTCGAAGATGGCTTCGAAGGTAGAAGGAAACAGTTCGACATCTGGATCAGTAAGCTCGTGGGTACCAGGGGTCCCAGATTGGTTTGTAATGCAGAACAAACCTAGGGAGGCGCCTACTCAAAGGGATGTTGGAAACCAAGGCAGGATGGTCAAGCCTCCTTTGGTGGCCCCAAACAATTGGGTATTACTTAAACATCCAAAGACAAAGGAACCAGACATGGTCCCAGTCATTTCCAGATCACAAAGAAGGAAAATTCAACGCAGGTATACCCAGTACCAGCAAGATCTGAAAGAAAGTGGAGAGAGTTCTTCACAGGTCAAGACAGAAGGAAAGAAAACTTCGAAGTCAGATCATACTCCAAAGCCGACTCTGCAAAGCAAAGTGGTTTGTAGCAGAGAACAATTGGCCCAAGTTCATTCTGAACTAAAGGCCAGGGAGAAGTCTAGTTTGGCAGGATTGGAGAAGGCTCTGATGGAAAGTGATAGTGAAGTGGGAGACGAGATTGACATGAGCCAAAAGAAGGAAATGGCAGAAGAAGAAATGTTCGAAGCCTTCATGGCTGAACATACATTTCTGACTGAAGAACCAGTTGAAAAGGATCCTTCGAAGGGATCAGTTATCAATGAAATACCAGAGTGCAGCATGGAGGATGCTGCTGAGGACACTGAGCAAGGTAGCCAAGAGGGGAAGAAGGTACAGTCAGCCATTCAGTTTGGCTCATTTCCCCCTGTATCAGTCAATATGGTACACATACTACCTCATGAATTCCAGGCTGAAAATGAGGGTCATGGTGACCAAGACATGGATCCAATTCCTGTATCTAGTGAAGAGTCACAAGTGAGTATGGTACAGGATGCTCCTGAAATGGCTACTCCAATGGAAACTGAGTATGAGAGCGAGGAAGAAGTGAGCATCAACCTCTCATACCCTTTTGAATATCCCTCAAATTCCATGACCCAGCATGTCAAGCCTTTGTACATCAAGGCTTTCTTTGATGGGATACAGCTAAACCGAGTCCTGGTAGACAATGGGGCAGCAGTGAACTTATTACCGAAATCTTCTTTGAAGAAACTAGGGAAAAAGAATCCCAGGTTGATCCCAACCAGCACGACTATTGCTGGTTTTGCTGGAGATAAACAGATGGCTCAAGGGATTCTGCCTATTAATTTGAGTGTGGGAACCAGGGATTGTATGACAGCATTCTTCGTCATCGACAGCAATGCCAAATATAATGCCTTACTTGGGAGAGATTGGATCCACACCAACAAATGTGTGCCTTCCTCTTTGCATCAGAAGATCATGATGGCCTTGGGTAATGGAGAGACAGAGGAAATTGATGCAGATCCTCAACCCTTCATAGCCTGTGCAGACTTTGCAGAGGCCAAGTTGTATATTGAGGGAGTAACACCACTCAGTATACTGAGGAAAGCTGATGGCTCAGCCGAAGTGACGGCTGATGAGGAAGTGACACACCTAAAGCACTTAGTCCAAGAGAGTGCTGATGAAGAGGCTGTCGTGAAAGATGACAATGATGCCTGGTTATAGGCAAAGAGATGAAGAGCAAGAAGCCAAGTCTTTGGCTCTGGTTAAATTCTCACCATTGGACGTAGAAGCAATAGTCCAGAAAGTACAGGAGCAAGAAAGAGAAGCCATGATGATTGGCTGTAAACAAGAGCAGTTACAGGTCAGAGTTTTGACCCTTGGGAAATATTGCGCATTGGACATTGAGACAAAGGTCCAGGAGATACAAGAGGAGGATGCCTTATGGACAGATTTTGTCTATGAGGAAGAAGGTAAGGATGTGGAACCAGAGAACTTGCGAGTGGAGCAAAGCAAGAAATATGCTTCGAAGGTAGAAGGAATCAAAGAGGAAGCTCTAGTAAGTTCTCAGACACAAGACCCCTTAGAAGAAGTGAATTTAGGGGAAGGTTCTGTACAACAGCCAACCTACATAAGTGCTTGTTTGAACGTTCTGGACAGAGATCAGTTATTGGTTGTTCTAAAGAAATACAAAGATTGCTTTGCGTGGTCTTATAATGAACTACCAGGATTGGATAGGTCATTAGTGGAACATAGACTCCCTATGAAGCCAAATTTCAAGCCATACAAGCAGAAACCGAGAAGGATGAGTCCAGAAGTAATTCAGAAGGTCAAAGAAGAGATCCTTAGACTACTTAAAGCAGGCTTTATTAGGACAGCCAGGTATGTTGAATGGCTATCTAATATTGTACCTGTAGTTAAGAAGAATGGTAAAATGAGGGTATGCATCGATTTCAGAAACTTAAACCTAGCGACTCCCAAAGATGAGTACCCTATGCCTATAGTGGACCTACTGGTAGACAGTTCAGCAGGGCACCAAGTTTTGTCAATGATGGATGGGCATTCTGGTTATAACCAAATCTGCATTGCGGAGGAGGATATCCACAAGACAGCATTCAGATGTCCTGGAAATATTGGCACCTTCGAATGGATTAAGATGCCATTTGGCCTGAAGAATGCTGGGGCAACATATCAAAGGGCTATGAACACCATCTTTCATGATCTCATTGGAGGGTATCTAGAGTGTTATATTGACGACATTATAGTGAAATCCCAGTCCATGAAAGAACATCTGTTTCAGTTGGAAACAGCTTTTGAAAGAATGAGGAAGTTCAAGCTAAAACTCAATCCTCTCAAATGTGCCTTTGGTGTATCATCTGGAAACTTCTTGGGTTATGTGGTGCACAAGAAAGGAATACAGATTGATCAGAACAAAGCCAAAGCCATCATCGAAGCTAAGCCTCCATCAAGTAAGAAAGAATTACAAAGGTTCCTTGGGCAGGTTAACTTTCTTAGAAGGTTTATTTCTAACACTACTGGGAAAACTAAAGCATTTTCTTCCTTGTTAAGGCTGAAGGATGAAGAAGAATTTGTTTGGACAACAGAGCATCAAACTGCTTTCGAAGGTATTAAAGCCTACTTGGCCAATCCTCCAGTACTGATGCCACCAAAGGGAAACAAGCCCTTGAAGTTGTATATAGCTGCAGCAGAAGATTCATTGGGAGCTTTCTTGGCCCAGGACAATGAAGAAGGCAGGGAACAAGCTGTTTATTACCTTAGTAGGTTTTTAAATTCTTGTGAATGTAAATACTCAGCTGTCGAAAAGCTGTGCCTTGCTTTGTATTTTGCTGCAATGAAATTAAGATATTATCTTTTACCTACAACTGTCTTGGTGATTGCAACCACAGATTTGGTTAAGTATATGTTGTCAAGACCTATGTTGAGGGGAAGAATTGGCAAGTGGATACTAGCCTTATCAGAATTTCATTTAGAATATGTCCCTCAAAAGGCAGTAAAAGGGCAAGTCTTAGCCAATTTTCTAGCAGACCATCCATCTCAAACAGAGAACCAAGAAGTAATGGAACTTGGCATGACCAGTGTTGAGCCATGGCAGATGTGGTTCGATGGATCGAAAGCCAATGGTTTAGTTGGAATTGGTATTGTGATTAAATCTCCACAAGGAGTAGAAACCACACATGGTTTCAGAGTGGACGAAGTTACTTGTTCCAATAACCAGGCTGAGTACGAAGCCTTAATAGTGGGGCTAGAGATCCTTATTGGATTACAAGTACATGCAGTTGATATATTTGGAGACTCTCAGTTGGTGGTTAACCAAGTAAATGGGATTTTCAAGTGTCAAAGCATAAGTATTTTACCATATTATGTTGTTGCATTACATCTGCTTTCTCAATTTCAAGTAGCAAATGTAACCCATGTTCCAAGATTCTTGAACAATAGAGCTAATGATGTGGCTCAGAAAGCTTCGAACTTCAAGAGAAGGGATAATACCCAAAGGAGCATAGGCCAAACAACATATCAAAAATTGATACCACCTTTGAATAAAAGGAATGTAGTCTTAGAAGTCAATCATAATGACTTGCAAGAACAAGATTGGAGGCATCCAATAATGCAGTATTTGGCTGGTCCATCTTCGAAGGCCAGCAGAAAAGTTAAATTACAGTCTATGCAATACATCATGTATGGTAATGCTCTTTATAAAAGGGGGGGAGATGGCCTATTGCTGGAATGTTTAGGCCCAAGAGAAGCATTAACAGCTATGGCTGAGGTTCATGAAGGCATTTGTGGTGCTCATCAACCCGGCGTAAAGATGAGATGGTTGCTTCGAAGGCATTCTTACTACTGGCCAACTATCCTTAAAGACTGCATAGAATATGCAAAGGGCTGCCAGGCATGCCAAAAGCATGGCACAATAAGGCATGTACCCATAACTGACCTACATGCAGTAGTAAAGCCCTGGCCATTCAGAGGATGGGCCATGGATATGATGGGAAAAATACACCCACCTTCTTCGAAACATCATTGTTTCATTTTAGTGGCTACCGATTACTTCACTAAGTGGGTCGAAGCTAAGCCATACAAGGCTGTAGACCAAACAGAGGTTATTGGGTTCATTAAAGATCTGATCCATAGATTTGGCATTCCACAAACCATAACAGTTGATAATGGGACTGTGTTCGATGGGAAAATGGTGAAGTCTTTTGTGGCAGAGTTTGGAATTAGCCTTGTTAATTCCACACCCTATTATGCACAAGCTAATGGTCAGGCCGAATCATCCAATAAGTCCTTAAAAAAGGGAATACAAAAGGTTGTGGAGGATAATCCTAGGGATTGGCATAACCTGTTGTTGGATGTGTTATGGGCTTACAGAACCTCTCCTAGGTCAAGCACAGGGGTTACTCCTTATGCCTTGGTATATGGGCATGATGCAGTTTTACCTGTGGAAATCAATGTTAAATCTTTAAGGGTAAGATGCCAAGATCAGTTAAATCCTGAGCAATACCATCAAAGCATGTGCTTGGAATTAGAAGGCATAGATGAAGCCAGAATTTTGGCATTAAATAGCATTCTTTTCCAGAAGAAGAAAGCAGCCAAGAATTATAATAAAAGGGTCAAACACATTGGCTTTGATGAAGGTGATTTGGTATGGAAAACAATACTCCCAATAGGGATTAAAAGCCATAAGTTTGGCAAATGGTCACCTAATTGGGAAGGACCATATCAAATTCATAGAGTTCTGCCTTTTGGGGCATATCATTTAAGAAATTTGAATGGTTATGTACATCCCAAAAAGATTAATGGCAGATATTTAAAACCTTATTTTCCAACCATTTGGGAAACACAAGGAATAACATAAAGCATCAACTACGAAAACATAAGACTACTTAAATGATAGACAAAATTTGTTCTTTTATAAAGAATTAAATACATTGTGCCACAGATTGGCCCAAAAATCATTACAATGTCTTAATTGTTTTTGTACAGTGGACTTCCTATGGCTAAGTGCTGGAAACAGTTGAATAGCTGTAGCCATGTCTTCTTTTCGGTCAGCTAGCTCTTGGTTGGTAAGTTGCAATTTGGTATCAGTTCGAACCAAGGCTTGGTTTACTGCAGCCAACTCCTCTTCAAGTTGAGCTTTTTTCTCCAGCAGTTGGATTCGAAACTGGGAGACAGAAGAGTGTTGTTCCTTGAGATCTGCTACTTTAGTATGCACTTGAGAAACAAAACTCTGGTCTCTAACCAGCTTCTCATCCGCAGTCTTAGCAGCATGACAGATGTTGAGATAAAAATCAATAGTAGCTGCAGCCTGAGATAGATGATTTGAGACATTCATGCTGGACTGTTCAGCAATGTTGCAACACTGAAGAAACCCATTTCTAATGATAGGCCTTTGAAGAGCCTCGAAGGGAATCCTCGAAAAGGAAGTTAGCAGTTCCAAACATGTGTCTAGATCTATTGAAGGTGCAGGAGGCTTGTTGCTGGGAGAAGGACTCTCGAAAATCTCCAGCAAGGAGTTAGCCAAGACTAATGGCTCAGCTTCAGCACTAAATGTTGGAGAGGTAGAAGGTACATTGAAAAGACTAGCGAGTCTTCCTTCGAAGATGTCTACCTCATCCCTAGACATGAAGGGCATAGAAAGTATTGTGGTGGAAGACACAAAGGGCTGCATGGGGATGGGAGAAATGGATGGAGCATCTTTGGCAGCCTCTATGGTTTTAGCCACCAATGAATCTAGTGAAGATGGGCTGGAAGTGGACATAGGTGATAAATTATGAACTGGAGAACTACCAGTACCCTCTGTGGGAGAATCAACTGGAATATCCTTGGAAGAAGGAAGAGCAAGGCTCGAAGAAGCATACTGAGGCGGGTTAAAAGCCAAAAAAGGAAGATATGGTTCTAGACCAAGGAAAAGAGATGGAGGAATGATGGGGCTCAAAGAAGGCACCTCAAATGTAGGCCTTGAAAGTGGGAGTGCGATTTGAACGACCCTCACATTCTGCATTTGATCGACCTCAATTGAAATTGAGGGAGGCCTCAATGGAAAGATGAATGCAGTGGGTGTTGCTGCAAGAAGAAGAGACGAAAAGCAATGTCATAATCCAGCGTCAAAGTTAACAAAAGAAAAGCAACAGAAGAATGAAAGAAATTACTTGTTTCAGAAATGTTGATATTGATGGGAGAACTTCGAAGAGAATAACGTTCGGCAATTTGTTGTCTTCGAACAATTTCTCTTTGTAACACATCAGCAGCAGCAGCTTCATCTCTCAGAAACTATTGCTGCCGTTTCTTCTCAGCCCTCTCAAAAACGATTATTGCTTTGGAATGTTCTTGTTCCACTGCCTTGGCAGCGGCTTTATGAATCGGATCTTCCACCAAGTCAGCAGCAGAGACAGTCATCTTCTTTCTCTGCCTCCTTGGCAGTGATACTACTGGTTCTTTATCAATCTCCCTCTCTTCAATTTGAGTTTCAGATTTTTCAGAGGTAAGTGCTTCCTCCGTTACTGTAGTGGGTGTTCCGAAAGAAGAATGCTTAGTTGTATCAGGAAGGGAGGCAACTATCTTTTGTCTCTTTGTTCTCTGCAAGGGCTCTTGCTCAACCTCTTCTTCGGATTCCTCAGGAGGAAGGACTAGATTCCTTTTGTGTTTTTGTTCTTGTTGTCTCTTTTTGAGAACAGCTAAAGTTTCAGCTCTCTTGGGAGATTCTTCATGTGGAGGCCCTGCACAAAAGAACAAAAGTGTAAAGGGAAGGAACAAAAGATTCAAAAGAAAGGAAAAGGAGAAGTCTGAAAATGTTTACCCTTCTTCGAAGTAGCTCTAGTAACTCTAGCTGGAGGGGATGAAGCTGTAGGTCTAGTTGTGGCAGCCTCATGAGATGTCGCTGACTTAGCCTTCGAAGGCACTCCCAATCCTACCAGCAAGTCATGGGGATGTTCAGATAAGCGCACTTCCATATTGACTGTCCACCAGTTCTGGAATCTTTTCAAGACTGAACCATACGGAAGAAAAGGGACAAATTGGAACTCATTCAACTCTTTCAGTAATTTGAGAATGGCCGTCTCTAGTCTCGATTTGGATATTTTCGAATCTCTGACAGTAAGATGGACATTCGAGAGACTGCAAAGAGGAACTGGTATCCCTTGAGTGAGTCCAAATTGTCTGGCAAATTGAGAAGGGCAGTACACCTCAGATATGCATTTGTAAGCTCGAGGGTTTAGACTACCAATGAACAATTCCCTTGGTAGTAGTATAGAGGCCCACATGTCTTTGTGAGGAGAAGTGGAGCATTCTTTATCAGCCAGGAAAGCTTGCAGCCAGGTTGGTCCTTTATTGGCTTCAAAAGGACAAAAGAAAGAGGCAGATGGAGAAATGGGGAGTTGATAAAAAAAGGTAAAGTAGTAAGCGAATGAAGCAGGGTAAAGGGCAATCCTAGCATACTTTTCCCCATAAGTACTAGGGTCCTGAACAAGGAATTTTAGACATTTGGGGTGTAGGTCAGTGAAATAGGCGAAGAGCCAAAGTTGAAGTACCCAGAAGGGACCTCCTTGGTTGGCATCAAGAGGTTTTTCATAAAATTGGGAACAGACTCTGTAGACATGACCTAAAAGATAAGGAGCAAGAGCTATATGTTTTTTCAAAACAAGTGCCTTCGCGAGAGGGACAAACTCAGGCATAATCCTCTGAGATGAGGTGCAAAAGAGGAATTTGCATAACCAATATAAAATGAAGGAAAATAGCTCTCTGTCCCTCACAGGACCTTCCCTTTTATTTTCAGACTTTACAAAATCACTATAAGAGGAGCTTAAGGACGGAAGGGAAAACTTAACAGGAAGGTCTGGATAGTTGGGAGTAAATGGAGAACCATGTGGAGAAAGCCCTAAGAGATGGCAAATATCAAGAACGGTGGGGGCCATCATGCCGCACCGAAATTGAAAGAAATTAAAAGCCATATTCCAGAAGCATAAGGCAGCAGGTATCAAGAAAGGGTCCTCAGGAATGATGAACCTGGAAAGACGAAGGGCATCGAGGATACAGAGCTCTTGCAGGTCATCTTCTCTTGCAGGTACAACTCTGTCATACCATTCTTCCCATTCAGTCCTCATTGTCGGCCAGCAACGGTGAGGACGATTCACCCTCCAGTTTCCCCAATCAAGCCCTACTTCGTAAAGAAGAAAATGGTCCTCCAAGCGAGGATATAGGGCTGCGAGTTGAGCAGGAGCCTCCCAAAAGATAGGGCCAAGAACGTATTCCTGATTGTCGCTATGACGAGGCACGAAAAGACGTCCATCTATGTGGCTTGACTCACCAGATGACAGTTTAGTGATTTCTTCATCGATACATCGCTTCAAAGCCAAGGTAGGACTGATACGATCGTCAGTAAACACTTTTAGTGAGGAAGGATCCATTGATAGCAAGTAATAAGGAAGAGGGATTTAATAGGAGATCGGTAGGGTTTGTGTGTCAAAAGAGCAAGTGATTTCAGAGTACAAAGCAAAGGGGCTTTTAAAAGGTTCCGTGTCTGAAAGATATATTGCGTAAATCGTTATGTACTAAAAGTACGAATACGAGGAGTTCTTTCCAATATTGATAATTTTTGGAGGGAAGAGCACATTCCGAACGCCGATGCCAGCTTCGAAGCAAGATATTTGGCTTCGAAGCCGAATATTCAAACAACTATGGCTTCAAAGTACGGAAGCCAGCTTCGAAGCGTACTCATGTTCGAATACACTGGACTGTTCGAGTATTGGTCTACTTCAAGGGGTTTTAGGGCCCATTTATCAAAGTAATGACCTTCAAAGCAAGTCTTCGGATCCTTTGAGGGATGAGGAGCACTGTTCGACGCATTGAAACCAATATTTGGTTTTATTACATATAAAAAGAGGAATTGCTTTTGAACCAGAACAATGTGGATTACTCTTCTAGGCAAACTAGTTAATTTGAAATTGATTGGTTACATTAACCATGATCATATATTGGCTATAGTTAGTTCTGAAGGGTAATGTTAATAAGTTCAGAGCATTGATTCCAGGTAATAACAGCCAGAATTGTCAACAACACCCCATAAACTGACATGTTGGCTCTTTTAGCGTTTCATTAGACAATTAAATCCAGATTCGAAGGATGAGATTGTTTAATTCGAAGCTATGGGTTGGCTTTTAAAGACAAAAAGGAACAAAGTCAAACAATGACAAATGTAAAAAGACTTTGTTTGTACTAAAGCCAAAACAGTTACATCAAGTGACCCTATCTGGGTACGAATTCTAGCTCATAAAAATAAGGAATAGAATAAATAACAAGGTCATGGAATTTCATCCAACAATGATCAATGAATTTTTGTTCTTTCTTTATTATTTCTTCTATCTCCTCCAATGTTGGCTGCATAAGCTGATGTGCTCTTACTTCATAATAGAGCTCTTCAGCCTTTATTTCGAAAGCTTCCTCCCTCAGTGTTTGTTCCAGCTCATCCATAACCAAATCGTCCCAATACGCAGATTCTTTATTTTTGAAGTCATCGAACTCTTCGAGGAAGTTCTCTGCTTCGTATTGAGCATGAATTCGTAGGGATGAGAGTTGATCCAAAGATTGCGTAGCAACCAGAGAATTTCGATGCCAGTGGAGAAGCACTGGAAGTTGGTCCAGAAATAGGTAAAGTTCTGCTTGGGCGATGGGGTTAAGGATATGGCCCCTGGTCAAAATATCACAAGCCCATTGAAAGTTCTTGAGAGGGGTATCATCCTCAAGAACATTGAAAGGCAAGTGAGAGAAAGCCGCTAGCAGAAGTTGAGCTTGTTTCCGCTCAGTTGGAGAAGGGGATAATGGAGGGTTGTAAGGTGAAAAGACTCTGTCCATTGGAAGAGCAAGCCTTAGTTTCTCTATCCAGGAAAGAGCGGGAGGAGGAGAAGGAGTAGAGGCTTCAAATTCAGAAGATGAAGAAGAAGGTGTGGATGCCTCTATTGTAAGAGATGGCGTGGGAGTGGAAGGAACAAAGGCATTAATGTAATCAAGCCAATCAGAAGAACAAATCTTCGCCTTCTTGGCTAAGAATGAAGGACTGTATCCTTGTGCTTCTTCCGGGCGCCGGGTAGGATGCATTATCTTTGTAGGCATGGATGAGGTATACCAGGCCACGAGCAGATTTTCTTCTAAACTACGTCGAAAATCAATGGGCACGTAAGGGTAGACTACTGAACTTCGAGCAAAGGAAGGAAACTCCAAGGGATCAGTAAACTCAACAAAATGATGGTTGATGCGCTCCCTTACATCATAAGTCTCAGAGGACGACCAGTTTGTCCAACTAGAAGTCCCAGACGATGAAGAAGTTATAGCTTCATCCCATGCAGAGGTGTGCAAAGAAGAACTTCCCGAATCCATATTTGTAACTTATCGAAGTAAAGATTTGAGGGTAGTTTGTTCAAAGTACAAAGGGATGCTAGAGGAAGAACTTCTTGTATTTACGGAGTTGTGGATCGAAGGGTTAATGGCAATATGCGCATAGTCCAAAGCTTGATAATTCGCAAAAGCCTCCACAACCTGAATATGGAAGGGCGGATAAAGATGGCTAATGAATGCGTGAAGATTCTTTCGAGGGGAAACAGCATTACTCAATGGCTCTTCGTATGCTTGATCAGTAGAATGAGAAGTTGATTGAGCCATAATCCGTTCGGATGCTAAAGATATTGAAATATTCAATAATTTGAGAGTTAATGCTAATGATCACCAAATGGGTGACGGTTATGTTTCCCGAAAGTGGATTCCGTGCACATTCCAAAAACGCGGGAAAAGTTTTTAATCCACTAATATCACCAAGTATTGGGTATATTAGTGCGGGGGGTAATGTTGGCTATATATTTTGTAAAAGCCAATAACAATTCGACACGTGGCAGAATAAGGGTTTTATGGGAAGATGATTCATATCTTCAATCCTGATCGTACACGTGGCGATGACAATTGGTTCTCACGTGATCCGAGTAGCACCAGATCAATAAAGAAACGAAAGATGACGTGGCCTCAACGGTTACTCATATTCAAATTCAAATATAAGAGGGAAGTTTAACTGCAAGTGGTGGCGTAGTGGAACTACTTCTAAGGCAGCATGATCAGCAGTCATGGAGGAGCAGTTCGACGGTTTGAAGTGCAGTTCGAAGATCATCCTTGGCAAGTATAAATAGCAAGGAAGTCCCCAGAAAAAAGCCCCCAGACTCAGATCATACAAACCAGTCATTTACTTTATATTTTCTTTCCCAGTTTTACATTTCCTGCACTTTAAATACCTGCACTTTAAATACTTGTCCTTTAAATATCTGCACTGCACTTCGATTCCTAGGAGTAGTTTCAAGTAGATTCAAGTAGACTGTTGCTGTAAACCTCTTCGAGGCTGAGTTTGGACTATTGTAAGTGTTCATTTTTAATGAAATACTGCGATTGTTCTTCATATTGCTTGTTATCTTTCTTAATTTCTCCTAAGTCAAGCCACCAGTAAAAGTCCTCTTCATTGAGGCTGAAAGAACTAAAAAACACAATCGTCTGATAAATTGGTTGGCAATTATAATTTCTGTAAGGACTGATTGATCCTTGCTGGCACGCTCGCATTTACAAAACTATCCTTCGAAAAGCCAAAAAGCCAACATATACAAGTATTGTTTTTATTCAGTGAGATTGGACTAAATTGGACAAGTCATACAAAAATCTTAAATCATAGTGTAAGTTTTGTATGAAATTATTATTTTTTTCATTGAGTTGAAATAACTCGACTGATTTGAACAATATCAAATAGAGGTTTCAAACATTGTTCTTAATTTTTTAAAACTGGTGATCCAATTCTTGAGATTTATGGACAATTAAAGAGAAGTTACTTTTATTTGCTCAAACTTGTGCCATTAGGGACCTTAATGACAAAATTATTTCCTATGTGAAATGGTAACCCTCGTCCACTTTTTAGAGGTCATAGAGGCTTTGTTATGAAATTCAAACAAAAAGCTCATTTTGGCTTGTTTTGAAAAGTAAGAAAAAAAATTAATTTATTTACTCTTTTTTTTTTTAAACATACAAAAAAAAAATAGAGAGATAATATAATCAAAATATACCAGTAAAATAATTGCTTTCGTGTTCTCAAAAGAGGCTTGTGCCTTGGCTTATGGGCTTATGTTGGTAGTTAAATCTATGTAGTAAATTTTGGATACTTATCCATGTCAATCTATTGGGCCATCCGTAATAATTATTTGGTATTATGAAATACAGCCTTAGCCATCAAAGTGCCATTTTTTTTTTCTTTTCTTCTTATCTAGGAAATTTCTATGGACTATTAATTAGAATATTTTAAGACTCTCTTTTGATGCATATATTATAATTTTAAATTTAGTCGAGGTGTGTATAAATTGACTTAGATACTCAGTTATAAAAGATAAAAATAAAAAATTTGAAAGTTAATAATTATGAGTTGTAATTATATATTATTTCTAGTAAAGTATGGTGATATTTGAAATACTTCTCCCAAATTCCCAATCATGAGTCTTTCAAATAGGGCTCAAATGAGCCAAACTTTTCATGAACAAGCTCGACTGAGCTTGTTAAGGGCTCGGCTCGGTTCGTCAAGCTCGACTCATTTATTTTTATTTAAACAATATAAATAACATTAAAAAAAATTATTGAGCCGAACCGAGTCAAACTTGAGTTTCATTAATATTAATGAGCTCTCATTATGTGTTAAAAATTATGTATGCTCCTTCAGGTCTCAAGTTGAACTCTCATTATGTATTATCAATTTCTTGAGGTCATGTTTATAGGTATTATTTGAGATTTGTCCGATCTACGTGGAAAGGGACGTTTGGTGTGGATTCTAAGATTAGTTGATAAATACGTAAACTGATTCAGACATCCGACTATTATAAAAATATAAAGCTTAATTGAATAAACATAATTTAGACGCACAGGGAATAAGTCAATTGGATAGTTCAACTGGGTAAAAATTCTCGAGAATGAGTCATTTTATAAATCAAAAATTTTAATTTTTTCAAACATAATTTTTAAACAAAATTTTTTTATTTATATAAAATGTTTTGGTAATAGCATTTTTTAGGACGACTTCAAAGGCCTTTTTTGGCAAAGAGGTTAAAAGTCATTTTTTTACTTCTAATTTTTTTTGGGTCACACAATTTCTCTACTTTTTTTACACGTTTTTCCAAAAAAAGTTTTTTTTTTTAAAAAAAAAAAACAAAAAATTAGCTTTTAACATATTTCCTAAAACAACTCAAAAAAATTGTTTGTACTAGTTATAGTGGCCTAATGATGTAGCTTAAGAGATAAGCGAAAGAATAAGAAGATTTAACCATATAGACAGGATTAACAAGCAAAAAATAAAATTTTCAATTCAAAAAATATAGACATGATTCACAATTAGAAATTCAAAACCCTAATTTCAAAAAATATAGACAGGATTCACAATTCACAATACAAAAAATATAGACAGGATTAGAATTATATTTATTATAAAAGTTATTTAAAATTAGAATTATATTTTCTTGTAAAATTTTCACCTTAATCAAATTTATACAATAATATAAATATATATTCTTTTACTTCATTTTTTATCATTTATGTCTTTTTAATCACACAGCCTTTCATCATTCTCTTATAACTACCAAGTCTGAAACCCTAACCCTAATTTCTGATTTCACAATTCAAAACCCTAATTTCTGGAACCCTAATCCTAATTTCTAATTTCACAATTCAAAACCCTAACCCTAATTTATGATTTCACATTCAATTGAAAACCCTAGAAAATTTTCACAATTCAAAACCACAACATTTTACCAATTCAAAACCACAATTTCAATTCACAACATTTCCATATTCACAAACCCTATTCTACCAACATTTTCATCAATTCACAACATTTTCACATTCATGAACCCTATTCTACCCACATTGTACCCACATTCACATTTTCACAAACACAATAAACGCATAAAATTCAAATGAGACAGAGAGAGACAGACGCCATACCAGCGAGAGAGAGCAACCCACGGACGGAGAGAGAGAGAGTGAGAGCAAAGAGAGAGAGTGTGAGAGTAGAGAGAGAGAGTCTGAGAGTAGAGGGAGCGAGAGCACAGAGAGGGCGACAGCAGAGAGAGCGAGAGTGAGAGCAGAGAGAGCAGAGAGTGAGAGTGAGCCTGAAGTCGAAAAAACCTAAGTGTAAAAAGTGTGATTGCAAATGATGGGGCTAGGGGATATTTATATAAGTTTTAAAAGCGTGGTTACGAACCACGCTTTCACTTAAAAACGGATTTTGGTTAAAAGCGTGGTTATCATCCACGCTTTCTTTTATGAACAGTAAAAGCGTGGTTCACAACCACGTTTTCATGGAAAAAATTTTTTTGCTTAAAAGCGTGGTTCACAACCACGTTTTGATAAAAAAAGAAAATTACTTAAAAGCGTGGTTTCTAACCACACTTTCTTAATTAAAAGTGTGGTTTGGAAACACGCTTTTACGATTTTACGAATTTTCCGCGCGAGAGGCACAAAAACGATGAAAGCGTAGTTCACAACCACGTTTTAGCCTAGTTTGGGAATTTCGTCCAAACTAGGTCTGTTTGGGAAATATGTTGCTAATTTGGCTTAATTTGGGAAAAGGCCCCAGAAACGTGGGGATAAAATGGGCAAATTTTTTTAAAAAATTCTTTCTCAGGTTGAGTGTTGAGGAGCTTCTATCTACACACACCAAATCCTCTCTATACACACACTAAGTGAAATTCGTAGGTTCTTCAAAACATCTCATATGTTGAAGCTCCAAGTTCGTAGCTTCTTCTATTGAAGCTGTTGAATTCTTTTTCATTCATCATACATTAAGCTAGAAGGGAAAGCATCAACCTTCCTCATTCATCATGTATTAAGCTAGAAGGGAAAGCATCAACCTTCCTCATTTATAGCTTCTTCCTCATTCATCATTGTTATGGAGGATTTGTCTTCTGAAAATCAGCAAATAATTGTTTATGAGAAACACAGCGAAGGAAATGTGAGTTTCTGTTGTTTTTTTTTTTCCAACGTCGTTCGGATAACCAGAGTCGAAGTATATTATTTTGTTCGAAAATCTACTACCGAAATAAGTATTTAATTTCGAAAGTTGTTGTCCGAAATAAGTTAACTTTTACAACATTCAACTTCCGAAATTTTAAAATTAATTCGGAGAACTACTTTCGAAAATTAGCATTTTGTTCAACACTGTACTTCCGAATGAAGTAAATTTTTTTTTTCCCATTTTATATTCCAAATTTGCAAACAACATACCAAATTTACAGTTTCGCATTGCAAATTAATCTTTATAATGCCATTAAAAATTTGTAATGTTATACAAAACATGTAGGAATATGTGTCAACTCAAGGAAGTCAAGTTTGCGCGGATTTTGTGTTGGATTACACTACTCAATTCACAACTGAACAGGTTCACTCTACGAAATTATAATGATTATGTTTCGAATTGCTCAACAAATATAAATGTTTGATAATATTTATTTGACTTTGTAGGTATTCAAAAGTAAGGATGAATTGCTCAACTGGGTACGTGAAGTTGGAAAGAGAAATGGTTTGGTCATTGTAATCAAAACATCAGACTATGGTGGAGGGAAAAAAAGACCCAGGATGTATCTTGCTTGTGAGGGGAGTGGCCAATATAGAGCGACAAAGAAGTTAAAACATGATGGCAACAATACATCAAGAATAACCGGTACGAAGAAGTGTGCTTGTCCTTTTGATATGAGGGCTCATAGGTTTACCACACATGATCAATGGATATTGACTGTAGTATGCGGATTGCATAACCATCCACCTGCGGAGCACCTTGAGGGACATTCATATGCGCGGAGGCTATCAAAGGATGAGAAATCATTGTTAATGGATATGTCAAAGAGCATGGTTCGGCCAAAAAAAATCCTAGTAACCTTGAAACAGCGAAATGCCCTCAATGTAAGCACATTTAAAACCATTTACAATGTACGCCATCGAAACAGGGTGGTACAGAGAGTTGGAAGATCATAGATGCAACACTTATTTGGTGAATTGGCCAAGTATAATTACATTGAACGCCATCGGTCTGAAGAGTCCACGATGACTGTGACCAATGTTTTAAAAACCGGACCGGTGAGCGAACCGGAAAAGGGATCGGGTGGACGGGTCACCGGTTCAACCGTCGGGTTGAACCGGAATCGAACCGTGACGTAATAAATATATTAAAATTATATTTAATTAAAAATATAAGTAATAAAATTATAAATTAAAAATATTAAATTATCTTAAATATTTGTCTTAATATTTTTTTTACTGAAAAATATAATAATATATTTTAAAATATTATTAATTTCAATTTTGGAAGATAAAATCAAATATTTAATATTCCCTCCATATGATTTTAATTCAAATAATTTGATTGAAAGGAGAGCAAAAATTTTGGAGGGATATCAAATTTTCAATATTCCCTCCAATACATTTGATTGAATCCCACATGGATTTCTTGAATTTTTTTGAAAGAGTTTTTTTCTTATAAATAGGTGAAGACTTTCACAATAATTTCATCAAGCTCTTAATGAGATTCCTCACAAGAGGAGACCCTTGAAAAAGAGTTTCAAATTAAAATTTTCTTATATTCTTATATTTTATATATATATATATATATATATAAAATAAGAAAGAAAGAAAGAAAGAAAAAAATAAATAAAAATTTTCCGATCCGGATTAACTCGGCGAACCGGCTCCGGGTCAACCGGTTCGCCGGTCCAACCGCCAGTTTTTCCGGTTCTCCTTAAAAACGCCGGTTTTCATCTCTGGCCGGTTTAGAGGGTCCATCCGGACCGGAACCCCGACCGGTCGACGGTTCAACCGGTCGAACCGGCCGGTCCGGTCTGGTTTTCAAAACCTTGACTGTGACAGACTTGTTTTGGGCACATCCTACCAGTTTGGACTTATTTCGGTCTTTCCCACGTATATCAATTATGGATTACACATATAAAACCAACATATATCGTTTTCCTCTTCTTGAAATTGTGAGAGTGACATCAACTGAAATGACTTTCTCCGTAGCTTTCGCATACTTACAGTATGAGAGGGCCGATAACTATGCGTGGGTGTTAGCTACATTGCGTGATGTCATGGATGGTTTTGTTGTGCTAGCAATTATTGTTACTGACAAAGAGCTAGCCTTGATGAATGCCATACAGAAAATATTCCCGAGTGGCAGACATTTATTATGTCATTGGCATATCAGTAAGAATGTATTGACCAAATACAATAAAATGTTTGAGACACTGCAGAAATGAGAGAAGTTCAACCATGAGTGGAACTCTTTAGTGTATTCATCTTTTGAAATTCAATATGATGAGCGTCTTAAATCATTACTTAAGGAATTTAGTAGTTATCCTGATGCAGTCAAATACGTCATGGATACTTGGTTGGTTCCTCACAAGGAGAAATTCGTGGCGGCATGGACAGACACGTGTATGCATTGTGGCAACGTTACAACGAACCGCTAAGATTACTTTTGTTCAATATGTTATTAATAAGTGCCATGTACTTGATTTTAATTTGACTTACATTGAATTGAACAGGGCTGAGAGTGCACATGCAAAACTTAAAAGACAATTGGGTTCATGTCAAGTCTCATTTCAGGCATCATTTGAGAAAATACACAGTCTGCTTGAGTTGTAACACACTGATATCAAGGCTTCATTTGAGAAAAGTCTAACTGTTGTGCAACATCAATTTAAACCTTCTCAGTTCAGGGAGCTACGGGGTAATGTGTCTATCTCTGTATTACAGTATTTGCTTGTAAAGAGTAAGAGAGCCAATTCCATTGGTATTGATGTTGAAGCTTGTGGATGTGTCCTTCGCCACACTCATGGTTTACCTTGTACCCACGAGATTGCTGGCTACATCAGACAAGATCGTCCTATACCACTGGCTACCATACACTCACAGTGGAGGCAACTTCATATCTCCATATGAAACAAATAAGAGGAAACAGAGGTAAGTTGTCATGCAGAAGTAGAGTTATTTGTGAACAAGTTTAATGAAAGTGATAGAACCATGCAATTGGAGCTTTTGAAGAAGTTGAAAGAGATTGTATATCCGGGAAGCACTTTTCTTGTTGAGCCGAAGGTGAAGCCCAAAACACGTCATCGGGATCATAAGAAGATCAATGTTTCTACCCGTCGTGACCCGTGTGCATTTGAGTTGGTGCAATCTGGACATGATTCCTTCTCACCTAGGGACACTCAAATCACTACATTAGCTTCTACTCTTGAAACCAAGAAGAAGCGACCTGTTAAGGGAAAGGAGAAGGTGAATGCGAAAAGGAAGGTATACATTACTAGAACAGTGAAACCTGGTGCATATGTTGATGCTTTCCCTTCTGGGTTGAAACCATACATTAAGTTTGTCAAGGATGTAGCTGCAGATGGGAATTGTGGTTTCAGGGCTATAGCCGCTTCAATTGGTCATACAGAAGATGATTGGGCTCAGGTTAGACGTGATCTGTTGGGTGAGCTACACACACACAAAGAGGAATACATTACACTTTATGGGTCCTACAAATGGTTTGAAGAATTGACTTGCATATTGTCATACTTTGAAGACAGTCCTGGATACTCACATTGGATGACTATACCAGACATGGGGCATCTTGTTGCATTGTGCTACAATCTTCTGTTATACCACTTGTCATTACAGCAATGTCTCACCTTTTTACCTCTTAGAATAGTGCCAGTATCTCAACTTGATAGACGTGAGATTGCCATTGGGTTTGTCAACGGAAATCATTTTGTCCAGATATAACAGAAACTTATCAATTTGTGCATGTACAAGAAGTTATGAGGTATGACCACTAACTCAATTGACATTTGGTGCAGGTTTTGTTACAGCCAGGCCATCCAGCTCCTCCTATAGCCACTAATTGGTGAAAATACCATCACCCTTGCGCTGTCAACTGGGATGATGCATATGTGCGCTAACAAATAACATGTCACGAATCAGCTGTATGCCTACGCCTAGGCCTATGACTGTATGTCAATGTTGGAGATGAAAAGCAACCTCTAGTATAACTAGGTCTAGCAGAACTAGGTCCAGCTTCGTCAATGTGCTGACCTTCAAGGACATGCGTGTAACAACCCTCGTACTGATTACTGCTAAACTGAACTGATAATGACTGATAAGTGAATTGGAGGAACTACTGAACAGACTGAATGAAACTGAAATTGAAATTGAATGAGTTTATATATTGAATTGCATATTGCATCTGTTTGATTGATTGATTATCTGTTTGAGTGTATGTGTTTAAACTGTTAATTGGAGGCCTTATCGGCGGCCGAATTAGAAACCGTTTGATGTTTTGGAATCAGTAGAATATTTGCGATTTAATGGTTTAATTATCTGAAAGGTGATTAGGAATGATTAAACTAGATTAAAATTGAGTTAATTACGAACTTAGGCTTATTTACTATATTGCCATGGTTAGTGGACATTTGTTTATTAATTATATTGACCTTATCACACTTAGACCAACATCTTGATCAGCCTCATTCTTGTATCACAGCCGACCTAAGTGAGGGAGAGGGAGAGTTAAGAGAGATTGAACTCACTTTGTTGAATTTACTTGGAGATTGCTTGGAATTTGAAGAATTGATGCATAATTGTCACAATTAAGCTTGCTAGACTTGAAATCAACACTCTAGGTAAGGAATCCATTGTCTTCTTGTCATCTTGGAGCTTCATTTTGCATGATTCTTGCTCAATTGTAGAATTAAACCATGTTTGAGTCCATATAGGTTGATTCATGCTAGAATTCATGCATGCATGTTGAATTTGTGGACTTTTGAAGTTGAATTCTTGAGAATGATACATGCATGTCCATGATTTTATATTAGTCCATGTTTTCAAGTTGTTTTCAAAGATTGGAGCTCAATTGAGCAAGATTTGAAGCTTGGTTTTGGTTTAAAGTTCATGCATTACATGTGTAAAGATTGTTCATGAAATGGGTTTGAAAAATGGCTTTAATTGACCAACTCTTGGCCCTTGCATGTGCAAATTAGCTTTTGAAACTTGTTATACATTGAGTTTAAGTGTATTTTCCAGAATTTGGGGCCAAGAGGTTGAGTTTTGGATGGTTGAATGCTTGGTTCGAACTTGGGAGACAAATCTGGAAATTCCAGATTTTGCTTCCTCGCTCGAGCGAAGGATTCCTCGCTCGAGCGAGCACCTTTGTTCAGGGATCCGCTCGAGCGAGCATCGAGCGTGGTATCGCGCGTAAAAATCGAGCATCCAGTACTTTTACTGTTCATACAGCTCGCTCGAGCGAAGGATTTCTCGCTCGAGCGAAGCCTTTGATTTTGGAAGCTCGCTCGAGCGAAGGAAGGCTCGCTCGAGCGAGGCTCCTATTTTCAGCAACTTTTGAAAAATGCCTTCCAAGTGTATTTTTGCATCCTCATCTCATCCTAGGCATTCTTAGGCCTAGTTTAAGGCATCTTAATGAGGATTTGGACATAGAACCACACCGAGGAAATTTAGGGATTTAATTATCATCCTTCCCGACTGTGAAACTTAGTGTGTGTTCTATTTGTTAACTGTTTAGGGTTGGCTTTCGGGGACGCGCTCTAGCTGCTATTAGCCCAATCTCTGTGAGTAACAGATTGTGTAAAGATATGTTCAAAATGGTTATATTTTGAATACTGAACTGAACTGTTTATTGAACTGATATTGTTTATTGAATGAATGTATGTCCTGTATTGTGAACTGTACTGTGGCATCCTTAGCACTTATTGATTACTGTTATTGTTACAGAGCTCTGTCGGTTTCCTTGTGGAACCATACTGTTTATTGATTGATGGCTATCACTACTGTTGGGTCTGTTAAGACTCGGTCCTTCTGGACCTACTGTTTATAGGCTATTGGATGTACCACATATGATTGATTGACTGACATACTGAAAGACTGAAATACTGTTTAATGCACTGTTTTCATTACTGTAAGGACATTACATTCTTAACCTCTTTATACATTATGTTATTCACTGGGCTTTAGCTCACTGTTTATATATATATGTAGGTTCTCAGCAGCCAGACCGGAGTTAGGAGCATGGGTTAGTCCCCAGTTTTGTCAAGCCAGCCTATGTGCCTCACTGCGAGGTTCCGAGACGCCATGCTATGGCTTGGGGTGTTTTTGTGTTCCCCACCTGTCTCCCGACTGTTTTGTTTTACTGTATAAATTGTTTACTGTTTTACCGTACTGTTCTCAAGGGATTAAGTCCCTGTACTGAATGTTGTGAATGATTGTACAGACTGTATTGTTTTGAACTGTATGAATGCATGAAAAATGTTTTTGGCATACAGATTTCCACAGCTCAATAGACACTAGTTATTTACTATATTGGCTTCCGCCAGGCCCTGTAGTCTGTTTTACTGTATTACTGTTCAGCAGGCCTTCGGTAATCTCGGATTACTGGCCAGTTACGGTGCTAAACCCATAGGGCCGGGTTTGGGTCGTGACAATGCGTCATAGTCTCGATAGCCTGGTAAAGTCGATGAAGATGTCGAATCCCCTCCTCATAACCAGCCTCAATAATAGGATGTGAAATCTGCAGTGCATATGTAATACGCTGCATTTGAAAAAAATATCACATTTTAGGGAACATATCAGAAAATAAAAAGTAAGTTTCAAATGCATAAAAGAGGATAATATATTACATCGGCATGTTGGCTAAAATCCTGATGGTCATGGACACGTAGTTCATCAGTGTGCTTAACATATAGGTGTGTGATATTCTTATACCAATCCATGTAACCCGGTACACATTCCCAAAGCTGACAAACTAGTGTGCTCCTCCGCTGCTCAGATAACACGTGGTTATCTCAAGTCTCTTAGATCCTATCCAAGTATCTATACATGACTGTATATCGTGCAAATATGTTGTCTCGAGCACCATGACTGGGAGCTAGTGGTGCATCTGGGATGGTTTGAACCCTGCCAAACTACCTTAGAACTCTATCTGGATGATAGGGTTCGACCACGTCTAAGCACTTTATGCATCCATGGTAGAACGTAACCGGGTTATATGGATGCCGGTCTCTGGAACTGTGGTATGGATCCCAAATAACCTGTAAACGTAAAGTGTTTTTGAATTAAAGTATATAAAGGCTAAGATAAATGGAAAGTGTTAAAATTATCTAAGGACGAGTAAACTTACATCAGTTGCTACCAAACTGTCAAGCTCCGCTCGAAAAGATTTCAAATGATCAATGGAGGAACCCGCCTCTCTCCTAGATGCCCAATGGTACACGTGTGGCATGTTTTCATTGTAGCCCATGTTCTGGTGAGGTCGGAATGCTCAGAAGGGCTCATAAATCCACGCCACCAAAAGAGTCATATAACTACCCATCTGCTTAACACCGGACCAGCTAGCATACCCCAACTGTCTGTATAAAAATGCTAATGCAGCAGCACCTCATGCGTAAGTATGAATGGATCCTAAATCCATCAATAAGCCAAGGTAAACAATAGGAACCCTGCCGCCACTCTTATCACTGAAGAGCGTACATCCCAACAGAAACAACAAATAAGCTCTAGCAGCACACTGTATAGCCTCCTCTGGGTCTGAATCTGTGACACCAGCAAACTGACTTCGCAACCACTTAAGCCCGACTGAATTCCCACCAGAAGTAGAAACCTCTTCATGTGCTACACGTTTAATAATCCCTAAGCCATAAACCAGCAGTGTAACTCCATGATGATTTGTCATGTTTGGTACGATGACTGATTTGCCTACAATGGGAAGGCCAAGAATAGTGCCAACATCATCCAGGGTCAAGGTTATCTCTCCAACTGTCATATGAAATGTGTTCGTCTCAGGTTGCCATCTCTCAACAAAACTGGAGATTAGAAGCTTGTTGACGAACTGATAAGTGCAACGAGCTAACTGTGACAGGCCAGACTGTTCAATAATGGCTTTGAATCTGGTGTTGTTGTTTACTGACCACCATGGCCATGCAAAGATCTTCGAAGAGTGATTATGACACTTTAGGGGCCCTTGTTCCTATAACACAAATAATATCTCATTAGAAACTACCATACAACACACACACACACATAAAAAAAAAAAAAAAATCATATACAAATGAATTTCACTTTTACTCATAAATGTTTACCTCCCCGTGCCAAATAGCTGCAGCGACATGACTATTGAAACTCCGCAGTATTGATGGATTAGTCGGTCCACCTGGAAAAGCATGAGTAAGGTCCTCTTCCTGGACAGTAGGAGAATCGGGTAAAGAGGCATCCTCCGCAGCAATGTCAGGCATATCATAACCTTGAACTCGTCTTTGGTTTCGGCTTCGACTTTGACTGGCACTGGGGATATCATATTCTACCGAAACTGGATCAGGACCTCGACCACGACCTTGACCTCGTCCTCGCCCACGCCCTCATCCTCGTTCATGGTCAACATCTAATTCACGACGTTGTCTATTTGAAGCAGTAGGTGGGACATGTTGTTGATATTCAGAATCCATATTATTTGCAAAAAATAATATGTTTAATGACTATACAATTGAAACAAGAATATACAAAAGAGGGGGGGGGGGGAAAAACTATTCGAAAGTTGAAAACCGAAACTACATATTCTGTTCAGAAGTTGAAAATCAAAACTAAAACTTAATTTCGGAAGTTGAGTGTCGTCCAAATTCAAAATTTTCGGAAGTTGACTGTCGAAGCAATGAACAATTTTCAAAAATCTACTATTGAAATTATTGATTATTTTTGGATTTCTACGTCCGAACAAATTGTTCCATTTCGAAAAACCAGTTCCGAACAACTTGTTCGTTTTGAAAATGGTTTAATACAAAACTCTACATTACAAATTCAAATAGGAATGAGGATTGAAAAGTAAACTAACCTAACTACGAATGAGGATTGAAAATGTGCTGGAATTCAATGCTTCTTTGGGGATGAAAACTGTGTGAAGCAGGGAGCTACGAGGAGAGATGGGTAATGTGTGAAGAAGGGTAATGTAATAGATGTAGCGCAGCTTCAATGGGTGTATTTGCACCGTTGGGAGAGTTGGGTTTGAGGGTTGGTCTGGGTGTGTGCGTGTGTGAGTGAAGGTAGATGTGGAATGAAATATGTGTGCAGTAAGTAAAATAATTAGGAATTAATTTTTTTGGTGCGTGTAGTGAGAATGATGTGCAAAGAGGGGATTTGGTGTGCATAGATAGAAGCTCCCTTGAGTGTTGGTTAGGAAAATGAGGAAACGTTGGTGTATTTTTTTTATTTTTAAATCACTTACACTATATTTGGATTGAGTGATTTGGAGAGAAAAGAAAAGAAATAGAGTGCTATATATTTGTCTTATTTGTTTGGATAACCTAAGTAGAGAGAAATGGGAAGAAATGGAGAGAAATGGACATAGGCCTCATTTTCAATCTTTCCAAAAGTAGAGAGATTGGAAGAGAAAAGAAACCACTATTTTCATAATACCAATTTTGTCCCTATAAAAATAAAAGAAATAAAATGATTGAAATATAAAAAGATTATTTTGGTAATATAACATAAAATAATTTCTTTTCTTTTCTCTTAATGAAATCTAACCAAACAAGAATGAAAGAAATCACAATTATTTTATTTTCTTTTATTTCTTTCTTATCCAAACAAAAAAAAGAAAAATTACAATCATTTCTTTTCTTTCCTTTTCTTTCCTCATATTACTTAATTAATCATTTCATTTCATTTCTTTTCTCTGGTAAGTTACCAGACGTAGTGTTAAACTCCACATGCCAGGAGCTTCAGGAGACCAAATCCAAGGTGTATAGATACTCATACAACTTTCCTAGTCTGGATTTCACATCATTATCCACATCCACAGGAGCAGCAGCACTGCTAAGAAGAAGAAGGGCCGACAACCAATCGCAACGGCAGCCGCCATGAGGAGTTCGGATCCGCCGATGGCGAAGAAGGTGAATCACGAGATGGACGAGATGTTTGGCGATGTGAGGGTTGACTCCTACTACTGGCTCCGCGACGATTCTCGTTCTGATCC
The DNA here is from genome assembly GCA_036172215.1 of Camellia granthamiana. Classification (NCBI taxonomy): domain Eukaryota; kingdom Viridiplantae; phylum Streptophyta; class Magnoliopsida; order Ericales; family Theaceae; genus Camellia; species Camellia granthamiana. The sequence goes on from CM069913.1 coordinate 123,740,424, forward strand.
CGATGTCCTCTCTTATCTCCAACAGGAAAACGATTACACCGACTTCCTCATGTCTGGTACTATCCATTCTATCTCTCTCTCTCTCTCTCTCTGGCTATGGGCCTATATGCCTATGCCTATGCCTCTGCAGTAACCTATTAAGAGCATCTCCAACGCTTCGCATCTTTTTTTCACTAAATTTGAGTCGAAAAACTGCCTTTTCACCAAATCTGAGCGCTTCAACCCTTAATTTTCATCAAATTTTCATCCGGGACAACCGGGTGGTCGACCGGCCGGTTGACCGGCTAGGACAAAAAAATTTTTTTTTTTTTTTTTTTTTTTTTTGAATTTTCTGAACTTTTTTTAACTTTTTCCGGGTCGACCGGGTGGTCGACCGGCCGGTCAACCGGTTAGGCAATTTTTATTTTTTTTATTTTTTTTATTTTTTTTACAGTTTGAACTGATTTTCCTTGAACTCTTTGATCCTTTCACTGGTTGACTGGTTGGTTAACCGGCTCCTCTTTCCAACGGTTGGAGGAGTGAACAGTGTATTTTTCATCAAAATTCAAATTTGATATCAACTCTGATACACCGTTGGAGATGGTCTAAGTAAATGTATCTGATTTCATCATTAAGATTGATTATCATCATGTCATGGATGACCTCGTGGGAGATTTCCACCTGTTACTTTGACCCCCTGTTTCTTTAGGTCATTTCATTTTTTCATGATCTTTCTTGCCGTTCCCCCTTTTTTGAAGACATTGTGCCTGAGGCCATGATCAATGTGTTGGTTCTTGTGTACTCTGACTAGTACCCTGGCTCCAATGGGGGGTTTTGGGGGCCTCCCCCAAGGGATGGGGTCCAGGGGTTAACCTTTTTTGGGCTACTTTGGTAATTTTATGTTGCTTCCACATTCTCCTAATTTTTATCCTTTATAAATAGAACAAGGGGCAAATCTTGTATTGTAGAGAGTTGTAATTGTTTTCTGATTATAGTGAAAGCTGTTGCAGCTGTGGACACAGCCCTATTATGGGGGTGAATCACGTAAATTTTTATGTTTCTTGTGTGTGATTGCTTTGATTCGTTTTAGCTTTATTGTTTGCTATTTTGTGTCTCACCCATTTTGGTTAGGAAGAGTCGATTTCCTAACACAATAAACTAAAGACAATTAAAGAAAAATGAGTACACCAAAGACAGAAATCGAAGCACCATGGCTTTTATTAAATGAGGAGACTCACATTGCTTGGTCTAGAATAAAGGCCTTATAGGATCTTATTCACTCACATCACATGTAAGAGAGGATGCTTGGTAATTAGCTTCAAGCGGTTTCTCAAATTTGCTCATTCATTTATTGTCAAAAGACCAGTTAGATGGAGGATTCAAGCTTTGGATCCAAGTAAAATGTAGGTTTGGACCTTTTAAATCACATTCCTCTCTTTTAAACTGGCCCACACTCAAGTAACCAAACAAAGCAAAGAAAACAATTGAGAAAGCATGCTACATCCCAAAGCTGAAGTTAGTAAATAGTTAAAAGTCGTGTAAAATTTATCCACACTTGATATAGCATCAAACTTTATCTATCTATTTAGGATTGACATTTCTGGACTGATCTTCAACTTTAGTGTTGTGAGTAAGGCCTAAATCACCCGATCTACCTAGGTGACTAGGCAAATTGTGCTCTAGCACACAAATTGGTGTACCGATAGGAAATTCAGGTAAAATCCGTGAATTGAATACTAACTCAATAACAAGTTGCAATGTACCAATCAAACTTAATACATCGCCAAACACCTTCCAATGTACCAAAGTGGTGTTGGTGGCTCATACACGCGACCATAGATGTAGACATCTCACACTTTAACGACTGCACCACTAAAACACTTTGTAAATAAATGCAACCATATACTCCCTCCATCCAATAGTGTTTGTCCTTATTTCCAATTTGGGATGTACCCAGTATGGTTCTCTTTGAAAAGTGAAAAGAACTTTGTTGTTTGTTGTCATGAATTGACCTCATTTTCTTTCCTCTTCAACTCTGATCACACACAATTTTGAGTTAGAATTGGAAATGGTTATGTTAATGGTATAGTTGTTGATGGTATGGAATTAGCTTGGTGCAGACATATTTGTTGCAATTTATTTTTTTTTCCAGATTGTCTCAAGAATTTATTGATTATTTAGGTTGTCCAGTGGGTGCACATTCTGGATAAGTATATTATCTTTGTTGCTGGAGCAAAATAGAAATGCCATTCCGTTAATCTAAGTGTGCATATGTTCTTCTACGTTATGAGAACATTTTGGGGGAGGCCATGACTCTGATGCATCAAATTTTAAGGCCAGATTGGTTTTGACTTATAGTTGGGGGTAGGGCTGTTTATAAAACCAATTAACCCATTCAAACCGACTGAATTGAACTGATCTGACAGTCTATGGTCGGTTTTGCCAAGTTAAACAGTCGGTGGCAGATGATACCAACTAAAAAAAAACAATTGCCGGTTCGGTCTGCGGATTTGAAGCATTCCATCCGACTAAAATCTGACTGACTGAATTATATGTTCTCTGAATGTTTTTACAGGTGGTGCATTCATATTAGTTGAAGAATTTGTCCTTTATCACTTGTTATACAATTGTCTCATTTTAAATTAATGCTCTTTTTTTCTAGATCAGAGAGCTGAGAGGTTTACTTTATTACTTTATTTTCTTGCTAAGAGAGCCTTATCATTTCCAATGCATAAGGTTGACAGCCTCTTTTCTCTCTTCCCTATCCCTCTCTCACTTATCACTCTTATCCTCTCCCTCTCTCTTCCATTATTCTGAAGTTCTATTTACCCCTAGTCTCCTCACTCTTCGTATCCTCTCATCAAAATTACTCTCACCCTAATCTCATCTCTCTCACTTCTTCTATATCTTTGAGCTTCTATGTATCTCTCATGGGGGCTGAAGCCATGAAAGGATTTGGTAGTGGTGACGCTGAGATACTTGGTGGAGATGTGTGTTGAGATCGTGATAATGGTGCTAGCGGTGAAATGGTGATATTGATGGTGGCAGTGATCATGATCTTCTCATTCTCTCTCCTTCTCTAACTGTCTTTCCCCTCTCTCTCTCATCCTCACTCCCCCAGCCCCCCTTTCCTAAATATCCATTGATCTTGATGGTGGTTTGTTGTAGTACCAACTGATGTCTGAAACAATTTTTCTACACCCGAAGTGGCCAGGTTTGAATGATAATTGGGTTGAAATCAGTTGGCAAAGTCTCCAATCCGAGGTTGTTGGTTCAGGTGATGGTTGGCTAACAAATCTGAACTGGACCGCCCGTGAACAGCCCTAGTTAGGGGGATAGAGCTTGAGTGTTTGTCCAAAATCTTGAAGGTTGGACCATGGTTCAAATTGTGAATTGGGTCAATCCAGTTTTCAGAGAATCAATAACTTGAGGTTAAGGAAAACGTAATGGGAAAAGAAAGAAAATAGAAGCGGAAAAGGCTAACATAAAAGAAAATGGTGGGGGGAAGAGAAGAGAAAGCATGCACAGTTTTACCTTGGTTCTTGAGCACTCTCACCAAAGAGTAGATGCAACACAATTGTCACATACAAGTGATGTGTGCTGATACAGTTAAAAAAGATTAATTTGTACTGGAAGAAGTAGGAGTGCAATATGGTTTAAGAATTATTTCTGGATCCTGTATTAAAACACTTAAACAAGTCATGATTATAATATTTATTATGTCAACTTATCCTTGAAATGGGTGAGTTTGTAATTGTTCCATTGCTCTTTTAGGGACCAAACACTTAGAAGACCAGATATATGCTGAGATAAGGGGACGAATCAAGGAGGATGACATTTCTGCTCCAATACGCAGGGGGCCTTACTACTACTATGAAAGGACCTTGGAGGGAAAGGAATACATTCAGCATTGCCGCTGCCTAGTATCTGACAATGGGGCTCCACCCTCTATTTATGATGTTTTGCCAACTGGACCAGATGCTCCTCCTGAGCATGTTATACTCGATGAGAATGTAAAGGCTCAAGGGCATGCATTTTATAGCATTGGTGCTTTTAAAGTAAGAGCAACTTCTCTTTTGCATTCATTGTGTTCAAATATAGAACAACTTCTTTTTTGCATTCCTTGTGTTCAAATATTCTGGGTTTTCTCTTTCCATCAGTAGCTCCATTTTAATTCTTACTTTTCTGTCATTTCCTTTCATTTTTCTTAATCTCCAGGTTAGTCCAAATAATAAGTTGGTAGCATATGCAGAAGACACTAAAGGAGATGAGATCTACCATGTTTATGTCATTGATGCTGAGACTGGAACGTTTTTGGGGAAGCCTCTAGTTGGTGTAACATCAAATATTGAATGGGCTGGTGATGATGCTTTACTTTATGTTACAATGGATGCAACCCTTCGTCCAGAGAAGGTATGATTTTTCAATTTGAACTATGTTTGAGTGAACTCTGATTGCCTCACAACTGCTTGAGCCTTTCTCTCTTATCTTGCTTAATTATTTTATGAGATGTGGACTTGGCTTATAGTTGGTATCTGCTTCTCCCTCTTCCTTACGATTCTAATAAGGGATGGCAATTTGAAACCGGCCCGACGGGGATCCCCGATCCCGACCCCGATTTAAGCGGTTTTTCCCCGAAAAATACCCCCGATGGGGAGGGGACGGTATTTGAAAATCAATCCCCGATCTGTCACGGGCCGGGGACGGTGATCAGTGTTTAATCCCCGGCCCGGCCCGATCCCTGGCCCCGTCCCTGTCCCTGTCCCCGAATTTTCCCGAAGTGAAATTACTTTTATACCCCTTATATATATATTTCTCTATATATATATAATAATAAACCAAAGTTTGCTTAGCTCCTGTGTTAATAATAATAAATATTATATATTATAATAATAATATATATATATTTATAATATACCAAACCAATTCACTTCCTGTGTTGCTCAGCTCTCTCCCTCACTCACTGAGTCTCATCTCTCTCCCTCCATTCCCTCGACTAAACACTGATCACTGAGTCTCATCTCCCTCTCCCTCTGTTCGACAGAGACAGACAGAAGTTGTCTACCTCTCCCTTTCCCTCCGTTCGTCAGATCCCTCCGTCCGTCAGATCTTGAAGCCCTCCGTCAGAACAGATCTGAAGAAGAAGAAGCCCTCCGTCCGGGAAGCCCTTCGTCATCGTCAGATCGTGAAGCCCTCCGATATATATCTGTTTTGTTGATCGTGAAGCCCTCCGAGATCGCCCTCCGTCAGATTGTTGTGTATATATATATATCTGTTTTGTTTTTTTTTTTTGATCTTGATGTTGTTGAGATGTTGTGTTTTTTGGCCGGGGATTTACGGGGTCGGGGAAACCCGATCCCCGTTAGGGGACGGGGGTGGGGGCGGTAGTGGGTTTCCCGTCGGGGACGGGGACGGGGACGGGGGAAGTTCTGCCATTGGGGATCGGGGACGGGGAGGGTGATCCCCGGCCCTGCCCCGCCCCGCCCCGCCCCGTTGCCATTCCTAATTCTAATAGCCTAACTAACAAGATCTAGCTTAATTGGTGTAATGTTGTTTTGCTAGGGCGATTGAGATCTTTTTTTCATACTCTTTGTTGCACCATTGAAGGTTTAATAACTAATGCCTAGCTCATTGGTAACAATCAACACAATCTCTAATCCTCTTCTTTTTTCAACAAGAAGAAATGAAAGGATCTCTATTCGTTCTATTTTGTCTTGTGCAGCACTTGAGAGCTAGAGACCCCTTTTATGACTTACATTTTCATTTCATAACGGTCCTTGTCTTGTATTTGAGTTATAAATATCCAGAAGTTCAGATATGTTGTTTTTTGGCTTGTTAATTTGTTTTGTGAAATTGTAAAGTCAAAGCTCTTGTGGAAACCTCAAGCAATCAACCAAGATTGACGATTCATCTTTAGGACTGTTGGTTGATGGGCATTGAGGAATTTGTTAATTTGCATGTCCTGGAGGTAACACATGGCACTCATTAAGCGCTTTTGCTACCATACCAGTTGTACACTGTATGTTAGTTAATTTTTATCACGAAGGTGATCAAGTACTTCATTTTCTTTTTAATGAACTTTATTTGTCATCCAGCTCAACCATGTATGTCGAGAAGCAATCCAAACACATAGGCAGCATCCCTAGCCACAAAGTGCCCCCAATGTTGGACATGCGAAGACCAAGGTTACATAATGGAAGGAAACCAACCCATCTAACACAAAAGTGACCATAGGCTACAATGTCGCTCGTCACGCAACCTGAGTATGACTTGCTGCTATAAAGGCATCTATGATAATAGCTCATTGAATTCTGATACCCTGAAACCAACTGCAAATGAAACTCAAGCCAATGCAGCTTAAAAGCACCTCACTGAACCAAGAAACCAAACAACGGTCTTGTTATTGTCTTTACATTGTAGCACGCTACCCCTTCCCCCAAAGAGAGACCCATGCAATACTCTTTCACCAGAGGGGCAACTGTTAGGGGGGCAACTCTTTTTTCACAGCAAGAGTTTCCATGTGAGGCGCTCGAACTCCTCTGTTTTCTGTAAATTAGTGCCACCTCTAGAATGAAAAACTCCATTATTCGCTGCACTTTCATCATTGCACTCATAAATTTCAAATCTCCAAACTACTCTTGATCAAGTAAATTGGCCTTCTCTAGCCAAACTTGGGCTTTAACTCCAGATGAAATGATGATATTAGCCCTCTTTCTTCCACCCACCACCTACATTGAATCTTTAGGAAATACACCTCTATTGTTGGTAAGCTTTTCAACCGATGCCATAGAGCTACTTCGGAAGAAGACATATCCATCTATTTACCATTACTTCTAGTATTGTGACCTTATATTTGTGTACTTTTAATTATAGTCACATGCAATTCCATGTACCAAATTACAGTTTTAGATTGTTGCAACTTATGTAATTCAACCAGGAAATAATGCTCTTTGTTTAGTTTACTTGCAAAAGGAGAAATTTTACTTTTGCTTACAAAATTTTCTAGGGTCCATTTGATTAGAAAGAAATAAATGGTAGAAAGTGAAAATGATAGAAATTGAAGAGAAAGAAAAGAAAACATATTTTCTTATATGAATTTGATTAGGATGAAAATTTTACGAGGAAAAAGAGAGAAATTAAGAATTCTAATTATAAGTGACTACTTTTATAAACAAATTTAAAGTTTCTTGTATTTTTCTGTGTTTTCTACAAGAAACAAAAAGCTCAATTACCATGGTGTCATGGATTGTACAAGAAAATTAACTTTCTTGTAGCTTCCACCACTTTCATGCTAAACCTTCTCATAATTTTTTATTTTTATTTTTTTTCATTTCCCTCACTTTCCACCACTTCCATTCTAAGCAAACTTCGGCTAGAACTTTTCTAATTGGCATGTTTTTCTAATGGTTCTTTTACTATAAGTAGGTGTGGCTACATAACTTGGGGATGGAACAATCAAACGACTTGTGCCTTTATCATGAAAAAGATGACATGTTCTCTATCGGAGTTGAGGCTTCTGAGAGCAAGAAATTTTTGTTCATTGCATCTGAAAGTAAAACTACAACTTTTGTCTTCTATTTTGACATTTCAAAGCCTGAAAACGGGCTTATGCAATTGACACCTCGGCTAGATGGTATTGACACTTCAGTTAGCCATCGTGGAAATCATTTTTTCATCAAGAGGAGAAGTGATCAGTTTTTCAATTCAGAATTACTAGCATGCCCACTGGACAATATATCTGCAACCTCAGTTCTTCTCCCTCATCGGGAAAGGTAATATTAAATCTTTGCTTTCTTACAACTTGGTGGTAGCATTAAATTAGCTCTTATTTTGTTCGTATTATGGTGTAATCTTCATAGTTATAACTTACTAGTTACAACAATGATATCAACATAAAGGGTTTGAATTGAATATTGTGCACCCATACACAAAGTAACTTTTTTGTGCTAGCAAAAGACACAGTGGATACTTTTAATCCTAAGAAATGTGATCCAAATTAGTGGTTGATCTTAACTTGGTCAAGAAACTGCTCTTCGAACATAAGGATAGTGTAATGGGTGTCGCAGCTCAAAACTGTGTCAAAAGAAATATAAAACATTAATCTCTTGGAGCAAATGGTTTGTGTAGAAGAGTTAGATGTTTGTTTGGATTTTCTTATAGTGTATACAGTTTGAGGTCGTGACCTAGAGCAATGACGAGTGCTTTCCATTCCCAATGCTTTGGTGTGGGGTCATTTTATAGGAATTAACCTCTTCACAAAAAGAGGATAAAACTCCTTCCTTCATTGGAACGGCATTTTTGAGTTAGAGGAAATTAGAAATGCAATATTTGAATGGGAGATGGATAAGTACAAGGACCGGATGGTTTTTCTATGATTGTATTTCAAGATTGATGGGATGTGGTTAAGCATGACTTTGTTGAAACCGAGACTTACTATATCCATGTGAATTATGTTATTTTTTTATTTGGGCGATCTCTGAGAAGATAGATTGCCCATCTCTTGGTGAATTTTTTGACATTGAATTGTGAATGCTTGCACAAATGCTACTTTTTATTCGTTTGATTCCCAAAAAGGAGAATTCCTTGAAGATTTGTATTTTTCAACCAATTACTTTGATTACATCTTTGTGCAAGATCTTAGCAAAACTTCTTTCAAGTAGATTTATAGTGGTTTTGAAGGATACAAGAGCAGGGTGCCTTTGTGGAGGGGAGACAGATTTTGGATGTGGCTTTTATAGCTAGTGGGTTTGTGGAGTACAAAAGTACAAACAAAGAAGGAATTATCATTAAAGTAGATTTTGATAAAAGCATATGATCACTTGGAGTGGGATTTTTTGGACTTTTACGTGAAAGGGTTTTGATCTTAGATGGAGGAATTGGATTAAAAGGTGTTTGTTTTCTATTAGCTTTTCAGCTATAATTATTGGCAAGGCTAGTGACACCTTTATGGCTTCTAGTGCACTTAGGCAGGATGACCTTTGTCTCCATTTCTATTATCTCTAGTTGTTGACGTGTTAGTGGACAGTTTTGTGGTAGGGATGGATGAGATCTCTAGGTCTCACTTACAAATTGCAGATGATATTTGCTCTCGGTTTTGAAGGTTTTTGAGTTGATTTTTGGGTTAAGAGTAAATTTGAGTAATAGTGCATTAGTGGGATCAATGTCCTGCAAGTTAGATTTTAAGGGTTGGTAGGACTTTTGGGATGTCCATTGAATCATTGCCTTTGAAGTACCCAAATCTTCCTTTGGGGGGTAGTCTAGGTCTTAAACATTTTGAGCTCGAGTAGTAGAGGAAATTGATGGAAGGTTAGAATGAATGGAAGAGGGGGCGATATACTTTGGTCCAATTTGTTTTATCTAGTGTGCCTATTTATTGTTTATCTTTGTTTAAAATTCTTACAGAAGATTAATGGAGAAGTAGTTTCTTTACTAAAAAGCAAAGGGGGTCATAATATTTTTGCTCAGTATATTTGCTTGGAAAGTGGTTATGGAGATTTCCCATTGAACGTGATTCTTTATGGAATTATATTGTTAAAAGTAAGCATGGAAAGTAGTATAACCATTACTGATAAAAGTGAAGGATGGATTAAAGGATGATTTTCTGATTTTGTGATTAATCGGTTGCTTATTTATTTGACAATTGTGCTTCCATTGAAACAAGTCATGCTGATTTTTGGTTTGTATTAAGTCCATTGCTATCTCAAAACATTTAGATGTCTTTCGCTTTGACAAGTTGTCCAGTTTTTTGTTAGCTTTCATGTTCTATTGGTGGAGAATTGGGAATGTATTCATGATGTTGTACTTCTAATTTTCCATCTTTGAAAGTGTGACTTAGGATTGACAGTTTTATGACCATGTATATAATGTATAGAATGAAAACTCATTGAAGACATATTGAAAGCACATACACGAGCTCAAAGACACTAAAAGTTCAAATACAAAGAAGCCAAGAGATAATCATGAAGAAATGTCTTCACCAACATGATAAGGCTTAGTATGGACGGCAAGATTCTTGAGGGGGGAATGGGAATGAGATTCCAGGTTGTCATGATTCAACTGTTTGAAACGGATTGGATTGGGAAAGTGATCCCTGATTACCTACTCAAGCTGGAATCACTTTTCCAAACTAAGCAGGAATCTGATTCTCACACTATGTTAAGATCACATTTATGGAGGAATGTGAACCATTTAAGAGTAAAAACAGTCTTATAATTTTTAAATTTTATCATTTTCCCATACAGAATTCCTAAGTAAGCCAAATACTTGAACAATGTAGTAGTAATAGCATTACTGGTAATGAGATTCTTAGTCGTTCCGTTTGATTCCTGTCATTCCAAACAGTCAAAACTGATTAGCGGGAGATATATTTGAGTCTATATTGTCAGAATACCCCTCTCAAGCAAGAAGTGAACATTTATCAAGAGAGTGTTGAATTAGCCCACTCATTCACAGAAGCTTGGAATCAAGGAGCTAGTTTGAAAAAGCAAAATATACAAGTCATGATTGTGTATTTAGACACACGTTACTATGCACATTTGTGTTGGACTTGGTATTGAATAGGTTGACAATAAGTTTTGGTAAACCTGATGTAGTTGTTTGATTGTGATAAGTTGTGGTTGTAGAAGGGTGAGGCTAGGAAACCTATTTTTAAAGGATTTGAAAGGTTGAGGATGACCTTCTAAGTTGTAACACCTGATGTTGAGATAGTGAAGTTTTGTAGGATTGCCTAGGTACAAAACCTGCAGAATTTGTATTAGGAGGTCCTAGTAGGTTAGGTTGGTAGATTACCTAGATAGGAAATTCTATAGGATTGAACTTTTGTGTCAACCTATTGAAAACCATCTGTAGTGGGAAAAGGAAATAGGTAAATCTGACGGGAGTCAGTGTATGTAGGCATGAGTGTTATGCCGAACCACTCTAAATCATGTGTTCATCTCACTTTAATGTTTGGCACTTTAAACTTACATTTGAATTTTGAATTGATGAGATGAGTGTGAACTTGTGTTGTGCCTCCATTTTATATTACTCAATTATGTTCATGAAAGAAGAGTTGAGGATTGTGTAAACTGTGTATAATCAATTTGTTCCAAAGCAAATACCATTGAATTGTGTATGTGAATGAGTAGTTGAGTTTATACTAATTGATTACTAGAATTGATCGGTTAAAAAATTGAAATTAGTTGTGAACTCACAAACCCTCTCTAATTGGTCGTCGAAGATAAGTTAAATTGTTTTAGGGGTTTAGGGTTTTATCAAACATATGAATACTTGAAATATATCTAAAAAGATTTGAAAGAGTCAATACTGACATGCCAAATTGGGTTAGAGGACTTAAAACTAGACAATGTCTTAAAAATAAGGGACAATTACAAAATAACTCCCAAAGTTTGATCCTTATAACAAAATAAACCCCGAACTTTTAATTTTGTCAATTTAATCCCTAAACTTTTGATTTGTTTTCAGTCTAAACCATTTGACTATTTTCCTTAAGTAAAATTGACCAAAAAGGGTATTTTAGTCATTAAATTCAATGAAAATGGTATTTTAGACATTTTATGTATACCTACATTGAGTTTAATGACTTAAATACTATTTTTTCATCGGTTTTACTTAATGAAAATAGATGGATGGTTTAGATTGAAAACAAATCAAAAGATTAGGGTTTAAATTGACAAAATTGAAAACTCAGGTTTATTTTGTTAAAAGGCTCAAATCTTGAGAGCTTCTTTTTTTTTTTTTGGTGGTAATTATCCCTAAAAATAATGATTGTCCTGTTCAATCCCGTTTAGGACACTTTCAGTATCTACTTGATCACTGACACAGAAAGGTTTAGATACTGACTATCCAAAGTAGTACTAGCTACTGAGTGCTGACTACTTGTCTTCTCTGTTTACCCCAGAAAGAGAATTTTGCATTGAGGCATTCTGCTATAGATGACTACGAACTTGTGAGAAGAAAGTTTAGTATCTGAAAATCTACGAAACTTCTAAATATTAAGCTGTAATGCTATGCTGATCAGATAGTGATATTGAGAGCTTGTCGTGAATAATGATTGCATGATGTGCTTGTCTTTTTTATTTCTAAAAAGCCAAACTTCATCCTATGTCTGTTAGCTAGTGCAACTAGATGATCTACGAGACATGGACACGGACACGGATACAGGACACGACACGGACACGTGGACATACAAATTTTTAAAAAATGAGGGACACGACACGCTGGGAACACGCTCAATATATATAATTTTTATTTATTCATTATATGTAAAATTTAAAAAAAAAAAAATTATTTATTTATTTACTTTAATATCAAATATCATTTTCAATTTTTTTCAACAAATAAAAATAATTTATTCTGTATGTTAATGTTTAGCAAACAAGAATATTAAAAAATATAGAGAAAAATAAAGTTTTTTATTTTTTATTTTTTTTATTACTAAAAACAAAAAAGGTAAAAAAAGAAAAAGAAATAAAGAATAAAAGAGGGAGAGAGACAGTAACATGAAGAGGGAGAGAGAGACAGAGTCGAACAAAAAAGGAGAGAGAGCGAACAAGAGAGACGAACAGAGAGAGAGAGAGATGGAAGAAACAAAGAATAGAGCACTAAATAGAGGGAGAGAGTCGAGGAAGATGAATAGGTTCGATGATGAACATAGAGCACCGAACAGAGGGAGAGAGAGAGAGAGTCGAACACACAGATTGGAAGAATTTCTCTTTGTCTTTCTCTCTCTCTTCAATGGGTTAGGGTTTCTCTCTGTCTCCTGGGTTAGGGTTTCCCTCTATTTTCAACATGTCCATAACATGTCAAGAGTGTGCAGTTGCGAATTTTTTTTTTTAAAAAAAGGGGACACGTTAGGTAGAGTGTTCGACATGCGTTCACCGCGTGTCTGACTCGTGTCCGTGTCCGATATGTGTTCATGCTTCATAGTAGATGATTGTAACCATCGTAAATGTATGATCTTGAGGTAATTATATCTGGTGAAACACCATCCATGTTTTAATCCAAAATAGTATTATTTTTCAGCCCCAAATTTCAATCATTAATTATTATCTTGCTTTTACAATTGAAGCTACTAAAAGTACATTGTGTGTTCCTATAAAAGAATTGCCATATGAAATGATATACTTTGTTACACAAATTTTCTTTTTTTGTGTTCTTGTCAAACTTTTGCAGTGGTACTTTGAAAATAATATTAGGAATGAAAAATAAAACATGAGATGAGATGACAATGAAAATATCAATACACTAATTGAGCCTAAGTTGCAACTTGCTCGCTATAAACTCCAGGCAACACAGCATAATCACTTGATGAGAAAGTCAGATATATCAAGAAGAAAATTTGGAGAGTTTTTTCCCTCCCTTAATTTTCTATTAAATCTTGTACTTATTTTATTCAATGCTGATTGTCACTATGTTAAGGCATTTTTTTGTATTTTTTGTTTCTGTCTTCATGCTAATCAGGGGCTTCCTATTATTAGAGCTAATTAGCTAAATATAATTGGTCATCTACCATCAGTTTTTGTGGTTCCAATCCCTATCACACCCACAAAGCAAGAGAACAAAATGATTATAGCACTACCCCTGTATGGAGTTTCCCAGAATTCATTGGTTAATTCTAAAATTTAATGTGTGACATGGTCATTCCGCAAATTGATCTGATGACTTTGCATATCTGTGGTAGATGTTATGTTAACTTCTTCCCTGTCAGCATTCCATGTACTTCTCTTGCTGTGGCATTTCAGAGCTTAACTTGTTTTACTTTTTGTCCAGTGTAAAGATTCAGGACATACAACTTTTTAATGATCATCTTGTCGTATATGAGCGTGAAAAGGGCCTTCCCAAAGTAACTATATATGGCCTTCCACCCATTGGAGAACCACTTGAAAGGCTTCAAGGTGGTCGGGCTGTTGACTTTATTGATCCTGTTTATTCAGTGGATCCATCAGAATCACAATTTTCTTCCAGCATTTTAAGATTTTTTTATAGCTCATTGAGGACACCGCACTCCGTTTATGATTACGATATGAACACAGGGATTTCGGTACTGAAGAAGATTGAAACAGTAAGTCAACTGATGAGTGATTGTCAAACTTTTAGCGGGTTAAATTGGATTTCAAATTACATGTCTACCTCGTAGGTCATATCATATTTAGCTTAATCAATGTGATTACTCTCTGCTCTTTGTTAATGGATATAATTTTTCACATTTCTGTATTTATTCATTAGTGAGTGTGCTGACTGCTTTTCTTAATGTTGTTTCTATTTGTTTCTTATATACTTTCATAGATTGTTTAACTCAAAACATTTGAAACTATATTAGGATGACACTATTCTTTCATTCCATGTTTCCAAAAGAATGGAGGTATTGCATGATGTAACTGTACTGTGATGCTTGACTCCTTTTTATTTTTCATAATCCAAAGTGTTAGGTCCTTGATTGGCAATCCCGACCGACAAGCACATTTCAGTTGTATATTTTCTTTGTTCATGTTTTGGTTTGAGAGCTTAGAGTTTGAGTCCTATCCTAATATTCTTTTGAGTCAAATTTGCATACAATTACTTTCTATTTCTAATTTCTTTATTTTTTTTATTATTAAATTTTAATATGAAAATGATCTAGGTGAATAATAATGCTAATGGGCAATATTGTCCATTAGAAGCTACTTAAGACTTTTGAAATGTTTGTCACCAAGCGTGTAAAAACATTTCCTCATGTCAAAATATTTCCAAAATGAACATTCACCAAACAAAATTGTATCCTCTTGTAAGTCCTTACAAAAGGACTTTCAACTATAAAAAGCTGCGCCAAACAGGTTCAAGGTCTATTCAAAGCAAACTTAAAGACCTTCAACAATATTGTGCTCTCTTATAAAATCTGCAAAAGAGAAAGATGATTCAAAAACTTAGCTGTAAGCCAAAAATGAAAGGAATAAATTAATGCAACTCAGCACCATGTCATCAAAAGTATGCCACTTATCCCTCCATATACGCATCAAACACAAAGGCACTGCTTTCTAACTGTTTTTCACCCTCTTTACATTGTTAGAATTGAATGACAGATCTGACATGACCCAAGAGATACCAAGCACAAAGAATAATGTGCTCGCTAACTCTGTTCCTGCATCATGGTGAAGCAAAAAGTGATTCATGAACTCTTTCACCTTACAACAGATGTAAGATCAGTCACGGAGCATTTTCCCCCTTTTCTCTAAGTTTTAAGAATAGAATCGAGAGCTGCATTCCAAATGAAGAAAGAGAACTTGGTAGGGATACCCACCTTCCAAAATGCTCTTCCAAAGGAAAGGGCTATCTGCCCCACCTTGCAAAAAATGATGAGAAGATTTGGCTGAGAATCTCCCACCATTGGCTTGTCGTAACATGATGTCCTTGCGATACAGCAACCTTTGTCCCTTATAAGAGCTCAAATAATTCATTTTGCACTGATACATCTTATGTAGTTTTTTCTGCTAAATTGACCACCTGGCATAAGGTTTTTGCTAACACCTAGTATATTCCCAAAATTTATATTTGTGAGATTCATGGAATTTTTCTTTTTCTCTGGTATATTTTAAGGCCGGTGTGGGATATTAATTTGTGGCACACTGGCAGTAACATTGTCTCAAACTGTTTAATTTTCTTTTTTGTTCCCATTTGTGTATTTGGGATATTGTGGCTGTTAGATTGTCTCTCAAGTGTTTAATTTCCTTTTTGTTTCCCATTAAGTGTATTTGATCTTCCATCAAAGCTACTTTTTGTCTTATTTTTTTATGTAAATGTGTTGAAATTTTGGGGAATGTTAGATTTATTTTGCACTTTCTTTTAACTTTTAATGATGTATGTACTTTGGCGCAAGTGGTTCATCTTGGATGTTTTTTTTTTGTGAAGATTTTTACTTTTTGATTTTCCTCTTTATTTATTTATTTATTTTTAAAGTTTCTGCATAGCATGTCTGTGTGCATATTTTACATTCTGCAATAAGCAGATTGATTAAAGATTGTGACTTTTTTGTGTGCGACAAATATTACTTCTTTCCTGGTTAAGAAATTTCACTGTTGCCATTAAATTCTTTTGTAAGTGAAATATGAAGGTTATGAATCTCACGGGTAATAGTTTCTATAATGTTTGACTAGGTCTTGGGAGGTTTTGATGCCTTAAATTATGTAACTGAAAGGCAATGGGCCACTGCTCCAGATGGAACTCAAATCCCTATATCAATTGTTTATCAAAGAAATATTGTGAAGCTTGATGGGTCTGATCTGTTACTACTTTATGGTTATGGTTCCTATGAGGTAATACCTGATTTATTGTTCAAATTACTGTCATATATTCAGGCAGGAATTTTATTCTGTTAAGAGACTACATTTTTTAGAAATGGGAAAACTTACGGTCTTATGTCTGATGCCTATGTTTTTGAAAAAATAAAATTTAGGCTTCTTTGCTATAATGTTCTGGTTATGCATTATGGGGCCCATTTAGATGTTGAAGTTCTGCTCTGTATTATTGCTTCATCTAATGGCTGCTTATAACTATGAAATATACTATTCATTAACTAATTTTCTTCTCACCTTCTGTTCTTCAGCATCATTATTGTCTTAAAAGGAAATATTGTACAAATTTTGAACATTCACATTTCTTTTACTTTCTAGTTTCCATGCTTTCTTTGCTGGTCGTAATTCACACAATCAGTTTGGTTATTCACAATCACGAAATCAATAGCACCTGTCCAGTGATTATTTTCTAAAACTAAGAGTTTGTATTTAAATGGATTTTTGAGTAATCTTAAAAAGTATATCCAGTTTAGTCCAGCCTGGGAGGGGTAATACCCATAAACTACTGCACAAGCAAATGTGGAGGCAGAGTTCCTGGTCCATCATTCTTTGCAAATGAAATGATGCTTCTTGTCCTGCTTGTATTTCAAGATTTTCATTCTAACTTTTACTTGGTGGATGCTGCAAATGGCGTGTTTTCAACAGTATTGTCTGGATCCTGGTTTCAAGGCATCAAGACTGTCTTTGTTGGACCGGGGTTTTATTTATGCAATTGCTCACATTCGTGGGGGTGGTGAAATGGGGAGGCAGTGGTATGAAGACGGAAAACTGTTGAAGAAGCAAAATACTTTCACAGATTTTATTGCTTGTGCTGAATATCTCATAGAGAAAAGGTACTGTGCAAAAGAAAACTTGTGTATTGAAGGAAGAAGTGCAGGGGGATTGCTTATTGGTGCTGCTCTTAACATGCGGCCTGATTTATTCAAGGTTGCTGTAGCTGGAGTACCTTTTGTGGATGTTTTGACAACAATGCTTGATCCGACTATTCCTCTTACGACGTCAGAGTGGGAGGTCTGCTCTTTCCATTTTGTAGATTATCAACTCTTAAACCTTAATATCCTTTAGTAACTGTTAGTGGCATTACATTTACTGGAATTTGATCTTCAATTTGGAAGATTGGTCCTGGAGATTGATTCTAAAAGGTGATTATCATATGATAATATCTTTTGTCTATCATCTCTCCAATTCTATTGGCTACATGGAATTAATCTGAGCAGATAGTTATGAGCTAATGTCTGTTATTTAAAGCAAAAAGCAAACCGAGGTGACGAGGCCTCTTGAGGCCTAAGCACAAGGCAATGGGGTGAGGGGATGGCTTCATCAAAAGAGGCGAATGCTAAGGAATTTAAAATAAAAAAAATATCCATAAAAAATATAAACTATCCAACCAAATCCAACAATCCAAATTCCGATATCCATTGAAAACTCAAGACCTAACAAACACTAATAACATTTTAACATTTTGAAATATAAAAATGTGACACAACCAATCATTTAGTTCTACAGTTTCACCAATCCTAAGGTCCTAAAAATCATCAACACTTTCACCCTAATACATACAGACACATACGTAGATATAGACAGATGTAGTCATAGACACAGACACGTGATACGACACGAATACACCAACATGACAATATTAAAAAAATGTAAGACATGACGTGTGAGACACGCATGAAATATATAGTTTTATATGTTTATTATATATCATATATATTCAATTGGTCATTGTTTCTAGTACTTCTTGTTCATTAAGTAGGTATTCAATTTTCTTTTGCCGCATGTCATAATTGGTCTTATCTAGGCTTTTTTTTTCCCCTTTTTTGGGTCATTAGATTCTAAGTTATTTTATTGAAACTTGTAGTGTGTTTGATGTGTGTCTAAAGACTCCAAACTAGGGATGAACAGCGGATATACCGATCCGCCAAAACCGACCGAACCGAACCGATCCACTGCATTTTGGACAGATGCGTGATGATGAGTGGACGGTTGCGGATTGATTTTCTCTAATCCGCCAATCTGGCGGACAGATGGCGGATTTGAGATTCCTTTGGTCGCAACCGAACCGCCAAACCGCCAAACCGCAAGCACCTCTAGTAATTTATAAGACTTTGTGTTTTCAGTTTGTTTAAATATTTTGTTTGTGTTTTCAATTAAAAAAAGAGTTTAAATATTCTGTTGAACAAAAGTTTTCAACTTAAATATCTTTTTTGAATTGAAAAAAATAAACGTATTATTTATCTATATTTTTTGGTTTTTAAATCTATCTCTAAAAATAATAAATAGAAAATATGATATATGTTGGTTGGTTTTTATTTTCAAAAATAGATATAGATGTAACAATACAGAGACATACAATCTCTACTACTGCTCTGTTCATGGTTTTGGTGATTTGAATTGTTTTTATATTTTAAGAACCACAGATTGTAATACTTTATGTGGAAGAGGCATGCTGTGATTGTAGTATGTTGATGAGGCATGCAGTGATTGTGATATTCTAAAATTTCAAACTTTCTTGCTTTAGATGAGGCATGCAGTGATTGTAATATTTTTTTTAAGTCATTGATAATAGTACTTTTTTTTTTTTTTTTTTTGTTGAGAAAATGCACAAGTTGAATTATGTTGAAAATTTATAAAATTTTAAACCGCCAAACCGATTCGCATCCATCCGCCAATCCGCTCAATCCACATCCACCGGATTGGCGGACGGATGCGGATTGATTTTCTCCAATCCGCCAATCTGGCGGACGGATGACGGATTGAAGGTTCCGTGGCCGCAACTGACCCGCGCCCACCCCTACTCCAAACAATGTCTTGTAATGTGTTTGTTACATGTTTTCCAATTTTTTGAAGCATCTCTGAGTGAAGAAAATTTTAAACCTAAGTAGCACAAATATGGACACGTGATACGATATAGACACGGCACCAACATGCCAACACATCGATTTTAAAAAAATGTAGGATATGACGTGTTAGGGACACATTAAAATTTTATATTTTTATATATCTATTATATGTTATATATATGAATAATTTATTCAAAGATAATAAAAAAATGTAACAGAACACATATTTTACATTTAAAAGCTATATATTACATAACTTAAACACCAAGATATCATTTATATAGCAATTACATTCTAAACAATGCAAAACAATTATATAACATTGTATTATGAAAGTTTCAAAACATATATAGGATACATTACTTGTGTTATGAAGAATGGACAATATTGTTATAATGAAGGGATTCGTCATATAGGACGTATTTGGAGAGTTTTCAAGAAGTGTCACCTAAGTGTCCGCAAAATGTCGCTAAAGTGTCCAATGAGAATATTGAAGAAGTGTCGGACACACTTTTAGGAGTGTCCAAAGAGCGTTGTGTCGGACACGGGTGTCGAACGAGACATGCTTCCTTCATAGAAGTGTCCGTACTTCTTAGTTTTAAACCTTAGTGGAACATGTTTGGATGTGTGCCTACTGAGTGTCGAGAAGTGTCTAATGAGTGTCATCTTGTGTTGGTGTTTGACATGCAACGCCACCTTGGAAGAGTGTGTGCGTCTTAGTTTAGGGGAGTGGAACCAGAGGACTTTTGACGGAAAGGAAGTACAACTTTTTAAATTGAAAAGTAGATTCTTATCCCCTTTCAACGGTTGGTTCTTAGGCATTATATATCCATCCTTGAACTAACTTTTGGACCTTTTGGAGATTTTTTAGTTAAGTTTTACATATAAGATGTTTAGGAGTTTTGTTGTACCTGCTTTATAATGTTTATGGGTGGCACCCACTTTGTGCAGTTGATAATATTTTGATTAAAAGAACAAAGGATTAAATACCTACTGTAAGGGATATGGACAGACAGCTTCACGTAATGATTCTTTGTTCATCGTCAATTTTCCTATTTTATATATGCATGAATTACTGGTTCTTTGATAGATCTCTCGGCTGGAAATCCTTTCATATATGCACATCTACTTTGGTGGATCTATCCCTTAATTGGTCCCACTTGTTCCCTTGGGCTAAAAGAGTAGTAAACGTTTATATGTAGAAGACAAAATTGGATAAAAAAATTGGACAAGTAGCTTGGTGATGTTATCTAGTGATGTGATTGGGTGGTTTAAACCAGAGTTCAACCCAACTAAAAGGCATATTTAGGAAAAGTTTACTTGATGGCCAGACCTAAGATTGGGCTGCATTTGGTGAATACTTAGGCACTCAATCCAAGCCGAACCTAGTTCACTGTACTTTTTTTGGTTTGTTTCTCTTGTTGATTATTATACACATTTTTTGTGCAACACATTGTATTTACATATCTAAAGTACAAAATTTATAGAATTTAGTGTTACATTTTATTCTACTATTTTTTAACAGTTATGACAAATGTAAAAGGACATATCTCATCAATTTTAAAAGACTCTTATTTCGTGTAATTATAATGCTGGTACCTAACTTTTTTTTTTTTATTATTATTCTTGTGTATTCGACATTTGTTGTATTTTTCAAAGGGTAAAGATATTTACTGGGTTATTGTGGTGAAGGAGGGGGAAGAGGTAGGGGGGTTTTCTTTGTCTTGTTTATTTAGATGTGTGGAGGATGGTTTTCAGTGGGTGTTCACTTGAGTGTATGGGCCGGTGAGAGGGGGAGAGAGGGATGCTTTTTGGGAGGAATTGTAGGATGTTACATTTCGGTGGGGGCCTGCCTTGGTGTGTTGGGGGTGATTTTAATGTGGTAAGGAGTCTGGAGGAGAAGCTTAGTGCGAGCTCGGTGGTAGGGCCTATGAGGGCTTTCTCTGCACTTATTGATATGATGGGGCTGCTTGATTTGCCGGTGCAGGGTGGGGACTTTACTTGGTTTGGAGGTCGGGCTATGTCTCTGATTGATCGATTTTTGGTATCTGGGGATTGAGAGGAGCATTTCTGTCAGTCGATTTAGTTGAGGTTGCAGCGTCCGATCTCTGATCACTGGCTAGTGTTGTTAGATAGCGGGGGAGCTTAGGGTGGTCCTTTGCCTTTTCGGTTCGAGAATATGTGGTTACGAGCAGAGGGGTTCCTAGAGATGGTGGGTGGATGGTGGAGGAGCTGTAGGGTGGTCGGGATGCCTAGCTGTAGATTGGCCTAGAAATTGAAATTCCTTGAGGCTAATATGAAGAGATGGAATGTAGAGGTGTTTCACCATTTGGAGGTTTAAAAGGTGAATATCTTAGCAGTCTTGTAGGGGCTGGATGAGAAGAAAACTGAGGGGAGTTTCTCTGCGGAGGATGCGATTTGCTGGGAGGGGGCTAGGAAAGAGTATGCGCAGGTTGCCTGGATAGAGGAAATCAGTTATCGTCAAAGATCCAGATGTTTATGGCTGAAAGATGGGGACCGCAATACCAAAATTTCTCATCGAATGGCAAATGCTCATCGGCGGGCAAATAAGATAGGGAAGGTGCGGGTGAATGGGGTGTTGTTCTCTTTAGAAGAGAAGGTTAAGACTGGTATAGTGGGTTTTTATCAGCATCTTTATTGGGATGAGGGGGAGGTGTGGAGGCCGACTTTCGATGGTGTTGGATTTGCTTCTATATCCTAGGCGGATGGCATGTGCTAGAGAGCCTATTTACTGAGGAGGAGGTGTTGGGCGCATTGAGGAGTATGCCGAGTGATATGGTGCCAGGACCAGATGGTTTTTCTATTGTTTTTTTACAGCATTGTTGGGGGGTGGTGAAGGAGGAGGTGATGGCTACGTTTGAGCAATTCTATCAAACGGGACAGTTTGAGAAGAGTCTTAATGCCACTTTCATAACATTGATCCCTAAGAAGAGGGGGCGTGGAGGATATTCGAGATTTTCGGCCGATTAGTCTGTTAGGCAGTGTTTATAAGTTATTAGCTAAAGTCCTGGCTAATAGACTTCGTGCTGTTTTGGAGGGGGTGGTGTCAAAGTCGCAGAATACTTTTGTGGGTGGTCGTTAGATTCTGGATGCTGTGCTAGTGGCCAATGAGTGTGTGGATTCATGGCTTAGTCAAAGGAAAGGGGGTATCATTTGTAAACTGGGTATTGAGAAGACATATGATAATATAAATTGGAAGTTTTTGGGGAAAAGTGGAGGAAATGGACACAATTTTGCATCTCCACTGTGCAGATATCGGTCTTGGTGAATTGGACGCCGGCGGGTTTCTTTCCTACTTGGAGAGGTTTACGGCAAGGTGATCCTTTGTCTCCTTTATTGTTCATCCTAGTTATGGAGGCCTTGAGCCGTCTAATTTCCAAAGCGGTCCAAGGTGGTTTGTTATCAGGGTTTAAGGTGGGGAGTGGGTCTGCCTCTTTGTTGGTTTATGATCTTTTCTGTGTTGTTGATGCGTTGATTTTATGTGAGGCAGATGTGGATCAGATTGGTTATTTGAGATGTGTGTTGTTGTGTTTTGAGACAGTGTCGAGGCTTCGGGTTAATTTGGCAAAGTCAGAATTGATTCTGGTGGGTAAGTTGGCGCACGTTCCAGTGTTGGTAGCTATATTGGGGTGCAAGGTGTCCACGTTGCCAGTTTTCTATTTGGGTCTTCCGTTGGGGCCTTTTTTTAAGGAGACTAAGGTATGGAATAGGGTGGTGGATCGTGTTCAAAGGCGGTTGGCGGGGTGGAAGCATCAGTACTTGTCCAAAGGTGGGCGGCTCACTTTGATCAAAAGTGTCCTATCGAGTATTCTGACGTATTTCATGTCTGTGCATGTGATTCCAACAGGGGTGGCTAGGAGGTTGGAGAAGCTACAAAGGGATTTCTTATGGGATGGTGGAGGGGAGGATTTTCATTATCATTTTGTGTCTTGGGCGAGGATTTGTACTCCTAAGGAGAGGGGGGGCCTCGGGGTGAGGAGGTTGGCGGTGCTCAATCGAGCTCTTTAGGGGAAGTGGTTGTGGCGTTTTGTGGTAGAAAGGGATCGCTTGTGGTGGAGGTTGGTGGTGGCCAAGTATGGGATGGTTAGAGGGGGGTGGTGTTCAAATAGGGTGAGTCAATCACATGGGTGTAGTTTGTGGAAGGGGATTTGGTTGGGGAGGAAGGCCTTTTGGTATAGGCTTCGATTCAAAGTGGGGGTTGGGGATCGGGTTCGCTTTTGGGAAGATATGTGGTGTGGCGAGTTGTCTTTGGCTGCCATGTTTCCACTGGTTTTTGCTATTGCCGTTGATGTGGAGGAGTTGATTGCTTCGGTTCGGGTGTGGCAAGGGCATTCATACACGTGGAATCTTCATCTTCATCGTAATGTGCAAGATTGAGAGTTGGACCAATTGGTGGGTTTGTTGGGTTTTCTGTATGAGTTGCAGTTTGGAGGGGATGGGGATGATACTTTATTATGGGGGGATAAAGGGGTTTTTCGGTGTGGTTTTATGGGATGCTTGAAGGGGGTGGAGTTGGGGTGTTCCCTTGGAAGCACATTTGGGCGGTGGGATCACCGTCCAAGGTTGCTTTCTTTGTTTACACAGTTGCTTTGGGTTGCATTCTGGCTATTGATAACTTAATTCGGCGATGACGTGTTAGTAAATTGGTGTTGTATGTGTTGTGGGGATGCGGAAATTGTAGATCATTTGTTTGTCCATTGCTTGGTTGTGGTTCGGTTTTGGAATTTGATTGTTGCTTTATTTGGTTTGGTTTGGGTGCAGCCGGGGTCTATGTTGGGTGTTCTACAAAGTTGGGGAGGGATTGGGCTGGGCGAGAGGCGTCGGAAGCCTTGGGTACTTGCTTCAGGTTGGAGTGTAATAGGCGGGTTTTTCAAGATTTGAGTCACTCGGCTCTTTGGTTAGAAAGTAGGTTACTTTTGATTTTGTATAGTTGGGTGAAGGGTTTGGTGGATCCTGATATTTTGACTTTTGTTGATTTTGTGGAAGAGTTGATTAGTTAGTTTAGTGCCCGGTGTGGGGTGTTGTTTTTCCTTTTGTATTATTCGCATTGTCTTGATGCTTTCTTAATAAAGTTTGATTATTTATCAAAATAAATAAATAAATAAATATTTAGCATTGAACATGTGCAATGGAAAAGAAAATCTATGTCCGAATGGTTCAACCAGCAACTTTGGGTTTGATTGGTTCCAATCTAAAGACTAGGTGAGATTTGGTCAAGGCTTGGGCATCCACTCCAACCATTTGGGTTGGTTGTGTCTTGGGGTAATGTTCAACCTAACCCAAATAAGCTATCATATCATTGAAGTTGGGTTAGCATCTTTGTGGGGTTCCATCCCTTGGGACTTTATGTTTGTAACTTGTCTATGGTACTCTGGAGAAACAAACCTTGATTGGGCCCCTTTACCATTCTGTATAATGGGCTATTCTAACAGCCCAAGTTGCAGCCCTGCTATCTTATAATTTGAGTTGTAGTATCTCGTGGATGTAGATCAGCCCTATTGTTTTTTTTATTTGAAGTTGGAGATTATGGTGTTGATAAATTCCAAATAAGGTTCAATCCGACGGATTTTCTTTTGTTGCTGTAGGAATGGGGTGATCCTCGCAAAGAAGAGTTTTATTTCTACATGAAGTCATATTCCCCTGTTGATAATGTGAGCACCAAATGACTCTTTTATTTATTTAGTCATGTTATTGTTCCCAGCTTATAAGATCCCTACAAACAACCTGGCCTACAGTGACCAACACTTGGCAATTGGCACCATCTGAATTGATGACTTGGTTAGTCAGTTCTGAACATTTTTAACAACTTACAGACTGAAACCGTTGCCTTGTTTTGCACAGATTAAGGCACAAAATTATCCAGCCATTCTCGTGACAGCTGGTTTACATGGTAAGTTAAAGGTTGTAAAGGTCCAATTCTTCTTTGAGTTTCTCATTTATAAGCATTGTTGTTAGAATCTTACGATTCATGATTTGATCCATACGATTCGATATGCGTTTCAAACAAAATGATTCGATTTATTTGTCAAAAAAAAAAAAAAAAAATGATTCGATTTGTGTAGTTGAATCTTAAATTGAGTGAATCTTACGATTCACTATGATTTATTGCGATTTGGGCGTGTTTGCATGATGCATGAACAGTGTCATTTTCGCAAAATTAAAAAAGATTAACTAAATATATTGATATACATGATTATATATACACAATTTAGCTATATTGATGTTTATTTCATTTTAGGCATGTTGCTCCTGGATTTTTGATCCTCAATGCAAGGATCGATAAATCAAGAATTTATGTGCCGAAAGAAATACGATCCCGATATCTGTAACTCAGGCTATAAGTGTTTGAAAATTTGGAGTTGCCATCTAACATATAATTCGGGTGTGTGAGGTCACCCAAAGCCATTTTTAAGAAAAAAAAGCTTTGTTTTAACATTGAAAAAAATATTTTAGAAAAATGCAAGGTTGGGCCTATTGTTGACTTCCATTTCAGTCTTCGAAAATCAGAGATGGGTTTGAGGGTTAACCGTCATGAGTAGGGGAGGTGTTAGGAACTCTTCATCTCTATTTCAGTTTTATTTTTCCAAATCTGTTGATTTCTGAGTCAAGTGAATTTGTCTTGACTTTTGTTTCATATAATGAAAATCATGCAATAATACATATAGCCCATACAATGTGTATTGTGAAAATTGGGTTGAGTAAAATGATTTTGTATTTTTTATTTTGTTTTTTATTTAAATGTTTGCAAGAGTAAAAGAAAAATTTCATGCAACGGCAAGCAATATGATGTTATGTAAATGGACGAAGAGCATGCAATACGATGCAAGCATGCCAATTTTTTATTATGTGGGATAGTTAATAATAATTATAAAATTTTAAAATGGTAAAAAAAAAAATGGCATCGGCATAGCCATACATTGCCAAAAGGGTGGTGTTGGCATAGCCAGACTGAACCAAAAAAATGAGATAGAAAAGTGCAGATTTTAGGATTTGTTATACAAACAACATGCCGCAATTCAAGTTCCATGGTCTGCAACATTTTTTATTTTATTTTATTTATTTATTATATAATCTCTCTTGAAATTCAAAAAATAGACCCAGGAACCTATATATAGAGAATATTATGAAGAATGAACCAATTGAGGTATTTTATTTTAAAACCTAAAACAATTTAAGTGATGTATGGTTATTGTTCAAAAGAAAGTTGCAGAATTATTGCGTTTGGCTGACCTGACCCATGTACTGTTAAATCATATATATTTCACTAAAACAACGATAGATAATTTATGGGTGCAAGTTACTTTAAACTTGAGCATCTGTCTGAGAAGATGTTATACATCAAGTTAGTTTAATCTTAAGCATTTGTATTATGACACTAAAATAGCAATAGATAATTCAAGGATTTGATTGGATCCCATTAAAAACTCCATGATCACCAAAATAACAGCAAACCATGCACAAGTATTGGTTTTTTTTTAACTGAACACTTTTAGAAGTTATATTGTGTCATTGACACTAAAAGTAATTAGGAAAAAAAGGATCAAAATATGTTGAACAAGTTTGTTTCAAGAATTGCATGAATTGTAAAAAGTAAATCGAATCGCAAATCAATTGTAAATCGTGTGATTCACCATAAATTTTATCCCAAAATAGATTCATCCATAGATTCATATCGATTTTTGATAAATTGCGAATTGAATTTGACCAGTATTGTAGATATAATGATTTATAATTTAATTAGCCCAGTATTGTAGATATTGTAACTTTTGATGTTACTTGTGTCAAATTTATGTTGGAGGATTAAACAATCTTATTATTCAATATTTTCATAGATGATAACAATATTGAAGTTGTCTTTTTTGTTAGTAATAATAACTGTATTGAAATGGGAATAAATATTATTTCTAGTGCAGAACTAGTGCTTCTCTGAACACTTGAACATGACATTGGAATCTCATTACTGCAAACCTTATTGATGGTGATGGAATTTCATTCCTGATCCTCATTCATTTCTTACTGGTGGTGACAAAATAGGTGAAACCTTTTCCACTAATTTATATTCCATGCTGTAAAACCTGTCCTGTGTCCTTCAAACCAGTACTGTATTTTGTTATCTTATAAACGCAAACTAGCATTCAATAAAAGTCCCTAATTTGTCATCATACTGCTATTATATAATTCTGTAACGTTTGGAACATTGTCAGTAAGAAAACAAAGAATAGTTTTTTTTTTGGGTGCAAAAAATAATAACAAATAATATGTTTGGTACGTACATATGTTTTCAAAAGACATAAAAACAATAACGAGAAAATATGTTTGGTGAGTTACCGGAGGTTTGGGAGTGCCTGGAGGGAATGAATACTGTTTTTAAAACAAGTGAAATCACATTTTTGTTTCCTTAAAATTTGAAAATATTGAAACTTCCCAATCTTTTGGAAAAGAGAACAGTACCAAATGAATTTTTGTTTTCAGTTTTCAAAATTTTTTGACACGAAAACAGAAAACATAATACAAAAGCGTTACCAAACGGGCACCTTTTAATTAACAAAGTTTAATTTTTATTTTTATTTTTTTGAAAATCAACAATGAAGTTTATTAAAAAAGAAAGTGTGGAGGACAAGAAGTCCTCATACAGTGAAAAAGTTTAATTGGAAACTCTGGTTGGTAATTTTCTATATTTCTATTTGTGGGTTGCTTGATTCACCTGGTGAATGTTGTTGAGGCAAGCAACTAGTTCCAGCATGTATGTTTACCTTAGCGATTGAAAGATGGTTTCAATTTAACCATGTTTTTTCAAAAGTAGACTTGGTGGGATCAATTGGACAGGGAGTACTGAAACTGATCCCCCAGCCAATGTTGCTTGCATTAGGAATGAATTGGATGGCCATTTTCTTCTATTTTCTGTTGCAAGATTTTCTTTTCATTGTATTTTAATATGAACTACGATATTTTGTCCAGATACACGTGTTATGTATTCCGAACCTGCCAAGTTTGTGGCAAAGTTGAGAGATATGAAGACTGATGATAACATGCTATTATTCAAATGTGAATTCAGTGCTGGGCACTCTTCAAAGTCTGGAAGGTAATATTCTTGCTTTTGTTAAAAAATCAATTATGTTTTGAAGCTGTGAGTAAAAGTTGCACCAAACAATCTGCATAAACTTCCAAATTAAAATAAGCTATAATCAGCTCATTTAAGCTTCAACAAATTGCCGTGTGCTTTGTCAAATAGGCCCAATTTCTGGCTGGACAGTTGCTCATATGGAACCCTTTGGATATGGAAACTTGATTATTTGGTGTCATATTATTAAGGGCAAACTTCACTTTACCTCGTTATAGTTTAGGTCATGTGCGGTTTACCTGCCTAATGTTTGAAAATAATCACATAACTCTCTTGTGGTTTGTAGATTGAAGTGCACCGTAAGACCTGTTAACGATTTAATTAAAAAGACTAAAATAGCTTCGTATTTTCATCATTTGTTTGGAAGGCAAACTGCACTTTAACCCCCTGAGCTTTATTCCATATGCGATTTTCCCCCTTGAAATTTGAAAATGAGAATATAACTCCCCTATGTTTGTGATGTGTTTCACACTTGCTGTCAAGTTAGACAGAATGTTTAGCGGTGCACTTCAATCCACAAACCACGTGGGGGTTATATGGTCATTTCCAAATGTTAGAGGGGTAAATTGCATATTGCCCAAACCACAAAGTGGTAAAGTGAAGTTTGCCCTGTTATTAATATAATATTGAAAGAAAATTCCTTGTCACGTCCTGCCGAGTTGTCTACACACAATTTTCCTCGCTGAGGTGGACTAGAAGGATGGAGGTTAATGGAATATTCCAAAATCTCCGAGAAGACTTGAGAGAATTGTGGCAATATTGTTCATAATTCTACAACTTGTATAGAATACTCTAGAATAGGTTCTAAATAGTTCTTGGAAGATTGTGGAGGACTCTAAAGGATTCTACACAGCCTATTAATTGTATATTCTAGATGGTTCCTAGAAGGCTAGGGAAAGCTATATAAGGGGTGAAGGCTCATTTGCCTCTCAACCCAGTTCACATCCATCCAATTTGGAGTGTAAATTCTCTTTAGCAATACAAGTGCATTCTCTCAAACCCTTGTGTGTGCTAATCTTCTCTCTTGTTCACTAAAGGTTAGGCAGGCTTTGCATCAGTAGCCAAGTTTGTAAGTAGCTAAGTGTCACATGAAGCACTTGAAAATAACTGAGGCCGTGATGTCCTGCTCTTATTTTGTTTTCTAATATGTGTTCAATTTTTTCAAGTTTTGGAAGCAAATAGTTTGTTCCTCTCTCCACATAATTAACCAATATTAAAGGGGTTTCTATTTTTGTTCATACGTACATAGAGCAGAGTCTATGCATGATGTATGACTACTTTTGGAAACTTGGCCTAAGCCGCCAATAAGTGTGTTTGATGTGGGTTAGGAGTGGATTCTAGGGTTAGTGTTTTTGAAAGATTGGAAGTGGACCTAATTCGTGCCTAGAGGGGTGAAGAGGCCTAGGAAGTATAGGCAATTAAAGTTTTTAATTGCAACTACAATATATATATATATATTAATCCGTAACCAACTGCACATATAGCATAAATAGCATAAATAGATCAATACTTGCATGCAATTTACGTGAAAACCTTGAAGACAATGACCCTTGAGGAAAAAACATGAGCATCTTAGTAGTCAAAACAATTCATTGTATCTAAAGTACAAATACAAGACTCAAATATTAAGTGACTTGCAACCAAATTGGGACACACTTAACCCTTGATATATTGACCCACAATACCCCCCGTTCCATCACCACTTGCTGGTGGCTCTGACGACCGTCGACCTTCTCTTGATTTTGGATTGCACACTACGATTCCTCTTGATGGGATCCAAGAACAAGAGGGCTTGTGTTTCTTCTTAGATCTCTTGGATTCAAGGATTCACTTGGATAGTTTGGGGAAATGAGGCCCTCCCCCATTTTATAGGACACAAAAGAACATTCCAGAGTATACAAGAACAATATATACATGTATAGAATTATGTATAAAATTCTACCATTCTCAACAAGGCTCTAGGAAACTCTAGAAAGTTCTATTAACCTCTAGAGCCTTCTAGTGTCTTCTAGAGTGAGCATCCAAATTAGCCAGTCTGTGACACTAGGCATTTGCTGCTCAAGATCGTTAGAGGATTGTGGTTTGGAGGCAATTGAGGTTTCCTTGCTTGCTTCTCCTTAGGGAGCAACTACTCCTTGACTGGTCTTAGAGGGAGGGTTGTTGACTCAACGGATACCTCGAGAAAGGTATCGTACCCACGAGCCACATTGTGTCATGATACACCTTTTGAGGCATCATACCTAACTCTACAACTCCCATGATATAAACTCCAAGATATGAATCATGGAATGTAGAGGAGACTTGATAGCTCCACTGTGTTGGTCTAAGGAGAGCTAGCCACCGGTCCATAGATGAGCTTGGTCTTCAACCGTCTTGAAGCATATGTAAGGGGTATCCATGCACATTGACAACACAACCATTATCAATTCAGTAACAATGGTCTGGATGACCATTAACTAAGGTTGCCTTTGTTCTCTCATCTGTTTCTAGTGACTTCCAGCTATTGAAGTGACCACTATGTTCTCAGAGGTTAACGATCGACCACTTCATTACCAAATACCTACACTTAAAATAAGGATGAAATTGAGACTCAAATCAATCGAAAGCTTCATTTCGTAATGCCCTAAATATGTTGCATGTGGAATTCTAAATTAACCCTTTTTTCTTCTCCATGCTCTGCATTGTGTCGCTTCTATGGTGGAGCTATTTACATCAAAATACTATTCACTACTCATGAACAAGTACTTGAACATGTTTCATTTTTTAACTCGTCCACTTCACATATCCAACAGGGAGGAGGGTGTGACCATAATAATACCAATCTAGCTTTTAGCTATGAATGAATGAGTGTATGAGATGGCCCAGTTAGCTTATTGTCATTTTTTTATGAAATCATGGTTGTTGGAATCTTACGATTCATGATTCGATTCATACAATTTGATATGAGTTTCAACCAAAACGATTTGATTCGTGCTGCTGAATCTTAAATTAAGTGAATCTTATTCAATTGTGACTCACAAAAATTCATTTATGTTTGTAAAATGCTTAAAACAACGTTGTTTTGCAACAAAAAAAAGGAAAAAAAGAAAAAAAAAAGATCAATTCATTGTGTTGATATACGTGATTATATATATAATTTAGTTATATTATATTTACTTCATTTTAAACATTGTGTATACTTTTATATGTGTATATATAATTATACATTATAGTAAATAAAGTGAATCTTAAGATTTACGATTCACTTTTTTAACAAAACTATTTACGATTTAATTCGTGATTTGACAACAATGGATGAAATACCAATTGACATCGAAAAATAGATATAAAATAAGAATATTCAAAATCTTTTTTAAAAAGGGTTCAATGTGTAATTGAATCCACAACATGAGAGGAGCACTTGTCAAGGTAAAGAACCGAAGATGGTGCAAAACCAAGTGCTGGAATTGATATTTACATGTATCTTCTCATGATGATAAGAGATATAGAAGGAAATATAATATTGTAAACATGCAATCATATTGCCAAACATAGGGCCATTATTTGTTGCAATGGTAGCGATGGTAAAACCCCGGGTTTGCAAGCACATAAACACAATTTTGTGTCTTAGGAACAAGGATAGCCACTTTATAGGAATTAAGCTAGAGGCCAGGTCATTTATGAGTTCACACCTACCCTTTCCTTCACTTTGAATTGATGGGACAATATGAGAGGCGAATGGCATGATTTGTCAACCTAATTATCTTGCCTTTTCTACACAAGATTTGTCACCCTAATAGCATGCTTTTTATTGCATTACTTTGACCTTTTCTTAACAAAAAACATAGAAAAGTTATGTTTGATATTTACAAAAACCTCTCACTTGCAATGAAAACAACTATACACTTCCAATTTTTTTGTCAATGGTTCAAGCCTTGCCTGTGGCAAGACTTTCCCCTCCCCCAGGCTACTGTAAGTTTTCTGTATATTCAACTTATATCAATTACATTAAGACCGTAGTTTATATAACCCTAACGCCTAAGCCAAAAAGGAAATGCAGAACCACGCCTAATATATATACAATCATGCCTAATATATATACTCAATCATGCCTAATATATATATATACCCAATCATGCCTAATATATATATACACAATCATCCCTTATATGTACACAATCATACTTATATACGATTATATTCTCATACCTCCGCTCAAACTCAAGATGTTTTGGCCGAAAACATGGAGAGTTTGTCAAGAAGAAACTGAAAACAAGCAGTTGTGTGAGTCTTGGTGAAGAAGTCAGCAAGCTGTAGAGTCGAAGGGACAAAAGGAAACAAGATAGAGCCAGACTGGAGGTGCTGACGGACGAAGTGACAATCAATCTCAATGTGCTTCGTTCGTTCACGAAAAACAGCGTTATGGGCAATCTGAATAGCACTGTGGTTGTCACAGTAGAGAGCGGTTGGAGAGGATTGAGAAACGCCTAAGGCAGAGAGGAGACAATGAAGTCAGACAACCTCAGCAGTAGCATGAGCCATAGCACGGTACTCAGCTTTGGCAGTAGACAGGGAACAACAGTTTGTTTCTTGTTTTTTTAAGAAATCAAGGAATCACCAAGAAACAGACAGAAACCAGAAGAAGACTTACAATCAGTAACATCACCAGCCCAATCAGTATCAACATAAGCCACCAAATCCAAGGAAGAAGTAGAAGACAACAAGTCTTGAAAGATAGTATCGCGGAGATAGCGAAGAATCCGAACCAAAGCAGCCTAATGCGGAGAGCGAGGAGCAGAAACGAACTGGCTAATCACATGAACAACATAGGCAAGATCAGGGCGAGCAACGGTCAGATAGACTAAGCAGCCTATAAACTCACGATACGAAGTAGGATCATCTAGTGGGACACTATCAGTAGTGTTAAGCTTCAAATTATGCTCAATGGGGGTATCAGAACTTTTAGTGTCAGCAAGACTGGCACGGTGAATAACCTCATTGGCATACTTGGCTTGAGACAGAAAGTAACCATTGGCAGAAGAAGCTATCTCAATACCAAGAAAATGCCACAAAGGTCGCATATCCTTCATTTCGAAAGTGCAGAAGAGATGTTGCTTGATCTCAGAAATAGCAGAAGTGTCAGAGCCAGTAATGATCATATCATCTATATAGTAATAAGGTAACAAAACCAGCAGAGGTATGGAGGAGAAACAAGGCAGAGTCTTGGTCACACGGATGAAACCCAAGCTCAGTAACAGCTGTCTGAAAGCAATCATACCAAGCACGAGGAGATTGCTTCAAACTATATAGAGCACGCTGAAGGTGACAAACAAGTCCAAATGAATGAGGAAGACAGGGGGAGGGCGCATGTAAATCTCCGTAGGGAGATGATCATTAAGAAAAGCATTCTTAACATCTATCTAATAAAGAGGCCAATGACGAACAGCACCAACAGAGATCAAAGTACGAACAGTTGTCATCTTGGCTACAGGGGCAAAGGTCTCTTCATAATCAATACCATACTCCTGTGAGAAACCTTTGGCAACCAAGCGAGCTTTGTAGCACTCAAGAGAACCATCAGAGTGAGTCTTGACTTTGTAGACACATTTGTAACCAACCAGATTCTTACCAGCAGGCAAAGGAACCAACTCCCAAGTACTAGTTTTCTGTAAAGCAGACAACTCATCATTCATAGCTTGAATTCAATAGGGATCCTGACAAGCCTCCTTGTAAGATCGAGATTCTGAAAAAGAATGAATAGTAGACAAAAAAGTATGATAGGAAGCAGAAAAACATGTATTAGACCTACCTAACCTGTTTGGAGGATGACGTGCTCAAGTAGGATATCAGTGTGCAGCAGGATCAAAATCGTCAGAAGCAGGAGGATTTGCAGTAGGAGTAGAGACAACTGGTGGAGGAATAGCCTGGCGACGAGAATAAATTAACAACGGAAGAGAAGGAGAAGGAGAAGGAGCAGGCTGGGGAGAAGGAGGAGAAAAGGGAGTAAGGTCATCGGGAACAATAGAGATGTACTTATCAAGAGGGACCTTAGATGGAAATGGATCAATGTGAACCAAATTCTCTTTGGAAACTGAAGCAGTGATAAGAGGAAGTTGAAAGTAAGGCAGACGTTTAAGAAAAGAAACATGAGGGGAGATGTAAAGACTACGAGAAATAGGGTCGTAACATCGATAGCCTTTCTGAGTAACACTATAACCCAAAAAGACACATAGGATAGACCGGGCACTAAGTTTGGTTCGATCTTTACGGGGAAGAAGGACAAAACAAGCAGACCCAAACACACGAAGGAGGGAGTAATTGGGAAGTTGAGAAAACAGAGCCTTATAAGGAGACCGACCAGAAAGAAGGGGAGTAGGCATACGGTTAAGAAGAAAAGCAACAGTAAGAACTGCCTCTCCCCAAAATGAAGCTGGAATTGAGGTAGACAGAGAGACCTAGCTGCCTCAAGGAGATGGCCGTGTTTACGCTCGGCTCGACCATTTTGGGCAGGTGTATTAGTACAAGTTTGGTGAATGGTACCCAAGTTGGCCAAATATTCATAGAACTCAGTTTTAAAATATTCCCCACCCAAGTTAGATCATAACAATTTAATGGTAGCCCCAAACTGTGTAATGATCAGAGACTGAAATGTATGATATATTTGGTAGAAGTCAGATTTATGAGTCATAAGATAAACTCAAGTATAACGGGTGCAATCATCAACAAAAGACACATAGTATAAGGAACCCCCTTTAGTGAGAACATGAAAGGGTCCCCAGACATCAGTATGCACAAGAGAAAATGGAGAAACAGAAATTGAAGTACTTTTATTAAAAAGTAAAGTTGACATTTTGGTAAGTTTACACCTCCGACATTCATCAATTTGACTAGGAGAAATTTTACCCAATAATCCTGACTGAGCCAAAGACTGTAAGCGGTCAACAGACAAATGACCTAGGCGAGAATGCTATAAGAAAACTGACTCGACTGAGAATTTAACTGAAATAAGGAAAAAGCAACTAAAGAGGTAGATAGAGGGAGATGCAGGCTTTCTACGACATAAAGATCTCCAACTTTATGACTGGTCCCAATCTGCTTCTTGGACACTCGATCCTACACACAATAGACAAAAGAGGAAAAGATAACATCAAAATCAGAAGTATCAAGTTGACTGATTGATAATAAATTGACAGATGGATGAGGAACATAAAGAACAGAAGGAATAGTAACAATAGACATGGCAGATGGTAAGATAGACCTAACAGATAGAACATGCATACTAGACCCATTAGCAGTATTAACAGTAAGAGGAGCCGGGGGGGGGGGGGAGAGACAGTTTTGAAGTAAGGACAGGTGATGAGTCATATGATGAGAGGCATTAGAGGCAAAAAGCCAGACAAAAGAGGAGATACTTGAAGAGGACCCAAACAAACCTGATTGAAGAGAGGTGAGAACAATGGTAGATGAGGATGGTTGGGAGGTGGACAGGAGATGTTGAAGCTAAGCCATCTGGGCACGCAAGGAAGCCAAGTTAGGATCAGACGCCGGAGCAGATGCAATATAAGCAGCAGGAGGTCAAAATTGTGTCTGAGGCGGCTAAGAAGACTGAGCAGATTGACGTCCCTTCTTGGGACAGTTGTACTTCCAATGGCCCTTGTGATGGCAAAAAGCGCTCATCAGAGGCTAGTGGCCCCTTCTTGGGCTTCGCATTGCCCTGAAGCTAATGAGGTGGTTGGGTCGACAATAGAGGAGGCTGAGTAGGAGCCAAGAAGACAGATGGAGACAGAGTCTGACTGGTCGTCTTGAGACGGGTTTCTTTGGAGAGGAACTCATGAACAATAGCATCCACAGAGGGGAGATGAGACCGATGAAGGATGCCACTACGGCTAGTCTCATACTGAGGGGAGAGAGCCGTTAAGAACTGCACTAAATGACCTTGCTCCCGAAACTCAACGTAAGCGTGTAGGGCCTTGAGGCTAGATGGTTCTATGAGAGCCAATTGATCCCAGAGACCTGTCATCTCAATGTAGAAGTCCTAAATAGATTGATCCCGTTGACGAGCACTCTGAATAGCTGTTTTCAACTCATACCGTTTGGCAAAGTTGGACTGCTGGTACACACCTAATAAATAGTCCCACACCTCCTCAACAGTACTGTGTTTGGAAAACGTCATTCCAATATAGTCATCCACAGAATTATGAAACCAGGTCAAAACTTGGACATTATCACAATCCCAAGTGTCATAGGAAGTCAAATATCTTTCTTGTTTCGGGTCCAATGGGCGAGGAATAGAACTAGAAACATAGCCCCATTTTTTTTGATCAAGAAAAAAATTCTTTATGACACTAGCCCAATAAGCATAATTGGCACTAGTAAGTTTGCATCTGATGGCTTGAATTTTGGTGTCCGTCATTATGATAGAGTAATAGGCCAGAGAGTAATAAGAAGAGAAAGACTGAAAACAAATAAATGAATAGAGAGAGAGAGACTGAGAGAGAAATATATGAACCCCGAGAGAGAGAGAGAGAGAGACGAAAAGCCCTTGCAATCAAGTCAAAGGCCACAGACCCGACGAACCACGATGATCGACGAAGCAAGGAGCTTCGACCGACAACCAAGTCTGAGGGAAAGAGAGGTTGCGGACCAGATAGAGCCAAGAAGAAGACTTACGACTGACGATAGATGAAACAAAGAGCTTCGATCAACAACTAGGTCTGAGAGGAGAGAGATCGACGGAGCTAGGGTTTCTCAACTTGTTCTGATACCATGTAAGTTTTCTGTATATTCAACTTGTATCAATTACATCAAGGCCGTAGTTTATATAACCCTAATGCCTAAACCAAAAAGGAAATACAGAACCATGCCTAATATATATATACCCAATCATGCCTAATATATATATACCCAATCATCCCTAATATGTACACAATCATGCCTATATATGATTGTATTCTCACAGCTACAACCTCCCAATATACCCCCTAGAAAGAAGATTTAATAAGTAGCTCTTTAAACTTTAATGTATTGAATTTTTTCAAGATGTATAGAATTACTAGATTCTATCTTATTTCATTTCATTCTTATGTTAGAAGCATCCAAGCAAGATGTTTATTTTAAGTTTCAATACTTCAAGGGAGGATCCAATCTGTTGTAGATATTCAGCTTTAAAAGGAAATCTAGAATGGTCATGGACAATCTTAAGCAAGAGTTTTTTTTGGGGTTAAATAGCAATGTGTGATTCTATTTACACCACAGTTAGCTCATTGCACCCCATTTCTAATTACACCACCTTTCAATATTTAATTTTCTTTTCTATCTTATTACATAATTCCCAATATATCCCCATTCCTAACAACTCATCTTCTCTTTACACCCCCTTAACATTTCAAACCCTAACTCCACTCTCGCCTAGGGCTGCAAATGGGCCGAGCCGAGCTTGAGTTTAAGAATTAGTCGAGCTCAAGCTTGGCTCATCAAATATTTGATAAACTCGAGCTTGGCTCGAGCCAAGCTTTGGAGGAAAAAAAAAAAAACCTTAAATTAATTTACTTATTAAGATAAAATAAATAGAAAATTATAAGCAAAATATATAAGAATGCTTATATTAATAATAAATGTCATCAATCAAATATTTAAATTTACACAAACACCAAACACAAATAGAAAAATAAAATATATTAATAAAAATTTATTTGGTATATTGTTAAAAGTAAATATTAATTTATTTTCTTTATGTTCACGAGTCTTATCAAGCCGAGCTCGGAGCTACTCGAGCTTGGCTTGATTAATAAATGAGTCTAAAAATGGGGTTTGAGCTCAATCATTTAGTAAACGAGTCGAGCTCAAACTGGCTTTAAACAAGCCGAGGTCAACCTGTTTATGAACAACTCGATTTATTTGCAACCCTCCTATCTAACCACCACCTCTAATAGCCACAATCACCACCACCTCCATTTCCACCTTCGCCCACTTGTTGCAACTTAGCACCTTCTTAGCCCCTACCTCTGCAATCTCCTACCTAGGAGTGGACAAACGTCAAAATTACATAATAAGGGGTTTTGTGTTTGCCTAAGCCCGTCCTAGCCCTAACATCAGGCTTCTATGTTTGCCCAAGCGCGGTCCAAAAAATAATTATAAATCCCAAGTCGGTCAATCGGGTTATATAAAAAAGAAAAATTAAAACATTTCATAATTAAATTTAATCACAATAAATTTGTTGACATCATTATAAATTGAAAGATTTTGTGTATAAATTGAAGGATCTCTTAAATAAATTCAATCACACATTACCACAAATGTGAGTTTTAATAAAATCAATAAAGATAAAGTGTAGATTCCAACAAAAAATATATATTTTAATGTATTGTAAATAAATAAATAAATAATTAATTTAATAGTGGGTCGGGTTGGACCGAGTTAGGTTGAAAGTATAAATCCCAAACCCAACCCATTAATATTTGGGTATATTACCAATAGTTCCTTGTAGTTGGACTTAATTCAAAGTAAGTCCTATTGAAAATAAGTTTTATTACAATCGTCGCTAAAAATAATTTTTGTGACGATTTTTTTACAAAAGTCGCTAAAAATTGACAATTAGTGATTTTTTTTTTATGATTTTAATAAATTGTCACTAAAATTTACAATTAGTGATGTTTTTTAGTTACGATTTTTTTTAAATTATCGCTAATTGTTAAAAATTAGTGACATTTTTTTGTGATGATTTTTTTAAGTTGTCGCTAAAACTTATAATTTGTGACATTATTTGTGACAATTTTTAAAGTGTCGCTGAAAATAAACAATTAGTGATGTTTTTTAATAGTGTAGATGAAAAATGTTTTTAATTATTATAGGACCTATTGGATAATAAGTTTACTTAATAGGACTTATACTTGAGTCTTCCTTAATATTTCGTGCTAAAAATGTTGGCCCAACACGGCCCTGTGAGCTAAAATAAAGCCCTTGAAAAATAGGGTAGGGTAGGGTTGGCTTGGGCGGGCCAACGGGCAGATGTCCACGCCTATTCCTACCCGTGATCCCCTTCCCTCACCCCCATGACCACCCCTACCCATGTAGCCACCCACTCCCTTGACCACAATGCCTGCAACCCCCACCCCCACAACCCTTTGTCGTGCAAGAGAGAGAGAGAGATTCAAATCTAAGGTTCAAAGTAGAAGGAGGAGAAGAATAAGGTGGGGGGTCATGGTGGTGTGGTTCATATGGGAGAGGGGTTGGGTGGAGAGAGAGAGAGAGAGAGAGAGAGAGAGAGAGAGAGATTCAAATCTAAGGTTTGAAGAAGAAGGAGAATAAGAAGGTGGGGGTCATGGTGGCGTGGTTCATATGGAGGAGGGGTTGGGTGGTGTGGAGGGGTAGGGGAAGGGGTGACGGGGAGGGGAGGGGGGCTGGCAGAGGTGAGGCATGGGTGGAGGAGAGGCGGCAGTGGCGGTGGGTTGGTGGAGGTGGTGGGGAAGGGATGGATGGGGTGAGTAATTTGTGTTTTCAATTTTTAGGGTTTAAGTCTTAATTGTAATTTTGGATGTGGACGAAATTCTAATTAAAAAAAAAATGAAGGGTGGAGTGAGATTTTTTTATGGTGTAAATAGAGGTAGGCAATAGTAGTGAGGAAGGATTTTCAGATGATGGAAATATGAAATGGCCTGATAGGTTTTGGGGGTGTTTTAGAATTTTACTAACTTTGGTATAGGGTAAAGACGGATTAGAATTTTTATTTTATTTATTTATTTATTTTGGATGGGGGCTTTGCTTAGCCCCTGCCTGCAAAACCACAAGCAACACTTGTAATGGCCTCTTTCTAACACACTACCAAGTATGTTAACAATGAACTCCATGATTGAGGGTGTGAAGTGTCAAATTTACTCTTGCCTTTTTAATGGAAAGATCCCAGGATATTTATTGACATATATGCTTGTTTTAATTAATACTCACCTTTTTGTTGAGTGCAGGTTTGAGAAGCTCCAAGAAGATGCCTTCATCTTTGCTTTTATGATGAAGGCTTTAAACATGGTTCCTCCCATCAGCTCAGGTGAGAACTGAGTCAAATGGAGAATGGTACCCACTTCTTATTTGGAAGGTGTTGATAGAAGCCTGTATCATATTGAGAGAAAAATGGCATTTAGAGGGGAAGGGGAAGGGGAGCGGGAGGGGGTGAGAGCCTTTCTGTTGAGAAAATTCCTTGCTGTCATACTAACTTGCTTATTCTTTCTGTCAAGAGTTGTGTCCTTTTTTCCTGTTTGTTACTACTGGTATCAAACAAGATGATATTTTAATAAAGCATGTCACGCTGTAGGTGTTGCTTGTTGAAGTTGGAAACTCCTTAATATGGCAGCATACCTTTCAGACTTCAAAGTTGGAAATGTCACAAATATATCAGTGGCTACTTTTTCTTTTTTTGGTGTGGGGTTTATAATTGGGAAAATTTTAGGTTTTTGAGTTAGTTATTCATTCCATGTTGATGCAAAATCAAGGAAGTACACAAAATGTTAGGTTACACAGCTTTTAGCAGCTGTGTGTACATTGAAAAGTTGGTAGTAGGTGAAATACAGGCATGGTTGTATCTCAATTGTGAAGTTGAGGACTTGTTGTCATAATAATGGCATTTATTGGTCTTCTTCCTTTCCCCAAATTGTGTTGATTCTTAGGTATTATTGAGAGCTGAATTTTTTTATTTATTTTATTTATTTTATATATTTTTTTAAAGATTTATTTCCCCCGAGTGCGGCTGCTATATGTCATCAGATTATTTCATCAAATTCTTCATTTCTTATGTGATTTATCATGTGTCATGATAAGTCTTACTATACATATGTATGTTGTGTCTAACACCTCAGCACCTGCGCCATTTGCAACTATCCTTTCTTGATCAAATAATTCATTGGCATTTTGTACCTCTAGTTTATTTCTGCTACTCAGATTCAGGACTTGTGCACCTAAAATGTGTGAGAGCAGGGTGGTTGTCTACACAACATGGCCTTACAAAAATTTGGTTAGTTTGCTTGCCACCAGATTAGGTGATGATTGCATACACAGGTGTGGATTAATATGAGAGGATGACATTACATTACATGCCCAAACTTTGAAAATTGCAAGGACTTGCTTGCATTTGCTTCATCTTCTTCTGGGTACTGAAGTTTTCTTAACTCGACCAACATCTCTCTATTGATTTATTTTAAGTTTCACTCAAGTCACATGTGTGATGAATCTGACCAACATCTCTCTATTGATGTATTTTTAGTTTCACTCACGTCACATCTGTGATGAATCTGAGCTACCAAGTGCACCCTGGGAAATTATTCAATAATCCGGAAGTATCACGTGTCCATACTCTTTAGCCAATTATTATTCAATATGTCCCTTCATGTTCCTTACTCACCCAACATAATATCTCACCTATTCACCTTATCCACCAATCACAATGCTATGGAGCCCTACGTGTCTGTACTCTGGGATTACTGAATAATTATCCATGCATTTGTGTGTACCCAATTTTGTCTATCTAGCATATTTTTTCCTTTCAAAACTACGTGTGTGCTTAATTGAATCTCCAATCATCTATTTTGAGTTTAACAATTATGATTGAGGTTGAGATTCTAAAAACTTTATAATAAACAAAAATGCTTTGTATATTAGGTAATAAAACTTAATAGATCCTTTTAAATTGTTGGACTTATCAAATGTATAGAAATTAACATACAAAATCTATCATGTAATATATATGGGAGTATAAATTTTTGTGATATGGTGAAGGTAAATGTTTTTCACCCTCTCTTTGGACTCTAAATGATATTTTCAGCATATTCAGTGGTTATATGAACTTTTAAAGCCATTAAATGCGGAAGTCTATGTATATTAGGGGAATTATCAATTTAGTACATTTCATAATGCTCACAACTATCTCTTAAAGCAATAATTCACTTGAAATGTCTATGATACTTAAAGCAATGTGATTTTTTTACATTTAATCTTAGAATTAATGAATAAGTTTACCTAATTTTGTACTTTGAAATCAATTTACTTTTTTAAAATAATAATCTAGTATTTTAATTTTAGATTCATCAAATATGCTATAAGTTTAATTATGATTTACATTTTAATCAAAAAAATTATCATTCAATTTTTTTGGCCAGTGCAATTAAGGAATGAATGAATGTTCTTAGTTTGATTGAGCCAGCACAAAATTTCTGTGTCATTATATTTGCCTAAGTTAGACCTATTACATTTATATACTTAAAATGATTGATTGAATATAATGTATCATAAGATTAAATTTATGTTTAGGTTTGATTCCATCACTGTGGGTCAATTTCTTTCTCATTGTAAATTCAATTTGATGTATCATGAATAATCATTTTATTACATTTATATACTTAAAATGATTGATTGAATATAATGTATCATAAGATTAAATTTATGTTTAGGTTTGATTCCATCACTGTGGGTCAATTTCTTTCTCATTGTAAATTCAATTTGATGTATCATGAATAATCATTTTAATCAAATTATAACAAAAAATAATAATAAATTAACCATTGTTTCATAAAAAATAAAAGAACAAGAAATTTGATCAACTTAGTTTTATTGAGGTTTATAGGCTAACAATACTGAAAAGAATTTATTTTTAGGCTATAGAAAATGTTATTTCTAGTGTAATGTAATCCAAAAATTTAAAATCTAACTTACTTTTGTTCGCAATATATTTTAATAATACAATCTAGTCATGTCAAAAATTAATATTCCAATAATCAATGCGAATGCAGCAAATTTGAAAACAAAAAAATACTGAAAAGAATTTATAATTGTGTAAAATGTGTATTTGAAATAAAAGTCTTGACCCAAAAAAGGTATTTGCAATAACAGATTTAAATAATAATAATAATAATAATCTCTTTGCACCGTAAATAAATAGTAAAATTGTATGATATTCTCCTTTCTCTATTTAAGAATAAGAAAATATAATCAATTTGAAAGGATCTTAATTGAAGACAATTTTAAAATTGAAAAGTTTGCCATATTTAGAGTATATATTTCTTAAATTTAGAAGGAAATAATAGTAAGATAGGAAGACCAATATATAACATGACATATGGATTATAAAAAATGATTGATCCCTTTAATTTAGCCTCCTCAATTTTATCCTTAATGGTGTAGAATTAGGGAGGTAAAGATGAGAGAGGGAGGAGCATGAGACTTCTCTTAGCTAAGTCATTGGGGGTAGAATTAGGAGAGTCTCAATTAGGAAATGTAGCGAGACTGATGTATTATTATATTTGAAAAATTCAAAATCATTAAAAAATTAGATTTAGACTTTTGCCTTTAATCACAACATAACGTTTTTACTTTTATAATGGTATACAAATATATTAATAAGTGAGTAATTTTTAAAAATTAATGATGACAATATTAAATTATAATCTAATTACTAACTTATTAACCGTTATAGGGTGAAAAAAAGATAAAAAAAAAAAACTGTCAATCCATTCAAAAGTTTTGTTGAAATCAATTTACGACTGCTATTTTTAGCAGGTTAGTGTGGGTTGTAATTGGATCTTATCATGATTGCATTAGAGCAATTCCAGTAGGCTCTCTAAACTTTCCAAATTCCAAGAAATTAGGCTATACCCTTATGGTTGAGTGGTATATGTAGTCATGTCTTAGAGTGTGGTGAGTGAAAAGTCTGGAATCTAAGTTGATGGGTCAGCAGTGACCCTTTTAAAATATAACTTAATTTTATTAATATACTAATATTTTATTCTTGAAAAAAAAATAAAAAATAAAA
This sequence comes from Camellia granthamiana, assembly GCA_036172215.1. Classification (NCBI taxonomy): domain Eukaryota; kingdom Viridiplantae; phylum Streptophyta; class Magnoliopsida; order Ericales; family Theaceae; genus Camellia; species Camellia granthamiana. The sequence goes on from CM069913.1 coordinate 123,784,488, forward strand.
ATCCAAGAAACTGTTTTTGTGTTTCTCTCAATTTCTAACGTGTCGTGCAAAAGAATATATGATGTTAAGTTAGTTTGGAGTCAGCATAAAAAGTAGCGTTGTAGATCATGAAAAAAAACATAAATGACCTTTTATTTTATAAAATGTCTTTTTAAAATATATTTTTGCTAGATAAAATAAATATGTGTTGAGATGCTCCGTCTTTGTTTTCAATTTTTTCTAGAAAATACAAAACGCCCTATTTGGCAAATTATTTCAAAAAATAATATAACAATAATAAGAGCGCTCAACCCAGTAGTCTAATTATGAATTTGTTGTCTAAAAGCTCGGGCGCTAAATTATTAGGTCTATAAAGACATTAGTAAGTCTATAAGGACAAGCTTTCCAAAAAATTAATAGCCAGTTTGTTTCTTATCTGTACAATATAAAACTATTCTCTATATTGTGATTCTCTCTCTAAAACCTCTGCGTCTCCTCCCTCCGCGTCTCTTCCAATTCTCAATCTCTTTGATTCTCCTCTAACCTTTCCCCTCAGAGGTTAAGAATATATCTACTATTTATTACTATTATGAAAGTGTAAATAGCATGGTTAATTCTATTTTTACACACTAATTTTATTCAATTCATATATTTAATGAAAATTTTCATTAGTACAATTTTGTCCTAAAATAAAAATACCATAATACTCTCATCTTCTTCTACTTAAACCTTATTTCTAAAACGCCAAAACCATTCTCTATTGTCAGCGCTACCTCTCTCATCCACCATCCCCTCTAGTCGCCTCTTTTTTTTATCCGCTTGCAATCACTTTCCGCCATGAACCATACGCTTCCACAAGTCTGTTAGTACGAATCACTCAATGTTGATTGTAGAAGTCTAGGATGGAGGGAGATGAGCTAAAAGTGGCGATGGTGGTGGCAATGGAGGGTTGAAAGTAGCAGCACCGATAGTAAAAGATGAGTGGATGAATGGGGAAAAAAAATATTAGACTATGTTTGGTATAGTTTTAGAATATGTTTTCAAAAATAAATTAAATAAATTTCTTATTTCAATATGGTTTCAACTTTTTAGGGGAAAAAACATTAAAAAATTAAAAAAATATTTTTTTGATATTTATTTTTGTCAAATTAATTTATATTTTTCTCATAAAAATTTCAAAAAATTGAAACCAACTATTGCCTTAGGGTTTTAAAATTGAAAATGAGGGTAATATTGGAATCTAGAGATGTGTACTGAGAATTTGTATTTTTATAATGTGTGTATTGAGAAAGTGTTCATTAAGTGTGTATACGGAGGGGAATTAGTGTGTGGAAATACAATTATCTAAAGAGTATGTCATGTTTTCTACTTCTTCTTATTTATTTATTTATTTATTTAAATCTCAATTTTACCTCTCAAATGTATTATATTTTTCTAAAAGTAATGAAGAGTCCTATATAAACCAACTATATCTTTATTTTTAGAGTTGAATACTTAAAAACGATATATCTACGTTCTAGAGTCTTATATAAATATAAACAAACGGTTTCCTTTCTTTTGAAAAAAAAAAAAAATTCATATTTTTTTACATTCATGATGATTGAAGAATAAAAAATAATTATTATTTCTTATTTCTTGTGTGTCTACTTCTATATTGATATACATAATATTTATAATTGTCCATCATACATCAAATCACTGTGAATAATTTTGGTTCAATCTTAAAATTGTATGCATTCATTTGCATTTGTTTGAATTTAGACAGAGGAAAGCGCATTTCATAAGTTATCTTCATACACTTTGTTTTTGTTTGAATTATATTTTAGAAACTGTAATATTTTACGTGGTACTTTAATAACTAATGTATGATGCCAAAATTCTAAATAAGAACCACTTTTGTTAATTTTATTTTTAAAATATATTTTTTCAACTTTTTGATTTTTCATATTTTCTCAGTTTTGGTGATTAAAGATATTGAAATTTCTTCATATTTTATATTTAAATTATACTTTTATATGAAAATCTAATATATAATAATTTGAATAGAATTAAAAAAGTAAAATATAGGTAAAAAGATTTATAAATTCAAAAATGTACTGATTTATTATTATTATTATTTGATATTAATAATTTTTTTTTTGGGGAAAAGAATACACAACAAATGATTTTCTAACTGTATTTAGATTAAGTGAATCTAAATCTAAAAGTAAAATTAAAAATTAAAAAATATTTTAAATTAAGTGGATCTAAAAAGAAAATAAAAGGGTTATTAAAAAAAGAGTGTCAAAGACAAAAAAAATGAAAAATAAAAAATTCAAAACAAAATTTTGAAAAAACAAACCAAACCAAACACTACAAACTTCTCTCTCTCTTTTTATTTTATTTATTTATTTAAATCTTTCTTCACCAATCTCTAATTTTACATAAATTATTCACAAATTCCTTTAAATTTTTATGTGAATTTAATAATTTAATTAAAAAATAGTGTATGCACACAAAAAGGTAACACTAAACATCTACATTATGACCAACTATTTAATTATGAATAATTAACCTTTCATAGTTACCTGTATTATATTGTTACAAAAGATTTCACATATTACTTTTTGTGATATCTTATATATGTCAATGCTTATATGTATAAACATATAAAAAAATATAAATATAAATTTATATATGTTACTATATTAATACATTATCAATCTATAATGTTATATTACCATCGGATATTTGAATTTTATAACATGTATCGCTTTAGTAATATAATTATATTTCTTGGAAAAAAAATTACGAAATTGTGTATTGTGTATTGTTCTCTTATCAACTTATGTTCAATACATATATACATACATGTCATACAAATAAGTATCCACAATAAACACTTTCAATAACAAACTAAGACTTTGGAAAACACTTCTATCATGACAATAATTGTATTTTTTTTCCTTCACAGAAAAAATCACATTATTAAGGGAAAATATATTTTGATAACAATATGATATTTTCTCAAACTCTTACTCATCAAAATATTTTTATTACAATGAGTTATAATGGTGAGTAAGAAGAAAAATAAGAAGATGATGAAACAAAAATTACAGAAAATCTATTGCAACATGCTCTCTAAGCAAAATTAGACGTGCTGAAACAGAAATTGCCCTATCTGTTGTGAAGTTCAAGAAAAACAATATACCTGATGCACACATTTTAGTCAAATTACAAGAAAAAAGTCAAATGATGTCACACATTATTGCAGCAACTCAATAATACAAAAAATAAGTACATCAAATAAAAAGTTTCAATCAATTTTTGTTATATGTTGATTACTTAGAGATGCCATAATAAATTATATAACTTGATAGTTTCATGAAAGTGACTCTGCAAATACTTATACGTATGAATCTATAAACATCGTGAGAATAATTATAAAATTCCTATATTGATCGAAATATTAAGTTACAATATCATTCAATTTTCTTAAAAAAATTATTCCACATTTTCTACACAAATGAAAATGTACTAATAACTAGTGTTATATTTTTCATCATGCAAGATATTCGTGACACAAGAAACGAAACTCAACAATTCTTGATGTATAAAAATATATTACATATTGATATTAATGTATGTTTACACTAATAGTATGCAAATAATATGCAATAGTGAGTTTAATGAATTTGTATTATAATATGAACTATTAAATACAATTATGTAATTGTAATTAATTTCATACATTTAATTGTATTACATGTACGGATTATGAAATTGTGAAGTGTGAAGTTGATAGAAAAAGATTTGTGTAATACTATATATTTAAAGGACCTACTTGTTTATTATTTAAGATAAGATTGTGATCTTAACAATTTAGTTATAAATTAATGTTTATATTTATAAAATTTCTCATTTATCATTTAAATTATTTAGCTGAGTATGTATTCATTTCTTAGTTGTATTTTGGATACAAACTAATTTATCTATACAAGTCTCCATACTTTGTATACATATCACATATCAATTTAAGAGACACGCATAATTACAGTATTAACAGTTGATGAAAAATCACATGTCACGTGCAACGCACGTGTCCAACCACTAGTATATATATATGTATGTAACTTGCAATTAGGACTAGACGAAGACGTTGAGGAGATGATTATCAACCTAGAACCACCATCGCCCAAATCCACAGCAGCTGTAGCAAAACAACACAGCAAGCAGAAATCAAGGGTCTTCTCTCGGATGAACTTCATGGCCGAAGAACCAGTAGGATCTAAGAGGCGAAAGCTCTCTTCTGAGGCCATTAATGGCTATCGTGAACCTTACAAGAAGTCAGCGTCGGTGTCAAAAAAGGATGGTGGTGTAGATTGTGAATTGAGTGATAAGGATTAGTATTTCAAGAGAAGGTCCTCGAGGTACGAGTCGTCGGCGTTGTCGTCAGAGGTGGAAAAATGAAAGGAAGATGGGAGGCGCTTGAGAGGGTCGTGAGAGAGAAAATGAGATTGAAGAAGAGATGATCGAGATCGCGGTGGTGGTTACAGCAACCACAGATAGGGTGTATAAAAGAGTCGAATTGCTCTGTTTTTTAGCCAGAGTTGCTCTATCTCTCTCTCAGAGTGAACCGGGGCCTCTACTCCCGATAGATTAGAAATTCGTCGAAATTGGGCCCTGCCGAGGAATGACAGGCGAAGAACAGACACCACCACCGCTTCCTTTGTTGTTTCATCATCTTCTTTGTTTTTGTTTTATTTTATTTTATTTTTTTTTTGTTTTTTTCTCTTTGAATAGATAGATTCAACTTGGACATAAAATTTGTACAGATAAAAATTTGAAAAAAAAATTTGTACCGATAAAATTTAAACAGATAGGTTCAAACAATTGAACAGATAAAAAAATTAAACAGATAGTTTAACAAAAAAAATTCAACAGATAGGTGTTAATGGACTTTTGACCAACAAATTTCCTTATGGCCTCAATAGTTTCACCATTGTCTTTAAAGATTTATAGGAGTGGTAATATAGATTTATCACCAATTTTTTCTACTACTAATAATAATAATAATAATATTAAAGCAGCCACATAATTAACTTGCAAATCGGATTAAATTTTCTCTTGCGTTCAGATTTCATAGATCATTAATTAACTATTATTTTTTTTCAATATAAATTCTAATCACTAAGAAAAATTAGTTGTTCATTTTACATTTTGTAAATAAGTTTAAATGAGTTGGGTTAAACTAAATACATGTCAGACAAATCTATTTTATTAAACTTTGTTTCCAATGAATGCAAATTTTCTTTTCAAAAATAAATTTTACACAATTATATCACATATTTAGTTATGTATTTTGAAAAAAAGGGGTAAATTACACTTATCTCCCTTAGGATTTGAAAAAAATATAATTAGTCTAAGACTTTTGACATAATTACATTGATCTCAGATAAAGTTTTAATTCAAAACAATTACACATTTTTTCATCAATAATTTGTTAGTCCCATAAATGAAAAATAATATTGTCATACTGGTTTTACTAAAACGTATACTCAACTTTGTTTATTTTAGTGTCTACTTATTATTTGTATTATTTTTAGTTGTTTTAACCTTATTAGAAGGGAAACCAATATAATTATGTCAAAAGGTATAGAGCTCTCGCTATATTTTTCTCAAACTTTAAGAAAGGTAAGTACAATTTACAAAAAAAAATAAAAATAAAATAAAAACCTTTGAACCTCATGATCAGTGAAAACATCATTCTTATTTATACAAAGGTCAAGTTGTTATGGTTTATGCCAAATGAAAACAAAAAAAATAAATATATATATATAAAGCATGATGGTACATATTTATATATATATACGCATACATTTTGTCTACAATATATATGTATAAAATATATTTTTGGGTTTTGTACGAGTACGAAATAATTTTCACTCGTATAATCCTGTTGATCAAGCTTGCGTCCCTTCAAACGTCGTCGTAACACCTGAAATCACAAACGTGAGCTGGTCGGCGGGTGTGTGCCGAAAACCCCTCCGATGTCTAAGTTAGCAAATAGACTTAAGAGGTAAAAACTCTATGAATTCGGGAATAGTAATTGCAATACCTGAGATTAGGGTTTGGTAGTAATTGTAATACTTGAGATTAGAGTTTGGTTTGAGCTTTTGTAAGTTTTGCATGGCACAATTCTAGTAGGATTCTAACTCTCCTTTGTAGAGTCCTCGTAGTAATCATATTCCTAAAGGATAATGCTTATCCATTAATACCCTCCTCACTGCAAGCCAAGTGAGATGGCATAACTCTTTGTAAGGCTTCCTACCGATTAGCCGAGCTAACTTTGTTCTGTCCACCACTAACTTAGCCGTGTAACACACAATGCTTTGTAATATTTGCACGGCGTGCCACCATGCGGACACTACATGGCTCTTTTTCTAGCTCGGTTGAAGCTTCATTCTCAGTTTCGTTTGACCGCCTTCCCTTGAAGTGCAGTCAAAGCGTTAACCGCCTCTAGGAAGTAGCTAGGTCTAAGAATATGGGCATTTATTAGTTTGGTCAAACATCTTTAATCGGCCTAGCCTTTGCTCGGCCCAAAACCAGGCTATCTCTAAGACATAGCTCGGCCCATCACACGGTCCAAGCCTTAAAGCCACTTCCATCTAGCTCGGCCCAATTTGGCTACAAAAATTACCCTCTCAGGATTATAGAATATTTTTTGAGACTTAATAGAATAGTAGTTTTATATATAGGATTTTCTATTAGAAACTGTTTGATATAGTCAATTTGAAATTAATATTAATCAAACTAGAACTAGGCATAGGGTTGTTCGACCCCTGAAGACTGTCCAACTCAAATCACCCGCACCTATTTGGGCAGTTTCGCATAATTGTTAAGGTTGGATGCGGGTTAGGATTTTCCTGTTTTGCTAGTTGCGGGTGGGTCGCGAGTTTTACCTGGACCTGCACTCACCCGCCCGCATATGTGCACATTGTTTAGCTTATACATTTTCTGCAAAGTGAATGTGAGTCAATTGAATAATTAAAGTCTAAAATAATATTATGGGGAGAAAAGTCTCAAAAAGAATAATTAAAAAATGGGAAAAAACAAACGAAAAAATAAAATTTTAAAGGAAAAATCCAATACGCAAACCGCCTATACATTTGCAAACCCTATACATACAAACCGCAATCTGCACTGCAGGCAGTTGTGGGTTCAATTTTTCTCAAAACGATGATATGTGAGAGGGTCCAAACCGCAAACTAAACCATCAAAAATCGATCCGTAAGCACCCCTAAATCAAACTAATATCTGAAGCCTAGTAATAAGTTTAGAGCAAGAAAGAAACCAAGAATAACTGATATTGATGGAAAAATAAACGTTGGAAATTACAAAGCACTCTTGATATATATATATATAGATAAATAGATAGATATAGCAACCAAGGCAATCCATAGCAATTCTGGGTTGAGGAGGCCATGAAGAAATGGGACAACTACTATACTATACTATTGTATTGTATTGTATTGTATTCTATTCTATTCTTTTATTGAGAGAGATAGTTTGACAGATTGTGAACAAATTTATTTTTAGAGCAAATTTCATTTTTATCCCTATACTTTCAGACGATTTTCAATGACACCCCCAGACTTCGAGTAATTTCAATTTTACTCCCAATGTTTTTGAAATTGTATCAATTTTGCCCTTGCCGTCAAATTTGAAACGAAAAAAGTTGAAAAAATTGTATTTTGGCCCCAAATTTTAAATGATAAATGCAAACCTACCCTCTCCTACCCAAACTCACCATCTCTCCTCTCTATACCTGTCACGACCCAAACCCGCCCCTGTAGGTTTAGCATCGTAACCGGCCAGTAACCCGTGGATTACCAAAGGCCTCTTAACAGATAAGCACATAATAAGGGGTTGCGGAAGCAATTATACAAAATAGACAAGGTCCAATGAGCTGTGGTAACATACATGGGACAGGATATTTCAAAACTTATATATATACATAAGCATGACGGTCAAAGGATATCATAATTACAAAACATTTACACGAGTGTAATATCCAGGACCCAATTGTACAAAACAGATAGAAACTAACATACGCACAAAAATAGCCATAACTAGACTTCAATCGGAACCTCCTTGGGAGGCACAATGGTTGGCTGACAAAAATAGACAAGAAGGCCGTCAACTCTAGCCCTGATCACGCGCCGGCTTATCTACATACATAATATAAACTGTGAGCGAAAGCTCAGTGAACAATAACAGAGTAAAGGGGTTTCAATGAATGAGTCCGTACATATTCAGAAATCATATTCAGTTTCGCATCAAATTCATAATTTGTCCAGATCATATACAGAAATCATGAGGTATGCTTAAGTATATGTGATACATCCCTTAGCATTGATAGAGCAGATACAGACACGTGAGGGTTACGAATAACCAGTTCTATAAAGGAATCTCCAGATTCAGGTAACAGAGAATAAATACGCTGAGCCCCATGATGGAGCCTCCGGTACGGGTAACAGAGTGCAGATAGATTAAGTTCCATGATGAAACCTCCGATACCGGGTAACAACTAACAGATATCACATGATGCTAAGGATGTCACGAATATATATCAGAAATTGGACAATCATTCATTGTACAGAACATATCATTTCAGAAAACAGATCTTAATTCATCACACAGAAAATAAGTAAAGTTGAACATAGCTTTACTATGTTATTACTCACAGTTGGCCTTGAGACAGATAGACGGAGCAGATTGGTCAAACGGTACATAACACATAACAGACACACACTTAAAACACACTTTCTAATTGTACATAACTTATTTCGTTGGCTTTTAGTGTGTTTCTACCCTTTAATTCTCATTATGGAATCTTAAACATGGCCTAGGAATGCCTAGGATGGAATGAGGATGCAAGAATGCATTGGAAAATATTTCTTGAAACTTGCTGAAAATAAGGTCTACGCTTGAGCGTGGCTTTCCCCGCTCGAGCGGACATGCAAACAATGAGGCTTCGCTCGAGCGTGACTTTCCCCGCTTGAGCGGACTGTAAACTCTTGAAAAAAAGTACTGGATGCATGATTTTCACACTCGACGGACACTCGACCCCCGCTCGAGCGTGAATTCCCTCGCTCGAGCGGACTGCAGAACACACAAACTTCTGGGTATATGCATTTCACGCTCGAGCGTAAACATCGACGCTTGAGCGGAAGTGCATGTACTCAGAGTGCACGCTCAAGCGTGAAGTTCCCCGCTCGAGCGTGGATCAATTTTTCTGGAATTTCCAGATTGATCACTAAGCTCAAATTCAACCCTTTAAACATCCAAAACTCATTTTTCGGGGCCAAAACTTGAGGAAACACATAATAACTCATAAAACAACATGTATTAAAAATCATTTCAAGAAATCATGGCCCAAAAGTATGCCAATTGTACAAAATTCAATTTGGAATTCAAAGTTAATTCAAGAACATAACATGTATGTACATTTTTCAGCTAAGGCTCTCCAAAACATGATCAAATGCTACTAAATAACATGAAACTCATTGTTTTTCCAAAATTAGAGTGAAATCAACACATGCATGAAGGAATTCTTGAAAACCAATCTTCAAAATGCCATGAAACATGCATGCATGCATGGATTGATTTACTTCCCTACTCCTTAAGCTTGATTCTCATATCTTATAGCTCAATTTACTTGAATTCAACACAACTTCAAGGCTTAAGGCTTGGTTCCATACCTTAGATGATCTATTGGGCTTTAGGTACTAGAATCTTGAACAAGATGAGCAAGGCTTCAAATTTCTTCTAGCAATTCTTTCATTGAATTCAATTCTTGAACTAGGACCCAAAGCCCTCAATTCTCCCTCTCTCTCACGTTGGGCATCAAGGAAATGGAAGAGTGAAATGGAAAGGCAACTTAGTGGGGTCAAAATGGCCCTAATTAGGCTTAAACCAAAAATGTGCTTAATAGGGTTAATTAGTGGGCATTAATTTAATCTAATTTAATCGTTCCAAATTGAATTTCAATTAAACCTACCATAAAATTCTATAAATCCTAACTAGCACATAACTAGAGTCAATTTCTGATTCGGACGCCGATAAGGCTTTCAATTCGCAAACCGAAACTAAAACGTGAATAGATCTTTCTACGCCTAATAGATATAGACACAAACAATGCAACACACACATGCATTTTAATTCAAAATTCACCTTAATTGCTAATTAGGCATAATCAACCTCTGATTAACGTTAATCAGAGGTTGGGGTTGTTACAACACCTCTACAACTCTGTTGGCCACCACTGGCGATGGCGACGGCTAGGCCTCCTCCTCCCTCTACCATTGTAGCTTTTATGGACTGAAGGTGAGAGCTGTCCAGGTCCATTAGATCTCTTTATCAGTAACCATAGAGTGAATTTGAATCGCAAATTAACTTCCCAAATAACTAATGAGTTAGACACAAAACCCAAACAAATACAAAAGAGTGATATAGAGAGAAATACACAAGTAAAACAAGGTTGTAATGTTTACTTTAAAGGTTTAAGCTAATGCGCAAACTCAAAAGGCATATCTTTAGCCTTCCAGAGCCAATAGAGAAAAAATGGTGTTGGTATTGTTGTTGGTGTTGTTTGTGATAACCCTGTTCCGTATTATGCTAATGAGTCTTAATTCTGATTGTGATTATGTGTTTAATATGATTTGGTGTGCTATTTGTATGAATATATGTGGTTTTGAATTTCTATCTGTTCACTGTAGGAAAATCTGTTTGACTTTCTGTTTTGGAAATTAAATTGAAGGCCTTATCGGCCACAAAACCTGAAATTGACTACGCCATTGTGATTGGCATAATTTTTAGAACCTACGGTGAAATTTAATTGAAAATTGATTCGGATCAGATTAATTAGATTAAATTAATGATATAGTGCCCAATTATTTAATATTGATAATTGTAATTAAGGGAACTTATATAAGTAGAGCACTATACACTCAATTCTCTCCTTTAGCTTCAATTTGGCTGAATTTAGCTCTCTAGGAGTGAGAGACCCGAAATTAGAGAGAGAGAGAGGGGAGACAATCTAAGGTTTGATCAAGAAGCTTGGAAATCTTGAAGATTACTCAAGAATTTGCTATAGATTGGAAGAATTAAACCTCTAGGTGAGCAATTAAGCATGAATTCATGAGTATAAATTTGTAAATTTGTGTATTCAAGCTAGTTGGGTAATCAAGAGCAAGAATTGAAATGAAATTGAAGTTGATGTGTTCATGCATGCATAGAATTACTATGAATTGCCATGAATTTGCATAATCTAACATGTAGCATGCCAATTATGCAAGATTGGGAGTTTGATCATGCATGTAAGCATGGTTTTGTTGAGTTTCATGAGAATGGACACCATTTGCATAATTTGAAATGGAATTGAAGTCAAAAATTGGCATGCATGTTTCAATGTTGGAGGTATGGAGATTATATGAAGTTTGGATGCATGAGCCTTGATTATACCAAGAAATGTTGATTAACTTTGAAGAATTGGACCATGATTTTGAATGATTGGCCTCATGTTGTTTACGTCCATGTGCTATATATTGTATTTGCATGTTTTGAAACCAGAATTGTGGGTTGAGAACCCTTGAAGGTCGAATTTGAGATCAAGAACAAGTTCTGGAAAACCCAGAATTCTTGACGTCCGCTCGAGCGGGGGAACCGCCGCTCGAGCGTAAAATACGAGCTCCTAGAATATTTTGCAGACATGATGTCTGCTCGAGCGGGGAAGTTCATGCTTGAGCGGGGAGCTATGTAGAATGACCTTCAGCTCGAGCGTCCGAGTTCACGCTCGAGCGTAAAAACGAGGCAACCAGAACTTTTGCAGACCTAATGGGTCCGGTCGAGTGGGGAAGTCCACGCTCGAGCGGAGACCCCTGTTTCAGAAATTTTGTAAAGATGTTACGTGTTTCGTTTTCCGTTCTCTTTCACTTTTAAGTACTCTTAGGCATGCATTGAGCATTATGAATGAATTAAAAGAATAAGAAAGAAGCCTAAAGAGGAATATGTGAATTAAGAACGAATTGGATTGTTTGTGACCCATTGTGCTCATTGAATGTGTAGAGTCGAGCTCTAGGGCAAATCATCCAGCCGATCACTGTGAGTAATATTTTAATAAAGATATCTGAAATATGCTATTTGTCCAATTGCTTATCTTCCTATAAGTCTGTTAATTTGAATTATGGACAAATGTTGCTATGCCTAAAGAATGAAAGAATGAATGGGCCAGAGGCCAGTTTGAGATGAATGAAAGAATGATTGGGCCAAAGGCCAGTTTGACATGAACGAAAGAATGAATGGGCTAGAGGCCAGTTTGACATGAATGAAAGAATGATTGGGCCAAAGACCAGTTTGACATGAACGAAAGAATGAATGGGCCAGAGGCCAGTTTGACATGAATGAAAGAATGAATGGGCCAGAGGCTAGTCCGACATGAATGATAGAATGAATGGGCCAAAGGCCAGTCCGCAAGAGTGAAAGAATAAATGGGCCAAGGGCCGTTTGACATGAATGGTTTGGGCCCGAGGTCGTCTGATGTGTTTGGAACTGTAGTCACCTGCCCTATGTATATCTATATATATTAGATAGAATATGAATTGGGCCCAAGGCCGTTTGTCGTATATTGTTCTAGTGTATCTTTTTATTCGATATTATTCACTGGGCTTTCGCTCACGCTCATTCATGTGTCTGTAGGTGAGCCAGGGGAGGTTCAAACCCAGCCTCAGTGAAGTTTGTGTGGAACAATCAAGGTTTTGAAGAGTCAGCCATACGTCTCATGCACGAGACTTGTCTTCGCCCTTTTGCTATTTTGCTATTTTGCTATATTTTGTCATGTTGGCGAGGACTTTGGATTACAGTTGTATATAGTTTTGATCGGCTGACCTAGACTTGAATGATCCTGTATGTACAGAACTTTGTGTTAGTACATATTTTGATGTGAGTTATTAACATGTATATGTTTGGATTGTTATGATGTGCCATGTAAGTACAGCTCTATGGATAAAGTTTTAAAATTTGCTTCTATTTGGCCCCTTTACTCTGATGAGTCATGTCTGGTTTGGTTTGAGGTCGTAGGTAATCTCAGGATTACTGGCCGGTTATGTCCTTAACCCATGGGGAGGGGGTTTAGGTCGTGACATTGTTCTTATTGGAACCCTCTCTCTTCCCAATTGAAGAAGGCTTACTCAAAGCGTTAATTGGACTCACAAATGCTCATCCCCAACTCTAACTCATCCCATGAGAAAGATGCCTCACCGTCACCGGTGTTTTCGCCGCTGCTGCCACCACTACCGCCGTTGCTGCCACCACTACCGCCGCTGCTGCCACTCATATGATTATTGTCTTCAATTGGAGAAGAAATCTAGTGAGAAGATGAAGAAGTGATCATGAACCCACTAAAAATCCCACCACATTTGACTTTCTCTTTCATACAATCCTGTCCACCACCACGGTAGTGGAGACGGGTGACCGTAGGCTTGCATTCCTTCTGATACTCGACTTACCTGAGAGTACAATCCCCAAGCCCAGTTAAGATTTGCTCGAAGAAGTCCTCGGAAAAGCTCATGTTTTCACACCCAATAGATCTAGATTTGGAAGCTTTCCGATCAAACGTAGCTTGATATGGGCTCTTATTCTTCTCCACTACCATAAACTCATCTCTCTTCTTCGCCGATCTATGAGAGCAAGATCCATTTGAAGAAGCCTCTACTGTTGAAGATGATGCGTAGCAAATATCTTTACAAGCATATGAAGAACTCTATCTGTAATCCACAATATACATATATTAGGGGTGAGCAGCGGATATACCGATCTGCCAAAATCGACTGAACCGAACTGCCGCATTTTGGACGGATGTGTGATGACGAGTGGACGGTTACGGATTGATTTTCTCTAATCCGCCAATCTGGCGGACGAATGGCGGATTTGAGATTCGTTTGGCCACAACCGAACCGCCAAACCGCGAGCACCCCTAGTAATTTATAAGATTTTGTGTTTTCAGTTTGTTTAAATATTCTGATTGTGTTTTCAATTAAAAAAGAGTTTAAATATTCTGTTGAAAAAAAGTTTTCAACTTGAATATCTTTTTTGAATTGAAAAAATAAACGTATTATTTATCTATATTTTTTGATTTTTAAATCTATCTCTAAAAATAATAAATAGAAAATATGATATATGCTGGTTGGTTTTTGTTTTCAAAAACAGATATAGATGTAACAATACGGAGACATACAATCTTTACTACTGCTCTGTTCATGGTTTTGATGGTTTGAATTGTTTTTATATTTTAAGAACCACAGATTGTAATACTTTATATGGATGAGACATGCTGTGATTGTAGTATGTAGATGAGGCATGCAGTGATTGTGATATTCTAAAGTTTCAAACTTTCTTACTTTGGATGAGGCATGTAGTGATTGTAATATTTTTTTAAGTCATTAACTGTAATGCTTTTTTTTTTTTTTTTTTTTTTTTTGGGGAAGTGCACAAGTTGAATTATGTTGAAAATTTGTAAAATTTTAAACCGCCAAACCGATTCGCATCCATTCGCCAAACCGCCAATCTGCTCAATCCACATCCGCTGGATTAGCAGACGGATGTGGATTGATTTTCTCGAATCTGCCAATTTGGCGGACGGATGGTGGATTAGAGGTTTCGTGGCTGCAATCGACCCGCGCCCACCCCTAACATACATATATATAAATATGTGTGTGTATATATAAAGAGAGAGAGAGAGAGAGAGAGAGAGAGAGAGAGAGAGAGAGAGAGGCTTACACTTGTGTTATTGAAATGTGTTTTGTATTCAAAAGATGGTGATGATCTTGTTGTGAAAAAAGAAAGAGTGATGTAGAATAGAGGGTGGTGAAATTGGGTCTAGGTGGTCTAGGGAGGGTATGAATGAGGGCCAGACAGCTCTCATCTTCAGTCCATAAATGCTGTAGTGGTAGAGGGAGGATGATGGTTAGCCACCGCCACTGGCGGTGGTGGTCGGTAGAATTGTAGAGGTGCAGAAAGAAGATAGGTTGAGTTTGGGTAGGAGGGGGTGGGTTTGTATCTATTATTTGAAATTTGGGGCCAAAATGTGACGACAGGACAAAATTGATATGATTTCAAAAAATTTTGAGATAAAATTGAAATTATTCGAAGTTTGGTGGTGTCATTAAAAATCATGTGAAAGTATAGGGGTACAAATGAAATTTGCTCTTAGTTTTAAGAACAGTCGTGCTAGAGGCCTCGAATCATGTTTTTTTTTTTTGGTTTGGTTTGGTTTGGTTTGGTTTGGTTTTGGAAGGATGGTTATGTGTAGGGGTGTGTTAAAAAACTAAACATCCCGCACCGACTCAGCCTGTGTGATTTGATAAGATGAGTGAGTTGGGTTGGACTGGTTTGGTGATAAAATTGACTGATCAGTTAGGCTGCTGGTTAAAATTTGTTAATTCTATACAGTTTTCTACTAGTCCTTACTATATTTTTATTTCAATTTTTCTGATTTGAAATAAAAATATAGTAGAGACTCGTAGAAAATTGTATGGAATTAACAAATTTTAACTAGCAGTCTAACTGATCAGTCAATTTTATTACCCAATCAGGCTAACCCAACTCACTCACCTTATCAAACTATACAGACTGAATCTGTGCGAGGTGTTTAATTTTTTAACACACCCCTACACATAATCATCCTTAAAAAAAAAAAAAAATCAAACCAAGCCCTCAAAAAAAGAAAAATTTCGAAACATTCGAAAAATTTCGATGCCTTAAGCATTTTGCTTTTAAGAAACCTTTCTAACTTGTTTGGTTTGAGTTTCGGAGATGAATTTTAGAAAAAAATTTCTCAAAAATTGTTTGGTTTGAGTTTTTCTCAAAAAAATTTCCAAAATTACTTTCTCTCTCCTACACATCAATCAATCACTTTTTCTCTCTCCTCTCTCATTGTCAATCACTTTTTCTCTCATACACATTTACTCAATTCTTCTAAAATATCAAATCATCTCAAACTCCCACAAAAAATTTCTCTCTCAAAATATACAACCAAACAAATTAAAAAAATTTCTAAAACAACTCTCCTAAATTTTTTTTTAAAAATAACTCTCCCAAAAACAAACCAAACAAGCCCAGATGGTTTCTGCAAGGGCAGCACTACTTGAGAGAACATTACGCGTTTTCTTTCAGACTTTTTTTTATTTTTTATTTATTATTATTATTATTAGTAATATTTGCCTTTGGAACAATAAGTAGTAGTAGTAGAAGAACATTATTCCATGGTACACAATCATACCTGAATCTGTGTCACATTTTTAAATAGTGTCAACTTTAGCGTATTTATCGGCGTGGACCCATCCTTACTTGGGTTGTCTTCAACTTGGCAAATTTGGCCAATTATGTCTCATTCACATGCTTTCTTCTTATTAATTTATTTAATTAGATTGAAGGTTGCTATTACTGGAACCCACCAATTTTTTCTCCTTTGCATCTTTACTTCTTCTTCCCTTTTTTTTTTTTTTTTTTTTAAAATTTTTTTAATAAATAAATAAATTATACTAACCTCCACTAAAATTTTAAAAAATACAATAAATTTTATAATTTTAATATAATTATACTGACATCTCTTTTAGTATATGATTAAATAAATCGAAACTAATATAAATGATATGAAACCATAAAGATAAATAAATCAAATATATATTTTCATGTAAAAAAGATAATAATATCATATATTTCCATTTATATAATTAGTAAATTATTAATGAAAATGGGATTAAATATTATATATGTGAATTAAAATTTTAAAGGAGTTCAATATAACTATACCAAAACTATGGATTTATTATATTTTCTTTAAACATTAAGGATGGTCAATGTAATTTACTTTTAAAAAAAATTTATTGTTACAATTCTATCTTATCATAAAATTTTATTTCTACTCTTACCCCTAACTAATCCTAGACTCTCACCACCCAGCCACCACCATCACCATTATCATTAGTTCCCATCCCTCGGTCTCATTCCACCCTAGCCCCTTTCTGCCGTCTCTTGCTCATTCTCAATTTTGTCCACTTCGCTTTAGCACCTCCTTAGCTTTGACCGTTATCTCTAGCCACTAGCCTATCTTAGTCTATCTCTCCTCTTCAGCGACCCCCACATCTTTAGTTCTTTCACAGTCACTACCCTCCACCCTCGTAATTGCCTTACCTTTTGGTGCCATTCCATCCCTCCATCACTCTTCGACGTCCCTAAGATTTTAGTTTTCGAATCTTTTTTGAATTGATTTTTCGCTTTGATGTCAGTTAGGGTTTTATTTATTTATTTTATATAGATTGTAGTGGTGATGGATGGCAGTAGAGGTGAGATAACGAAGGTTTTGGATTCATGGCATCAATTCATCAATGATGGCTAGGCGGTGGAGTCTTGGTGGCTGAATGATGGTAGTGAATGGTACTACATTAAAAGATGATTGAAAGAGAGGAGACTCTGAGAAATAATGGATGAGGAGATGTGCTTTTGGTATATGCAAATAAATTGTTTGGTGAAATGTTTCAAAGAAACAAAATGAGTTGTTGAGAAGAAAGAGGGTATATTTGATATTTTTGTCATTTTATGTCTTCCGTTGATGACGAAGTTAAGTTTTGAGACTTATCAAGGGAGGTTGGCGTCATTTGTTCATAATCGTGGGGCCAGCTATAATAATATCTAAGAAAGGTTTGTGTAATTTGTCAAATATATATATATATATATATCTCTTAACAAAGTCTTGTTTAGGGAGTAACTAAAATAATTAAAAAATTCTGACAAATTATTACAATATATTTTTTATATTTTTACATATTTTTTTTATAAAAAATTAAAAAAATAATTTTCATACGAGCACTTAATGTTTGTAGTGGCTACTAATATCAACCAAAAGTCGACAACGTCGTCCGAATGGCACCAACAAATTTTTTTTAGCGCAATCACCGCTGCCAAATTTCAGTCAATCAAGCTTTATAATTATTCTACCACGAAAAAAAAAAACACTTTACAATAAGTCACTTGTATTATAGGAGTTAGGTTTCAAATTATTGAGTTGAGTTATCTTGCGAAAGAGTAATGTTTGAAATTATGAAAAAAATATTATGAAGATAATTATGAAAGATTTTTTATTTTTAAATTATACATATAATAAAAATTACATTTTAATAAAAGGATAAAAAATTTTATGATGTATTTCATGATTTTTTTTTTTTCATGATTCTTAATATTATTTTTTAAGAAAATTTTATGACATACACTCTTTGAATGGTGTATACATAGTATGTTTCTACTTTGGACATCATATTTAATTTGGTTCAGTTTTGTTTTGGTAAAAAAAAAAAAAAATTCAAATTTATTTCAACATTACAATTTCACAAAGTATAACATTAGTATATTACTCATGCTATGCACGCATATAAATAAATAATTAAAAATTAGTTTTTAAATTAAAATAATAATATAAAATTTATTTAAAATGTGTAGTAAAAATAATTTATAATCAGTTAAATTTTATTAATTTTTATCAAAGTTACACATAATAGAAAGTTTTTATTATGATGTCATTAATTGTGTGTTCTAAGTTTTTAATAAAAAATTGCATGCCATAATTTAATTGGTAAAAATTAAAGAAAAAATTACAAAAGTTATATTTATGATAAAATGTAAATAAATTTCGTTTTATAACTTTTATAGTTTCATAATTTTTATTTACCATATGATAGTAGTAAATTATATTTGTTAATATACTAATTTTTTCTTATTTTGTAAAGCTTAAAAATTTGTGTACTCCAAATTGTAAATTGTCTTATGTCATAACTCTTATATGATTGACTTGTGGTGTTTGGACCAAATATTAGAAGTGACCTAAAAGCTAGTCAATTTAATATTATGCCAATGTGACTTTCACCTAATCATTAAAAATTGTCTTGATCATTTAAAATTGCCTTTATCTTTCGTGATCGGTATGAGCTAATTTGTGACTCTAATATTAGATTAAATATTAAAAATGAGTTTAGAAAATCTAGTTTGAGTCGATTTCCCCCACAACAATTCTTGGTTTAAGCCTAAAAAATCTAATCACTTATATATATTACTCATATTCAAGTCTCTTCATTTTCTTTCCTAAATTTCAATTATTTTCTCTTATTCTTTTTCCTCACTCCAAAACTCTAATCCACCTCATCATCATCAACATCATTGTTTCTTATTGTATTGTTACTTGCAATTAGAAGAAAGTTTGAATAAAATCAAACAATGGATGAGAATAATAATCAAAAATATTTTTTGAAGCAACATATCAAAGAGGAGGTAAGTATTCACATAAATATCTAATACAATTCTTAATTTCTGTGTTTTTCTTAACATAAAAACAAATATTACTGTTTTACATCAATACTATTCGGACTTTTAGATCCGAACAAATTCACGTTGTTCGGACTTTCACTCCCGGACAAAGTGAATTTGTTCATGTTGTAACAAAACAGTCTTGTTCGGCACTGGAAGGCCGAACAAGCTGACTTTGACCCAATTTTCGTTTCGTCATTGTCATACTTTAACTTGGATCAAATGTGCTTCTTCTTCAATAATTGGTAATAAAAAGATTGAGAATATGATGAAGTGGCTGAGACGTGCCTAATAATGGTTGAGAAGAGAAGAGAAAAGAGAGGAGGGAGAGTTTTTTGGAATTGATTTTGTCTAAAAGTTATTATTTAGGTGTACCATAAAATTAAAATATTATATTATTCAAGGATAATTTGTGAAAATTATAAGGTGTATTGAGAGTAAATTATATATTTAAATAATTTAATATGGAGTACTAAGAAATTTAGCGTACTAATTAATTTTTTGGGTGTAAATAGAATCCCCCAAATAAAAGCCTAAGTTAAATGTGGCCCAAGGTAGATGAGGGGTTAGATACATAGCATATCTAAGAGAAGCAAGATACGGTTCAAAACAGATCAGCTAATATAGTAGCAGCCAATCGATCTACATAGATCCAACGATTGAGGGTTGGGGCAAATTGGCCACCACCAAAAGAACCATTGACAAGGGGCAGTACCGTGCGATCAACTTAAATTTGATGATCACCTTTTAGTACAACTTGGCCACTAGGGGTAGACATCGGCTCGCTGGCCGTTTGGCCCAATTGTATTTTTTTAGGATTTGGAAATGTTGTTTTAGCCCATAAGGCTGTGCTAGACCAACATTTTTAACCTGAAATATTAATCGGTTGGACTTGGGATTTATACTTTCAATCCAGTCTGGCCCGACTTGCCATTAAATTAATTAATTATTTACAATTCATTAAAATATATATTTTTGTTGGGATTTAGATTATCTTTGTTGATTTTATTGAAACACACATTTGTGGTGATGTGTAGGGGTGCAACTTGGGTGGGCTCAACCTGAGCAACCCGAACCTAGCCTAAATTTTTTTAGGGGTTGGCCAAGATATTTTCAAGTTCGGTACAGGCTTGGGCAAAAAGTCACAAGTTTGAATTAAATTTGGACGGGTTTGGGCAAAGACATCAAACAATCCGAGCAACCTGAAGCCCGAATTATACATATATAGATATATAAAAATATTAAATATGTATATAAATTATTAGCCATTACATGATATTAAAGTAATTTAGATTCTTAAATCATATTGAATATATATTATATATACAAATAACATAAAATCTTACCTTTTTTTATTATTATTTATTTTCACTCATAAATTGTAAAAACTACTATAGCGGCTTGGGCAGACAACTTTGGGTTACAATTCGAGCTTGGGCGGGCCTGGGCAAATCTCAGCACAACTTGGGCTGGGCTTGAATAACCTCCCAATCCGACCGAACCCGTCCGAGTTGCACCCCTAGTGATGTGTGATTGAATTTATTTAAATAATCCTTCAATTTATACACAAAATCTTTCAATTTATAATGATGTCAATATATTTATTTAAGAAATATAATGTGTGATTGAATTTAATTATGGAATGATTTAATTTTTTTAAACATATAGCCCAATAGGTGGGCTTGGGATTTATAATTATTTTTTGAATCGGGCTTGGGCAGATATAGAGACCCGATGTAGGGTCGGGCTAGACTTGGGTAAACACAAAATCCTTTATTATGTAGTGCCGGCTTGACTCGAACTTGGCCCTGCCTGAAGTTTCTCCATCTCTATATCTGACTAGGGGTGCTTGCGGATCGGGTTGGGTTAGGTGCCCTCTCTTCTGTCATCCGTCCAAACTAATGCAAATTGGAAAAAAATCAATTTGTATCATCAGTTTAGTTAGTGGATATAGATTGAGCATGCCGTGCGGATTGACAGATGGATGCGAATTGATTTGGTAGTTTGGGCTTTACTATTTTACGTTTTTTTTTTTTTTGGAATATTGTCCTTAAATTTGTGATGAATCTCTAAACTTTATATTGGAATGTTGCCCTTAAATTAGATTATTTAATTTGCATTAGTTTGGGTTGGAAGTGCCTTTAGGCATGGGTCATTCGTTAGTATTTTATATTGCAATGAAAAACAATTAATGAATTCAATAAATGTAAAATAAGAGAGAAAGGGACTTGGGTTGCTATTGCACATAATGTGCGGCAACCACTATTGCACGATTTATTGGGCACATTCTGGGGCCCATTTCGATAATTCAAACTGTTAACTTTTTAGAATATATTAAGTAGACCACAACTGCAAAAAAAAAAAAAAAAAAAAAAAAAAAATTGATTAGACATACATATCCCTTTTATCAAATCGTATTTGTATTTAAAAAAGTGAATGATAAGTGCAATTTGAAATATAAAACTAAATACAAATGTGTTTTGACGAAAGGGTTACGAATGTCCGATTAATTTGGTTTTTTGCAGACATATTTTAGTAGATATATTCTAAAAAGTGAATGGTTTGGATCATTAAAATAGACCTTGGAATGAGCCCAATAAGCCAAGCTTCGAGAGGAAGAGATATGTGAAGTGAATGATGGGAGGAAGGTGCTAGAAAGTTGCTTTAGGTGGAAAATTTATTTTGATCCAAGTAAATCTAACCGTATATGAGTTAATCCTAGTCATTCTAACCAATTGTATCTCTAAGGTGGTGTTTGATAAAACTGAAAATTAAAAATTAAAGACTGAAAATTAAGTATTGAAAGCTAAATGTTGAATTTTTAAAGCTAAAAAACTATTTGATAAAAATTTAAGTGCTGAACCAAAAATAAGTTGTTTCATATGTATAAGATCAAATTTGAAATGTATTATTTTCAAATTGTACATTTCAATTTTTATATTGTGATGATGGTGACAGTGGTGGTGGTAGTGGTGGCGGTGGCATCGTGGTGGTGGTAGTAACGGTAGTGTTGATGGTGGCGGTGGTGGTAGGGGTAGTAAAATGATGGTGGTGCTTATGGCAACAATAACAATGGTGACAAAGGTGGTGGTGGTGCTAGTAGTGG
Source organism: Camellia granthamiana (assembly GCA_036172215.1). NCBI lineage: Eukaryota > Viridiplantae > Streptophyta > Magnoliopsida > Ericales > Theaceae > Camellia > Camellia granthamiana. Next base: position 123,806,968 of record CM069913.1, read on the forward strand.
TGGCATGATGGTGGTGATAGCGGCAGCGACAGTAGTGGTTGCTGTGGCATGGTAGTGGCGGCAATGATGACGATGGTAGTGGTGGTGGTGGTGACGGTGGCATGATGGTGGTGGTTGTGGTGACATGATGGTGATGGTGACAGTAGCAATGATGATGGTGGTAGTGGTAGTAATAGCGGTAGCAATAGTGATGGCGGTGGTAATTGTGGTGGTGGTGGCATGATGGTAATGGTGGCGGTGTCGGTGGCATGATGATGATGGTGGTGGTAGTAAGTTTATAATAGTATATATCGATGATTATATTGACTATTTTATAAATTCAGTCAAAATTAAATCAGTTTATTATGACTTAAAATTTTCTTAATTTTTAACCTACATTTTGATAGGCACTTTGTCACGACCCAAACCCGCCCCTATGGGTTTAGCACCGTAACCGGCCAGTAATCCGTGATTACCGAAGGCTTGCTTAACAGTAATAACAGTAATACAGAGTACAGGGGCTAGTGGAAGCCAAATCAGTAAATAAAAGATGTCCAATGAGCTTGACAGTCTGTATACAAAAAGACTTTTCATACATATCCACATAAACAGTACACATATACATACATATACAATTATCCGAGACAGGGATCTAGTCCCTACTAGAACAGTACAGTACAGGTACAATCAGTCTATACAGTGTTACAGAACCAGATACAAAAAGGGGGAAATCTAAAACACCCCAAAAGTCCTAGCTTGAAGGACTTGGAACCTCGCAGTGAGGCACGGTAGTTGGCTTGACAAAACGGGAGCTTAGCCTGATGCTCCTAGCAACGGTTTGGTGCCTGTACACCTACATATATATATATGAGCAGTGAGCTAAAGCCCAGTGAATAACATATGAGTGAAGAGGTTAAGAATGAATGTCCTTTCAGCATTTAAAACAATCATTTGAACAGTATATCAGTTATTCAATTATAGCAGTCATAAGTGGTACACCCAATAGCAAACAGTGCAGTAGGTCTTATCAGACCGAACTGTCAATTGATGACCATCATATCAGTAAACAGTAGTCGTTCCAACATGGGAACCGACAGAGATCTCTGTGACAGTAGCAGTACAGTATAGTAACAGTAAATTGCTATGGATGCCACGAATACAGTTCACAAATAGGACAAACATTCATTCAGTAAGAACTATCATTTCAGAAGGTAGTACAGTTGTTCATTCAGAAAATATTTCAATTGAACATATTTTTACAACATTGTTACTTACAGAGCACTGGGCTATAAGCAGCTAGAGTGTCCTCGGATGCCAACCCTACAGGTACAGAATGAACACACACTAAGCTACACAGTTGGGAAATAATAACTTAATCCTTAATTTGCCTCGGTGTGGTTCTACATCAATAGCCTCCTTAAGATGCCTTAAACATGCCCTAGGAATGCCTAGGATAGAAAAAGGATGCAAATATGTACTTGAAAACACTTTTCAAAAAACAGGGGTCTCGCTCGAGCAGACGGCATGATCTCAGATTGTACGCTCGAGCGTGGAGTTCCTCGCTCGAGCGTGGGTCCAAAATTTGGAAATTCCAGATTTGAACCTCAAGCTCAAATCAACTTTTAATGCATCAAATTTGATCCTTTTGGGCCAATTTTCTGGAAAACACTTTCAAACTCATAATATAACATGTTTCAAAGATCAATTTGAGAAATCGAAGCCCAAAGGTAGTTCAATTAAACACAATTTCATCTAAAACTTCCAGAACATGATCAAACATAACATGCATGTATTTAATTGAAATCAAAGCTTCAACTACAAGCTCAAATGCAAGTTTAAGCTCAAAATCATGGTGAATTCATGGACTATAACCACAATGTGGACTTGCATGCAAGAATCTCATGGAAAACAACCTTAAACTTCATAATATGCACATGTATGCATGATTTCTTACTCAATTCAACATATTAAGCTAATTCATGCCCTTAAACTCTAAATTACCAAGAACCATGCAAGAACCAACTCGAATTCACAATTAAGAAGAGGTTTCTTCTACCTTAGGTCCTCAATTACAAGTATAGAAGCTCAATTATGCAATCAACCTTCAATTTTCCTAAGCCTCCAAGCCAATTTTGTTGAAGTTACTTCCTTCTCTCTAATTCTCTCCTCCTAGTCGGTTTTGTCAAGGAAATGGGCTGAAGAAATGTTGTATCAACATGTATGAAGTGGAGAGGGGTTGCCTAGATAAGTCCACTAGGTAGCAAATGTGAAAATAAGTCCAACTCTTATAATTTATCAATATTTAATCTAATTTAATCATACCAAAACACATTTGAATTAAACTTATCATAAAATCACATAAATTTCAATTAGCATGGAACATTAATTAATTTCAGGTTCGGCCGCCGATAAGGCCTTTAATTTGCAGTTTAAAACACAAAACATGAACGGATAGTTTAGCAGTCAAACAGATAGACACGAAATTAAACTAATACACTCAATCAATCCGTTCAGAATTCCAGCCAATCAGTCAATTAACATGCTTAATCATAGATTATCACTAATCAATGGTATCATCAGTAAACCGTGGTGAGGGTTGTCACACACTTAAACTTTTAAGTGATATCAGTTGTGGTTATCAAACGAGTTTAATTGATTATCACTTAATATATTCAATTTTAAATGCTGAATCAAGTTATCAAACATCCCCTAAAACATTTTTGAAAACTTTTCTATTTTATTTTATAGATATATAATATGTGGTTTCAATTTCCCTCATGTTATTTATAAGCAAATCACCTCTCCTCAAATTGGGTTGTCCCTCTCAATTTCTATCAGGTAGTTATAAGCAAATCACATATCCCAAAAAATAAAAATATCTTTTGAGAAAAATATCCAAAACTTCATTCAAGCTAAAGAGAGTTCAATTCAATTGTTTTCTATATTAATTACGGTTGGATTTGACTATATAATATAAGTCAAAAAAAAAAAAAATCTATATAAAAATGGATTTAATAAAATTGCCACAAATTCATAATATGTAATAAATTTTATTCATTTTTTTAAGGTCATATGCATGCTGATATATATATATATATTTTGATAAAAAAAAAAAAATTCTGAGGAGGCATCATAGCATTCGTGGGTCTTGACTCCGGGATAATCGGTTGTTGGTTAGATTTAACCTAATTCAAAGAAAGGGACTCATTACCTAGGTAAGAGAGGAATGCATCAATCCTCAATATAGGAGGCAAAGTCACGATCATAGTACAACACAGTTAACTTCACCGTTTGAAAAAATGGGCTGCTAATTGTACTCCCAAAAGTCGAGCCCTACTCGACTATGTAGAAGGTGTTGGAACAATCTTCTGTGTAAAATAAATAATGAAACAAATCAAACAAAAATAAAAATAAATTACTTACAGAATTTATTTTACCGAAATGTAAAAGTACAAAAATATCAAGTCGAGTGTGTGACACTCTGTCTTTAAGACATATTCGCCCCGCTTCGATGCTTACGGACTAATGGCATCTATCTCGCAGGATACAACAATCTTTACAAATTATAGTAGCGCTCCAAAAAATTTGTTCGATGAACAAAACCTATGTTCAAAACTCTTTGAATTTTTCCCTAAAATAATATGAAGAATAATTGATGCAAGACAGCAAAAGAAAAACAACAAAATGAATTTTCAGAATTTCAAAGACTATTGGAAATGGCTGTTATTTATAGGCAAATAGAGGCTGTCCGAACAGGTTCAATTTCAAATGAACAGATCTGTTTTCAAACAGAACAAGTGCAAACAGATAACTGCTGGGCAGTTTTTATTTGTTGAAAATTGCTGGCAGATTTGAATCTGTCTGGGCAATTTAAATCTGTTCTGTGTAGAAAATGTATCTGTTCGGGTGTACCAGATTTGAAAAACTGTTTGAACAGTTTAATCTGTTTGGAAAAATTAGATTGGATGAGGTAACATTTGGACAAAATATTAAATTCAATTTTGGCATAAAATTAGAATTTAATTTCATTAAAAATTTCTGGAAAAATTCAAATAAATTTTTGTCCAAAAAATTAATATTAGAACCGACCCGACCCACAACCGTGCCCAGTCTGGCTCTGTTCGGCAGCGCGCATGTGTGGTGGTTTGGGCTAAGGTTCACTTTGTCCATAACTCCTCCCTTCTACAAACTTGGGGTGCCCCTTGGGGCCCAACCCAAGTGTTGCCACCTAGAACTTATATACACACATAGTTCTCTTAAGTTTCCAATGTGGGACAAGCCTTACAAGGAAACCCACAGTTTATTTCTTTAAATGTCCATTCCACGAACTCAAAAACGACGTCAAGTTCTCATTCACTCATAAGTGGTTTTGAAGAACCGTCTTCACCGTGTGACTTGCTATGCGTCAAGGAATACGTCACCTCTTTGGACCCACCCCAAAAGATGTTGGGACCCACTCAAAATTGGGCTCAAAGTTGGCCGAAAATAAGTCTATAAAAAAATCAAATTTTCCAACAATCCCTCACATGAATGGAATTTGACGAAGAGAAAATGCAACAACATGATCTAATTACAGAGAGTACAGAATTTGAGAATATTCTGCAAAGGATAGGTAGTTTTTGGCTTTGAACCTTCCCTTGTGAGACACTATCGGATTTACTAGCTAACCAGTGAATATGATGTTTTGAACTGTTCAGCCATTTGTGTAAACCAAGACAATAGAACTCACACAGTATATCACCAGACACAGTTTAGTTCTCACTATTATGTTCATTTTGGCCTTGAACAACCTGGTCTTTCATGAGTGCTCTAGAGAATTGTAGCACTTCACAAATCTTATAGAGATGGCCCAGTTTACACTCAGGTGATTCTTATGAAGAATATCTTGCCATACTCCACTAGGTTTACCTAGATATAAGAATCATTAAAATTTTACTTAACCTAAACTGCTACAGACATTACTATTTCATTATAGAAATGGATAGGAGTTTGACTCCCCAGTGATCCTTATGAGTCATACACAATTCGGTTGTCCATTTGAACCTAAATCTTGGGATCTCGAGTCAACTAGGTTGGGTTACCGTTGTGGTAACTCTTATTTAATAAGCTTAAGTCCTATTCCCCTCGATGAATTTTCAACTAACTCTCTTGCTAACCCTTTGATTAGTGGATCCGCTATGTTGTCTTTAGACTTCACATATTCAATGAAAATAATTCCATTAGTGAGTAGTTGTCTCGCGGTGTTATGTCAACGACGAATGTGTCGTGACTTACCGTTATACATATGCCTCTGTGCTCTGCCAATTGCTGATTGACTATCACAATGTATGCATATAGCAGGCACCAGTTTTGGCCACATTGGAATATCTTCAAGGAAGTGGCGAAGCCATTTTGCCTCTTTCCCAGCTTTATCTAAAACTATGAATTTTGATTCCATAGTAGACCTAGCAATGCAAGTCTGTTTGAAAGATTTCCAAGAGACAGCCGCACCACCAAGAGTAAAGACATACCCACGGGTGGACTTTGAGTCTCTAGTATCCGATATCCAGTTGCATCACAGTATCCTTCAAGTACTGTTGGATATCTAGTATAATTCAGCCCAATGTTACAAGTAAATCTGAGGTATCTTAGAACCCTTATAATTGCTTTCCAATGTTCTACTCTTGGATTACTCGTATATCTACTTAATTTACTTATTGCATAAGCTATATCCGGGCGAGTGCAGTTCATCAAGTACATTAAACTTCCAATAATTTGGGCATACTCTAATTAAGAAATACTTTCCTGTCCATTCTTAGAAAGAAACAAATTAACATCCACAGGTGATCTAGCAAGATGATCATCATCTTTGCTAAACTTATCAAGTATTTTCTCAATGTAATGTGATTGTGACAAAGCATATCCTTCTGATGTTTTGGTAATTTTCATACCAAGTGTGGGGAGGTGGTTTGGAAATACTCTTCAGATCCTGGGAGACGCTCCTGATCCTCAGCTAGTCACCTGTAAAAGCACCAGCACTCCGGTCGGGGGTGCCGGGGTTAGCACTCCGACGGGCAAGTCAATCTCAATAGTTCAGAAAGCTTGTTCACTAAGTTAAGTGGAGTTATTCTTACATACCTTTCTAAATCTGAAGCTCTTGTATTTATACTCATTCTCTGGACCTCGGGTCCAGAGCCCACTTTTTACTTATTAACCTTTTGTTTATTCCTACATACATCTCCCCGTATATTCGGCGATCTTGATGTATTCGGCATCTTAATTGATTAGCACGGAGCCGAACAGTCTCTGACTTCTGGAATACATCCCTTCTAACTCTCAGACTTATTCGGCTCCCACAATTGCCCTCCAAGCATTTTCTCAACGTATGTTGGTTGGAGTGCTTGGTTTCGAATTTCGAATACTCAGAACCAAAATTTTGGTGGTTGGGCCTACGAAGCACACGTCTAAGTACGCCCACTTTTTGGTTGTCGTACCGACTTCCCGCCTCTTCGTACATACCTATTCATTGTGATTTTAAAGATTGGCGTCCCTTCGGGTTCGCATTCCGTGATACTGGTCGCTGGGTTGCCTTTTGGGTCGTTCTTGCAATTTTATCTCCTCCAATATCTTCTTCATCCTCTGTAAGTTATCCACTTCTTTGCTTCGAGAACTATTCCCAGTTTATTCTTTGGCACATCTGTGTCAACTGAAGGGTATGGCGAAACATTTGAAAGACCTCCTTTCATCGGATCGAATGGCTGGTTTTAGGCGCCATTTTTCTATTCCTGATGACGTCCGTCTGTCACTTCTGGCAGATGGCACCCTTGACATGGAGAGGGAGGACGAAACCACGATCGTCTTTCCTCTCTTGTCAATCGCAGAGGGTGGAGTCCGCTTCCCTCTACACCCATTCCTAAGGGCTGTGCTTCGCCATTGGGATTTAATCCCTTCTCAACCTAACGTGAATTTCTTTAGAATTATAATGGGGATTGTAGCGCTGAATCTTCGTCTTGGAATTAACCTTGGCATTCTGGCTATCCGGCACTGTTATGCCTTGGCTAAGTCTTCCGGTCGGCAAGGGCGTTATTTCCTTAGAGCTAAGGACACCGATCATCAGCTAATCACTATGCTTTCCAGCTCTGGGAAAAGAGTTGATGATGTTATGGTCGTTGTCCAGGGTAACTGGGAATTTGGCGAAGGGGAGGATCGTGTTGACCCCATTCCCAGATGGAGGGGCGAGCCAGGTCGCCGAGTATTTCCTTGTTTGGTTATATGTTCATTTTTATTGTGAAACCTATTCCTTTGAAATCTTGCGGCTTTGTCTTGTGCAGGGAGGGATTTGAAAAAAGTACTATCTTCAACCCATGACGCCGTTCTTTTAGATATTAGGGTTGCTTTCAGGTATTTCGGCCGTCGAAGCCTTCAGAAACAGGGGAGGGCGGCTCACATTCTGCTTTGTTACGAGCCGACATACACTACCTTCTCGGCGGCGGATAACATACCGATTCCGAAGGGCGAAGATTCCCTTACCGCTCTTATTCTGTCCGACTTCAAAAACTTGAGGCAGGTAGGCTTTGAAGGGTCCGATTCGGAGCGAAATGAGGTAGCTGATATTACCGAATCAGATCAATCCAAGACCCACTCTGAGGAGGTATTGGATTCTGTCGATCCTCTGTTTACATCAGGACCAGGGGATCTTCCTTCTGCCGACGTTCTTCAACGCTTAGAGGATCCTCCCGTCATAGACTCCGCGGGTATGGCTGGATTGAGTCTGACAAAGCTTGCCAAAAAGGCGAATGCGGAGAGGTTAGCCGCACGGCGAAGAGCGGAGGGCCTTTCGTCTGAAATACCGCCCGCCACCGAATCTCAACTTCCCCTCCCTGTTGCCGAGTTAGAGTCCTTGGGGGTTGTAGCGGAGAAGGAAAAAGGTCAGAATGCCGAATCTCCGTTGGCCGGGGAGGTCGGCCAAAAAGTTGGGGAAAAGGCAGAGAGACGCTCCGTTGACCTCAAGGCCGGTTCAGACGAACAAGGTGGTAAGCGTCCTCGATTGGAGGGATCTAATGAGGTTGTTCCTTTTGTCATTCGTCCAATGGTAAAGTATATGCCGGTTCCCTTTAACGCTTCGGCGCTTAAAGATCCAGAAGTCGCATTCGGTGTGGCTACGTCTGTGTCGTTGCCGTTTGATATGGAGGCTTTCCGGGTTGAACCAGATCTGAATGTGACAGCATTAGCCGCACAATCGGCACTTCTGGTACGTATTCTGACTTGTCTTGACTTTATCCGCATACTGTTGAGGTTATGTTTTTGGGCTCTTCCTTTGCAGACCGTCGGAAGGATAGCTGATATGGGACGTCGGCATCTCGACGCCGTGAAACAGATTGGCCGCTTACGAAAGCAAGTGGAGAGCCAGAGGAAGAGGGCCGAGGATGCAGTTTTGAGAGCGAACCAGGAAGCTTCTCGGGCCGAGGCCGAGGTAGAGAAGGCCCGCATTGCAGATCAATCCCGAGCGGACGCTGAGAAGAAGGCAGACGCGAGCGAAGCGGCACTGAGATTGTCCCAGAAGGCGGTTGCCAGTCTGGAGGCTGAGTTGGCTGAAATGAAGGCGGCTGCTTCCAAAGTATTCGAAGCCGGGAAAGATGCTGGGCTCGCCGAATATGTGGACCAAGTCGCTCGGTTCGAAAACAGGGGGTTCAAACATGGCTGGCGCAAAGCCCTTGCTGCAGCTGGAGTTTCACTGACTATGCCAGTGCCGTATGAGCAAGTGGATGTCGAGCCGTTGGAGACTGATTTCGAAGGTTGAGCTGGGCATTTGACTGTTAGGATTTGACAAATGTATTAGGATTTCGCAGATGTATTGTTACAATTGTTTTGTTAGACAATTTTGTCTGGGCTTGTAGCTCATTTATTTTGCATATATAAAATGTCATGAGTTGTGCTCAATTTTGCTGGTGAAGAATGATATTAATTAATTTTAAGCCCGGACGATCAGATTAAGGAATCTTCCCTTGCCTTAGGCAGGGCACGAGCCCGCGAAGCCAAATGAGCCGATGGCTCTGAATCGTGGGCTGGCTGAGGCATAAATTACTCGGCGATATCGCTTGAAAACATAGCCGACTAGATTAATGAATCTGCCCTTGCCTTAGTCAGGGCACGAGCCCGGGAAGCCAAATGAGCCGATGGCTCTGAATCGTGGGCTGGCTAAGGCATAAATTACTCGGTGATATCGCTTGAAAACATGGTCGACTAGATCAATGAATCTGCCCTTGCCTTAGTCAGGGCACAAGCCCGTGAAGCCAAATGAGCCGATGGCTCTGAATCGTGGGCTGGCTGAGGTATAAATTACTCGGCGATATCGCTTGAAAACATAGACGGCTAGATTAATGAAGCTGCCCTTGCCCCAGCGGTCTGAGGTTAACCGGCAATAGCGCTTGAAATGTAGCCGACTAGATTAATGAATCTGCCCTTGCCTTAGTCAGGGTATGAGCCCGCGAAGCCAAATGAGCCGATGGCTCCGAATCGTGGGCTGGCTGAGGCATAAATTACTCGGCGATATCGCTTGAAAACATAGCTGACTAGATTAATGAATCTGCCCTTGCCTTAGTCAGGGCACGAGCCCGCGAAGCCAAATGAGCCGATGGCTCTGAATTGTGGGCTGGCTGAGGCATAAATTACTCGGCGATATCGCTTGAAAACATAGCCGGCTAGATTAATGAAGTTGCCCTTGCCCCAGCGGTCTGAGGTTAACCGGCAATAGCGCTCGAAATGTAGCCGACTAGATTAATGAATCTGCCCTTGCCTTAGTCAGGGCACGAGCCTGAGGAACCGAATGAGCCGATGGCTCTGAGTCGTGGGCTGGCTGAGGGGCACCCGACGTTTGGCGCTCAGTCTCTCTGACGTTTCCTCGAGGGAGCTGCATGTACCCCAGAATAAATGGGCGAGTTCATGCCAACAACTTGACTCACTTCCATTCAGGCTTGATCCAAATCTGGCAGGGGCCAACATTGGCTGGGTTTAGAGGTCAAAATGGAACGCGGAAGCGACCCTATTCACACGGGAAAAAGAGCATCCATGGATCGGGAAAAACAACGCCCCCTTAGTCGTCGAAGCAGATCACCCCGAAAGGACGGACAACGGGGAGATTCCCCGTGCCCACGACCGCGAGTTGAGCCTGACGCGGCGCCACGACCGTTGAGTTTTGCGGTTCTCATGAAGAATAGGCCAATGACAGAGGCAGATTCAATAATTAAAGATCCAGATGTGGCAGTCGAGTTCGCTCGGCAGATTTTTCCGCCGGAGGTCCAACAGTCGATGGTCGGGCGTCAAGATTTTGAAGTATTTCGGGATGGCATACATGGGGCTGTCAAGGGACTGTATAGCGCTTATGAAGTCGGGATGCGCCTGCGCGAAGCCCGACGTGAGAGTGAGAAAAACAACGAAAGGAATCGTAGTCTGGAGGCTCGTGCGAAAAAGGCTGAGAGTGAGCTTCGGGAGCTGAAGAGTGTTCGAGCGGCCGAGTCGGTGCTGGCCGGTCAAGCGAAAAGCGTGGGGGAGAGAGCGAAGCGAGAAGCCTCGGGTTATGAAAGAGGATATCAGGAAGGCTTGAAGGCCGGGATCAAGAAGACCAAACCAGACCTAGCTGAGGAAGTCTGCCGATGCGAAAATCGTGGTTTCAAGCATGGCTGGATCAAGGCCCTTCAAACCGTGGAAGCTCTTGGGCAAGTGGGCATAAATTCGGCTTCGCCCCTATATCATCGGCATTACCTGCCGTATCCCGAATTCGAAATTGAGAGAAGCGACGACGAAGATGCCGACTTAGTGGGCGATAATGTTGAAACAGACTTAGCTGTGAAGAAATAGAATCACTTTATCAAATGTTTGAAATGTTTGGCAACTTTTGAATAAATAGAATTTCTTTATTAGCGGCTTTTGAAATGTCTTGCACGTAATTAAACGCCTTATCTCAATTTATTGTCAGCTTTGTATGGCGTGGCGTAAACGTTTGAATATGCGTCGATCGGCTCCAATTAGGAACCATATAGTTAGTTAAATCGTGATCCCCACGAAGGGCGCTCCGAATCCGGAGACTTATTCGGCCCTGAGATGTCGTTCACCCAAAGGGCGTTCCGAATCCGGAGACTTATTCGGCCCAATCGTGGTATCCACGAAGGGCGCTCCGAATCTGGAGACTTATTCGGCCCTTAGATGTCATTCACCCAAAGGGCGCTCCGAATCCGGAGACTTATTCGGCCAATCGTGTTATCCATGAAGGGCGCTCCGAATCCGGAGACTTGTTTGGCCAATCGTGGTATCCACGAAGGGCGCTCCAAATCCGGAGACTTATTCGGCCCTGGGATGTCGTTCACCCAAAGGGCGCTCCGAATCCGGAGACTTATTCGGCCCTGGGATGTCGTTCACCGAAAGGGCGCTCCGAATCCGGAGACTTGTTTGGCCAATCGTGGTATCCACGAAGGGCGCTCCGAATCCGAAGACTTATTCGGCCCTGGGATGTCGTTCACCCAAAGGGCGCTCCGAATCCGGAGACTTGTTTGGCCAATCGTGGTATCCACGAAGGGCGCTCCGAATCTGGAGACTTATTCGGCTCCGAATCCGGAGACTTGTTTGGCCAATCGTGGTATCCACGAAGGGCGCTCCGAATCCGGAGACTTATTCGGCCCTGGGATGTCATTCACCCAAAGGGCGCTCCGAATCCGGAGACTTGTATAGCTAATCGTGGTATCCACAAAGGGCGCTCCGAATCCGGAGACTTGTTTGGCCAATCGTGGTATCCACGAAGGGCACTCCGAATCCGGAGACTTATTCGGCCCTGGGATGTCATTCACCAAAAGGGCGCTCCGAATCCGGAGACTTGTATAGCCAATCGTGGTATCCACGAAGGGCGCTCCGAATCCGGAGACTTATTCGGCCCTTAAGAAGCGTATGAACAGAGGTATAAAAACGAGAAACTTCTGCATTTCAACAGAGTATGTACAAGTACCAAGCCCACAAATCGAGTCATTGGTAAAATTTTCGTAGATGCGTTGAATTCCAAGGCCGTGGCAGGCTTCTTCCTGACATGTCCGAGAGCCGATATGCCCCTGTTCCTGCAATGGAGTCTACTTGATAGGGGCCGTCCCAGTTCGGACCCAGCTTTCCGTCGGCCGGTCTTCGGTCGGCTGGAAGTACTTTCTTCAGGACCAGCTCTCCTGGAGTGTAGCGGCGCAACTGAACTCGTTGATTGTACGACTTAGCGAGTTGCTGCTGATATCGTGCCATGGAGGCCAGGGCGCGGTCTCTTCGTTCCTCAATTAGATCCAGGTCCAGGGCGAGCATCATGTCATTTCGACCCGTGTCAAAGGCTTGCGATTTCAAAGTCGGGAGGCCGATTTCCAGGGGCAAGATTGCTTGGGTTCCGAAGCATAGAGCAAACGGCGTTTCTCCGGTGGACCTCCTCGGTGTTGTGCGATGCGCCCACAATACACTCGGCAACTCTTCGACCCATTTGCCTTTAGCTCTTTCTAGCCTCTTTTTGATGCCGTCCAAAATGGTTTTGTTGGAGGCTTCGGCTTGACCGTTACTCTGGGGGTATGCGGGCGTAGAGAAGTAAGGCACGATACCGTATTTACTGCATAGTTCTCGGTATACATCACAATCAAACTGGGTGCCATTGTCTGAGATGAGAGCTCTTGGGACGCCGAATCGCGTAATGATGTTTCTCCATACAAAGCACTTTATGTCGGCATCTCGTATATGTGTTAAAGCCTCCGCTTCGACCCATTTTGTGAAGTAATCTGTTGTTGCGATTAAGAATCGCTTGTTTCCTGGGGCCCTTGGCAACGGTCCTACGATATCAAGTCCCCATTGAGCAAACGGCCAGGGACTGGTGATAGAGTTCAACCCTTCGGCGGGCAAATGGGTTAGTGGGGAGAACTTTTGGCATTGTTCGCATTTTTTAACATAATTTTCTGTGTCGGCTCTCATTATCGGCTAATAATAACCCTGTGTTATAGCTCGACGGGCCAGGGAGCGTCCGCCAGAGTGGGCACCACAACTGCCTTCATGTATCTCAGTTAGAAGCTCCTCCACTTTATCCGGGTGTACGCATTCCAAATAGGGACCGGAGAGGGACTTTTTATAAAGCCTTCCTTGTGGATCCAGATAGTATCGCAAGGCCTTATTGCGCAGCCTGTGTGCTTCTTTTTTGTCCTCTGGGAGTTGTTCAGAAGAGAGGAATCCGGCAATGGGGTCCATCCAGCTTGATGCGGATTCTATAACGTTGACGTGGGCTTCCTCCGAAGGGCCAATACTCGGCTCCGGGATGAAACCTACTTCAATGGTTCGTTTGAGCTCAGAATTGATGGAGGAGGCTAGGCATGCCAAAGCATCTGCGTGTGTGTTCTGATCCCGTGTTATTTGGTTCAGTTCGTGATGGCCAAACTTTGTCAGCAAAGAGTTAGCCGTTTTCATATAAGCCGCCATACGGTCGTTTTTTGCGGCGTACTCCCCTTTTAGCTGGTTGATTACCAATTTTGAGTCACAAAACACTAGCAATCACCGAGCGCCGAGAATATGTGCATTTCGTAGACCGGCCAAGAGGGCTTCGTACTCGGCTTCGTTATTTGATGCTTCGAAGCCAAGCTTGACGGCCTGCTCTATTACTGCGCCGTCGGGAGACATGATTACTACGCCTGCGCCACAGCCCCGTTGGTTAGACGATCCATCACAGTATAGCTGCCAAATATCCCCGACATAAATTCTCCAGTTCGGCTTTGATCGAACTTCAGCCTTTGGAAGAACGTCGGCGGGTTTAAGGTCGGAAAGCCCACCTGTGAATTCGGCAACAAAGTCGGCCAGCACCTGTCCCTTGATTACGGTTTTGGGTAAAAACTGAATGTCATATTGGCCGAGTTCAAGAGCCCATTTTGAAACACGTCCTGATGCTTCTGCACTCCGTAGTACTGACCGGAGGGGATAATCTGTTATCACCCCAATGCTATGTCCCTGGAAGTAGTGCATCAGTTTTCTTGCTGCCATGACCAAGGCTAGGATGAGTTTTTCCAGAGGAAGATAACGTGTCTCGACGTCAACCATTGCCATGCTCACGTAATACACTGGCCGTTGCTGCCCTTCCTCTTTTTTTAATAGTACGGCGCTGACGGCCCTATCGGACACTGCCATATACAGAATGAGAGGATCACCGGCAGCGGGTGTTGTCAAGAGAGGTACTGACCGGAAATAAGTCTTGAGCCCGGTGAAAGCTGCTTCGCACTCGGCGGACCATTCAAAAACTTTGCCTTGACGTAGCGTCTGGAAGAATTGTCTGCAGCGGTCTGTTGATCGACTAATGAATCTATTGAGTGCAGCGGCCATCCCCATCAACTTTTGGACTTCTTTCACTGATCGAGGGGAACCGAGTTCCAAGATCGCTGTGACTTGCCTCGGGTTGGCTTCGATTCCACGGTGGTTGACGATATATCCCAGGAATTTGCCGGAGCCGATTCCAAACGCGCACTTGGAGGCGTTCAGTTTCATTTTGTATTTGCGCAAGATGCCGAATGTTTTCTCTAGATCGGCTATGTGATCCTGTTCTTCTTTGGACTTGACCACCATATCGTCGATGTAGACTTCCATGGTGTGGCTGAGGTGTTCTTTGAACATAGCGGTGACCAGTCTTTGGTAAGTTGCCCCTGCATTCTTCAGTCCAAAAGGCATAACTTTGTAGCAGTAGGTTCCTCTTGGGGTGAGGAATGCATTTTTGTCCTGGCCATCTGGATGCAGGGCGATCTGATGGTAGCCTCTATAAGCATCGAGGAAACTCATGCGTTGGTGGCGCGCCGTTGCATCGACGAGTTGGTCGATTCTGGGTAAGGGAAAGCAGTCCTTGGGACAAGCTTTGTTCAGATCCGTGAAGTCAACGCACACTCGCCAAGTTCCATTTTTCTTCTTCACAACCACTGTGTTGGAGAGCCAAGTGGGGTAGGTGACTTCTCTAATTGCCCCAGCGTCAAGCAGTCTGTCGACTTTTTCTATAACGGCAGCAGTGTGCTCTGTGGCGGACCGACGGCCTTTTTGAATGACTGGCTTACATGTGGGGTCAACGTTCAGGTGGTGTTGTGAAACTGATGGGTCTATACCCGGCATCTCGTACGGAGACCACGCAAAGACGTCAAGGTTGGCCAACAGAAAGGAGATCATCTGCTGTCTATCGGCTTGATTTAAAGAGGTGCCGATCATGAAGAACTTTTCCGAGCTTCCATCGATGTCAACTCGGTCTAAACCTTCTGTGGCCTTTTCGCTTGGCTGACGCCCGACGTCATCCAGGATTTCCCGATTTGGTACCTCAATGGAGTTTACCTGCAATTCTTTTGGTATTTTGGAGGCCAGGAGGTAACATGCCTGTGCCGATTTTTGGAAGCCTCGGATCTGCTCAATGCCGTGTTCCGTTGGGAAACGTAACAATTGATGGTAGGTGCTTGGGACAGCCTGCAAGGTATGCAACCACGATCGCCCCATGATGAGATTGTACGGCGGTGGCAGCCGGACGACCAGGAATTCTACATCCACCGTTCTGGAACCCGCCCGAACGGGCAGGCTGATCTTTCCCAGTGGGTATTCGGGATTGGCATTGAAGCCGAACAGTGGATAGGGGGCCGGAGTTAGGTCCGATTCGTTGGACCCGAGTTTGATGAAGGTTTTATAATACATAACCTCCGAAGTGCTGCCCTGGTCGATAAGAACGCGTTCGACGGTGAACCGGTTTACACGTAGCGCGACAACCAATGGATCGATGTGAGGGAGTGTTACGCCGATCAAATCAGAGTCGTCGAAGGTGATGCTTGGCGATTCTCGGGGTCGCTTTGCTGGCGTGAGTTGCTGCTGGGGGCCTGGGAGGGACTGGATTGCATGTACGGCCGGGGCTTTCGGCAGGCTGTATATCATATAGATGTTATCATGCGGAACACTCTGCTGGAGACGTTCGTCTTTTGTTAACTCCTCAAAGAAATCGGCTAGAGCACGACGAGCGTCGGTGTTTTGCTGTCGGGCCCGAGACCATAGATCGCCAGCCCTTGGGGGTCGCTCAGGAACCTGGCGCGCTGTTTGTTTGGACTTTGGTATTTCCAAGGCCAGATCGCGGTGAAGGCGCTCGTTCTCAGCGATGATGTTGTCTAAACTGCGTTTGGTCTGTTTGGCTCGTTCCATGATGGCGAGTATCGTCTCCTGTGCTGAAGCCGGTGGTGAATCAACATTCAAGGCATGCCTTGCAGCGATGATTTCCTTCTCGAGCGTATTTGCCGGAGTGAGGTCGACTCTCTGTGTGATCGCGTCGGTGGCTATCGGAGGATCTTGAGTCACGCCTTCCATGGATGTACTCGAGTATTCCCACAGACGGCGCCAATTGTGGGGAGGTGGTTTGGAAATACTCTTCAGATCCTGGGAGACGCTCTTGATCCTCAGCTAGTCACCTGTAAAAGCACCAGCACTCCGGTCGGGGGTGCCGGGGTTAGCACTCCGATGGGCAAGTCAGTCTCAATAGTCCAGAAAGCTTGTTCACTAAGTTAAGTGGAGTTATTCTTACATACCTTTCTAAATCTGAAGCTCTTGTATTTATACTCATTCTCTGGACCTCGGGTCCAGAGCCCACTTTTTACTTATTAACCTTTTGTTTATTCCTACATACATCTCCCCGTATATTCGGCGATCTCGATGTATTCGGCATCTTAATTGATTAGCACGGAGCCGAACAGTCTTTGACTTCTGGAATACATCCCTTCTAACTCTCAGACTTATTCGGCTCCCACACCAAGTATTACATCAGCAATCCCCATGTCCTTCATGTCAAAATGTTTATTCAACATTTTCTTGGTAGTTTTAATCATATTATTATTACTACCTATGATGAGCATGTCATCCACATAATGACATACAATGACATAACCTTTGTCTGTATTTTTAATATAAACACATTTGTCACACTCATTAATTTTTAATCCATTTGACATCATTACCTTGTCAAATTTCTCATGCCATTGCTTTGGCGCCTGTTTTAAACCATATAATGATTTAACTAATTTACATACTTTCTTTTCTTTTCGTAGGACAGAAAATCCTTCTGGTTGTTCCATATAAATTTCTTCATCTAACTCACCATTTAAGAAAGCGGTTTTCCACATCCATTTCATGAATTTCTAGATTGTACAATGATGCAATAGCAATTAGCATTCTAATGGATGTTATTCTAGTAACCAGTGAGTATGTATCAAAGTAATCAAGATCTTCTTTTTGTCTAAAACCTTTGATCACAAGTTTTGTCATGTATTTGCCAATTGATCCATCCGCTTTCATTTTTCTTTTGAAAATCCACTTATATCCAAGAGGTTTACATCCTGGTGGCAAAGCCACCAATTCCCAAGTGTGATTTTGCAGGATGGATTCAACTTCGCTGTTCTAGCACGTTTACTATGCCTAGGTTCCTCTTCCTCATTTTGATTTATCTCTTGCTCTTGTTCGTGATCATGTTCTTGATTATGACTAGTAATAGCATCATAAGATCTTTTATTAATACTAGTCTCTTGTCCAGTCTTATTTAGAAATACATGTTTAAAGAATGATACATTCCGAGATTCAATAATAGTATTTACATGCATTTCAGAATGTTCTGATTTATGAATCAAAAACCGATATGCACTACTATTCTTGACATAACCAATGAAAATACAATCAACGGTTTTAGGACATATCTTAGTCTTTTTAGGACTAGGAATAGCCACTTTAGCCAAACACCCTTATACTTTTAAGTATTTGTAAGATGGTACTCTCCCATGCCACATTTCATAAGGTGTTTGATTCACTTTCTTTCATGGTACTTTATTAAGTATATAATTAGTAGAAAGTATTGCTTCCCCCCACAAGTTCTGAGGTAAACCAGAACTTATTAACATGGCATTCATCATTTCTTTTAAAGTCCAATTTTTCCTTTCAGCAATTCTATTTTGCTGAGGTGAGTAAGGAGCGGTGGTTTGATGAATTATTCCATGTTCTTTACAAAATTCACCAAAAGGTGATTCATATTCACCACCTCTATCACTTCTAATTTTTTTAAATTTTCTTACTAAGTTGATTTTTAACTTCATTCTTATATTGAATGAAAGTTTCCAAAGCTTCATCCTTGGTTCGAATTAAATAAACATAACTATATCTAGTATAGTTATCTGTCACAACCCAAACCCACCCCTATGAGTTTAGTATCGTAACCGGCCAGTAATCCTTGGATTCCCAAAGGCCTCTTGACGGATTAACATAAAGTTAGGGGCTGCAGAAGCAAATATACATAATATACGCAATCCATTGAGCTATGAAGACATACATGAGACGCATAATTTAAAACTTTTATAAACTTATGAGTGACGTTGAGAGACAACAATTACATATCACCCCTAGTAGCATAATATCAGAAACCTTGTTCAAAACTTAACAAACAAACAAACTCTAAACTCTAACATGATTACAAAAACAGCCACAAATCTCGACTGCATTCGGAACCTCCTTGGGAGGCACAAAGGTTGGCTGACAAAAACTGAACATAGGCCATCAACTCTGGGCCTGGTCACGTACTTGCGCACTTACATACATAATATAAATAGTGAGCTAAAATCCAGTGAATAATAACAGAGTAAAGACTTTACTGAATGATGCTCATAACATATTTCAAACCTCATAGCAAATCAGAATCATATTCAGATGACAGAAACAGAATCATGATCTTATCCATATTCAAATCATGTGTGGTACATCCATTAGCGTAATCATGTCTCTTTGGTCAAGCATATCAAGTTCCATAAAGAAACCTCCGATACCGGGTGACACATCTCATACATAGGCCACGGTATTGTTTCCCCCGGGCGAGGGCCTGGGCCACGGTATTATCCCCCGGGCTAGGGCCTCATGACCATAAGCCACAGTATTATGTCCCCTGGGCAAGGGCCTCTACTAAGGATACCACAAATACGTTTCAAAGAAAATTGGACAATCGTTCATTCATACAAAACATAACATTTCAGAAAACTGATCATTTCATATCATTAGAAAGTAATTAAAGTTACACATAACTTTACAGAGTTATTACTCACAGATAATTGGTAGCTCCAATTAGATGGCAAAGTGGGCAATTCATCTTTCTTGAGGCGCGTGACCTGCATAACATGGCAGACTCATACATTGAATCACACGCTCAATTGTATATAGCTTAATCGTGTGTTTCTAGCCTTTAACCCTATTATGGTGTCTTAATCATGGCTTAGGAATGCCTAGGATGGAATAAGGATGAAAAATGCATTGGAAAACATTTTTCAAAACTTGCTGAAAACCGGGTCCACGCTCGAGCGTGGCTTTCCTCGCTCGAGCAAACATGCAAAAAGTGAGGCTTCGCTCGAGCGTGACTCCCCTCACTCGAGCGGACTGCAAACTTTGAAAAAGTACTGGTTTCTTGAATTTCATGCTCGACGGACGCTCGATCTCCGCTCGAGTGTGAGACTCAGATCCTTGCTCGAGCATGACTTCTGTTGCTCGAGCATGCTGCAAAACACATGAACTTCTGGGTACATGCATTTCACGCTCAAGCGTACCTCAGGTTGCTCGAGCGGAAGTGCACGCACTCAGAGTGCTTGCTCGAGCGTGAACTACTACGCTTGAGCGTGAATGCAAAATCTGAAATTTCCAAATTTGATCACCAAGCTTCAAACCCAAACCAAACACTTCAAAACTCAATATTTTGGGCCAAAATTCTGGAAAACATTTAGAAACTCACAAAACATCATGACTTGAAGTTCATTTCGTGAAATCATGGCCCAAGGGCATGCCAATTGTACAAAATTTCAACTTAAACTTTATGAATGTTCAAGAACATAACATACATGAATTTTTTTGTATTCACTCACTTCAAAACATGATCAAATTTGGCAAATTGATAGAAAACATGATGAATTCCCAAAATATAAGTGAGATGAACACATGTATGAAAGAATCCTTTGAAATCATGCTCAATTTGTGAAGAAATGAACATGCATGTGAGAATTCTCATGAAATCAACCTCAAACTCCATGATATGGACATGCATGCATGAATTGACTTAGCTTCCTTAAATTCTAGCCCAAAACGCTCATGAATTCACCTATTTCACAATTAAAAGGATGGATTCCTACCTTAAGTCTTAAATTCTCAAGTGTGGTGGCTTAATCCTCCAAACCCTCTTCAATTTCCTTTAGATCTCAAGCAATTATCTTGGTTTGAGTTCAATCTCTCTCCTCTCCCTCTCCCTTACGTTTGGTTCAAGAATGAGGAAAAACAAGAGTGTCCAAACATGTAATAAGGTGTAGAAGTGGTCTTGCATAAGTCTACTTAGTGGCATTTAAGTAATTGGTCTAAATTAAGCTAAGTATTATTAATTAATCTAATTTAATCGTTCCAAACTGAATTTTAATTAAACCTACCATAAAATCCTATAAATCCTAATTAACATATAAATCAAGTCAATTTCTGAATTGGATATCGATAAGGCCTTCAATTCGCAACCGGAAGAAAACATGAACAGATTTTTTCCACGTTAAAGAGATATAGACACAAATAATGTAACACACATATGCAATTTAATTAAGAATTTCTCCTTAATTACTGATTAGGCATAATTAATCATGGATTAACGTTAATCAGGGATCGGGGTTGTTACATTATCTATGAAAGTGATAAAATATTTTTCCCTCCCTCTAGTTTGAATTGATTTAAAATCACAAATGTCACTATAAATTAATTCAAGTGGTTCTGTACTTCTTTCAATTGAATGAAAATGAGTTTTGGATAATCTTGCCTCAACGCAAATTTCACATTTATCATTTAAATCAATGTCAAATTTAGGTAAATATTCCATATTAATTAATCTACGCAAAGATCCATAATTAATATGTCCTAGTTTACCATGCCACAAATTTGAAGACTTAAACAAGTAAGAAGAAGATGTATTTTTATTAATAACAGAGGGTACAACAATTATTACATTCATTTTGAAAAGGCCATCAAATATGTAACCTTTTCCTGCATACATTTTGTTTTTGGCAAGTACAAACTTGTCACTTTCAAAAACTAGCCTAAACCCATTTTTACTCAACAAAGATTCAGAAACAAGATTCTTGCGAATGTCCAGTACATGCAGTACATTGTTAAGAGTGAGTTCTTTTCCAGATGTCATCTTTAGAATAATCTTTCCTTGTCCTACAACTTTAGAAGTCGAGAAGTTGCCCATAAAAAGTTGTTCACCATTGTCCACTATAGAATAAAATGTGAACATCTTTTTGTTGGCATAGATGTGGCGAGTAGCACCAGTGTCCACCCATCATTCTTTAGGATTTCCGACAAGGCTTGCCTCGAAAACAACTGCAGAAAGATTTATGTCATCTACACCATTGGAATTTTTTTCCACTTCGGTCATATTGGCTTGAGCAGGCTTTTTGCTTGTTCTTCTTTTGCTTTTGCCTTTACTACGACAATCTTTGACCCGATGTCCCTTTTTGTCACAGATGTAACACTTGCCATTAAAATTGTACTTTTTAGTTTCCCCACCTTTAGAGCCTTGTGAGGAATTTTCTCCAGAAACCTTCCGTTTCTTGGCTTTTGGAGCATGTTCCACCACATTTGCTTTTGACTCCATTAGATGCTTACCAGCCCGCTTCTCTGAATTGCGGTTGTCCTCCTCAATCCTCAAACGCACAATTAATTCCTCCAAAGACATTTCTTTGCGCTTGTGTTTGAGGTAGTTCTTGAATTCCTTCCAACCTTGTGAAAATTTCTCAATTAAGGCAGCAACTTGAAAGGATTCACTAAGAGACATGCTTTCTGCATGAATGTCATATAGAATGAGTTGGAGATCTTGAACTTGACTGATCACAGTCTTAGAATTAGCCATTACAAAGGTCAGGAATTTGCCATCCACAAATTTCTTTGAGCTAACATCTTCTGTTTTGTACTTTTTCTCCAAAGACTCGCAAAGTTCCTTTGTTGTCTTGAAAGGACTGTAGACGTTGTATAATTTGTTGTCAAGTCCGTTCAAGATGTATTTCCGGCAAAAGAAATCAACATGTTTCCAGGCATCGACCGCAACAACCATTTACCGGTCAGTTTCATCCTCTTTCAAAGTAGGAGCATCCTCATGGAGAAAACGAGTCAGGTTGAGAGTAATAAGATATAATAGCATTTTCTGCTGCCATCTTTTAAAATCAGTTCCTGAGGACTTTTATGGCTTCTCACCGTGATTGACTAGTACAGTCACAACAGGAGGAGCGGTTGGCACAGTTGTAGCCACCATATCAGTACTTGTTTGAGCATTAGATTGACCAGTTTCAGTAGCCATGAATTCTAAATTATAAAACAAAATTAGAAATAGAATTTTATACTACACAAAAAATTAAACCAAAATCACAGAATTAAATTCTGTAAAAATAGAAGAAACAAAAATTGTAACTTTTATTTTTAATTAATTTGAAAATAAAATAAAATTTTATTTAAACAAATTAATTCCACACAGAAAATTAAATTTCTGTAACATTTCAATAATTAATGAAAACTCAGAAATTATTTCTAAAAACCAAAATTAATTTCTAACAAATTTCACAAATAAATACTCTGAATTGTTAATGACACCAGTATATTACTACTAGTTGTCAGAGAAAATAAACAGTATATTATTACTATTTGTCAAACAGTATATTACTACTATTTGTTTTTCTAACCAGAATATTTCTTTGTAAAACCACAGAAAAAAAAAATTCTATAAGAAGAAGAAAAAGAAAAGGAAACAAATAAAAAATTCTGTACAAACAAAATAATTCGAATCTGTCTTAAGATTGTTGGAACAATCTTCTATGTAAAATAAATAATGAAACAAATCAAACAAAAATAAAAATAAATTACTTACAGAATTTATTTTACCGAAATATAAAAGTACAAAAAGATCAAGTCAAGTGTGTGACACTCTGTTTTTAAGATAGATTCGCCCCGCTTCGGTACTTACGGACTAATGGCGTCTCGCAGGATACAATGATCTTCATAAATTATAGTAGCACTCTAAACAATTTGTTCGGCGAACAAAACCTGTGTTCAAAACTCTTTGAATTTTTTCCTAAAATAATATGAAGAATAATGGATGCAAGAGAGCAAAAGCAAGACAACAAAATGAATTTTCGGAATTCCAAAGACTGTTGGAAATGGATGCTATTTATAGGCAAATAGAGGCTGTCCGAACAAGTTCAATTTCAAATGAACATATCTGTTTTCAAACAGAACAGGTGCAAATAAATAACTGCTGGGCAGTTTCTATATGTTGGAAACTACTGGCAGATTTGAGTGTCTGGGCAGTTTAAATCTGTTCTGTGCAGAAACTGTATCTGTCCGGGTGTAACAAATTTGAAAAACTGCTTGGACAATTTAATCTGTTTGGAAAAATTAGACTGGAGATGGTAACATTTGGACAGAAATTAAATTCAATTTTGGCACAAAATTAGAATTTAGTTTCATTAAGAATTTCTGGAAAAATTCAAATAAATTTTTGTCCAAAAAAGTAATATTAGAATTGACCCGACCCACAGCGGCGCACGGCTCAACGGCGCTGGTGTGTGGAGGTTTGGGCTAAGGTTCACTTTGTCCATAACTCCTTCATTCTACAAACTTGGGGTGCCCCTTGGGGCCCAATCCAAGTATTGCCACCTAGAACTTATATACACACATAAGTTCTCTTAAGTTTCCAATGTGAGACAAGCCTTACAAGGAAACCTACATTTTACTTCTTTAAATGTCCATTCCACGAATCCGAAAACGATATCAAGTTTCCATTCACTCATAAATGGTTTTGATGAACCGTTTTCACAGTGTGACTTGCCATGTGGCAAGGAACACGTCACCTGTTTGGACCCACCCTAAAAGACATTTGGGACCCACTCAAAATTAGACTCAAAATTAATTCAAAATAAGCCTATAAAAAATTAATTTTTCAACCGAACGAAGACACCTTTCCACGTTACCACTACCCCCAGTGGCATATGCATGCTGATTGGTTACAACAAATTGTCAACAAGAAATTCATGTGAAATTCTTGAGGATTGAAATGTCATTCTTTACAACTACATCATAATTTATTCTCTATGATGCTGACATGAATTGAAATAAAGATATTGCTTTCTCTAATCACTAAAATTGAAGTCTATTATAATGAAGAGCAACAAAATATAAAATAAAATTACTCAAACTCATGAATTGTATTATCTTAAACTGAGTCTCTTAAAGCATCCACACCAGCCTTGTTGTAGCCCACTTTGGACCACCGCAAAACAAGAAAAACAACGCACAACTGTCTCGCAGGAGCCTCGCGACTTTAGTTCAAAGCTATAGTTGCTCGTTGTGTGTGGCCAGGAACCGTAGCTTAGACATTCATTATTTTGTTAATTTATTCTCAAAAGTTTCCTTGTTAGTTGGATTTGTCAATCATGTCAAATTCAATAATAATAAATAAATAAAAATTCTATTTATACATAAGATTTATATAAAAATATTTTACAATAATTTCCTAGCAATATTATTTTTGTAAGTAGAATTCATTTTCATAGGTATTTTTTATTTAAAGTAATAGTTCCACATTGAATTATATTATTATGTAGGAAAACTATGTATAAATTTTATATGTGTATATCATAAATAAAATACATTAAAAATATATGATAAATGTAACATCATTAATCAAAAAATATTTTTTAATTATGACTATTGAAAAAAAAATATGATCTCTGACAAAAAAAAAAAAAAAAATGAGTGGACCAAATTCATTGCACTTGTGGCTCACAGCATCACAAAATTTTGTATTTTTTTTTATTCTCTAGTTTTTCTATTAAAAAAAAAAATCACAGTTAAAAAAATATGATCATCCAATAAAATATACTTATATTTAAAAATATATATTAAAAAAAAAGAGATTTATTTATAAATCCCATTTAAAGAACTTATAGCTAATAAGTTCACAAAATATTCTTGTGTTCCACCTAATCCTATACATTTGAACTTCCAATAGGTCATTTTTCCTATATTAAAAGTATTATGTAGACTATTTTATCCTTATAAATTTTTATTATAAAATTATTATTAGATATATTTTATTTATGATATATATAAAATACTTTATATAAATATAAAAGATTATTATTTTAGTATTTTATTTGCATCAATATGAGAGATTCACTTAATCAAAGGTCTTTCTTCACCATTATTTTACAATAAGGTACTGCCGTAGAAGAATATTTGGAAGAGAAAGTTAGTTATACATGTAGACCAATAATAGAGATGATAATGTAACAGAGATGATGGTAAACCGTCCATGAACAATCGTTTTTTTGCCATTGTTATACATAACCGTAGTCTCTTCGCCGGTTTGTGTAGTCACCGTTATTGTGTAATTTTTTTGCTGATATTATGCCGAAATTGATTATATACAGATTTTTCTAAAAGGGTATATCAATATATATGAACTATTTAATTATTTTTTTATATATTGTTTGATGATTTGTTGTATATTGATTGTTATTATATTTTTTGTTTGAGTAATCATTTTTATTGCCATTTGTTAGGACTTTTTGTTGTCAAATTCCATGGATCAAAACCAAGGTTGTAACAAGAGTTTTTTAAGAAGTTGGTTTCCTTCAAAAACAGGATTACTTTGGAGTTCTGCAAGAAGTTGGTTTTCTACAAGAAGTTGGTTTTCTTTCCCAACTAGGATTGTTTTGGTTTTCTATAAATAGTTGGGTTTCTCCCAAATCTAGGCTATTCATTGATTCATTCATTGAATCTCTCCAGATCTTCTTTTTGGTTCTTAAGGGTTATATCTGGAGATATTTTGTTAAGTTTTCTTTGATGTTTTTATTGAGTATTCAACTCATGGTTTAAAGAGAGTACATCAAAGGTTTGTTTGTTATACACAAAAGAGAGAGTTGTTCTTCAGTTGTGGATTCTGAAGAATTCGAGCCTGAAGCTTTGGTGGAATCCGGAGTGGCTCATCAGAAAGACAATTCCGTGGTGAAGATGGGGTTGGAAGAGGCACATAGAGGTTGGTTCAATTAGGCGTTGTGGATTCGCTAGATAATTGAGAGTATACCTGTGTAATTCCTTTAATTCTTCTTAGTGGATTGTCTTGTGGCAGTTGCCCGTGGTTTTTTTATCACAGTTGGAGGTGTCCAATTGTGATTTTTCCACGTAAAAATCATTGTGTCTCTTTCTCTTGATTGTTTGATTGGGATTGTTATATTCTGTTTAAAATTGTTACATAATCACAAATCAACATCTAGAGGGTTTCTAGGTTTTTCACCATTGAACAATCGAAATAATCGATTTTAACTTTTTTAATTTTGTTTCATATTTTCACATTGCAGTTTTTTTTTAAGGCTAATTGTATGTTAATTGTAAACTATGAATATTCGCATTGTATTTTGGTATGAATTTTATTTTTTCGAAAGTTAGTTGTATGTTTGTTGTTTTTGTTACTATACTTGTTGGTTGAACAATCATTTTTGTTACCATTGAACATCAAAATAGTAGATTTTCACTTTTGTTTTATGTTTTCACGTTCACATTGGTATGAATGTAGTTTTTTAAGAATAGTGGTATATTAATTGTAAACTGTGAATATTCATCTTGTATTTTGATATGAATTTTATTTTTCTGAAGGTAGTTTTATATTTATTATTTATTGTGAACATTCACATTGTACTTTGGTATGCATTTTGTTTTTTCAACGGTTAGTTACATATTAATAGGTATACTAGCATAAACATAGTGTGTATATAGAGATGTGATTGTTCACACTAATTCTGTAATACAAATAGGTAGTTGCACCTAATATTAATGTTCATGCACTCATATAACATTGAGTGTGTGTATGGTTCCATAAGAATATGTTATTTATCAGCATACATTTGTAATGTGAAACTTCATATCAATATTTAGTGAGAGATTTTCAGAATGTAGACAATTTAGGATTTTGAGAATGTGAGAGATTTTTTCTATGGAATAAGGGAGAGATTTTTTTTCCTAAAATGAGGGAGAGTTTTTTTTCATGGAATAAGAGAGATTTTCTCCCTAAAATAAGGAGATTTTTCCTAGAATGATGAGAGACTTTTTTTATGAAATACGGATTTTCTCCATCAAATACGAAATTGTTATTATTTTTTATTGTATTATTTTCAAAATAGAAATAAGCGCAGAAAGTTGGAAGGGTAATTTGATCATATTACACCAAATATGACTTAATGAAATACTAAAAAAGAATATGAGTTAGATAAAACATAAATGTTAGGAATGAGATTTACAAAAAAAACTCCCTTTAAAAAAACAACAGCTAAAGTAGAGAGTATTATTGGAGTCTGTATTGAAAAGTAACAAGCTACAATAGCAAAAATATATTTTTCTAGTCATTTTGACTAATCATTATTGGAGACAATCTAACACATGAGATTATAAATATACATAAGAAAAAGAAAAACTATAGAAAAAGGAAAATAATATAAAAGACACTTTTAGTCCTTAAAGTATGTGTTATTTGTCATTTTAGTTCCTTAAATTTAATTTTGTCATTTTAATCCTTAAAATTGGTAATTTGAGTCAATTTGAACGTCCGTCTATATTGCTAACGAGAATATGGATAAAAGACAGTTTAGTCTCTAAAGTATGCATTCTGAGAGGGGAGATTTGCACCTAACAGCACGGCCGAGCTACGGTAACGCGGGGATTGACAAACCTCGCGGTGCGGAGCTGTTCTCTTGATTGGCAGGGCCTCTCGGCCTGTCGTGCGTTGCCGAGTCAGGTTGGCCGGTCAGGTATGGGCTAAGATCTGTCCGAGCTAGGGCTGTTGAACATTCGGCTGGGCGCGCAATGATGTGAAGCAACCGAGCTGAGGGAAACCCGGGCTAGACTGAAGACGCGGCGAGGGCCGGCATGCCTCTAACCGGTCAGCCGAGATAGACGGACTTCGTATAACCGAGAATGAAGGAAGAATGGGGGGAGGTCGGAATGCCTCGCAGCCGGTTAGCCAGGATGGACTGGTCAAGAACAGCTCGGCCATGAGAATCAGATATTTGCCCCTTTGCCAAGGGACAGGTCGGCGGTTCATAGCTCAGTTGTGTGCTTGTGGTGGCGATTCACCACAAGAGATAGGCCGGTCGTGGTACTCTGGCTAAGTGTGCCACCTGGGCCAATGGCGTGAGGGAAAGGAAATCTGCTCCGGGCACGCGTCAATACTGTTTGACAGTTCTGCATGTACTGGTTGAAGGACCAAACCTTTACACGCGTAAGGTGGTGAGAGGTGAGCACTGCCACTTGTCCAGGGAAGGACAACAGAGGTAGTGCGCGCATAATCCTGAGGCTGCATGGCCAGCCTAGAAATAGTGGAGGAAGATGAACGTTAGAGGCAAGTAACCAAAAAAAAACAATTTGCGCCATCTGAAACACACACTCTCTCTTTAACAGCCTTCTTCTTCTTCCTTAAGTGATTTGACTTGATCGTCGGAGGGTCTATCTGGCAGACCACCGCCGGGCAGCTCACCGTTTCTGTGTTGCCAGGTTAGACGCCGTCACGAGAAGCTTGGAGTCCAAGGAGTACGGAAAGCAGAGGATATTTTGCCCCCGTACAATTGGCGCCGTCTGTGGGAAGTCTTTTGATACTACACCCTTGTTCTTTGAGCTTCATCGGCCATTTCCATGGCTAACAACGACGAAGTTCCATTGTCTGTCGTCGATGGTGTCACACCAGAGTATGTCCGACGGAGAGATGGCTCCCGGATGTCCCAGCCAGGGCGGGCTTAGAAACCTCTTCGCGAGGTGCGCGAGACAAACGCGGGACGAGTTCTGATCGTTCGAAGAGTCCAGAGGGCCGACGGCGGCAGGGGGAGTCCCGCGCGCAGCGCTTGGAGCACAAACTCAAAGACCAAGACGCCCTCATTTGCAAGATGGCGGCGGAGATGGAGATGCTGAAACGCCAGATTAAGGGGAAGGGTGTTGTTGGGGAGGGCAAACTCAATGAGCGCACCCCGTCCCCGCGTTCTAGCAGTCACCGCCAGGGGAGTACCCATTCTTTCTCCGTCACCAGGAACTATGGGGTCAGAGATTCTGACCTAAGAGAGGGCAGATCCCTCACTCGCGATAGCACTTACCGTCCCTCTCGCCCGTCGTCAACGTCGCGATACTCTGTCTCCACCCGTTCCGGAGACCTTAGGGATGTGTTGGAGGAGAGAGCGCGCCGTCGAGAGGCTCAGAGAGTGCCGGCGTTGCAGAGGTTGAGCGTTCCAGTTCGTTGTAGCGAAGAAGTGGTGATGCCGGTGCCCAGGGTGATGGCCCCTGCGCTGGTGGACAAAGAGTTGGCGAGACTAATAGCCACGCCGCTGTCTCCAGAGATCGAGAGTACGCCACTCCCCGCCAGATTCCATCGGCCAAAGTTCACTTTGTACGACGGCAAGACGGATCCGTAAATGCACGTGAGTCATTACCGGCGAGTGATGGCTGGCCACCGATGCAATGACGCCCTGATGTGCCTCATATTCCTAGCAAGCTTGGGAGAGCTGGGCTTGAAGTGGTTCGAAAAGCTCCCGGAGGGGAGTATCGAAGGGTGGCAGCAACTAGCGGAAGCCTTCGTCACCAGATTCAAAACCAACACTCAAACACCAAAGGAGGTCGACCATCTCCTGGGCGTCAAGATGGAGTCTGGAGGTTCATTGAAGGCATACAATGCGAGGTACTGGGAAACTTACAACGAGATCCTCGACTGCCCTACCAATTTGGCGATCACTCAGTACAAACGGGGTCTCCCAGTCGGACATAGGCTGCGAGATTCGCTCATGATGCACCAGCCCACCACCATGGAGTCCTTGATGCAGCGGATCAATGAGCACATCCGTGTGGAGGAGGATGCCGCCTCTGCGATCGAGAAGGCTAATCCGGTCGCGGTGGACAGAAAGGTGGCAGGGAAAGTTCACTCGGTCGGGCAGGAGGATAACCGCCCAAATGACCGGTCAAAAGATCAACGTCGTGGCCTAAACCGCGATGACAGAAACAAAGGTCGCAGAAACGACCGAGCTGATGCTCCCCGTGACGCAACGGAAGATGCCAAGAGAAAATTGAAGGCGCGGACTGGAATCACCACGGTCTTTAAAATCCCTATCTACCGCATTTTGAGCGAGATCCGAGGCGAGCCTTTTGTCCGCTGGCCGGCCAAGTTAGGGAGTGCGCAGAGAGGCTTCAATTCAAAATATTGCTGCACCTTCCATGAGGAACGGGGGCACGGAACAGAGGACTGCTTGCCGCTCAAACAACACTTGAAAGAATTGGTGGCGGCCAGGCATCTTGACCAATACATAGATGGGGCGGTGCAGGCCGCACAATCAGGACAAACCGAACCAAACGGCCTTGCCGCCCTGGACGCGGCACCGCAAGGTGTAATCAACATCATCCATGGCATCATTGAACCGGCCAGGGTCTGCGAGCTGAGGGGGATGATCAAGAAGGCCGAGCACATGAGGGGAAGTGCTCTCCGTTCAGCCCGATATGAAAAAGGGGAAGACCGAGGAGAAAGACGTCCTTACCTTTTCAAGCAAGGATTTGGAAAGGATCCAGATGCCCCACAATGATGCCCTGGTGGTAACTCTTCGCGTCAAAGATTTTGACATCAAGAGAATCTTGATCGACCAGGGGAGTTCGGTCGAAATTATGTACTATGACGCCTTCAAGCAGATGAAGCTAGAGGACAAGGATTTGGCCCCTGCGACGTCTCCTTTGGTTGGATTTAACTCACAGCTAGAGTGGCCGGTGGGGAAGATCATATTGCCGGTCAAAGCGGGTTCAGTTGTGAAGCAAGTGAAATTCTGGGTGCTCAAGGTCCCATCCACCTACAACTTAATTTTGGGCAGGGGCTGGTTGCACGCCATGCAAGCAGTAGCGTCAACTTACCATCAGGTATTGCGCTTTCCGGCGCCAACCGGACAAATAGAAGAAGTTTGGGGAGACCAGGTGATGGCAAAACAATGCTTCGTCGCGGTAAATGGTAGCCGAGTAGCTAAGGGGTTCATCCAAATGATTGAGGGACCCGAGGGAAAGGAGGTCCTTGAAGACGTAGGTAGAAAGGCTGAGGAAAAATCGGTCGAGGATTTGGTGGAGGTGCGCATCGACGAGAACGACCCAACCAAGTTCTTCCTGTTGGGATCATCTTTGTTTAGCGCCGAGCGGTTAGATTATGTCAACTTCTTGACTTCCAATTTGGAAGCTTTTGCGTGGACGCCTTACGGTATGCCTGGCGTCGACCCGAGCTTCATTTGCCATCAGTTGAATGTCTTTCCCAATGCACGGCCAGTCATCCAAAGAACACGCCGCTCAGCCTTGCACGATGCTGAGGTCGTGGTTGAGGAAGTGAAGAACCTGCTGGAAGCTGGGGCCATAGAAGAGGTGCAGTACCCTCGGTGGATATCCAACACGGTGGTGGTTCCGAAGAAGAATGGTAAGTGGCGGCTCTGCGTTGGCTACAAGACAGTTAACCGTGCTTGCCCAAAGGATAGCTTTCCCCTCCCTCGAATTGACCAGCTGGTGGACTTAACCGCTGGCCATTAGAGGTTTAGCTTCCGGGACGCGTATTGCGGCTACCACCAGATAGCCATGTACAAACCGGACCGAGAGATCACATCGTTCACTACTCCCAGAGGCTTGTATTGCTATAAAGTCATGTCGTTCGGACTGAAAAATGCCAGAGCAACCTTTCAATGGATGGTGACAAAGATGTTCGCCCCACTGCTGGGTCGCACCATGGAGGCCTACATCGACGACATGGTGGTGAAAAGTAAGGAGAAGTCTCAACACCTCGCCGACCTAGCAGAGATGTTTGGCATACTTAAACGCCATAAGCTTCGTCTGAATGCCTCCAAATGTGCCTTTGGAGTCGGCTCCAGGAAGTTTTTGGGTTTTCTGGTCACAAACCGAGGGATTGAAGCCGACCCATCGCAGATCAAGGCTATACAAGACCTGGAGCGCCCAAATTCCACGAAGGACGTGCAACATCTTGCAGGGATGGCAGCCGTGCTGAACAGATTTATCAGCCGGTCTTCAGATCGTTGAAGGCCCTTCTTCAAAACTTTGAAGACCAAGTTCTTCTGGGATGACGAATGCGACAGTGCACTGGCAGACTTGAAAGTGTACCTCTCCTCAGTCCCTATCTTAGTCACACCTCAGCCGGGCGAAGAGTTGTACCTCTACTTGGCAGTCTCTCAACACGCGGTGAGCGCCGTCCTAGTCCGCGCCGAAGGCATCCAATACTTGCCCATTTTCTATGTAAGCAAGACTCTGCTCCCGGCCGAAACGAGATATCTTCCGCTGGAAAAATTGGCGCTGGCCCTGATGATGGCGTCAAGAAAGCTGGCACACTATTTTCATACCCATACGATAGTTGTGCTAACTGAGTTTCCACTAAAGGTACTCTTTGAAAAGGCAGACTTCACCGGGAGAATTTTGAAATGAGCCGTGGAATTGGGGCAGTACGATATCAAGTTCCGCCCGCGCACCGTAATCAAGGCCCAAGCTCTTGCAGACTTCGTGACGGAATTTGCCCCTGGAACGCATCCAGTTTGCCCGGTTGATCTGGCTGGTGCGGATTTGGCACATCCCATGGATCAGGCAATGGAGAGAAGTGTTGGCTCGCAAGTGACAGAAGGGCGAAGGGCGACCGAACTGGCGGAGCCGGGTAACCCTTTGGAAGACGGACTCAACGAAGACAAGGAAAAAGACCAAAATGAGCCGATCAGAGACTTAGAACTGAGAAACTCCCAAAACCCTTCTGATTACTGGAAGCTGTTCATTGGCGAGACGTGGAAGCTCTTCGTCGATGGGGCGTCCAACAGGCACGGGGCCGGGCTGGGTATCGTACTGACTTCTCCAGACGGGCTGATTATCAAGCAGGCAATTACGCTCGGCTTCCCTGTATCCAACAACGAGACGGAGTACGAGGCCCGCTTCGCCGGGCTAAGAAGCACACTAAGAATGAAAGCATCAGCCCTTATGGTATTCAGCGATTCCAAGCTGGTGGTCAATCAGGTCTCAGGGGAGTTTGAGGCAAGGGATGAGAGAATGGCCAAGTATTAGGCCCTAGTGCGCGCAGAGATCAAGAAGTTCGACGCCATAAGAGTGGAACAGATCAACCGTGAAGGAAACAACACGGCTGATGAATTGGCCGGACTCGCTTCTACTCAAACAGTTTTTCCTAACCCCTTGATGATAGAATTCTTACCTCGGCCAAGTATTGAGGAACCAGAAGCGACCGAGGTACTCTGCATCGACTTGGGTCCCTCTTGGATGGATCCCATCATCGCCTTCCTGAAAGATAGGGTTCTACTGGAAGAAAAGAAGGCGGCCAACAAGATCCGGGCCAAGTCAGAGCGGTTTGGGCTCTCCCCGTCCGAAGCCTTGTACAAGAAGTCTTTTACTGGGCCGTATCTGAAGTGTGTCCACCCCGCCAAGGTGGAAGCTTTTCTCTATGAGATCTATGAAGGCATCTGCGGCAGCCATACTGGGGGCAGATCTTTGGCTTACTGAGCAATTTCCCAGGGTTATTGGTGGCCATGCATGCAGGCGGACACGCAGAAATACGTTCGCAGATGTGAAAAGTGTCAGAAGTTCGCTCACCAGATCCACCAGCCAGCTAGAGAATTGCTCCCCCTTACAAGTCCTTGGCCGTTCGCGCTGTGGGGGTTGGATATTGTTGGACCACTCCCGGCAGCACCGGGTAATCGCAAATTCTTTATCGCTGCCACTGACTACTTCACCAAGTGGGTTGAGGCCGAGCCGCTGGCAACCATAAAGGAGAAGGATGTGAAGAAGTTTGTCTGGCAAAATGTTATCACTCGCTTCGGCATTCCAAAGGCCCTCATCTCGGATAACGGCACTCAATTCGATGGAAAACTCTTTCGCGGATTTTGCGAGGAGCTAAAGATCGAATTCTACAATTCCACGCCGGCCTACCCTCAGTCAAATGGCCAAGTAGAGGCCTCGAACAAGACCATCCTGGACGGGCTGAAGAAGCGGCTTGAGAAGGCCAAGGGGAAGTGGGCAGAGGAACTCCCTAACGTACTCTGGGCATACCGCACTATGCCAAGGCGGTCAACCGGGGAAACTCCGTTCGCCTTGGCCTATGGCATGGAAGCCGTTATCCCCTTGGAAATTGGCATGCCAACCATCCGGTCTGAAAGCTTCCAGCCAGATTCGAACAATGAAGCAGTAGCATTGGAGCTAGACCTCGTCGAGGAAAGAAGGGAGCGGGCACTAATTCACATAGCGGCCTATCAGCAAGAACTCTCCAAGAAGTACAACAAGGCTGTGCACCCGAGGCTGTTCAAGATTGGAGATTGGGTCTTAAGAAAAGTGCTGGGCAACACGATGGTCCCAGGCGAAGGGAAGCTCGGTGCAAATTGGGAAGGACCATATATGGTGACTGGTCTCGCGGGCAAGGGTTCATACCATCTGGAAGATTTAGATGGCAAAGCTGTTCCCAGACCGTAGAATGCAGCCAATCTTAAGATCTTTTATTTTTAAGATGTAATTGTTTTTATCGATTAGCTTTCTAGACCTTTAGCTTTTTGGCACTTGATGTAAGGATAGCACTGCTTTTTGTAATGGAAAATAGCCTTCTTGTTGTTTTGTATTGCATCCTTCTGTACAATGACACCACAAGGATCCAAGGCTCATATGGATACCAGAGGCAACCGGGCTGGTTTTCTGTCGCCGGTATGGACGAAGACCGCGCAAACAGTTGGCGAATTGTCCAGTGAAACAATTGGTGTATTGCCCAATTCACATAAGGGCTGAGCTGACTTTTGCTCGCCCAATTCGAATGTTGGCGTCATAACTAACTTCAATGAAATATTGGTGTCTTGACCAATCCACATGCCGAGCTGATTTTGCTCGGCAAAATTGAAATGTTGGTGTTTTGTCTAACTGGCGAGAGCCGAGCTGACCTTGCTCGAAGAAAAGAAATGTTGGCGTTCTATCCAACTCAAAGGCCGAGCTGATTTCGCTCTGCCACGACGACGGAATATTGGTGTTTTGTCTAATATGCATGCCGAGTTGGTTTTGCTCAGCCAAAATAAAAAGTTGGCAAGTTGGCCAACTTCTTTTACGGCCGAGCTGATCTTTGCCCGCCCAACTACAGGACTTGAAGTGTTATCAACACCAGAACGGCAATGGTAATTTTTGGTCGGCCGAATGGAAAATTTTTGGGCTCTTTCAAAAAATAAGAGAACCGAGCTGCCAGTTGAGATTCGCCAACATTTTAGTTGAAGAAATTCTGATTTTAACTTGGTATGATTGCACGGCGTAGCCG
Organism: Camellia granthamiana; assembly: GCA_036172215.1. Classification (NCBI taxonomy): domain Eukaryota; kingdom Viridiplantae; phylum Streptophyta; class Magnoliopsida; order Ericales; family Theaceae; genus Camellia; species Camellia granthamiana. Next base: position 123,842,348 of record CM069913.1, read on the forward strand.
ATCTACCAGTTTGAATCAGGAAATTTTTGCACGTGCAAGCCGAACAGGAATAGAAGATAAATGAGCAAAAAGTTGAAGTTTCATTAATTAGGAAAGTTACAGTACAAAGAGGGGGCCCAGCCCGGTTACATTCAAAAGCAACGAAAAGAAAAAAAACAAAGAACACAAACAAAGCAAAGAAAATGATTTAGATCATCAATCTAATTCCAGGTCGACGGTCTGCTCGGCGACCTCGACCGTTTGCTTGGCGATCTGAGTGGTTTGCTCGGGCAAGCCTTCCTCGGTCTCGTCATCAGCGCCTTCTGCCGCAACAACCTCCTGATCTGCCACTTGATCTTCCGCATCTTGAGATGCTTTGGGAGAAGTTTGTTCGGTTTGTTGCGCGGCGTCGGCAGCTGCCTCGGCCTCCTTTTTGGCCTCCTCAATGAGCCTCTTCTGCGCGGTGCTGGCATAGGCTCACATATAGTCCAGTATGAAGGCAGCAGGTGGATTTAGGAACATTTCGGCATCCTGACCAAGGCCAACCTTCTCTACGGCAGCCTTCCAGCCGCATTGGAAGAAGATGTCCTTGGTCGCCTACACTTGCCGTTCATAAGTTTTCTCGCCCTGCGCGTAGCCCCTGTCTTCGGCGTCATCGACAGCCTTGTCCTTTTCTTCCTTGTGGACGTCGAGCAGCTTATGCAGCTCGGCGAGGTACCGAGCCTTTGTTGACTTCACGGCCCGCTGCTTGTCAGCTTCAGCTCGGTCAAGCTTCTGCCTCAGGTCATCTCACTCGGCCGCAATAGCCTCCTGCGCCGCCTTAAGCTTCGATATCTCAGCCTCTTGGGCCTTGTTCTCGGCGATGGCATCGCGCAGACTCTGCCTCACGGCGATCATGCGCTCGTGAGCAAGGTAGTTCTTTTGCGCAGCCTGCAAACAAGCAAAAGATTGTCAGTACTAAGGAAACCGAGCAAAAACCGGGCTACAACTTCAAAAAAAGAAAAGAAAAAAGAAACTGTCAACTTACCAGCACTATGGATTTCGCCGTCGAGCGAAGGACCTTTAGGTCGGAGAGCTCGTCATGTTTTTTCATGTCGGCAGGCAAGATCAACCCCTTGGTCATGTTAAAACCAAGTGAGTAATCCTTGTCCGCGTAGACGGAGTCTGTAGCCAAAACAGCACGGCCCTTGTATTTGATTTCAGGCGACCAGACCGGGGGGGCACTTGGGCTCTTGGATGGCCCACTGGTTTATTGTTCGGTCTGGTCCCCGAGATCGGTCGAAGCCTGCTCGGTGGATTCCTCATCCACAAGGTGTTGAGCGGTTGGCCCCTTCCTCGGCCGCTTCTTCGGCCTGCCGGCTGGTTGCTCACTGGCCAGAGCAAGCATTGCACCTTCTTTTTACCCGGCGGGATTCCCTTGGTTGTCTCCGGTGGTTGGGACTCGCCTTCCTCGCCAGTGATCATGGACTTGATTGCTCGAATCTTTGCCATTTCTTGCTCGGCGGTAAGAGGGACAAGTCTGATCGGCGGAAGATTTGGGTCGGGTTCTGGTGATGGAGCACGGAGAAAGTCGGTGACCCGGCTTTTGCGCGGCGCTCTGTAGGTGTAAGTCGGTTCAAAGCCGAGGAGCTTTGAGGATTCTCTTTCTTCTTCTGGATGATGCAGTAGGACACGTATGGCCTCTTGGTTAGCCCGGTTGTAGTCCTCTGCTAAGTGCTTGTAACCTACAAAAAGAAGCAAGTGTTAGACCGGCAAAGAAGGAAACTAATGCGGAAAGAAGATAGGGCGGTTAGCCGAGCTACTCACCAGCACTGCCAAAATCCTTCCTAATGTACCAGCTCGATATGGGTGCCTCAGTGTCCTCGTAATTACCGAACACCCATAGGAAGTCATCATCGTTGGTCTCTTTGTTCGGGTTGCCCTCGATGAGTTTTGCTCAGCCCTTCTTTACTTTCAGGTACCAGCAAAACCCACCTTTATTTTTACTTAGGGTGTACTGATGAAAAATTTCGGCAAGACCGAGATTGAGACCGAGCCTCCGGTTCAGCTCGGCGACACCGTTTATTATTTTGTACGTGTTGTTGGAGACTTGGGTCGGGCAAAGCCTTGTCTGCCTCAAAAATTCGCAGATCAAGGGTTGGACCGGGAAGCGAAGTCCTCCCTCAACTATAGACACAACCGTGAAGGGGCACCGGTCTAGGTCGCCCCAAGGGGTATCTCTCTTCTTGGCGAGCTCTAAGATGACGTCGTCTGGGATGTTGTACTCCCTACGAAACTCAGCTAATGCACCGGGCGAGCTCACCATGAATCGGTACTTCCCCATCTATCTCGGTTTTATTTGACGACTTAATTTGTATCTCAGTCAAAAATGTTGGTGTATTCGCTCGGACTTTGAGCTTCACCAGTGACAGTTCTGGACTGGCTTGTTCGGTCCTAGTTTGTTCTGCATTGTGGAAAAATAAGCCCAAGGGTTAGCACGACAGAAATTGCACGGCGCATATTGGAACTCTTAGCTCGGAAGAAAGTTTTCAGAGTGTTTGGCCGGTCTAACCCTTATCTCGGCTCTACGGAATGGCTGTTTTAGCCTTCTTGATTTGGTTCTGATCCCATTTTCGGCTCGTTCAAGGCAGGTTTTAGCTCGGCTCAGTCCTATTTACCGATCTAATTGAGTATTCAGCTCGGTCGCGGCCTCAGCGAGAAGCCACAAACTAGTTTTTGCTTGGCTGAGGCTCTAACTACGGATCTAAGTGAGCATTTAGCTCGGTTCTACCCAGATTCAAACTGTTCATCCCAGGAGTGGGGCAAATCCGTTCGAACCAAGGAAGAACACGGGGCACGGAGGCCCCTTCCATTCCCTACAGTTTCCATTTGCCCTAGGGTGCATGGATTCTACACATAAAAGGCAACACCGATGGCCCCAAGCAGAGGGCACGAAGAACAGTAGGCAAAACAAAAAAAAGGAAAAAAGAGGAGAAAACGAAGAACACCAAGAACAAAAGCAGTAAAGGGGGAGAGAACTCACCAAACGGATGCGAAGTGAGGTGGGCCTCGCGAGCTTGAATGCAGCTTCAGAAATAGCAGGAATGGGCAAAGGGGAAGCACAAAGACAACAACCTCAGTGGGGACGACAATGGCAGAGGTGGGGCGTTTGAAGGTTAGGGTTTTGGCTCAGTGGAGAGATGAACAGTAAGGGTCGAAATGACCCTTCGTTTGTGCATAAAAAGGAGGAAAAACCCAAACGGCGGCAGCCGTTTGAACTCTGTGCGTGGAGACAGCTGGGTTGTATGGCCCAATGGCGTGATGCCACGTAGCACTGAGAGCGCGGCTATCAGTACGGCTGTACGACCCTTGAAAAGACTACTGCGGCGATGGCCGACCAAAAGGGATAGCTCGACAACAGATTGGGTGCCAATCACGCTCGGCCTGTACTGGCGCGACTCGGTGACCGTTAGCTCGGTCATGATGGTAATCCCGATCACGATTAGCTCAGATGGGATTAAGGGGCAATTGAGAGGGGAGATTTGCACCTAACAGCACGACCGAGCTACGGTAACGTGGGGATTGACAAACCTCGCGGTGCGGAGCTATTCTCTTGATTGGTAGGGCCTCTCGGCCTGTCGTGCGTTGCCGAGTCAGGTTGGCCGGTCAGGTATGGGCTAAGATCTGTCTGAGCTAGGGCTGTTGAACATTCAGCTGGGCGCGCAATGATGTGAAGCAACCGAGCTGAGGGAAACCCGGGCTAGACTGAAGACGCGGCGAGGGTCAGCATGCCTTTAACCGGTCAGCCGAGATAGACGGACTTCGTATAACCGAGAATGAAGGAAGAACGGGGGAAGACCAGAATGCCTCGCAGCCGGTTAGCCAGGATGGACCGGTCAAGAACAGCTCGGCCATGAGAATTAGATATTTGCCTCTTTGCCAAGGGACAGGTCGGCGGTTCATAGCTCAGTTGTGTGCTTGTGGTGGCGATTCACCACAAGGGATAGGCCGGTCGTGGTACTCCGGCTAAGTGTGCCACCTGGGCCAATGGCGTGAGGAAATGAAATCTACTCCGGGCACGCGTCAATACTGTTTGACAGTTCTGCATGTACTGGTTGAAGGACCAAACCTTTACACACGTAAGGTGGTGAGAGGCGAGCACTGCCACCTGTCCAGGGAAGGACAATAGACGTAGTGCGCGCATAATCCTAAGGCTGCATGGCCAGCTTAGAAATAGTGGAGGAAGATGAACGTTAGAGGCAAGTAACAAAAAAAAACAATTTGCGCCATCTGAAACACACACTCTCTCTCTAACAGCCTTCTTCTTCCTTAAGTGATTTGACTTGATCGTCGGAGGGTCTATCCGGTAGACCACCGCCGGGCAGCTCACCGTTTCTATGTTGCCAGGTTAGACGCTGTCACGAGAAGCTTGGAGTCCAAGGAGTACGGCAAGCAGAGGATATTTCACCCCCGTACACATTCCTTATAATTTTAGTCCTTTAAGTTTCAATTTTTGTTATTTTGGTGATCAAAATTGTCAATTGGATCCTAACTCAAATTGACAACTTTGAGGATCAAAATGACAAAATTGAAATTTAAAGGACTAAAATGACAAAGTACACCTACTTTAAGGACCAAAACCGTCTTTTCACCAAAGATAAAATACTTTTCCTGTTATCAATTTAAATGGACATTATAGATAAAGACCAAATTGACTCAAATTGACAATTTTAAGGACTAAAATGACAAAATTAAAACTTAAGGGACTAAAATGACAAAAAAACACATACTTTAGGAACTAAAAGTGCCATTCATCCAAAAGAATAGGGTAATTCTATTTCCACACACTAATTTTTCTTAGTACACACACTTAATGAACACCTTCTCAATACATACATTATAAAAATATAAATTCTTAGGACACATCTCTATATTCTAATATTACCCTCATTTTCAATTTTAAAACAAGGCTATGTTTGGGTTCAATGTTTGAATCATTTTTTTTTTTGTTGAGAAAATTATAAATTAATTTGACAAAAACAAATATCAAAAAAATATTTTTAAATTTTTTTACCCGTAGAAAGATAAAACTATATTAAAATGAGAAGTTTTTATTTATTTGTTTTTGAAAACATATTCTAAAACTAGATTAAATATAGCCTATTTTTTTTTATTCACTCACTCCTCTTTTATTGCTGTTGCCGCCACTTTCAACCTCCCGCCGCCACCACCGCCACCACTTATAGCTCTTTCCCTTCCATCCTAGACCTCCACAGTCAACCTTGAGTGATTGGTGGTGGAAGACTTGTGGAAGTATATGATTCATGGCATAAAGTGATTGCAGGTGAAGAGGAAAAGAGGCGATGGAAGGGAATGGCGGATGAGAGAGGTGGCGCTGGCGATAGAAAATAGTTGTGAGGTTTTAAAATTAAGATTTGGGTAGAAGAAGATGAGGGTATTATAATATTTTTATTTTAGGACAAAATTGTATTAATGAAAACTTTCATTAAATGTGTGAACTAAGGAGAATTGGTATGTAGAAATAAAATTACCCAAAAGAATATTTGATCGAAATAGAATTTTTAAATATGGAGTGTGTATATCAAAAAAAGGCTGGCTAAAATAGAAAAATGAAATTTTCCTTTTAGATGGGATAATCAATAAACTTGAAAGCAAAAAAACGAAACGGTCAAATAGACGCAACATCAAGCAAGACAAACCGAGAGACAAACGGCAGAACATCTTCCATCCAAATCTGCATGCCCGCATTGGAGAGATCGCCAGCTAGGCCAACATATGAACCACCTCGTTTCCAACTCGATGAACATGAGAATCCTTGAAAGTGCGAAAGGATTGAAGGAATTGGCAAATTTCTGTAACTACATGGCCGAAAGAAGCCAACTCAAAATCAGTACCTAAAATCGCATTTACCACTGTCAACGAGCCCCCTTCCAAATGAACATCTAACAGACCAATATCCCGAGCAAAGTGAACCGCCTTAAGAGCAGCGGTTGCTTCCAAAAAATCAACATCAGAAATTAACCCCACTTGTTCTGACAACGAGGCAATTACTTGTTCCAAACCGGTGGTTTACATGTACCAATTAATGTACATACTAATATACCAATTAGTATTATGTTATTATTACTGACCCACTTATTATATAAATTATAAACACTCAAAACTTCTAAAATTATGCCACATCATCTGTACGAGTACGAAATAATCTTCTCGTATAATCCTGTTGATCAAGTTTGCGCTTCTCCAAACGTCGTCACTTTACTTCCTGAAAACAGAAACGTGAGCTAGCCGGCAGGTGTGTGTCGGATACCTCTCCGATGCCTAAGTCAACAAAATAGACAATAGACAAAAGCTCTGTGTATTCGAGAATCAAAGTTGTGATACCTGTCCATAGGTCTAGTTATGAGCTTTTATAGATTTTGTTTAGCACAACCCTCGTAGGATTCCAACTCTCCTTATATGAGTCCTCCTAGGAATCACACACCCTACTCACTACCAACCAAGTGAGATGGTTTGCACAATCCTAGTAAGACTTTACTCTCCTTGGCAGAGTCCTGCTAGGAATAAAAAAGGTAATGTTCCTCCTTCTACACCCTTTCCACTGCTTACTCAAGGGAGATGATTGTACCATGGTAGAACACCAGTACAACCGAGCTAACTTATGCCTTCCGACATACTCAGCTCGGCGCTTCTATGGGTAATGTCTAGCTCGGTCCCACCCACCTATACCTTGGCTGGGACTACTCAAACTGAGCTAATTGCGGCCGCCTCTGACCGAACTAACAGAGGTAAGGTCCAAGTTGCGAAGCCCAATCACCTCGGCCCATAGCTCGGCCCATTACAATACCTGGACCCAGCTCGACCCTAGTTCACAAAATCTCCCTCTCAATTGTGAGCTGGGCATCTTGTTTGAGGGGCTGCGCAGTTCCCGTGGCACTTTCCCCCCCCACTTCGGTTATATTGGTCAAGTCGACTGGGTAAATGTGATGGCTTCCTGGTGTGAACTCAGCCACAAAGTTTGCTAAAGCCTGGGCTTTTATTGCTGTTCTGGGTTGGAACTTGATATCGAACTGCCCCAACTCCACCTCCAAATTCAAGATTTGTCCAGAAAAATCTACCCTCTCAAACAAGGCCTTTAATGGAAAAGCAGTTAGGACGATCACAGTGTGGGCATAGAAATAGTGTGACAACTTTCTTGAGGCCATCATCAAAGCCAATGCCAGTTTTTCCAATGGTAGGTATCTGGTTTCAGCGCCCAACAAGGTTTTGCTAACATAAAAGATAGGCATGTGTTGGATTCCTTCCGCTCTTACCGACACTGCGCTGACTGCATGCTGTGAAACCACTAAGTACAAAAAGGGATCTTCTTCTAGCACTGGGGCTACTAACAACGGAGGAGAGGTCATGTAGTCTTTCAAGCTCTTTAGGGCACGGTCGCATTCTTCATCCCATTCAAATTTGGCCTTCAAAGCTTGGAAGAATAGACGACATCTGTTTGATGACCGACTTATAAATCGGTTGAGTACGGCTGCTAGGCCAGTGAGATGTTGTACCTCTTTGACTGTGTTGGGCCTCTCAAGATCTTGGATTGCTTTGATTTGAGAGGGCTCAGCTTCTATACCTCGGTTGGTTACCAGAAAGCCTAGGAATTTGCCTGATCCTTGCCAAATGCACACTTCGATGCGTTTAGACGCAACTTGTTTTTCTTCAGAATTTGGAATATTTCATCTAGGTTCCTAAGATGGTCCTTCTCATCCTTGCTTTTGACCACCATGTCATTTATGTAAGCCTCCATTGTTTTGCCTAACAATGGTTCAAACATTTTGGTGACCATCCGTTGGAATGTAGCCCCTGTGTTCTTTAGGCCAAATGGCATGACCTTGTAACAGTACAATCCTCTAGGCGTTGTAAATGATGTGACCTCCTGGTCTGGTTCATACATAGCGATCTGATGGTAACCTCGATACGCATTAAGGAAGCTAAGTCGGTTATGTCCGTAGACACGCCTTTGGGCTTCGCTACTACAGTTCGGACTCCCTTTTGTTGTTGGTTCTTAATCTGAACCAAAGAGTCCAAATCTGGCAAATCGTTTTGAGAAAACAGATTTTTTTTGAAAAGAAGTGCCAAACATGGACTGCTTTGCCAGATACAGAGTTGCCACCTAAATATTTTTAACGGGGGAATTTAGGAAACCCTGACTCGGTGCCAAAGGCCACGTGTCCGTCATCACCAAAGTTGCCTCGGCTCGGGAACTTGGGTACGATTGGGGAAGGTCAGCTATGAGCACCCCCTCTCGCCCGGTCCGAAGACCGGCCTCTACTAACCATGATATCCATTTTTTGAAAACGTTATGTGTTCTTATTCCGGTTATTAGCCTAGAATTACTATGTTATGCGCACAGCAAACAAGTATAGACTAGATTGTCTAATTTGGAAATAAGCATTGCATATCCGTTTATTTTGAAAAATACTTTGGAATTTGCTACTCGCAAGTAGGCTAAAATACGGATTTCAACGAGTTGTTCCAACTCAGACAATCCAACCTTCACCCACAGGCAATCAAACAGTTTATCTCACATAAGCAATTAGCCACATGGTAAGCATGCTGTCATGATAGCACTCACACGCATGCGGTATGCTAAAACATGAAAATACTTACATCGTACTCCGTGCCAAAACAATAAATTAGTTAGCAGACATGCATGGTCCTAGTTTATGTCAATTTGACTAATGCAACACATACAGGATGCAATTAGAGTAGGCTCGGCTAACCTAATCATGGCATGTGAAATGCAATCAATTGATGCACGTATTCAATTTGGAATTGAAGTACAAATGCAGTTAGCGTGATGCGCTGAGCCCGGTGCATGCAAGACAAATGTATGGATGCACGCATGCATAGCATAAGGTATGCTAATTTAAACATGCCCTAATCTACCATCATAAGCGGGTAAATAAAAGGGAAGAAAGAAGTGGGGATTAGAAGACATGCACACACACGCACCCACACTTATTACAGATTCGCCCTCGCTCGGAGGGACCAAATAAATATACAAATTAATTAACCTACAAGCTAATTAATTATTACAGACCACTTAATTAATTAACAAATTAAATAAGCTAAGGAAAACAGTAAAAGGCCTCGGGAAGCGGGTCCAATGCAATGCATGCTTGGTCTTGCTCGGAAGTGCACTGCTGTGCATAGACTGCCTCTGTTTTCCCTGCTCTGCCCCTTTGAAGACTGTCAAAGTCTCTGAATTGCTTCCCTGGACATTGGGAGACACTACCGGCTGAGTAGAATTTCCACCGGTAGTATGGTGTGATCATCGGCAGAGAATGCATCCATCGGCCACCAATTGATTGCCGGTCGGCACTCTGTGAAGTCGATCGGCAAAAAGTTCCTGCAGAACCTGTTTGACAGCAGCAGAGGACAGAACCTTGCATGGAAATGTAATCCAAGCCATGTATGCACCAACTAAGCTTCTTATCATGTGTATGACTCAAAGGGGCATGGTCCTTGGTTCTCGGACCACCAATCGCGCATTTCAATGCGTGATGGCCCAAGAGCACCAAGTTGTGCATGTTGATTTCAAATGTAATGCAAACCAACAAACAAAAGGCCCAATTCCTATCACCAAATCAAGGAACAAGGCATGCATGCAAGATGCAATGCTACTTAGGCATGCAAGCTAAGGATGCAACATGAGAATGCAATGCACCCTAGACACTAGGCATGCAACCTATACAAGCAAACATGCAAGTCATGAGGCAATGCAAACCAATGAAAAGATGGACATAAACACGATTTAGGCAGCCCCAAATAAGCCTAAAACAGTGGCCCTAAGCTAAGGAATTGGGACCAAACACACATACAAGCATGCAAGCAAGTTGGACCAACACTTAGGCATATTAAAGCAACTCTCAAGCACACTTGAAAGAGGCGTAGCATGGACAATTAGCATGCCAATTAAGCTCTGAAAACCATGCAAGAACATGGTGCCAAACCAATCCAAACAAGGCAATCAAGGCATACAAGCAAAGTCCAAGATTCATAGCAAGCTAAAAGGGAATTGGGCCACACTTAGCAAGCCAAACATGGCATATATTAAACAACTAAAAAAGGATTTTTAGCATGTCAAAACAAGACCAAAAGAATACTTAGATGGCATCTAAGTGGCTCAAGTATAGAGGCATGCACAAATGCTTAGCATGGAGCATACAACACCAACTTTTAAAGCATCAAAGAAGCATTGAAAGGCAAGCATGTGAGCATGTTAAAGGGACTGAAATAACATGGCAAATAGTTCCATACCCTTGAAATGAGGCAAGGATGCATGCTATACACTTGTACACTTAAAGCTAGTAAACCCAAAATGCAAAGGGGTTATGCTAAGCATGCCAAGATCGACCCAAACAACTATGGACAGACCTTAAACATGGTAAAAAAAACACAAAACCTCCACAAGGTAAGCCTAAAACATGCTTGAATAAGGATTTATAACCTAAGGCATGTTAAGGCAACAAAGAGGCATTACATGGCATATATGCAAGGCATGCATGGTGTGCCAAAACCAACATACAACAATGCTATTTGATGGCAAAATAAGCATAAATGACAGCCAAGGCATGGTCCACATGAGGCTTAACTAGGTGCTCATTAAAGAGGCAAAAATGACCCTTTTCAAGGACAATAAGGAGAGGGGGTGGCCCTCTCCTTCTTGGGACTTCAAGGCACCATCCTTACCACTGAAATCCCTCAAGATTTCAGTGGTGAGGAGGCCCAAACACCAAAGTCCCGGAACTCACTCAAAATAGCACAAAATGGAGCCCCTCAAGGCTTAAGAGGGGTCAAACACCTCCAAACCACAAAACACTCTAAAGCAACTACTTAGAGGGCCTAAAAACATAACTTTTTTATGTTATACACTAAACACAAAAACAGTTGCAAGATAGGTAGAAATACAATGCAAAAGTGGGGGAAAAAGGGGAAGTTTCTTACCCTTGTTGGCCTTCTTCAAAAAGGGAGGACCAGCTGCCTCCTTGAGCTTAAACCAGCCTTAAAACTCCAAAACAAGCCTCAAGGACCTCAGTTCCAAGAAGATAGTGTGATGGTGGGTGTTTGTGTGCAATCCTAAGGCTAAAACACACACAAGAGAGGGAGATAGAGATAGGTTAGATACAAAGACCAAACCCTAATCCAAACTCTCTAAAAATATTGTCTCTCTCTCCTCTCTAAGTTGTCTAACCCTAATGCCAAGAGAGGATGACTCCTCTTATAGGCAATTCCCTCTTGTAAGGCTTACAAAACAAGCCATCCAAGAGGGAAATCCCTCCATACACGTGTATGGAGGGGAGCAGAGTGGGTGCCAGCTATCACAGCTGGCACAAAATATCTGCTAAAAGCAGATGAACAGTAGTCGGCTGCCCAAAATTGCCATTTTGATAAAATTGGCTGCTGACCGGCAACAAAGAATGCCGACCGGCAATACATATTGCCAATGGCAACAAAACACCAGCCGGTGGCCTCTAGCCACGGCCGGTGATGTGTGGGGATGCCTCACAAGGTATTCCCTGCCCCTCCAAGGCAAAACACAAGTGTCTGGTGCAAAACCAGACACTAAACAGTCGAGTTCGGAGATCCTGAGGCAAGGCGCGTAGCCGAGACCTCGGGGAACTCCAAATGAACACAAACATGGATGCTCACCGAGTGTTCAAATGGTGACGTCCAAGTCTTGAGGACGGTCAAAAATGGGGTGTCTACAACGTCCTGCCGTCAGGTCCACCAGTTGGTCTATCCGTGGTAAAGGAAAACTGTCCTTTGGGCATGCCTTATTGACTGTTTTGTAGTCCACACAAACATGCCATTTTCCGTTTTTCTTTGGTACTGCAACCGTATTGGAGATCCACCTGGGATAATGCACTTCTCTGATGGCTCCTACCTTTAGTAAGTTTTCCACTTCCTCCGCCACTATCTCTACGTGGTGGAGTGTCGATTTGCGAGTGCGCTGTATAATTGGTTTGGCAGTTGGGTGGACATTAAGTTGGTGGCAGATGAAGTTTGGGTCAATGCCAGGCATGTCGTATGGTGTCCAGGCAAACACTTCGATGTTAGAGGTTAAGAATTCCATGACCTCTATTCTCTCAGTGCTAGACAAAGGCGAGCAGAGCAAAAAGAACTTTTCTGGGTTCTTTTCATCTATCCTTACCTCAATCAAGTCTTCCACTACCTTCTGCTTTGCTGCTTTGTCGACATCTGCAAATAGTTCGTTGTTTTCTGGCTTTTCCACCATCTAAACAAACCCTTTTGTAGCACGGCTGCCGTTTACTATGACGAAACATTGCTTCGACATGATTTGGTCTCCTAAGACTTCTTCAATCACGCCGGTTTCGTTAGGGAATCGTAATGCCTGATGGTAGGTTGACGCTACTAAGCGCATGGCATGCAACAATGTCCTTCCCAAGATTATGTTGTAAGTGGAAGGGACCTTCAATATCCAAAATTCCACCTATTTTGTCATGGTTCCTGCCTTGACTGGGAGGATTATCTTGCCTACTAGCCACTTTGGCATTGAGTTGAAACCGACAAGGGGAGATGTCGCAGGTGCCAAGTCTTTGTCCTCCAATTTCAGTTGTTTGAAGGTCTCGTAGTACATTATCTTACATGAGCTTCCTTGGTCAATCAGAATCTGCTTGATGTCGAAGTTCTAGACACGCAAAGTCACCACCAGCGCATCATTGTGAAGGCAATGTAGCCTTGCTAGATCATTGTCTGAGAAGGATATGACGTTCGCAGCCTCTGTTCCGCCCTTTTTGATGGTAGGTTGTGCACTTAATACCTTTCTCAAGTGCTCAGCCTTTTTGATCATCCCCCTGAGTTCACATACCCGCTCAGGTTTGACGATCCCATGTATAACGTTGATTATGCCTTGGGGTGGACCGTCGACCGGCATCCCGTTTGGTCCGTTGAGGTCTTAGGGGGCTGGCTGTGTACCCCCTTCTATATATTGATCCAAGTGTCCAGAAGCCACTAACTCTTCCAGATGTTGCCTCAATGGTGTGCAATTCTCAGTACGGTGCCCCTTCTCATCATGGAAGGTGCAACGAGACCTCTCGTCATAGCCCCTTTGTGCTTCTCCCAACTTGGCAGGCCACCGAACGAAGGGTTCATTACGTATTTCGCTGAGAATTTGGTAGATAGGTTTATTGAATACTGTGGTGATGGCAGTGTGGACTCTTAACTTCCTTTTTTTTGGGTCTTCTCTATTGGCTCGCCTGCCTCGCCCATTCCTGCTCGGTTGTTCCACCGTGTTGACTTTCGCTGTAGTCTTTTTATTTGGCATTGTTGTTGTACCAGATTTTGCTTTAGCACGAGCACTATCTTCCTCTACTCGGATATGTTGATGTACTCTCTCCATTAGGGCTTCCATCGTGAGGGGTGGCATCATTGTTATTAAGTCCCTCAGTTTGTTTCCGACTGGTAAACCTTGTTTATATTGTGCAATGGTGAGATTGGTAGGGCAATCCCCAATCTGGTTGAAGGTCTCTCAATAGTGACTGTTGTAAGACCTCAATGTTTCCTTTTCGCCCATGTCAATGGAGAGTAGCTGGTCAATCTCCACTAGTGTCTTGGTATTCGTTCTGAACCTAGTCACGGACGCTTCTGCCAACTATGCCCATGAGGCTATGCTGCCTTCTGGTAGTCTTTCGAACCAGGTTAGACCTAGGTCGCCAAGCCTAGATGGAAATATGATGCACATTAGGGCCTCGTTTTGCCAGTATACTGCCATAACCTGGCGAAAGTGGCTTAAGTGCATGTAGGGGTCTGTCTTCCCTTCATAAGTGGTGAATTTGGGCTGGTGGAAGCCTGAAGGTAGTGGTGCGTTCTCAATTGCCAGAATGAACGGCGAGCTCTGTAGCCTTGCTAATACTTTATCTGCTAGTTCGTAAGCAAGGCGTGGTATTGGCATTCCTACCTCGACACTCCCATGTGTCCTAGGGGCCAATCACTGCAGGACTGAAACTCTGCGAGGGTCGCGAGCCCTAGTATCCTCCTTCCATCGGGCCCTCTCCTCAAGTGCTATTCGTAAGTCTGCTGACCTAGGCAATTCCATGTGCCTGGATGTTGTTTGGTGCATGTGCGAGGGTCGATACCTACTTCCCTTTGTTTGTGACCTTTCAGTCCTCGTTTTCTCAGACCTGGAGTAACGAGTCCTGGAAGTCCTTGATTGAGTGTCGCATGTTCTAAGGCTCCTACTTTCTGCTTGCGATGGTGTGGTATGTCTATCACGATCTTTCGAGTGGCGAGGGGGCATATGGCCCTTGCGTCCCTCTCCTGTCGCCACCCCTTTTCCCTTTATCTGGCGTTTCATTGTCTCCATGTCCGCCGCCATTCTCCTTATTAACTCGTCTTGCTCCCTTACCCGATCCTCCAGAACTTGAGGATCCAATCTCCGCCTCTGTCTTTCTGGACTTTGAGAGCGATGGGGACTAGTGCCCCGTCTCTCCCGTGTGTCCTTTCAGGAGTTCCGTCGCTGGGGCTCTAATTCTGCCATGGATGGGATAGAAGGCAAACCTTCGCGCCTCCCGCCTCCCTCCGGGGTTTGCCCATCAATAGTAGATTGCGGCAAATCTTTGTTGTGCGCCATTGATTTCAACTAGAGAGGAAAACTTGATTAAAAGGTTTTGTTCTTTGTGAAATTCCCACAGACGGCGCCAATTGTATGAGCACGAAATAATCTTCTCGTATAATCCTGTTGATCAAGTTTGCACTCCTCCAAACGTCGTCGCTTTACTTCCTGAAAACACAAATGTGAGTTAGCCAGCGGGTGTGTGCCGGATACCTCTCCGATGCCTAAGTCAGCAAAATAGACAATAGACAAAAGCTCTGTGTATTCGAGAATCAAAGTTGTGATACCTGTCCATAGGTCTGGTTATGAGCTTTTATAGATTCTGTTTAGCACAACCCTAGTAGGATTCCAACTCTCCTTACATGAGTCCTCTTGGGAATCACACACCCTACTCATTACCAACCAAGTGAGATGGTTTGCACAATCCTAGTAGGACTCTACTCTCCTTAGCAGAGTCCTGCTAGGAATCAGAAAGGTAATGCTCCTCCTTCTACACCCTTTCCACTGTTTATTCAAAGGAGATGATTGTACCACAGTAGAACACCAGTACGACCGATCTAACTTATGCCTTCCGACATGCTCAGCTCAGCGTTTCTATGGGTAATGCCTAGCTCGGTCCCGCCCACCTATACCTCGGCTGGGACTACTCAAACCGAGCTAACTGCGGCCTCCTCTGACCGAACTAACAGAGGTAAGGTCCAAGTTACGAAGCCCAATCACCTCGGCCCATAGCTCGGCCCATTACCATACTTGGACCTAGCTCGGCCCTAGTTCACAAAATCTCCCTCTCATCATCTATTAATATTCTAGTTAATACATTAATTGATACATATAGTATTATACATCCCAAACAGTCTCGAACCACGACACCATCAAAATTAAGTTTGTAGGAGCCCATCATTGATGCAGACCACTTTATACCCGACGACTCAGCTCATCATTGATGACCACTTTATATCATACAAAAAAAAAAAAAACACTTTACGATTATTCTAAAAAAATCACTCTAAACGATTTGAACTCCAAATTTTAGTGAGGTTCATGCTGATGCTCTTAAAACATCTCTAACACTACTAGCTATTTTAGCTAGCCTAATTTAGAGACTATTTATTTTATTTTATTTATTTATTTTATAGAGCATTTTAAGAAAAATATATATTTTTTAATTTTATTCTCAAGGTAGTTTTAGATTGTAAGTCCTTTAAAATTTTATAAATGGATAAAATATAAGGACAAAAATCAGCTAAAGAAAAAAATTAAAAATTTTGAAAACAGAAAAGAAAATAAATTTTTTAGTATTTTTTCTAAATTTAAATGTAATTTAAAATTTTTAGGGACATTTAGTCTAGAAGAATTCCCCCCCAAAAATGACAAAAAATTCCCTAAAGGAAAAAAGGGCAAAAATGCTAAAAATTATATTTTCCAAACTAGGCCTTAGATAATGTCTAGTCTAGTGTTATCTGAAAATGATGATAAATTTAGATCTACAGTAATCCTAAGATTTTTTTGTTCTCAATATACTTTTAAAAATTAAATAAAATAATCAAATATAATAAATTAAAGTTTAATGTGAGTGAAATTTTGATAGAACAAACATAAAAAACAAGTTATAATAGTCATAAAGATGTGTTGTTACATAACTAATTTGGATAGTAAAATCTACATTTTATGAAATGTCTAATTGTTAAAAGAAAATTACTTTAAGAGTACTCTACAAAGCTACTCTTGCATAGGAATGGCAACGGGGCGGGGCGGGGCCGGGGATTGCCCTCGCTGTCCTCGATCCCCGAAAGTATGGAACTCCCCGTCCCCGACCCCGATCCCCAATGAGGAACCCCTTACTCCCCCCACCCCCGTCTCCTAACGGGGATCGGGTTTCCCCGACCTCGTAAAATCCCCGACGGTGATGGAGTTACAGAGCTGAGTGAGTCGTCATCATCACACACACACACACACACACACACACACACACACACACACACACACACACACATCTGAGATCTGAGTCGTCATTATCATCATCACACACACACACACACACACACACACACACACATCTGCAGATCTGAGATTTGAGTCGCCATCATCATCATCATCATCACATACACACACAGACACACAGGGAGAGAAGAGAGGTCTTGATTGGTGGCGGGCGGCGAGCTTCAGAGAGAAGATGGAGACTTTGGTTGTGGTGGAGCGACGAGCGGCAGAGCTGTCAAAGCTCTGGTGCAACGAGCTTGAGAGCAAGCAGCGGAGTGCGACCATGGTGGCGGAGGAAGAGAGGATCTGAGATGGGAGAGAGAGAGATCTGAAATGAGAGAGATAAGAGGCGTGTTTTGGTTTTGGGATTGTTAGATGAGATCTGAAATAAGAGAGAGATGAGTATATATTATAATTTTTAGATATAATATTATATTATATTAGATGAGTATATATATAATATTATATTATATTAGATGAGTATATTATATTAGATCTAAAATGTATTAGATCTGAAATGAGAGAGGAAGAGGGAGGTGGGGAGAAACGGGACGGGGAACGGGGCCGGGGTGGAAGAACTTATCACCGTCCCCGGCCCGAAAATGATCGGGGATTTTTTTTGAATACTGTCCCCGGCCCGTCGGGGGTATTTTTCGGGGAAACCCCGTGTTAATCGGGGTCGGGGGGTCGGGTCCCCATCGGGCCGGGTTTAAATTGCCATCTCTACTCTTGCACTGCAATATTTTAGAACATATGACATATTTGACATGTTTGGCTTGTCTCTCAAAACATGTTTTTGGAGAAAAAATTC
This sequence comes from Camellia granthamiana, assembly GCA_036172215.1. Classification (NCBI taxonomy): domain Eukaryota; kingdom Viridiplantae; phylum Streptophyta; class Magnoliopsida; order Ericales; family Theaceae; genus Camellia; species Camellia granthamiana. The sequence goes on from CM069913.1 coordinate 123,859,744, forward strand.
GAAAAATATGTTTGGTTGAAAATTTAAAAAAAGATTTTCAAAATCACTTTTCTTTCTACTACACATCAATTAATTATTTTTTTCTCTCTCCTCTGTCATTTTCAATTACTTTTTCTCTTATATCTATCTATTCAATTACAAAAAAATATGAAATCATCCTAAACTCCAAAATTTCAAAACTATTTTCAAAATATACAACCAAATAAATTTTCAAAATTTCTAAACTCTCTTGAAAAAATTATTTTTAAAATAATATCACAAAAAACAAATCAAATAAGGCCATCATGTTTCTATTGACGTTCTAGTTAATATAGGGCTAATTGATTTTTGTTATGCAATCTTCTCAATATATGCTTAAGTAATTCTCTGTGTTCTTTTGTTGGGGTGTTTGGGAAGCCAAAAATTAGCTTCTTTTTTTTTTGAATTAAAATTCATAAAAAGACAAAATAAATTAAAATAGATAATAAGATAAATTGTCATATCAAATCCATAATCATTTCACTTTTTCTCTCACAAGTATCATATCCAACTACAAAAAAATCCAACTCTCTTCCCAAATATAAATGTTTTAGCTTGCTAAAATTGTCAAAAACTAAAATAACCTACTAAAATAACCAACTTTCCAAATGAGGCCGTTATTTCTTTTCTTAAATTACACGATGATTATAGAGAGTTATTGTCATCTTTATATACTAATTGATTATGTGTTTGTTGTGAAATTGTATGTCTAATGGTGTGAATTATTTGATAAAGTTATTTAATTTTGAAACAGAATAGTTAATATAAGAATTCATAAATTCAATTTGACATATATGGGATTGATATATATATATATATATATGCATGATATTTATATGTGAATGATTATTTTATATTTAATTGCAAAAAACTATATGTCTATCAGTTTCTAATTCAGTAATTTAAACATGACTGAATAATTATAATGTAATGTGCATGAGCTTAATATGTGTGTATATATATAAGTTTAAATATTTTCTATTTCATATAAGTCTGCACAGCTCAATGGACGATGTATGTTTTTATTTTGCTTCCGCAACCCCTTATTTTGTGATTCTGTTAAGAGGTCTTCGGTAATCGTAGGATTATTGGCCAGTCATGATGCTAAACCTTCTGGATACGTCAAGTGGTTAAGGCTAGGTGATTAAGAATCTAAGTTTTGTTTTCTTTTGCCATGTTTGAACGAGCTTTTGTTTATTCTATGTATAAGGCTAAGTCCCTTTTGACTTTTTTGTATTATATGATGATGTAAAGATGACGTCATGGGATGTGTATAGACATATAAGTTTAAAGATTTTTTTGTTTCATATAAGTCTACACAGTTCAATGGATATAACTTGAGAGAGAGAGAGAGAGAGAGAGAGAGAGAGAGAGAGAGTTCTAGAAAGAGAGAAAGATAGAACTCAAGAGAAAGAAGGGAAATTAAGCAACTCTTCACCACATTAATCATCTAAGGTAAGAATCCTCCTTTAATTTCTTGAATCTAAGTTGTATTATTGAAAGCCGAGGCGTGGATTTTAGAGATTGAAAAATTGTTTGAGGTTTTCCTGTGTATTGAGGCACAAATAGTGTTGTTTGCAACTTTCACTTTACAAGAGGAAGTGAGATGGTGGTGGATGCTTATCCAAGATAGTAATGGCTCTATGACATGGGCTCAATTCAAGGAAGCATTTTATGAAAAATATTTTCCCCAGTGTGTTCGGGATCGCAAGGTGTCTGAATTTGAATAGCTAAGGCAGGGTGCTGTCTGTGGTCGAATATGAAGCCAAATTCACGGAGCTCGCTCAGTATGCACTGCATATGGTAGATACTGACTATAAAAAGGCCAGAAACCTATAAGGGTGGGTTTGGGTCGTGACACATATCATGCTTGCAGAGGAAATGCGAGAACGAGTAGAAACGACTTAACGGATTAATAACGAATAAACCGAATAGGTTTACGAATCGACTGAATGAAATGAATATGTTTTGAAACATTGCGCTATGAATGTTTGTGTTTGTAGCTAAAGATTCGAAGACCGATCAACCGTTTCTGGAAGCCCACTGTGAGTAATGTTATTGTAAAGATATGTTCATGCGATTTATGTTTGGAATGTTACACGACAAATTATGATTTCTGAAATGTGATTTTGTTAACGTGAATGAATGTCCTATTTTGAATTTATTATGGCCTCCAAAGAAAGTCCCAAGTCATGGGGGACGACATATTAATGCGGGTCCATGACATATATGTGATTACGAGATCTCGTTAGCCACTTAATGAAGTAGTGATATGTTTGATAATCGGTGTCCAGGACCAATTACTCTAGTTGGAAGACGTTATGATATGTTCTATTAGATGTACCATTATTATGTTCAGATATGAGTATGATTATATTATGATTTGTTTTATGATTATGATATGTTCAGAATTTGTTCATTAACCTCTTTACCTTAATGTTATGTACTGGGTTTTAGCTCACTGTTTATATATATATATTGGTAATATGTATATTTGTATATGAAAGGTTTTGTATATGGCGTATAAATGTTTTTGTACATGTTGGTGTGTATGTATTACGGGGTGGCTATATTAACATAATTATGTGTTTGTTCATATAGTTAGCACAACTCAATGGACTACTTGTTTGAATTTTGTATTAAGCTTCTGCTAGCCCTGATTAATTTTGATTTTTACAAGAAGGCCTTTGGTAATCTTGGATTACTTGTTGGTCATCTCATCGACCCTTACGAGGTGGGGTTCGGGTTGTGAATCCTCCTCTAATTTCTTCAATCTAAGTTGTATTATCCATGAAATCATAGAATCTAAGTTGAATTAAGGAATTGTGTAACGCCCCGATTCTACACTATTGGTTGTAGGCAAGGGAGAGTCACTACTGAGTCCTATGGTCAATTTTGACAGATTCTAACAAGTATTGACACAAGGTCTCATAAGCATCGATAAGATGTATACCTCTGATTATATTGAATATAAATACATAACAACCACAAATAACCTTAATTGCAAAAGCTTGTTCCATTACATTACATCCCAAAAAGGAAATTTAAATCTTTGTACGAGTCTTACAAAAATATTAAAAGAGAACTTTTTAACTTTTCTAAGATAGCCAAAGGTCTTCGAAGGTTTCAGGCTCGTCATCTCCAGCTATATGTTCCTCTTCGTCACCTGGCATAACACGTCGTGAGCTTTGAATGCCCAGTAAACACACACACATCCCATACCTTTTTTCCGAGTCCAATACACAATCACAAATATAACATCAAGTAGTAAAGCATGATACACGAATAAATAAATAAATGGTTACCAGCTAAATGTTAGTAAACTAGAAATCCCCCAAAGAGATTTTGTCCTCCCAACCACAAGAATCGGATTCGGTTTATTCGGTATGCCCTCTCTTTTGCTGCTTTGTTGCAGAACTAACCTCGGATGCCTACCATCGGTTATATACCGCGTAGCGCCAACTGCAGGGCCTCAAAAGAGACGGTGAAATAGGGCCTTGGCCAAAACCCTCCTCACACCAAACCACCTAGGGTCCGAATACAACCGCTCCGTTCAAGGGTTCCGAAAACCACTTGCGCAAGACTTTAACTTCCGAATAGGGAACGCATCCTAACAAACCATATATCACAAATTCTCATCTTTCATTACTCAAGTGCTCGAAACCCAATACCCTCCCAATTAGGTTTCCCGTTGAGTTAAATGTTTTAATCAAGGTTAGTCCAACTTACAAGATAATAATAACCACATAAGCACGCATCCTTAAGATGAGAAAGATAAATAACATAACATAACACATACAATACCATGCCAAGATATGATCATAAGCTATTAAACATTTCCATGAATACAAGGGCATAAAACATCCATACATAACAAAATTTCCAGATTTAACATCACCTAAAGATTAAAATGAAAGGACTATTTTAGAGCCTTCACTAGACTCGGTCTTCCTATAGTTCGTAGAGAATTTGATCTAATTTCTAGAACATTTTTCGGAAATGGGTTTGCTTTTCTAGATTTTAAGTTATTTAGAAAACATTCCAGTGCTGTCCAGATTCTGTCCAGACCCGTCGATCGTTACGAAAATTTGATTTTCTTGCAAACCACTAATCGTTTTTCGATGAAACCAATTTTAGTTGAAAGATAACTCCTTAAGGAAGATTTTGACCTAAAATAGAGGTCCAGAATAATTTTATACATTTTTCTAGAATTTTTTAAAGTGGCCTGCATAAACAGATTTTAAGGTAGAATGTTCAAAACAAGAAGATTTATGAGAAAAGGTTTCCACCAAGGGAAAGTTTTCGTTTCTTGTGTGAAGAAAACATGCTAACCAATATATATCTAACTCAGGAAGTTTGCTTGAAGGTGTGCCCTTGGAAAGTTGAGAGACTGATATGGAAAAAAAATGGTTTTGTACCGAAATGGGAAAAATACAAGAGAGATAGAATCAATACTCAACTCTTAGCATTTTTAACACAAGTAACTCATAAATAACAGATCTGAAAAACATTATTTAGAACCTTGAAGAACATGTATTGAAAAGGAAAATGAAGAGAAGGTTGTGTTGTGGCTTACTTGCTAAGCTTTGAACAAGATGGCCCTCTTCTCCCTTCCTCTTCCTCTCAAAATTTCTCTCTTGTTCTCCTTCCTCTCCTTTAGTCGAATGTGGGTGTCTGAGAGTGTTGCTTGGTGATATTTATAGGCAACTTGGTGTAACAAGGAATTGAAAAGGCAAGTTAGGATTTATTGGTTCATTAAAGCCCACTAATAAACACTAGTTGGATTATGAAAAGACACTAGTTGGATTATGAAAAGAAACTAGTTGGCATTAAATGGACACTAGTTCGATTAAATGAACACTAGTTGGACAATAATTTAAACATTATATACACTAGTTCGAAATAAGTCTAGTAACTGAGGGGCTTTAAGCAAATAATTTAAACATTTTTTTTGTTTATTTTTTTTTAGAGAAAACATTTTTCAGGGGCTTCACAAATTGGGTGGTGTAAGTTGATGTTAAGGAATTGTAAGGAAATAGCTTAAGATTTTGACATACAAGGCATTCTTCATGTTCAATCACTTGTTTCTTGCATGGATTTTGAAATGAGAAGGAAGTTCCATGAATTTTGAAGGTTTGGAACTCAAATTTACATGTATTATGATTTTACCATTTTTATTTTAGATTTTGATATTTTATTTGGAACCTTGGATTTTGATTTGAACTTACGATTTTTATTTGAAGTTAGATTTGCCAAAGTTAGGTTGTTTTTGTGAATTTTAGGGCTTGAAATACATGAAAATGGAGTTAGTGTTTGAAAAGCTTGGGTTTCAAATACATAGTAGATTTTTGACCTACATTGCACCCAAACCACTCGTGCTGCTTGAGGCCCCTCCCGAGCGGCCAAACTTCTCCTGCACCAAAATGCATTCTACTTTGGCGCCGCACGAGCAGCCAGGGCCGTCGCATGTGTGGTTTTCAGAGCAGTTTCTCAGTTTTGTTTTCTCTTTGTGACTAATTAATCAAAGGGCTGGGCTTCCCTCCAGTCCTTGATTAGATTGGAGGGTACTATTGGACCTGTTGGAGCCCACCACGGGTCTCATTTCGATAATCCGAACCGTTCAATGTGCAAAATTTGTCGAGTACTATAAGCTTGTAAAAAATCACATTGATCGGATTTCGATAGTTACGTGATCAAATCAGTTTTGTATAAAAAAAAATGGACGGTGAAAAAATAAATGGTTGATAAAAAACTGATTTGATTACATAGCTATCGATATCCGATCAACGTGATTTTTTACAAGTATATAGTACTTGACGAGTTTCACATATTGAATGGTTCGGATTATCGAAATGGGACCTGTGATGGGCCCCCACGAGCCTAACAACACCCTCCAGTCTGATCGGACTGGAGGGAAGCCACTATCTTAATCAAATACATGTCTGGGTCGTTACAGTTACAGATTACAAGCAAAGAAAGAGTGATAAAAAAAACTTATTTTTTTATGATTTGGTTAGTGAACAATGGTTAGATACATTTGGCTAGTGAGGATGATATTCTCTTAAACAGATCCCTTAAACCTCAAATTTGTAGAATAGAAGTATCGAACCACATGGACTAAAATGTTAAGTTGTTTAAATTTTGGAAATTAATTCTTAATTAATTCAGTTAAAGAGTTCGATTTTCAAATTGAATTTAATTAGCAAGAAATGTGAAAAGAAAAGAAAATAAATCAGAGTTCAAGTAAAGAAAAAACTTAGGATTTCTAATCTACCACAAGCATCGTAACATGAGTTTTTGTATCGATTTTAGAAATCAATTTAGTATCATGATTATGATTCATTATGGTTACAAGCCATATACACAACTCGTCTTTTCGAAGTATAGATTGTCTTTATTCTTGATGACATATACGGAGATTACTATTGTATAACCTTTAATAAAATAAATCTCTAAATTACACATTTGTCATAACTATATAATCCATCCCAAAAAATATATACAAAATTAGTTGACTAAAGTTTTCATCTAAACCTTAAGAAAAGATTAACCGCTTCATAGTTGAGGAGAGAATCGCCAGGGTAGTGGTTGATTCCATCTTCAAACCTTTCGAAGTGTTTTTTTTTTTTTTGTAAAAAAAACTTTCTTTCTCAAAGTGTTTGGAATCCTTCTATATGTTTCTCCACTATTTTCCATGTTCTCTCTTCTTTTTTTATTTTTTATTTTTTTATCCTACACTCCTTAGAGAAATCCAAAATTAAAGTAAAATCTCACATATAAAACACCACAGATTGTTAGGCTCGGATACTAGGTCAATTTTTACTTAGTAAATGTTCAAAATAAAAAAAATCCTATTTCATACAAAATTATAGCCCTTTAAGTCTTAATTCTAATGCCACTTGAATTACTTCAATCCAAAATACTAAAAGCTATACAGAGTGTCTCGTTTAAGAGGATTGTAACAAATCCGGTATTTTCTTCTCCAAATCCTATGAATTATGCTTTCTTTATTTAATTCATTTCATGTTTTTAAGGCTTAGCTCCCGAGCTTGAATCAAATTCCTATTAGAAATGGGTTTTGGAAGTTTTGGAAAAATAAATTTTTTCTCAACTTTGATCTATTTTTTAGGTGGGACCCATGCACCAAAGTTGGCGAGTCTAAGTGGTAACGCGTTCTATATCGCGTTGTGATTCACGTAGTATATTTGGTTGCTCAAAACCATTACCGAGTGAATGGGAAATTGAAGCCAAAGTGAGCTCTATGAAAATGGAGTTTTTGGTGGAAATTCCTTAAGGTTTGGTTTAAGGCTTGTCCCACATTGATTTGGTGGGCAAACTTTTGTGGGTTTACAAAGCTTGGGTTTGTAACATGTGGAGGGCCCCAAGAGGTACACCCAAGTTTTGTGGAAGGGAGAGGTTATGGGCAAAGTGGGCTAGACCCATTGGACCAAAAAATAAACACATGCGCGCCGCCGCCGCCACCGGGCGAGCTGGGTTGGCCTAGGCTTGGGCGCGGGTGTGAGGTTGGATTGGGCTTGTCTAGCCCAATACTAATTATTTTTTGGGCCAAAAATTTTTGAATTTTATTTTTCTAAAATTAAATTCTAATATTTTGAAATTTGAATTTCAAAAATTAATTTCAAAATTGGCTCCGATTTTTTCCCCACTCGAACAGATGAATATCTGTTTGAATTTAAACCAAACAGATTCATATCTGTTTGAAATTTAAACCCAATAGGTTCCTTACCTATTCATTCAAATTAAACAGGTTTGCACATATTTAATTCAAACCAAACAGCCACATTTTCTCCTATAAATAGACAGACCTTCTATTGATTTTTATCATTCAAAAAATTCGTTTTTCCCTCTGTAATTACTCTATGCATTTTGCTACATTTAATTTTCTTGTGAAAAATAGTGTATACACAAAGTGTGTTCGTTGTGCGAATAATTTGTAGTGCTGCAATTATTCGTAGTTGATCATTTTATTCTGGTAGATAGACGCCCATAATCTGAAAGCACCGTAGAGAGGACGAATCTGTCTTAAGGACACAATGTTAAACACTGGACTTGATCAGAATTTTGTTCAATAAATACATAAGGTTAGTAATTAATTTACTTTCTGTATTATTATTTTTTCTGTTTCAGATTTTGATTTTGTTTTTGTAACAAAATAAAAATCTGTTTTTATTTATTTATTTGTTTTATATTCTAGTTTGATTTTTATAATCAAACGATCTCTTTCATTTTCTTTATTTCTTCTATTTGTTGTTAAGTACACAAACATAATTTATTCGTAATACAGTGAAGATTGGCCTACAATCTTAAGACATAATATTTTTTGGTGTCTTCATTGTATTTATTTTTCTATGTTTTCACAAAGTGATATTCTGGTTGGAAAATACAAATAGTAGTAATATACTATTTGATAAATAGTAGTAATATACTGTTTATTTTCTTTGACAACTAGTAGTAATATACTGGTGTCATTAACAATTTCAGAATATTAATTTGTGTTACAGAAAATTATTGTGGTATTTTATTTTTCTAGTTTTAGTAACAAGAAAAGTAAAATTATTTTGTGTTATAATTTATTTTCTGATTTTAGTAACTAGAAAATTAATTTGTGTTTTGGTTTTTCTGATTTTTGTAATCAGATATTACGGCTACTGCAACTGAAATTGCAACTGAAAATGGTACTCCAATTGTTACAACGACTCCGGTCACTATCCAAAATCATGTTCAAGTTCCTATAAATCATGGAGAAAAATCGAAAAAATTTAACGGCACCGAGTTTAAGAGATGGCAACAGAAAATGCTGTTTTATCTTACAACTCTTAATTTTGCCCGGTTTCTCCGTGAAGAGGCTCCAGTACTTAGAGAGGATGAAAGTGATCGGCAAGTTGTTGCCGCTGTAGATGCCTGGAAACATTCTAATTTTCTGTGCAGAAACTACATCCTCAATGGCCTTGACAACATGCTGTATAATGTTTACAGCCCTCTAAAAACAACAAAAGAATTATAGGATTCTTTGGAGAAAAAATATAAGATAGAGGATGCCGACACAAAGAAATTTGTTATTGGTAAATTTCTGGACTTCGTTATGGTAGACTCCCAGATGGTAATTTCTCAAGTTCAAAGTCTACAATTAATTTTGCATGATATTCATTCTAAAGGTATGTCTCTTAGCGAATCTTTCCAAGTCGCTGCTTTAGTGGAAAAGTTACTACCGGCTTGGAAAGATTTCAAAAATTATTTAAAACATAAACGCAAGGAGATGACCATGGATGAATTGACTGTAAGACTAAGAATTGAGGAAGATAACCGTAAGACTGAAAAGAGGAATGGTAAAAATCTCATTGAGTCCAAGGCTAATCTGGTTGAACATGTGCCCAAACCACATAACAAAAAGATGAAGTTTACTGGAGATGGTCCTAAACAAGGTGACAACAATGACAATAAAAAGTTCATAGGTAAATGCTATAACTGTAGCAAGACCGGACATCGAGCATCTGATTGCTGTCGCCCTAAGAAGGATCGCAGAAGTACAAGCAAGTAGACTACCAATCAAGCCAATGTGACGGAACTTGATTACATCTCTGACGGGGTAAATGACATCAATCTCTCTACTGTGGTGTCTGAGGCTAATTTGATCGGAAATCCCAAAGAATGGTGGGTTGACACTGGGGCAACTCGACACATTTAAGCGGACAAGAAAATGTTCACTACTTATAATGAGGCTGCAAATGGTGAGCAACTATTTATGGGAAATTCATCTACTTCTGCTGTGGTTGGACAAAAGGGAAAGTAGTCTTGAAGATGACATCGGGGAAAGAACTAACCCTCAACAACGTGCTGCATGTACCAGACATCCAAAAGAATTTAGTTTCTGGTTCTTTGTTAAGTAAAAATGGTTTTTGGCTTGTATTTGAGTATAATAAATTTGTATTAACAAAGAGTGGTATGTATGTTGGTAAATGATACATGAGTGATGGTCTCTTCAAGTTGAATGTAATGATGGTTATACCAAAACTTGCTATTAATAAGAATAACACATCTTTTGCTTATATTTTTTAGTCGAATTTATGGCATAGTAGATTAGGACATGTAAATTTTGATGCTTTGCGTCGATTAATTGGTTTGGATTATATATCAAAGTTTGAAATTGATCCTAATCACAAATGTGAGATTTGTGTAGAAGCGAAACTAAGGCTCTATTTAAATTGGTTGAAAGAAAAACCGAACCTCTAGAATTAATTCATACTGATGTGTGTGATCTTAAATTTGTCCAAACTAAAGGAGGCAAGAAGTATTTCATAACATTTATCGATGATTACACAAGATATTGTTATGTATACTTACTTAGAAGTAAAGATGAAGCCTTAGAAATGTTTAAACTCTACAAAATTGAAGTTGAAAATCAACTTGGTAAAACCATTAAAATGGTTAGAAGTGATAGGGGTGGTGAATATGATGTACCATTAAATGAATTTTGTGCATAACATGGCATTATTCACCAAATTACAGTACCCTATTCTCCACAGCAAAATGGAATTGCTGAAAGGAAGAATAGAACCCTTAAAGAAATGATGAATGCCATGTTACTAAGTTCAGGCTTACCGCAGAACTTGTGGGGGGAATCAATATTGTCTGCTAATTATGTTCTTAACAGAATATCCCACAAGAAAACCAACAACACTCCTTATGAATTGTGGAAAGGATGACCACCTTCCTACAAATACTTAAAAGTGTGGGAGTGTTTGGCGAAGGTAGAAATTCCTGTTCCTAAAAAAACTAAGATAGGACAAAAAACCATGGATTGTGTGTTTATTGGTTATGCTCAGAATAGTAGTGCATATCGGTTTTTGACTTATAAATTAGAAATACCTGAATGTGTGTTTTTTGAACATGATTTTCCTTACAAGAGAGGGCATGAATTAAGTTCACATAAAAGAACTTATGATTGTACACAAAGTCAAAAGACTAATGACAATCAAATGCAAGAGACTAGTAATGGTCTCGAACAGCAGGATTTAACTGATGATGAATCAAGACAAAGTAAGAGAGCAAGAACATCAAAATCCTTTGGTCCAGATTTTCTGACATACCTGTTGGAAAATGAACCTCAAAGATTTAAGGAAGCAACGATAGGTTCTGAAACACCTTTGTGGAAAGAGGCTATTAATAATGAAATTGAATCCATTATGCAAAATCATACTTGGGAATTGGTGGATCTTCCACTTGGTTCTAAACCTCTTAGATATAAGTGGATATTCAAGAGAAAAATGAAAGCAGATGGTTCAATAGACAAGTATAAAGTAAGACTTGTAGTAAAAGGTTACAGACAAAAGGAAGGTCTAGACTATTTTGACACATATTCTCTTGTGACAAAAATAACATCCATCCTCATGCTTATTGCCATAGCAGCGTTGTATAATTTAGAGATATATCAAATGGATGTTAAGATAACTTTCTTAAACGGTGATCTAAATGAAGAGATCTATATGGAGCAACCCGAAGGGGTTGTAGTGCCAGGGGAAGAAAAGAAAGTTTGTTGGCTTGTAAAATCTCTTTATGGATTAAAACAAGCACCTAAGGAATGGCATGAAAAATTTCATCATGCTATGCTTACTAATGGGTTTAAGATAAATGAATGTGACAAGTGCGTCTATGTTAAAAACACTGACAAAACTTATGTCATTGTTTGTCTTTATGTTGATGACATGCTTATCATTGGAAGCAGTCAAAACATGATCAAATCAACTAATCAAATGTTGAATAGAAGATTTGATATGAAAGATATGGGGGGTCACAGATGTAATATTAGGAATGAAAATTACTAAAATATCTGACGGATATGCATTATCTCAATCACATTATATTGAGAAAATTCTCGGTAATTTATCAAGGATGATATGAATGTAGCTAGAACATCTGTAGACATCAGTCTTTATTTATCGAAAAATAAAGATGAAGCGGTGTCTCAGTTAAAATACTCCCAAATCATTGGAAGCCTAATGTACCTAATGAATTGTACTCGTCCTGATATAGCTTATAATATCAGTAAACTGAGTAGGTACACTAGTAACCCCGGAGAAGACCATTGGAAAGTGATCATTCGGGTTCTTAGATATCTAAGATTTACCCGTGATCATAGTTTGAACTTTACTCGATATCCATCAATATTCGAAGGTTATTGTGAGGCCAATTAGATATCGGATACTAAAGATTCAAAATCCACTTGTGGATATGTCTTTACTCTGGGAGGCATTGCTGTTTCTTGGAAATCCACGAAACAAACATGCATCGCACGATCCACAATGGAATCTGAGTTCATTGCTTTAAACAAAGCAGCAGAAGAAGCAGAATGGCTTCGTCACTTCTTAGAAGACATTCCAATGTGGCCAAAACTTGTGCCAGCTGTGAAACTCCGTATTTTTGAGGTATTAATATTTTAGTGAGAGGTATTGGTGGTAGTTTGGTGGTGAGATTCTTAGATGAGCATCTAACTTATTTTTCTCTATTTATTTTATCTCTTTTTCTCTCCACATCATTATTATTCATCTCCTTTGTTTTCTAATATTTTTTTCATTATTCTTGGGCACCAAGTAAATTTTATTTTATTATTTTTTCATCATTTCCTTGCTTACCAAGTAATCTTTTATTTTTAATTTATTTAATCTTCCTTTCTCTCCAAGTTACTTTGTCTCCAAGAAAGTTTCTTTTCTTGTTCTCCAAGTGAATCCCTTTCTTGCCCACCAAGTAAAGTTCCTTTCTTTGGCCCCAAGTCTTTCTTTTCTTTTGTCCCAAGTATCCTTGTCTATAAATTGAGCTCACCTCTCAACTTCTTTCTAAGGTTCTTCCCATATCTCTCTCCATTTGCTATATAGATTTAGAGTTTAGATTAAGAGTGTTTAGAGTGAGAGTAAGGATTTTCATAAAGAATGAGAGTTATAGATTTTGTGAAACCTTACATACCTTATGCCTTATACTTTGGAGATCTATGGAGAAATATCGAGATTCGAGTGTTAGCGACGGAGGAGATTGACTTGAGGTAATTCGGGTGGTATATAATATGTTTCTCTAAATCTCTTTGCAAAGAGTTTATTTTAATTACCGTAAATTTGTACTCTTGATTATTCTTATCGTTTGGTAAATTCTGTGGAATTATTCGTTGTTGATTCATTTGATTACTCTAGTCATTTGATAAATTTCATTAAGTTGTTCTATGTAATCAGTGTTGATTTGTCTAGCTAAATGACGTGGAAATGCTTCGTACATGGATCGAGTAGACCTTACCAATAGCTTGGACCAATAGCCCGGATAAGCAGTTGTGCTTGGGTGAGGTGGGTGAGGCCGGTCACTGGTCATGTACCGAGTAGGACCGGGTATTTGTTCCTGGATAAATTATCATATGTCGAGTTGACTTGTCTGTGCAATTTAGTAAATTGCTTGATTATCGAATCTAATCGGCTGTGTAATTGCTGGATCTCTGTTGATTTATTTTCTGTCCGAGCCTTGTTATTCCTGTTGTATTCTATACTTCCCGAATTAATTTATTTTTTAGGTGTGGAGCAAATCTAGCGACAATTGGAGTTGAAGCATCTAAAGAGATTATTTGAGTTGGAGATTTTTTTTAGTCCACTACTATATATTATTTTTGAAGATTTGTATAATTTATGTTTTGGAGACATTTGAGTTAATTATTTATGGAGACGATTTGTATATTTGAGATTATGAGTTATCTGCAATTATAAATTTGAGGTTGATTTGATTAATTAACGGCCCAGAAGTTGGGGCGTTACACTAGCTATTTGCATTCATTGTGGTAGTCAATCTACAATAGGTAGGGCACAGAATCATATGTATAACGATAAGAATCGACATATTCGTCGTCGACATAATACCATAAGGCAATTGCTCTTAAATGGAATAATCTCAATAGATTATATAAAATCTAAAGAGAATATGGCGGATCCGTTAACAAAAGGTTTGACTAAAGAGTAAGTGTATAGTTCATCAAAGAGGATGAGATTAAAGTCTATTACATAAGAGTCATCATAATGGTAACCCTACTTAAATGACTAGAGATCCCAAGAACTAAGTTCAAAGGGACAACTAAGTTATGTGTGGCTCGCTAGAAATCACCAAGGGATTAAAATTCCCTACCAATTCCTATGGTGAGAGTGATATCTGCAACATGTGTTGTATGCAGGGGTTTAAGATAAGCTTTGCTTTTAATGATTACTTATATCTTTATTTAGGCATAAAAATCAAGACGAGTATAAAGGTGATACTCACAATAAAAATCACCTATATGAGTGTCGAACTGGGGCCGGTTCTATGAAAATGAAAAGGCTAAATTCTCTAGAAGCACTCATGAACAACCAAGAGCGTTCAAGGCCAAAATGAACACAACCATGAGAACCATGATGTATTAGAAGATATTTTGTATGAAAACTATTGTCTTGGCTTACACAAACAGCTGAACAATTCAAGGCATCGCGTCCATTAGTTAGCTAGTAAGTCCGATAGGTTATCACTGGGGAAGGTTCAAGGCTGAAAGCTACCAATCCTGATATAAGATATTTTCGATTTATACTCTTTCGACAAATTCTACATATTATTGCATTTCCGTTGTCATCAAATTCCATTCATGTGGAGGATTGTTAGAAATGGGTTTTGGAAGTTTTGGAAAAAGAAATTTTACCTCAACTTTGGTCTATTTTTTAGGTGGGACCCATGCACCAAAGCTGGCGGGTCTAAGTGGTAACGCATTCTATGCCGCGTTGTGATTCACGTAGTATATTTGGTTGCTCAAAACCATTATCGAGTGAATGGGAAATTGAAGCCAAAGTGAGCTCCATGGAAATGGAGTTTTTGGTGGAAATTCCTTAAGGTTTCGTTTAAGACTTGTCCCACATTGGTTTGGTGGGTAAACTTTTGTGGGTTTATAAAGATTGGGTTTGTAACTTGGGGAGGGCCCCAAAGGGTACACCCAAGTTTTGTGGAAGGGAGAGGTTATGGACAAAGTGGATTAGACCCATTAGACCGAAAAATAAACACACACGCGCGCGCCATCGCCGGGCGAGCTAGGTTGGCCTAGGCTTGGGTGCGGGTGTGAGGTTGGGTTGGGCTTGTCCGGCTCAATACTAATTATTTTTTAGGCCAAAAACATTTGAATTTTATTTTTCTAAAATTAAATTCTAATTTTTTGGAATTTGAATTTCGAAAATTAATTTCAAAATTGGCTCTGATTTTTTCCCTACCCGAACAGATGAATATCTGTTTGAATTTAAACCATTGAAATTTAAACCCAACAGGTTCCTTACCTATTGATTCAAACTGAACAGGTTTAATACCTGTTCAAACAGGTTTGCACCTGTTTAATTCAAACCAAACAACCACATTTTATCCTATAAATAGAAAAACCTTCTATTGATTTTTATCATTCAGAAAATCCATTCTTCCCTCTGTAATTACTCTTTGCATTTTGCTGCATTTAATTTTCCTGTGAGAAAGAGTGTATACACAAAGTGTGTTTGTTGTATAAATAATTTGTAGTCTTGCAATTATTCATAGTTGATCATTTTATCCTGGTAGATAGACGTCCATAATCTGAAAGCACCGTGGAGAGAACGAATCTGCCTTAAGGACACAGTGTTAAGCACTGGACTTGATCAGAATCTTGTTCAATAAATACATAAGGTTAGTAATTAATTTACTTTCCGTTTTATTATTTTTCCTATTTCAGATTTTGATTTTGTTTTTGTAACAAAATAAAAATTTGTTTTTATTTATTTATTTTACATTCTGGTTTGATTTTTGTAATCAAACAATCTCTCTCATTTTCTTTATTTCTTCTATTTATTGGTAAGTACACAAACATAATTTATTTGTAATACAGTGAAGATTAACCTACAATTCCAAGTATCTATTTAAGCTTACAAAAGCTTTCCATTTATGCCACTTCATTACAGCGACTTGATTTTTCTAAAAACACATGAAACAACACAAAATCATCAAGTTACATTGAGTTATGGACTATAAAGTGCAGTTTGGAGGGCCTAAAGATGTAACATTTTGGTTCATATTATTTAATGATTTTTAAACTTTTAAATAATGTAATCAAGGCCTAATTAATTTTAGTTGATTATAATAAAGCCCCTAGAGAATTTCTGTTACTTCAATTTGGACTTTCATCAATTAATTTTTCTACACGAGTAGTCATCTTGGTTTTACGTGTATCAATTCCTGACTCGACCCAAGACACGAGAGACAGACTCTGCAAGTTAGACCTCTAGATACTGCAGATTATAGAGGACTATAGTAGCCTTCATAGCAGAGAATGGAGTTATTATTTAACACGTAAATCAGAATAATTAAAGGGTGTGATCAAGGTAGGACCCTATCAATATTATTATTACAGATCAAAAACAATATGTGTTGGTGAGACCTAGGGTGTAAATCTGGCCCAGCCCGGCCCATTCGAGTTTGGGTTGGACAGGGCCCATGTCAGGCCTCGTGGGCTTCCGCCAAAATTCAGGCCGGGTCGGGCCAGTCCACGAGCCAAAAAATTAAGCCCAAGCCTAGGGATATTCAGGCCTTGGATGGGCCAATGGGCCGAGCCTTGGGCTTGGCCTCGGGCTTGAGCAGGCCTATCCATTTTTTTTGTTTTTTTCGATTTTTTTCTACCAAAATTTTATTATTTTCCATTAAAAAGTACACTAGACCTTGGCGCGGGCCGGGCTTCGGGTCGGGCCCTAAGTGGGCCTTAAGCAGGCCCACGGCCAGGTCAAACGGGCCAGGCTGGGCTTCAAAACAATGGCCCAGGCTGTAGCCCAAGGGCTCGGATTGGGCTCAGGCCTGGGCCTAAGCGGGCCAAAACAGGCTGGGCCCATCTCGGGTCACGGGCCTTTTTTACACCCCTTGTGAGACTGAGTCTAAGATTGCCCTATTGGCAATTATTGTATTTTGATTTAATTCTTATTATTTAACTTAAACGGTGTGTTAATTAAACAATAGGGATTTAATTTGAGTTAAATAATTAAATCTAGGAATTGGGCATTACACTTGCATTATTATACCTTTTTTTGGGTAATTAACTTGCATTATTATACTGTATCACCACAACTACATATTTAATAAAATAATATATGTCATGACCCAACCTTGGCATCCAGGGGTTAGGCGTCGCGACAATAAAAAAAAAAAAAAAAAAAAGTATAGTTCTCAAATTTCTATATTAATAGCGCGAGTGGATAAAATAAAATAAAATATATAGGTTCCAAAAAAAAAAAACAAGTTTATTTAAAAGAAAAATATTTATTTGGGCCTTATTTAATCACACAAATCTGATCAAGATTACAGATAGTAAATAAAAAAATAAAAAATAAAATAAAACTGCGATTTATTCCCAATCTCGATCCGGATAAATCTCATCACTTGAAAGGGGATAACAGCTATAAGGACATGGCAGAGTGAAAAATATTATACAGTGAGCATGAGAGTACAAAAATTACCATGAATAATTATTTTGTCACGACCCAATCTCGGTACTCGGGGGTCAGGTGTCGCGACAATAAAAAAAAAAGGGTATAGTTCTCAAATTTCTGTATTAATAGTGCAAGCAAATAAAATAAAATAAAATAAATGTGTACCAAAATAGAAACAAGTTATTTAAAAGAAAAATATTCATTTGGGCCTTATTTAATCACAAGAGTCTGATCAGGATTACATATAGTAAATAACAAAATAAAAAAAAAAACTGCTATTTATTCCCAATCTTGATCCCGCTAAATCTCATCACCTGAAAGGGGATAACAACTATAAGCATATAACAAAGTAAGAAATATTATATAGTGAGCATGAGGGTATAAAAATTATCATGGATAATTATTTAGCCTATAATAGTGAACAATTCAGTTTGAATAAATAAATTATTTAAACAACAAAATTTTAATTCAGAAATCATATAAGCAAAATAATCATAACCACGGTACGGAATAGAACAGAGGTCATCAAAGTGACAATTAAAACAGAGGTCAATGGATCCATGACAAACAGAAGGCAGTAAAGTAACCAATCAGAAACCAATGGTTTATTTATGTCCCCTAAGGCATGGGTCCCGTGGTGGTACTTACAAAAATAATTATTTATAGAATCATTATCAAATAATTTCTAAAATTTAAACAATCATATCCATGGGTTTCAATTTAAGCAAATAGAATTCAGAAAATAATCAATGTAATTGAAATATTAATATTAATATATAAAAATAAATTATGGTAACTCAAGACATACATAAAATATGTTATGCTGACTCAAGGTATAATATAACTCACCTTAATATTAACCCTTGGTCTTTACTTTCCTATTATTGATTCCCCGCTACTTGTATGTTGCTCCTTAGTTATTGATTTGTGTTTTTTTCTTTTCCGAAGCTCAGTACCTTAGTACTGAACTATTTATAGGAGTGAGTATGCATAGTCTCCAATCGACGTGTGGCAGGTTTGGCCACCTAGTCAACAAATGTCAATTAACCCACTCCCCACCTATTTCTCTAGCTAGATGATTCGCTAAAGCTATGTATGCTTATTCACCATCCTATATGTTAGGGTGGTGATAATCCATTGTATTCTTCCCCCCCCCCAAAAAAAAATTCGTTTATTTACCCTTGGCCTATAGATTAATTTATTTGTTAATAACTAAGTCTAATTTGAGTTCCATTTTATTTTGTAGTCTACCACTCACAAGTTTAGTTAATATTAACATGGTGATGAAATTAATCAAATAATAAGGTGTCACATTTCTCTCCTCCTAAAAGGAAGTTTATCCCCAAACTGGTCGTACCTTAGTTTTCGAAAAGATGTGGATATCGAGCCTGCATTTGACTCTTCGTTTCCCACGTAGCTTCTTCTACACAATGATTTCGCCATAAAATTTTTACAAGAGATATAGTCTTGTTTCGAAGAATTTGATCACGATGGTCGAGGATCTGTATCGGTATAAGAGAGATCGTTTTGAACTTCAAGGTCTTCGTGATCAATGACATGTTCTGGATCTCGAAGATATCACCAGAGCATCGACACATGAAATACATTATGAACATTGGACAATTCTGGTGGAAGGACAAGACAGTATACTACAGGGCCATTCCTTTCCAATATTTCAAATGGTCCGATGTAACGCGAGTTCAATTTTCCTTGTTTTCCAAATCGAATAACTCCCTTGGTTGGTGAGACCTTTAAGAAGACATACTCTCCTACCTGAAATTCTAAATCCCTATCTCCGTGTATCCGCATAGCTTTTCTGGCGACTCTGAGCAGTACGAATTCGTTGTTGGATGAGTTGAATTTTAGCATTCGTTATTTGCATGATTTCAGGGCCTAACAACTTCCTATCCCCGACTTCCGCCCAGCACAGAGGTGATCGACATCTCCTTCCATATAGTGCTTCGTACGGTGCCATTCTAATGCTTGCTTGGTAATTGTTGTTATAAGCGAATTCCACTAAAGGTAGGTGCTCATTCCAATTACTTTTGAGGTCTAGCACACACACACGTAACATGTCTTCTAAAGTTTGAATTGTTGTTTCAGATTATCTATCAGTTTGCAAGTGATAGACAGTTCTAAACTTCAGGGTTGTTCCCAAGGATTCTTGTAATTTGTTCTAGAAGTGAGATACGAAGCAGGGGTCTCAGTCAGACATGATTGAAACTGGGGTACCATGTAATCGAATGATTTCTTTGATGTATAGAGTGGTGAACTTAGTAAGGGACTACGTGATTCTAATTGGTAGAAAATGTGTCGACTTTGTTAATCTGTAATAACCCGACCCTCACATATGCTTAAATCCCTCATCAAATGTGTGGTTATATGTGTGTTTATGTGTTTGATATGAAATTCCATGTTTTAATGCGTGAATTACATGTTTATGGAATTATATCTGTTGGTTATAAGAATATCTGTGGAAATTACAACCTTCGGATTGAAATTAGAAGCCTTAGAGGCGCAATAACCGGAAATTGACTTTACAGTTATGACGAGCATGATTTTTAGGACATAATATGAAGTTTTGCAAAAATTTGATTCGTAATGATTTAATTGACTTCATTTGACTCAAAGATTAAGAGAGATAGATATATCTACAAGAGCCTTAGAAGACTTAGACAACCAAAAAAAAAAAAAATAATACCTCCTAGAGAAAGAGAGAAGAAGAGAAGAAAGGTAGAGAAGAAGAGGGCTTCAACATAGGAGCTTGGAGATTGAGGAAATTGAAAGAAGATTCAAAGAATTAGCTCAAGGTAAGTGGAAATCACCTAGAATGCCTCTCAATCTTCCTTCAATTGAATGAAAGAAGGCTTAAAATGAAGCTTTGGCACTCATGAAATTAGGGTTTATGAGTTATGAACTTGATTGAACAAATTTCATAGAAGTGAACATGTAATCTTTACATTTTGTTTGATTTATGAGTTGATTCCTTCATTTTGAGTTTGATTTGAGTTGGATTCTAAGAAATTGCTATCTAATCTTATTTTTGCATGCCTTGAACTCATGTATATATGTGTATTTATGTATATATATGAAAAAGATGAAGAAATGAAGAAAATATGGAGATTAAGTTTTATATGGCAAATAAAAGGGAGTTGGAACCTATCTGGCTTGAGTTTCACATGTATTGTCTTCATATGTTATGATTTTAAAGTGGTATTACTTGATTTATGCCTTAGAAATGCCCTTAGTAAGCTTGAATTTGTTAGATTTTCGGACTGCACAAACAGAGCCAGAACCGTACGTGCGAGGCTCATGGCTGCACATCACAGTTGCAAGTGCGGAAAACAGGGGAGGCAAGGTTGGCTTTCTACAATAAAAGCACGTGCAGCAGACACCTCCGCACGTGCGGGACCTAAGGAAAAATTATGTTATTTTCTGTTACTCTTTTTGACCCTTTGAGTCTGTCAATGTGTATATTTAATCCCTCCGCAAGGCTTATAACTAATTAACATGTGAACGAAACGGAAGAATGATGAAAGACAAGAAGCAAAGAAAAGAATGCATTACTTATCAATTTATGTATGTGATGTGTAGGTCACTCACCAGAAGGGACAACTGTATGACCAGATCACTGTGAGTAATAGTAGTGTAACGATATATTATGCACATATTTTAAGTTTATGCACTTTGACATGTTTTATACAACTGAGGTTTTGTTGGAGATTGTTGAACATTGGATCACAATGGTACATGAAATGGGCCCGAGGCGGTTCTGTTATTATTGGGCCCGAGGCGGTTCTGTTATTATTAGGCTTGAGGCGGTTCTATTATTATAGGGCCTAAGGCCGTTCTGTTATTATGCTGGGCCCGAGGCCGTTTTGGAATGTATTGACGAAAATGACATATATAAATATATTACGTATATATTCTACAAGACACATGCTCACCTATATGTTTTCATACATTATTATTATTCATTGAGCCTGGCTTATTCCGTATTCATGTATGTTTTGTAGGTGGTCAGCTTGGAGACCAGCCCTAGGTCAGCTTCAGGCGTCTTTTGATGACTTGTTTTGCTGAGCCTCAAACTTGGAGTCTTTTACCTCTTAAGGAGTCCCTTTAATGCCACATTTTTGTTAAGTTCTTAGTGGCTTTTGGTCAACATTTTATGATTATGTAACTTCTGGGTTATTAACTCTTTGTATTTACACATGACTTGGACTTGTATTTATATGAAGTGTGCATGAGGACATCTATGTCCACAATTAGATATGTCATGATCCTGGCATATATGCACTACTCAATGGACATTCTATTATTTAATAGCTTCCGTTTTGGGCCCCGTTAGTGAATAAAATATTTTTTGGAAATATTGTTTTGAGGCCTAAGTACAGGCCGATCATGACCTCAACTTTTAGGGACAAGTTTGGGTTGTGACATAATCGATCTACTATAACCCATATTGCATCATTCTTCGAGACTGACTGTGGTAGCTCGACCACGAAGTCCATAGTAATGTGTTCTCATTTCCATTCAAGAATAAGGAGTGGTTGTAGAGTTCCTGCAGGTCTCTGGTGTTCTGCTTTAACACGTTGACAATGCAGACATTTGGAGACGTGCTTGCTATGTATCTTTTCATTCCTGTTCACCAGTAGTGTTCCTTCAAATCGTGATACATCTTTGTTTTTCTAGGGTGGACTGCAAACCTCGAGCTAAGCTTCCACCAATATCTTCTTCTTGAGCTTTGGAATGTCAGGTATGCAGATTCAATTTAGAAATTTTAGCATCCCATTGTTTATAGTGAAATCAGGATCCAACATATTTCCTTGCTCTTCGTATTTTTTCTTCAAAAGTCTATCTTCACATTGGCGTGCTCTGACTTCTTTAATCAACATGGGTTCCATGGTTATGTTGGCAAGCAATCTATTAATTTGGCAGGGAACAAGGGCACATGCAAAACTTCTAGTCGTCTTTCGACTCAATGTATCTGCTATTACGTTGGCTTTGCCTGGATGGTGATGAATTTCTATATCGTAGCCTTTCATAAATTCTAGCCATCGTCATTGCCTCATTTCCAGTTCCTTGTGTAAACAGATATTTAAGGCTCTTGTGATTGGTATAAATCTCACAGGTTCCTAAGTAGAGATAATGACGCAAGATTTTGAGGGCAAAATTATTGCGGCCAATTCTAGATCGTAGGTCGAGTAGTTCTTTTCGTGAGTTTTTAGTTGACGCGAAGCATACGCAATGACTTTTCCATTTTGCATAAGAACGCAACCCAAACCATTGTATGAGGCATCGCTATAGATAACAAATTCATCCATTCCCGTAGGGAGTGCCAGTATAGGAGCTAACACAAGTCTACTTTTTAACTTTTGGAAACAACATTCCTGTTTGTCAGTCCATTCAAAAGGTTTATTCTTCTGAGTTAGTTGGGTCAACGGTGATGCTATCTTCGAGAAATCTTGAACAAAGCGTCGGTAATAGCCGGCTAGACCTAAGAAGCTTCGAATTTCAGACACGTTAGTAGGTTGTGGCCAATCCACGATTGCTGTAACATTTTGGAGGTCAACTGAGATGCCATTTTTGTTAATGACGTGACTGAGGAAGCGTACACTAGTGATCCAGAATTCGCATTTCTTCAACTTGGCATAAAGTTTGTGATCACATAGTGTTTGTAGAACTGTTCGCAAGTGTTGCTTATGGTCCTTCGGTGACTTGGAGTATATGAAAATATTGTCAATGAGATGATGACGAACTCATCAAGATAGGGTTTGAACACTCGGTTCAAGAGGTCCATGAAGGCCGCTGGAGCATTTGTGACTCCAAATGGCATGACAAGAAACTTGTAATGCCTGTAATGTGTTCTAAAGGCAATTTTTTCGATGCTTTCCGTTTTGATTTTTAATTAGTGGTAGCTAGAACGCAAGTCGATTTTCGAGAATACTTGGGCGTCTTAAAGTTGATCAAACAAGTCATCGATATTGATTCTTGATTGAGACCTTGTTCAGCTCTTGGTAATTGATGCATAACCTCATCGTGACATCATTTTTCTTTACGAACAATACTGGAGCTCCCCATGGTGAGGTACTTGGTCGAATGAAGTCTTTGTCTAGGAGTTCCTAGAGTTGGGTCGTTAGTTTTTTCAATTCTGTCATTGACATGCGGTAATGAGCTTTGGATACTGGTTGTGTACCAGGTTGGGTTTCAATGACGAATTCAATTTCCCGGTCAACTAGGGTACCAAGTAGGTCTTCATAAAAGACATCTGAAAATTCTCAAACCACAGGGATTGCATCGGGTGTGGGGGCCTCTTGTTGAGTATCGATCACATAACTGATATAATTATAACAACCCTTTCTTAGAATTCGTTAGGCTGCCATGGAGGATATAACACATGCAGGGGTGAAAACTCTAGTTCCATCAAAGATAAGCTCGAGTTGGTTTGGTAACCGAAGGGAGACCTTTTTGGCTTTGCAATCGATAAAGGCGTGGTTGGCAACCAATCAATCCATTCCTAAAATCATATCAAAGTTACCAATGCGGAAGGGAATCAAGTCTACGTATAAAGTTTCGCCCTTTAAGGATATAACACAAGATTTGCACACATCAGTACCAATGGTAGAGTTACCAGAAGGAAAGGACACATATAGTATATATTCTAAGGGTTTGGGTGTTGATGCTAACTTAGAAGCAAAGTGTGGTGCAACAAAAGAATGAGTTGAACCAAAGTCAAAGAGAACATGAGCTAAATGACCACAGATAGAAAGTGTGCCTGACACACCGTTCTCGGTATCTTCTGGGTTTCTAAACACCAGGGCAAAAGCTCTTCTTTGGCATTTTTGGTCCTTCCTCACTCCTCCAGGTACCGCTGGTTTTAGGGCTGGTTCAGAGGGGCGTGTATAGGATTGGTAAACTTTGGACAATCTCACAGTAAGTGGCCAATTTGCTCGCATTTAAAGCATGCTCCCGTGTTTCGATGGTATCGTCCCCAATGAGTCCTCCCACAAGTAGGGCAATTTGAAATAGTGCCACTTTTGGGGTTAGTAAGACCTTGATTGCCTGAACTAGTTGAGCCTGTATTTACCTTCTTTGGGGGCGTAGAACCAAATCTTCTATTGTCTTTTTTCCAAAATCGCTTATTTTGGCTCGTTTCCCTAGAACGCGAGGCTTTAATCCTTTTTTATGCGATGTATGCTCGATCCACCACTCCCGCATAGGTTGCCATTTTCAGAACCTCAATCTTGTTTTTGATGTCATCATCTAAGTCGGCTTCGAACTTCCTAGCTTTCCAAGTTTCTGTGAGAATGACATATGTTGCAAATCAAGCCAGTTGTGTGAACTTGCTTTTGTATTCGGCCACCATCATTGTTCCTTGCTTTGGGTGTATGAAATCCGATGCCTTTTGTTCTCGTAGTGAATCCGGAAAGTATTTTTCGTAAAATACTTCCAAGAATCTTGCCTAGGTCATGATTTCTTCCTTTTCTAGGGTAAGAAGCCACCATTCCTGTGCATCGTCTTTGAAGGTGAATGTGACGAAGGTTACCTTCTGTCTTTCTGTACAAAGCAGTACGCGAAAAATCTTCTCCATGTCCCTAACCCAAGCTTCTACTACCAGTGGGTTTGGACTGTCGGTGAATGTGGTGGATTTCAAATCCTGGAACTATTTGTTCTTCTTGCTATTCAGGCATTCCATTATTTATGTTAGTTTGCAGGGCTTGCAAGAAACTGATAACTGCTATTTTCGTGATTCTTTCCATTGACTCGGTTTCGTTAACTGACAACCTAGTTCCATTACCATCATTAGCCATTACTACAAAGTAGATTTAAATAGAAATAATTTATTAAGCGTGGCATCACATTTATAAAGCATCATATATATGTATATATATAAAATATCAACTTTACTACAAATATGGTATTAGTACTACATCCTTATATCGTAGTCAGGAGTTAGTGTCTAATTCTACTAATACAAAAATAAGGATCAGACTAATCATGGTCAATTTACAAAAGTCTCCTGGTCGAGCGTCTAAAATGGACCATTAAGTAACCATGAGAACTGGCTCTGAATGACTGGGCCATGAAATAGCCCTGCAAACTCACTTTGCTTAAGGGACTTAAACTTCTAGCCACTATGCTCTATCCCAAAACAACGCTATACAACCTAGACCGTATAGACAGGAATACCGTGATCGTATCCCCAGAACTCCCGCCCAGTAGTCCGTACAGGTACCTCCAAGTATGTCGCATTATCAGTGAAATCCACAGCTGTGACATGGATAATATGCTATCGGGGAGGTGTCGTAGTACGTATGTGGCTACTGGGGCTTGTGTGCCCTCTCCTCTCAGCAAAGCCCGAGGACAAAGATGCAACCAAAAAGTACGGATGTCCTAGATCTGGTGTAAGACCAATAAAATGGGTCGGCCCAATGCATCTCTCACGTGTGCTGCCATAGCTAAGTCTCCAAAACCAAAAATCCTCATCGGGGTCAGTCTGTAAGTATACAGGTCTCCCTATGAACCGGTCAAGTCCTGGGTGGGCTTGTCTGACGATACTCTTTGTATCTTCCCACCCCTTTAGTGGATTCGGGACAAGGTGGGCTCCTGAGGCTCGAACCAAAATAACTCTACTAGATTTGCTATTCCCTACAACACAAGAAAACTTAGCCTAAAATTTATTTATAAAACGGTTTAATCGTATTGGACAAACTAAGGTTTATTTTATTATTTATTTATTTGTTTGTTTGTTTGTTTGTTTTTGTCTTTGTTTTTTTGTTTTGTTTTGTTTTTGGTAAAAGCTCCAATACCACTTTTGTTACGACCCAACCTCGGTACCCAGGGGTTATCGCGACAATAAAAAAAAAAGTATAGTTCTCAAATTTCTGTATTAATAGTGCAAGCGAATAAAATAAAAGGTACCAAAAAAAAAGTTTATTTAAAAGAAAAATATTCATTTGACCCTTATTTAATCACAAGAGTTTGATCAAGATTACAAATAGTAAATAAAAAATATATTAAAAAAAAACTGCGATTTATTCCTAATCTCGATCCTGCTAAATCTCATCACCTGAAAGGGGATAACAACTATAAGCATGTGGCAAAATGATAAATATTATACAGTGAGCATAAGGGTACAAAAATTACCATGGATAATTATTTAGGCTAAAATAATGAACAATTCGGTTTGAATAAATAAATTATTTAAACAACAAAATTTTAATTCAGAAATTATATAAGCAAAATAATCATAACCCCGGTACAGAATAGAACGGAGGTCACCAAAGTGACAATCAAAACAGAGGTCAATGGATCCATAACAAATTGAAGGCCATAAAGTGACCAATCAAAAGCCAATGTTTTATTTACGTCCCCCAAGTCATGAGACTTCCGTGATGGTACTTACAAAAATAATTATTTATAGAACCATTATCAAATAATTTCTAAAGTTTAAACAATCATATCCATGAGTTTCAATTTAAGAAAATAAAGTTCAGAAAATAATCAATGTAATTGAAATATTAATATAGCTTATAAAACATGAATTGCATAAAATAAACTATGGTCATTCAAGACATACATACAATATGTTATGGTGACTCAAGGTATAATATAACTCACCTTAATATTGACCCATAACCTTTACTTTCCTACTATTGATTCCTCGTTACTTGTATGCTACCCCTTAGTTATTGATTTATATGTTTTTTTCTTTTCCGAAGCTTATTACCTTAGTATTGAACTATTTATAAGGGTGAGTATGCATAGTCTCCAATCGACGTGTGGCAGGTTTGGCCACCTGTTCCTCTAGCTAGATGACTCACTAAAGCTATGTATGCTTATTCACCATCCTATATGTTAGGTTGGTGACAATCCACCGTATTTTTTTTTGGCCCCAAATTTCCTTTATTTACCCTTGGCCCATAGATTAATTTATTTGTTAATAACTAAGTCCAATTTGAGTTCAATTTTAATTTGTAGTCTACCACTCACAAGTTTAGTTAATATTAACATGGTGATGAAATTAATTAAATAATGAGGTGTCACAATATAGATTATTATTTGGTGAGTACCAGCCCCTACCTTACAGGTTTAAATCCACAAGCATGATCGTAATGGCACGCAATTCCCATGTCAAAATAAAAGTCATCTCAATGATCATGCTTGTGGGTATCCATTTGAACCTGTAAGGTAGGGGCTGGTATACGGGTGGTGTTTAAGTGTGCAAACCTTTAAGGGTTGCACACTTTATGGAACCTTATTTATAACCATTGGATTAAAATAAATTGATCTTGACCATTGAATTTTTTAATATTAAAATAAGACTACCTGTACAACTGGTTAGTTACGCATTTTGGTAAAAACTTACACATTTTTGTGTTGTTCCAAAATTTTAAGAACAAACTTATGTGAATTTTGTGTTAACGTATGCATTTTTGTGAGACAACTTACATGAATTTATGAAAACTTATGCATTTTTGTGAAATCAAAATTTCTCCAAGGACTTACTCGTATTTTTGTTCACTTACGCATTTTTGTGAAATTACTTATGTAAGTTGTGAAAATTTACACATTTTTATGTTGTTCTAAATTTTTAGGAACAAACTTACGCGAATTTTCTATTAACTTATGCATTTTTGTGAAATCATTTATGTGAATTGTGAAAACTTACACATTTTAGTGAAATCAAAGTTTTTTCCAATGACTTACTTGTATTTGTATTTACTTACGCATTTTTGTGAAATCACTTACGTAAGTTGTGAAAACTTACACATTTTTGTGAAATCAAAGTTTTCTCCAATGATTTACTTGTATCTGTATTCACTTACGCATTTTTGTGAAATCATTTATGTGATTTGTAAAAATTTACGTATTTTTGTATTGTTCTAAATTTTTAGAAACAAACTTACGCGAATTTTGCGTTAACTTATACATTTTTGTGAAATCATTTAAGTGAGTTGTGAAAACTTACGCATTTTTGTGAAATCACTTACGTGAGTTGTGAAAACTTAGGCATTTTTGTGATGTTCTAAATTTTTGGGAACAAACTTACGCAAATTTTGTGTTAATTTATGCATTTTTGTGAAATCATTTACGTGAGTTGTGAAAACTTACGTATTTTTGTGAAATCAAAATTTTTTTCCAATGACTTACTCGTATTTATGTTCACTTACGCATTTTTGTGAAATCACTTACGTGAGTTATGAAAACTTATGCATTTTTTGTGAAATCAAAGTTTTTTCCAATGACTTACTCGTATTTGTGTTACTTACGCATTTTTGCAAAATCATTTACGTGATTTATGAAAACTTACGCTTTTTTGTGTTGTTCTAAATTTTTGAAAATAAACTTATGCGAATTTTGTGTAACTTATATATTTTTGTGAAGTCAATTACGTTAGTTGTGAAAACTTATGCATTTTTGTGAAATCAAAGTTTTCTCCAATGACTTACTTGTATTTGTACTCACTTACGCATTTTTGTGAAATTATTTACATGAGTTGTGAAAACTACGCATTTTTGTGAAATAAAAGTTTTCTCTAACGATTTATTCGTATTTGTGTTCACTTATGCATTTTTGTAAAATCACTTACGTGATTTGTGAAAACTTGCGTATTTTTGTGTTGTTTTAAATTTTTGAAAACAAACTTAAGCGAATTTTGTGCTAACTTATGTAACATGCTTGGGAGTACCTGCACGCGTTATACAGTTCGCACTCCTGAGATCTCTTTGATCTAGTCTCACAAGTGCAATATGAAACATAGACGAGAGTCCACATTTGGCAAATTTTAGAAAATCTATTTTATTGCAAAAAAATATTTTGCTAGAAATAGACTACGTCATCAAATCTCAGAGTCACCACCTAATATTTTGAAAAATTAGGAAGCCCATGACTCGTGCCAATGCCACTGTTTGTCACAACCAAAGTTGTCTCGATTTCGAACCTTAGGTATGAGAGGGGAAGGTCAATAATTGAGGACCCCCGCTCATCCGATCAAAGATCGGCCTTTACTAAACCATGATATGAATTTTATTTAATTTATATGTTCATATTCCGATTATTTAATAAATCCTAAAAAAATTACTATGTGAAGCATACAAGTATAGACTATCTCACTCACTTTGGAACAACCTGATTTCATGTAGTTTTGGAACTAATCCGGCTTGGCCCTCAAAAACTCCCTCGTGAGGAAGCTCGCCCTTGTCTCTACGGTGTTCTCCCTAGCTTGGTTCTCCGCCCTAAGTATGTTCACGGACTCCTTCAATGCTTGTGAAACCCCGAGCTTTTCGAAGGCAGTATGTAGTTGAATTTCGGGGACGAAATTGTTTTAAGGGGGATAGATTGTGACACCCCGTATTTTTAGTGTCTTTTCATAATCCAACTAGTGACTTGTCTATTCATATCCAATTAGTAGGCTTTTATGGCAAACTTGTTCATTTAATTCTAGTTAGTGTTCATTTAATATCAATTAGTGTTTAGTGTTCATCTAATATCCTTATTAGTGGTTCATTTAATATCGTTATTAGTGGTTCATTTACTATCCTTATTAGTAGTTCATTTACTATCCTTATTAGTGGTCCATTCATATTCAAACTTGTCCTTTCAAATTCCAACTAGTATGTTACACCAAGTTGCCTATAAATTGAGCCACCTCTCAACTTCTTTCTATGGTTTTTCCCATATCTCTCTCCATTTGTTATACAGATTTTGAGTTTAGATTAAGAGTGGTTAGAGTGAGAGTAAGCATTTTCATAAAGGAAGAGAGTTGTAGATTTTGTGAAACCTTACATACCTTATGGCTTAGAATTTGGAGATTTATGGAGAAAGTTCAAGATTCAAGTGTTGGAGAAAGAGGAGATTGATTTGAGGTAATTCGGTGGTATACAATATGCTTCCTAAATTCTCTTTGCAAGAGTTTATTTTTAATTCCCATAAAGTTGTACTCCTCTTGATTATTCTGATTGTTTGATAAATTCTGTGGAATTATTCGTTGTTGATTCATTTGATTACTCTAATCATTTGATGAACTCTGTGTAGTTATTCTGTGTTGGAAATGTTGATTTTTCTGGCTAAATGACGTGAAAATGCTCCGCACATGGATCGAGTGGACTTTGCCAATATACTCTGTACCAATAGCCCGGATAAGCGTTTGTGCTTGGGTGAGGTGGGTGAGGCTGGTCATTGGTCATGTACCGAGTAGGACCGGGTATTTGGTTCTGGATAAATTATCATATGTTAAGTTGACTTGTTTGTGTAATTTGGTAAATTGTTTGATTATCGAATCTAATCGGTTGTGTAATTGCTGGATCTCTGTTAATTTATTTTCTGTCTGAGCCTTGTTATTCCTGTTGTATTGTATACTTCCCGAATTAATTTATTTTTCAGGCATGGAGCAAATTTAGTGGCGATTAGAGTTGAAGCATCTAAAGGTTGATTTGAGGTTGATTTGATTTATTAACGACCCGGAAGTTGGGGCGTTACAATGCCCCCGCCATTTCTCGGGCTAGGGCCCCCATTGCGACTTGACCCACTTGCCCCACTTGCTCAGTCATATTAGCTTGGCCTAACTCCTCCTCTTGCACCGGAACCTCATGGACCGGTACCCCATACACACCCCAGCGACCCCAACCATGCCTTCCACCTCTACCACCGCGAGTTTGACCCCTTCCTGACATCCTAATTGAGAATCAAGATAAACAATTTAGCACATAGTTCCAAATGTGCTTGCAACTTGCCTCACACGTCAAACTACAATAATCATATATATTCTACCACACAAACAATTCAATTCACTCCACATAAGCACTTAGTCACGAAAGCACATACGAATTATCCTTTAGTGATGAGATTCGTCCCACGAAAAACCAAGAATTCTTAGTAGAATGAGTATTAATCAGGTATCCTTCTAATAAGACCTTAAGGAATCTAATAGGCGCAAATAACATCCCAAAAGTCCAATCTCATACCCATATAGTCACATAAGCATCTTATCACATAATCACGGGAAAAAAAAACATTTCCTAATCATGCGAAATGAACCCATTGTGGCAAACAACCACTTCCCGCGAGCCCCAAGTATTCAAACCCGGTAGCTCTGATACCAAGTTGTAACGCCCCGAAAATAAACCAACATGAATCAACCACATCAACTAACATTCACCAAATAATGACAATGATCCTTCCATCTTTACTTAATTAATGAACGAGTTTATACAAAAGTTTCACATGCGAATATACATTCAACGGTATAAAAACACATGAATCTATAGCATGTGAAGCATCAAATCTCAAAGGTAAATAAAATGCCCCCATGGGCTTACAACTTCCAAGGCTTAAGCCTGGTTATACAAAAATGGCCGCTCAAACCCATACATGAATAGCCCTGGGCTAGCAAAATATATACAACAAAATAGAGTCATCCACTCTTCACAAAATATGTCCACGCCCTCAACTCGGCGGGATCACCACATCTTTACCTGCACCAAATCCCATAGGGATGAGCATAAAGCCCAGTAGAGAAATCCTTAACAAAGTATATACATTTATGCAAGATTCCCAAGGTTAAATGCACATGCCATGCAATGACAGTTAAAAAAAAAGATTCGTTTACATGCTCTTTTAAATTATCATCATGCCCAACAACAATTTGAAAATCTCAACAGTTTCCGAAATTTACAAATTTATTTAATGGGGGCGGTAAATACGACTCAAGTAATCCCTAGCTTAGTGTCTGCAAGTAGGCTCAACAAGCACTACCAATAACCCCACTTTACCAGTTGCTAACCGGAAGGGAAGTGGTACTTCCTCCACGCGTGTTTTCGGTCTTTCACCCCAGACACTCAGGCCAACTTATCAATCTCACTACACCTCCTATTCGGACTTACCAACATATTTACCCCATAACATTTCAATAGTTCTCATTCAAAGTATTCTCTTCTCGATGAAAACGTTTCCAATTCAATTCAAAATGCATAATGATAACAAAAATGATAAATTGAATGAGCGTATGATGCAAACATTTATGCCTCATAACATTTTCCCATTTTTCCTCCCTTCAATGCCATTTTACAAAATAACCATAGATTCAATATAAGCTATTAACACATGACAACATTTCTTCATTTTGTACACTTTCCAACTAATTAGTTCGTTCAAGATCATAGGCATTATTTTAAACATCAACTTCCAATACCTTCAATTTCACATATTCCATGGAATTTCAACGATGTACCAATTCATAGCCACATGTATTTATATGCAACTGACAAAAATCTCAAATTTTCTTTGTTTCCAAGACCCTCATTCATCAAGAAATTATCACGTTCACCCCAACAACATAAATCCTCATTTACTCCTTCATTTAATTCAAGAAAATTTCATAAATCCCCTCATTGTTCCCAAAGCCCCCAATTTTCTAGCTTTTTCACAAAAACCCTAATATTTCTTCCTCTCTTTTCAAAATATCACAAATATATCAATCTCCACCCATGTGGTTCAACATCTCAAGGAAATCTATAAAAAGAACAAAAAAATGTATTTTCTTCTTACAAAATTATCATTTGCTAGAGCCAAAACCCTTTTTCGAAATAGACAAGTAGGAGCTCTCAAAATTCAATCAAAACTTGCACAAACATATATATAACTCTAAGTAATTTCCCTACCTCAAGTCTTGAAGGAGAAAGAGATGAAACCCTAGAATGCCAAGATGCCCAAACTCAATCTCCACCGCACACAATGTAGTTCTTGAGAAGTTTTCAATCTTTGACGAAGGAGCTAAGGTTGAATCTCAAATGAATGGAAGAAGATCAAGGGTTTTGATCTTGTTTTGAGGTAGGAGTATAGAGAGAAGGGGGAGCAATATATTTTTGGAGAGAGAGAGATACATTCCTTAAATTCATTTTTGAGAGAGAGAGAGATACATTCCTTTAGCAGAGTGGTTAAGGTGTTGGGTGTGGAGTCTTAGGTTGGGGGTTTAAATCCCTCCCTTTAGCAACATTCCTTAAATTCATTTTTTTGGGTAAAGACAAGTCAGCGCCACGTCATCAGCAAGGACCAATCCAGTCATGCCACGTCAGCGACACTGCCACGTCAGCGTCACAGTCAACATTGACGGAATATTCTACATATGGACGAAATATTCCATGACGTAACAGAATGTTCCCTCACATAATAGAATATTTCCTAAGTTCTGAAAATTACAATTTGGCCCAGAAGTTTCAAATAATTGTGATGTAACCCAGATTTCGGGAAAATTTTTTCAGTGAGGCCCTCGGAAGTGCAGCGAAGGTTAATCTTAGCTAAACAAACCATTCTGGACGCAACCGTGAGGTCAGAATATTCCCTTGGAAAGGTAATTTATGGCCGTTTAGGATTGGAAACAGGGCTCAAATTCTAAGTTTTCTTATTGAGGATTCTGTGAGAAATACCTTTTTATTTTGTCATTATAAGGTAATCAACAGAAAGCACCCAAGTCTTAGAGCCGGTCAAAATGGAGTGTCTACAACTTACATATTTTTGTGAAATCACTTACGTGAATTGTGAAAATTTACACATTTTGGTGAAATCAAAGTTTTCTCCAACAACTTATTCATATTTGTGTTCACTTAGGCATTTTTGTGAAGTTACTTATGTGATTTGTGAAAACTTACGTATTTTTGTGTTGTTCTAAATTTTTGGGAACAAACTTACGCCAATTTTATGCTAACCTACATATTTTTGTGAAATCTCTTATGTGAATTGTGAAAACTTATGCATTTTTGTGAAATCAAAATTTTCTCCAACAACTTACTCGTATTTGTTTTCACTTACGCATTTTTGTGAAATCACTTATGCGAGTTTTGAAAACTTACATATTTTTGTGTTGCTTTAAATTTTTATGAGCAAACTTACGTGAATTTTGTGTTAACTTATGCATTTTTGTGAAATCACTTACGTGAGTTGTGAAAATTTAAGTATTTTTGTGAAATCAACGTTTTCTCCAACCACTTATTTGTATTTGTGTTTACTATCTTAGGTTTTGTGACACTGCTTATGTGACTTTCTGAAAACATATGTAATTTTGCGAAACAAAAGTATTATGTAGAGACTTACTCATATTTGTGATCATCTATGTATTTTTTAGAAAATCACTTACGTAAGTTGTAAAGACTTACGCAATTTTGGATGGTGACGTGAAGTAGGTTAAAAGCCTGTTTTTGGGGGTTTTTTAGCTTTTTTTTTTTTGTTGAAAAAAAACGTGTAAAAAAGTAAAGAGGTGATGTGACACAAACAAAAACTAAAAAGCTAGCTTTTAGCCAAGTTCCCACAACAAGCCTTTGCGAAATAAAAGTGTTCTCCAAGGACTTACTCGTATTTGTGATCACTTATGCATTTTTTGATAAATCAGTTACGTTAGTTGTGAAAACTTAGGTATTTTTGTGTAGTTGAAAAATTGTAGGAACAAACTCACGCGTAATTTTTTATTAACCACTATGAGTTTTGTGACACAACTTACATGACTTTTTTTTTATCAGCAAAACGAAACTTTATTGATGAAGGAAGCAAAAGACATGCAAAAACTTACATCAACAAAGAGGGAAGTGCGAAGAGCATCATAGCTAACCTTAGCAATTCCAACTACGTTGGCACCGCTAAGAAAACACAATCATATGCTCGCACTAGACCCAAAATTGGTGAGAGACCAATCAAAAGGAAACAAAAGAAAGAGAGAAAACAAAACAGAACAACAAACACCACCAGCTGCATCAACACAAACCAGCTGAATAGCAAGAGAGCAGCAACAAACACCAGCTCTGCAGCAGCACCAAACCAGTGATTTCACACAATATCATACACCAGCAGGCCTCCTAAGCCATACAACCTTACACAACAATAGCCACTAGCAATAGTAACTGGCAGTAGCATCAACAACAGTCAAGAAGCAACCTGAGCCCTTATATGACATTAGCAGTAGTATGTAGGCCACAGAAATCCTACAGCAGCCCCTAAGCAAACCCAGTCCACAGAACAGATCCACAGCTACTACACACAACCATAACAACCAATCACAAAACAAGGCTGCACTAAGTAAACAAAACCAGTTCCAAAGTGGCCCATTCAACCTCACCGTAATGCATATCTTACCTGATCCACATTGGCCACCACATCATGAACAGAGTACTTAAACTCACTAGAAGCAGATATCATCCACAAGGTAACTCTAGTTTTAATCAGTTCACAAACCTCCTCTAACAAAGGTTGTTTCCCATTAAAAATACACTCATTGCACAACTTCCACACAGACCATAGGACTGCCAAGGGAATTGCCTCCCAGATTTTATGTTCAGCCTTCCTCCATTTGTACCCTCTCCACCAATCCAATACCCTTTGCGGCTTTCTCAGGCTCACCCACAGCAACCCCCACTAATTCAGTAAATGAGTCCAGATTCTCCAAGCAAAAGGGCACTGCAACAGAACATGACACCCTGATTCTAATTCACAACTGCAAAACACACAATTTGTCCAGCTTCCACACAGACCAGAGGACTGCCAAGGGAATTGCCTCCCAGATTTTATGTTCAGCCTTCCTCCATTTGTACTCTCTCCACCAATCCAATACCCTTTGCGGCTTTCTCAGGCTCACCCACAGCAACCCCCACTAATTCAGTAAATGAGTCCAGATTCTCCAAGCAAAAGGGCACTGCAACAGAACATGACACCCTGATTCTAATTCACAACTTCAAAACACACAATTTGTCTTAGCCTCAAGACTAAGACACTCCACCTGTTGGAGGAGAGCTCTAGATTTGATTCTACCCTTCCAAGCGAGCTAACCAAAAAATTGAACTTTTGGTGGAGAAATATTATGCCAAATCAACCTTGAAGTCCCCAAACCCTGCCCCACACTACTTCGATTATAGAGTGAACTAACAGTGAACATACCTGAAGGTGATGCCTTCCAAGCTAATGAATCAGCACCCTCTGATAAAGATGGATCCTGTGAAAGCAACAAGGACTGTAATCATATTACTTCATCTTCCTCCCAAACTCTCAGACTTCTTCTAAAGCTCAGATTCCATATAGATAAGCAGCTTCTTTTTCCCAGCATCTGTTGAAGAGTAACCTCTATTTCAACGAATAACTCAAATAATCTATGAAATTCTTCCTTTAAGAATCTGTTGGCAGCCCAAAAATCCTCCCAAAATCTAATTCACATCCCATTCCCTACTTTAATGACAGAATTATCCATAAAGAAACAAAAAAGATTAGGATTGTTGTGCTCCAAACTGAGAATATCACACCAGACTCTTGAACATCGGGCACTGCTAATAGAGAAAGGCCTCCACCTCCCACCCGAACAACCATATTTGGAGATCAAAGTATCTTTCCACAACACCTGATCATCCTTACCATCTCCACCACCATTTAGCTAATAAACATTCATTGACATCTTTCAACTTCTTAATCCCCAAACCTCCAAGATGCTTTTCCTTAGTAACCTCCTTCCATTTCACAAGATGGAGTTTCTTCTTAACTTTTGAACCTCCCCACAAAAATCTGGCCTGAATTTTATCCAGCAACTTTGCTACACTAACAAGCATCCTAAACAAAGAAAGGTAATACACTGGTAAAGAAGACAGAACTACTTTGATCAGAGTTAATCTACCTCCAAATGAGAGCAGTTTCCTCTTCCAAGAAGCTAGCTTAGACTTAAATTTATTGATCACAGGCAACCATGTGTTCCTCTTCTTTGGGTTAGCACCCAATGGTAGGCCAAGATACATAAAGGGCAGCTTCTGGCTCATACAATTCAATTTTCCTGCGAAATCATTTACAACACCCTCTTGTACCCCTACACCACATACTTTGCTTTTATGAAAATTAATCCTCAAACCAGAAATCACTTCAAAACACCTCAAAATTCTCTTGACATTCAAAATGTCATGCTCTTCAGCCTCACAAAACACAATAGTATCATCCACAAATTGCAAATGGGTGACAGTGACCTCCCTCAGTCCAATCACAGCACCTTTGATAAACCCCAATGCTTCTGCTCTTTGGAATAACAAATTCAAACCCTCAGCCACTAAATTGAATAGAAAGGGAGACAACGGATCCCCTTGTCTAAGTCCTTTTTCTGGGCAGAACTCAAAAGTAGGAGAACCATTAACAAGAACTGAAATCCGAGCTGATTGTATACATGCCTTCATCCACCTAATCCACTTCTCCTGAAAGCCAAAGCTTGACATCATAGCAAAAAAATACTCCTAATTAACTTTATATGCTTTTTCAAAATCCAATTTCAAGATGACGCCCTTCTTTTTTTTCTTCTTTCACCAATCCACTACTTCATTGGAAACTAAAACCCCATCTAGGATGTTTCTTCCACCAATAAACGTGGACTGCGACTCACCAATTATTTTAGGCAAAACCTTCTTAAGTCTAGAGGCTAACACATTAGACTACACTTTATACAGAGATCCAACAAGGCTAATTGGTCTATAGTCAGAAATGCCACTAGGGCTATCCTTCTTAGGTATTAATGTTATGAAAGAACTGTTGATCCCTTTAGCTAAGCACCCGTTATCATAGAACTCCTTGAAGAATTACAAAATATCTAGTTTAAACACTAACCAACATTTCTAAAAGCAAGATATATTGAATCCATCAGGTCCTAGAGCCTTGTTACCATCACTTTCTCTAACAGCTCTCCAAATCTCCTCCTCTGAAAAAGGTGCAACTAGCCCATTAGAAACATTATCATGACCAATGGACTTGAAGAAACCTTAGAGTTTGGGTTTAGATTTCCACTCTTCAGAGAACCGACTTCTAAAATAGTTAACAACATCCTGCTTCACCATCTGTGGATCCTCATGAAGCTGTCCATCAACTTTAATCGAGTTCAACAGATTACGATTTTGCCTACTTGTAGCTACAACATGAAAGAATCTCGTGTTTTTATCCCCTTTCACACTCCAATTTACCCTAGACTTCTGCCTCCATAACCATTCCTCTCTCTTTCGTAATGACCAGACTTCCTTTCTAACCTCTCTTCTTCTAACAGCCTCGTTCCTCTCAGGATTTCTAGATTCAGCCACTAGATCAATGGCATGAAGCTCCTCTTCCACTGTTTTCAATGAATGAGTAACATTTCCAAAAACCTCTACATTCCATTTTTTCAACACTGAACATAGAGCCTTCAATTTGTTCATTATGACAAACCCTACCCAACCAGTAATAGCAGAATCTTCCCAAGATTTCTTCACAACTTCCCCAAATTTTGGATGTAGAGTCCAAGTATTTATGAAACAAAATGGCCTTGGGCCCCAATCCCTTCCATCCTTTACTAGTAACAGGGGGTAATGATCCGGTACACTTCTATCCAAACCCCATAACTTTAGATGCAGCCTTTTTATCCACTCTGTTGACATAAGTTCTCTGTCGATTCGACTTCAACGTTTTCCATCATCAGAATTACACCAAGTGAACTGCCTACCCATCATGGGTAAATCAATGACCTCCATATTTTCTATAAACATATTAAACTCTTTCATTCCTCTGTCTCTTCGAGAACACCCCCTTCTTTCCCCAAGATTTCTGATTTCATTAAAGTCACCAGCTAGACACCAGGGATTACAGAAACTAGATTTCAATTCATACAACACAGACCAGAATCTACTTCTTTCAATGACATCATTAGGAGCATGAATATTTACAAGAACACAATTAAAATCCGGAAGAAGAGTACCTAAGAGTACAATGCACTGCCTTGTGCTACAACACTGGGATAACTTGAAAACAGTTGGTTTCCAAATGCACAAGAGCCCACCAGCCCTACCTTTAGCCTCAACAACCATGAATTCCATATCATCTTCAGGCCATAATGATTTAACAAAATTTGGTGAAACCTCAGCTCTCTTTGTCTCCTGAAAAAAAAAAAAAAGTCAATTTTTCTTTCCCTAAGGAGTAATTTAACCCTCTTTCTCTTTTCAGCTTTACCCAAACCCCTTACATTCCAAGTAATTTATGCAATTTTGTGAACTAAAAGGGTTCTCAAAAGACTTACTCGTATTTGTGACCACTTACGTATTTTTTGGAATATCATGTACGTAAATTGTGAAAAGTTACGCATTTTTGTGTTGTTCAAAATTTTGATGAACAAACTTATACGCATCATTTTGTGTTAACTACCCTAAGTTTTATGACACAACTTGTGTGACTTTGTGAAAACTTACGTAAATTTTGTGAAATAATTTTTTTTTGCAAACACTTACTCGTATTTGTGCTCACATATGTATTGTTTGGAAAATCACTAAAGGAAGTCGTGAAGACGTAATTTTGTGAAATAAAAGTGTTCTCCAAACACTTACTCGTATTAGTGTTCACATATGTATTTTTTTGGAAAATCAGTTAGGTAAGTCGTGAAGACTTACACAATTTTGTGAAATAAAAGTGTTCTCCAAGGACTTACTCGTATTTGTAATCACTTACGTATTTTTTGAAAAATCAGTTACGTCAGTTATAAGAACTTGCGCATTTTTGTGAAATAGAAGTGTTCTCCAAGGACATATTCATATTTGTGATCACTTACGCATTTTTTGGAAAAACACTTACGTCAGTTATGAAAACTTATGTAATTTTGTATTGTTAAAATTTTTTAGGAACAACTTATGCATCATATTGTGTCAACTATCCTGAATTTTGTGACACAACTTACGTGACTTTGTGAAAATTTATGCAATTTTGTGAAATAACGGTGTTCTCTAACGACTTACTCATATTTGTGATCACTTACGTATTTTTTGAAAAATTATTTACGTCAGTTATTAAAACTTACGCGTCATTTTGTGTTAACTATCCTTAGTTTTGTGTCACAACTTATGTAAGTTGTGAACACTTACATAATTTTGTGAACTAAAAGTGTTCCCTAATGATTTACTCGCATTTGCGATCACTTACATATTTTTTGGGAAATCGTTTACGTAAGTTGTGAAAACTTGCACAATTTTGTGAAATAAAAATATTCTTTAAGTAATTACTCATTTTTGTGATCACTTATGCATTTTTTCGGAAATCACTTATGTTAGTTGTGAAAATTTACATATTTTTGTGTTGTTGAATATTTTTAGGAACAAACTTACTCGTCATTCTATGTTAACTACTTTGAGTTTTGTGTCACAACTTGCGTAAATTGTGAACACTGATGTAATTTTCTGAAAACTTACTCAATTTTGTGAGAAATAATGAGAAAATATCATTTCTTCCCCAAACTTTCATGTATTTTCAATTTGACCATAAGATTTTGATTAATATCAATTTTACATCCAAACTTTCCAAATTTTGATCGATTTCGCCCCTACCGTCACATTCCGTCTACAATTGGACGGAATGTGTTGACGTAGGAGGCAAATTGATTTTTAAGGTATTGTTTGGGGGGTAAATTGATTTTTAATTTAGGAGACAAATTGATTTTTAAGGTATAGTTTGGGGAGTCAAATGAAAGTTTAAATGAACTTTGGTGCGACGTCAACACATTCCGTCCAATTGTAGACAGAATGTGATAGCGTGGGCCAAATTGATCAAAATTTTAAAAGTTTGGGTATAAAATTGATATTAATCAAAGTCTAGGGCTCAAATTGAAAAATACATGAAAGTTTGGGGGCAAAATGATATTTCCTTAGAAATAAAAGTATTCTCCAAGAACTTACTCGCATTTGTGATCACTTACGCATTTTTTGAGAAATCATTTACGTAAGTTGTGAAAACTTTCGTAATTTTGTGAAATAAAAGTATTCTCTAAGTACTTACTTGTGTTTGTGATTACTTACGCATTTTTTGAGAAATCACTTACATCAGTTGTGAAAATTTACACATTTTTGTGTTGTTCAATATTTTTAAGAACAAACTTACTCGTCATTCTGTGCTAACTGCCCTAAGTTTTGTGTCACAACTTATGTAAGTTGTGAAAACTTAGACAATTTTGTAAGAAATAAAAGTGTTCTCCAACGACTTACTCATATTTGTGATCACATACATATTTTTTGGGAAATCATTTACATCAGTTATTAAAACTTACGCTATTTTGTGAAATAAAAGTGCCATTCAAAGACTTACTCGTATTTGCA
Source organism: Camellia granthamiana (assembly GCA_036172215.1). Taxonomy (NCBI): domain Eukaryota; kingdom Viridiplantae; phylum Streptophyta; class Magnoliopsida; order Ericales; family Theaceae; genus Camellia; species Camellia granthamiana. The sequence goes on from CM069913.1 coordinate 123,901,361, forward strand.
ATTACATACGCATTGTTTGGGTAATAACTTACGTCAATTGTGAAAAGTTGCGTATTTTTATGTTGTTCAAAATTTTTAGTAACAAACTTACGCAAATTTTGTGTTCACTTACACATTTTTGTGAAATTCAAGTTTTCACCATTGACTTACTCGTATTTGTGTTCACTTACCTAGTTTTGTGTAATCACTTATGTGGTTTGTGAAAACTTACGCACTTTTATGTTGCTCTAAATTTTTGGGATCAAACTTACGGATTTTTATGAAAATTTACGCATTTTTGTGAAATTACTTACGTGATTTGTGAAAACTTACACGTTTTTGCAAAATTTAAGTTTTATTCCCGGAACTTACTCATATTTGTGTTCACTTACGCATTTCTGTAAAATGACTTACATGCTTTGTGAAAATTTACGCATTTTGCATTGTTATAAATTTTGGGAACAAACTTATGCGTTTTTGTGTTTACTTACGCATTTTTGTGAAATGATTTACGTGGTTTATGAAACTTACCCATTTTGTATTAATCTTAACTTTTTGGAAATAAACTTACGCATTTTTGTGTTCACTTACACATTTTTGTGAAAGCACTTATGTGATTTGTGAAAACTTACGTATTTTGTGTTGTTCTAAATTTTTGGGAACTAACTAACGCATTTTGTGAAAACTTACGCATTTTTGTGAAATAACTTACGTGATTTGTGAAAACTTACGCATTTGGTGTTGATCTAAATTTTTGGAAACAAACTTATGCATTTTGTGAAAATTTACAATTTTGTGAAATAATTTACATGATTTGTGAAAACTTATGCATTTTGTGTTCTAAATTTTTTGGAACAAACTTACTTCTTTTTTTTTTTTTTGTGAACACTTGCGTAGTTTTTTGAAATCACTTCCGTGATTTGTGAAAACTTAAGCATATTTGTGTTGTTCTAAATTTTTAGAAAGCAAACTTAAGCGGTTTTGTGTTTACTTATGCATTTTTGTGAAATGACTTACGTGATTTGTGAAAACTTACGCATTTTGTGTTATTCTAAATTTTTTGGAACAAACTTATGCATTTTGTGAAAACTTACGCATTTTTGTGAAATAACTTACGTGATTTATGAAAGATATTATTTCATTTTTACCCCTATACTTTGTCACGAATTTCAATGACCCCCCCAAACTACTCTTATTTTCACGCGTACCCCTATACTATTTAAATTACTATCAATTTTGCCCCTGCCATCAGATTTGAAACAGAAAACGTTAAAAAAATTACATTTTAGCCCCAAATTTCAAAATAAAGATGCAAACCCACCCTTTCCTACCAGCAAACCACCACCACCAACCACCACTTCAAGCCCTTCTATCTCCTTCGTCATAACTCCGTTTCATCTCATTTTTACGACGTTGGATTCAACTCACAGTCTAGTTTTCGTATCAGATCTCACACGTTTCGTTCTTTCTCTTTTTGTATGCTATCGGAGCTTCGAAAGTTGATAAAAAAATAAGACTTTTCTTCTCGTTTTTTACTTTTCTTCGAGCCATCTTTCAGACTTCATATCTTGCTCTATTCTTGACGATTCTACTTCATTCATTTACCATTCTCTTCAGCTCACTTCTTCGTGTAATGGGCAGTTTTGGTATGCCGAAAGTTGTCTGAAAACTAATTTTGAAAATTCCGAAACATTCATCCTTTGTTTCTTTCTCCTCCATCTTCCTCATTCTTCTTTTTCTTCTTCACTTATAACATGATATAGAGCATGGTTCTAGGGGGTAACCGACCACTCGAACCACCAACTTCATCAACTTCTCTAACATCAGCACCCGAACCACCAACTTCACCAACATCACCACCCCGAACAAAACACACCAAACGTGACTTTCAACGTACAACCCACCGAAGACTTGTCATCACAAAGATTTGTCGCAAATGAGGACCTAGTTTTTGTTGTGATAGTATTGTATGAAATTGGTATTATTGATTTAAAAGTGATGTTGTAATTGAAAGTCATGTATTTGTATTCAAGCTTTGAGAAAACTAGTTTCTCTCTCATATATATATAGTTATATATGTTTTTTTTTTTTACTGTAATTTTTTTTTCTAATTTTAAATGGTGATTGGCTTGTTCATATATTTATTGACAATAGAGATAGTGATAAATTTTCAATTGAAATTAGAAAAAATATGACATGTTCTATAGATTTAACCCACACGGGTAGCTCAGCGATTAATAGCGTTGAATGTGGTTTTCTAATATTAGATAATTTCTTGAGATCTCTTGGTCCAGTTTCATGAGGTGCAACACATTCGGACTTAATCACTGGTTGTATAAGATTTGGAGCACGTTTGGTATGTTTTAAAATTGGAATGGAATGCCAATGTCTATTTTAGTTTTGTGTTATCTTCTCATCACCACCCGAACCACCAACTTCACTACCACCATGAGCATCACCATTACCACCACCTTTCAAACACCAAACTCACCTCTTTTACAAGCAAATTCCATTACTACTACCTTCAAACTCCACGACCACCATCATCGCGAGCACCGTCGCCGTCGCTAGACAGCCATCACTACCATCACCAGCTCTGTTACCACCTAGAACCATGTTTCACATCATTTTATAAGTGAAGAAGAAGAAGAATGAGAAAGATGGAGAAGAAAGAAACAAAAGATGAATGTTTTGAAATTTTCAAAATTAGTTTTCGGACAACTTTCGGCATACCAAAATCGCCCATTACACGAAGAAGTGAGAAAGCGAGGTAATGTAGGGCGAAGTAGGAAGTGAGGTAAGGAGAATGAAGAAAGAATGAAGTAGAACCTTTAAGAATTGAGAAAGATATGAAGTCCGAAAGATGGCTCGAAGAAAAGTTGAAAATGAGAAGAAAAGTCTTATTTTTTTTAATCAACTTTCGGAGCTCCAACAGCATGTAAAAAGAGGAAGAACGAGACGTGTGAGATGTGATATGAAAACTAGATCATGAGTTTCGTAAAAATGAGGCGAAACGGAGTTATGACGAATGAGGTAGAAGGGCTTGAAGTGGTGGTTGGTGGTGGTGGTTTGCTGGTAGGAAATGGTGAGTTTGCATCTTTATTTTGAAATTTGGGGCTAAAATATAATTTTTTTAATGTTTTCTGTTTCAAATCTGACGACAGAGGCAAAATTGATAGTAATTTAAATAGTATGGGGATACGCATGAAAATAAGAGTAGTCTGGGGGGGTCATTGAAAATCGTGTAAAAGTATAAGGGTAAAAATGAAATAATCTCTTTATGAAAACTTACACATTTTGTGTTGTTATAAATTTTTGGAAACAAACTTATGCCTTTTTATGAACACTTACGCAGTTTTATGAAATTTTTTACGTGATTTGTAATAACTTACTTATGCATATTTGTGTTGTTCTAAATTTTTGGAGAACATACTTATGTGGTTTTGTGTTCACTTACGCATTTTTGTGAAATGACTTACGTGATTTGTGAAAATTCACACATTTTGTGTTATTTTAAATTTTTTGGAATAAATTTACGCATTTTTCTGTTTACTTACGCATTTTTGTGAAAACTTACGTATTTTGTGTTGATCTTAACTTTTGGGGAACAAACTTACGTGTTTTTGTATTAATTTACGCATTTTTGTGAAATCAGTTACGTGATTTATGAAAACTTACGCATTTTGTGTTGTTCTAAATTTTTGGTAACAAATTTACACATTTTGTGGAATCTTACGCATTTTTGTGAAATCACTTACGTGATTTGTGAAACTTACGCGTATTTGTGTTTTAGAACAAACTTACGTGTTTTTGTGTTCACTTACTAATTTTTGTGAAATCACTTACGTGATTTATGAAAACTTATGCATATTTGTGTTGTTCTAAATTTTTTAGAACAAACTTATGCGTTTTTGTGAAAATTTACGCATTTATGTGAAATAAGTTACGTGATTTGTGAAAACTTACGCATATTTGTGTTGTTCTAAATTTTTAGGAACAAACTTACGCGTTTTTTTATTCACTTACGCACTTTTATAAAATTACTTACGTAGTTTATGGAAACTTACGTATATTTGTGTTGTTCTAAATTTTTGGGAACAAATTTATGTGTTTTGTAAAAAAATTACGTATTTTTGTGAAATCACTTATGTAATTTAAGAAAACTTATGCATATTTGTTTTGTTCAAAATTTTTTAGAATAAACTTACGCGTTTTTGTGTTCACTTATGTATTTTTGTGAAATAACTCACGTGAGTTGTGAAAACTTACGCATTTTTGTGTTGTTCTAAATTTTTGAGAATAAACTTAAGTATTTTTTTAAAAACTTACGTATTTTTGTGAAAATATTTACACATATATAATATATTCTATTATTTTAATACATTTACCTGTAAGTTGACCTGCCTAGTAGGTCAACAATTTATAAGTTCTAACACAGAAATGTATAAGTTCTAATACAAACTTATATAATCCAAACAATGAAAAGTATAAGGAATCCATGTATGGTTTGCATATGGTATGCAAGGCACACCTAAGAATTGTTTCATTTCATGGGAATGCATGCTAAACCGAAATGATGGTGAGCTGAGCACTTGAGTGAATTTTATGAAGGAACATTTACATACAAGTCTTAATTTATAAACTTATACTCCATCCAAGTCCTAACTAAAATTTTTTTGACCTTCAAGTCCTATTAAAATTTTAATAATTGGAATTACTCTTCAAACAATGATTGTTCATCATTTATGATTATCTATAAAGGAATATGATGATTTGACATTTATTTTGATTTTCAAAACGTTAAAATTGAAAAAAACTAAAAAAAATTATGTGCGAAAAAAAACTAATGTTTGTTTTTGAAAAAAACTGAATTATTCTTTGTACAAAACTGAAAATTGTGTGTCTATAAAGGAGCATGATGATGGAACATTGATGTGAAAAATTGAAAAAAAAAAATAATAAATAACTTTAAAAATAAAAAAAATGATAATGTTCTCAGTTTTAAAACTAGACAAAACTGACAATATTCTCGGTTTTAATAGATAGTTGAATCAAAATCAATAAATAGAAGGGAAAAAATGTTTAATCTTATGCTCTATTTTTTTTTTTTTATCAGTTAGTGATAAAATTATGTAGAACATTACTATGCAAAATTGATAATGTGGGGACATATTTTCTGAGTGCCAACACGTGGCCAAGGTGATGCCGAAGTGTCAGCCGAGGTGCCACGTGTCCTGGTCATGATGCCGAGGTGATCTCGGCTAGGCCGAGGTTATCTCCGAAGATATCGGAGTCCGGGATAAGCGGATAAGGGACAAGAGTCCTAAAATGAGAGAAGACTTCAGTTTGGGTAAGGATAAGACTCTTAGAGAGTTTATCCCAATCCTATTGGGAGTCCAAGATTAGCAGTAATCCTAAGTCCACTAGAACTAGGCTTCTATTGGGACTAGGATTGTATTGGCTATAAAAGGAAGGCGCCCCCATGGGGTCTAAGGTACGTAATTTATATTCTGAATAGTGAGTTAAGCATTTTTGCTATCTTTGAGAGATAACTGACTTGATCGTCGGAGTGTCCCCGGGTGGACGAACCACTGCCGGAATCTCTTCTTTCTGTTACAGGTTGTTCGGGCTTAATCTATTCTGCCAGTGCTCTCCAGCTAAGTACTAATTTGGCAGTGTGGTCGGAAATTGACACACCCAATTTGGCGCCATCTGTGGGAAAGAAAGGAGAATAGATGGCCAACGACGGACAGAAAGAGAAGATTGGGGATGACACTCCTATTAGGAGTGGGAAACCTGTTGACCTTGACGTCAAAGAAGACAACTGCAACGAAGAGACTCGTGATCAGAATCAACGAGGACGACCTTCAGGTATGGAATGATAGATGCCTACGGAGGGACGATGAGGTAAAGGGAATGGCGAACAAATTGGCGGACCTGCAAACGGTCGTCAATTTCATGATGCAGAACAACGTCATCCAGCCACCGTTCCCATTACAAGATACACCGATTCCAGCGGCCAAGAAAGATGCCCAACAAGATGGGCAGAAAACAGTCCCTACAGTCTCCCAGCACACAAGGAGCGGAAAACACTCTCACCGGCCTTCAAGGGAGGTCGGGCAAGGAAAGTCTAGAAGGGAAGAATCTTGAAGGACACATCACACCAAGGAAGCAGACCCCAAAGAACATTGGCATGTTCAAAGGCAGGAGTTGTGCTTCGACGCAACTAATGGAGAAAGGTCGAAGAGGGCTCGCAATGAAGTTGAGAGTAGTGCACCAAAAAGGCTGAAGTCAGGAGATAGCTGAGCTCCTGGTCGGACCAAGGAGGACCTAAGGGATTACCTACAGAGGAGGCAACAAAATGCCGAGGTAACCTCCCCGGTCAAGCTGAGAATGCCATTCTCGGTAGAATTGGACAAATTCGAAGCCTCGAAGAGGTTTAGCATGCCGAGATTCCAGATCTACAACGAGAAGTCAGACCCCAACTTTTACGTCAGTTTATACCTGAACTCGATAGCGTTATGCACCGGGAACAAGCTGTTGCTTTGCAAGGTGTTCCCCTCATCCTTCGGAGAAATTGCATCAGACTGGTTTCACAAGCTGCCGAAAGGAACTATGAAAACCTGGGAAGGCCTGGCCGAGATGTTTGTGGCCAGGTTTGTGACGAACAAACTACAGCCATTAAGGGTGGATGCCCTGATGGCTTTGAAAATTGGCGAGGACGAAAGCCTGAGGGCCTATGCCAAAAGGTACTATGAGGTATTCAACCGGATACCAGAATGCAACCAAGAGGTGGTGGTCGTATCATTTAAGAACGGCCTAAAAGATAATTGTCTGCTCCGAAAATCATTGGCAAAAACACTGCCAAAAAGTATGGAGAACTTAATGGCCAGAATAGAGAAATATGCCAGGGCCGAGGAGGATACACCGGGAACAAAGGCGCTGAAACCAGAGAAGAAAAACGGCTCACCGAAGCAAGGCCGAGGTGATGGTGGCTACAACAAACCAGAAATCGGATTAAGGGCTGCTCAGGCAATCACAACCGTATTCCAAATTTCGGTTTACGAAGTCTTGGAGAAAATCCGAACCCAGCCCTATTTTAGAGCACCAGCAAGGGTACTAGGAGAGTTTATGGGAAGAAGCCTTGGTAAGCATTGTGCTTACCACAATGAAGATGGGCATCTGACTCAGGGTTGCAGAGCCCTGAAAGCACACCTGGAAGACCTGGTAAGGCAAGGCCATTTAAGGGACCTTGTAAATGAAACCAGGACAAGGGAAGAGCAGGCAAGACTGCCTCAGGCACCAGCAGCTCCACCTCCCCTAGCACAGCAACCGCAGGCAAGCGGACCTCGGGTAATTAATGTAATTCACTCGAAGGTCAACGAAAATGAAATACGGGGGAAGACCCAGAAGGTAAAGCACTTGCAGCATGTGTACTAGGTCCGGGAGAAAAGACCTCGGGCCAAGGAGTTCCAGGGACCGGTAGTGTCCTTTATTGAAGCCAACCTTGAGATGGTGCATCATCCACACAACGATGCCTTGGTAGTATCTCTCCAGGTTGGGGAGTGCCAAGTGAAGTGCATCCTAATTGACCAAGGCAGCTCTTGTGACATCATGTATGTTAGGTGTTACAAGGAGCTTGGCCTTCACCCAGACGATATGGAGCAGTCCAACAGCCCAATGATTGGGTTCAATGGAACGCCGACGTGGCCACTGGGAGCAGCAAACTTGGAGGTGCAGGTTGGTACCAAAAAGATAAAGACAGAGTTCACCATAATCGACACACCATCACCTTACAATGCTATACTGGGGAGGCCATGGCTGCATGCAATGGGGGTTGTTCCCTCAACACTGCATCAGCTATTGCGGTTCCCAACAGAGCATGGGATAGAGGAGGTCAGAGGGGATCAGCTGCAGGCAAAGAACTGCTCCATGGCAATAATGAAATCTACCTGCAGCATACGAGAACCAGAGACAGTAGAGATCGAAGACGAGGATATGGAGGCCCTAGAGTACGTCGGCAAAGAGCCAGCCGAAAAGAGTAAAGAAGCCCTGAAGAAAATCCTTGTCTAGCAAGGGGATGAGGAACGTTTCTTCCTTCTCGGCTCGGCCTTAGCCGAAAAAGAGGGAAAAGAACTGGAGGCTTTCTTGAGAGCAAACACTAAGGTGTTTGCCTGGATGCCTTACGAAATGCCTGGCATTGACCCCGAGGTCGCTTGCCATAAACTGAACGTAGACAGGTTGGCCAAACCTGTAATCCAATGGGCAAGAAGACCGACACTGATGCATGTTGAGGCAGTAGAAGAGGAAGTAGACAGACTTCTGGAGGCCAGAGCCATTCGAGAGGTAAATTACCCGACATGGCTATCGAATACAGTGGTGGTGAAGAAAAAGAATGGTAAATGGAGGATCTGCGTGGACTTTACCAGCCTAAACAAGGCCTGTCCCAAAGAAAGTTTTCCTTTACCCAAGATTGACCAACTGGTGGATGCCACTTCAGGTCATGGAAGGATGAGCTTCCTAGATGTCTACAAGGGGTACCATCAGATAGCCATGTACCCCCCAGACGAGGAGAAGACTGCGTTTATCACCCCAAAGGGGCTGTATTGCTACAGAGTGATGCCTTTTGGGTTGAAAAATGCAGGAGCAACTTACCAGAGATTGGTAACCCAGATGTTCAGACACCTAATTGGCCGAATAGTGGAGGTATACATCGATGACATGGTCGTGAAGACCAGGGAGCCTAAGGACCATCTGGAAGACTTAATGGCAGTCTTTGACATCCTAAAAACATATCGGCTCTGACTCAATGCATCAAAATATGCATTTAGAGTCAGATCTGGTAAGTTCTTGGGATACTTGGTGACCAAAAGGGGCATTGAGGCCAGCCCAGATCAGATCAAGGCCATTCTAGAACTAAAGAGCCCGACGTCGGCAAAACAGGTGCAGATGCTGACTGGAAAGGCTGCAGCCCTGAATAGGTTCATAAGTAGAAGCTCAGACAAGTGCAAACTTTTCTTCAGCTTAGCGAAAAAAGCCACAGACTTTTTATGGACCGAAGAATGCGAAGCCGCCTTGGCCGACTTGAAGAGGTATTTGACCACAGCTCCAGTTCTCTCAAATCCAAAACCTGGAGAAGAGCTGTTCCTATACTTGGCAGTTTCAGAACATGCAGTAAGTGCAGTGGTAATCTGAGAAGAGAAATGGGAACACAGGGCTGTTTACTATGTAAGCAAAACCCTGGCTGATGCAGAAACCAGGTATTTACCCTTGGAGAAGTTAACGCTGGCTTTAGTAATGGCTTCAAAGAAGCTGAACCATTACTTTCAAGCCCATAAAATTGTGGTGCTAACTGAACATCCTTTGAAGTCCCTGTTGCAGCAGGGAGATCTGACAGGTAGAATAGCCAGATGGGCAGTGGCCTTGGGCCAGTATGACCTGGAATACAAACCTAGAATAGCAATCAAGGGCCAAGTTTTGGCCGACTTCGCGGCCGAGTTCACACCAGGAGCCATCATACATCGGGTTCCGTTGAGCCGAGGTAAACGATGTCCAAGCGAACAAAGAGGAGCCCAACCGAGGGCAACGGAACAAAGGAAGGAAGAAAAACTCAGGCCCTGCAACATTTACATTGGCGACTCTTTTCGACTGTTTGTTGATGGGAGTTCAAACCGACAAGGAGCGGGGGTAGGAGTAGTACTGGTATCTCTAGATGGACAGATACTAGAACAATCTATTCGTTTAGGGTTCAAGGCCTCAAACAATGAAGCAGAATATGAAGCACTGATTGCAGGATTGAAACTGGTAGTAGCAGTAGAAGCAGATGAGGTGATAGTCTTCTGTGACTCTCAGCTTATAGTCAACCAGACAACAGGCGAGTTCGCAGCCCGAGACGAAAGGATGTCGGCCTATGTAAAGGAGGTCGGCAGATTGGTGGCCTTGTTTCAAAATTGCCGACTACAACTGTAGACGCGCCCGCGGGGGACCTCGCTACTACAGTTCGGACTCCCTTTTTGTTTGTTGCGGTTCTAAATCTGAACCAAAGAGTCCAACTCTGGCAAATCGTTTTGAAGAAAAACAGATTTTTTGAAAAGTAGTACTAAACATGGACTGCTTTGCCAGATTACAGAGTCGCCACCTAAATATTTTAAAATGGGAAATTTAGGAAACCCTGACTCGGTGCCGAAGGCCACGTGTCCGTCATCACCAAAGTAGTCTTGGCTCGGGAGCTTGGGTATGATCGGGGAAGGTCAGCTATGAGCACCCCCTTTCGCCCGGTCCGAAGACCGGCCTCTACTAACCGTGATACCCGATTTTGAAAACGTTACATGTTCTTATTCCGGTTATTAGCCTAGAATTACTACGTTATGCGCACAGCAAACAAGTATAGACCAAATCGCCTAAATTGGAATAAAACATTTCATGTTTGTTTTGAAAATGGTTTGCTACTCGCAAGTAGGCTAAAATGCAGGTTTTGCCATCCTTAAGTGGGCTTTTAGAAAAGACAGTTTTGCCACTATCTGGTGGGCTTAAAACTCACAGTTTTAATGCATTATTCCAATCTAGGTAATTTGACCTCCATCCACAGGCATTCAAGCAGTTATGTCACATAAGCACTTAGCCTCATGGTAGTCATGCTATTATGGCAACACTCACACACATGTGATATGCTAAAGTATAAAAGCTCACCTAGTACTCCAAGCCAAAACAGAAACTAGTTAGTAATCATGTGCATGATCCTAGTTCACGTTAAGTGGCTAATGCAACACATACAGAGGTGCAGTTAGAGTAGGCTCGGTTATCCTAAGATGGCATGTGAAATGCTACAAGTAACAAGTATTCAATTTGGAAATTGAAATACAATGCAGTTTGTATGATGTACCGAGCCCAGTGCATGTTAGACAAATGTATGGATGCACGCATGCTATCATACTGTATGCTAATTTAAATATGCCCTAATCTACCATCGTAAGCAGGTAAATAAAAGGGAAGAAAGAGATGGGGGTTGGAAGACATACACACACCCACACACACTTATTACAATTATGCCCTCGCTCGGGGGGGACCGAAAGAATAATACAAATAATTAACTACGCAAGCTAATTAAATATTACAAACCCAATAAATTAATTAAACGAATTAACTAATTTAATTAAAACAATAAACCGCCTCGGGAAGAGGGCCAGATGCAGCGCACGCTCGGGACTTGCTCGGAACCGCACTGCCATGCCTAGACTGCCTCTGTTTTCCCTGCTCTGCCTTTCTGAAAACTGCCAAAGTCTCAGAACTACTTCTCAAGGCACTGGGGGATACCACCGGCTGAGGGGAAACACCACCGGCTGAAGTATGTGGCCACCGGCACAAAATGAACTCATCGGCTGATAATTTAATGCCGGCCGGCACTAAATGTTGCCGATCGGCACTGAATGTCTGCAGAACCTGCAACTCACAGCAGCAGAGGGCAAAATCTTGCATGACAATGTTATTCAAGCAATGTATGCACCAAACACACTCCTTATCATGTTTGTGACTCAAAGGGGCATGTGCCTCGATTCTCGGGCCACCAATCACGCATTCCCATGCATGATGGCCCAAAGGATCAAATGTGCACTTTCAATCTCAAATGCATGCAAACCAAACAAACCAAAATCCCAATCCCTATCACCAAATCAAGGGACAAGGAATGCATGTCGATGCAATGCAACCTAGTCATGTTAGCTATCATGCAACATGAACAATGCCATGTACTTATGCAAAGCATACAAGCAAACATGAGGTAAGCATGCAAGCAAGCAAATGATGGTCTTAAACATGACTTAGGCAACTCTAAATAGGCCTAAAATCAGTGGCCAAAGTGCCCAAAAATGAAGGCTAATCACGCATGCACACATGCACATGTTAAGGTACCAAATTAAGCATCAAGTGAGCAAGCTTTAAGCACACTTAAAGGAAGCTAAACATGGACAATTAGCATACATAGAAAGCTCCGAAAATTATGCAAAACATGGTGCCAAACCAAGCAACAAAATAGACTAAGCATGCAACAAATGGCCCAAGCATCCAAGGCAAGCCAAAGGAGACCTAAACCATGGCTAAGCCAACCAAGCCTCACAAGGCCAAGAAGGCTTAAAACAGGTCTAAGGCAGCCTTAGACCATACAAATGGGACCTCCTAGATGGCATCTAAGTGGCTCTAGAGCAAGGCATACACAAAGGTCAAGGCATGAGGCATACAACATATGCATTCAAAGCTTCAAAGAGGCATGCAAGGCAATCAAACAAGCATGTCTAAGGGATTGAAATTGCATGCTAAATGGTTCCAAACCATTGAAAATAATGCAAACAAGGCATGCTACACATTTATGCACTTAAGGCCAACAAGCCAGACATGCAAAGAGGCTATACAATGCAAGCTAGGGTCGACCAAAATAACTATGGACAGACCTCATTCATGGCAAAATAAGCATACAAGCTTCACAAATGTAAGCCTAAAACATGCTAGAAACAAAGGCACACAACCTAAGACATGTTAAGGGATCACAAGGCATTACATGGCAACTATGCTAAGCATGCATAACGGACCAAAACCAACTCTTAGCAATGTTATATCATGGCATAATAAACATAAAATGCAGCCTAGACATACTCAACACACACACCAACAAAGGCTTCCTCAAGAGGCCAAAACTTGTGAGCTCGTGCCTAAGGCCATGTGTCCGTCATCACCAAAGTTGTCTCAGCTCGGGAACTTGGGTATGATTAGGGAAGGTCACTTCGTGAGCACCCCCGCTCGCCCGATCAAAGATCGGCCTCTACTGACCATGATATCGAGTTTTGAAAACATTATGCGCTCTTATTCCGGTTATTAGCCTAGAATTACTATGCGATGTGCGCAGCATACAAGTATAGACTGGATCGCCTGAGTTGGAACAAAACATTTCATGTTTGTTTCTGAAAGTAGTTTGCTACTCGCAAGTAGGCTAAAATGCGGATTTTTCCACCCTCAAGTGGGCTTAGAAAACATGGTGATTTGCCACTATCTAGTGGGCTCAAAACTCGCAATCAATGAATTGTTCCAATTCAGATAATCCAACCTCCACCCACAGGCATTCAGGCAGTTATATCACATAAGCACTTAGCCTCATAGTAAGCATGCTATCATGGCAGTCACTCACACACATGCAAGGATGGTAAAGCATAAACACTCAACGAGTACTCCCAGCCAAAACAGAAGCTATGTTAGAAATCCGTGCATGATCCTAACTATGCTGAAATGCCTAATGCAACACATGCAGGAATACAACTACAATAGGCTCGGCTATTCTAAAGCTGGCATGTGAAATGCTACAACTAACAAGTATTCAACTCGGAATTGAAATACAATGCAGTTAGTATGATGCGCCGAGCCCGGTGCATGCAAGACAGATGAATGGATGCAAACATGCGAGCATAAGTATGCTAATTGAAACATGCCCTAAACTAACCATCATAAGCTGGTAAATAAAAGGGAGAAAGACGTGGGATTGGAAGACATACATCACACACACGCACACTTATTACATAATTACCCTCGCCCGGAGGGTCCAGATAAATAATACAAACCAAATGAATAATTAACTACTCTAGCTAATTAAATATTACAAAACTTCTAATTAATTAACACATTAATTATAGAAGGAAGGTGGCCGCAGCCCTGCCTCGGAATGATGGGATGATGCATGCTCGATTCGCCTCGTCCGGAAACCCGTTGCCATGCCACTGTTGCCTCTGTTTGCACTGTTCTGCACCTCTGAGGGATGTGAAAATTCTTGAGGCACCTTTCAACTACTCCCTGATCATTTTGGGATACCACCGGCCAATACAAAGCACCAGCGACCATGGAAATGGGATCATCGACCATAAATTGGGCCACCGGCTGGACTTATGTGGCTGATCGGCACTGAATGTAGTCGGTCGGCCAAATCTTCCTGCAGAATCCCTTGAAGAACACTTCAAGAACCAAAACTCCAACCCCCTTTTCTGATCAAAACCAACTCAAAAGCTCCAAGAACAACCTCTCAACACCTCAATAACTAAGGTATGGTGTAACACTAGGTGTCTTAGTGCAAAACTAAGAACAAAACTCACTTTAAGGCTCTCTAACACACACAAATGTAGAGAGAGAGGGAGATATAGAGAGAGAGTGATATATCAGCTGTATTTCTGAGTTTTTTCCAACCCCTGAAATGGAAGGAGAGGCTCTCTTTTTATAGATAAGGCAAGGGCTCAAATCTTCTAAGAGAAGCTAAAGCAAAAGGGGTCAAGCTTCCTCAAGAAGCTAGGCCAAAGGGTCAAGCTTCTTGAGGAAGCTAAGAGGGTCCAAGCTTCCTCAAGAAGCTAGAGCAAAAGGGTGCAAAGGGTACAAATCTTCCATACACGTGTATGGAGGACAGGTCTGTGCACTCCAACTGGCACAATTGGCATGCATAATGCCCAAAAAGGACAAAAAAGAAGTCCCGGCCAGAAAATATGACCGATTAACCAAATTAAGGGTCGGCCGACCAACAAAGGTGCCGACCGGCCATCACCAATGGCCGGTGGCAAGAGAACATGGCCGGTGACATCATGCCTTGGCCGGTGGGCTCCGGGGGTGGCTGACAAGCCATTCTCTGCCCTCAGAAGCAGAAACAAAAAAGTTCTTGGTCCAAAACCAAGCACAGAACAGTCCAGTTAAGAGATCCTGAGGCAGGACGCGTGGTCGAGACCTCCGGGAACTCAAAACGAACACGAACATGGATGATCATCGGGTGTTCAAACGATGACGTCCAAGTCTTGAGGACGGTCAAAAATGGGGTGTCTACAACTGCAAGTAGCAAAGGGAAAGTGGGTAGATGAATTGCCCAGTGTACTTTGGGCATATCGGACTACGCCGAGAAGATCAACAGGGGAATCCCCGTTTGCCATGGCTTATGGTACAGAAGCAGTCATTCCGCTGGAGGTCGGCATCCCAGGGACCAAAACCTAGGCAGTGGAGAATGGAACTAATGATATATTTTTAGCCCAAGATCTAGATCTTCTAGAAGAGAGAAGGGAGAAAGCAGCAATTCAGCTGGGGGCATACCAACAGCAGCTTGCCAGGGCTTATAATAAAAAGGTGAACCCGCGAGAGTTCCAAGTTGGTGACCTCGTCCTAAGAAAGGTCGTCAGCAATAAGAAGGATCCCAGAGAAGGCAAGCTTGGCCCAAATTGGGAAGGACCCTATAGAATTATCTCGGTCTTGGGCAACGGGGCATATCGACTTGAGGATTGCGAAGGCAAAGAGCTACCAAGACCTTGGAATACTTGCAATCTGAAATTTTTTTATCATTAGACTTTCTTGTTCTTTGTTATTAGCCCAAGTAATAATAAAGTTCTAGCTTGATTTTTTACACTTGTGACTGATAAGATACTTGACGATGTCTCTGGAATACATGCATAATGAGAACCCAAGTGGAACTTAAGTTCACATTAGGGGGCAGAGAGTTGGGAAATGGTTCCCGGAAAGGTAGAATTTACAAACTAAAATTAGTTTAACGCTTGTTGAAACTTAAGTTTACAAGTTGAAGTTAAACCGAGGTCATGTTTAACGCTTGTTGAAATTTAAAGTTTACAAGTTGAAGTTAAATTGAGGTCATGTTTAATGCTTGTTGAAATCTTAAGTTTACAAGTTGAAGTTAAACCGAGATTATGTTTAACGCTTGTTGAAATTTTAAGTTTACAAGTTGAAGTTAAACTGAGGTCATGTTTAACGCTTGTTGAAATCTTAAGTTTACAAGTTGAAGTTAAACCGAGGTTATGTTCAACGCTTGTTGAAACTTAAGTTTACAAGTTGAAGTTAAACCGAGGTTATGTTTAATGCTTGTTGAAATCTTAAGTTTACAAGTTGAAGTTAAACCGATATTATGACTAAAAGAAAATTGGTCTAAACACTTGTTAAAATTTTTTAGACAAATTTACAAGTAAGGTTGTATCAAAAGAAGTACTTATGTACTTGCCAAGGTAAACCATTGGTTTGTATAACCGAGGTATATCACCCCGAGGAAGTTACACAGATAAGGTGTATGCTTGAAAACATGCAAAATTATTCTAAGTACAGAATCATACAAGAGTCATACAAAGGAAATTGTACTTGCATTCAGAAGAATTAGTTCAAAATGAAGAGGGCACTTCGGCCTACCAAAAGAGTAGTTGTTCAGAAATTACAAAAGTGGCACTTCGGCCAGATCCAAGCTTACATTGATTCAAAAAGTAAGACAAAGTATTAAGTACAAAGCAAAAAGCCAAGACTATTGGGCATCAGCAGTAGGATGGGGCTCCGAAGACATTTGAGAATTATTCTCGGCGTCCTTCTCAGCAGTGAGCTCGGCATTGATCTCTTTGAGAGTCTGGTCGATGCTCTTGTCGACAATGGGCACGTCCAATGTTGTCTTCTCAGGAGTGTCATTTTTGGAGACCTCACTCTCCTCGTCTTGAGTCAAGTCTAGGACTTGCTTATTTGGAGTAGGGGACTTGGCCCCAGCAACTTCCTTCAATTTCCTCACCAAAGCTTCCTCCTCAGACTCAGAATCGTCTTCGGATTGGCTTGGAGTAGGGGGGAATAGTAGGGGGAGGACGTCGGCATTATTAAGGGGGGAGTCCTCGGGGACGTCAAGCTTTTTTAGAGCAGCCATCCAACCAAGGGTGAAACCCTTGTTGCATGCCTGCTTTACTTGACTCTTGTAGTCCGCCGTGACATCGGCCACCCCCTCATTGTATGCCTTTTCATCTGCGGCCTTGATCTCAACAGCTTTTGTGGCCAAGGCATCTTGTAGTTCTTTTTGGGCCTCGGCCATCTTTGTCTCGACCTCTTTCTTTTCAGTCGTGAGGACCTTGGCGATGGCCTCTGCAGCATCCGCTTTCTCCTCGGCCTCATCTTTGGCCTTAATGGCTGCCTCGGCCTGATCCGACAAAGTCTTCAATTTTTGCTTGGTCTTTTTGATGGTCTTCTGCAAACCAGAGACCTCCCTGATCTTGTCGGCCAACTCCTTCCTCATTTCAAAAGATTGCATTGAGAAAGAGTGGGCGTACTTGATCGCCTGAAGGAAAATGGACAGAGCAGAAGTTATTAGAAAATTCTCTAAGTATAGAAAGAAAAAGAAAGAAAAATACCAAATGTAAAGAACTTACTTGAACGGAATGCTGCAGCATCAGAGCAAAATTTTCGTATTCGCTCATCTTAGCGTTACGATTAAGATCTTCGGGCAGAAGCAAGGCGGTGGAGAGGGCAACGCCGACCTCAATGTCGTTGGCGCTATCACCAGTCTTAACTGGCTTGTCATTAATTGTGATTGGCAGGGCCTAGGAAGAATCACGTTTTAATGGCCCCGAAGTGGTCGCAGAGGACGACCTCGGCCTCTTTGATCTAGTAGATTCGGATGGTTGGGCCTCAGCGGGCCTCTTCTCGGCAGCAGAAGGGGTCTTCTCATTCTTAGCCAATTTTGAAATTGGCAAGGTGTCTTCAGTATCAATCTGAGTTACTGTTGCCTTAGGCTGAGCCTTCTTGAGTCTTTTTGGCTTTTGCTTTGGTTGAGGCTGGGTTTGTGCTGGTTGAGCTTTAACTGAGTCAGGGATGTCGGCTAGAAGATCTTCAACAATAGCTTTCTTGCGACCCATCTCGGCGACAATTGCAGTCTTACGGCGGCGTTGGCATTGGCGTTGAGATGGTGGGATCAGATATGGAGCCGAGGTTGACAGTTGCTCTGCTGGATCAGAGGTTGATCCTTGATCTGGCCGAGATGATAAGGCTATTGGAGGAGTTGTGGTGGAAGGGGGAGAATTGCTTTTCTTCCTCTTTGGGACGTCGGGAAGCACCGACTTGTAGGTCGGGATGAAGTTCAGAAGCAAGGAAGCTCTCCGCTTGTGAACTGGCAGATCCAGTAGCTTTTTCAAGCCTTTGCTCGGGAAAAAGGACTTGCGGAAATCCTTGGCCGGCTGAGGAAGAGTTGCAAGGAAAACAAACGTTAGAACGTATAAAGAACAAAGTATTGAAGACTTTGAAGACAAGTATTAACACCGGGCTCTTACCATTACCCTCTACAAAAACTGTTCGGCTAAGAGGGTAGAGGCGGAGGTCCTCGTCTGGAGCGAACTCCCAGTTTCCCGAGACAATGAAGTAATCGTCCCCAACTCCCTTGTTGGAGTCTGGGAGGTCGGCAACAATTTTGTACTCTGTGGACCTCGGTTTAAGGTAGTAAATGTAGCCTTTCTCTAACTTGAGGCCACACATGGTGTAGCAGTATTGGATGTCGGCTAAAGTTACCCTAGCACTCTCTTGTTTGGCTATGGCTATTATACTATTGATAACTCGGTAAGAGTTGATGGCGAGCTGCATTTGGTTCAACTTATAGTAATGAAGGATTTCTCGGAAGAGGATGTCGAGTGGGAACCTAAGTCCGCACTCTATGAAAGCTACAATAGGGAAGGGCATGGAGTCATCTGTGGGCATAATAGAGTCATCCTCTCCTGCCAACCTGAGAAGAACGTCGGCAAGAGTCATAAAAACTCCTACCTGAAAATTCCAACTTGGTCGAGGTGTCTACCATATGCTTCCACATACCCATGACGTCGGCTTGATTAAAGGTGTTGGATTTCAAAAGGAAGTGTTTTGAAGGGGTTTGAGGGACCTCGGCTAAAACCTAAAATTGTATTATGGTAAGAGTTTGTGTGGATCTAAGGGGAATTTGTGCCAGTTCTTCCTAGGGTTCGTAAGTTCTATAGGCAAAACCCAAACCTAAGTCTAGGCAAGAGGAGATTGAAGGCAAGAATCTGGAAAAAACACGGCAAACAGAAACAGGAATGCGATTCAGAGTCAAGAACAGTGATGAATCATCAAGAACACAGTGGTAAAGCTTGTGCATGTGTGTGAAGCCAAGAACAATGGCAAAAATCAACAGATATGTACGCAATGTGAGTATTCAAGAAAGGATTAGGCAAAAAACAGAATCACGAAGTAAACATGCTCAAAACACATGGTGGAAATCGAGGTACAGATTAAACGATTAGAGACATGAGCAAGTTCCCAAATATGACAGAGTTCGAAGTAAATCAAGAACTGAAACCAGGAGGAACAGTAGCTTACCAGGGGAGTGAAGCCGGTGTTGATTACGCCGGAGTCAGGTGACGGTTGTAATCAGAAAAGAACAGTGAAAGCTTCACCGGAGGAGAAGAATGAGTGTGGTTGCAGAGCTTGAAAGCTTGAAACAAATGGCAGATTAGAGAGAGAGAAAGAGTTTGCACGAAGATAATGGTGGAAAAAGTGAAGGGACGGAGAGAGAGAATTGATTTTGATCAAATGCAGAGAATGGCGGCAAAATACCATCAATGTGCCTAGGACGATGTGCTTGTCAGACGGCACACGCACGAGTGATGCGACTTGATGGCGCGTGTCAGGAACGGCTTAGTAGGGGAAAGGCGCGTGGCAGAAACAGTTAAAATATTGTGCGTGATAGCTCATACGCGTGATAAAACTCTTGGAGTTCTTGGTTTAATGAAGCAATGACCTCGGCTGGTAGAAAGATCTCGGCTAAATAACTCGAATAAACTAGGTTATTGGTTCTAACAGCCTTGATGAGACAGACTACAGGACCTGGTCGTATGAAGCCGACCTATGATGACCTCGGTAATGGATGATAGAGCAAGATAGCCGACATGCTATACGATATAACGATATAGGTTCCATCACCTCAGGATGCCGAGGTAATAGAACCTAGGGGGCAGTTGTGGGGACATATTTTTTGAGTGCCAACACGTGGCCAAGGTGACGCCGAAGTGTCAGCCGAGGTGCCACGTGTCCTGGTCATGACGCCGAGGTGATCTCAGCTGGGCCGAGGTTATCTCCGAAGATATTGGAGTCCGGGATAAGCGGATAAGGGACAAGAGTCCTAAAATGAGAGAAGACTTCAGTTTGGGTAAGGATAAGACTCTTAGAGAGTTTATCTCAATCCTATTGGGAGTCCAAGATTAGCAGTAATCCTAAGTCCACTAGAGCTAGGCTTCTATTGGGATTAGGATTGTATTGGCTAGAAAATGGAGGCGCCCCCATGGGTCTAAGGTACGCAATTTATATTCTGAATAATGAGTTAAGCATTTTTGCTATCTTTAAGAGATAACTTACTTGATCGTCGAAGTGCCCCCGGGTGGACGAACCACCACTGGAATCTTTTTTTTCTGTTGCAGGTCGTTCGGGCTTAATCTATTCTGCCAGTGCTCTCCAGCTAAGTAATAATTTGGCAGTGTGGTTGGAAATTGACACACACAGATAATATTCTTAGTTTTAAAAATTGGAAAAAATTTATAATATTATTGGTTCAAAAAATCTTAGATAGGATCTGAGTTACCATAACATTTGTAAATATGACTTTTAGGTAATTAAATCATTTATGAATTTTCAAACTTAAGTAGGATTTTCTTAGAAAACTATGAAATGTATACGTTTCTTAATAAAAGTTGGGCTCTAACAGGTTTCACTTGAAATTTATTTCTTTTATCACTTTAAGCTAAGATAATATTAATAAATGAAAATAGGGCACATTTTTTAGTTTAAAAAAGTAAGGACATCTAGACACGTTTTACGAGGCAGATTAGATTTTGATAATTTAATGATAATTGGCTTAAGAGGATTTTGGCTTCAGTAAGAGGATTTTGAGAATGAATGAAGAGAAAACAAATTTTCTTACTAAAAGGTCATATTAATTAGTTTTCATCTAATTAACAATTTGAAAATCGAGACATGACATATCACCTATCTATCCATACAAACTATTTCAAAAACCTCACAAGACTCTTCAAATATAACTAGTTTGGAAAAGTTTAGTTAAAATAATTATTGTAATAGTTATCTTGTTGGAGGGAGTAAAATATGACGAAATTAGTTAGAATAGCCAAGAAGCCATTTTTAAAAAGCCTGTTGGAGATATAAATACTTTCTCAATAACATAAATATTGAAATATATAATCAATTACTAGAACATGCATAATATTGTGTACCTCAATCCATGGGAATGTTTTCATTATATAAGAGTGTCCTGCCTCATCCTTAGTTCCCATTTCCATTAAGGACTACTTACCTAGCAAGTATTCTTTATCTAAAATTCATCTTCGTAATTAGGTTGGGTTTAATCTACTCAAGAGTCCCATTTATACCCAACTTAAGAGCCATATTCCCATTGGGATTCCACCACCTAGGAGTCATACTGTGACTGAGGTTTAACCAATGTCACAACCTCAACTAGTACAACTAGTATTATTCTTCCACATGGCACCAGAATCTGAAGTCGTACCACATAGACGAGATCTTGGACTCACGTGGTCCTACTAAAAAGTGCGTCCCCATAACTGCCCCTCAGTTCCCATTGCACTTGAGAACTCTAAGATAATGGGAACTCGACACCTTGGATACACAATTGTCTTCAACTTTGGTTTATCTAACCGATATCTCCATCTTTTGAATTCTCATGCCCCTTAATGTGACATTAACTCATTTCAATGTTCCCTAATGAGAACATTTAACTTATGTGATTTGTTTCAAGAAATCACTCTTAACACTCACTAAGCTGAGGTAGACATTATCGATTCAATTATATGATTAGTTTCAGGAAATCACTTGTTCAATGATTAGTTTTCAGGAAATCACTCATTCAATCTAGGGTCTGACCCTTCAACAACTTCCAGAACCAAAGTCCAAAAATAACAAACTACCAAAGTTTAACTCTGATTCATCTTTAGGGTTTTACCCTTCAATTTATACTTAACTTCAACTGAAGTTATCAACAAATTAGAGTCGAACTCTAAGTTGTGTGGCAAGCAATGGTTTTGACAATTCCTTGCCATCAAGATCTTCTAACTTCAGGTGGGTTCTGTTTATCTTGGCAAGACTCACCTCGGGTGAGCTCTTCTCTTTTCAGTTGCACTCACCTATCAGGTAAGTTCTTCTTTGCAGCCTTCTTCGCATGTTCTTCAACATCAACATCATCATGACTTTTGTTCTTCATTCATTGGGAACTAGGTTGTTGTCGTGACAGGTTTTCTTCTGTATTATTTGTCGACTTTTTTCTCTTGTTCTTGCTGATCTTTTGGCATTTATCTTTTCTTCGTTTCTCATAGATTGTGCCAAATTGTATGGCATTCATCTTTTCTTCATTTCCCACAGACGACACTAAATTATGTGTGTTAAAATTTGACTTTACCACACACGATCAATGTGATCTTCTAGATGAATCCGCTGAAAATTTGCAAGACAAAGAACTGCTAATGCCCCGTCCAACCTTTCTCGGACGGGTACTCTAATGCTAAAGTCAGCGACTTTCTTTATTTAGAGAATACTAATAGCATAAATACTGAAATATATAATCAATTACTAGAACATACATAATATTGTGTACCTTAACCCATGGAGGTGTGCTCCTTATATAGGAGTGCCTTGCCTCATTCTTGATTTTGTTTTCCATCTAGGACTCTACTTGCTAGTATTGTTTATCTAAAATTCATTCTCCTAATTGGGTTGGGTTTAATTTCCTCAAGAGTTCCATTCATACCCAATTTTGGAGTCACATCCCTATTGAGATTCCACCGCTGAGTCATACTTTGAATGTGGCTTGACCAATGTCACAACCTCAATTAGTATTATTCTACCACATAACACCACAATCCGAAGTCGTACCATATAAACGAGATCTTGGACCCACGTGGTCCCACTAAAAAATACATCCTCACACTAGGTTTGAACAACTAATTTCAGATGCAAAGGCTTGAATATATGATATGAGTTATTCTTTCTCTCATTAAAGTTCTTTTAGAAAAGTAAAAGTAATTATAATTGTTTTTGTTTTGTTTTGCTTTTAAATTTTTAAGGAAAATGACTCGTAGCTCGAATTCGGTGGCCCGAATTCGGCTCGAAACCCAAAACGACGTCGTTTTGGGTTTCGAAAATACATATTTTTTTTTTCTGCCTTTTCTTTCTCTTCCTTTTCTTTCTTTCTTTTCTTCTTCTTCTTCGTTGAACACAGGAGAAGAGCAGAGGAAGAAGAGAGGAGAAGAGAAAGAGGAGGAGAGAGGGAGAAAGAGAGAGGAGGAGAGGAGATCGTCGCAGCACCACCGCCGTCGCCGATTGTCGCAACACCAGCGATCGTCGCAGCACCACCGCCGTCACCTCCAGCCCCGCCTCCGCCTCCTCCTCCTCCTGTGATTATGCCCCCTCCAGTTCTCCTCCTTCCTCCTCCTCCTCCTCCTCCTCCTTCTCTTCTTCTTCTTCTTCTTCCTTCTTCTTCTTCTCCGAATTCGAGCCAAATTCGAGCCTCCAAATTCGAGCTACCTATCGGAACCGAATTTTTAATATTATCCATTACAATAATTTTTTAAAATTTTTTTGATTATAAAAATGCCACAATCATAAAGCAATTTGATGAGCACATACTGACTTCCTGGTTAGCTAGACAAAACAAAGTTAAATAGTGAATAATTCTAAAGTTACCAGTGATAAATTCTAAATTAAACAAATTAAATAATGTAGCGGGACAAAATAAAATATTTAATAGATCAAATAAATTAGTAACGCAGCGGGATCAAATAAAAGATGTACATAAATATTTAAAGTGTACATTGGAGTTTTATTTATATTTAACAAGAGTCAGACAATAATTACAAATAAAAACAAAACGGTGTTTATTCCAAGTCCTGGTCATTCCTTATGGGGTAAAACTTCTTACAAATTTTCATCACCTGAAAGGTTTTAACAACTATAATCACATGATAGAGTGAAAAATATTATATTGAGAGTATAAAGTTATAAAAGTCACCATGAATAATTATTTAAGATAAACAATGAATATCCTGGTTCGAATAAATAAATTATTTTAAATAGCAGACCTATAATGTAAAAATTCTATAAGCAAAATAATTATAACTATGATACAAAACAGAATAGAAAATCAATGAATCCATGACAAAAGTCACTAAAGTGACTACTTAGAGAGCCAAAAGTTATTTAAATTTCCAAGACATAAGAACTTTGTGGTGGTACTTACAAATAATTACTCACATTATCAATTATCAAATTGTTCCTAAAACACATTTCATAAATAATTATATCCATTAAATTTCTTTTTTAAAGAGATAGAGTTCATTTAACAAAAATATATTTTAAACACTAATATAATTTATGAAACATAATTTATATAAAATAATAATTTATAATAAAACTAACTTTAATATTAAGGGTCATGCTCCGGAGCTCTAATTAGAGCTGCAACAGTACAGCTCTAATAAGCTGTCCAAACATAAAAAAAAAAACAAAAAAAAATAATTAAAAAAAAAGTGAAGTAAAAGACAAAAAAGAGAGAAGAAAAAGACAAATTAAAAATGCATTAGAGGTCTTTTTTTAGTGGTCTAAATTATTTTTGTAATATTAATTCCTATTTTACAGGTCCCTTTCCCCCGTTTCACAAACTCATCCTTTGCTTTTGTATATATTTTTTCAACAATGATTCATCCCCTCTTTTCCCATCACCCCCTTTGACCCCCTCTCTCTCTCATTGGTTGCTTTTTCTTTTTCTTTTTCTTTTTTTTCCTGCTCCTCCAATCACTCCCTAACACATGGCAAAAGGGGTGAGGGGGTGACCCCCAAAAGGGGGTCTCACGTATGATTCATATTTTTTGCTTTGCCTTAGTTTGCAACTAGCCTCACTATTTATACTGAGGCTGTTGCAAATGAATTGATGACACGTTGCCTCCATCACCTATTTGACACCTCTCTTGATCTGGATCATCCCAAAAGTCTTATCCATTAACAGATAACTCCAGATCAAAAAATAATAATAAATAATAAATAATAAAAATAATAAAAAAAAAATAACAGATAACTCATGGCTCAATGTCAAATTGCATTTTAACTTATATGTTAAAATAATCAAATTATTATCCTTTTGGTAAAATACAATGACTCATGATTTTAAATTAAATTACATTTTAACACATACAATTATAAAATTAAATATTATTTTTCTTTAATCATGATTAGTTGATATTAACGCAGTGTTAAAATTAATTAAATATTTGGGATATCATATAAAGATTGATTGAGTATAAGGTGCATCAACACGAGTATGAAGTTGACTCACAGACGAGTTTTTTTTTTTTTATAAGAAGGAAAATGTTAGGGTGCCGTTTGGTAACACTTACGTTTTCAATTTTCTATTTATATTTACAAAAATTAAAAAAACTCAAATAAAAACTTGCTTGGTAAAATTTTTGATTTATAAATCAGTAGTCTCAGTTTATAAATTTGGCTAAAAAATGAAAACACAAAAAATGTGCTTCTGTTTTGAGTTTTCAGTTTTTTTTTTTTTACCACCCAACACTAGCCACCACCCGCCACCATTTTCCATTACCACTACCCGCCACCATTTTCCACCACCGTCTTCCGCTACCACCACCCACCCCCCACCACCACCACCCACCTGCCACCACCACTCACCACCCACCTGCCACCACCAGCCACCACCAGCCACCACCCACCTGCTACCCACTCGCCACCACCACCCACTCCTCGCCACCACCACTACCACCACTCATCACCCACCTGCCAGCCACCACTAGCCACCACCCACTTGCTACCCACTCGCCACCACTACCCACCCCTCGCCACCACCACTACCACCACTCATCACCTACCTGCCATCCACCCGCCACCACCCACCACTCGCCACCACCATCCACCGCCCGCCACCACCACCCGCTACCTACTTGCCACCACCACTCACTACCTACCTGCCACCACCATCTACCACTTGCTACCACCAACCACCAACCACCACCAGCCACTTGTCACCCACCCGCCGCCACCACCAGCCACCTGTCACCCACCCGCCACCACCACCCACCACCCACCACCACCACCACCACCACCATCCATCCGCCACCCACCTGCCACCCCCACCCACCACCTACCACGACCACCACCACCCACTCGCTACTACCTACCACCCGCCACCGTCACCCACCCATCCACCACCACCACCATCCATCCGCCATCCACCTGCCACCCCCACCCACCACCTACCACGACCACCACCACCCACTCGCTACTACCTACCACCCGCCACCGTCACCCACCCATCCACCACCACCACCATCCATCCGCCACCCACCTGCCACCCCCACCCACCACCTACCACGACCACCACCACCCACTCGCTACTACCTACCACCCGCCACCGTCACCCACCCATCCACCACCACCCGCCACCTACCTGCCACTACCCGCCACCATCCGCCATCCGCCATCCACTTGCCACCACCACCCACCACCCACCACCCGCCATCCGCCACCCACCTGCCACCACCACCCACCACCCGCTACTATCACCACTACAACCACCCACTCGCTACCACCCACCACCTGCTACCGTCACCCACCCACCATGACCACTCACCACCCACCCGCCACCACCAGCCATCCGCCACCCACCACCCACCACCCGCTACCACCCCCACCACCACCCACTTGCTACCACCCACCATCCGCCACCGTCACCCACCCACCCACCACCACCGCCACCACCCGCTACCTACCTGCCACCACCACCCACCTGTCACCACCCGCCATTCGCCACCCACTTGCCACCACCACCACCACCACCCACTCGCTACCACCCACCACTCGCCACCGTCACCCACCCACCCACCCGCCACCACCCACCACTCGCCACCGTCACCCACCCGCCACAACCAGCTACCCACCACCCACCGTCACCGCTTTCCACCACCGTCTTCCGCCGTCACTTGCCACCATTTGTCATTTCTCACTCTTTTTTATATTTTTAAATTTTTTTAAACATTTTGTCAATTACCAAACTCGTTTGTAGTTTATGTTTTTCTGAAAATAAATAAAAACCAGTTTATAAAATTTTTGTAAATATAAACTGAAAACGTAAACGTTACCAAACACACCCTAGATATTTCAAAAGATTTATCAAAATTTTTATTAAATGTCTCACAGACATTTAATAAAAATTTTGATAAATCTTTAGATCTCTAACATTACTAGTATAAGAAGTGCCGACGAGAATATAATGTTAACCCACATATAGGTTTTCTTTTTTCTTTATGAGAATCTTGCCTATAATCTCTCATTCACTAAAAAATGGGAACATGGATAAATATAAGGAAAAATACAATTCAGTGTAGATTTTGAAAATAAATTACCCATTAGTAGTAAACTTTACAAACATTAATAATTAAATTTCTAAATTTTTCATACATTCGTAATTTTTTTTTTTTTTCTTTCAAAAACCCACTAAATTGTAGTTCTCCCAAAAATGTAACTTGATACATTGAATTAGCTATGGTCTAAAGATATGAATCAATCCAAAGGAGGTACACAAGTGACAAGCATATTATTTCTACCTCGTGTCAAGTCTCAACTTCTTTAGCTTTGATGCTCAGTGCACTTTCTTACTTTATTGATGTATTTTTGCATGTATATTACTTTTTTCATCAATAAAGTTTTTTTTACCGATAAAAAAAATAAAAAAAAAGATTTGAGATTCATCACTTGCAGCCATTTGTAGGAATTGACGATGGCTTCCTTTTACATCTGTGCAGTAGTAGCGAGATTAATGATGATCGGATAGGAAATTGTTCAACCAGCATGCTGCTAAACTTCAAATTTACAAGCATACTGTGGTACATGTGTTGGAACAGTATATAGCTATGTTATATGGATTCTTTTACTTACCCTAGTGTAGTCTTGTTCACCGGATATAACATTGGTAAGTATGTGAGATATGTGTTTGACACATTTACTCGATTTAAACATTTGAACTGTTTATATATATATGATGTTTGAAGAAAAGATGCACACTTTTATTAGTAACGAAACCTTCATAGCTTCTGATACAAATGAATGATATAGATTCCACATTTTCCTTAAATCCAATTTTATTTAAATTAAATTTCTAAAATTTGCCAAGGCCCTTGTGGCTTAGTGACATGTAGCGGCATCTTAGGATATGGTGAGTGGAAGGTTTGGAGTTTGAGTTGATGGACCACCGGCGGTCTCTTTAAGTTATATATAACTTAATTTTACTATAGCATTCTATCTTTGACCAAAAAAAAAAATTATAACATTTATCTAAAAATATTATATAATACACAATATATAAAGCCATTTCTCCCTACCTATACCTAACTTTTAGATGCATTTTCTAATATTTTGATTTAGGACGATTTAATACTTGGATAGGTACTTGTACCTGATACTTATATTTGTGTCCAAGTAACATAAGCACATAGCAGTAACACTTTAATTAGCGTAAAGTTAGCAAACTTCCAAAATTAGGAAAAGTAAATTATGAATGATTAACTGCTCCAGATCTTCTTTTTGAGGTAAATGTGAGGTAGTCGTTGGGTTAAGTGGTACTTCCAATATCAAATCGTATCATTTCTCCTTCTTTTCTTTTTTTTTAAATTTTTTCTTTTTATCTAATCGTTTCACTGTTTTTCTTATCCTTCTGTTGACAAAATTGCAAAGCAGGTGAAGTTGCTAATTGTTGATTATTGCAATGCATTTGATTATAGAAATGTTTAAAAATAACATTTTACAAATTTTAGTTGAATTATCTGTGTATGTATATGTATATATTCATATATAATTATTTAATTGGGACCTCTGCAATCCATAAGAATAATTTAAACCTTATTTGTGTTATAATAAAATATAAATCAAACCAAACCAAGTCAAGCCTTAAGTCCCATCAAATGAGATTGATTATATGAATCTTTCTTCTCCATTCAATTCTATCCAAGGTCATATCATTAATTAGTTAAATTAAGAAAATTTATATTTCTATTTAAAAAATATAATTTAAAAAATATATGTGATAATTTTAGTTAATAAAAAAGCAATAATGCATAGTATTTCTCCTTTTCATCCCAAAATCCATTACAAACTAACGGGAAGAAATGATGGCCACGAGTCTTGAGTAGAAAGTTGTCCTGTGGACAAGAGAAGACAGAGAACATAGAGGTTGGGCTGTTGTCCTACTTGTTTTTTTTTTTTTTACCCCTTCTTCTCTAAAAGGTTGGACTTGTGGGATTAGAAAATTTGAATCTGGTGCGCTCCAATGTTCAAATGTTATTCATAGTCCTCGTGATCCATCAAACGGTCACAAATTTACATGTGAAAGAATTTAAAGACCCAGGAGCAAATTCTTTTTTTCTCTTTCATTTTCATACTAGTTGAAAACCCAAGAATGGTCCTATAAATAAGGGGAAGACACAGCTCAGACATTCAGACCATATCATTGTTTCTCTCTCTCTCTCTCTCTCTCATTAGTCTTTCTTTGATTTTTCTGTTATCTTTTTTCCATCATTATACCTTCTTCTCTACGGGAACGAATCGGAATAAACCCCTATATTTATTTATGTGTCCTTTTGAGACTTTCCTCATTTCTGTATGTACGAAAATAAACATATAGAGTATTTCTTTATTCCACTCGAGACTCAAAGAGAGTTGTCTTTCTCAGATCCCAACTTCATTGAAAAATTCTGGTATATTTCCAAGCTATCTCTCCAATCAGATCGAAACCCAGTTCCCAAAATGCAGATTGTGAGATGGGTTTTCAAGCTTGTTCTCATTCTTTCACTCTATAATCTGTTAATCTCAGAAGCCATAGCCCAAACAGCCTCACAGCAGGAGCAGGATCAGGAGCAGGCACCAGCTGCAGCTTGCTCAGAAGCAGATAGAGTTTCTCTTTTAGGTTTCAAAGCAAGAATCTTGAAAGACACTACTGATATTCTTTCTTCATGGACAGGTAGGGACTGCTGTGGAGGAGGTTGGGAGGGAGTTCAATGCAACCCAGCCACAGGAAGGGTTACTGGGTTGACGTTGCAGAGGCCCGCCTCTTCTGATAAGTACAGTGCCCTTTACATGAAGGGCACCCTGTCCCCTTCTCTGGGCAGTTTACAATTCTTGGAGGTGATGGTGATCAGCGGGATGAAACACATTGCTGGAACAATCCCTCAATCCTTTTCAAATCTAACCGGTCTCACGCTACTTGTCATGGAAGACAATTCACTTCAAGGGGACATTCCTTCAAGTTTAGGGCACTTGCCCTTACTCAGGATCCTCTCGCTCAGTGGAAACAGATTGATTGGCCAGATTCCTCCTAGTTTGGGGAATTTGAGGAATCTGATCCAGCTGAATTTAGCTAGAAACTCCCTTACAGGTCCTATCCCACCCTCCTCCAAAAATTTCCTTAGTTTGCAGTCCCTTGATCTCAGCTACAATTTACTGTCTGGATTGATTCCAGCTTTTATAGGACAGTATCGAAACCTGTCATTTTTGGACCTCTCCAATAACCAACTATCAGGCCAGATACCCAATTTGTTGTGCGAATTGGCCAATCTATTGGACTTGTCCTTGAGCCATAACCAGCTCACTGGAACAATCCCTGACCAGATTGGGAATGTAAAATCTCTGACCACTCTTTCTCTGAGTTTTAACAAACTGAGTGGTCAGATTCCAGAATCCGTTTCAAGGTTACAGAACCTTTGGTACCTGAATTTATCTAGCAATCGGCTTTCGAATCCTCTGCCCACAACCCTTTCCAAAGGCATCTCTTCTCTATTGTCAATTGACCTGTCTTACAACAGTCTTAACCTAGGGACAATTCCCGAATGGATCAGAAGCAGACAACTCTCTGATGTTCATCTAGCCGGCTGTAATCTGAAAGGAACCCTCCCAAACTTCACAAAACCCGATTCCTTGATCTCTGTAGACCTTTCTGATAACTATTTCACTGATGGGATTTCGAATTTCTTCGTGAAGATGTCTAGCTTGCAGAAGGTCAAGCTTTCAAACAACCAATTGAAATCTGACCTTTCAGGAATCGCAATATTGCCAGATGGGCTTTCATCCCTTGACCTTCGCTCCAATCAGCTTTCTGGGTCACTCTCTGGGGTCTTAAACAACAAAACCAGCGGCTTTTTGGAGGCTATAGATGTATCCAGCAATCAAATTTCAGGCAGCATTCCTGAATTCAATGGAGGCCTGAGCTTGAAAATTTTCAACATAGGAAGCAACAAGATCACGGGGCACATCCCAAGTTCAATCTCAAACCTGATCCAACTAGAGAGGTTTGATATCTCGAGGAACCAAATAACGGGCACAATTCCTACAAGTCTAGGGTTATTGGTGAAAATGCAATGGCTAGACTTGTCCATCAATGGCCTTACTGGAAGAATCCCAGAGAGCTTGCTGGGGATAGAAAATTTAAGACATGCAAACTTCAGGGCAAACAGATTATGTGGAGAGATCCCACAAGGGAGGCCGTATAATATCTTCCCTGTCGCTGCATATGCACACAATATGTGCTTATGTGGCAAACCACTTCCACCATGCAAGCGGAATACAGAAGGTATTACGGGCCAGTAAAATGCTGACTCAATTGACAAAAGGGGGACATGCTCGTAGTGCAATATCAAATGCAAGAGGAAGGAGATAGATTATGGTTGTTTCTGCAACAGCTAAAATACATTTTGCTTTTCTTCATTCTATTTTATTTGCTACCGGTCTCTATTCACTCTTATTATTTGTTAACTTCCAATTATTAAAGAAACTTAATATATATATATATATAATTGCGTGTTTCCACTTGAATAACCTTTCCATTTGAAGGTGAAAAAGTAGAGGTTCTGGTGAATTTGCTGTAATAACTGTAGAACCGGAACCATTACTCGGAGGAATCATGCAATTTACCTATAAATCCAATCTTTAATGGTATGTCTGTGCTTTTAACTCCTATAGATACAAAATCATACAAATTTCACTTTCCACGAGAAGTCCCAACTTGCCCAAGCGCTGCCAATTAAGGTGGATGGTATTTAGCTGATTGGATATATAGATAACATCTTAGTATATGAAAGAATGGAGAATGTGAAATTGCCAATGAATTAGGAAGCAAACTTTCAGGCAAAACTAAGAATTGAATTGAATTACTCACTTGCAATATTGAATAACCCAAAGTTACAAAGAGTGAAATCTAAAGGACAATGTGTTTCTCATAATATTATTTAGGTAGAATAAACTTGATTCACATTTAGAGCATCTCCAATTGTTTGCATTGGAGATGCCAAAGCCATTTTATAGCGGGTGTGGGCCAAAAATGTTCTCTAATGATAAGTTTTAACAGCTGCTATCTTTGGCAAATGCCAAAGTTTGTGTCAAATATGGCACAAGCTTGCCAAAGCTGCCAAGTCGCCAAAACCAACCATTTTCTCCCTCTCTCCCTCCATTTCTCATCCTTCCCAACAAAATAGAGATTGGGTGAAACTGCCATTTTTCTTGAAATTTTTGTAAAACCTTCACCAATTTTATTTTATTTTTTTTTTCCTAAAATAGAAATTGTTTATATCATATTTTAAAAAAAAAAGAAAAAGAAATTGGGTCAAAGGCCAATTTGGTAGGAAAGTTAGTTGAGATTTGCCAAAATAACATGTGACCATTGGAGCACCATTGCTATAATTTGACAAAATAACACTATTCATTATCAAATTATAACAATAGCAATAACAATATTAGCAAACATCATTGGAGATAATCTTACAAGAGTCCAAGGCCAAAGACAGCCTTTGAGTATAACTCTTCAGAACATTTAAAACTTGATTCACATTTTTCGTTTGCCAAAGAAATTGTGTATTTACTTAACCTTATTTAGAACGATATTCAAAATTTAGAGTAAAATGTATCATAATTGAAAGGTCATGAGCCCAATTGACACAAATTTTAAGTTATAGGGACCGTTTAGTGTAATTCGTCTAAAAAAAAATAACAATAATTTAAGAGATAAAAGTGCAATTAATACTAATTTCCATTAACAAACAAACTTCAAACAACTCCCTTTTGGAGCAACTTTTATGAATTATAGAGCTTCTAAATATTTTGAAACTACCCTGTTCTTTCCGATGCGTTCAAAAATAAAAAATAAAAAAAATCCTACGCGTGTTCTTAAAACATATATATATATATACAACAATACTAGGCAACTCAAAATTTTGTAACTCAAATGACTCAAATCATTCAAAACGATGTCATTTTGAGTGTAAATGAGTGTATAACGACGTCGTTTTAACAGATTTGAACCATTTGAGCCACAAAATTTTGAGCTATCATATATATTTTGAAACCACGTGGAGAAAACAACATACTGTTGGCTCAGGTAGAACCATGGCAAGTACTCATTCGCTACAAATGCCAGGTTTTCTGTCACACCAGTAGCAGGCGAAGCACTACATACATCTGCCACTTTGCCTTTGCATTAGCCTTAATATTCTCCAAAACATTACAAAATATAGGCACGAGTAAGCCCTTCCTAGTTTGGCTCAATAATGACTCATTCAAATTCAATTTAAATTTTTATTGTATTTAAATTCAAGTTCAAACTTATTAAAATCTTGATAAATAAATTTAAACATACTGAAACTCAACTCGTTAACTTAATTCTTTAGTTGAGCTCATTTAATATTTATTTAAATAGTAAAATAAATATATTATCTAGACATTAATAATGTAAAAATATGTATAAACAATAGGATAAATATACTATTTATACATTTAAATGATATAAATGTAAATAGTAACTAAATTTATTTATATGTAAATAATAACTAACTATAGATAATATATTTTTTAGTAAAACATGTGAAAAATATTTTATATGTAAAATATTGACTTTTTTTATATTTATTTTAAAGTATGTTTATATTATATATATATATATATATATAAAATTTAAATTTAAATTACAATTTTAATCTAATACGCAAATATAAATTTATAATTTTTTTGACTCACTAATACTTGTAAACATGTTTGACCTCAAATCAAGTGTAAACCAACTTGACTTGAGTTCGGTTTTTTAAATTTTTATTACGCTCGAACTTGAACTCAAGTTTGAATTTGTTAAAATATTAATAAATAAGCTCAAATATATTAAAACTCAGCTCGTTTGCAACCTTACGCATAAGATCACCTACTAGCCCTAAATGGGTCTCCTCACTCATGCAGCCCCTCAAGATTTTGTTTCGAAAATAATAATAATAATAATAATAATAATAATAAACAGCCTTGTCCTAATTATTCTAAGGAAATATCTTATAATCAAAAATATTAGTTGACGTTAAAAAGTGGTCTGGTACCAGGTGCCTCGTAAACAACCATTGAAGAGGAGGTCAAAATAATAATAATAATAATAATAAAAATCGTAGAAGATACAATTTCAAACAAACACAATATATGAACCATTCATCCACTCACTAAATCACTAAAAAGACAACTCTGAGATCATCCTCTTTAATCATTTGTCTACCACCTGATATAGTAAGCCATTACAAGTATTACGGTAACAGGGGAAAGTATCTGCCTAGCTCAGGCCTCTGTAATTTAAAATCAGAATCATCTCTCTCTATCTACGAAGATCTATCATCCCCCAAGATTATTGAGTTCCATGTAGGACTCTTCAATCAACAGTTTGGATTCATTGAAGTGCAATTACGACAATCAGCCAAGTCATATTTTAAAAATGATGCAAAATCAAGGAAGCGTGAGTCAGGGGTCATCTGGTTGATGGGTTATATCAAATATAAACAGCACAACACACTTCCACTCCTACACAAAAACTAAATTATTTTTGCCCCAAAAAGTCATAATAAAGCACTGCCAAGAAGATTAGGACATCTGTTAAAATGAGGCCCGCCACGTCAAAAACAAATTTAGGAGCAAATAACCCCCACACCTGCAGTGAAATTCAGCAGTATGCCAACTGTTAAGATATGCTAAATATGCACAAATCAATAAAAATATATGAAGGCTTTGTGGTCTAAGGAAGGATATACCATCAGGTGCCGCCTTTGAATTGTGACACACAATATTGTGAATGTGATTGAAATTGCTGTAATGAATCCATACATCAAATACACCTGAAACATAGAAGAGGATGAATAACCACGAGACCCCATCCAAGGAGAATTACGGCCATACACATCCAGGAGGATAAACTTACTTGAGATAATTGCATGAAAAAGAATCTTTTTCTCTGCTGCTCACCCTGACCAAATGGAAGTTGGCGTGCAACAAGAAATGGAAGTCCAAATATTGGAAGAATGTGAGAAAAACCAAATGTATCAATACTAAGAAGAATAGCTTGTGGAACAAGGATGAATTCTTCAAACCTGAAAACGAAGATGAGAGCCACAATCAATCAACCAGGAGGGTTGATGGACAACTCTCCCATGTTGAAAGTAATAACAGGGAAATCATTTCATCACTCGGAAAGTGTGCCCAAGTCCCTTTAAAGTGGAGTAAAAATAAACGAGAATATATAATTTTAATAATAAAAGAGAATATACATATAAAGGATTAAAAAGAGCACACACTAACCCAATAAATGCAGCAGCGTAATGGAGGCCATCAAAAGCACACCTGAACAAAATGTTGCAGTGTTTAAGAAATACAGGGTGCATGGAAGAAAAAGGAGTTACTTCCAGTGTGAGAATGAAACTAATCAATGAACTGATAATTGTTTGCAAACAAGACTAAACGATTGCAGCACCATGAGTTTGGGACCAAAATGAATGACACAACACTTGACCAACTCTTCAGAGCACAAGATATGACTACCAATGGCACAATCAGCAGACATACAAAAGTTAAAAGCAAACTTTTACCAGTGACCAGTGCAGAAAAAAAGGCACACAGCTATAAGACTCCATTGTGTAACAGGGGAAGAATACAAGGACAATGTTCCAGGAGTGCCATTTTTGCAATCCTGTTCAAAACTCTTCAACCTCATTATGCACCAACCTAGCAAAGAAGTTCTTGTAAGCACCAAATCAGGAGTAGAAACTTACAATGCTTAAAAAATTTAAAAACTAGCACAACTTTATCTCGTGAAAGAATTCTATAGGTAAATTAGGAATTTATATCCAAATATATAAGGCGTGTTTGAGTGGCTTACAGAAGTGGGAATGCAAAACTATAAAGAAATGAGGGTATGGCTCAAAGAATCATAAACAGACAAACCATAGCTCAAAGTGCAATACTACTAGATAAAAGGTGCAATGAAGAAATGTACCTCCAATTATGGATGCTAAAGCAACCAAGGGACCTTGTCTTCCAGATAGAATGATAACTGTTGAACTCCATGCAGATAGCATGGCCACCATTTTAAAAACTATGTTTTCTTCCCAATTTGGAGTTTTTTCTTCAGTAAGAAATCGAAGAAGTGCTAGGGATGACAGTTGTGCACAACCAATAATATAGATTATTTGAGGAATGAAATTTCTTCGTATGCCTTTTGGCAGAGGCAAATTTAGTAGTTTACTTTCTGAGGCCCAATATGCAGCAATGAGCAGATAACTTAATATGGTTCCTATTATAACATACTTAATAATTCTCTGACACGAGCTGTGAGCAATGCTCTTAAGCAGCATGAATGCTAAGACAACAAGAGCTAGCACTGGCACAAGTTCAGCTATCCATGAAGGGCATATATCCAGTAATACTGAACTGACAGCCTGCTTTGATAGCCCAAGTTCAATAGTAAATCTGAGAATGGAGATTAACAGAACAAACACAACTGCCTGCAAAATGATCACCAAAAATTTAGCCCACAAGCAAAATTCCTATAGTAATATTCTACTAGTTTACAATCACAAAAAAGAAGATAATGTAAATCATAAATTTACAAGCCATAATACAACACTGGTATGACTTATTGACAAAAGTAAATGACACCCAGAGTAAAAATTCCTACTTCCACTAGCATCTTCCCTTTCATTATTGAATAACGTAAGTTTAGCATCCCAGTTGTGGCAGCAAGAAAACTTGCGACTTTTCCTTCTTCCACTGATCTCATGGAATTTAAATTAAAACAAAACAACAAAAACTATGTTAATAATGAAAGAATGCATTGAAGAAGCAATAAAAATACCTGTAGAGATAGAACTTACAAATATAACTATTTGAAAGGAAGCTGCATGCACGTATTACCACCACCAAACAAGAAAAAGTCAATCCAAAGGAAATCCCAGACTTGGCATGGGAAAGAAAATAAACTCCACATAGTTTGTCCAGTCTTCGGATGGCGAGCAAATGGACAAGCAGTGAAATCAATATCACACCAAAACCAATTCCCATCATCTTCAAATTAAACTCGGTCCATTTTGAGCGTGCTAGCTCAGCAACACTTGCCAAGAAACTAAAATATGCATCGGTTTGCCTCCTGAGATCAGGTAAGGATGTATGACAGCTTTCATTTTTATGTAGCAGTAAGTTGATCATTGTATTTGACCAATTCTCCATTGCTTGAGAATATGTTGCTGATAAATGCAACAAATCTTCATTTGAAAACCCGATGACAGATGAAGCTGAATATACATCAATGTATCTCTTCACCTACATAAGATAAACATATGCAGCCAGCTAAAACTCAGTAGAATCAACTGTCTCAATATGCATGATGTTATTGATCGGTTAATAGTCAATCAAGAATTGAAAGTATTTCCATGCCTTGTTGTGAAGACCAAAGTCAACACAAACACTACTATCAAAATACATGGAGTGACCATTGCCTTCAAAATTAATGCAACAGAACCAAGCAGGCTTGGACAAGCATACCTATCTCACATGGATCTGGATATGTATATATGGGTTCGTTTACATGTATAGACATTAGGCCTTCCAAAACCCTAAACCTAGGGACACGAGGATATTTGTAAAAAAGTTGGGTATTAAATTAGGAAATGCTCCACATACATGACAACATTCTATTATTCTCCAAGAAATATGGATACAGACTCAAGACATGAAGACAACAATTGCCACAAGCGTTGGCTGCATCTTTTGCGTCGACATTCTAGTCTCAAAGTTTTCTCAAGTTCTTTTCTTTTCATTTGGCATTCTCAAGCTAGAGCAAGGTTCTGGAGTTCAAATTTTGGTTTGATTCAAGTCTGAGGGCATTCAAAGCAGCTCGGCTTCGATCCTTTGCCTTGTCCAGGTTAGTTTCTTTTCGTTTTTTGTTTTCATTTTCATTCATGCTTAAATTAGGGTTTAAGCATGCTTAGATTTATTTTTATTCATGTTCAGGGATTACAATATGTTAGATCTAGGGTTTTTATTGCTTTCTTAGTTTCACATGTTCTTCACCATGTTTAAGCTTCAGGGTTTTCATTTGCTTTATTTAATTCATGCTTATTGTTTTCATTCCTCACACGGTTAGTTTTCGCGCAAGAATATTGCATAGGTTTGCATCTAGGTAGAATTTTTTTGCCTTTCAGTAATTTCTTATTGTTTTCTTTAATGGCATGAAGTTTATAAAAACTGTTTGAGATGGGTATTTTACATATATATATATATATCTTCGGGAGTCTTTTGTAATTAATTTAATGAATTTTGGAGATACTTTATTTCGAATCCCCATTTTTGTTGTTTTCTGTATAAATTTAGTGTCTGATTTTTATCACTTAGACCATTTGGAGTTTGGATCTGAAACTTGGTGAGCATGTTAGTTGTATATAGGGAGAGCATCACATAAAAATTTCATAATTTTTTAAGTCGTTTGATATATCTGCTTTGCTTTCAAAGTTTCTTATTACATCATCATCGCATGTTGGCAAACCATCTGCAAAATGAAGTTGAGCAATTTTAGGTCCTCCCCGAGGAGGTTGGATAGGCCAAAAATCCTTTCTCCCAACTTTCTCCTGCCACCCGAAGCGATGTAATTTAGTTTTGATTTTGTTTAGTTTGGCAACATAGGAAGATTTACAAAGAGAAGTCAACTAGTTTATTTTGTTTCTCATTTTCTCTGTGGATTGTGGACTTTAGATACTTAGTTTGCTTTGATTGGTTTTGTTATTACGTGGTGGATTTACGTGTTAGTCCTACGGTTTTATTTTGATGATGTCTATGATGCATTTGGTTAGTTGTGCTTCAATATTATATATGCTTAACAATATTTAACACAAAATTAATATGTTGCATCTAACAAACATGCGCTTTGAAATATTAATATGCTTTAATTTTAGCACATTTTTAAAACTTATATTTTGATATAATTTGTTGTTGGAAGTATGAGTGTTGACACCACAAAAGAGAAGTGCTGACACCTTAATTCAGTAGCTTCGAGAAAATCAATGTGCAAGTGTTGACACTATCAAGCCAAGTGACGGCACCTGATAAAGAAGATAAGAAGAGAGTGTCAACACCTTCAGACATAGTGTCGACACCTCTAATTCAAAAATTCAAATTTCTGAACGCAATCTGACATGTTTCAAACTGTTCTAATTACCACCAACCTCCAACGGTCAAATGAAGTTCAAGAGCTATAAATACTCATCTCCAACATCAAATGACATAAAGAAGGGGTGACCTAAAGAGGAGAAGAAGAAATACAAAAGAATAAATTTATTTGTGCTCTTGTTCTTCATTGTTCCAAATCTATTCTTGAGAAGTTGGTGCTCAGATTTGTACTCACATTATTATTCAAATCATTTGTAAAAGGGTGGTACTACCATTGGGCTTTATTGTCGAGTGTTTTGTGAGAAAAAACTTGTGAGATTTGTAATACCAAAACAAGGGCTGTTTTTGTTGTTTATTTTTGAGAGTTTTTGGA
This sequence comes from Camellia granthamiana, assembly GCA_036172215.1. Taxonomy (NCBI): domain Eukaryota; kingdom Viridiplantae; phylum Streptophyta; class Magnoliopsida; order Ericales; family Theaceae; genus Camellia; species Camellia granthamiana. The sequence continues at coordinate 123,941,058 of CM069913.1, forward strand.
ACAAAATCCTTGTTGTAAAGGTCTTGCAAGTACACAGGAAGCTTCTAATAGTAAAGCTATTTGGAAAATAGTGGAAGAACTCGAGGGGAACCCTGGGAAGTGAACATAGGCTTCGGTTGAAGCCGAACAACTATAGACCTTGAGTTTGATATCTCTCTCTCTCTCTCTCTCTCTCTCTCTCTCTCTCTCTCTCTCTCTCTCTCTCATATTGCATTGCTATATTTATCTCATTTGATTTGCTCACACACACACACATTAGTGCTCTTATTTTATATATCTTTCCATATCTATTTGAGTTGTAAAAATTAGTTTTATTAATTATTTTAGTTTTTATTTATCAACCCAATTCATCCCCCCTCTTGGGTTGCCTTCTCGGTAATAATGTTTTCACAAGAATAATAGCAGTGTTTCCAAACAATTCGAGAATGTCCCCAAGACCCATGGGTTCACTTAAAGATGAATTTACCATTCAAGATGTTTTGGTGTGATTCCCGCCCGAATGAGTGCCCATTTTTGTTCCATTGCCTAATTCCTTCTGGTTTTGTTACATGTTTTCTCATTTCCCTATATGTCATCATGCATTCAAAGGTCTAACAAATTTAACAAATTGAACCAATGAAATTGAGTAGAGGCCAACTTAACGATTGGGCAGGATGGGTGCCTCACAGCTTCCTATCTTGTACCTTAGCCCCTAAATCCAGTCCCTTTGATTGTACCTCGTGCCTTACCTATAGAGTCAAAGATTAAGGATTTTGGGTTTCCTAGTGGTACCTCGAAAAAAACTAGGTGGCGACTCCGTTGAATGGATCTTCGATTATCGTGACTATTAGTCTGATTCCTTTTAGTAAAATCCTCATGTCCCTCGGTTTATGACTCTCGACCCTTTATTGGAAAGAAAGTGTGGATCCCTTCATTGGGAACCATTGTCCACACACACACACACAAACACACACCACATCAAACACAAAAGGCAGCTATATTCCCCACCTTTCTTCCCCTCCTACTTATCTTAGGTTCCCTCGAACATCAAAAGAAGTCCAATACTGATCTTGAAAAACCTATATCATTATTCCCCCCCCCCCCCCCCCCAAAAAAAAAAAAAAAAAAAAAAAAAAAAAAAACACATCAGACTCCCTTGCTATCCTATAATGAATGTGATGGTGATCCATTGCTTCTCCATCTTCCTTGCATACACAACACCAATGTAGAAGCATTTTTCTCCTCCTACTAAGATAATCAACATTTAAAATGCTCCATTTTGCAGCCACCTTAGAACGGGTGTTTATCTACAAAGTGCTCCACCAAGGGAACCACCTAACACCTAACATCATTACCAATTAGTTTCTTCTAAAATCCTCTGTTTTGGCATTCTTATTCACCTCAAGTCATAAAAGCAATACATAAAAATCCTTAAAAGAAAAGGTGCCAGATCAAACAAAACTCCAAAAGCCCAATTTGTCCTTTCACCAATCACAAAACAAATAGGGTTATGTAACCTAACCATCCTTTCCAATTCCTTTTCAAAAACTCACCCCATATGAATTATTGACCTCATTATGAGTCGATCTAGCACCAACCTCACAATACTTAGAAACCACCATCCAACTTCAAAATCAGTCTCCTTTGCAAGCAAAACATGATAATCATTTCCCCACAAGGATTGGTCAAACAATTCAAGTCGCCTAATCCCCAATCGTCCATTTGAAACCAGTTAGTTGACAAGCTGAATCCTTCACCAATCCATACTTTAATTCTTCCATAGTGCCCCCAACCCCCTAAACCCCAAGAAAAAATAAATAAATAAATGGTCCCTTTGAAGCATCTCTAACTTCCTCACCACAAACACACAGAATTGTGAATAAGGAAATGAAATAAGAAGGAAGGATTGCAAAAGTTCTGTAAATATCAAAGTAAGATGTTTACCTTTAGAAAGATCCAAATTAACAACGTAAGATGTTCACCAACTAGAATCTTAGATATTCCCAAGTTTACTCTGAAGCCCAATATTACTTTCCAAGCAAAGAAACACATCTCAAATAAAGCACTTGTTAGACCTCCAGTCTAACAAACTTATCGTATTCAGTGTATAAAATATGCCAACTGAAAAAACTCCCCTCAATCTACAGCCATATGAATCAAAACTTTTGGAAAGGAACAAAAAGAAAAGGTGAGATGGGATCATGGAATCTCAAACATTTGCATCTCAAAACCTGAATGAGAGCCATTCACCAAAATCAACATCCCAACCATTGAAATGAAAAACTAATCCTTTTTTTCCTTGTTTCACCAAGCCCATCCTTTCCATCATGTTCAACAAGAAATCCCAATCCACATCATCATAAGCCTTTCCATTATCCAATTTCCAAATAAGTACCGACTCTCACTTGCCAATGTTAAATAAATACCTTCATTTGCTATCAGCAATGTATCAAGAATCTGTGACCCACCAACAAATTATACTAGGAATCTAAAACCAATCTATCCATCAATGTCTTATACCTAACTGCCAAGCCAAATTTGGTAACTGCACAAAGTAAGCTAATAGGCTGGAAGTCTCGAATATTGGTAGCTCCTCACTTTTTTATAGTCAACACAATGAAGGTCACAAACATGCTTTTCTCAAACTCTGTTTCTCATGAAAGTAACACATCATTCCCATAACATCCTCCCTTACAAAATTCTAGCATCTTTAAAAAAAAGACTAGGGGCCTCATCCCCATTAACCAATCCCATTTTCTCATATGGTTGTAGATGCCATTCCTATCTAGTAGTTGCACCCATCAAGCCCCTAATTGAAGGATATGCAAACTCAGGGAAAAAGGATCATATTTTTAACATTTTAAATTTATTTTGTGAGATGGAAAGGCACTATATTAATTTTATAACAATTATGCAACACAAAATATATATAATGACCTTGTTAAATACAATTATATAACAAATTGAATTGATGGATGTACTTCGAAAGTGCATATCTAATTGAAAGTATCAGACATATAACCCATACTCTTATCTAGGTGTAAAGTGTCTGATACAAGCACTTGATTTACTTTGAAGAGTCCATGTAACATAGTTTGTGACAACAAACTCCTCAAGTTATCTAAACTATCCAACCCAAGAAAATACAACAAATAATTAGTTTTCTATTCCACAATACCATTCATTGCCCCCAAACAAACCCTATTTCAGTTCCAGATTCCTAGCATTTTAAACTGTAATAGCCTAAGCCCTTTCCCTACCTCTTGTCCTTCAACACTCAAACGCCTTATTTATGAAAATCCCATGCTTCCAACAGAAAATTAAGCCACTTGGCACGTTTGAAACTAATCTTTGTCTACAAAATCTGCACAGATGGCATAACAATAACAATGAAATGCACACACTAGCTGGCAGGTAACAATGCTACAAGATATTTTTGCACCATTGATAATGAAATCACAATTCTATATTTCTAATAAATTACAAGAAAGAAAACAGAAATACAGGCGAGGGACAAATTAATAACCTGTGATCTACGAAGCACGGATATGGGTACGAGTATTGGTACTGGTACGATATGTGTATGTCGATACAGTCAAATTTAAAATAGTAGGGTACGGGTACTGCTGGGTACGTTTGTAAAAAAAATATTTATTTTAATTTGGAGTAAAGCAAAAATTAGTTAAATGATTTAATTTGTTAAGATCTATCCTACAATTCACATTTATTGCCAAAAGTAAAGGTATAAACCAAAATTAAATGTCATTATATTAAATAACTTACAAACCATAACTTAATTTTAAAATCACACTGAGCATAAAAATAAAAATAAAAATAAAAATAAAAAAGAAGTCCAATGAAATTAATGTTACCCCTTTATTAGAAGAAAATACTATTCAATGTGTTTGGTTTGAGTTTTTTGAATTAAGTTTTTTAAAAACTGAGTTTTTTGGTTTTCGTATTTTTTTGTTTTTAGTCAATATTTTTAACATTTTAAACGTTTTTTTTACTTTTTTAGATGTACCTTACTTAGATGTATCTAAAAGTAAAAAATTTGTGAAAAAATATTTTAAAAAATTAATAAATACATAAAAGTACAAAAAATGTACTGAATTCTCGTATTTTTTTTGTATTTTTGGTATTTTGTGAATTTTTAAAAGGTTTTTTTCACAATTTTTTTAGTTTTTAGGTATATTTATGTTAGGTATGTCTAAAAATTAAAAAACTGCTTAAAATATCAAAAAAATTTAGTAAAAACAAAAAAACATGAAAAACAAAAAAGTAGAATTTTATGAAAAGTGCTTTTGGAAAACTCTAACCAAGCAAAGTGATTTTGACTAAGGTATGGTACGGCATGGCTTGGGTATATATACTAGATACGTCTTGGTAAGTCAAAAATTAAGAAAAAAAAATTTGAATACGTGTTTCGTGTATCCGGTACATATGTAGAAGTATCATACAAGGTACCAGTACCGGATATGGCATGTTTGTCAAAGCATCCATGCTTCATAGCCTATGATGCAAAGTTTGAGAGTGCATTATCAACCCTAACAAAGGATAAGACCCCCTCAAGCAGTTTGTTATCAATTTATTATTTTCAGGTCCAGAGTCATGATTCCAAACTGAATTAAAGGTTAATTCAAAAGAATACCTGCCAAGAATTGATGCAGAGCACATTGACATAATTTTGCATCCATTCTTCCGTGTTTGATTGATTTTGGTAAATACCCTCTTTAGAGCTTTCAAAATTCCATGTTCCAGAAGCTAAAGCATACAGTTCAGGATTCACACGTCCAATGCTGTAAATAAATTAATTATTTTAGAAAGATAAATTTCATAATGTCAAAGAAAAGTGCAGTAATGCAGTGGCATGGTAGCAAGATATAGTTTATACAACGTTCTCAAATGTAACTACAAATTTAAATATCAAATAGCAAAGCAAGCTCTTAAGAAAATGAAATCAAAGAAGTAACTTTTAGATGTTTAAATACAATACCAGTGAAAGCAAAATGAAAAAGTTAAATCATACCAGAAAAGGATTTTGTTTCCAGAGTGACAGTGTTTGCTATACCAACAATGCAAAATAGTTCTACAAGAAGTGGCAATAGAATGGAAACAAAATTCTCATGGTCGACAACTTCAATTTCTGAAAAGTCTGATTTTTCATTTATTTTTTGACATGACAAAAACATAACCATCCAGATGTTTAAAACAAATCCAACGAAATTGCAACTCCGGTCATGTAGTGATATCAATAAACTTCATGCCACTGTGCTTCATTTCATTTGATTGCCAGTAACTACTTAAATTATATTATCTCCACTGAATATTAGCACCCAAAAAAAAAAAGACCCTTCATGTGTAGAAAATAATGATATACTAGAAAAGGAAAAGAGGCATATGGATAAAGATGTGGAGTGCACATGAAGAAACTAGCTCCGTATCTTCTAAATTCACCAAGGAAAATCATATGAAGCTATAAAATTTCAACTTTACCATCCGCAACTCTAATAAATGATTGAGCACGTGGAGACCCTTTTAGAAATTTCGCATCTCTGGATAGAAATGTTTCTACTAATTCAATGGTCCACCATCACTAGTGAAGCATATTATCTAAAAATAAATTTAATATAGCTAATATAGGAATGCATTATATGCCAGAAACCAACACTACTGACTTGTCTACAACATATCAAGAAATTCATCTAACAATTAATTTTAAAAACTATGAAATGAAAATGATGATTCAAAAGTTAAAATTCACAGAATGCTTACACTGCACCTTCCAAAAGGAAAGGGAACACCAAGCAATGCTGACACTGTCACCGCAAAGTCAATCTGCAAAGATTGGCTTGAGTAAGTGCAAATCATAAAAGAAACATATAATTCATTTGTTTTGAGCACAAAAATTCAACAAATCTACTATCCAAAAAGGAATGACAGTCCTAACCTGTTGAATGGAACTAATGCACACTAGTCTTCCATCCTGAAATTCAGAACACGAAAGAAAATACAACAATAGTGATAACTGTTAAAATAAAACCAACTCATACTAGGCTGATAAAAAATCAATTATCATTTAGTCTGCCAATTCATCAAGGTGTTTCTTCTATTGACAATCATCAAGGGATATTAGGAAGCACAAAGTCCACAACTACAATCGACATATTTGTATAAGAGTTGAGACATGTCTTATTAGGTTCAATGTCATCGAGAAACAAATCAGGCATATAACTGGAAACCTTCTATGGTCATTGGAGGTGAGTCAAATGGCTGCAGAAGCCTTCTAGGAAGTAGGGTAGATATGTAAGGGGTGACAAACCATTATAGGTAGGCTAGGTGCCAACTGAGGCAGCCTTAAGAATATAGAGAACAACAATATTGGAGAACTAAAGTCTAAAATTGGATGACCAAAGCCTCCAACTAGTTTTAGAGAGATGGATAAGATTTGCTTGGAGATGGAGGTGGCCTTCACATAGAGGCACTTGCTGAGGGACCACGCCTCTAATGTATAGAGCTTAGGTGGCCTTTTTTGCGGGTATGATAGTAAGGACATGTGGCCTTCTTTGTGGGTATGATTGGGTATGACAATCTGTTTGTTAGTGGCATGACCTCAAACAATGGTGTCAGAGGTTGTACATGCTCTGCAAGTACGAAGGGGTATAGAGCACGCCATATATGCTTTTGTCTTGAATTGAAGATGTCTTTATCTTAAGTTAATTCTCTTTCTAAGACCAATTAGGTATGAATATGTCAAAGGAGAATTAGATGAGCACCTGGGAGAACTAGCAACTCTAGAGGTTGTCCCGAAGCACCACCTAGCCAGAGTGCCAAGATTTCCTTTAGAGATTGTCCCAGAGCATCTGATCTAAGGTTAGGGAACTGCACAAGTTAGCCTCGCAACCAGCATGGCTCAACCACTGAGGGGAGCAACTGAGACAAATGGGTGTCAAAGTGGTCCTTGAGTGTGACAACCAAACCGTTCATGCATCATATATACATATATATATATATTTCATTATTCTTGCATTCATGTTATGGTCCATGCTTATGTGATACAGGGTTTGTTAGCAATAGGAAGAGAAGATGAAGTTATGTTGGAAAGTTATGCTTAGGACCTATTTGTTTTGTGCCTTGAGTTAGGGGATAGCTTAGAACTTGATTTGAAAACCATAGGATGTAACTAACCCTTAAGTGAGGAGCTTAAAGACTTTAGTCTAATGAACTTGTCCATTTCATGTTATTTGTTATTTTGCTAATTAGGATTAGTGATAATTAAGTATGATTAGTGAACCCTAATTAGGATTAACTAGGTTAAGTATGATTAAAATAAATTAGGATTTCTTAATCTTGATCTTAATTAGTTAAGTTAAAGCAAGGAAATTAACCAACTAATGAACTTTCCAACTCTTGCCCTATTTTACCAAATAAAAACTTAGGACCAAAGCCAAACAAATAGAAGAAAATCTGCAGCAAACATTAGAAGAAGCTAGAAAAGTGGAGAAGAAAGGAGAAGAAAAGAGAAAGAAGAGAGAAAAGAGGGAGGACTCAAGAACTTCAACAAATCTAACCTAAAAAGTGTTCTAAGGTATGATTTCTATCCTAAATCCTATAGCAGACCTTCCTAACATCTAAGATTGAAAAGAAACTAGGATCAATTTGGTTTAAGAATGAAGAAAGTTAAGTTAAAATGAAGGACTAGGCATGAAGCTTAGGAATTTCAATCTTTTGAAGTAATTTTTGATGATCTTGATACATTTGGATCCTTACTTCCATATCTTCTTTTGATTTCAAGATATTTACATGTTTGAAATCATGTTTTACAGAGAGAGAGCAGATTTTTGATGAGTTTAAAGGAAACTATATTCAAGAATTTCATAACTTGAACCATGGATTTGATCTTTGAATCTTAGAATTTTATTGTGTTTTTATGTTTTGATTTGGAAAACAATCTATTTTCATATTCATCATTGATTTTACATGTTTTAGGTCAAGTTCCATTAGTCCCAACTCAAGAAAAATGGAACAGCCTAGGAACTTGCTGAATTTTGAACAGATAATTTGTGCCCAGAACCGCACGTGCGGTGATTTCCCTAGTTCACGGTTTTGATTCTGAAAAAAAGGCAGGGGCAGGCTGCACCTGCCCTAACCATCCCACACGTGCGGATTGGGTCCCGCACATGCGAAAAACCCCTGTTTTGTCTATGCTTTTGTTTTGTAACCTTCTTTCACATAGGACTCTTCTTGAATGCATTTGACATTTAGTTAAGGTTTGAATTAGACCTAGAACAATGCTAGAACACTTGAGAGAATTTAAGGAAAACATTTAACTAAGTTTAGACAACTGATTTGTTATGTGTATACATGTAAGTTAGGGATTTCAATGCTTTGCTCTTGTTTTTGTAGGTTAAGCTTTGAATAAGTTACACCCTTGTTCACTGAGCCAATTATTAGTAGTATGGTAAAGCTATGTTCGTTAAAGTTATAATTCAAAATGTAAACTTATGATATGTTTAACAAAGTTATGCTATTGTTTCATTATGAATGAACATCTTATATTTTTGTATCATGTACTAAGGTGACATCTGGATCATGTTTGTTATTGGGAATCATGCCAATAACCTCTAGCTAACTGAGCTCCTCTAGCCACATGTTGTGGATTCATGTTTTGAAATATCTTGAAATGTACACTGCTATGTCTGTGTTTGCAAGTTAAGCTTGTTTGATCTTGACAAAGAGTTAAAATTATAAGAACAAGTTTAAGAGTGAGAGGAGAGAAGAGAAACAAAAAAGCAAGAATTATTATTAGGAAGATGCACAAAATCTTAGATTAGCTTTTCCCTCTATAACAATATGTATTTATACTAATCAAATAAGTACATAAAGACAAAACTACCCTTCATCTAACTTAACACTTTCCCTTAAATTGGTGCATAGATATCTCTCATTCCCAACTTACACACAATGGGATGAAAGACCTTACTACCTAACCCTTTAGTAAAAACATCGGCTAACTGATCTTCAGATTGCACAGAAGGCATACAAATCATACTACTACTTATTTTCTCCTTGATAAAATGTCTGTCAATCTCAATGTGCTTGGTCCTATCATGCTGGACAGGATTATGAGCAATGCTAATAGCAGCCTTATTATCACAATACAACCGCATTATTCCACTATTTAACAATCCTAAGTCAGCCAATAACACTTGAAGCCACATGAGCTCACAGATGCCATTAGCCATTGCTCGATACTCCGCTTCTGCAATTGATCTAGCCACAACAGCTTGTTTCTTACTTCGCCAAGTCACTACGAAAGTACAATAACCTGAAGTAGACCGCCTATCATTAACTGCACCAGCCTAATTAGCATTAGTGAAAATCTCTATTTTCAAATGACCATACTTGGAGAACATGATTCCTTTTCCAAGTGCTGATTTGAGATACCTAAGGATTCGATTAATTGCATCCAAATGCCTTATTCGAGGATCATGCCTGAATTGACTTACAACACCAACTGCATATGCAATATCTAGCCTAGTATGAGAAAGATATATTAATCTTCCTACAAGTCTTTGATATCTTCCTTTATCTACACAATCTCCATCACTGCTGTTAAGTCTGTGATTGGCATCAATAGGAGAATCTGCTGGTCTACATCCCAACATACCTATTTCCTCAAGTAGATCCAAGATGTACTTCCTTTGAGAAATAAAGATGCCATTATCCGATCTAGCAATCTCAATCCCAAGAAAATATCACAAAGAACCAAGATTTTTGATTTCAACTCCTTGGAAAGTCGAGCCTTGATTTGGGACATCTCCTTTACATTGTTACCAGTCACCACTATGTCATCCATATAGACAATAAGAATAGCCATTTTATCTCCACACTTTTTGATGAACATAGTATAATCAGCATGACTTTGCTTGTACCCAAATCTGAGCATCGCCTTAAGAAACTTATCAAACCAGGCTCTAGGAGACTGTTTTAATCCATACAAAGCCTTCTTTAACTGACAAACCTTCCCCTCAGTAATCGAAGAAGAGAAACCTAGAGAAACATCCATGTACACTTCTTCTTCTAGATCACCATAGAGAAAAGCATTCTTTACATCAAGCTGCTGTAATGGCCAACCTAGATTTGCGGCATAAGAAAGAAGGACACGAATAGAATTCATTTTAGCCACTAGAGCAAAGGTCTCCTGATAATCAATGCCATAAGCCTGAGTGAACCCTTTAGCAACCAGTCTCGCCTTATATCTCTTAATAGTCTCATTGGCCTTCTGCTTGATTGTAAACACCCATTTGCAACCAACAGGTCTTTTACCCCATGGTAGAGAAACTAACTCCCAAGTGCCATTCTTATTCAGAGCTCTCATCTCCTCTGCCATAGCTTCTTTCCAATTAGGATTAGTGAGTGCTTCCTTCCAATTATGAGGGATAGAGACAAAAGACAGACAAAACAAAGGCACAATATGATGAGGATAAGGAATCATATGACACAAATTTACAAATAAGATGTTGAGTATAAGTTCTAACACCTTTTCTAATAGCAATAGGAAGATTTGAATCATCAACGGGAATAGTAGAAGTAACCAAAGACTGAGGATTCCATAGAAGAAATAGGAACTGGAGTCGAAGGTGATGATTGGCATGGCACCACACAGTTCGACTGTTTTCTTTGTCGCCGAGAGTAGGCCTGAAGATTAGGTCTATGTAACCTACTAGGCTCCTTCTGAACACAATCTGGTCTATCCAACCTACTAAACTCCCCCTGAACACACTTACTCATATCCTTTTCATAATATGGCGCCTTTTCCTCCATACAACAAATAGTAGAAAATAGTGGATCAGAAAAAACAATCTCTTTTGTTGAAGAAACCTCCCCTTGAAGAGATTGGTCCCCAAAGAATGACTTAGACTCACAAAAGGTGACATCCATGGAAACATAAGTTTTGCAAGAGTGAGGATCATAGCATTTGTAGCCTTTTTGGGTGGAGAAGTAACCAATGAAGACACATCGAAGAGCCTTGGGGTCCAGTTTGCTTCGAGTAGGATGAGAAATGTGAACAAAACAAACACAACCAAGCACTTTAGGAGAAAGGGAATGAGGGGATATAGATATGTGAGGAAGGAGGGTAAGGGGGTGCGGAAACTGGAGTACACTAGAAGACATGCAGTTAATGAGATACGCAGCAGTGAGAACATCACCCCAGAATGGTTTAGGAACTCGCATCGTGAACACAAGGGCACGAGCAACCTTAAGAAGATGACGTTTTTTGCGTTCAGCCTCAAGATATGCTCCAAATTTCCTGTCAATGTACTCAGTACCATTATCACTCCAAAAGACTTTAATTTCAGTGTCAAACTGAGTACGTACCATCTTATGAAATGTTTGAAAGCAAGAAAAGACCTCACTTTTGGTGCGAAACAAGTAAACCCAAGTGACATGAGAATAACAGTCAATAAAAGTGACCAACCAACAATAACTAGACACAAGCATAACACGAGAGGGGCCCCATACATCAGAATGAATAACCATAAATGGAAACAAGCTCCTTTTAATAATTGAAGGATAACATGATCTTTTATGTTTTGCAAACTCGCAAACATCACAATGAAAATCGTTCCTATCACAATCCTTCACTAAAGTAGGAAAAAGTTTATTCAAAACTGAAGTAGAGGGTGGCCTAAACGCTATTGCTGTTAGAATAGGAAATTATATTATTCTGATTTGTTCCTTGTTTGATGTAATGGGCTGTTATGAGCTGGCCCTTGATTCATGCCTTATGGCACTTCTGTAATTATGCTTTATTTCTAATATAAAAGGGGATGAGGTCTCACTAATTCCCTATCTCTTTCTCTTCTCTAAAACTTTCATGGTATCAAAGCCACAACCCTAAATCCATACACCACACAGCCACCACAAAGCTACCCATCCAGGTTTGACAAGTGTATCACCTTCCCTAGCCCTGTCGGCTACTATCGAAGGGCTTCTTGGCCCAGACACTAGTTGCTGAAGCTACCAGAGGCAGCCCTAGCCCCTTCGGTCACTATTGCAGGTGCCCTAGCCTTTCATTGGTCCCTGCCAACAGGCCTCCTGGCCTAGTCGACCACTGGTGCAGGCTCTTCTTGCCTTGCCGACTGCCACTGGCAGTCTCTCTGACCCAGCTGACAACCCCTATGCATTCGTTGGCTTTAGTCGACATCCTCTGTTGTGTCGTCTCCCCCTGCTGTCGTCTCTCTATTGGTTTGCATCTCTGCTGCTGTCGTCTCTTTGTGGTTGACTTTGTAATGAGGTATTAACCTAGAGTCTCTCTGTTCTTTTCTTTTTCAAAAAAAACAAAAACAAAACAAAACAAAAGTCTATATGAGTTCTTAATTCTTTATACTTTCATAGTGATCATTGTGTCTTTCCTTCCACCACCATCTTCTAGGTTTGTGATTGGCACTAGTTTTGTTGAGGGTTCGGTAATACAGTATCCATGGTAGATTCCACCAATATGTCTACTACTTCTCAGACACCTCAGAGTGAGAGTTCCATTATACCTACTACTATGACTGATAACCCCAACCTTAGTCTTAAAATCACCACATCTCTATTTAATGGTCAAAAGTATCTAGCGTGGTCACAGAGTTTGACTATCTTTTTGAAGAGCAGAGGGAAGATGAGGTATGTTGATGGCGGCACCCAGTACCACGGACTTGAGTTATGATCAGTGGGAGATCACCAACTCCCTCATTATGGGTTGGTTGATACATTCTATGGTCTCGGAGATTGGAGAAGGCTATCAATCTATGGACACTGCACAAGATATTTAGGAGGTCGTGACTACCACTTACTCCCGGAAGAGGAATTTCTCCTAGGCTTTCGAGTTACCCCGGTCCATTGAGAGGGCAATACAGGGTGAGATGCCTGTTCTCCAGTATTTTACCTTCCGTAGCAATAGGTGGAAGAGGCTTGACCATCTTCAGGATTACAAGCCTGTCTGTCCCATGAATTTTGCTGGTTACCGGAAGTTTGTGGAGCAGGAGTGGGTCTTCAAGTTCTTAGAAGGCTTGAATGTGGAGTATGATCCGGTTCGAAGCAGAGTACTTGGTATGGATGTGCTTCTTTCTCTCCAGGAAGCTTTCTCTTATGTGCAGAATGAGGAGAGTCGCCGCTCTGCGATACTTCCTTCTACCACCACTGATTGTTTTGCCTTGGTTTCTGCACCTTCCCGAGCTGGCGAGTGTGTCTCATGGTTCTCATCCTTCATCTGAGAAGGATAATCTTTTCTGTGACTACTGTCGTAGGCTTTGACACACTCGAAAGACTTGTTGGAAGCTGCATGGAACTCCTTCTGATGGTCGAGGAGACCGTCCTGGTACTTGCGAGGGTAGATCTGGCCAGTCTAAAGGCCGAGGGGCCAATGCTCGGGCTCATCTTTCAGATACGGTTAAGCCACCACCTTCATCTCCCATTATCTCAGCGGTTACTGATGTTTCGAGGTTATCTGCCTTGGATTTTGAGATCGCTCTTTGCCACTTGCTAGACAGTCGAGCCTCCACTTCTATCACAGGTGCACTCTCTTCTTCCTTTGCCAATTCAGGTAACTTGGCTTCCTCCCTATATGCATTGCTATCTTATACCACTGTGCCATGGATTATTGATTCTAGTGCTTCCGACCATATGTCTAGTTCCTCTCATTTATTCTCAAAGTATAACCCCTCTTCAGGTCAAGAAAAAGTGCATATTGTTGATGGTACTATGCCGTCTGTATTAGGGAAAGGTTTAATTCATGTCACATTTTCCCTTCCTTTATCCTCTATCCTTCGTGTTCCTAATTTTAGTGTTAATCTTTTATCTTTGAGTCGTATTACTCGTGATTTGAATTGTAACGTGACGTTTTTTCCTAATCGTTGTCTTTTCCAGAACCTTATCATGAGGAAGGAGATTGGTAGTGGTAGCGAGGAACACAGTCTCTACATTCTCGATCAGACACACAAGCTGGCTCACTCATCTATTCAGTTACCATCTACCAAGGAAGACCTTTGGTTGTGGCACCGTCATTTAGGATATCCCTCTTTTTTACTACTTAAGCATTTATTTCTTTTTGTTTTTGAGAATGATCGTGTGTCTGATTTTTAATGTGAGTCTTATCAACTTGGGAAACAACACTGAGCTTCTTTTGCTCCTTCTATTAATAAAAGTTCAATTCCATTTACTTTGATTCATTCTGATGTCTGGGTTCCCTCACATTTTGTCTTTAAAAGGTCAAAAATGGTTTGTTACTTTCATAGATGATTGCTCTAGGGCCACTTGGGTCTATCTGATGAAAGATAAAAGTGAGGTGCTTTCTGTATTTCAAACCTTTCATAAAATGATTTGCACTTAGTTTGGGGCGGTTGTCAAAATTTTGCATTCTGATAACCGGGGGAGGGAGAGGAGGAGGGGAATATCTTGACTCCGGTCTTGCCAGTTATTTTGCCACTCATGACATTATTCATCAAACTTCTTGCACTAATACCTCTCAACAAAATGGTATTGCCGATAGGAAAAATCGTTGTCTCCTTGATGTAGTCCATTATCTATCCTTTGAAATGCGTGTCCCTAGATCCTACTGGGGGGAAGCGGTTCTTACTGCAGCTTATTTGATTAATCGTCTTCCTACCCAAGTCCTTCAAAAACAAACACCTCTTCAAGTTCTGTTCGAGTCCACCTCTTCTGGGTTCTCCATTTCCCCTAAGACCTTTTGCTGTGTTTGTTGTCCATAATCATTCACCCACTCGTGGTAAATTGGATCCTTGGTCTCTTAAGTGTATTTTCCTGGGTTACTTTGCCACACAAAAGAGTTATAAGTGTTATCATCCTCCCACTCGCAAATGGTTTGTTTCCATGGATGTCACCTTTTTTGAGTCTCAATCTTACTTTCTACCCTCTCTAGTGTCCCAATCATCCCTTCAGGGGGAGCCTTGGTGTGAAGAGATTCTTGTTTCAATTCCGCCAGTGTTTGAACAGATAGAAGATGATGAGCCAGCAATTGTTGAAGCAGGCAAAGTGTATGTCAGGGACAATGACAGACAGAAAGTCACCTGGATGCAAGAGACTACTTTCGCTCCTCTACTGCCAACTTCTTCCTCAGATGAGTGTCCAAAGTCACCCCCCTCTCTTGAGAGTCCAGGTAATTCTAATCCTAGTGTTCCTATTCCTAAGTTTTCAAATCTTGATGTTTCGTTGCTAATAAGAAGAGGGTTAGGTCATATACTCAACATCCTATTATGAATTATGTCTCTTATTCTAATATGTCTCCCCTTATATAAAGCCTTTCTATCTAAGATTTCTTCTGTGAGTCTGCCTAACAATTTTCAGGATGCTTTCTATTCTTGAATGGAAACATGCCATGATGGAGGAGATGAGAGCTCTCAGCAAGAATGGCACTTGAGAGTTAGTGGAGTTACCTAGAGGCAAACATCCAGTTGGGTGTAAGTGGGTATACACTGTCAAACACAATGCAGATGGTTCCATTGAACATTACAAAGGAAGACCGGTTGCTAAGGGCTTCACTTAGACTTATGGAGTATATAACCAGGCGACATATGCCTCGGTTGCTAAGATGAACTCTGTGAGAATACTACTCTCTCTTGCAATAAATTTGAATTGGCCACTTCATCAGTTTGATGTGAAGAATACTTTCCTTCATGGAGACGTAGAAGAAGAGGTCTATATGGATATTCTCCCCTGGTTTTGAGGATACCAAGTCCAAATTTCCCATCCTTCAGAGTAGAAGAAACAACTAGAGCAGACCGATCTTGAAGAGGCTGATGAACCATAGCACTCCACCGGCTCTCTTCTTGCAAAACATAAGCATAGGCCTCACGGACAATATGAAACGGCTGGCGACCAAGAACCTGAACATGAATCTGATCATATTCCAAGTTGAGATCAGCAAGAAAGTCATAGACCAGCTTCTTGGACACCATCTGCTGAAAGGTAGCAGCATCTTAAGAATAGACAGCTTAGAAGTTCTGATAACAATCAAGTTCTTGCCACAAACTGCTTAACTTAGCATAATACTCAGCAAGAAACCTATCCTTCTAATCAAACTGCCAAATCTTTTTCCGTAGTTTGTATGCTTGGGCATCATTACCTCATCGAGAATACATCTGAGAGGTGGCAGTCTAGATCTCATGAGCAATATCCATCAACACAAAGGACCGGCTAATGGTGGGGTGGATGGAATTAATTAGCCAAGTCATAACAAGTGCATTCTCCTTATACCATTTGTCATGTGCTAGTCCATCCTTGCTAGGAACCTTAGTAACTCCAGTTATGTAACCCAACATTCCACGAGCAGTAACGGACAATTGAAAGGAACGTGACTGAACCAGATAGTTGGTGCCATCTAACTTGATAGAAGTCAAATGGAGAGAAGAGTTATGACCCACAGGTACAATAGGACCTGGCCCTTTAGCCTCACTGGTCACAAGGTACTTGTTATCATCAGCCATTAACTAAGAACAAGCTATACATTAAATAAAATAAAAAATAGAGAGGAAGGTGGAACAGCCCTATTAAACCACAAAATCAGTCCCACAAGAGCCAAAACAGCCCAGAAAAGGGCAGAAACAGTGTGGTAGAGGGAAAAAACACCTATCACTGGACTGGAAGACCAAAAAACAAGTCCAAAGCAACAACCGAAGCCAAGGAGAGCATGAGGAGGTCCAATCGGCTCCTAGGGATGAGGACCCAAGCCACGAATCAAGCAAAAAACTCACAGAAAGGCAGATCAAAAAATAGGGTCGGTTTTTTCGAAAAATAGAAAAAAAAATCAAAAAATAGGCAACAACCATCAGGAAAATTTTGAAAAAAAATTTGGGAAATCTTGAGCCCTAAGCGAGCATCCTAGATATTTTTTTATTATTATTAACATTATTGAATAAAAAAAAAGGAAGAATAGAAGATTACCTCTTCACAACTTTGATACCAAATTAAAATTATAAGAACAAGTTTAAGATTGAGAGGAGAGAAGAGAAAAATAAAAGAGATAATTATTATTAGGAAGAGGCACAAAACCTTAGATTAGGTTTTCCCTCTATAACATGTATTTATACTAATCAAATAAGTACATAAGGACAAAACTACCCTTCATCTAACTTAACACAAAGTTATACTATGTTGAAAATGATTATGTGCTTGGTTTTAATAAAAGTTATCGATGTTCATTCATTTACCACTTTAATATTGCTATTCACTGGTTTTTGGCTCGCCCATCTCCCCTATATGTATGTAGGTGATGATGAAGATCAAGTTCAAGAAGACAAATCGAGTTAAAAGTCTTTTCCTTTTGTGTTTTTTTTTTTTGTTTTTTTTTTTAATACTTTTGGGAGTGGTGACGTAGAGATGATGGTCTTGTGTATAAGTTTTTGTTTAAGTGAATGTTTGTAATATTGTACCTTTCTTTTGGATGTTGGACTTGTAATGTCAAAGATAATAAAGAAGAAATATGTTTGTTTTGTTTTCATGTGATTTATGCACTTACTTTGAATGGACTATTGGTAATTAATGGCAAAATGTTTTCCACATAAGCCCCAACATTTTTAGTCTAGACTTGTCTTGTCTTGGTAGGCCTTTTTGGTAGTCAGACACTACTGGCCGGTCATAACTACTATCATGTTTGGGGTAGGATGGGGTCGTGACACTGAATCACCTCATGAGGATAACACATGGGACCCAAATATGACATGAATGCGTCTCTTAGACCCATGTACACCCATAACTTACCCGCTCCTCCCCTCCCACTTCTTGAAAAAATTGCAGTACCCAGCATTGATGGGGCATTTTTGCCAATTAAACAATTACTAGAGACATAATAGGCATAAGTTCATCTGTCGTTTCTTGAACCCATTTCATTCCAAAAGTTGCTCAATATTTCAACAGTCCATAAGTTTCATCTCCTTCCTTGTTGCTCTCTCCCCCTAATCCTATTCTTGTGAATTGCAATTTGGTATCAGACAAGAAAGACCATTCAGTGATTTCTTACCATTGTCTATATGGCAAAATTCATAAGAATCAGCTTACCTCCACCTCGCCAAAAACCAAACTTTTTTTGGGGTAATTATTCTAGATTTGTTGGCACTCTATCCCAAATTCTTGAATGTGTTCAATAATGCTTAAAATCCAATGGTTGAAATTTGGAAGAATATAAATACATGATTAGTTGGTTTTCCAAGAAATTTGTAATATTGTCAGTCATATTGTCATAGCAAATGGTGACCCTCAAGGTTAACTGTTGTTTCCCACATTTTTACTTACTGTTCTGGGTTGTTCAGGGCAACTAATCTGTAAGAAAAGATTTACAGAAGATATTTTACTCTCATATATGCAAGGATCAGAATTTCATTTCGGAGTGTTGTTGCAGTCAGCTTGGAAATAGAACTTCACATGTATGCTTCATCCAATCCCCCTAATGAAAATGAGAGGCAAAGAGTCCAACTCCAATGCTGCACTTAAACATTGCTTCATCAATTCTTTGAAGCCTCAAATTAGTCAAATCCCTTTTCTGGACACAGATAAGGAAATCTACGAGAATAGTTTAAAGCTACTGAAAACAAAGAATGCAGCTAGAGTTTATCTGAAGGGCTAAATCTCTTAGTTCAATGAAAGTGTCAACTAGCTTAATTGGTAAAGCCTCTTCGTGGCATTACCAGACTTGGGATCAAGTCCCACCATCATCTGGGTTGGGGGATTTACTTGTTTCACCCTCTCCTTTTGGTTCTTGTCGACCAGTAGCTATGTGACCAATTGATAAGAAATGTAATACCAAATCTAGTTGACAAGATGAAGTATCATGTTCCAACAGCAAGGAAGATGGAGGCTTCTTCAATCCCATCGCAAAAATTGCAGTTTCAACCTGCATGATGTGATACTAATTGGCTCAAATTTAATTTGATAATCACACTCAGATTGCAATGGAACATATATAATACCATACCTCTTCAGCAGTTCCTCCACCATGGTCACCATTTATGGTTTGGCCATGATCACCCATCACAAGAAGTAAAGTATTCTCATGTAAGCCAGCAGGTCCAGACTGGCTTTCCAGCATTTCAACAACGTTCTGAAGTAGTCAATTCACTGCTGTTAGTGGAGGAGAAGAGCAGCAATATAACAAACATGGCAAAACTAACATGGGGAGAAAATTCAAAATAAGATTGGGCCCCATCTTCCCAATATCTGATTGTCGTATATTTTCTTTTTTATTTGAAACATTGTCATACAACAAATTATTAAGGGAAAGGATCAGAAAATAAAATCATTCAAGAACCAATTTTGTAAACTTGATAATTTTATAATGGATAAGCAATGTGCCAAGGCCATCAACAAACCAAATAGTAATGGAGTATTACTGGAAGCAAATTGCAAAAGCAATAATACACTTGTCATATGCTCTGTCCTTGTTCAAATTGCTTAGAAACAAAAGAAACCCATGTTCAAGCATTTTCCTTCTCTCCCTCCCAGAAATTTAGCAAATTAAAAACAGTGTGTGATATCTTGTAAACAAAGGTTCAAGAAACTTGCCTCTAAAATAACATTGTATTGGTCCAGCTTTTCTGTCATTGGAATGGAATTAACACCAAATATATGACCAGCATGATCCTGCACCATATTGAAAATATATGAATGCTACTCTAAGTTCTGCTGATACAGCACTTAACATAAAATAATGAAATTTAAAAAATAAATAAATAAAAATCAAGTGATACATGAAATTCCATGTTTTGACTTTATCTTGAAGCTAGTTTTCACTTTTCAGGAAAGAAATAGAAAATAACACCAATCAATCTATCAAGACGTACTTCAGTAACTTGATGCTCTGTCCGCAGAAAAAGAAAAAACTTATTGGAAGGGGATATTACTTACTGGTTCATTAGCAGGTCACGTGGTTAAAACTCATTCTCATCTCTACCAATCTGCCAAAAACAACCTTTGATCTCTACCAATCGGCATCACAAAAAACTATAGGCACCAGTATCACTGTCATCTCCCCCCACGGACCATTGTTTCATCCACTCCAATAAAAGCACCACACCCCTTGCCAATCATCCTAAGTCTTGCCTCATTCCATAGATGAACTGGCAACCGTAACACCTAAACCAAAACCTCTTTAGGACCTACCACAGAATTGTGGCAGCATCTGGTCAAATCCTACAAACCAAGAAGCATCGAGTGTCTCTCTCTCTCTCTCTCTCTCTAAATATTTGCTGCCTCCATCTTTGGATGCAAAATTGGTAAGGTTCTTGTTATGGTATATATGATTAATACCAAACTTCAGGACCTGAGCAAACAATCACGTACACAATGAATCTAGAATGGAGAAGTAAAAGAACTAGAAAAAACAAACTCACAAAGCAACACAAGAGATTTACGTGGTTCACCCAAATCACGGGCTACGTCCACGAAGCCACTGCAAATTTACCAAGATCAATATGAAAGGAGTTACAAGAGTCTCTCACACTCAATCTCACAAACTCTCTCTCTACAATGATCTATCTCTCACTCACACTATTGTGTATCTCTCTCTAAGATCACAGAACTAATGCATGAATTAAAAACATAGAGCTACATGGGTGTATTTATAGAGCTAGCCTTAAACCCAATCCTAACTTAGTAAGGAAACCAAAACCTAAACTATGAAGAAAAAACCTCAACCAAAAAGGAAATAGTTTAGCGTCCAAATCTAACCAAACACTAATTTCCTTGTTTCTTTTTCCTAATCTGATTAGGTTTAGTCTTGTTTCAGGCTCCACCAACATCTCCCACTTGGAGACTGATCAAGAACAGTCTTCACCCATAACTCTATAGAACACCGCAATGACTCGAACCATCAACCTCACGTGCCGATGCCAACTGATGCTGCACATAGCTTCAGCTTCTCAACTGTAAACGCCTTGGTTAACAAATCTGCAAAATTTTCACTTGTGTGGATCTTCTCCAAGTCAAACTTGCCATCTTCCAAGAGCGAACGAACAAAATGATACTTAATATCAATATGCATTGTTCTTAAATGAAACGCGGAATTATTCGCAAGATGTATTGCACTTTGACTATCACTGTACAACTTGCAATCATCGAACTTCCTTCCCAATTCATCTAAGAAACTCTGTAACC
Organism: Camellia granthamiana; assembly: GCA_036172215.1. Classification (NCBI taxonomy): domain Eukaryota; kingdom Viridiplantae; phylum Streptophyta; class Magnoliopsida; order Ericales; family Theaceae; genus Camellia; species Camellia granthamiana. The sequence continues at coordinate 123,962,190 of CM069913.1, forward strand.
ATACCATCTCCTTGCAAGCTTCTGTAGTTGCAACATACTCCCCTTCTGTGGTTGAGATGGTTACAATCTTCTGCAACTGAGAGACCCAATTTATTGCAGCACTACTAAGAGGAAACATATACTCTATCATGTTCTTCCTGCTATCAATGTCACCTGCTAGATCAGAATCAACATGCCCAGGTAAGGTGATTTCTGTGCTGCCATACCAAAGAGCCATGTCACTCGTACCTCTGAGATACCTGAATACCCACTTGACAACTTCCCAATGCTCTTTCCCAAGATTGCTCATGAATCTACTAACTCCCACTGCATGGGCAATGTCTGGTCTCGTGCAAACCATGGCATACATCAAGCTACCAACAACTGAAGCACATGGTACCTTCACCATGTATTCTCACTCTTCATAAGTAGCTACACCTTGTTCCTTCGTCAATCTGAAGTGGCTTGCTAATGGAGTGCCTACAGGCTTTGCACACGCCATGTTGAATCTCTTGAGTACTTTTTCAATGTACTCGGCCTGCGATAGCTTCAGTTTCTTATTCCTCGTGTCCCTGCTAATTTGCATCCCTAAGATTTGTTTTGCCGCACCCAAATCTTTCATTGCAAACTCTTTGGACAACTCCTGTTTGAGATTCAAAATCTCATCCATGCTTGAACCTGCAACAAGCATATCATCTACGTACAAGAGAAGTATTAAATACAAAGTGTCAAGCTTTTTATAATAACAACAATGATCACCATGGCACCGATGGAAACTTACACTTGAAATGAAGTTATCAAATTTTATGTACCATTACCTAGGCGCTTGTTTCAGCCGATACAAACTCTTCAATTTAGATACCATATTTTCTTTCCAGCCGCCTTATAGTCCTGGGGTTGATGCATGTAGACATCCAAATCACCATGAAAGAATGCAGTTTTAACATCTAACTGTTGTTTTAACATCTAACTACTCTAGATGCAAATCTTCAACCGCCACAATGCTAAGTACAGTACAGATTGTAGAAATCTTTATCACATGAGAGAAAATCTCAGTATAGTCGATACCTACCTTTTGTTGGAAACCTTTCGCCACCATTTTGGCCTTCTATCGCTGGTGTCATTAGGTTCATCTTTCAATCGGTAAACCCATTTATTGTGCAATGCAGATTTACCTTTGGGCAATTGTATTAGTTCCTAAGTATGATTCACCACGAGAGACTCCATCTCATCGTCCATGGTCAGCTCGCACTTTTCCCTTGTCTCAACCTGTAAAGCTTCCTCATAAAATTCTGGTTCACCATTATCAGTTAACAATAGATAATGTAAGGAAGGAGAATAATGATCAACAGGTTTCTTTTCTCTTGTCGACCTCCTAAGAGGTTTAGGAGTTTGCATCTTAATGGGCGGTGTCAACTGTACATTAGAGTCTTGTGGTTTCAACACATCACTATTAGAATTCTCCTCAAGTTCAACCATTTCAGGTTCTTTAGTCTTGTCATCAAGCCTATCCTTGTACATGACAGACTCGTTAAACACCACATCCATGCTTCTAATTATTTTCCGATTTTCCATGTCCCAAAACCAGTACCCATAATAATCAGAGCCATACCTAATAAAGATGCATTTACGAGATTTGGGATCTAACTTACTTCTTTTAGCAGAATCAATGTGAACATAAGAGATACAACCAAATATTTTTAAATGTGACAAATTTACCTCTTTACCAGTCCACGCTCCTTCTGGGATTCCATAATTCAGGGGAACTGAAGGACCTCTGTTAATCAAATATGCAGCTGTACTTATTGCCCAAAACTGTTTTGGCAACCCAACATTAATCCTCATGCTCCTAACACGTTCCACGATTGTTCGGTTCATGCGCGTAGCCACACCGTTTTGCTCGCCATTGTCATTACATGTTGAATATCGTTCTCTGCACAATATTTTTCTAGAGCGCCATCTATGTACTCCCCACTATTGTCGAACTTGACACACTTCAAACTTGAACCTGTCTCATTCTCAACTAAAGGTTTTCACTTTTTGAAGACGTCAAACACATCGGTTTTATTCTTAAAAAATATACCCACAATTTACACATAGCATCATCAATAAAAAGTGACAAAATAACTAGAGCCTCCAAGCGATCTTACTGAAGATGGTTCCCACATGTCTGTATGAACTAACTCCAACCATTCTGACTTTCGAGCTCTTAGAAGCTTAGTGAAACTAACCCTTTCCTATTTTCCCAAGACGCAGTCTTCACAAAAATTCAAGTTTAAAGACTTGAAACCTAGTAGTTTCCCCTTTGACATGAAAACCTTCATCCCTTTCTCACTTATATGTCCAAGTCTGCAATGTCATATGCCTGTTTTGACTTCTGATGATGTTACTGTAATTGCACTATAGGTACCTGATGTCACGTAAAGAGTACCTTCCCTTTTCGATGAGCCACTACCATGGCTCCCTTGGTCATCTTCCACGCATCATTGGCTAAGATTGTCACAATACCAGAATCTGTGAGTTGACCGACAGAAATTAGATTCTTCAAACACGGCACATGTATGACATCATTGATTTTCAAAGTTGTTCCATTGGGTTGGTTTATCTGTACTTCACCCTTGCCAATTATGTTGCAGGCTTCATCATTTCGAAGGTACACCTTTTTGAAATTACCTAAGACATAATTGTGGAGCAACTCCTTGTGCGAGGTAGCGTGAAACAATGCACCAAAATCAATCACCCACAATTCTCCATGAGTTTCCAAAGACAACGCGAGTGCTTCAGAACCTCTTCATTAGAAACATTCACGAACTCCTTCTCACCTTGATTATTGTCGTTTTGCTTCTTAACTTTACAATTCCGCTTTGCGTGACCAGTCTTACCGCAATCCCAGCACTTGCCTGTAAACTTTGGTCGAGACGGAGATCGACAATTCCTCGATTTACTTGTGCTTCTCTTCTTGTTGCTGCCCCTGTTGGGCTTCCTACCTCTGTCGTCAATTGCCAACACCGAACTAGAGCTTTTACCATTATCTTTTCTTTGGGTGTCTTCACTCAGAACCAAACCTACTACATGATCCACGCTCAACTTTCCCGAATTGGTGGATTTGCTTACTATAACTACCAACGAATTCTAACTCTCAGGAAGGCTTGATAACAGTGCCAATGCCTTGACTTCTTCATCAAACGAGATACTAACCAATTCCAGCTGACTGATTAGTAAGTTGGAATCATTAATATGCTCAATCGTGACTCCTCCTTTGGACATCTTTAAGTTGAACAACTTCTTGATCAGATGGGCTTTATTTGTGGCTGAGGGTTTCTTATCTATGAAGCACGGATACTTCAAAAAGGGAGACGTCTCCATATCGGATACTTATCGGATACCTATACTCCTTGGATACTCGTGGATACGTATTGGATACTTCTTAAAAGTATCAAATACTTCTTAATTAATTTTTCATTAATTTTGGAGTATCGGATACTTAATTAGTATCGGATACTCGAAATCACATATTACTTCTAATACTTTTAGTTCTTTGATAAGATGAATATAGTGAGAGTTAATGTAATAGAATTTGTCAAATTGATGTATCCTTATACTGTGTTTGGTTGGGGATTTGGAAAAGAAAAGGGAACAGGTAAGTGAAATGTAAATAAAATATATTTACATTTCACCTAGTTTCACACACATTTTCTCTTTCTTTTTCCAAATTCCTCCCCAAATCTCCCAACCAAACACAGGCTTATTGTCTCTGTCACTCCTTTCTCACTCTCTCATGTTTGTTGGCATGTGAGGATGATGTTTAATTTGCATTTGCTTTTAGTTTTGGATGTTTTATGAATGTTTAAAGACTCTTATCTTAATAGGAATCCCTCTATTTGTTAATTTGCTTTAGGTTTTATTTTCATGCATATTACATTATTCAAATTATAAAAAATAATTCTTTTACGAACATATCCCTACTGTACTCGTATCCTACTTTTTCAAATTTTAGCATATCGCCATATCCATATCCATGCTTCCTAGCTTCTCATACATCCGTGATAGAGCAGCCATCAAATCTTCGGTTGTCTTCTCGTTGTGAATATTAAACGCAACTGATGCAGCAAGGGATAGCCTTACCATATCCAAAGCTTTTCGGTCTAGTAACTCCCACTGGTTGGTCTTTATTGTTTCTGGCTTTTTGGCCACACTTGCGAGAGGAAGATAAATATCCGAAGTTTGGACCGCTAAATTTTTCGATTTTCACTTTACCTTCATCCACCATTGTTCTTGCTCTAGCAACCAATGCTCTGATACCACTTGTTACTATATATATAATTAATACCAAACTCCAGGACCTGAGCAAACAATCTCACACACAATGAATCTAAACGGAGATGTAAAAGAATTAGAAAAAACGAACTCACAAAGCAACACAAAAGATTTATGTGGTTCACCCAAATCAAGGGCTACGTCCACGGAGTCGCTATGGATTTACCAAGATCAATATGAAAGAAATTACAAGAGTCTCTCACACTCAATCTCATAAACTCTCTCTACAATGATCTATCCCACTCTCACTATTGTGCATCTCTCTCTAAAATCACAAAACTAATGAACAAATTAAAAACATAGAGCTACATGGGTGTATTTATAGAGCTAGCCTTAAACCCAATCCTAAATTAATAAGGAAACCAAAACGTAAACTAAAAAGGAAAACCTCAACCAACAAGAAAATAGTTTACAGACTAAAAAAGTGCACTTTTTGACTTATTGGTTTGGGATGTCCTAAAAAAGTGCACTTTTTGACTTATTAGTGGGTTTGGGTTGGGTTTGGGTTGGGTTTGATGTGATGTGTTAGAGAGGTGATGTGATTTAAATAAGATGATGTGACTTAAATAAGATAGTGACTTTTTGACTTTTTGGCTTATTTAGTACATGTCAAACTAGCCCTAAATTTACCCAAACACTAATTTCCTAGTTTCTTTTTCCTAATCTAATTAGGTTTAGTCTTGTTTCAGGCTCCACAAACAATAGTTCTTAACTTCCACACCTACCAAGGGCATACCACTGCCAATTTACCATGCATCCCTTTTGCCTACGCAATTATTCAGCACCAACTGGTAAAGCAGGTCAGCTCTAAACACAATGATGGCTGCCCTTCAAAATTGAACTCACCTCTACAAATCAGTTTCAAACCCTAGCCTAAGCCAGTAGCTAGCTCATAGTTTTAGCCACTTGAAAGTGTAACATCGATTGGTTCATGAATATTGAGGACTCCACCTTGGCAAGTTCTTAGAAAACCTTTCCGGCCATTGTCCAAATGGCATCTCGTCTAAGCATTAGGAGACCCAATGAAACTAATAAATAAAGGGCTCAACCAATCAATGAACACCTCGACCTATCCCTACCGAAACACAACAAAGTTGCCAAGCCATGGAATGAGCAAATTGACAAGGGTGGCCCGAGTGAAGGCAAGTCAAAGAAAACACCAATGGACATCATGAGAGCTCATGACAAAGAGGCAGAGTGGATATTAGCGAATAGGGTGAACCTAGTTTGAAGTAGCATAAACATGTCGGCAATGTAAGGAGAAGATTCATGGCAATGCAAGGAGAAGACTGGCAGCTTCTAAAAAGAAGACGCGACAAGGGCGTCACTGCATTAGGTGGAGGAGAATGTCACAACCTTGCAATTTGGAGTGGCATTTCTCCCTGGAAAACTCTAGAAGATGCTTGAAAACTTAAAGGTTTATGGAACTCTTTAGAATTCTCTAGGGCCTTGTGGAGTCATCATGTAGAGAGATCTAGAGAATAGTACATAATCCTAAGGTTGTGTATGTTGTTCTTGTACAGTCTAGAATAATCTATTAGAGGAGGTGAGAGAAGTATCTAAAATACTCTCCATAAATAGGGTTCTAAAATATTCTTCCACACTTACATAAAGGGGAGGACCTCATTTGCCCAAACCATTCAAGGGAAATCAAATGAATACAAGCAAAATATTCTCCAATTGCTTCTCTCTATGGTGTTTCTCTCTCTAAAATCCTTGTGCGCGCTAGCTTCTCTAGCTCTCTTCCAAGTAGGCTTTCTTATGTGTAAACCAAGTGGGTTGACAACCATCTAAGGCCGCACAGTTGGCTTGGAAAATCCAAGGTCATGACACTAAACTACTTCGTGAACACAACAAAAACTCACATTTTTTTTGTTTTTTTGTTTTTCTTCTCAACCACAACAAAAAAAAAAAAAAAAAATGTATGCTTGTCCATCTCAATATTAAAGCTCTATAAGGTTCCCTTCACATCCTTGCTTCAAAAGCTTCCAATAACATGGATGCCTTTCGATGACTTCCAATAGAACATTCCTACTATCTCCTTTTCCTACATGATATGGGGAATGTATAGCCAAAGAAGCTAGAGAAGGCATCTCAAAATTATCATCTCTACCCAATTCCTTCACCAGAACCCCTTCCTTAACCCTAATCAAATGTACCCCAGAAACCCCCAACTCATTTCCTTCGACTCCAAACTTTCAGTATCAATATCTACCCCTACTAGTGTGTCATCGTCTCCCTTGCTTGCCTCCAACTGACCCCCAAACTTCACAGCCCTAGATCCCATCCCAACATGCCAACATGTCTTGAAACTCCTTTCAGCATTCGAAGCTTCTAGCTCCCTCCCTTTCTGAACCCTTCCAAAACACTTGTATCCTCTTGAACAACATAGTTTGACAAAGGAAACCAAACATAAAACCTTAAAGTAACTCAAACGAAACCTCTTGTGCATTTTTGACTCTTGAGCTCAATTTCTCACATTTAAATCAACGGTGGTGCTACATGCACCAATTAGTGTACTAAGTAGTATACCAACACTAGTTATGACATTATTATTGACCCCACTCATTATGCAAATTACAAATACCAAAAACACCTTAAATTATGCAGCATAATCAATTGGTACACTAGTTAATACACTAATAGGTGCATATAGCATTATTCTTAAATCAATATTTTGATATGCAGAAGTGTTTTTATAATTAGATTGATTCAAGGTAGAGTGGGTTAGATTAGGGAAGTTAATCATGTATTCATCTTCTTGTGCTTTTCCTTCAATCTCAAATACATGTATCTATTCCATGAAGGGCAACTCCCACCAATTTCTTTCTAATTTGGTTGAGCATGGATCCAATTGACAAATCAAGTTTGTTGTGTTCGTTATTCACAACAAAGAGATGGCTGTTTGTCCAGAAAAGAAACAGACACGGAGGTTGTCCTTCAACAATTGAGGACTCCCACATCATTTGAGCAACACACAAAACTTAATTGTCCCATATCAGCCACTGAACCGAAGGCTCCTTTTAAATGCCTCTATAAAAGAGGTGTTCTTTGCACAGAGATAATGTTAGTAATAAATTTTATACAGCTAAACCTATTTTTTATGAATCAGAACAGTTAAGCCTTATTTGTTAACGTTTTTAGTCTTTAGTTTGCAAAAAAACAAGAAACATATTTTCATTTACTTTTGAAAAAAAATAAAATAGAAAACTTGTTTGGCGTACAAAAATATTTTGAAAATAAATAAATATATATATTTGATGAGTTGCCGAAGTTGGTAGCCAGAGATGTAGGGTGGATAGACGTGGTGACCGGTAGTGGCGGGTGGCTGGAGGTGTCCACCGGAGTTGGTGGTCGGATGTCGCTGGAGGTCATGAGGTGGCTGAAGATCTCGATGGTGAACGCCGACCCAACGAAGAGTCATCGGAGGTTGGCCGGAGCTCACTACCCACCGGCGGTGGGTGGTGGTTGTTGGTGGCGGTGGGTGGTGGCCGAAATTGGTGGGTGAGAGGAAAAAATGAAAACTTATTTTAAAAAGTGAACACATTGTTTTTGTGTTTTCAAAAATTTTGAAACAATTTCATTTTTTTGAAAATGAAAACAATATACCAAACAAGTTTTCATCTTCAGTTTACCAAAAAAAAAAAAAAAAGTGAAAACAAAAACAGGAAACAAAAACGTTAACAAATGACCCCTAAGTATTAGTTTTGGAGAGTATTTTTAATGAAAAAATATTCTTCCCTTGTCAGTCCAAAGAAGACCTCTCATCGCAATTATTTGGACTGATAAGGGAAGACCCAATTGCGATGAGAGGGGTTCCTCCCTTATCGGTTCAATTAAGTATTTTCAATGAGAAAAGGACAAAAGAAACTCTCCAAAACCAGGGAACACCTCTCTGATAAGGGACGACCCAATTAGAGAGAGTTATTTGAGTTGCTTCATCTATACAGACTTCCACTCACATACATATATAACATCTATTTAGAAGCATCGTACCCCTTCCCCAAACTACCAATTGTGAGAACAGAATCCAAGATTGTTGTACACATAAAGAAAACCACCTTTCAAGGCCACCCCACTTTCCAAATATTCTTCCAAGGCAAAGAAGATTTCTTGCCACCTCTAAGGAAATCATGAAAAGATTTTATTGTGAGCTTCCCTTGTTTTCATAACATCCCATCATCTCTTCTTTGCATTGACACCCTATACAAAGCATCAAAATACTCATCCACCACCTCCAACTCCCAATCCTTCACTGCTCAAATACAAGTCAGCTCCCAAACAAGCTCGAGTCTATAACTCTCATATACTTATCACTATGTCATTTTCATTCGCAGCAATGAAATTTAGTTTTGAAAATGCCACAAACAAAGGAGCATTTCCATGTCACAAGTCATGCCAAAACCTCACTTTCATCACATCCCATAAATAGCTTTCTAGAATAAGCTAGGGATGGCAATTTGAAACCGGCCCGACGGGGACCCGACCCCCCCACCCCGAATAGGACGGTTTTTCCCCGAAAAAAACTCCCCACGGGCCGGGGATGGTATTAAAAAATAAACCCCCGATCATTTTCGGGCCGGGGACGGGGATAGATTTCCCAACCCCGGCCCCGGCCCCGGCCCGAGTACACCCCGTATATATCCCCGAATATATATAGTATATGTGTTTAGGTTATTTCATTTCATTTCACTCCTCTCTCCCACTCACACTCTCTTCTCTAGGCGATGCTCTCCCTCTCTCTGCTGCGAATTTGCGATGCTCTCCCTCTCTCTGCTGCGATGCTCACGGCGATGGCGATGGCGTCGGCGTCGGCCGCTCCTCCTCTCTCCCTCACGGCGTCACTCCTCCCTCTCTTCTCTCAGCCTCTCTCCCTCTCTCTGCTGCGATGCTCACGGCGATGGCGTCCGCCGCTCCTCCTCTCTCCCTCACGGCGTCACTCCTTGCTCACGGGGTGTGTTGTTGATCAGATCTGGGTGTGTTGTTGAATCTGGGTGTTGGTATTTGGTATTAAATCTGAAGCTCTTTTTTGGTATTAAATCTGAAGATCTGCGTGTGTTTAGGTATTTGTTATTTGTTATTAAATCTGAAGATCTGAAAATCTGAAGAAGAAGAACAGATCTGTATATATATCTGATAAAGAAGAACAGATCTGATTGTTGTGTATATATATATCTGTATATATATATCTATGATTAATTTTTTTTGATGATTGTTATATATATATATATATATCTATGACATTTTTTTTTTTTTTTTTTTTTTTTAATCTTCTTAATGTTGCTTTTTGAGCTCATTGAGATGTTGATGTTGTTGTTTTGGCCGGGGATTTTCGGGGTCGGGGAAACCCGATCCCCGTAGGGGGCGGGGGTGGGGGTGGGGGTGGTGGTGGGTTCCCCGTCAGGGATGGGGATGGGGACGGGGACGGGGGGGGGGGAGTTCTGCCATCGAGGATCGGGGATGGGGAGGGTGATCCCCGGCCCCGCCCCGCCCCGTTGTCATTCCTAGAATAAGCACTATCAACCTTTTCTAATGCTTCCATGAGCTCACTCCATAGGAGTTTCTCACCTCCAGAGGTTTCCATTCTTCTACAATGGAGCCAAATTTGAACTCACCTACAAGATCATCCCACAAAAATGTCTTTTAAAGCTTCTTCAACATTTTAGCTGCCAAAGAAGGGATACAAAAGAGAAACGTAAAGTACTGCGTGAATGTTCTTTGCAGACTATATAGTTTTAGTTAACAAAACAAGAGGAAAAGTGAACTCTATGCCAAAATTCTAGACATTTCAAAATCTAAATTTTTAGGTTAAAGACGCATTCTATGAAGTATAATTGTAGCAAAACTATAAATATTGTATTAAATAAACAAGTGGATATATACCTTCAACCCATTTGGGTCAAGATTATAACGCTCTATTTGAATTTTGGGTAAATTACACTTTGCACCCCTACACTTTGTACTAAATTCCACTTTAGTCCCTACATATGAAATTGTGATAGTCAACCCCCTACGCTTCTAGTTAAGTGCCAATGTCCCCTTTTTTGTTATTCTACCATATAAGTCTTTGACAGAAGTCAATCATGTGACAAGCATATATGACTACGAAATGAGGGCAGAGGAGAAAAGCACCCCCATTTCTCACTTATACACATTTCATCCCAAAATTTACATCAAATAATGGCTGTATTTGGCAAAAACAAAATGCAAATTGTGAACAATTAAGGAGATGAACTAGGGTTATGCAAAAATTGGAATCACAAAACTATGTTTTCCACAGTATAACAGTCTCCTTTTTCTATTCCTCTTCATTTCTCTCAGATTTATCTATTGCCTTTTTTCATTTCAAAAGCTCTGTTTTCTTGTCTCTAAATCCCTATTTTCAGCATATAAACATATATTTATATATATTGTATTTCATAACTCTCACATTGTTATCACATGGAACAAAGTGTGCATTGGTGGAAAATGGTGATGACTTTTCTCTCTTGGCCTCATTTTGTAATCACATGATTGTCACATGACTGGATTCTGTTAACGATTCAAACAATGGAGTAATAGAAGGAGAACATTGACACTTGAATAGAAGTGCAAGAAATTGACCATCACGATTTCATGTGTAGGGATCAAAGTGAGATTTGGTACAAAGTATAAGGGTGCAAAGTGTAATTTACCCCACCTCAACACGCTCGTTCGCTTCTTGAGATACGCTCTTGCTTTTGTTTTTCAACAATGACTTCTATATGATTTGGATTCTTTAGGTTAATAGGTCTTTCCTCCCACAAAAGTGGTTTAGAGGGACAAGCTCTAGTTCAGGTGCTAAGGGAAAGTTGAGATCGAGATGCGGTTGTCACGACGCATTGACACCACTTCCACCGCCTCTTACAAATGAATGAATTAGGGTAGTGGATGTTGAACCTACTAAAGATAAATTAGGAGAAGTTCTTTGAAGTTCTGAAAGAAATACAAAAAGGTCAAGTAGCCCATGATTTGAAACAATAAAAAGGACATAATTGCTTTAGACTTAATTAAGGATATGGCTTTTATTAGAGCCAATTGGAAGAAACAGATCTATGTACCCATCCTAAGTAATTGATATAAAGGCTTCTTGAATTGATATGAATTAGATACATATGTTCATAAGAATGGCAAGGGAAATCAAATAATGTGTACAAATGAATTTTTTTTTTCTTTTGGCGAGTACATATTTCAAACAAATTTCTTCCTCAAAGCTTGCTTCTCAAAAAACTAAAGAGAGAAAAATGTTACCATCAAACTTAAAAAAATTTCCTTTCTCCAAAAACAATATAAAATAAACTCCTTCATAACTTAGAAGTGCAAACTAAAACCAATCACCCAAAAATTTACTTGTGGAGCCCATTTAGTTACCTTGAAAATTTTGTAAATACAGTCGAACTACGTTGATCAAAGAACAGAGAAGCAAAAAGGAATAGAAGAGGAAATGTGGTCAAAGTGGAGGGGAAAGGACCTCTTACAATTACCTCGTGAAGGTCTATATTGTATCATGGATTTTCCAAGAGATTAAGAAAAGACAAACGAATGTTCTAATGAGGACAGGTAAGACCCAAGGGTGGATATGGTTCAATTGCAAGAAACTAAATTGGTGTTAAAACTAAATGGGGGAGAGGTTTGTGGTTTTGGTGTACTTGTGATGCAGAGTGCTTGGCCATAGTTCCTAGAAGATATGTATGGATAGGCACATGGAAAACATTGTGTAGATCAGGTTCCATCGTTGCACTGTGGATACCGGTGGATTTTGGGCGAATTCCAACATCTAGGCTTTCAATTTGACAATTTATCCATTTTTGAAAAGTTTTGATTTGTTAATTACTTGGTCTAGACGAATCCAATTTTGACTACGTTTTTTTCAAAACATTAATTTTTCTTCCTGGTATCCAAATTTGAGCCTAACTCAAATTTGCTATTTTTGGTAATTTAGTTATTTTCTTTGATTTTTGCTGCATTAATTAAAGAAATACCTTTATTCAGTTGTTTCCTATCTAGGTTAGGGTTTTCTTATTATAAATAATGATTGTAGGCCTTAAGGCCATTCAATTTTGATAATTGATATACATTTTCAGTGAGGGAAATCTCCTCTTTCCTACAATTATGGTAATCTTCAAATTCAAGAGAGTTGAAGAAGAGTTGTGATTTTCTTGTTGTTTCAAATTCTGCTCTTCATCTTCTTCCACTGCATTAACTTGGGAGCTATAAGTCGCGCATAGGAACCCTATCGGTTGGTGGTTGGATGGGTTAGCTATAATAACCCAACCCGTACTATGCTTAATTATGCATGTGATTATGCGTTTTATTTGAAATTTCAAGTTTGAATATGTTGATTAAGTGAATTTGGAATAATATTTGTTGAAAGTAGGAATATCTGTTACAATTGAAACTTTGAACTGAAATTGAAGGCCGTAGAGGCGCAATAAATGAAAACCGACTTCATAGTAATGATTAGCATGATTTTTAGAGCCTTTGGTGAGATTTTGAAAAATTACGATTCATGATGAATAAATTAAGATTATTGAGTTAAATATGGGGGATTAGCCTATTTGTTCTTCATTTTGGGGGAAGAGAGCACAAAGTGTAAGTTAGAGAGAGAGGAAGAGGAGAGAGCTAGAGATTTGAAGGGAATCAAGGGGGAAAATCCTAGATTGAAGCTAAGGTATGGAAATTTACTTGAATCTCTGTCTTTTAACTCATCTTTGGCATAAAATCAAGAAGAAATTGAAAAGTTGAACTAGGGTTTTGGGTTGTTTAATGGGTTGAACTAAATGCAAGAAATAGAACCTTAATCTCTTCTTTTTTTTGTTTGATTTGAGTTCAAACCTATGATTAATCCATGAAATAAACCCTAGTTGGTTCATATAACTAAGATTTGTTGGAAGGTTTGCCATGTTCATTTATGTTTTGAGCTTGAGGATGTAAATTATGAGAATATGAGATAGATGAGATCATGGAATTGTTGTTGATGCAAGATTGATATGTTTAATGTGGAATTGCACTTGGGTCATGCTTAGATATCATGTTTTTGAGTTGTTTTTACATGAATTTGAGCTTGGAAATGATTTTGGAAGGTTTGGCAATTTTCACCATTTTCGGACTGTCTGGGTGTGCCCAGACCGCTCGTGCGGCCACGGGCTCCGCACGAGCGGCCCATACCTTGAACCAATCTGGAAGACTAGGCGCTTGAGCGGCTGAAATTTCCGCACGTGTGGAGCCAGACCGCTCGAGCGGTTGGACCGGCCGCATGTGCAGCCTGGCAGGGGGGAAAATCCTATTTTCTTATATCGATGCTCTCGACTTCCGGAATGCATTCCCAACCTTATTTAAACCCTTTTGGGAGTAAAATCATGATTAGAAACCATTAACAAGGGTTGCGAATCATTAAAAGAAGATGTACATGATATGAACGACTTATTTAACGAATACGTATGTGTAACATGTTTGGTGTAGGTCGTGTGCAGGAGGAAACGCCGCAAGATTAATTATCACTGTGAGTAATAATATCATACATATATGTTCTTTATTGTGTACCTCGAACCATGAATGGTGATTAGTGCCAACTTGGTGAATTAATTGAAATGAGAAACTCCATTAACATTATAGGACATATGCAATGTGGGCCCGAGACCGTTTTGATATATGTTGGGCCCGAGGCCGTTTTGATATATGATGGGCCCGAGGTCGTTTTGCAATATGATTGGGCCTAAGGCCGTTTTGTTTATTCGATGATGGGTATTGTGGAAATCTTATGACTATCTAGTTACACTGTTTTACTGTATTGTTATTACTCATTGAGCTTCGCTCATACAATTTTATGTATGCACATGTACGTAACCCGCAGCATGGAACACACCCTTAAAGTCAGCTTCAGGAGCTATCCTTTTTGAATCAAATCGTGCCTCCAAGATGGAGTTTTGTCCTTGACTCACATCATATTTTGACCTTACTTTGTTTTGCTAATACGGTCTTGGGTTTTGTAAGCGTTATGCACAACTTTCCTTGATATTTATATTCTTTTTGCATGGGCATGTAAATGACATGGTTGTGTTACATTTTGCTCATATTAGTATAACTCAATGGACTCATTCTTTTGTTGTATACTTCCGCTTTTGGCCCTATTACTATAATTACTCTGTATGTTTGTTTGAGGCCGAAGGTAATCAAGTGATTACCGGCCGGTTATGATCCAAACTTCTAGGGGCGGGTTCGGGTCATGACATTAGCTTAGCTGAGAGACGTTGAGTGGCATGTTATGTGGGACATGAGAATTTGATGCATGGCTTTAAAAGGTCATCTTGTGGATTTGTGTATCGGTTGAGGACTAGGAGAGAAGTAGCTAGTGGGTGGAGTTGAGTGGAGATCAAGACAAGTGGGAGTTCGGTCAGTGCATTAGGAGTGACTTTAAAGTAGTGTGATTTCCAAGTGAAGGTGGGAGTTCATATGCCTGACCTTAGTCATGATGGAGTTCTCATAATCCGCAGGGCCGGTTTTGGGAACAAGTTGAGTAAGCGACAGCTTTGGGCCCCAAAAAAACTGGTTGCAAAAGGACCCCACAAAAATGTCTGCTATTATACTTGTTCATAAAAAAAGGCACCCTAAAAATAAACCAAACAACTGTTGACGTGGTGAATTATTTGAAACTAATGGATGATTGTTTCCCAAATGTTAGATTGTGTATAAAATACTATTATGTATAGTTGTTACAATTGCTTTTGGGGAAATGAACTTTTCAAAGTTGAAATTAATTAAATCTCACATTCAATCAATTAATTGGATTTGATTGACAAGTTGGATAAAAAAGCTTGATTAGAATTTTTGCAGCTAAATTGCGAAAATGGTGATGTTTAGGTACCTTGTTATAGTTCGTTAATTTTTTGTTTGGTAATCCAGCATGGATTATTTTAATCCTTAACAACTATTTTTGAATGATGGTAATCTTGAGGGGGGATGAGAATAGGAATGGGATTCCAAATCCTCATAATTCCAGCATTTGAGAAGTCCCACTTCTTATAAAAGCACCTCACACCTATCATAGTTCACTCGCAACAGTTGACCTATTCACGCGGCTAATAATCTGAGTTTTATACTCAACAATATGAAAGTTCAAAATTTTTAAATAAAATTTAAATTATTAATTGGTTCGGTTGTGCCAAAAAATGATTCAAAATTCATCCATATTAGAAGCCTGTTTTGAGACATGTTTTACTTTATTTTTATATGTATAAAAGGCCCCATATTAGAAGCTTGCTTGATAATCAGTCCTCTCTAGCAATATGATGAATCTCCCCATTAAAAAGGTTGTCCATTACTTTCTGCCAAGAAATTAATCATTCCCCAGCTATCATCCTACGACATTTTGGGTTAGTTTCTAGAGGACAAAGAACATGGAGACTAATAATATAGTATACATTGTAATATCACTTGAACAAATTCTATGCTAGAATACATAGATAGGTGACAAATTCAATGCTAGAATAGATAGGTGAACAGGTATATATGTATCTTGCATAACACAATATGTTTGTGTATCTCAACACCAAATATGGAGTAAACATCAACTGGCCTAAAGAAATAATAAACAAAGATAATCAATTCTTTGTGATAAATGAAGCAAGACACAAACATACCACACCAAGAAAATGTGCAATAAGAACATCCCAATCTTCTTCATACAAGGATGGGAACAAGTGTGTGGTGCACCCGTTGTCGACCTAGTAGAAAAATGTCATGAAGGTTCAAGCAAGGAAGAAATAAGAACAAAAATAATCTAGTAACTTCAGAAAAATGTCACTTACATTTTGATGCACAATAAAGTTAGTAGTGAAGTTTCATTTTCAATATATACGAAACAGTTAGCAATATACCGTATGAAGATCCTTAACATTAAAGGAGGGAAAGGGATAAGATTTATTAAAATGGTGAGGAAACAACTGCAACCATGTATCATCCCCCATCATCATCACTCGCTTTCCATTATGAACTAACTGTAGACACATATAATCAAGTGGTAAGAAATCACAATTTGAACTATGGCCAATAAATACATTAAGATAAATAAATAAATAAACACAAAAATATGATCAAGAGTAGGGACAAACTTGATATATCAGGTTATCTTCAACAATTGCAGGGGCACCAAAGCTATTCCCAACATCAATAAAAGTTGGAAGTCCACCTGTTGTCAAGCCCTAGAATAAAAACAAAGAACCAACACCCATCCAAAAATAAGATAAATGCCTTCATTATGGAATTAGACCTAATTTCCCTTTTTCTACATCGTTACGTATCTCCAGGATTTGGTTTTTTTTTTTTTCATTTTAAATTATAAATAATAATAATAATAATTAAAAAAATAAAACTTAAACAAAGAGATACGTGTATTGCATGATACTCAGAACACACGAACAATTCCTTGCTTTTTCTATTATTTGGGCTCAATAAAAGTTCGAACAATTAAAATTTACACAACATGCAGCAATCGCATAATGGTAAGGTTAACAGTGAAGATTGAATAAATTTGTTTGCTTCAGTAGGTCAAAAGCATGGAATTTACTTTCTCAATGGCACATAGCAGAGCTACGCCACTAAACTGGCAACTCCCACCATGAAACGGATTTCAATATCTAATTATGAAACCCTTGAAAATGAGAATGAAAAGAACTATAGTTTTTTTTTTTTTGGGTGAATAATGAAAAGAACTATAGTTGTTACACCAAAGCTAGGCGCAAAGAACCGACTAGATTTAGAGGTAAGAATTTATCAAATGAACAGTACCACTTCATCCATGTCAGAAATCTGTTGATGAGAAGAAGGTCAGGGAAATCTTGGACCAAATCCTATAGTGATGAATATGAACACAACTAAAATCCTAAAGGGAGTCATACATTTGTGTATTGATAAGATTATTACATGTTTCATGAAGCTCGATATCTCTCCCATACTAGCCATATAGCCATGAGAAACCACGAGCCGAATGAGAAGCTTGGCCCACAAAGTCAATACAAGCAAAATATATTAGATCATACAAATTTAGGTCATACCCAAAGTCAATACAAGCAAAATATATTAGATTTGATAAGATACCGCAACAAATTTACAAGCAACTTGGCCATACTATATTAGATCAGCAGTCAACTCATCTAAATGATGGAGCCAAATCAAGAAATGGATTTTATTAGAGAGAGAAAATCTCTATACAGAGATTAAAGAGCTCTCAGTTCTAAAAATACAATCTCAATATCATAAATTGAATACTAGAGGGGCCTAACCACCTATTTATAGAATAAAAGACCCAATTAATTCTAACCAACTGTTATGGATCTAAAATATAACAACCACACTAATTCTAACTACATCAGACTCCCCCTCCTCTAAAGAAAACAACTTGTCCTACAACAAAATGACTCAAAGACAATGACATCAACAAAATGACTCAAAAACAATGCCTCATGGAAGCATAATGGACATGCAACGGCTAACAAACTAAGTAGTAAGTCCTGATTCAAGATCAGCGCCCTAACAAAATATCCCTCCATCAAAACAAGGTCTCGTTTATGCACATCAACCGAAGCCATGTTGAGGTGTAACTAAGCCACCCATGTAGCATGCCGTTTTGGAAGCAAGATGTCATCAAAATAACGCTTCTCACATAATCCCAAAATAAACTCATCCATCCTCCACGAAACTGGGCTGGATACCAAATCAACACAAAGTGGAACAAATGGCTTTGAAGATAGCATAGTAGGCATTTCTCGGAAGCAAAGATCATTCAATACCTATGAAACTTCAACTTTATGACTCTCCACCATAATTTTTTTGGAATCTAGAAAAGAGATAAAAGGTGGGATTGCAACCACTTCATGGGAAGCAATGTACGAGCAAAACTTGCTTCATCTACAAAAGTTTCTTCATCTTCGAGGACACCTTCACTTTCTACAAGAAAGTCATCCTTATCAGCCTAGTGGTCAAAGATTGGAACACCTCCATATTTACAAACATCAACTTCCTCTTCATATTCACAAAAATCAACTTCCACATAAGCCAACGTCCCACTATCGTCGTCAAAAATGACAACATCTTGATCATAGCCTTGTTCCATATCTTGATCAAAGATGGGAATATCTTCATTACAAATGGGAAGAGCTTGGCCACAATCTTGTTTTTGGCCACAACTTTCCTCCATGTCTTCTTTACCAAAGATAGAAGCTTCTTCCTCATCATATCTTAGTTCAACCACCTCATCACTAAAGAGCATCTTATGATGGCATCCATCATCAAAAGTCTCTTTCATTCCAATACTAGTTGAGTAACCAACTTGGACATAATCATAGGATGGTTTTCCGATTGCAAAGTTGCTTTGGTATTAATGTTTGAAACTTGAAATGCCCTTCTTTTTGTTACTTCTTAACCAACAAAGGTGGCATGTGATTAGAAGGCAAGAAGTGCTCCTTGAGCTTCTTTCTCATCTTTCTCCACTCTCTAACCTTTTCTTGGCCTACCAACTTGTAATTATTTCCGCCAATCGGACGCATGACCTTTGAGGCTTTGTGATGATGAGCCCAATCAAGAACATAAGAGAGAATTTAGAGAGAAATATCTCAATCAACCAATGTTCAATATCTAAAAGTTGGTTACAAAGTGGTTATGCCTCTTCTAGATATAGGCTACAATTTCCCTCCACTAATTGTCACATGATATGCACATGATATCCTTCATCATACATACTCTCCCACTCAAAAGAACTTGTCCTCAAGTGAAAACAAACAAAACACAACCAATGCACTAGAAGTAAAACCAAAACTAAAAAGTACAATACAAACAAATTCCACAAAGAAGAACTAATCTACAATGAGAGAAGCAGCGTTGGCACAAGAATTATCCGACAAGTAAGGCACAAGGTGTTGCACATTAAAGGTATTGGAGATGCCCAAACGAGACGGCAATTTGACTTGATAAGTATTGTCATTGACTTTGTGCAACACTTCACAAGGACCCACCTTCCTATCACTTAACTTCGTGTAAGCACCATGAGGATACCTTTCTTTGCTTAACACAACCCACACAAGATCCCCCACTTCAAACAACACTTTCCGTTTATGCACATCAACGGCTGATTTGTATTTGGCATTGGACTTTTCAATTTGGTCCCGAACTTAAGCATGGACATTTTTCATGAACGTAGCCATGTCCTCCGCTTTAACATTTCCCTTCCTTGAGATAGGCAAAGGAACCAAGTTCATAACACTTGAAGGTTTCATTCCATAAACTACTTCAAAGGGAGAAGTATTTATGGTGCGATTGATTGATGAATTGTAAGCGAACTCGGCCAAAGGAATAATACCATCCCAACTCTTGGGATGAGAATCTGCAGAATTTGTTGGATAAAAGATTTGACGTGTTTTATAAAAAATGGAAGGAATAGGAAGCAGCCAGTACCGGACCCCCCTTGCGTACTGGAGGTCAAGGACACCGGCGGTTAGTGGATATAAGCGGAGTTACCGTGGTCGTGCACCTTTTAAGGCGGCGTACATTCGCCAAGTTGCCAAAACTTCGATTCACTACCTTCGTTTGGCCATCGGTTTAAGGATGAAATGTAGTGCTAAAGTTCAAGTCGGTGTCAATTTTCTTCCACAAAGTTCTCCAAAAGTGAGCAAGGAACTTAGTATCTCCATCGGACAGAATAGAGGTGGGCACCCCATGCAACTTATAGACTTTTTTTAAGAAGAGGTTACAATATTTGTAGCATCTATGGTCTTCTTGCAAGGTATGAAATGTGCCATCTTAGAGAAACGATCCACCACCACCATAATAGAATCACTTCTCCTTTGTGTAGGAGGTAAACCCAACACAAAGTCCATACTAATGCATTGCCAAGGACAATCTGACACCGGTAAAGGCATATACAATCCCGCATTAGTTGCAGTCCCTTTGCTTCTTTGAAAAATTTGACACCGCTTCACATGGTTGCCTACATCCTTGGTCATGCCCAACCAATAATAAGCATCTTGAAATAATCCAATGGTCTTGTACTTGCCAAATGTCCCAATTTGTGATGCTCAATCAACAAATGCATCCTCAAGGAACAACTACGCACACATAACTTAAGACCATGGAAGAGGAAGCCATCCCTAATCATGTAGCTTGGATAAGTAGCCTCATCCCCTCTTTGCAAAGCATCAAAAATCTTAGAAAAGTAAATCACTTGCATAGAATGTGCGAAACTCATCAAAACCCACAACTTTATTCTTTATCTCAATCAAAAGAGTCGTTCGCCTAGTTAAACCGTCGACCACTTTATTAAGAACCCCTGATTTATGTCGCAAAGAGAATGTAAATTGTTGCAAGTAAGCCACCCATTTGGCATGTCTCTTGTTGAGATGGGATTGGCTATTGATGTACTTGAGGGCCTCATGGTCGGTGTTGAGCACGAACTCCTTATAAGCAAGGTAGTAGCTCCAATGCTTGATAGCTTGGATGATGGCATAAAATACCAAGTCATAAGTAGAATATTTGAGCTCAACCGCGTTCAACTTTTCACTAAAAAAGGCAACTGGCCGCCCTTTTTAGCCAAGGACGCCACCAATGCCCAATTCAAGGCATCACAATCAAGTTCAAAGGTTTTGTCAAAGTCCGGTAGTGCCAAAATTGGAGCTTCGGTAAGTACTTTCTTCAGAAGTTGGAAGGTTTCGGCGGTTTCCTCGTTCCAGTTAAAAGTCTTAAGCTTGAGAATGTTAGTTAAAAGAGCATCAAGCTACTACAGTTCTTGATAAACCGCCTATAGAAGGTAGCCAACCCATGAAAACTCCACACTTCATGGATACTAGAAGGAGTAGGCCAATCCCCAATCGCCTTGTCTAACTCCATGTCCATAAGCAACGCCCGAGAAGACACAACATAACCCAAGAAAATGACTTGATCAACAGCAAAGGTACACTTCTTAATGCTGCCATAGAACTTTTCTCGCCTCAAAAGCTGAAAGACTTGTCGAAGATGGCACAAATGCTCTTCCAAGCTTCGACTATAAATCAAGATGTCATCCAAGTAAACCACTACACCCAAAAGTGGTTGCAACATTTGTGTCATCACCCTCATAAAAGTGCTTGGAGCGTTGGTAAGCCAAAATGGCATCACAAGCCACCCAAATAGGCCATGAGGTGTTTTGAAAGCCATTTTTCACTCATCACCTGGCTTAATGCGGATTTGATGATGACCGCTTCTAAGATCAATCTTAGAGAACATCCTTGACCCGGCAAGGCAATCCAACATATCATCCAATCTTGGAATTGGAAAGCGATACTTGATAGTAATTTTATTGATTGCTCAGCTATCCACAAACATGCATCATGATCCATCCTCCTTAGGTGTCAAAAGGGCCAGAACACCACAAGGACTAAGGCTAGGCCGGATATACCCTTTAACCAAAAGCTCGTCTACTTGCCGCTGTAACTCCTCTTTCTCTTTTGGAGACATGCGATAGGCCGATTTATTTGGAAGCACCGAGCCGGGTACCAATACGATGTTGGATGTCACACATGGGAGGCAAATTGGCAGGAAGCTCTTGGGGAAAGACATCGTCATACTCTTCCAAAAGAGTAGTCACATCAACCATTTCCTTTGTAGCTTCTGTGTGCACAATCGGAACCAAAGCCAATATAACCCCAAAATCCTGAGTTTCTTCCAAAAATTCCTTGGAAGCAAGCAAGGTGGTAGAACTAGAAGATGGCTTAAAAGGAACTTTCTCCCTCATTGGAAGCAATGTAAAATGGCTTTCATTCTTGAGAACGATGTAAGTATTTCGTTTACCATCATGCAACGATTGCCGGTTACATTGCCAAGGACGCCCAAGTAGAATGTGATAAGCATCCATAGGCAGTACATCACATCATACCTCATCAAAGTACTTCCAGATAGAAAAAGCAATCAAACATCATTTGGTCACCTTGATCTCATTGCTTTTCTTGAACCAAGATAGGAAATAAGGATGTGGATGGTCCTCTACCGGAAGCTTGAGTTTAGCCACCACCTCTTGAGAAACCACGTTTTCACAACTTCCACTATCAATGATCATGTTACAAACACGTCCACCAATATTGCAAGTGGTAAAGAAGATATTGGTGCACAACCAATCTTCTTGGCTCTCTAGCTTTGGTGATAGAAGCGTCTTTTTCAACATAAGAGCAAGACCCTCTTCTTCATCACTATTTCCACCAATCTCAATATTGTCCGAAGTGTCATAAATTGCAATACCCTCATAGTCACCATGTTCCTTAACTTCTTCAATAAGAAGTGTCTTGTTCCAATTAGTACCCATATTATTGCGGCAATCAGAAGATCTATGGATCTATGGCCCAGCTCTCCACACTTGAAACACTTGAAAGTTCCACCTTGAGGTGGGTTTTAGTTTTCGGAAGCACCATTAGGACAAGGAGCTTGAGAGGAAGAAGCACCCTTATCCATAAACGTAGAAGGAGGACTAGCTTTGGCAAACTAGGAGGAGAAGGACCTGGCCTAGAACCACCTCAAAACCCTCCTTGGGAGTATTGTCCCATTTGAGAGACACGACGGCTTTGTTGCTTTTCCATGGCTAAGGCTCAATTATAGGCTTTTGAAACATTACATAATAATAGGGGTGTTTGGCAAAGGCTATTTTTTGGCTTTTTGGGCTAAAATCCACGAAATGACAAAATACGCTAAATAGCCAATAAGATAAAATGCCACATCAAACCCATAATCATTTTACTTTTTCTCTCACAAACATCACATCCAACTACAAAAAAATTCAACTATCTTCCCAAATACAAAAATTTTAGCCTATTAAAATAGCCAAAAACTAAAATAACCTACTAAAATAGCAACTTCCCAAACACCCACAATGTGTGCAAGGCAAGAACATCTTGGATCGAAGGCTTCAAGCCACACACATAACAAGCCACCCGTTGCTCTTCACTCTCATTTAAATCAACCCAAGCAATGAGTTGATAGAAAGATTCTGTGTACTCACCCACACTTCCAACTTGCTTGAGAACATGAAGTGTGTGGTAGACACTATAAAGGTAGTTGAATGGTACGAAATGACCATTCAACTTCTTCTTCATCTTCTCTCAATCACGAATTTTTTCTTTGCCACATTGCCGACGATTAAGTTGAAGTTGTTCCCACCAAGCGGAAGCTCTTCCTTTTAATCAAAGATCCGCTCGATAGTGTTGAGCCAATCAATGAATTCGTCAGGATTAAGGCTTCCATGAAAGTTGGGAAACTCAATTTTGAAATTGTTCTCCCATTTGTGTTCCATTCTACCCACATCCATTGAATACCTTCGTGGAGCCCAAAAGATATTATCAAAAAAACGACGAGTACCACCTTCGGTATCATCGGAACCATCACTACTATCGGTAGGAGTAAGGAGACGTTGCACCGTCTCGATTAAAAATGGCAATTTGCCGTCTCATCTTGACTATTTCATTTTCTCGGATATGGAACCCCATTACCCTCAATATCAGCACCCAAATCGCGACATAATCCCTACCACGACCACCTCTACGATCTCGATCTCATTGAGCCATGGAAACCCCAAACATTCAGAGTCACAAGAACACAGAACTCAGATTTCAAAGCCTAAATCAAGAATATTAATGGAACCACCCAAATAGTCCAAAGTCCAAATAGTGTGAATAGTTCAATTAATTCAAGAACACAGTACACACAAAATGACCCAATCCTAGATATAGATCCCCCAAATCACAGTATAAGAATTTCAAAATTTGCTCTAAATCAAGAAATTTCGAATTTGCAAACTGAAATCAAAAAACCAACCTGGAACAAGAGAATTGAATAATCTGGTAAGAAGAATTAGACAAGACTCCCAAATTGAAATCACCAAATTGAAGCCAAAGCAGAGCCAAATCTGCCTCTATGAGAAGACCCTTTTGTTTTTGGAAATGGACTTCACTTCGTACACAATTTAAACCTAGAAATTCGCAAAGGAACAACCCCAAGAACCAGCCATGACCCAGATGTCGATGCCAATCTATGAATTCGTCAACTTAATCACTCTCGAACCCAGAGATCACGTATGAAATCATCTACAAACTTGACACCAAGATTGCACGTCATGATCGCAATCAGACTTGAACCCATGAAGTCGTTCCTCAACAATAGATCATATTCACGAGATCAACTCTAGGGCTAGGTAACGATCTTGAACCTTGAATCTGGTCTAGGGCTAGGTCAAAATCTAAGTCGAAAGTCAAATTGCAATCCCAATTCTGCGAAATCGATCGAACAAATCAAACAAAAAGAACCCCAAATCGCGAAATTGAACTGTGATTGCGAACTCAAAACCGAGAACTGAATCGCAACATTTCAATCGTCAGTCGCAAATTGGCCTTTGAAATCGATTCTAGGTCAAGTTGTAAAAAATCGACTGTGTGTGAATCACCTATTCAGAATCATTAGATCAAAAGGCCCCTTCAAATGCAAAATCAAAGGTGCTTCCATCAGTGCGTGGGTCTTCATCGTGTAAAATTAGGGTTAACTAGTCAGATTATGAGATAATAGGATCAAGAACAAAAGCACTGATACCAAATGATGATGAGCCCAATCAAGAACATAAGAGAGAATTTAGATATAGAATTTAGGGGGAGAAATACCTCAATCAATCAATGTTCAATATCTAAAAGTTGGTTACAAAGTAGTTATGCCTCTTCTAGATATAGGCTACAATTTCCTTACACTAACCATCACATGCTATGCACATGATATCCTACATCACTTTGAGAGATCAATTTCATCTTTCTTGTTTTCAGCACATCCTAACACTCCAAATGACTCTCAGGAGTTGTTTGGAATGATCTAAATAAGTATACTTTTTTACTTTTTACAAAAAGATGTGTAATGTAGTAAAGAGATGATGTGACCCAAATAAGATAAAAAGATGTGCTAAAGTAGTGTACTCCAAACAATCCCTCAATTGCGTTCAACAATTCCTCGAGCACATCCAGAATGTAGTTTCCATGAAATTCAGGAAACACTAAATCGTTGACGATGTCATTCCACTTAGAATTAAATCTATGTAAACATGCTCTGCGCAACCAAAGGAATCATCAAGTTGATGATCCTTGGAACCATTACTATTTTTGGAAAGAAGTTGCAAGTGTTGCACTTTTCCAACCAAGGTAGCCACTTGTGAACTCAACTCTTCAATCTCATTCCGTTGATTTTGGTTTACCATTGTTCCTTTCAAGTAAGGATTCATCCCAATTTTGTCTTCCAAATTCGCAACAACAAATACTCTACCTCGGCCACCTCGTCTATCTCTACCTCGTTTTGCTATTGACACAAAACGACCCAATATCACAAGTCACAGCAATATGAAAGAAAACATCAAACAACTACTCAATAAATCTAAGCAAATCTACCAATTTAGTGATTTCAGTAAACCCCACACAAATATTGCAACCCACCAATTTGAATTCAAGAAGAAATAGACCACAGGAACATAGATTGAATTCCAAACAAAGAAACTCAATTCACATACAGAATCAACTTGAGCAGTCCAGAATGAGAGTATTACCCAATAATCATCAAGAATCAAGAATCGATGCACAATAACATCCAATCACAAATGTAATGCAACATATCCACAATAATTGATTTGAAATAGTCAAAAGAAATAAAGGGGAAAATCAAATCAAATCAAATCAACTTACCCTAGTCAAGTAGAACAAGGAAAATCGAACAACCCACTCAAGAAACTAAGAACTGAACAAATCAACAACAGATTGCAAGTTCAGAGTTGTATCACAAAGTCAAGTCTCAAGCTAACATCAAGTCACAAAGATGTATCTTAGATAAACACCAACGTCGAAGTCGACCCTCGAAATGCAAGCCAGAAAACAGGTCAGAACAAATCGCAATTTGCAGCTAGTGCTCGTAATATCGAATCCATATCAAAGGCTCAAAGCACTATTTTGAAATTACAATGGCCAAATTGACTCTATGGAAGTCAAAGCTAGGGCTAAAGTCACGATATGTTCTGTAATTCTGAACTAGATTCAAGATTCAACATCAATTGCCAAGATAGAGGTTACGAATCGAAGTCGAAGTCGAAGTCGAAGTCGCCCAACTAGGTTCAAAGTTCCCACGAGATGGTTCGAACAAGAACCCTACTCAATTATAAAGCCACAATAGTCAGTTCGCAATCAAAATGATTCTCAATGCAACTAGAGTTACAATCAAATGCAAAAGATCATCTCAGTGACCAACCCAAGTATAATCAAAATACGAATCCAAGGTAAATCTATCCCTAATTGCTCTATTGGAATTATGATTGGAAGAATTATGGAAATTCCATAGCTCTGATACCAAAGGGATGGAGCCAAATCAAGAAATGGATTTAATTAGAAAGCAAATCTCTGAATAGAGATACAAGAGCTCTCAGCTCTAAAAATACAATCTCAAATATCACAAACTGAATACTAGAGAGCTATATTACCTAGACTCAGGGTACGGCGTCAAACTCGGGTACATGTCTAGAGGTCAGATTCGTATATTCTCCTAATTATAAGATACGGGGACACAGCTAAAAAGTATCCAAAATTAGATATAGATATGGGGAAACGACACATAAAACATTGGACAACCATATTTGCAAAATACTTAGCATTATTTTTTATTTTGATAATGTACTTTTTCCATTTACAAATTTTCATGGTTGTTTTTGGTAAAATAATTCATATAATTTACATTTACCAAGAATTTTTAATAAAATATAAGCAAAAAACTAAGCACAATATAACAGAAGCACAAAGTTGCCACATGTGACAAGGTATTTGTATTAGCCAACCCATAGGCTTCACAACATTTAATCTTAAATCAATAAAGATGGTATATAGTTGTCTATTGCAATGGAAGTACTGATATGCCATACAGCTATAATTTGTAACAATGTTCTCTTTTTTATTTTGCTTTCTGAGGCAAGACATGTGTATGGACAAGATTGAATCTATTAAGTGGATAAGTGAGATAAATATCTCATTCCACTCATACTCATCCAAATCTTAGTCCACTGTACAAGCGTCTTCTATAACCAAATAAAGAGGGCAATCAATTCCAGTGTTGAAGAAGATGATGCAAGAACCAGTTTCACTTCTAGCAACGTCAATCATTTTCTAGGTTACTCGATCACCAACCTTTTAACCTATCTTCACTCCTCAAAGAACAATCGTGTCCATCCAAGTAGGTGTTGTGTCCAACTAAGATCTCGTACCTGTGTTTGCGTCGCATCGTGTCGACATAGGTACTTCCCCCAAAACTGCCGAGTCCATGTAACACAACTAGAGGGGCCTTACCACTTATTTATTTATAGATAAAAAAACCTAACTATCAACTTCTTTACATTCACAAACGTCAACTTCCTCATAAGCCAACACCTCACTATCGTCATCACAAATGGCGACATCTTGATCGTAGTCTTGTTCCTCATCTTGATCAAAGATAGGAAAATCTTCGTCACAACACAAACAGAAAGAGCCTGACCACAATCTTGTTCTTGGCCACAATCTTCCTTCATGTTTTCTTCACCAAAGATAAAAGCTTCTTTCTCATCATATCTTGGTTCAACCACCTTGCCACTAAAGAGCATCTTATGATGGTATCCCTCATCAAAAGTTTCTTGCACTCCAACACTAGTTGAATATTCGACTTGGACATAGTCATAGGATGGTTATCCAATTGCAAAGCCGCTTTGGTATTGATGTCCAGAATTTGAAATGCCATTCTTTTGTTGCTTCACAATCAACAAAGGTGGCACGTGATTAGAAGGCAAGAAGTGCTCCTTGAACTTTTTCCTCATCTTCTTCCACTCTCTAACCCTTCCTTGGTTGTTTCTTTGTCAACCAACTTGTAATTGTTTCCACCAATTGAAGGCATCACCTTTGAGGCTTTGAGAGACCAATTTTACCTTCTTTGCTTCCGGTACATCATAATTATCCAAATGATTCTCAATTGTCTTCAACCATTCCTCAAACACATCCGGATTGTAGCTTTCATGAAATTCAAGAAACTCGAAATCCTTGATGGAGTAATTCTATTTAGAATATAACCTATGTGAATGTGCTCTACGCCTATGCGGAGCATCAAAGGAATCATCAAGTTGACGATCCTTGAAACCATTACTACCTTCGTTAGGAGGTAGGAGACGTACTATCTCGGTTAAAGCGACAATTTGCCATCTCATCTCTTTGATATGGAACCCCATTATCCTCGACATCATCACACACAAATCCGAGGCATAAGCCTGACCACGACCACCCTTACAACCTCGTTGAGCCATTGAAATCCCCAAATGTGCAAAGTCACAATAAGTACAAACCCAATTTAATCAATAATTGAAGAACAATAACAAACAACACAAATAGTCCTAATCAATTCCCAAAAGCAGGTTCAAAAATTAAATCAAGAATTAGATGCCCAAATCAAGAATTGAAGGCATAAAAGAATTGATACTTAGATGCCCAAATCAGGAATGAAAGGCATAAGAGCATTGATACTTCGGCTACTGAAATGGATTCAACACATGAAGGATGGAGGAATCGAATCACTTACCTAACAAAGGCGAGTCAGATAATTGTGTCCAGAAACAAGGAGTCTTCCAAACACAATTCAAAATCTAGGTTGCAAACAACTTCAACAATTTCAAATCAGAAAATCCCGTTCTAGGGCTGCAAAACAATTCCCAAGTTTAGATGAGGGCTTTGAATTGAGTGAATCGCACGAGTGTGCGAAGTCCAACATGAGTTGCAATGAAGATTCGTTGGTCGCGACTAAGTTATGACCAAATTGAGATGTCCAGATTGAATTTCAAAGGCCGCGATGTTCGAAACAAGAACGAACCGAAACCACAAGACAAGTTTGATTTCGATTCAACAGAACAAACTCAACACAGATAGATCAAGTCGATGTGCAAAGTCAATCGATCGAACTCAAGAACCGAAGGACAGTTCGAAGTCAATTGGCAAAGTCGATCGAAGAAATCAAAACCTAATAAACTATTGTCAACTCTGAGTAATCAATTGGAAAAAAAACCCTGATTACAAACCCAGAAAGCATGTCGAACTGAGATTTTGAAGATTCAGAACCAGGTATTCAATCGAGACCAAATTTGAGGCTTGCGATGAATCACAATATTTTGAATAAGCCATGAATTGAAATCTTGAACCAACCTAGAAAGAGTTTCAATTCATAAGCATAACCCAGGAAGAGTTTGCAAGTTGCAAAACCAAATCACAATCATTGGTTCGAAATTGCAAATAAGGGTTGGGTGTGAACTTGCTAAATCGCACTTCAACAAGGATCCAGATTTGCAAGCTGAGAACTTCAAGTTTAGCGAGAAACCAAATCACAAACTACGAACCAAGAGACAAAGTCAAATCTGAAGTGCGAAATCGAAGTTGCAAAGCTGTGTGACAAAGCTGAACTTCTTGTATCTCAACAACAACAACGATTCGAACATCAAATTAGGTGCGTAAGTCATACAAAATCGAAATAGGTGATGAATTTAACCAGAATCTGAGATGTTAGGATCCAATTTTGAAGCTTTGATACCAAAATGACAGGTCCAATCAAGAACTTAGAGAGGAACCCTAAGGGGTTCTAGAGAGAGAATATCTCAATCAATTAATGTTCATTTATCAAAGTTAGTTACAAACTCTACCGCAGTTGTTTATCAACTCCACCGGTTCCAAACCCCGATAAAGGAGGAGGGTTGTGTGTTAGGTAGCTAACAACCAATATGTAAAAAGTCCGCTCAGATCCCTTATGAACATGAATCCTACTTGAGCCGAATGGAGAAGAAGGATTCATGTAGCCAATCCCATTTGATGGGACTTAAGGCTTTGTTTGGTTTGGTGGTTTATCGAAATTAGTTACAAAATCGTTATTACTTCCCTAGATATAGGCTAACAACTACCCATCACTAGCTATCACATGCCAAGTACATGATATCCTACATCACACAGGCACTCCGTAAGGAGTTTTTCGCAAGTGCACCACAGTTAATTCAAGGGTTTTTCCCCAATCCGATGGCCCCAAAGAATTGTTAGCACATAAGAGGTTTCAATCCCTAAACCTTAGAGCGAACACACCCCCAAAACTCAAGCCCTTGCCACTAGGCCAAACCCTTGGGGTTTGTGCGGTATAATTATCTTTAATTTGATAATATTTTGAACATAGTTAACATGAACAACCCCAGGTTTTTCAGTTTAGTTTGTTAAGATAATACAAATACAGAAACTTTGTAATGAATGCAAATAGGGAAACTTTTGTAATGGATACTTAGGTTTCAATCAACTTATTGCACAACCAAGAAATCTCTCAACATTAAGGGCTTGTTTGGGGTGTCCTAAAAAAGTGCACTTTTTGTCTTTTTGGACTAAAAAAGACAAAAAAAAAATATGGAGGTTTGGGTTAACTTTTTGGATTTTTTTGGAAAAATGTGTATTAAAAAATTGTATAAAAAGAGTGTGTAAGAGATGAATAGTGACAGGTGGGCCCCAGCAGTACATTTCGGCAGTTGTGAGGAGGAGTTGGAAATTATTGGCTATTTTTTTTACAAAGCACTGCACGGTTTTGTTTGGTTCGTGGAGGTCATCACGGGTCCCATTTTAATAATCTGAACCGTTGAATGTGTATAACTCGTCGAACACTATGTACCTATAAAAAATCATGTTAATCGGATATCGATAGCTATCTGATCAGATATATTTATTTTTCAATCATTAATTAGAACACCATCCATTTGTCGTACATAACTGATCTGATCATATAGTTATCGATATCCGATCAATGTGATTTTTTGCAGACATATAGTACTCGATGAGTTCTACATATTTAACGGTTCAGATTATCAAAACGGGACCCGTGATAGCCCCCACAAGCCAAACAGCAGTGTGTGCCAATCACACCCAATCATTTCCGTATATATATGCAGTGCCGCTGCAAGCAGCCGGCTTTGGTCAATTCGGTCTGTCCTTTGGGCAGAAAAAAAATATTTTTTTTTTTTTTTTTTGGTGAATAGTGATATCTTTTTGGATTTTGGAGTAACTTTTTGACTTTTTGGCTGAAATAGTGTACCCCAAACCAGCCCTAATTAAGATGACAATAATACAAAAGTAGTAAACAGTAGTATCATCATTTTTTTATGAGTAAACAATATTATCAAATTTAACTTAAGCAATTCTCACATGGCTCACCTAAAATTATTTAAACTGGAAAATAAATAAGGTAAGATTGACGCAAAAATTTACAGGCAACCATCCAACAGAGCAAGAAGGATTTGATTTTCACCTTCAACCGTTGTAAACTGGTTGTGGGTGGATCCGCAATGAATTTGAAAATCTTAGCTGATGATCCTTCCCGACATGCCAGTTTCTGTAGCACTTGTAACTTGTCCATCCATGGTTTTTTCTCTGCAAAAGTAATATAGGAGTAATGCCAAAGACAGAATGGTAATTAAACTGGTGCACTTAAACATTTGACCAACACTACCAATAGTAAGAGTTGATAAAAATCTGTTTTCCAAAACAATCATATGACAAAGGTTACTTCTTGTGGGCATGGGTAGAAGATGACAGAGAAGGCAGTTGCAGAGAATGGCATAGGTATATAACTCAATTCACAGTGCTCACCTTCAAAAAAGGTACTGGGTGCGACGAAATCAAACCTGAAAGTGAAAATGAAGAGAGACACACACAAAAACATAATAAGATTTGATTGATTAATGGCTCCGTAAATAGATGGAGAGAGAGAGAGAGAGATAGAAGAATGCCTGAGAGCGTCGAGAACAATGATAACAAGGCGATCAATGACCGGTTTTGTCCAGCAAGACTGGTCAGGGTTGAGATTTGGATGGCGAGGAGAAGCATAGGAAGGAGGATGAGGTTGGAGGCAGGGGGATTGGGAAACATCGGAGCAATTGCTGTAATGGGGAAGCTCAGTTCTGGTAAGGAGAAAGCCTCTGGTGAAAAACAGAATGCCCACACAATGAAGCAACAGAATTAGGATGAAGACTGACGACAGCGGCCATTCCCTCATCCTCCATCGCACACCATCCATTCCTTAAACTGATCGCAAAGACCAACAAGATGATTAAACATCAATCCCATAAAGTAAACGTACATTCATTCCCAAAGGAAAATTGAGAGCAGAAGAAAAAAAAAACAGAGCAATGGTCAATTCATGGGAAGCAAATCAGCGACATATTTAAATAGATTGAGAAGATTGTGAATCAAAAAGAAAGGAATCGTTATCAACAAGATCTAAGCTCAACATTTTCATACACATGTACAGAAAAAGGGGACAAAATATTAGAGAGGGGGAGGGGGGGGAGAATACCTGTAAGAGCTACGGTGGTGGAATCGATGTAATGCAATATATCCACTTACCCCAGTCAAGTTGAACAAGGAAAATCGAACAACCCACTCAAGAAGCTAAGAACCCAACAAATCAGCAACAGATCGCAAGTTCAGAGTTGAGTCACAAAGTCAAGTCTCAAGCTGACATCAAATCACAAAGATGTATCTCAGATAAACACCAACGTCGAAGTCGACCCTCGAAATGCAAGCCAGAAAACAGGTCAGAACAAATCGCAATTTGCAGCTAGTGCTCGTAATATCGAATCCATATCAAAGGCTCAAAGCACTATTTTGAAATTACAATGGCCAAATCGACTCTATGGAAGTCAAAGCTAGGGCTGAAGTCACGATATGTTCTGTAATTCTGAACTAGATTCAAGATTCAACATCAATTGCCAAGATAGAGGTTACGAATCGAAATCGAAGTCGAAGTCGAAGTCGAAGTTGCCCGACTAGATTCAAAGTTCCCACGAGATGGTTCTAACAAGAACACTACTCAATTACAAAGCCACTTGTTCTGGTCAGTTCGCAATCAAAATGACTCTCGACGATCATCTCAGTGACCGACCCAAAGTGATTTTTTTTTCTTTTGGCTTTTTTTTATTAATATTTATTTATGATATCAAATCGTAATAAAAACGACTAAACTATTCTTATTTAATTTAAAATATTTATAACTTTATTTATATAGCACATTTTGATCCATGAGGAGTATAATTGTAATTTTACCATTGGCTAAAAACCAGCTTCCCAAATGAAAAAAAAAGAAGCCAAAAAAGTCAATTTTTGACTTTTGCTACAAACCAAAAAAAGTGGCTAAAAACTATGTTCCCAAAAGAGGCTATAATCGAAATAGTAATCTAAGGTAAGTCTATCCCTAATTGCTATATTGGAATTATGATTGGAAGAATTGTGGAAATTCCACAACTCTGATACCAAAATGATGGAGCCAAATCAAGAAATCGATTAAAGGGACTCGTTTGACAAGGGTACTTTTAGTCAAAAAGTTAAAAAATTATTAAAAAAGTTAAAAAATTAATAATTTATACTAAAAAATCAAAGATTCTCTTTTCTCTTTACTTTTTACACATCTTTCGTAAAAAGCCAAAAAGTCATACAAACATACTAGTTTTTTTTACCTCACATTTTAGTCAAAAAATTACTAAAAAAGCCTGTTCCCAAACGAGGCCTAATTAGAAAGAAAATATCTGAACAGAGATACAAGAGCTCTCAGCTCTAAAAATATAACCTCAAGTATCATAAACTGAATACTAGAGGGCAAGTTGGATTCGGGTATGTCTTCAAACTCGGGTATATGCCAGATTCATATATTCTCCTAATTATAAGATACGAGGACACGATTAAAAAGTATTCAGACTTAGACACAACACATAAAATATTTGCAAATAGTTCCGCTACGAAGCCCAAATGGGCGGTGGCCAGAACGATTCAAACGTTGTTTTCTCTCAAAAAATATGATGCACGTGAAACCCACTTGTTCTGGTTTGGAGCTCAAACAAATGAAAAATAAAACACAGAAAATAGAGAAGAGCAGAGAGAGAGGGGGGGAAAACCAGATGAGTAGGATTCATCGAAGAGAACGTCGACCCCCAACTTGGGTGTTCATTGATGGCCACAACGATCACACGACCTGGTGTTCATCGACGACCGTCACTGACCACCGTCCATCTATGTTTGAAATCTCCTGTTGGGAATTGACCATTCTTAACAAAGATCGGTGAGACACAAAATAACAAATAAAGAAGAAAAACGAATCAAACAAATCACACACACAAGAACACAAGGATTTACATGGTTTACCCCAGAATAGGGCTACGTTCACGGCTGCTGCGGTTTTTCACTATAATTAGAAAAATACAACTCTCTCTTAACCTAAAAGAGACGCCCCCTTATCTATTTATAAGTATAGAATTAGGGTTACACGAAAATACATAGGAATTACGAAAGTACCCAAACCCTCCATTGGACCCAGTGTTTGAGTGAATAGTAAAGTTGAGTGAACAGTACTTATCAGGGTCTGCCGACCTAACAATCTTCCATTTGGAACCTGATAACACAAGCTCTCCATCATCTTCATCACATAGAGGAATGCCGCAATAACTCAATCTTCCTTCATCAATCTTGAAGGCCAACTGAAGTTGCACACAATTTTCAGTTGTCTATGGTGACTGTCTTGGTCAACATGTCTGCTGGATTCTTACTGCCTTCGATCTTCCTAAAAGACAAGACTCCATCATCTACAAGTGAACGAATGAAATGGCATCGCAACTGAATATGTTTCGTCCTAGAATAAGAAATTGGATTCTTTGCAAGATGAATAGCACTTTGACTGTCACTATGCAAAATACTCATCTCTTGCGTCTTACCCAACTCTTCTAGGAAATCCTATAACCAAGTCATCTCCTTCCCAGCTTTAGTAATAGCAACATACTCAGCCTCTATTATAGAAAGGGCCACAATCTTCTGTAATTGTGAAATCCAACTCACTGTTGTACCACCCAATGTGTAAATATAACCAACAGTACTCTTTCTGTTATCCATATCACCAGCCAAGTCTGCATCAACATAACCATGTAACCCGATGCCAGTTCGTCTAAAACAAAGTGCTATGTCTACAGTACCACTCAAGTATCTAAGGATCCACTTCACTGCCTCTCAATGATGCTTGCCTGGATTACTCATATACCTACTGAACACTCCCACTGCATGTATAATGTTTGGTCTAGTACAATCCATAGCATTATGTTATCGATAGCTGAAGCATATGGAACACGTTCCATGTAAGCCTGCTCTTCTTCGGTCTTCAGAGACTGCATTTTGGTAAGTCTGAAGTGGCTAGCCAATGGAGTGCTCACTGGTTTTGTACCATCCATGGTAAACCGCTTGAGAACTTTCTTGACATATTCAGCCTGTGACAATTTCAAAGTATCATTTGCCTTGTCCTTGTGAATCCTCATACCAAGGATTTTGTTTGCAACTCCAAGATCATTCATCTCAAATTATTTGGACAAAATTTTCTTCAATCTTTTTATTTCTTCAATGCTAGATCCTGCGATAAGTATATCATCGACATATAAAAGCAAAATAATATAACTTTTGTCAAACCTCTTGAAATAACAGCAATGGTCTGCTTGACATCTTGTAAAACTGTTGATACACATAAACCCATCAAATTTCTTGTACCACTGCCTTGGGGCCTGTTTCAAACCATACAAGTTTTTTTGAAGTTTACATACAAACTCCTTTTTGCCACGTGCCAAGAAACCTTGTGGTTGCTTCATGTAAATTTCCTCCTCCAAATCACCATGGAGAAAAAACCATCTTCACATCCATCTACTCAAGATGCAAATCTTCAACAGCCACAATTCCCAACACCAATCTGATAGTGGTCAACTTCACAATTGGAGAGAAAAATTTAATGTAGTCAACCTCTTCTTTTTGCTGAAATCCCTTTGCAACCAATCTGGCCTTGTAGCGTTTACTCCCATCATGTTCCTATTTGACCCTGTAAACCCACTTGTTGTGTAAAGCTTTCTTATCCACTAGTAATTCAGTCAACTCCCATGTTTGGTTTGCCATGAGTGAATCCATTTCATCCTGCATAGTTGACTCCCACTTAATTGAATCATTAACCTGCAAAGCCTCATTATAACTTTGAAGTTCACCCCCATCAGACAACAATAAATAATGTAAAGATGGAGACCGACGCTATGTAAGTTTAGACTCTTTTTTTGACCGTCTCAACTTAGGAGTAAGAGTATGTGGCTCAATTTGTGGAATAAGTTTTTCATGATTATTCTGAATCTTACCATTCAAACTCTCACTAATCTCCTTTAACTCAACATGCTTATGACAAGTAATAGATTCGGATTCAGCTTCACATACAGACTTATCCTTATCTTTATACATTACTTTCTCATTAAATATGACATCTCTATTTTTGATTATTTTCTGATTTTTATCATCCCAATACCGATAACCAAATTGATTAATGCCATATCCAATAAAAGTATATTTAACATATTTCAAATCAAGTTTACTTCTATCAGCAGAATCTATATGCACATATGAAACACAGCCAAATACCTTCAAAAAATAAAGATTTACCTCTTTATTGCTCCAAGCTTCTTCTGGTAACTCTTCATCTAATGGAACAGATGGACTACAGTTAATCAGATATGCTGCAGTGTTAACTACGTCTGCCCAAAACATCTTTGGTAATCCGGCCTATATCCTCATACTTCTAGCACGTTCATTCAAAGTTTTATTCATTCGTTCTGCAACGCCATTCTGTTGAGGTGTCTTTCGAACAGTCTTCTCCATTCTAATTCTATTTTCTGCACAATATTTCTTGAACTCATTGTCCTCATATTCCCCTCCATTATCTAATCTCAAGCACTTAATTTTCAGACCTATTTCAGTCTCCACCAAGGCTTTCCACTTCTTAAAAGTAGTATAAACTTCATATTTATGTTTTAGAAAATAAACCCATACCTTTCTCGTTGAGTCATCGATAAAAATAACATAGTATGATGATCCTCCAAGAGATGAAACTGGTACAGGTCCCCACACATTTGTATGAACCAACTCTAATATTTCTGAATTTGGTTTCCTGCTATTCTTTGAAAAACTAACCCTCTTTTATTTGCCGAAGATGCAATCCTCACAAAAGTTAATGTCCACCGATTTCAAATCTGATAGTTTCCCCTTAGATACAAGTAGCTTCATCCCTTTTTGACTCATATATCCAAGCCTTTGGTGCCACAGATTTGAGTCTTCCTTCTCACTAACAACTGCTACTATATCCCTATTGTTCGTAGTTATGTACAGAGTGCCTTCTTTTTTACCACGAGATGACTCCTTTGGTGATTTTCCACAAACCACCCATGAAGGTTGCAACATGACCTTCATCATCAAGTTGTCCAACAAAAATCAAGTTTCTTTTCAAACCAGGCACATGTCTGACATTCTGTATCTTCCAAATAGATCTGTTTGGCAACCTGATTGTTACATCCCTTTTACTCACAATCTTCAAAGGTTCATCATCAACCAAATAAACCTTCCCGAAATCACCACCAATGTAGTTGTCCATGATTTCCCTCTGTGAAGTAGAATAGAATGATGCCCTAGAATCTAAAATCCAAGATTCAAGAGGGCTATTAATACTCAAGATCAAAGCATCATAAATCTCCTCCGTTGCAACATTAGCAGACTTCTTATTTTGAGCACCTTTGTTCTTATTCAATATCAGGCAATCTCCCTTTAGATGTCCCTTCTTTCACAGTTCCGGTAACTCCATCCCTCTTCAGTTCTTGACTTGCTTCTGTGTTTGGATTTTGATCTGTTGCGGTTCGAGTTTTTTCTTGCTGATTTTCCTCTAGCTTCTGTATTCATGGCAGAACCTGATGTTTCCCTTAATTCCCTCCTGTGAATTTCTTCACTCAAAATTAAATCTCGAATATTTTGTAATTCAACTTTTATTTTCCTGAAGAATTACTTACTGCCATTACAGTACCATTCCAACTTTCTGGCAAACTAGATAGAAGAATCAAAGCCCTAACCTCATCATCAAATTCGATAGATAAAGAACGCAATTGTGTTACCACAATATTGAATTCGTTAAGATGCTCAGCCACCGAAGCACCTTCTATCATCCTCAGATTAAATAATCTATGCATCAAATAAACTTTATTTGAAGCAAAGGGTTTTTTGTACATGTTTGAGAGTGCTGCCATGAGACCCGTTGTAGTCTTCTCTTTCGCTATGTTAAACATAACATTATGAGACAATGTTAACCGAATAACACCTAGCGCTTGGCGATTAAGAAAAGTCCACCTATAATCCTTCATTTTTCTGGTTTCGTCCTTGAAAGGGGCTCATACAGTTTTTTCTGATACAGATAATCTTCAATCTGCATCTTTCAAAAGCCGAAATCTGTGCCATTGAATTTATCGATTCTAACCTTTTCGTCTGTAGCCATCGCTTCCACTCGAACTAATGCTCTGATACCAGTTGCTGGGAATTGACCCTTCCTAACCAAGATCGGTAAGACATGAAATAACAAACAAAGAAGAAAAACGAATCAAACAAATTACACACACAAGAACACAAGGATTTACGTGATTCACCCCATAATAGGGCTACGTCCACGGTTGCTGCGGTTTTTCACTATGATTAGAAAAATACAACTCTCTCTTAACCTAAAAGAGGCGCCCCCTCATCTATTTATAAGTATAGAATTAGGGTTACACGATAGTACATGGGAATTATGAAAGTACCCAAACCCCCCCATTGGACCTAGTATTTGAGTAAATAGTAGGGTTGAGTGAACAGTACTTATCAAGGTCTACCGACCCAACAATCTCCATACTGAATGTCCTTAAGTAAAATATTAGGTAAGTTATTGTTCTTTTTTTTTTTTTTGGATCTGAGATGCATTTGTGAGAGGCAATTCTGTGATGTCTATAATTTTTTTTTGTTTTTGGTTGTTCTGGAATCAAGCCCTTTGTTAAACATCTTCCATTGTAGTGATACATGCCAATTGTTTGATGAAAGTCTCCATAGAGAAATTATCTTGATTTTATGTTATGAATTCAAGAGAAAAGACAACCATTCTTCCTTTAGGAAATTGATGGGCAAACTTTCATGATGCGGAGAACCGTAAGCAATGACAAAAAATTGAAATAAGCACAGTTTAGTTCAGTTCAGTATGGAGAACATGCTTATGTTGAAGAACCTGCTTAATAGAACATGCTTATGTTGGAGAATAAACAATTAAAAGAAGCAATTTTAAAATAAGCAATTTTTAAAATAAACCGATGCATGTTTTGTTCTATATGGAGAACCTTACTGATTTTATGATCTGTTAGAAAAATTAAAAGAACCTTACCTTACTAATTTTATGTCATGTTGGAGAACCTTAGAAAAATTAAAATGTTGTTTATGAAAAATCACCCAAGTTGTATGTGATAATATTAAGTTAAGATTTGCATTAGATTATCATCTCACTACATGCACTTACACTTTATTTTCTGTATGGTTACTGGTTATGTTGTATGAATTTTGGTTTCAAGCTACACGCTTCAATGGACATTGATTCAAACAATCCTTTATTGAATGGGACTGAGGAAGTTGAAGAAGTAGAGAACAATCTATCATTAAGTGAGATTGGTGAAGTTAAAAAACCTAAGAAGGGAATGTGTTTTAGCTCAAAGGTGGTTTTTTCCTACAAATTTTTCCTATAAATAGCCTCATATAGCTACATTGTAAGCTCTCCAACACAAATCAAAGCAAATTTGATTTTTCTTTCTTGTCATTTATTTATTTTTGTCTTAGATTTATTTTTTGCATTTCCCTTACTATACTTTTATTTCAAAGCAATAGGAGTAGAAGTAATTTAATGCTTACTTTGATTGTTTACTCAACCACTTTTTTCCATCTCTTTCTGTTCTTCTTTTTCCATTTATTTTGTCTACGCTTGGCAAATTTGAAAGCCCTCTTCATTGAGGCAAGAAGAACCTTGCACATTCGCTTGATTATTGGCTTCAAATTTAATTTGTAAGGATTTTTTAATCCTTGTTGGTACTTTCGCATTTAAGAGATTTTCATTCGTAGGAAAAATAAGCCAAACAAGTTAAGCACTCTCCAAATTCTTTTGATTGGTGCTTGATTGCCATTCTATACACTGCTTAATACTGGGCAAGATTTCTTCTTGCTTGTAATTGGTTAGGTCTTTTGAAACCATCTTTAATTCATGAGCTTGTTGAAACTTCTTGTTGTGAAGCATTTATAATTTCTTACTGCCAAAGTCATTAATGTTTGTTGCAAATGGCAAGATGATATTGGTTAGTCCTTTCTTAATTTTTATTTATTTATATTTTATTTTACTTCTCATTTATGAGGTTGTTACTTGGCTCGATGGCAAGTGCTATCCACCCCAATGTTGTGGTGTGGAGGTTCAAGTAATGGGAATCATCATCTCCACAAAAAAAATGGGGTGGATAGAATTTGCTACATCTTCTAGGCCTTGCTATAAGTGGGAGCCCTGCTTATCTACTGCTAGAATTTGCTCTAGTGGGAGCCCTACTTATCTATTACTAGACCTTGTTGTAAGTGGGAGCCTTATGCACTGAGTATGACCATTTTCTCATATCTAGTTCCCAATTCATTAATTCTATTTGTTATTTTTCTTTCTTTCTTTCTTTCTTTCTTTTTTTTTTTTTTTTATAAAATTTTTGTATAAAATCTACGGCACCCCAATTGAAAATGTCATGGTAAAATAGATAAGTTGTTTGAGGTTGGACGCCGATGGGTTTGGTTGGTGGTGCCCTTTTGTTTGATGTGGTTGGCTTGGTTGGAGAGGAATCGGCGTACTTTTCAAGAGATATATCATTCGGTTCCATGTCTTGAGAATCGATTGTTAGTTACTTTGTATAGTTGGTTGGAGAGATGGGTGGATCCGGATTTATTTGCTTTTTTAGATTTTTTGGATGATGTTATTGGTTAGGAGTTTTTAATCTCCGCTCGATGTTTGGGCAGTTGTGTTCTTTGCATCGTCTTAATGATTTTTCAATGAAATTTATTTTATTTATCAAAAAAACAAAAGATGTTTGAACTAAAAGATTCTAGATAGCCTTGTTGGTTGCATTAACAAGATCATCTCCAAGGTTTTAGCTTTGAGGTTAAAAGGGTGATGGGAGGGAGGGGGTGATATTATAGAGTTAGAATGCCATTGTGGGAGGTCAACAAATTTTATAGGTTGTATTGGTGGGCAATGAGATGGCGAACTGTAGGCTTAGGAATCAAGTGCTAGGAGGCATCTTGTGTAGTTGGACGTAAGATTTTTTTATCGGTGAATGGTGTTCTAAATTTTTTTGGATAGGGGCCAATTGACCATGATTGGCTATAGGGGTTTTGGATCCATTAAAAAGGCTTGAGTGCTTTGGAAATGTGTATTTTGTGCTATGTTTGGGTCATTTGGTTGGAAAAGAATGTAAGGGTTTTGAGGATAAGTGTGTAGATGGTGGATTATGGGATATGATTTGTTCCTTTTTTATCTTTGTGCTTCTCTCGTTAATCTAATAAAATGTCATATTGCTTTTCCCAAAAAAGGAGTACATGGGGATAATTGGAGCACTGGCAGGTAGTGGGGCCATATGGGGTGGGTTGTGGAAAAGTATCATGATGAGAGTTCGGGATGAATTTGCTAAAAGAATCTTATTTAAGGTGGGGGATGGAAGTAGAGTAAGACTTTGGTTTTATGCATGGTGTGGGCATAGCAGAGTTGTGAAGTGGAATCCACTATCTCTCCTTGGAGAGGTATATGCAAATAGGGTCTCACCTAAGGTTTCTTTCTGTGTGGACAATGGCTTATGAGGCTATTTTGATGGCTGATAATCTAAGGAAGAGACAAAAAATGATTGTTGATTGATGCTGCATGTGCAAGAGGGTTAGTGAAAGTGTGAATAATCTTATTCTCCATTACCAGTGGCGCAAGAATGCATTCATCTGTTGGGGAATTGGTCATTTGTTGGGAATATGGCTCCCCTAAGGAGTCATTTGGAACTAGTTTCTTCAGTGGATGTTTTTATGTTGTTTTTTGTTGCCTTTTTTCAAAACATCATCTTTTGCTTCTCTGAGAGTCCCTAGAAAAATAAAAAATTAATGCTAATTGAAAAATGAAAAATAAATATGAAAATAAAATGCACCTTTAAAAAGGGAAAAAATCTAAAAGAGCTGGTTCCTAACCCAACCAAAGGAGAGTAAGGCTGGACAAGTCACGGCTTTGCGCTTTTGTGGACTATTTGGAAGGAACATAATAGAACTTTTTTGGGGTATAGCATTGGCCATATATAGTTTGACACTATGTTTTAAAAGGTGTGCTTAGGTGTGAGGCGCACTTGAGGCGCCTCGGACAGTTTGAGGTGAGGTGTATAGGAAAGGAGCATCTGAGGCATGAGCCTTTGGTTCAAGCTCAAGACCCACGCCTTATGCGTTTTATTTAATTTTTTCTCTAGGCTTATTTTGTGTATATGTAGCCACAAGGAATCACAACTCATTTAATATAAAATGCAAGCATGTGCTTTGAGTCCCAATTTTCATATAAAAAAGCCCTAGGCATTGAGAAAAGGCTCTAGAATTGCAAGATGGATATATGACATTGAGATTTCTTTCAATGTAATGAATTATGACAATTTTGGGCCAATGATTGAAACTATCTGGCAATTTAGTCCTAATTTAAAATCACTAAGTTCCAAATGGTGCAAGTTCCTTGTCTCAAAAGTGAATCACGTCAATAAATTGATGAAGGAACACAAAGAGTATTGGGCAATGTATGGATGTCATATAATATGCGATTGGTTTTTGTTGGATGTGAAATATGACTTTTGTGCTAGAATGTTGAATTGGCCAAACAATCCTTAAAAACAATCCTTCAAATAATCGGCCAAACAATCCTTAAAAACAATATTACGGACATAATACGGACAAGGACACGGACACGGACACGGACATGCAGACACGCAAATTTTCAAATAATCACGGACACGACATGTTGGGGACATATTTATTATGTCATATTTTTAAATATTTAATATGTTTTTAATGTCAAATATTTAATTTGACCAAATTTATCAACTTTAGGTATGCTATTTTAGTAAAAAATAAAACAAACAAATTTTTTTAAAAAAATAAAAAATTAGTCCTCAGTGTATCCTTAACATGTCCCTAGCGTGTCCTAATGTGTCCGTAGTGTGTCCTAAGTGTCCCAGTGTGTCGGACACTTGTACGTAACCTTTGGAGAGGTTTCCGTGCTTCATAGTCAACCTGTCATATCGGGAACCAAGCTTGGATCATGTCCAGACTAAGCACCTAAACTGTTTTATGTTAAAAATTGATTTCTTTTATGTAAATCGTTCGCACTAGCGGTTAAACCAGTAATTCGCCCAAACTGGAGCTAGTTCGACATTGGTTGAATTGAAGGCATTGTGCTGTTGTTGGGCAAAAATGTGTTGGGGGCTCGAACAATGAAACCACTGCTTGGAAAGGAACTTTTTCAGCCACTAAGTCATCACTATGATTGTTAACAAATAAGATGAGTATATATTACTTATTCAATCTTCTCTCAACTTAACTTTTACAAGAAGTCAATATATAAAAATAAAATATAATTTTATTTGATGGGACTTAAATAAAATAAAATAAAATATAAAATATAAAACATAAAATAAAATATAATTTGATTTGATGGGACTTAAAAATAAAATAAAATATAATATATAAATATAGCCGATCCCATTTGATGGGACTTAAGACTTGGTTTGGTTTGGTTATGGTTTTTTATTTATTGCTTTTGTAATTTTAGTACT
The DNA here is from genome assembly GCA_036172215.1 of Camellia granthamiana. NCBI lineage: Eukaryota > Viridiplantae > Streptophyta > Magnoliopsida > Ericales > Theaceae > Camellia > Camellia granthamiana. The sequence goes on from CM069913.1 coordinate 124,006,312, forward strand.
TGTGTCTTTTATTTTTATGTTTAAATTTTAATATATTTATGACATAATTATGATATCATGGTTCAATTCTAGTTGAACCAACAGTTGAACCAGTGATCCTTAACCATGTCACTTTGCCGGTTTGCTCAACAGTCTGAGTTTCAAAACATTGGTTTAAAGCTTGAATAGAAAATGTGTTCAAAACATGGAAGTGGGGTATAAGGTGAAATTCCTCATTCGGAGTGGAGTCATCTATCTTCAGTTTTAAATTGTAGATAATTAGTTAGATGAAGTTTGTGCCATACACTTTTGGAGGGACGTCCTCCCATCCCTACATCATAAGCACTCCATTATATTTTTTGCTTCTTGTGGTCCATGATTTGCTCACTTAAAGATAGGGATGGCAATGGGGCTTAATCACCAAGGATCTTCTAGAGTGAATTTCCCTAGAGTGATCCTTAAAGTGCAGATCTAACGGCACAAAATTGAAGTTTGAATTTTTTTTTATTTTTTATTTTTCAAATTATATAGATGGTGTATAGATGGTGACTTTTGTGCCGTTGGATCTGCACTTTAGGGATCACTCTAGGGAAATTCACTCTAGAGGATCCTTGCTCGGGGTTAATGGGGTGGATATTAATTTCCCATCCCCATTCCCCTATAATAACTTTTTCCCATTCCTCATTCCCCATTCCCCATGGGTACCACCCTCCCCATTTCCTAATGGGTTTGGATTTTCCCCAACCCACTTTAATCTCCATTTTTATTTTATTTTTATTTTTTATATTTAATGTTAACAACCACTTTTTTTTTTTTTTTTAAAGGTTCACAACAAAAGCTAAATATACCTTCAATCTTTTTCTTTCTTTTTTAATATATTTAATGTTAACAACCCTTTTTTTTTTTTTTAATTTTTTTTATTTTAAGATTCACAACCAAAGCTAAATATACATTTAATCGTCTTTTTTTTTTTAAATTTTTTTTTAAGGTTCACAATTTTATTTTTTTTATATTTATTTTATTTTATTTTATTTTTAAGATTTACAACCAAAGCTAAATATACATTCAATCTCTTTTTATTTTTTTAAGGTTCACAATCATTTTTTTTTTTTTTTTAAAGATTCACAACCAATGGATGACTCTCACTCTGTTTCTTTGCTTTTGTTCTTACCTGACTTCATACAACCGTTCTTGGCAATGATGCATATACTAGTGAATTGCATGATGGGTCTTGTTTTTAAAAGAAAAAAATTATCGTCTTTACTGCCTTTGCATCTTTTGATTAATGAAAAAAAGTGATCGAATCTTTATGATTCATGATTTGATTCGATTTGAAACCATTTTGATTCACGATTCGAATATCAATTTGACAACTATGCTACTGTGTACATTTCTATCACATTTTTTTCATTTTGTTTGAATAACTATAGAATGATTGAGATATTTTAAAAAAAAAAGATGTTAGTTAAAATTAAAAAAAAAAATTTAAGAAGAAGATGGAATTTTTTTATAGGAATAGAATTTTTTAAAATAAATTTAAAAAATTCTAGATATACATAAAATTTGACAAGAATAATGTGACAATGTTAGTTAATGTGTATTTGATTTTGTTGTTCAGCTAAATAAAATAAAATAAAATAAGATTGAATGTATATTTAGCTTTTGGTTGTGAATCTTAAAAAAAAAAAGAAAAAAAAGATTAGATGTATATTTAGCTTTGGCTGTGAATCTTAAAAAAAAAAAAAAACATATGGGAAAATTAGTAGGTACCCATCTCCGACCCATCCCCTGTGGATATTTAAAGAATATCACTTACCCTACCCGACGGATAAGAAAAAAGGGGAAAACCCATATATTTGGGTTGGATCTCCATGGATACCCATAGGGTAGGTTATCCATTGCCATCCCTACTTAAAGATGGTGTGGTGGTTATAAGTGGTGCAAAACGTGGAGAGGGTATTGCTTTCTTTTATATATAGATTTTTTGGTAAGTTTAAAATGGATATACAAGTTTTCTTAGATATTAGAGGCTCCATATGGACATCATGCTGGTTGTTTAGCATTTTTGTTGACCTCTTTATCCTTAATTTTTCAGGGATTTATTTATTTATTTATTGGCTTTGGTCTTAGATTTAATGCTGTCTGGACTCTCTTCATTTACCTGATGTCAAACTCTTTTTTATTTCCCCAATTTCTGAAAATTCTCTTTTCTCACGTTACTTTTATGATAATCTCTTATATTGATGGAATACTTGTATAAATATAAGCTAGTTTTAATATGAATTATTTAATATGCTGGGATGAAATTGTTGTTTGTTCTTGCAATTGAACCAGGGCACTCTGATCCAGCAAAGTTGAAGGAGACAGCAGAAAATGTCCAACGATTTTATTTTTTATTTTTTGATAAATATAACTATTGACATATATTAAAAGTCCCTAGATACCATATCCTTGGACAAATTGTGTTCTGTTTGGAAACATCAAGATGAATGGTTGTATCAAACTGCTGTGGACCTACTTGGCGTTATCCTCCAATAATCCAAGTTTTAGTTTTCCCAAAAAGCTTGTTATGCAGCCATGCATATGATTTCATGTCAAAAATAGGAATTTAGTTATCAAGCACTGCTTTTTCTTAAAAAGAAAAAGAAAACTCCGGCAATTGCTTTATATTTTTATATTACGCTTTGCATTTTCTTGTTGATTGCAAATGCTTTATGGTTTTATTTTTATTATGTATTTAATTTTTCGGCATATTCAGGAACTGGTGGAAAGATTGAAAATGCCTTCTGATGCACAGTTGATGCAAATTGCAATAGATGACTTGAATAATTCATCTCTGCCTTCGGAATATCATCATCGTGCATTACAGGAGCTTTTGATACTTGTTGAGCAAATAGATAATGCAAATGGTGAGTACAATTTTAACAATTTTTGTAGAGCTAAAATGCATTTTTTCACCGAGACAGTCAGTGCACAGTTTTCTAGGCATTTGCCTCATTTTGTTTAAGTAATGAAATACTATTTTCTCGTTTTGGGTAGACGATTGGGTATCTAACTCAAAGCAAAGCTGTCAGAATTATTCTGAATCATTGTGAGCTTATCAAAAAAAAAAAAAAATCTAAATAATTGCGAGCACCCAAAATTTGCTCCATTTCACTGGTGGTCTACTTCGCAGCATTGAGTTTATGTTCCTTTCTCGATAATACTATTCTCAAATGTCAAGATCATCCTGTCTTTGGAGCCAGGATTTGCATTTGTTTGAGGACAGTAGTTATATATAGACTTGACAAGATAGCTATTACAACCTTTTTTCACTCTTAGGTTGGGGCCAACCTTGAAAGTAATGGATTGCAGTCAGTCTCTGTTACATGGACTTGAGTGGGGTGTTGGCTTTGCATTTGAAGAAAGTTGCCTATGGTGGTGTCCAAAACGCAAAATGCTTTTGTAGGGATATACAAATTTTGGATGCAATACCTTGTAGCAAATAGAATTTTGGATTCCAGATTAACAAGTGAAAATCTGGGATTCTTCTGTTAGCTCGACATTGAGAAGGTCTATGATCATCTAAATTAGCATAGCAGTATCTTTTAATTGATGGTAACCAATGGGGCTTGGGCATGAATTTGGTTTTGTATTTCCACTATTTTGCTTTTACTTTTGGTGTTTGTCCGTGGGCTGATTGGGCTGTGTAGGAAGATTTCTTTTAAGGTTGGGCAACTTGACGGTTCTCTCATATCACTTTCTCATTTGCTTTATGCACGATACTATTATCTTTTGTGGCAGAAATACTTGGCTATTAGGTTACCTATTATTTCTGTTCCTTTTTTTGAGTCGATGTCAAGTTTGAAGGTGAATTTGGGGAAGTTTGCTTTGATTCTGGTGGGTAATGTGACAATGTAGGGGCCCTAGTTTCTGTTTTGGGCTATGAAGTGGAATCCCTACCATAGACATACCTAGGTTTACATTGGGGTCTCCTTCAAAGTCAGGTATGTTTGGAACTCAGGGTTGAAAGGTTTCAAAGGCAGCTAGCATGGATGGAAAAGACAAATATTTGTCCAAAATAAGGTCAGTCACTCTGATTAATAGCAATTTGTCAAGGGAGTGTACTTCATGTCTTTGTCAAGTTTGTAGGGGCCACCCATGGTGAGTCATTATATATTGGGTTTTATTATGTCTAAAATAGTCAGTGGTCAAAATTTTCTATTTTGAATTCAAATCATAGTTGGGGTAGAATTAGATTTCATACTCATAGTTGGTCAAGAATATTTTTATTTGTAGTTATTGAATGTTCATAGCTTTTAAATTTGAACACTAGACCTTATAAAAGTAGGAGATTTTTTAGCCTATACACATATTTGTGATCTCATTGATTCAATAGAGTTGATTTTCATAAGAGTTTGTGTTGCAATTGTGTGAATTATTGTCTAATCCTTATTAGGTTGAAGCACCGCGTATTTATTTATTTATTTCTTCTTCTTTATGCATATACCCTAGTTACTATTCTCAGTTTACTATTCACAACTCTCAAAAAAGTCAATTTTCACTCTAAAACTCTATCCAATCATACCAAAATCAATCCTAATTTTTTTCCATACTTATTGGTCTTCAATTTTACCATTTAAAATGTTAAATTACTCACTGTTTAAGCCCTTAAATAGTTTCTGTTATGAGAATCCAACAAGTTGTCCTGCATCAATCCACTCTAGTTACCAATCTCTAGGGAAGAATCATTATTATTTTTAGGGCCACAAAAATTGGAACTCTTTTCTCTACCTGGGTTGTGGATTTCTGTGTCATACAGATTGCTGTTTTGCTGGTTTTTTTTTTGTTTTTTTGTTTTTAATGAATGTGACTTGAAGTTACTCCATAAAAAGTTCACTTTAGCTCATAGCTGGTAGCTAGTGAAAACTTTCTAGACCATTTGAATGCAATATCCAGTCATCTGGTGGAGTCTCTATCTGAAATCTTTTTAGGTGGTCAAATTAAAGACTCAGATTGGATCCCATCCATCAAAATTAGGATGGTTTCATTGACTTCAGGGAGGATTTACTAGCCAAATCATTAATTGCTGCTGTCAGCTATTTATTTACATTTTGCTATTTGTGTGACCCCCCCCCCCCCCCCCCCCCCCCAAAAAAAAAAAAAAAAAGGAGGAAAAATAAAAAGAAAAGAAAAATGAAAAACCTTGGCTCTACGAGGAACTCATAGATGCCCATTTGAATGTTAGTATATTAACCATAGAACACTTGTGCACCTTTGAGAAAGTAAATAATGCATAAGCAATTATAATTCAGTTGGGACAAGGCTTTATTGAGTTGAGTTTAGTATGTATGGTTATAATTTTGGCACACTGTATCCGAACCATTTGTGTAATGGGCCTTCTTTTCTCAACGTTGAGCTCTGCTCAAACTTTGTTGCTTTCTCCTCTATAGGTATCTGAAATATGACATTTATGTTTGTTAGATTTGCACAAACTTGGGGGTCTCTCTGTAATTATAAGAGAACTTAATAACCCAGACCCAGAGATAAGGACAACTTCTGCATGGATTCTTGGTAAAGCCTGTCAAAATAACCCAGTTGTTCAGAAGCAGGTATTAATATGTGCTTCTTTTTTGTGAACATATATAGATGCATCTCGCATGCACTAGGTTTTATCTCTTTATTTTCTATTTTCTCTGTGATGTCATATATGAGATACCGATTACTACAGGTTTGGTGAGTGTTTCCTCATTTGCATGTGAGTGATGTTATGTGGACAATGTTTGATTTATGACTTGCGGATCTCAGGTCCTGGAATTAGGAGGACTGGCAAAGCTAATGAAGATGGTAAAATCTAGTTTTCTAGAAGAAGCCAGAAAAGCATTATATGCTGTTTCAGCCTTGATCAGAAACAATTTAGATGGCCAGGAATTGTTCTATGCAGAAACTGGAGACTTGATGATGCAGGTGACGCCAACAGGAATGACTATGGCAGTTTAAAGTTTATGGTTGGGGCTGATTTTTGCAATTAACGTTTGTCTTGTAGGACATACTAAGCAACTCAAGCATTGATATTAGACTACGCAGAAAATCTGTGTCTCTTGTGGCTGATTTGGTGGAGTGTCGATTACAAACTAGAAATATTGCAGAGCAACCTTTTTTCAGCAATCGTTTCTTCTTGAGGTCTGTGGTTGATCTAACAGCATCAACTGACCTGGATCTACAGGAAAAGGTATTTCTTCAGCTTCATCCTCACAGTTCACTGCTGCAAATATATTTTTTGATGTGGTTGTAGGCATTGGCGTGCACATACCAACAGTATTTAAATCCTTGAAGCGGACAAAAGACTTAGAAGTGAACATTAAAATGTCTGTGTCTTGGTAGCGGGAACTTCTACTTGAGTGACGTTCTTACTCAAAAATACAATTCTGCTCTGCACTCCCAAGTAAGAAACTAGCTCCTGTCAAGGAAGAAACTCGCTCCCAACTAAGATAGAATCTCTCAATTATACAAATATCACAGAAATCAAAGAAAAACAACTCAAACTTAGTATAGTTGTTTCTATTTACATAATATTTATTCATATCATATTACAATTAAGTATAACACATTTATATATACATGCTCCCATAGGCACTCCCAACCTAAAATTTTCTATATGCCTTCGTTTCTCCACCCCCGCTTCGTGCAACTAAGGTATGTGTACTTGCTTGCCCAAAAATGAAGAAGGTACTGTTCACCTATGAAGTACAGAGACTTGTAGTCACTGTATCCATGTCCGACACATGTTGGACAGACACTCCTCGGACACGCTGGGCATTTGCTGGACACAGTCCTTTGAATTTTTTTTGTTTTGTTTTGTTGTCTTTTTTTTTTTTTTTTTTTTCGGTGGACACGTTAGGGACAGTGTAGGGGCACAGGTGTTGTGTCCGAGCACACCCTAGGCATGTTTGTAATATTGAAATTAATTGGTATCAAATTGTAATTTTAAAAGGTTTTGACCAATTAAAACTGAAAAATCATGAATGCATCTGTCTATTCGAACAAAGACCTCACTCTAGTCTAGATAGGAAAGGAGTAGAAAGAAGCTGATAAAAAAACGGAGAAAGAAGTTTTGTTGCTGAATAAGCCCTAAAAAAATCACCTTTTTATTCCTCAGTGATTGATATTTTGATGTAGACTGTAATTGAAATTTCATATGGATTTTACTTAATTTAATGTTGACTGAACTGTGATAGTAATTGAATCATTTTGTTGTATTATTGGTAACATTTTAATAATTGTTAGTTGCATATTTTTAATCTGAAGTACGATCTTCATGTATATGACAAATAATATATAAAAATACACACTTGTTGACATATCCCTGCCTTGATCGTATCCAAATTGTTTGAAAATCATGATGTCACATGTGTTTGTACCCTTCTCGCGTCCTTATCACATGTCCGTGTTTGTGGTTCTTAGTTGTACTCAATGTATAATTTGTTTGATGCCAAAATTTTACATAGTTGGCTAGTAAGTTTATACATTTGTCCTTTTATTATCAAAGAGGGAGAATCAAGCTCCATTTTTATTCTATATTTCCCTTGTTAAATATTTTTTGCAACTATTGCAATATTCTTATTTATGTTGTGTTGTGGATGGCATATGTTGAAGGCCCTTGTTGCAATTAAGAATCTCTTACAACTCAAGACCACTGAAGCTCTAGTTTTTAAGGACTTTTGTGGATTAGATGGAGCATTGCACAGGATGAGGCAGCAGTTGCAGCAGTTAATGGCAGAGAAATATCTTAGAGATTATGCACTGGATGTGGAAAGCCTTCGCAGGGAGGTGGAGCTGATTTTCCATGGAAAGCTGGAGAAGGTAAAACTGTAAAAACTAGGGCCTTTATATTTGGAATGTCACCTGTCGTGCTTAAATCTTGCAATAACTTTGAAAATGGCAGGTAACCCAGGTTCCGACATGATTTACGGATGAATCATATCAACAGAAGGCACAAACCATGCTGATTACAATGCCTGTAATTTGTGGTTTGTTGATGTATGTGTACATAAAAGAGTCAATTTGATATAGGAGCCTACCTAAATAAGTTGTTCTTTGAAATTTTCCCCCTATTAATAGATAAATCTAATGACAAACTATTGAAAGGAGCTTCATGCATTGGCAGCTGCATCAATGGCATAGAACATTGCAGTTTTACACAAGGGTCATTCTTAAATGATGGGATGTTCTGCCATTTTAATTATTTGAGGTGTGTCCGTCGAAATTAAATTTGCTAGTGATTGCTCTGTTGCATGACGATTGTTTTACTTGCAACAATTGTATTTGTTAATTTCAAATGCAGACCTGTAGGATAGGATGCAATGTCTTTGAGAGCTTTCGAATCCATTTATATGATATATGCCTTCTTAGGAATTGATCTCAAGTATGGTGGTGGGCTAGAAATCTAGCAACGTTTGCCAAGTCGTCTATCAATTAATGGGTAATGTAATGGTCCTTCAAATTCACTCTCTTGCTTTTGATCTCGACAAAGGGAAAGGATCTTAGGGTAACTGTTTGTCTATCTACTAAGTAAGGTAAGTCTCCAGTGGCTTGCTAAATACACACTATTGATTGGAAATGATCAGAATTTGCTTTGATTATGTTGAGAGATTTGCAATGATCAGAGTACATCTCAGTGCAATGTCATTTCTCTCATACATCTCTTCGACAATGGTATATTGAGCACATGGTGTTTTCTCTTGGCACCATGTTCATAATTTAAGCAAAAACTTTGATACCAACTGCTATATGTAAGCTGTACTGAAAAAAAAAAACTACTATATGTAAGCGTGTATGGAATGAACACTCACGACAAGAATACCACAAACAAATAAAAAAGAGATATTATACCTAAAAAAATAATGTTATTAATCATCAAAAATTGATTTATAATAAACTATTGGGAAAATTACAAAAAAAATTTTAGGATTTCGCGTGTTTTTTAATTTAAATCTCAAGATTTCAATTATAACAATTAAAATCATGATGTTACTTCCATGTCACAATTTAATCCCTCTGTCCATTTCCGTCTCAATTAGCTAATAGAAATCTAGGTAAAATTTTTAAATTCAAACTCACATATTCAAGCGCTTGTATGTCTCTTGTCGTAATTGCATTTTATTTCATTTTTGTGTCATTCAATTCACCTCATGGCCTAATTTTCATTCCACTTCTCATGCACCTTGTTCCACCTCTTTTTCCATGCTGTCAGAGCTCCGAAAGTTGGTCAAATATAAGATTTTTTCCTTTTTTTTTTTTCTTCTTCAAATTCAAATTCAAATTCATGTGTTTAAACCCTTGTATCTTTCTTATTGTAGATCCGTTTCACCTTATTTTCATGTCGTTGGATTCACTTCATGGCCTAGTTTTCATTTCACCCCCACACGCCTTGTTCCACCTCTTTTTGTGTGCCATTAGAGCTTCAAAAGTTGGCCAAAAAAAATATATTTCTCTTATTTTTTTTTATATTTATTTTCAGATTCAAATTCATATGTTCAAGATCTTATATTTCCCTCGTCGTAATTCCGTTTCACCTTGTTTTTGCATCGTAACTCCGTACCTCCCTGGCCACGTGCAGGCCGAGCTGTCGTGCTGCCAAGGCCGCGTACAGGCCATGCTGCTATGCGTGCATGCCAAGCTGTCACACTGCTCAGGCCGCAGCATGCCATCTGCGATGTCGACTAGGCTATGGACAAGGCCGTAGCCCTGGCTATGTGCATGCCAGGCTGTCAGGTCATGGCCCAGGTTATGCGCATGACAAGCTGCTAGGCCGCGCTAGGCCGAAACGCTAGTGGCAGACATGCTAGGCCACCAAGGCTACGAGCATGCCATGCTGCCACGCCAACTAAGCCACAGCCCTGGATGTGTACACGTCAATCTGGCATGCCGTACATGCCATGTCACACTGCCGGCGAAGATGACCATGCCACCACTCTACATATCCCATGCTTGTCTATGAAGTTTTAATGCCATAAACCAAGCATCGGCATATGCCCAGCACGCACCTTGGCATGGGCGTGGCTTGGCATTGAAACTCCATAGGCAAACATTGCACCTAAGAAGCATGGACATGGATGTGGATATGGACACGGTAATTTATAAAAAAAATGGGGACATGGACACAGACAAAATTAATAAAAACTAACACTAATTCAATATAAAAAAACCCCACTCTTAAGTAAACTTTTATCATTTATTATTATTTTTTCTTTATGAAGGATCTAGTAATTATTTAAATATAAGCAAAAAATAATAAACATTCAACATTCAATATTCAATATTTCAAGATCCAACATCCATCAAAAGTACTAAAGAAGATAAGACAAAAACTAACTGGCGTGTCCTAGGAAACAAAATTAATCAAATAAAGGGACATTCATGTTTGACGACCATATTTTGAGTGTCAGTGCTTCAAAGAGTTGCACCATTTCAACCAACATGGCAATTTGCCTTCTCAACTCGGCAATTTTCATCTCTTTAATATGAACTAGTGAGTGGCACAAGCGATGTGTGTACAATTCAGATAACTAATAATAAAAATAAATAATAAAGAATTTAATATCATAATATGCATGTTGCTTATTTATCAAAAATAAAAAATAAAAAAAATATGCATGTTGCTTAAGTAATAAGTATGTTCTTAATGAAACCTAATGTTTTGGGTTCAAAATTTATTTACGCTTTGTATAATAATTTTTTATTTTATTTTAGTATATATAAAGTTATCACGTGACATAAGGAGGAGAAAACTTCACTAAACTAATTTAGACCTTCACTTAATAGTAGTATAGATTCCCATTATTCCTCCAAATTTCGGCTTCTCCCAAACTTACAGCAAAACCTCTACCTCTACCTCTGCCTCTGCCTCTACCTCCTCTTCTCCTCCGACCTCGTTGAGCCATCAACGCTTGATATTGAAAAACAAATGTATATTCATCTTGGACTGAGACAAGCAACACTACACTCAAGGCTGTGAAAAGAACACTGGTCCAAGCAAATTTGCATTGTTTGGTTTACACTTTTTTTTGAAAATTGAGTATTTTTTTGTGAATTTTTAAAAATGTTTTACACAAATTTTTTATTTTTTAGACATGCCTAATCTAGATACACTTAAAAAGTAGAATATTTGAAAAAAAAAAAATTAAAAAAATTCATCAAATACAAAAAAATAAAAACCGAAAATTCAATACATTTTCGTATTTTGTTGTATTCAATGAATTTTTTAAAGATTTTTGTAAAAATTTTATACTTTTTAAGTATATCAAGATTAAGTGGATCCAAAAAGTTAAAAAAAAAAAAAATTAAAATATTTTAAAAAATCACTGAAAATACAAAAAATATGAATTGAAAACTCGTTGGACTATGTTCTAAAATTCCAAACTAAACAGAGTGAACAAAGCAATTTCAGCCGTGGAGACACAAACAACAGGACACAGCAACTCAGACAATCACTAACATAGGTCTGAAATCATGATTCAATACAAAATCAGACTCCTAATCGATCACTAGGTCAATTGTGCAATCCGTGACTTTGTAGCTAGGTTGAAATTGAGCTGCGAGGCCATATCTAGATCAGAATCAAGATCAAATTTTGTTTATCAAAACAGAGACAAAATTGAAGTCAAAACTTGATTCATGAAGTCTAATCTAGATCGCAATCAGTTCGGTAACTCAAATCAAGGTCGAATCCATGTGAAGTCAGATTGAAATCAGAAAAGGAATCGCTATTGCGAACTCAGATCAAGGTTGAATCGATGTGAAGTCAGATCGAAATAAGAAAAAAGGAATTGTGAGGTCGAACTCAACAGATTCTCGTTCCAATATAATAATCACAACAACGAAGTCTATTCAAAGATCATGAATGTGAATCAAAGGCCGAAATCAGATCGCAAAGTCTACTCACAGACCAAAATCAAATTGCGAAATCAAATCTGAGATCGAAACTAGAAATTGAAGTCCAATCTCTGATGAATCGCAAAGCACTGAGTAAGTTGTAAGTCTTGCTTGCTCGAAGTGGCTCAACTAAAGGCTCGAACCACTATAATGAACTGATCAACTCTTCGACACTAGGCTAGGGCTTCAAGACACTATTCAAGTCTCACGAGGTAAGTGATATGAAAATCAAACGCCGAATTAGGGTTGAAATCTAGTTCTCACAATTGAAACGGAGAAATCCTTCTCAGTTCATGCAATCAATATGTAGGGATAAAAACAAAGGAATGAGCCTCGGGCTCTGATACCAAATGATGGATCAAAGGATCAAAGAGAAAATTTCCAATGACGAATTACAAGAGCTCAAGATCTGAAAATACAATTAATTGATCAACAGTTTAATTAGGAGGTATCTACACCCTATTTACAGGCAATTAACACGACGACTAATGAAACAACTAAGGGCCAAGTTTGGAATCTTCGAACAAATTCAAAAAGTTAAAAAGTCACTACTATTTAACTCACATCACCTCTCTAATACATCACTTCAAACCTAACCAAAATCCAACCCATATTTCATAAAAAGTCAAAAAGTACACTTATTTTTTCCAAACTTGACCTAATTTACACATAACTACTCACATCATAAGTGGGAAAGAAGGAAAGAGCGAGAAGAGAGAGAGAGATCAAATGAGTCATATAATGTTAGTGTGTTTGGTTTGAGTTTTTTGGATTAAGTTTTTTGAAAATTGAATTTTTTGATTTTCGTGTTTTTTATTGTTTTTAGTGAATATTTTTAAAATTTTAAACATTTTTTTTTACTTTTTTAGATTCACCTTACTTAGATGTATCCAAAAAGTAAAAAAATTATGAAAAAATATTTTAAAAAATTAATAAATACATAAAAATATAAAAAATGTACTGAATTCTCGTATTTTTTTGTATTTTTGGTATTTAGTGAATTTTTAAAAAGTTTTTTTCACAATTTTTTTACTTTTTAGATATATTTATGTTAGGTATGTGTAAAAAGTGAAAAAAAATTGCTTAAAATATTAAAAAAATTCAGTAAAAATAAAAAAACACTAAAAACAAGAAAGTAGAATTTTTTGAAAAGTGTTTTTTGAAAACAGGAACCAAGCAAAGTGGTGTTTAAAAAACAAATGAATTTGGTATATTTGGTTATAAGAAAAGAATAATAGAAATTGGCGCCGATTGTTTGTTCACAAATTTAGTGATAGAAATTTGATTTTGTGAAGGGTAAAAGGGTAATTGCACATTTATAGTTAATTTCCGTCACTTGACAACTCTAATAGGGGAAGACAACACAATTTTAGAAACCAAAAGAGAGGTTCGTGTAAGGAAAATTCTATTCACACCATAGAAAATCTCACTACACACCATTTGCGTCCAAACAAATATTTTTTTGTTCGAAAATTTATATCTGAACAATATAAATGATGTGTATTAAGATTTTTTGTAATGTGCGAATAAAATTATCCTCTTTATAATTGTCAGAAACTTTAAGAGAGTTCTGTGTAATTAGCTCATTATTATTTGATATTTGTCATGAAACATGCGCATACATAAAATAAGTCTAGTTACAACCACATAAAACACCCTAACTCACAAGATGGGTGGGTCTCACACCGTCTAGGTGAAATATACGGCGCCTACAGCATTGTTGATATATTATTTCATCGAGAGTGAGAATCAATTTTCGCTTACCAAATATATATATTGACGATCAATTTTTGTGTGTAAAAGGCGGCAACTCAAGTTTCAAAAGAAGATCCTAGGGGAATGATTCAGTAAGATTCAGACATATAGAAGCACAGACACAGTAATTTGACAAGTGTAAACCTGGGTCAAGGGTTTATTAAAATATACTTACTTTATCCAAATTCTTTCGATACTGTAAGTGTGTTTGGTTTGAGTTTTTTGAATTAAGTTTTTTGGTTTTCGTGTTTTTTTATTTTTAGTAAATATTTTTTAAATTTTAAACATTTTTTTTTACTTTTTAGATGCACCTTACTTAGATATATCTAAAAAGTAAAAAAATTGTGAAAAAATATTTTAAAAAATTAATAAATACATAAAAATTTAAAAATGTACTGAATTCTCGTATTTTTTTTGTGTTTTGGGTATTTCGTGAATTTTTAAAAGGTTTTCTTCACAAATTTTTTACTTTTTAGATACATTTAAGTTAGGTATGTCGAAAAATTTAAAAAATTGCTTAAAATATTTAAAAAAATCAGTAAAAACAAAAAAATACGAAAAATAAGAAAATAAAATTTTCTGAAAAATGTTTTTTGAAAAGTGAAACCAAGCATAACAACTTACTCGCCAAAAGCTGAAATGTTATGTAAATAGGCTTGTAATAGAGGACTAGGATTTTCTTATTGAGAGAGAATAGAATTCAGATTTAATCCTTTAGCTCCCGTTTCTTTTTCTTAAGTTTTTCCTAAAGCCTGTAGCATGTGGACTCAATCCTATTGATGCTGGAAACTGCAGACGCTTTTACTAAATTCAGTTTCTTTCATTTTGGCCTTGCCCTGAGTTTAATTTGTTTTAAATTTGATTGTAGTAACTGAAGTCTTCAACCGACAACATTAGTTATTTATGCACAATATCTAATTAATTGCACTTCAAATTTTGTTGAAAACTACTTTCAAGGACGGTCAAACCTAGTCATATTCATATTCGACAAGACAAAATTCTTCACCCAAACTCATAAAGCAAGCTTAAATCCAGTTCTCAAGGCATACCATATGGTCAAGATTTTTTATAGTGCTTGACTGAGCCACACGTTTAATCTCTTCGACATCACCGTCCATGTATGCGGAAAGAAGTTTACTGGCACAGCAATTTTGATCACTACTCAAAAAAGCATCAATCCTGTAAAGGAAAAGTCAAAAGTGCAACTTCCTTTAAAATAACATCATCATGGGAAAAAAAAAATGTATATAAGATTGGAACAATAACGTTAACTATTGTTTATGAGGTGAGGGATGTCTAAAATATTGTGCAATCTATATTAGCTAAAGCCTCAAAGTTTTAGGAAATTAGTCTACAAGTACAAACAAATATCATGCCAATCCTTCATAAGTGGTTCAACAATGTATTTGGAATAAAAAATATAACAAAATAAAAGCATTTGGATTTCTTATGTACAATGCTACAAAAATAACAAGATCCAACGAATGAATCTTTTTTAGACATCCCTCAAGAGGAGTCGGCTAAATGAATCTTTTTTTGCCGTTTTGCTTTGTCACTTAAATTAAATAAATAAATTCATATTTTTTTTTTTGAGAAATAGGTAAATTGATATATTTTTTTTACTATCGCATCTTATGTCAGTTTAGATCTTTCCCTCTCCTCCTTAACATTTCCATTTATGGTGATTATATCACTCTTCTTTACGGTTGCATCTATAGGTCTTTGTTGTATATGACCAAACCATCGTAATTTATTCTTTCTCAATTTATCTTCAATTGGTTCTAGTCCTTCCATTTCATGAATATATTAATTTCCAATTCTATCTTTCCTCGTCTTTAACACACATGCATCTAAGCATGCATTCTCATCTAAGCTACACTCATTTTCTGAACATATTGTATCTTAGTTGCCCAACACTCTATCCGATAAAGCATCGCTAGCTTTATAATTGTTCTATAATATTTTCCTTTTAATTTTGTAAGTATTCATTGATCACATAATACACCAGATACACTCCTCCACTTGAGTCAATCTACTTGGTTTCTGTGGGTCACATCATCTCCAACCTTATCATCCTTACTAATAATCTAACCTAGGTAATGGAAGTGTTCACTATTTGTTTTCTCATAGTTTTCAATCTTCACTTCTTCATTATTTATACTTCTAAAATTACATTCCACATATTTAGTTTTATTTCTACTAATTTTAAAGCCTTCTGGTTCGAGTACTTCTCTCTTCATTTCTAATTTAGTGTTAATTTCTTCCTTAGTTCATCTATAAGAAAACATCATCTGTGAATGACATATACACCATGAGACATCATCCTAAATGTGTTTAGATAAATCTGTGACTAAGACAAATAAATAAGGACTCAAACACAACCCTTGATGAAACCCTACAATGATTGAGAATTCACTAATTTCTTTTGCAGGTGATCTAATTGTAGTTACAACTCCATCACACATATTTTTTATCGCATTAATATACCCTTTGGTCATACATTTTTTCTCCAACACTCACCATATTATATCTCTAGCCAGCATATCATAATTTTTTTTCTAAATCTATTCTCTCTATAATTTTTAATTAATCTTCTTAGTAAATATATTGTTTCCACAAATTGATCTACCAGGTGTAAATCTAATCTAATTGTTTGACACTATTGTTATATGATAATCCTTAAGTGATGCTCAATTACTCTATCTCATAATTTCATTGTATGACTTATTAATTTAATACTACTATAGTTGTTGCAATTTTGAATATCTCCTTATTTTTGTATATAGTTACTAAAATGCTTTTACTCGACTAGTCAAGCATTTCCCTATTCATTACAATCTTATTAATTTGTAGGTATTAAAATGTAATTTAATTAGGGACCATTGTGTTTAATAAAAAAAAATAAAAATAAAAAATGATAATGTACTTATATCAATTTAAGGGCCATAAGGAAATTAGTCCTAAAGTGTTGCATGAATTGTCCCTTTTGAGCTATCCATGAAATAGTGAATCAGCCAAGGAGAAAGAAAGGTTGCATTGCCTTAGGCAAGCAACGTGGTAACAATCATGCAACGTGGGAGGTCTACCAATAGGGTAATTATAGTAGCTACGGTAAGAAGTTTGGTATAAATAGTGAATTGAGCTTAGGAGCAAGGAAAAAGAAGAGTGATAAAGTAAAATAAGCAGATGTGAAAAAGGCATAGTAGACGTAGAAGTAGAAGGAATTTATATTGAGGTGAGTTTTATTATATTTTGAGTTATTTTAATTTGTTTTATATAAATTATGTTTTGTAAATTATATTAGTTTTTAAAGTATATTATTTGTTGAATAAACCCTATTTACTTAAAAAGGAAATCTATGGATATAACCGTTTATTAAATTTGTTTTTGAATAATTATTTTATAAATATCACCACGGAGGTCCCATACATTGGGGGACTTAAATAACCACTGACCTTTTGATTAGTCACTTTGTAAACCTCTGTCTGTCATGGATCCATTGATCCTCTGATTTCTAGTGTGGAGCAAAGTGTTGTACAGAGCTAAGTGCTAGACTATTGTGGGAGTCACCTCTAGAGTTCGTACGAACCACCTCTTGAGTCCATACATCTATTATGTACCGTGGTTATGATTATTTTGTTTATGTAATTTCTATATTATATGTCAAATGATTTCTGTATTATATATTCTGTATTTTAATATCAAGTTCTGTTTAGCCTAATAATTATTCATGGTGATTTTTATACCCTCATGCTCTCAGTATAATATTTCTCACTCTGCCATGTGCTTATGCTTGTTTATCACTTTCTGGTGATATGTCAGGACCAGTGCGTGGGGTAGGCACAAAGTACTTTGTAGATATAGTTCAGTTCTGACAATTCAATTAAAGAAAAGCTCCAAGGTATATATTTTTGTTATGAATAAATTAAGTTTTTGGTACCCTTTTATTTTACTATGTTGCACCATCAATTTGGTATGACTTTAGTTATTATCTTGTCGCGATACCAGGTTTGGGTCGTGACAAAATGGTATCAAAGTAATAGTTTATTAAAAAATAAATAAATAAAAAAAATCATCATTTGAGCATAGGACACAAGCACATTTAAGAAGTAGGATGGCGGGTGATTAGTACATAAATATTATATTTTGTTAGTCAATTTAATTATATTATAATTTTATATGATTTTATGTATATATATATAATTTTTTTTTCTTTGCATAATTTGAATGTTTATACTCAAGTAGTAGTGAAGGATATTAGATATAATGTATCTTATAATATATGTATTATTGTATTATATTTGTTATAGCAAAAGAAGGAAAAGAAACAAAGGGTATCATGTCGGCCTCAAGCGCCCACCCACGTTATAAAATAATTAAATAAATACAATTTCCAATTCAGTATTAAAAAAAAAAAAAAAATCTATTTTATTTGATCAGAAAGTTCAAAAATTTATAAATAAAAATTATAAAAAATAATAATAATAACAGTAGGAAACAAATATATTAAAGTGCGCAGCGGAAATGAAAAGACAAATCTATAAATCAATTTTGAGGACGAAATTTTAAAAGGAGGGAAGATTGTAACATCTCTATTTTTGAATACTTCAAGCTAAATTAATATAAAATAGTTAAATTGATATTTGGAAAAGGATATTTAATTTTGTAATTGTATGTATTAAAATGTAATTTAATTAGGGATCATTGTGTTTAATCAAAAAAAATAAAAAAAATGATAATGTACTTGTATTAATTTAAGGGCCATAAGGAAATTAGTCCTAAAGTGTTGCATGATTTGTCCCTTTTGAGCAATCTATGAAATAGTGAATCAGCCAAGGAAAAAGAAAGGTGGCATTGCCTTAGGCAAGCAACGTGGTAACCATCTTGTAACTTGGGAGGTCTAGCAATAAGGTAATTATAGTAGCTACGGTAAGAAGCTTGGTATAAATAGTGAATTGAGCTCATAACCTGGGAGCAAGGAAAAAGAAGAGTGAGAAAGTAAAATAGGCAGAGGTGAAAAAGTTATAGCAGAAGTAGAAGGAATCAGTCCCGCTACGTAGCTCAAAAAGTTAGAGGCTCAAGCGGCCCAAAATCTCAAAACGACATCGTTTTGGCCATTTTTTTTTTCTTTTCTTCTTCCTTTCCATAACTTGCAGAAGAAGAAGAAAGTAAAGAAGAGGGGAGGAGGAGTAGAGAGAGAGAGAGAGAGAGAGAGAGAGAGAGAGAACCATCATCATCAACCAAATCAAACCCACCCAACACATAAAGACAGAGATACAGAGAACGAGAGAGATAGATAGATACAGAGAGAGAGAGAGAGAGAGAGAGAGAGAGAGAGAGAGAGAGAGATACACAGATCTGTGTATATACATAGAGGATGGCGGGCGCCGGTGATGGCTCCAGTGATGGCGGCGCAGGTGATGGTCTGTTCCCCCTCCCTCTTCTCTCTTCCTTCCTATTCCTCTTCTCTCTTCCTTCTCTTTTCCTCTGTTTCAGATATAAAATAAGAGGAAAAAAAAAAAAAATCCAAAACGACGTCGTTTTGGATTCGGTCCACTCGAGCCACATAAATTTTGAGCTTTGAAGCATTTTTTAGAAAGAATTTATATTGAGGTTAGTTTT
Organism: Camellia granthamiana; assembly: GCA_036172215.1. Lineage (NCBI taxonomy): Eukaryota > Viridiplantae > Streptophyta > Magnoliopsida > Ericales > Theaceae > Camellia > Camellia granthamiana. The sequence goes on from CM069913.1 coordinate 124,025,581, forward strand.
ATTATATTTTGAGTTATTTTAATTTGTTTTATGTAAATTATGTTTTGTAAATTATATTAGTTTTTAAAGTATATTATTTGTTGAATGAATCCTATTTGCTTAAAAAGGAAACTCATGGATATAAGCGTTTATTAAATATGTTTTTGAATAATTATTTTATAAATACCACCACAGAGGTCCCATGTCTTGGGGGACTTAAATAACCATTGACTCTCTGATTAATCACTTTGTGACCCTCTGTCAGTCATGGATCCACTGACCCTCTGATTTCTGGTGTGGAATAAAGTACTGTATGGAGCTAAGTGCTATACTATTGTGGGAGCCACCTCTAGAGTTCATACGAGCCACCTCTTGAGTCCATGCATCTATTTTGTACTGTTCTACACCGTGGTTATGATTATTTTGTTTATATAATTTCTGTATTATATGTCTGTTGGCTGCATAATTTGTACAAGCCAATCACAGCTCAACCTGTGGCGCGAAAAGGATAACTTGGGGATTTAGTATAAGTCTCCAATCAAAGACAAACACGTGGCAATTCATATTGGTAGCAATGGATCTGCATAACACTAGAATATTTAAAAGGCGCGAGAAGACATGGCCTAACGGTTATCCACAATTCAAATTCAAATTCAAGAGGGAAGCCTAACTGTAGAAGTGGCGTAGTGGAAGTTATCTAAGCGAGATCATGACCAGAGATCGTGGAAGTGCATTTTGACGGTTGAAGGCCCACTTCGACGGTTACCATTGGGAAATATAAATAGCAGAGCAGGCCCCAGAATGAAAGACCCAAACTCAGATCCAGAAACCAGTTTATTTACTTCATTTTCTTTCCAGTTTAACATTTCTAGCACTTCAATTCCTGTACTGCACTTCATTTCCTGTACTGCACTTCATTTCCTAGGAGTAGTTTCAAGTAGTTTGTTGTTGTGAACCTCTACGAGGCTGGGTCAGTTCATTGTAAGTTCTCATTTACTTAATGAAATTCAAATTTTGAAATTGTTCTTCACTTGTTATTATTTACTAATTTCTCCTGAACAAGTCACCAGTAAAAGTCCTCTTCATTGAGGCTGAAAGAACTACAATACAATCGTCTGATAATTGGTTGGCAATTAAAATTCTGTAAGGACTAATTGATCCTTACTGGCACGCTTAAATTTACTTTATTAACCTTCGAAAGTCAAAAAAGCCAATATATATTTTTGGCACGCCTAGTGGGACTCTTTAAAATGGCTAGATGTAGGAGACAAGAGGAAAATGAACGCCTCGAGGAAGGTGTGGAAGGAGAGATATAAGTATCTAATCTAGGGGACAATGTAATATTACCTCCTATAGAAGCACCTATCTCATCAGAACCTATGGTCGAATAGACCAGTACTTCAGAACATGCACCACATGTTCAAAATATTAGACAAGGCCATGGAATTGGACTATCCACTATTCCTTCTACCCAGCCAATAAATCCATGGGGAGGCTTGGTAGATGCCATGGGACAACAGTTAATGTATACAATGGAAAGATGGGCGACATCCTTCATGGATCGAATGAATTCCCATAAACCAATTGTCATAAGGCATGTTGAGGAAAATGCAAATGTTCTTCAGCAAAGATTGACTAGAGATAAACAGCCTATGCAAATTAATGGACAGACTAATGGTCAGAATAGTAATCAAAATTATGAAAGACCATCACCTGTACCTCAGTCATGGTATGAGCCTCATTCAAGACCTTTGGTAAATCAAAATATAGCATTATCTACCAGCGAAGCTGTACAAATTGGTGGATTTAGGCCAACACAAGAGAATGGTACGAGAATGTTTCCAAATCCCATGTTTGAGACCATGCCTGGCACAAGGGGGTTCACTAACCCTATGTTCGAATTTACACCTGGGGGGTTGGAAGGATTTCCTGTGGTTGGGAGATAAATAACACTTGTTCCTCATTCTGCAGCACCTTTCACAGGTCCTTTCGCAGGACTAGCCCAAAGAGGCCAACCATACCCTCAACAGCAACCAGTACCACAGGGACAACCAATCCTAAATATACCTCTGTATAGACCAAGAGGACCTTAAGCACATGGAGTTCCTCCAAACCCTATGTTTACCCCTCCAATAGTGGTCCAACCAGCACAGAATATGGTTCCTAGGGACCAAATTGTTGATATTGTTAGGGAGATGTGTGGACCCATGGCTCGGGGGAGGAGGGGTCCAGACTCCTGTGTATAGAAAACCATACCCAGAATGGGTGGATAGGGTACATAAATACCCAAGGGGATTTAGAATACCAAAATTTGCCCTCTTTTATGGAAATGAAAACCAGTCAACAGTAGAACACATTGCCAGGTCAACAGGCCAATGTGGTGAATTCACCAATAATGATTATATGAAATTAAGACTTTTTCCAAATTCTTTAACTGGGGCAGCCTTTGTATAGTATATTAACCTTACACCTGGCTCTATCCAAACTTGGTAGCAAATAGAGGAGGCATTTCATGCCCATTTCTTCCAAATAGAGGTTGAGGTTTCTATGACAAACTAGGCAAGACTGAGCCAAAGCCCTGATGAGAAGACTGCTCGGTTCATTGCCAGGTTCAAAAGAGCACGAAACAAGTGTAGGGTCATTCTACAAGAGCCTGAATTTGTGAGATTGGCCCAAAATGGTTTGGAGTTAGGCTTTGAAAGAAGTTTGATTCAACCGAGTTTCGAGACTTAGTATAATTAACCTATAAAGTATCTAGATGTGAGACTTTACTTGAAGAAGAACAAGATCGAAGTAATGCATCATATAAGACCTATTATAGGGACCCTAACTTCGAAATTGATGTAGCAGAGATCATAGGAAAAGACCCTATGACCTGTGAAGCACTAATTCAGAATGACACACCAATTGACCAGCAGTTTGTAGACACTCTATTTTTGACTGCCCTTATGACTTGGGTGCCACCGATTGCGCACCCAATGATGAATTTGTACCTGCTTGTTAAATGCTCGAAGTCCTCAGCAGAATGCCTCAGCATTGAGCCTCAAAACCCTACAAACCTTGTATCTTGTTTTTGGACCAAAACAATAGTTTTTCAAGCCTAAACATCCTGGGACCTGCAGACCCACTAGTATGGACTGCTGGCCATTAATGTGGCATGCTGACCACTTGTGTGTTTTTTTAGATCTTTTTGCTAGCTGTGCTAGCTGTTTCCACAGATGCATGCACCAGTCCATATGTGTTTGTATAGATATTTCTGAGGTGGTCTCATGTTTTTTTATACATAGAGGACCCTCTCTCACATTTTAGAAGGTTAGAAAATTTGGGAGCAAAAAATATTTCTCTCTCTCTACAATTCTCTCTCTCTCTTGTAAGTTCTTCATTCTTTGCCTATACACTCCAAACCAAACCTTGAGGTATTTTTGAGCTTACATTTAGCTGTTGAGGGTGTGGAATTGTTGGTTTGTAACTCAAAAAGGGTATCCCTCTTCAAGAGGTATAATTCTTGGCTTGTTTCCCCCATTTATTTACCATATTTTCTACTATTTTTGGGCTATTTCTTACCTATATTTTTGGGCTGAAACTTGTGGTTTAAGGCCATTAAGGGTGGAGGGGTGGATCACCTTTCTTTGCACCTAGCTTCTTAAGCCTTTGCCATTGTGTTTCCCACCTTTCTATTATTTTTTTTTGAGCTTTTTACCACTGGTTTTCAGAGTTTTCTAGAGGATAAAAATCATGTTTTGAAGTTCCAAAAATGGAGGGGGTAGCCTCCCCTCCTTGTGCTTGCTTACTAGCTTAAATTGCTCCATGTTATAGCTTACTCTTTTAGCTCTTTTGACTTCAATTCCAACATTGTTTTAGTCTATTTTTGGACCGTTTTTATGTTTTTGTTCCATTCATGCTTTGTATTGTAGGCTTGTAGTGTAATGGTCTTCATAGGTTTGGTGGTTTAGGCCTTAGCCACCAACCTATTTGAGTTGATAGTATTTATTTCTTGCTTTCCATACTTGTGTTCATCTCTAATCACCTTTGCAACCTCCCTCCTTTCTTGGCTTTTCCTTTGTTTTGAAAGTTGTTTCAAACCAATTGCTTGTTTAAGCTTGAGATTGAGGTATTATGCTTAATGGTTTAATCCCTTTGGGGGTTCATTACCAACGACATGGTGTCTCTCTCATGTCCAAAACAACTCTTTGTTTGATGCTTCTTTCCATTAGTGGACTTAAAGCTCTTTATTGGACTAATGAACTAAGGACTGGATGGTAATTAAAATGGAGTAATAAAATTCGGACTAAAAGTGATGCAAGATAATAAAGCAATTTGGTGTTTAATCGGACGTTAATTGAACACATGAAAACTTGGGTCATTTCATACTTGTTAGTGATGAAATGGTTCAAGTTTCCAAGGTCAACCATTTCCCTTGATCAATCCATGATAGAGAGAAGGTTTTGTTGGTCTTTCCTTATCATTTATTGAAATTGTGTCCCTCGGTTCATAAGTCATCACGCAATGAAATTGCATTGATTGATGGCTTGTGAATCAAGTCTACCCCTCATTTGAGCTGTTTGATGATAAGGAGAGGCAAGGTGGACAAACATTCCCTGAAAATACTCTGTTTGAGCTCTGTATGCCCTCTATTGCAGCAGGGGGAACCAAGCATTAGTGGCTGGCATGTCACTTTTATTGCACAGCAAGCTACTTTTAGTGGTCGGCTGGCTACCACTTCTGGCCTGCCAGCCATTTTTGTCACACTAAGCAGTACCTTTTTTGGCACAGAATAGAGCAGAGGCTGAGGTGAAAAATAGTGCAATTTTCTAACTGTGCAACAGAGGTATTCTGGCAGCAAAATAGGGGACTTTATCGGGTGGAAATTCGCATGCATGCATGAGTATTCTTCACTTCCCAAGGCTGATTAGTTAGAGCAATTAATTACTTAGTTTAGTTATTTCTTTTGGTTGTATTCATGTTGTAATTAATTAGTTAGTGTAATTAATTAGTTAAATCCAACTTGTAATAATTAGCTAGCATAGTTAGTGTATTTCATTTGGTTTGTAATAGTTAGTTAATTCGTAGTAATTAGCGAGCTAGTTAGTTTATTTGGACCCTCCTGTGCGAGGGCACAATTGTAATAATGTGTATGTCTTCTAACCCCACGTCTTTCTCCCTTTTATTTACTTGCTTATGATGGTTAGTATAGCACATCATGTTTCTTTTAGCATTTCTCATGTTTGCATCCACTTGTTTTGCATGCATGAAGCTCGGTTCATCATTCTAACAAAGCATTGTTATTGCTTAAATTCTGTGAATACATGCTTACACCGTATGCCTTGAATTGATTCACATCTCATAGCTAGTAGCAGAGCCAATTAAATTGCATATTACATGTGTTGCATTAGGTATATTTCATTAGTTAGGATCATGCATTTTTCTAACTAGTTTCTCTCTTTTGGCTCGCCTCGAGAATTAGGGTAAGCTTTTATTTGTTTTAGCATATCGCATGTGTGTGATTGTTACCATGACAAGCATGCTTTCTATGAGGCTAAGTGCTTAATTGATATAACTCTTGAATGCCTGTGGATGAAGGCTAATTGCTTAAATTGAGATATTTTCGCTAAATGTATGTATGAGATCACTTTGTCAAGTGGTACATACTCAAACTCTTTTCAAACAAACATGAAATCGAAATGTTCCAATTTTTGCAAATTAGTCTATACTTATGTGCATCACATAGTAAATTAGCCTAATAACGAAACAAGAGCATATAATGAAAATAAGAATCACATCATGATTAGTAGAGGCCGATCTTTGATCGGGCGAGTGGGGTGCTCAATTCATGACCTTCTCCTCTCGTACCTAAGTTCCTGAGCCAAGACCTTCTTGGTGATGACGGATAAGTGGCCTTTGACATGAGTCTTGGGTTTCCTATATTTCTCAAAAATATTCAGGTGGCGACTCTGTATCTGGCAAAGCAGTCCATTTTTGACATTTTGATTCAAAATCGATTTTCCAAAAGATTTGCCGGATTTGGACTCTTTTGTGCTTATCTATTTCACGTTGCACTCGTGGAATTAGATTTAGAACCACAGGAGTCCGAACTATAGGGCTTACCGTCTTCCGAAAGGAGCACGAAAAGTTGAGCTACAATTTCTGGCGACTCTGCTGGGAAAATTAGAGAACTTAACTGAAACTTCATGATGTGAATTTTTATCTACACTTATATGTTCTTTGCATTGCATTTGCATTGATGTGCTTCAGTCACTGTGTTTGCCAACTACTACTCCTGGGTGGTTTGCCAGAGGCTTGCCCAAAAGCTTGCCAAAAGGCTGACCAGTCGTGGGTCCTACCATGTTGGGAACATAACCCTTGGATCTGGACTACCACTGTATCGTTAGATCCTTCTTTCACTTCTCGGTGTTAGGTGTGAGAGGTATATTAGGTAGTCTTGCTAAGGTACCCATTTGACCATTTGGCCTAGTTGCATATAATGAAGCCATAGAGACTATTCCAAACTAGGATAGGATGCTAACCCTAATACAAGATTGTGTGAAACCGCGTGTTTGAAATAGTGAACCCTAGTTCCTGCCGAAATTAGGACAGGGTAACCCTACCCCATCATAGGGGTATTTTGGCTCTTTTTTAACTAGTATGTGCTTTATAGTGAAACTGTACAGGAATGTGCACATTAGTTGCACAAGTGGTATCTGATTTGGGGCATAATTCAGTATGGAGTACAGTCCTACAACTTTGATTATGTCTGTGTTGATAGCATCTTAGCTAAGGTGCTGTGCGGTTTCTGATTGCTGCTTTTTTTACTTTATTTCTTTTTGCTAGGTAGTTTAAACCATAGCTTCAGAAGGTTTGGATATCCCCCAAGCACTCTGGACTCAAGTCAGAAGACTTTGCAAAGTTGGGGATCTTGTTCGGGGACAGCCTGTGTTTGCTTTGCTCTCACTGGTTACAAGATGGAGGAGGGTTAGACAGAATTCACCAGTCTGGTTTTTACAGCAATCGCCACTCAGCTCACCTGTGCTTAGTTCAGTTCGGGAACAGTTGTCTACTTACAATCCAGTTCAAGACCAGTCACATGTTCAAATGACACAGTATCCTTCGGCCAATATGGAGGAATTAATATTCCAATTGCAACAAACAGTTCAAACATTGTAGCAAGATGCGGCCCGTCAGGTCGAAGTCACAGCCCATCATGTTGAGGTTATAACCAGACTACAACAACAGCAACCACAGCCGACTGCGGCCTCTGCATCCCATGCACCTACTGCAGCTATCCCAGCACCTGGAGCCATGACTCATACTGCCAATGTTCAAGAAAACCAGGGCAATCCGACAGAGCCAATCTTAGTACAAGCATCTAAAGCCCCGATTTATCAGACCGAGGCTCCATTCAAGTTTGAAGTTGACCTAACTGCGCTTAAGGTCAATAAACTAGAGAAACTATTCAAAAGGGTGCACAGGGTTAACTCCATCCCACACATAGAAGATGGGTGTTCTGATTCTGCGGTTACATTACCGGATCGGTTTAAAATGTCGCACATAGACCGTTTCGACGGCTCTGGGGATCCAATGGTTCACCTACATTTGTTTTCAGATATCTTGTGGCTGATGGGCTTAACTAGACTACAAAAGCTGTCTCTCTTTGGTCGCACCATGTCAGGTATAACGGCCATTTGGTATGCCAAGTTGGAAGATTCCATCAAATAGAATTGGGAAGAGATGGCCGAGGCCTTCATTGCTCAGCACTCTTACAACACTCAAATCGAGGTCACAACCCATGATCTCGAGGCTACATGCCAAGAGCCAAATGAGGGTTTCTCTGAATTTGTGACAAGATAGAGAGCTAAAGGCTCGATGATGACCACGAGGCCTTCCGAGAAAGATCAGATAAGGATGGTTGTCCAGAATCTGCATGGCAAGTTGCTGCAGAAGATGATTGTCCTACATCTATTTACGTTCACCGAGCTCCATGAAATGAGAGTGCAAATTGAGGATGCCATGAAGCAAGGGCTTATTACAGAGGAGAAGGAGTTGGCCAAGAGGCCATTTGTTCACAGTTCCAATGCTACCAGTGGTAGCTCAGTTGCGAGGCTGTCAGATGTAAGTGTTGTCACTACAACCAAGACCGCCAACCCCTTTGCTAATACAGGCTCACAAACATCACGCAACCCTACCCGACCTCAGAGGACTTTTAACCAATTGTACATGACTCTTTCCAAAGCCATGCAGGTGTTAGTCAAGAAAGGGCACCTAAAACCCTTAGTACCTCGCCCACTGCCGGATCCTCTCCTATCCAAACACAACCCTGCAAAGTACTGTGCTTTTTACCAGTAGCATGGTCATGTTATCGATCAGTGCTTCCGATTGCATCATGAGATTCAAGATCTCATTGACGACAAGGTGATCTCACCACCCCAGAAACCAAATGTAACCACAAACCCACTCCCGGCCCATAATCCAGTTCCTCCACCTCGAAATCTTAACCTGATCCATACACTGGCCACCCCCTATGACCCCAGTGTATATATTACCTCTTCCTACCTACCAAGACCGACGTTGTTCATTCCTAAAGGTACAGATCTGTGCATGATGGACACGTCCACATCTCAACCTAAGCCTGTGGTGATGACACTTGCAATAGAAGGGAGGTCGATCTCGAAGGAGGGTACTAGTCTGTTGTCAGAGTGTCTCAGGGACTTATCTGAAGGGGTGTATGACCCGAGTTGTTATATTGTGCCAACCAATCACATCAAGCCTGAAGTGGTGCGGCCACTCTTAGTAGGCATCAATGTGGTCAGGGAGGACGACCTGAGTCAAGGGTTAGATCATTTGGTAGACCTCGAATAGGACTTAGACAACCTACAGTTCTTTGATGAGCATGATCAGGGAGATGTACAGATTGGTTGGTTCGACCTAAATGGATCAACTGATAATACCGGATGGCTGAGTGATGAGCCAGACAAAGAAGAAGAAACTGGGATGAGACCAGAGCAAAAGGAAGCAGAGGTAGTTGTAGTAGCCAGAAAGGCTGATGAAAAGGGGAAATTTTCGGAGGGCACATGTGTGGGAAACCCAACCCAGGAAGTAGGTACTGAGAACACTGTAAATGCTAAACAGGAAGTTGCACTGATGCAGTTTGCGAAAGAAAGAGTCGTCGACTTAAAAACCACAATCACATATCGCCTTGAGGGGGATATTTGTACCGTGAAGATGCTTCGGGTGGAGCCAGAAAACTGTTTGTCAACAGCTGAGGGTGAGTGGTGGGATGACAACGACCTGCATCTGGTCCATACTGATGAAGACTGGGGCAGCTGCGCCCCGGATAATACCTAGTATGCCTAAGAGATAGACCATTTGACAAGAAGTGGACGGCATTTTAAGCCGCCACACTTGGATCAAGTAGATGCATCTGGAAAGGATTGGGAGGTCAAGAAACAGAAAGAAAAGCAGCTAGAAGAGGAGTTGGTGTTGAAGCAACTCAAGAAAATCCAAGCCGATATCTCTATCTGGGGTGTTCTCATGGCCTCACGGGTGCACCAACATGCAGTATTGTCGGTAATGGATAAGGCTCAATGGTCCATTGATACTACGCTCGAGCAGCTTGTGGGCATGGTCTTTCCAAGTGGAGCCAAACCAATGCTCACTTTCGCTGATAAAGAGTTGCCACCGGAAGGCTCGGCCCACAACAAACCGTTGTACATTTCTGTGGAATGTAGGGAGAAGTGGGTACCAGTGGTGTTGGTAGACACTGGTTTTGCCATTAATGTCTTTCTTTCCCGTACTGCTTACGCGGTTGGCCTCAAATCGGCGGACTTTATTCCTACAGCCCAGGTGATACGGGCGTACGACAATACAAGTGGAGAGGTCATGGGCACAGTGAAAGTGCGAGTTCAAGTGGGCTTGTCAGAGCAGGAGGTCGAGTTTCACGTCCTGGATGTACCGGCTATCTTTAACTTGCTGTTGGGAAGGCCTTGGTTACTTCACGTGAAGGCTGTCTCCTCTACTCTCCATCAGATGTTGAAGTATCCCCATGAGGGAGGAGTGGCCACTGTTTTTGGGAATACATCCATCCATCCACCTCTAGAGGTGACTACGCTAGTACTAGAGATCAACCATGGGAATGAAGATGTGTTCCTTTCAGGATTCACTCTGGCTGAGGCCCGAGTTGTACAGAACATACTGGCTGTGGACGAAGGCATGCATGTTACTGCCCAGTCCATCTACTTTATGAACAAACTGCGGCATGTCCCGGGAATGGGACTTGGAAAGAGTGGTTGGAAAGGTGTTACGACATCAGTTGAGGTGCCACACAACCCGTACGCCTTTCGATTGGGCTATGTGCCCACCAAAGAGGACTACATTAGAAAAGAAAAAGAAATGAGGGGCAGAGCAAAAGCCAAGAGAGCTGGAAAGTAGTATGCGCTCATTCACCAGCCAATCTGGGGTACGCTCAACAACCATTTTGTTTGAGAGGGAGAGGATTTCCCTTTTTGTGGCTTTCTCGAGCCTTGGGTCAATTCCTCGAATAAACGTGTCCTCGGGTTCGAGATCTTTTTTGACCATCAGCTGAAAGACAATGATGAGGGCGGTGATGAGGAAAAGGTTGAACCAAACAGCAAAGCTAACCAAAGCACAGAAGATGACTCGAACGGTAGCGAGCCTGGAGTAGGGGCAGCACTGGCTAATCTCCTGACAGATCCCGTGACTGATTTAGAGAACTTGGGGGATAACTTTACTGTCTCTATGATTGGGAAAGAATCGGGGGTCGACCCAACTGCTAGAATTCTAGATGCATCAAGGGCACCTTGTTTTACTTGGTAGCTGGAGACAGGCTTTCTTTACAGTTCTAAATCGGGTGATGAGCCAAAATCTGATTCCACTGAGTCTGTGAAGTCAGAATCAGATTCAAGTCAGTATTGAGAGTCTGAGTCTGGCATTTCTTCGGGGGGGTAACCCGGATGCCAAAGTCTTATCGAGGTCCTCTTTTTCTTTTGCTTTTGAGTCGGTTGTAACCGAGGAGTCGAAACTTTTGAATGAGAACGCTACAGATTTTGAGTACTTCTCTGTGCTGCTTATTTATTGCATTGACCAAGACTTTCAGAATTTTAATGAAAACGAAGAAGAAGAAATTCCTCTGGCTTTGAAAAACTTGATTAATCGAGTGGAGGAGAGATTTGTTAAACCCTGTGCTGATGAAATCATTGCCATTAATGTGGGTATTGAGAAGGAGCCACGTTTGGTCCAGATCGAGTCCATGTTGTCTTTGAAGGAACGCGAACATTTAATCACTTTATTAAAAGATTTCAAAGATGTTTTTGCATGGGTCCTACGAAGACATGCCTAGAATTGATCTTGAGATTGTACAGCACCAGATCCCTCTCGACCCGGAGGCCCAACCAATCAAGTAGAAATTGCACAGAATTCGTTCGGATTGGGCACTGTGGACACCCCATTTTTGACCGACCTTAAGACTCAGACGTCATCGATTGAGCGTTCAGTGATAGTGCATGTAGTGCTCATTTTGAGTTTCCGGAGTTTTCGGCTGAGTGCCTTGCCTCCGGGCCTCTGAACTCTTTGTGCTTTGGCTTGGTTTGTGGACTAAGCCTTGTCTTCCTTGCCTGGAGGGGAGAGGGAGGTCCGTAGACCACTTTCTATGGTCATAGACCACTTTTCCCTCTGGTAGGCCAGTTTCCGGTTTCCAGAGCCTTTGGCCGAGCGCCTTGTCTTGCTTCCCTTTTGGTTTGGTTTCAAACTGAACCTTGTTTTCTCTTCCCTGGAGGGAGGGAGAGGTCTGTAGACCCCCTTTTTGTGGTCGTAGACCACTTTTCTCGCTTGGAGACTAGTTTTCGGTTTTCAGAGCCTTCGGCCGTGCGCCTTGTTTCGGGACTGCTTAACGCTCTCTGTTTGGCTTAGTTTTTGAACCATGCCTTGTTGACCTTACCTAGAGGGACACTGTGGTCTGGGAGACCACTTTTTGTGGTCGTAGACCACTTTTCCCTCGTTGATCGCTTTTAGTGCCCGTAGACTAGTTTTCGAGGCTTCCGGCTGCGCGCCTAGCCTCCCGGACTCTTGTCTTGCATTCCTTTTGGTTTGTTTTTGGCAGAAACCTTGTTTTCCTTGCTTGGAGGGTGGAATGAGGATGGGAGACCAATTCTTCCCCTTGGAGACCACTTTTCCTGCTTGCCAGCAGTTTTCTGGTCGGCTAACTGGTTTTCTTGGTCTTTGGACCACCAATAGTGGTCGGCCACCACACCACTAGCTTGCTTTCAGTGTGCAGACCACCTTTCCACCATGGCTAACCACTTGCCTCCCTGGCCGACCACTTTCACTGGTCGGCCGACCAGTGTAAGTAGCTGGCCGACCACTTTAAGTGGTCGGCAGCTTTCCATCACCTTTTTGGAGATATTTTCTAGCCAGCTGTAACAGTTGGAGGGCACAAAAACCATCCTCCATAGACGTGTATGGAGTGATGGCTTTAGGCCTAAGCTTGTTCAACAAGCTTAACCTTTGGTTCTCTATAAAAGAGAACCTCCCCCCTCTTGCCTTAGGTTCAGAAAAAAGTGCTTGAGTTATACGTATACACCTTTGTCTCTATATTGCTCTTCTTCTTCATTTTTGTGCTTGAAAGTGCATTTTCATCATACTATTGCACACAAACACACACTCAAACACCACCCTTTTGTTGCTGAGGCCCTTTGAGGTTGGTTTTGGAGTTCTTGGACTGGTTTTGATCCAAAAGAGCTGCTGGAGTTGTTGCTCTAAAGTGGTTCTACAAGGGTGAGCTTCTAACCCTTAAAACCCTTGTTTTTGTTTAAGCTTTTGGCCCAACTTGCATGTTGTTTTAGGCCTAACTTTCTACTGTAAAAAGGTCTGATTTTTGATGCTTGAAATGTTTATTTAAGGCCTTGTTGGTGTTAGGGGTGGTCTACCCCCTCTTGTGCCTTGTTTGGCCTTGTTTTTGTGCTATCCTTTTAAGCTATTGGGACCACCTCCTTTTGGCCTTCTCACCATTGAAACTCAGAGGAATTTAAGTGGTGGAAATGGTGTTTTGAGGTCGCAAATAGGAGAGGGTCATCCCCTCTCCTTGTGTCTTGGATGCTTGCTTTATTGGCCTCATGTCTGAGCATGTTTGTTAAGCTTGTGTTGGCTTATTCTCGACTTGTTTTTGGGGTTATTTTGATATGGCATACCACTATTTTGTCTTGGTTTTTTCACCACATGCATGCTATTTACACCTGTAGCGTAATCCTTACAAACTAGCTTTGTGTGCTTCAGGAAGCAGCATGTCTTTCTAGCATGTTTTGAGTCCATCTCAGTAGATTTTCGGTGTTGTCTTAACTTGCCTTAGATTTGTTTTGGGTTGTTTTGATGGTCCCATGCATGCTCCATGCACTTGTAGTACATTTCCATTTACTAGCCTAACATGCACCTTGCTTTTGGACCATTATTCTAACATGTTTTGGCTTAACTCTAAGAAGCTTTTGTCCATGTTTTAGCATGCTTAAGCTCTGATTTGTGTTGTTTTGGTCATGCATGCATTGCTTTGTATAGCCATGGTTCAATCTTGCTCACTAGCTTTGTGTATTGAGTCCATTAGCATGCATTACTTGGACTATTTTCATGATTTGACATCATTTGAAATGTGATTTGAGTACATGTGGTGTGGTCATACACTTGCATTTATCACTCTTTCAATGCTTTGAGGGGATGGTCTTTTATGCCCTAAACATGAGCCATTGCGTATGCCTTCATGCCTAAGCTTGCGAGCTATCACTTCAGTGTGTTTTTGGGGTTATTTTGCCATGATATAACTCTGATTTTTATTGGTGAAGCCACCTCATGCTTGGTCTTAGTAGGTGTAGTGTAATCCTCCCTATTGCCCTTGCATGATTCATGTTTTGGCCCTCCATGCTAGCTTATTTTGGCGTCCTTCCATACATGTTTTAGCATCATTTTAACATGCTCTAAGACTGTTTTGGGTTGCCTTGGTCATATGCTTCATGTATTGCATAGCTGTAGTGCAATTAGTCTTGCTAGCTTTGAGTTTTGAGCACCATAGCATGCTTCATTTGTATCATGTACATGTTTTGGCATCATTTACCATGTTATTTCAGAGCACATAGCATTGCCATGTTCCCATTTCTTTCACCCTTTGAGTGCCTCTAAGGGTTGTGTATTGTTGCCTTACTTATGGCCTAGTATGTATGCATGCATGCTTGGACATTTGAGCCCCCATCTTAGCATGTTTTGGTCATTGTTTTGACCTATTTGAGCTTTGTCCATGGTTGGTTCATGCATTTGTGCCATGTATTACATGTCTCTTGTATAGTCCTCTTTGCTAGCTTTAATGCTTAAGGACCCTAGCATGCCATGCTTGTATTGTTTGAATGATTTGGCATCATTTCATATCTAATTTCAGAGCATTTAGTGTTGTTACACTTCCACATTTGTCACTCCTTGCTCATGTTTGAGATTTGTGATCTTATGTCTAATTGAAGAGCCATAGGATGTGCATGCTTGCCTTGCATTTCATGCCATCTTTTTAGCATTATGGCCACTGATTTGGGCATGATTGAGGTCTGTCCCTTTTTAGTTTAAGTCCATTCAACATCATATTTGCATGCTTGAGTTGCATTGTTAATGTATACTTATGTTGCATTTCATCATGCTCGTATTGTTGTTTGTTTTGCGTTGAAAAGCTTATGTTGCCTTGCATTGTGTATGCATGCCGTTAGCATTGATAGGTTGCTTATGTTGCATTGCATTGTGTATGCATGCCATTAGGTTCCTCATATTGCATTGCATTGTGAATGCATGCATTACATTGTGTTTAGCATGCTTGAGTTGCATTACATGTTTGCATGCTTGAGTTGCTTTGCATTTGTTTGGATTAGGTGTTAATCCGAACATGAGAAACGAGGGACATTTCATACTTGAAGTGATGAAATGTGTCTCATTTCTCGGTCGTCGACCCTCTTGATCGTGCATGATAGAGGTCAAGGCTTTATGTGTCTTTTTGTGCATTCATTTACATTGAAATGTGCAATCTTGCCTCTTTGGCCATCATGCATCGAGATGCGTGATTGGTGGCCCGAGGGTCGAGAATCGCACTCCCTTCAGATCATGAAATGATAGGGAGGGTGGTTGTGCACACATATCTTGCAAATACATTGCCATGCCCCTTCTTGTTCTCTGTTGCAGCAAATTGGAGAAGTGCATCATTTTCTGGTCGGCCGACCAGTAAAACTAGCTGGCCAACCACTTTTTCTGGTCTGCAGTAAAGATAGGTGGTCGACAGGTGGTCTCCCCCATCAACAACTGGTCGGCCATGTTCCTACAGGTTCCCATGGTGGAGTTGAAGCTATCTGGAGCTTTGTGCAAAGTTCTGAGAACAATCGAAAACAGAGGCAAATTGGGGCATCGCGATGGATTTCCGAACGAGGCGACCGAGCATGCATACACTTCTCGCCTTGAGGCTCCTGTTTTATTGCTTTGCTTAGATAGCTAGCTTACGCTTTGGTTTTGTACTTAAGTAGTTAATGGGCTTAACTATTCATTTGTGTCTGTAATAACTAGTTAGTTAGCTTGTTAGTTAATTAGCCTGTTTTGTAATAATTAGTTAACTAGGATTAGTTAATTAGTTTCGTTTTGTAATACTTAGTTTAATTAGCTTAGATTAGCTAGTTAGCTTATTATTCGGACCCTCCATAGAGAGGGCCAACTGTTGTAATAAGTGTGCGTATGTGCGATGCATGTCTTCCAACCTCCATTTCTTTCTCCCTTTTACTTAATCGCTTACGATGGTTAGTTTTAGGGCATATTTCAATTAGCATACCTTATGCTTGCATGCGTGCACCCATTCATCTGTATTGCATGCACCGGGCTCGGCGTATCATACTAACTGCATTGTATTTCAATACATTTACTTGAATACGTGTTCAATAGCATGTTATCAAGTTGCATTCACATGATATCTTAGAATAGCCGAGCCTACCTTAGTCGCATTTTTGCGTGTGTTGCATTAGCCATCTTAACATGAACTAGGATCATACATGATTTCTAACTAGTTCTCCGTTTTGGCTCGGAGTACACTGTGAGTGTTTACGTTTTAGCATACTGCATGAGATGTGTACGTTGCTATGTTAGCATGCTTGCCATGAGGCTAACTGCTTAAGTGATTAACTGCTTGAATGCCTGTGGGTGAAGGTTGGATTGCTTGAATTGGAACAATTCATCAAAATGTATGTTTTAAGCCCACTTGAGAGTGGCAAAATCATGTTTTCTAAGCCCACTTGAGGGTGGCAAAACCACGACTTAGCCTACTTGCGAGTAGCAAACTTCAAACCGTTTTCAAACAAACGAACATGAAATGTTTTGTTCCAACTTAGGTGATCTAGTCTATACTTGTATGCTGTGCGCATCACGTAGTAAGGTTAGGTTAATAACCGGAATAAGAACACATGTGTTTTCAAAAACAACATATCATGTCAGTAGAGGCCGATCTTTGATCGGGTGAGCGGGGGTGCTCATTGCATGACCTTTCCCTCTCGTACCCAAGTTTCCGAGCCGAGGCAACTTTGGTGATGACGGACACGTGGCCTTAGGCATGAGTTAGGGTTTCCTAAATTTCCCAAAATAAAATATTTAGGTGGCGACTCTGTATCTGGCAAAGTAGTCCATGTTTGGCACTTCTTTATTAAAATCGATTTTCCAAATCGATTTGCCGGATTTGGACTCTTTGGTGATTTATTAGTCTTGCATTGCACTTTAGGAGATTAGATTCAGAACCGTGACATGAGTTCGAACTGTAGTAGCTAAGAACAAAACGATTCGCATCCTCACGCACAGAGCGGAGTTCCGGGCGGTCTACAGGCACTGAAAATCAAGGAAGAGGTCACCAAGTAGATTGAGGCAGGTTTATTGTTAGTATCTGAGTACCTGACTTGGTTGACCAACATCGTCCTAGTACCGAAAAAGGATGGCAGAATCCGGGTTTGTGTTGATTTTCGGGATTTAACAGAGCCAATCCGAAGGATGACTTTCCTCTGTCGCATATTGATAAGTTGGTAGACTTCACCGCGGGCCATGCATTGCCATCCTTCATGGACGGGTTTTTCGGGAATAACCACATTTTGATGGCACCTGAGGATAGAGAGAAGACCGTATTCACCACTTTGTCGGGTACCTATTGCTACAGCGTTATGCTGTTTGGATTGAAAAATGCCAAGGCTACCTATCAAAGGGATGTGACCACTATTCTCCATGATATGATTCACAAAGAGGTTGAGGTGTATGTGGATTACATGATCGTCAAGTCCAAAGAGCGAGAGGGCTACTATACTACATTGGACAAATTCTTTCAACAGATCAGAGAATACATATTAAGGTTGAATCCGCAGAAGTGCTCCTTCGGGGTGACAGCAGGGAAAATGCTAGGATTTCTAATCACACAGAGGGGCATTGAAGTAGATCCTTCTAAGATCAAGGCCATCTCAGAAATGCCACCACCAAAGACTAAAAAGGAGATGCGTGGCTTTCTGGGTAAAGTGCAATTCATAACACGGTTTATTGCCAAATTAACCTTGACTTGTGAACCACTATTTGGTCTCCTGAAGAAAGAATTTTTTTTTTTGATGGGATGATCGATGTTAGTTTGCCTTTGAACAGATTAGACACTACCTCCAGAATCCACCTGTGTTGTTGCCACCAGAGCCGAGAAAGCATTTGATTCTGTACCTGTTAGTAACAGATTTGACCATGGGGCGCATGCTCGCTCAGGAATCTGAAGATAGGGTGGAGAAGGCCATCTACTACTTGAGTAAGAAGATGCTGGATTATGAGACCTGCTACATTTCTTTGGAGAAAGCTTGCCCAGCCTTGGTATGGACTACCAGGAAGTTGAGGCACTACTTGTTAGCTCATTCTGTAATTTTGGTTTTGAGATTAGATCCCATCAAATATCTCTTTGAGAAACCGGCGCTTACGGGTAGGCTAGCTCGTTGGCTGCTTCTTCTCTTTGAATTTGATCTCAAATATGTCACTCGCAAGTTGGTCAAGGGAAGAGTTGTGGCGGAATTCTTGGCAGACCACCCGGTAGAAGGAGATGAGGCAGGAGAATACTTGTTCCTAGATAAAGACATTCTGCATGTGGAAGAGGAAACTTGGATGATGTACTGAGTGTCTAATCAATATGGTTATAGGATAGGTGTATTGCTGATAGCACCCGATGATTTCCATATACCCCTTGCCTTCAAACTCTGGTTCAAAGTGTCCAACAATGAGGCAGAATATGAAGCGTGTATCACTGGTTTGGAAGCTGCCCTAGAACTAGGGGCAATAAGGTTGGACGTCATTGGAGACTCGAACTTGGTTGTTTCTCAAGCAAATGGAGATTGGCAAGTCAAAGAAGAGAAGATGAAGGTTTATCATCAGACCCTGGATATGCTGATTCTAAGGTTTGAAAAACTAACATTTACACACCTACTGAGGGAGAACAACCGATTCGCTGATGCTTTAGCAACTCTATCTTCTATGGTAGACATCCCACTTGGAGTCCGGATGCGTCCGATTATCATCAAACAAAAATACACACCGGCTTATGAGACCATTGCCACGATAGATGAAGTGTGTTGACCGCCCAGAACTCCGCTCTGCGCACGAGGGCGCAAATTGTGTTCTTAGCTACTACAGTTTAGACTCTTGTCATGGTTCTGAATCTAATCTCACAAAGTGCATGTGGACGCGCCCTAGGAACTCCCCGATATTCGCGCCTACGAGAGGGCGCGAATCTCATTTTGTTTCGAGCTACTACAGTTTGGACTCAACGTCACGGTTCTGAATCTAATCTCACAAAGTGCAATGTGAGACCGATAAATCACCAAAGAGTCCAAATCCGGCAAATCGTTTTGGAAAGCTGATTTTTATAAAGAAGTGCCAAACATGGACTGCTTTGCCAGATACAGAGTCGCCACCTAAATATTTTATTTTTGGGGAATTTAGGAAACCCTGACTTGTGCCTAAGGCCACGTGTCCATCATCACCAAAGTTGCCTCGGCTCGGGAACTTGGGTACGAGAGGGGAAGGTCATGCAATAAGCACCCCCGCTCGCCCGATCAAAGATCGGCCTGTACTAAGCATGATATTTTGTTTTTGAAAACACATGTGCTCTTATTCCAGTTTAATTAGCTAATCTTACTACGTGATGCGCACAACATACAAGTATAGACTAGATCGCCTAATTTGGAACAAAACATTGCATGTTCGTTTGTGAAAATGGTTTGAAGTTTGCTACTCGCAAGTAGGCTAAATTCGGGATTCGATGAATTGTTCCAATTCAAATAATCCAACCTTTACCCACAGGCATTCAGGCAGTTATATCAAGTAAGCAGTTAGCCTCATGGCAAGCATGCTTTCATGGCAGTCAATAACACACATGCAATATGCTAAAGCGTAAACACTCACAGTGTATTGCGAGCCAAAACAGAGAACTAGTTAGAAATCATGCATGATCCTAGTTCATATTAAGATGGCTAATGCAACACATGCAAAAATGCAGCTAAGATAGGCTCGGCTATCTAGAATGTCATGTGAAATGCAACTTGATAACATGCTGTTTGAACACGTATTCAAGTAAGTGTATTGAAAATACAATGCTGGTTTGTATGATGCGCTGAGCCCGGTGCATGCAAAACAGATGAATGGATACATGCATGCAAGCATAAGGTATGCTAAACCTGCGCTGCCTTCAACACCGCGTAAGATTGGGCCTCACCCATCGCATGTTTACGCTTTAGCATACTGCATGTGTGTTATTGATTGCCATGAAAGCATGCTTGCCATGAGGCTAACTGCTTATGTGATTAATTGCCTGAATGCCTGTGGATAAAGGTTGGATTACTTGAATTGGAACAATTCATTAAAATCCCTGATTTAGCCTACTTACGAGTAGCAAACTCCAAACCATTTTCAAACGAATATGCAATGTTTTGTTCCAAATTAGGCGATTTAGTCTATACTTGTAGGCTGTGCGCATCACGTAGTAAGATTAGCTAATTAACCAGAATAAGAGCACATGTGTTTTCAAAAACAAAATATCATGCTTAGTACAGGCCGATCTTTGATCGGGCGAGCGGGGGTGCTCATTGCATGACCTTCCCCCTCTCGTACCCAAGTTCTCGAGCCGAGGCAACTTTGGTGATGACGGACACGTGGCCTTAGGCACGAGTCAGGGTTTCCTAAATTCCCCCAAAATAAAATATTTAGGTGGTGACTCTGTATCTGGCAAAGCAGTCCATGTTTGGCACTTCTTTATTAAAATCAGTTTTCCAAAAATGATTTGCCGGATTTGGACTCTTTGGTGATTTATTGGTCTTGCATTGCACTTTGCGAGATTAGATTCAGAACCGTGACATTGAGTCTGAACTGTAGTAGCTCAGAACAAAACGAGATTCGCGCCCCTCTCGCGCACGGATATCGGAGAGTTCCCGGGAGCGCGTCTACAGTTTCTGGCGACTCTGCTGGGGACTTAGAGAACTTGACTCGAACTAATGATATCTTGTTTTGACTACACTTATGTGTTTCTTTGCATTGCATTTGCATTAGTGCGCCTAAGTCACCGTATTCGCCATCTGCTATTCCTAAACGGTTAGCCTAAGGTTGTGTGCCATAAGGTTGACCGGTTACGGGCTCTACCACGATGGGAACACAAACCCCGGTTGTTACCGGGACACCCTTTTTGACCATTCGACCTAGTGCATGTCGGAATCCATAGTGACCATTCCAAACTAGGACAGGTTGCTTACCCGATTGTAGGTTGTTTGAAACCGCTATGTGCGTAGTGAAACCCTAGCTCCTAACAAAATAGGACAGGGAAACCCTACCCCAACATAGGGGTGTTTTGGCTCTCATTTGCTTGTTATGTGCTTTTAGAGTGTGCCTCTACAGGGAATGCATGTAACAGTTTGCAAGTCTGGGTATCAGGCCTGAGGGCATCAGTGTTTGGGAATCAGTTTTATCCAAGGATATTAGATTTGGGGCAACCATTTGGGCACAGTGAATAGCGCTTGAGAACAGAGTATTCAACTTACAAGTGCCAACTGCGTGTTGTCATGTCAACTGTGTGTTGTCTTTATTTATGCCGTTATGCTAGTTGTATGTTTCCTTATTATGCTTTATTTATCTTTTTGCAAGGTAGTTTAGCACAATTGCATCCGACCAAGCAGATATTCCCTGAGCACTCTAGGTTAGAGGTCGAAGACTTAATCGATCCAGGGATCTGATAGACGGACAAGCAGTGTTTCTTTCTTTACCCGCAGTTGCTAGGCGGAGGTCAAGAAGGCGCAGTGTATCAGTACAGAGGTTGCCAGATCAGCGGTCCTTGAACAGTCAGGCTGAGGTCTCAGTTTCTACTGTAGAGTCAGATATACCGGTTGTTTAGTTAGATCAAGACAATATGGCAGGTTTAAAAGAGATGATGGGTCAGCTCCAGGAAAGTACGAAAGCAATGCAGCAGGATGCTGCCCGCAAGGCAGAAGTGGCTGCACGTCAAGCAGAAGTAGTAGCCCAACAGGTAGAGTTAATTGCCAGGCTACAGAAACAAACCAGAGGATCTGCTTCGCACACACCTCCTCCCCCACCCAGAGTTCCAATACTCGGGGAGACGCCAAATATCCAAGAAAATATGGACGTTCCAACGGGGCCAGCTCCGCCCCCAATCATACCCCAGCTGTTTAAAGCGCCCACCAACCTAGTGGATTCACCGTTTGAATTCGAGATGGATCCAACGACGTTAAAAGTGAGCAAGCTAGAAAAGCTTTTCAAGAAGTCTCAAGGTGTGAAATCCATTCCAGATATAGAGGATGGATATACCGACTAGGCCGTGACGCTACTAGACCGGTTTAAAATGCCGCACATCGACCGCTTTGATGGGTCTGGAGATCCTATGGTGCACCTGCGACTGTTTTCAGACATCTTAAGGCCAATGGGCCTCACCAGATTACAGAAGCTTTCCCTGTTTGGCCAGACCCTGTCGAGTGTAGCGGCCATTTGGTATGCAAAACTGGAGGACTCCGTTAAGAGAAGTTGGGAGGAGATGGCTGAGGCCTTCATAGCTCAATACTCCTACAATACACAGATCGAGGTCACAACTCGTGATCTCGAGACACTAGGCTAGAGCCAAAGGAGAGCTTCTCTGATTTTGTGACCCGCTGGAGGGCTAAAGCCTTGATAATGACCATCAGGCCCGTTGACAAAGATCAGATTCGGATGGTTGTGCGCAATCTCCAGCCCAAGCTCATGCAAAAGATGATCGTTCTCCCCCTATCCACCTTTGCAGATTTACATGAGATTGGGGTGCAGATCGAGGACGCAATGAAACAAGGTTTGATTGACCCTGAGAGAGAGCAGCCTAAGAGGGCATTCAACCGCAGTACGAATACAGGCACAAGCAGTGTCGCAGCTGCCAGATCTTCAGATGTGGGAATGGTCACCACCACCCCTCCCAAAACCCTTGCAGCCACACCCTTTACCGGTGTGTCCGGAAGCAGCTCGCAAACAGCCAGATATGCCCCCAGAGGCCAAAGAACCTTCACCCCACTATACATGCCTTTGTCTAAGTCTTTGGGGTTTTGATCAAGAAAGGGCACTTGAAACCCCTAGAGCTGCGGCCCTTACCAGAAAAACTTCCTCCTTCCCATAACCCGGCAAAGTACTACGCCTATCACCAACAGCATGGTCACGAAACTGACCAGTGCTTTCGATTGTGTCATGAGATTTAGGATCTCATTGATAACAGGTAATCGTGCCTCCGGAGAAACCAAATGTCACAACCAACCCACTCCCACCACATAACCAAGCTCCACCTCCCAAACTTATCAACTTCATCCAAACTGGGGTTGTGTCATATGACCCTAGCATATATATCATCCCTTCTCACCTACCTAAGCCAGAGGTGTTCATTCCTGATAGCACTGACTTGTGCATGTTGGACATCTTCCAAACTCAACCAGAACCGGTGGTGGTGACTACCGAAGGTAGAGCAGGGATCACTTTGGAAGCAGAAAAGAATGAGGATTCAGAGCCTGAGGGATCTGCAAGTTTTGAGTACAACCCGAGCGGTTATATTACTTCAACGGATCAGTCTAGACCAAGAGTAGAGCTCCCGGTTGGGGTAGAGATCTGTGTAGCTCGAGAGGATGGACCTAATCAAGGGCTAGATGACCTGGCAGAACTAGAGGAGGACATTACGAATCTGTAATTCTTTGAAGAACAGGATTCAGGGGACGTGACTGTCAACTGGTTCAAGATGGAAGGGTCAGCAGAGGTTACTGGGTGGCTCAATGACGAGTCGGATATTGTTGAACAGTCTCAGCCAGAACAAGGTCCGTCAGATATGGGGACATCGGTAGTGGCCGGTATGGCCAGAGATCAGAATGAACCGCCGGAGAGCACCGGTGCTAAGAATTTTGCTCAGGATCAGAACAGTTTGAGTACAGAGGATGCTGAGCAGCAGGCTGCACTGAAACAGTTTGAGCAAGAGAAGATCGAAGATCTGGAGAGGGTTAGAAAGGCCAAAGCCCTTGTGGGGACTGAATGTGCTGTGAGCACGGGAACGGAATGTGTTGTGTGTACAGGAACAGTTGTAACAGAACCAGATAGTTACTTGTCGATGGCCGACGGAATGTGGTGGGAAGATGACGACCTATGTCTCGCCCATACAAACGAAGATTGGGGGAACAACCAACCGGATGATACCTGGTATATTGGAGAAGTGGACCACATGACCAGGAGTGGGCGGTATTTCAAGCCCCCACACCTGGATCAACCAGAGGCGTTCGGGAATGACAAGGAGGCGGAGAGGCAGAAAGAAAAGTTACTCGAGGAGGAGGCTGTGCTGAAACAGCTTAAGAAGATACAAGCAGACATCTCCATTTGGGGACTGCTTATGGCCTCAAGAGTTCATAGACAGGCTGTCCTTTCTGCAATGGACAGAGCTAAACTTTCAATCGATACAACGCGTGAACAGCTGGTAGGGTTGGTTTTTCTGGGAGGAGCTTCCCCGACGCTAACCTTCACTGACAAGGAGCTGCTGCCTAAGGGCGCAAATCATAACAAACAACTTTACATCTCTGTGGAGTGTAGAGATAAATGGATACTAGTACTTCTTGTTGACATAGGATCTACTATCAACGTGTGCTCGTCAAGGACAACATATGCAATCGGGTTGAAGCCCGTGGACTTTGTACCCACTGCCCAGGTGATTTGGGCATATGACAATACCAACAGAGAAGTGATGGGGACTGTGCAGGTTCAGACTCAGGTTGGTCCAGGACAACACGATGTTGACTTTCATGTTTTGGACATTCCCGCAACCTTCAAGTTACTCTTAGGGCGGCCGTGGTTGCACCAGGTGAAGGCAGTCTCTTCCACCCTGCATCAAAAGCTGAAGTACCCCTACGGGAAGGGGGTGGCTATTGTTTTTGGAAATTCTTCAATCCATCCGTTGCCAGAGGTGTCTACACTAGTGCTGGAGATTAAGCATGGCACGGAGGATGTGTTCCTCTTAGGATTTACCCTAGCCGAGGCCCAGGTTGTACAAAACATACTGGCTATTGATAAGGGGTTATATGTCAGTGCACTGTCAGTGTACCTCAGGAACAAGCTCCAATACATCCCCGGGATGGGATTAGGGCGCAGTGGCCAGAAAGGCATTGCAGTATCGGCCGAAGTGCCGCATAACCCGCATACCTTTGGTTTAGGTTATTTGCCTACCAAGGAGGACTGGGTGAGAAAAGGCAAAGAGATGGCCGGAAGGGCCAGAGCCAAGCAAATCGGGAAACCTTATGAGTTGGTGCACCGGCCCATTCAGGGCACCCTGAACGGACGTTTTGTCCGGGAGGGAGAAGACTTCCCGTTCTGCGGCTTCCTAGAGCCATGGCTAAACGTAGAAAGGCGGTGGTTGTCGGGGTTTGAGATATTCTTTAACTTGCAATTGTCTGGGGATAATGTTGCTGAGAAACAGACAGACCCACCAGCTGAGGTTGAGCAATGCAGGGAAGAGGATTCCAAGAGCGCAGAGATTGAAATGGAGGTAGCATTGGCTTGTCTACTTTTAGATCCTCCGATCGTACATGAGTGCTTGGGGGATAACTTCTCGGTGTCCATGATCGGGAATGAAACGGCTGTGAGCCCATCTTTAAATGTCTTGGATGTATCCATCGCACCTTCCCTCGTCTAGCAATACGAGGAGGGATTCTTATTAAGCAACACTGGGTCAGGTAGTGAGCCGGAATCTGATTCCACTGAGTCTGTGGAGTCGGAATTAGGTTCCAGCTCGTCTAAGTCTGAGTCCGGTATTCTTGGGGGTGACAACCCGGATGCCACAGTCCTGTCTAGGTCGTCTTTTTCTTTTAAGTCTGTTGTAACAGAGGAATCAGACAATGTAGAAGTGATTAATGAGAATTGTGCGGCTGTGGCCTTCGATTACTTTTCTGTGCCCTTAATTTATTGCATTAATCAGGACTTTCAAAATTTCGATGAAAATGATGAGGAAGAAATTCCTCCGGTTTTGAAGTATTTGCTTGATCAAGAGCAGGAGAGGTTTGTAAAACCCTTGGTTGATGAAATCACCACAATTAACGTTGGTACTGAGAAGGACCCGCGGCTGGTCCAGATTGGGTCCACGTTGTCTTCGGAGGAGCGTGAGCGCTTAGTCGCTTTATTAAAATATTTCAGAGATGTTTTCGCGTGGTCCTACGAAGACATGCCTAGAATCGATCTTGAGATTGTACAGCACTGGATCCCTCTTGACCTAGAGGTCCGACCTGTTAAGCAGAAGCTCAGAAGGATCCGCCCTGATTGGGCTCTCAAGATCAAAGAAGAGGTCACCAAGCAAATTGACGTAGGGTTCCTGCTGGTATCCGAATACCCAACTTGGTTGGCCAACATAGCTCCTGTGCCGAAGAAAGACGGCAGAATTCGGGTATGTGTGGACTTCAGAGATTTGAATAAAGCCAGTCCGAAGGATGACTTTCCTCTGCCGCATATCGATGAGTTAGTGGACTTCACTGCAGAGCATGCGCTGCTCTCGTTCATGGATGGGTTTTCTGGCTACAATCAGATTCTGATGGCACCCGAAGACCGGGAGAAGACTACTTTCACCACCCCGTGGGGGACCTATTGTTATAGGGTAATGCCGTTTGGGCTGAAGAATGCTAGAGCTACGATACAGCGGGCTGCAACCACAATATTGCATGACATGATCCATAAAGAGGTGGAGGTGTATGTGGACGACATGATTGTCAAGTCCAAGGAAAGAAAGGGCCACTACACCACCCTGCAGAAATTTTTCCAAAGGATCAGAGAGTATCGGTTGCGGCTGAATCCTCAGAAATGTACGTTCGGTGTTACAACAGGGAAAATGCTGGGGTTCTTGATCACACAAAGGGGCATCGAGGTCGACCCTTCCAAAATCAAGGCCATCTTAGAAATGCCACCACCAAGGACTGAAAAGGAGGTGCGACGCTTTCTGGGTAAAGTGCAATTCATAAGACGGTTTATTGCTAAATTAACGTTGACTTGTGAACCACTCTTTGCTCTCCTAAAGAAAGGAACGAAGTTCCAATGGGACGGCCGATGCCAAGTTGCTTTCGAACAGATCAAGCAATATCTACAGAACCCACCTGTGTTGTCACCGCCTGAGCTGGGGAAACCGTTGATTCTGTATCTTTCAGTGACTGAAACTACAATGGGCTGCCTGTTTGCACAGGAGTCTGAGGACAAAGTGGAGAAGGCTATCTACTATCTGAGTAAGAAAATGCTAGATTACGAGACCCGTTACACTCTGTTGGAGAAGGCTTGTTTGGCCTTGGTATGGGCTACCAGGAAACTGCGGCACTACCTGTTAGCTCACTCCGTAATATTGGTAGTAATGCAATTCGTCAGATTTTCAACAAGAAACGCCTCCATTTTGGTGCAAAACTGAGTTAGAATGAGGGAACCATGTAGCTGGAACCTTTATGGAGGATAAGGCACTGTTTGGAAGACAAGTGTCAGAAAACTGGAGGTTCCCAGACTAAGTGGTCGGCCGACCACTTTTTCTAGTCGGCTAGCTACTTTTTTGGGTTACAGACCAAAAAACTGGTCGGCAGGCTCCCATGGTGGTCGGCCATGAGCAAAAAGCTGGCCTGCAGCTCTTTTTTTTGTCTCCAAAAGAGAGTCTCTAGCTTTCCTGTGTGCTGAGAGTACTGAAGGTCAGAGTTTACCTCTGTTTCGGATGCATTTTGTCGCTTTGTTTGTCTCAAAATGCATTCGCTCTTCGAGTTGTGAGGCTTTGCTTATCGAGTTGTTAAGTTTTGCTTATCGAGTTGTTGCTCTTTGTTTATCGAGTTGTTGTTCTTTGTTTATCGAGTTGTTGCTCGTTGCTTATCGAGTTGTAAACTTGCTAAGGTTTTGTTTCTTAGTGAGTTAGGTCGTCTAGTTTGTTGTGTCGGTTCACTACCTGACTTGGCAATACATGAGGTTCAATTTCCATTCAATTCCATTTTTGTGCAAAATGATGCGATGCGATGCTAAGAATACGAATGCAACACTTTTCTTTTTGAACAAAAAGCTGTTTTCATTCCATCATAGCTTCTTTTTACAACAGTTTACAACATGGTACAAGTTTTGAAGAAAATAAAATTGCCTAAGCTGTACAATGTGCTACAACTACATGTAAAAAGAAAAATAAAGTAGGAACATCTACATCAGTGCCATCAAGCTCAAGGCCGAGAGGCCCTCTTCGGCTGAGCAGCCTCTGCACCACTGCCACCGGCACTGTCATCTGAATCGGAGTCACCGTCCTCAGAATCCTCCTCGGCGTCACCTCCGCCGTCCGAACCGGAACCAGAGTCGTCATCCCTGCTTGCAGATGTCTCTGACTGTGGATGTGCTGACTCCTTCTCCTCGCTAGACTCCTCGTCATAACTAACAGGTGCTCTACACCCCCCACGGTTGTGTGCTGAGACCCCTCTCTTAGCCGCTCGAGAATGCCTGGATGGCCCAGTCTGTAGGGGTGGGACCTGAAAAGGACAGTTTGAATGCATCAGCCAGTATGTATATCAGATGCAGATGCAAGAATGATACATATAATGGGTGCATGCAGATATAGTATGTGAATGTGATGTGTCAGATGTGCTCCACACATGCAATGAATCAATATAGTGAAATGTTCAGTTTCCATATGTCATCAGAAGTATGATAAATGCAAGGAAATTGAAAAGTACCCGAATGCCGGAGGCGTATAGCAGCGTCTCCCTCCACAGAACCATGCTCTCGAGTGAGGCCACCACACTGAGCAACCCCTCAGTATACTCTCTGGGAGGCTGCAGATGCAAGTTCAAGCCATCAGTGAATGAATGAGTGTCTAAATATCTCAGTGATAAATGAAAACTGCAGGACATACCGGTGGTGAGTTAGGGTCACTGACGTATCGATGGTCGGGCATCGGAGGCTCCAGTGGAATCGGGTAAGAAGTCCCATACTGCCAGCCCGTCAGCTCGGTCCGAAGATCTGGCCACCCAGCATAATGACAAGTCGAGGGCATCCCTCTAGCCCTACCTCCTGAACTGCTAGCCCTGCTAGTGGAAGGGATGTCTGCAGCTCGAGCGCGACTCGACGACGGCATAGCAGTAGCCCTCCTCATAGGAGTACGGATACCTGTCAGTGGAGGCATCAAGAATATGCGGACGTATGTCGTGTACTCCCCCTCCTCCAGGAAAAGAACTGCGTCGGAGCCCAGCATAAGGTTGTCAACCTCCTGAGGAGTGAGGCTCTTTGTGGACCGCATGACCAGTGGAGGTGCTGAGGGGATATCTTGAGTGGGATTGTCCATCGTCTGACGCATGAAGCGATCCCTGAGAGACCAGGCTCTGTCGACTGGTCCCTCAAGTAAAACCCTGTATCGGGAGGCATCACATGCTCCGGCGAACTCGAACCGAGAATACTCGGGCATCGCCAGCCAAGGCTGCCAAGTGATCTGCGGATGACAAGCGCATAAACTGATTAGATGTCATAAATATGCAAGATAAATCAAGGCTGAAAGCATGAAGAACTAAGAGTTTTGGTTTACCTCGGTCGCCCGCACCATGTTGAAATACTGCCTCAAATACGACAAAGTCTCCCGAGGCCTAGACCAGCACCGACCATTGAATCTGCGTGAATAAGGGATCTCGAGAGGTGCCTCGACCTCGAGCTCAGGGGCGAGTGTCGGGAAGTAGGCATAAACCCACAGCTGTGAAAGGCAAGACAATGGCTGTCAGAATACAGAATGTATGGAAAATGCAGAATGCTAAGTACAGGATGCAAATACAGAATATACAGAAGATACAGAATGCTGAGTGCAGAATGTAGAGTATAGAATGTAATGTGTGCCGTGTGTAGTGTACAGATAATGAAAAGCAGAAATGTAAATCAAGAGGGCAAAATGTACCTCCCAGGCTCGCCAGTAGCCACCTACTATGGTCCCCCACTCTCAGGAGGTTGCGCTCATGTAGTAGTAAAGGGTAGCGAAGCCAGTGCCACCCCAATCATACTGACTGACCTGTGATAGGTCTACCAGAGCATTGAGTAGATAAAGCCCAACTGTGTTCCCCTTGTCGGAGAACAGAGTGGTCCCAAGGAGGAACATCAAAAACCCCCGGGCATACTGCTGTATGGCCTCAATATTCTCAGGCATAGTCCATCTGTACTGCTCCGTAAACTAGGTATATCTAACCATGCCCGGTGATCTGCAGAGCGGCGGATGAGCTCCAAGCAAGTTAGTCCAAGCTGCCTCCCACTCACCCATGTCCGCGTCGTATGGGACCGGTCGCCCTGCCACGTCTAGGCCCGTCAGCATGGAGAAGTCATACGGGATCATCGTCATGTCTCCGGTGGTAGAAAAATGGAAAGAATTGGTGGTGTCCCACCATCTCTCCATAAGTGCACCTAGAAGGGTCCTGCTCGCCGGATGACGCGACAGTCCCGCACAAAATGGGCCAAACCCTGCCTCGTCCACAATGTGTCGGATAGCATCTGGGAGCTCTATGTACCACTCCCTGGCAATGATCGATCTGTATCCCCGAGTGAAACGGGAAGATACCTGCATGTGGAATGAAGAGATGAATTTAGTTTCAGAATAAACATAATGTTATGTTGTGAGCTGTGTGCAAATTAAAAGAATGCTGTGTTATGGACTGTGTGTTCAGATTGAGCAGTGTTATGAGCCGTGTGCAAATTAAAAGAATGCTGTGTTATGGACTGTGTGTTCAGATTGAGCAGTGTTATGAGCCGTGTGCAAATTAAAAGAATGCTGTGTTATGGATTGTGTATTCAAATTGAGCAATGTTGTGAGCCGTGTGCAAATTAAAAGAATGCTGTGTTATGAACTGTGTGTTCAGATTAAGCAGTGTTGTGAGCCGTGTGCAAATTAAAAGAATGTTGTGTTATGAACTGTGTGTTCAGATTGAGCAGTGTTGTGAGCTATGTGCAAATTAAAAGAATGCTGTGTTATGGACTGTGTGTTCAGATTAAGCAAAAAATTGTGTTATGAACTGCGTGTTCAGATTGAGCAAAAACGGCGTTATGGACTGCGTGTTCAGATTGAGCAAAACTGCGTTATGCACTACGTGTTCAGATTGAGCAAAACCTGGGTGATGAACTGCGTGTTCAGATTGAGCAAAAATTGCGTTATGGACTGCGTGTTCAGATTGAGCAAAAACTGCATTATGAACTGCGTGTTCAGATTGAGCAAAAACTGCGTTATGAACTGTGTGTTCAGATTGAGCAAAAACTGCGTTATGGACTGTGTGTTCAGATTGAGCAAAAACTGCGTTATGGACTGTGTGTTCAGATTGAGCAACCCTGCTTTATGAACTGCGTATTCAAATTGAGCAAAAAACTGCGTTGTGAACTATGTGTTCAGATTGAGCAAAAACTACGTTATGAAATGTGTGTTCAGATTGAGCAAAACTGCGTTATGAACTGTGTGTTCAGATTGAGCAAAACTGCGTTATGGATTGTGTGTTCAGATTGAGCAAAAACTGCGTTATGAACTGTGTGTTCAGATTGAGCAAAACTGCATTATGAACTGCGTGTTCAGATTGAGCAAAAAAAACTGCGTTATGGATTGTGTGTTCAGATTGAGCAAAATACTGCGTTATGGACTGCGTGTTCAGATTGAGCAGAATACTGTGTTATGAACTGCGTGTTCAGATTGAAAAATGAGCTGTGTGCCCAAATGTGCTATGTGCCCAAAATGAGTTGTGTGCCCGAAATGAGCTGTGTGCCCGAAAAGAGCTGTGTGCCCAAATGAGCTGTGTGCCCAAATGTGCTGCGTGCCCAAAATGAGCTGCATGCCCGAAATGAGCTGTGTGCCCAAATTGAGCTGTGTGCCCAAAAAGAGCTGTGTGCCCAAATGAGCCGTGTGCCCAAGTTGTGCTGCGTGCCCAAAATGAGCTGCTGTGTGCCCAAAATGAGCTGTGTACCCGAAAAGATCTATGTGCCCAAATGAGCTGCATGCCCAAATGTGCTGTGTGTCCAAAATGAGCTGCGTGCGCGAAAAGAGCTGTGAGCCCAAAACGAGTTGCGTGCCCAAAACGAGTTGCGTGCCCAAATGAGCTGTGTGCCCAAAATGAGCTGCGTGCCCAAATGCGCTGTGTGCCCAAAGTGAGCTATGTGCCCAAAGTGAGCTGTGTGCCAAATGAACAAAGTGTTGTGTTGCGAGCTGCGTGCTCAAAATAAGCTGTGTGCTAGATGAACAAAGTGTTGTGTTGCGAGTTATGTGCCGAATGAACGGAATACTATGTCGTGAGCTGTGTGCCGAATGAACGGAATACTATGTCGTGAGCTGTGTGCCAGATGAACAAAGTGTTGTGTTGAGAGCTGTGTGCCCGAATGAACCGGATGTTGTGTGCAAGTTATGTTCTGAACATGCAGAAGTGCTGTGTATGTGAATGTGTTCAGAACGAGCAGACATGATACATAGCGAAAGCATGAAATATGCAAGAAATGAAAAAGTGAAGTACGCACCTCGCGCGCATGATATGATAGATGGCACTCCGGCTCCCGTAGCAGTAAGTCTGCGGGTGCCCGTCGCGCAAAGTCGGTAAAATGATGGAAGGTGCTAGGAGGTAAGATGTGCTCCCGTGGGTGGTACCTCTCTGGGTCGAATGGCCGTATCCTCGGAGGCAACGACATAACGTCGGGCTCATCCTCTACCCTTGGGGAGCGTCCGCCATACAGAATATCGTCGGCCATCTGAAGAAATCTGCGAAAATGAGCAAAAACGAGCGAAATGAGCCAAAATTGCAAAAAGTCAACAGAAGTCAATTCTCGGAAAGAGAAAAAGTCAACAAAAGTCAACGCCCGATAAAAGGTGCTAAACTTTGAGACAAACATACCTCAAGTGGTGGAAATGGAGAAAGAAGCTCCGAAAACAAATTCTAATCGGTTCAAAACGAAGAGAATCAAAAGTTTTTGCGAAACAACTTCGCGTGGGGCGTTGGAAAACGCGTATAAATTGCAGATCTGAGAGAGAAAAGGGTCTAGAGATGGAGAGAAATGTATTTCGGCCTTGGAGGTGTGAGCAAAAGTGATTTGGAGCTTTCCATTTAAAGATCCGGCCTTAAAAAGACAAAACTGCCCCGGATTTTGTAAACTGCTCGGCCAGCCAGTTTTTCTGGTCGGCCGACCACTTTGGTAGGCAACAACTGGTCGGCCACTGATATAACTGGTCGGCCACCATCCTGGGTGATCTTCAGAGCTCCATTGTTCTCCCTGTGTGTTTTGGTGATGATTGGAGCTCTTGTCTCTCGGGAAAGTGCAAGAAAAGTACACTTTTTGGCCCGAAATTGTCCCCGCGGGAACTTCAATTCAAGTCTTCGATGCATGGCTCATCGTCATTTATCAAAGAGTGAGGTGTATCCTTTTTAAGTATGTTGTGACCCCTCCGAGAGGTAAATCAGAGGTTTCGGTTAATTTGCTCGCGTTAAGGCTTATTTTTCTTTAACCGGCATTTTGTTTCAGGACATGCTATCGAAGTTATACCACTCTAGCGTTGTTATGCACACTTTCCTCTCTTGCTTTTGTTATGCACACCACTCGTTGCTTTGTTATGCATTCACTACTTATGTTGTCACGCTTGTTTTACTTATATTGCTATGCGCACTTCCGTTGCATTGTTATGCACCCGCACTTTTCACCTGCATTGTTATGCATTCTTCACTTGCGTTGTCGCGCATATTTCGTCTGTTTGTTATGCATTCACTTCACTTGCATTGTTAGACTTGTTTTACTCGCATTGTTATGCGTCACACTTAGGTTACATTGTCATGCACCCCTTTCCGCATTGTTATGTGTCACACTTAGGTTGCATTGTCATGCACCCCTCACCGCATTGTTATGCGTCACACTTAGGTTGCATTGTCATGCACCCCTTCCACTTGCATTGTCATGCACTCTTCACGCGCGTTGTCACGCACGTTTCGCCTGCATTGTTATGCACACTACATGCATTGTTATGCGCCTTTCACTTGCGTTCTCATGCACTTCTCACTTGTATTGCTATGCATGTTTCTAACGACATTGTACCTGTTGAGTTTCTCTCTTATGTAGGCACGATATTGTATGTACGATTCATTTGAGGCTGGTGTGACCAGACGATATTGTATGTACGGTTCATTTGAAGTTGGCGCGGCCAGACGAACCGGACGGTATTGTATTCTTCGCGTGAGTCGTAGCGAGAATTGTATAATTCTCTTACATCCTTTCTGTATGTAATGTAGTTTGATTTGTATTCGCTTGCTTAAACTGTGCATTTATTGTGTATAATTGCTTCATTACAGCTTTCTTTGCATCATCATAAGTTATGTTCGGCATCTTGCATGTCATTTGCATTTTGCCCCTGCTTGCGGGCACATCCTTTTGTTATCTTGCCTGTTTGTCTAAGTTTTCGGCCTTGTCAAAAATGGGTCATTTCTGGGCTTTGACATTCACTCCCGTCACTTATGAGTTCCGAGTTCTGTCAAAGAGGGGCAACTGTAGACACCCCATTTTTGACCGACCTTAAGAATCAGACGTCATCGATTGAGCGCTCAGTGATAGTGCATGTTGTGCTCGTTTCGAGTTTTTAAAGTTTTGGCCTAGTGCCTTGCCTCCGGGGCTCTGAACTCTTTGTGCTTCGGCTCGATTTGCGGACCAAGCCTTGTTTTCCTTGCCTAAGGGAAGGAGAGGTCTTGTAAACCCCTTTCTTGTGGTCGTAGACCACTTTTCTTGTTTGGAGACTAGTTTTCGATTTTCGGAGCCTTCGGCCGCGCGCCTTGTCTCGGGACGGCTTAACGTTCTTCGTTTGGTGTGGTTTTTGAACCACACCTTGTTTCCTTGGCCTAGAGGGCCACTGTGGTTTGGGAGACCACTTTTGTCGTCGTGAACCACTTTTGGTGCTTGTCAGCTAGTTTTTGAGGCTCCTGGCTACGCGCTTTGCCTCCCGAACTTTCGTCTTGCATCCGTTTTGGTTTGTTTTTGGTAAAACCTTGTTTTCCTTGTTTGGAAGGTGGTACAAGGGTGGGAGACCAGTTTCTCTCCCCGCAAACCACTTTTCTTCCTGCCAACCAGTTTTCTGGTTTGACAACTGGTCTCCTTGGTCTTTGGGCCACCTTTTCTGGTCGGCCACCACACCTTTTGCTTGTTTTCATGCTGCTGACCATCTCCCACCATGGCCGACCAGTTGTCTTCTTGGGAGACCACTTAAAGTGGTCGGCCGACCACTTAAAGTAGCTGGCCGACCATTTCAAGTGGTCGACTGCTTTTTGTCACCTTTTTGGAGATATTTTTGGCCAGCTGGCACAGCTGGAGAGCACAAGAACCATCCTCCATACACGTGTATGGAAGGATGGCCTTGAGCCTTATCTTCTTGAAGAAGCTTGTGCTTTTGCTCTCTATAAGAGGGAGGCTCCTCCCTTCTCCAGGTTCAGCTTTTGGAGTTAGAGAAGGATACATACATCTTTGTCTCTATAATCCTCTATCTCTTTCAGTTTTGTGCCTTAAAGTGTCATTTTGTCTCACTTTTGTGCACAAACACACACTCAAACACCATACTCTTGGAGTTGAGGTCCCTTGAAGTTGTTTTTGGAGTTCTTGGACTGGTTTGAGCTTAAAGAAGCTGCTGGAGTTGCAGCTTTGAAGGTGGTCTTCAAGGGTGAGCTTTTAACCTTTTAAACCCCCATTTTCGCTTAAGCTTTTAGCCTTACTTGCATGCTGTTTTAAGCTTAACTCTTAACTACAAAAAGTTCTGAATTTTGGTGCTTAAGATTTTTGTTTAAGGTCACTTTTGTATTTGGGGTTGTTTACCCCCTCTTAGGCCTTGTTTGGACTTTCTTTTGTGCCTTCTTTGTGAGCTTTTGGGATCACCTTGTTTTGGCCTTCTCTTTCAGTGGTGGGGATGGTGTTTTGGAGTCCCAAAAAGGAGAGGGTCATCCCCTCTCCTTGTGTCTTCAATACTTGTCTTGAATGCCTCATGTGTGAGCATATTTGTTAAGTTTATGTTGGCCATATCTTAGCTTGTATTTGGGCTTATTTTGCTGTGGCATATCCCTATTTTTACTTGGTTTTGTCACTCCATGTATGCCTTATACACTTGTAGTGTAAATCACATAAACTAGTCTTGTATGCTTCATGAAGTAGCATGTCATTCTAGCTTGCCTTGAGTCCATTTTAGCATGTTTTTGGTGATGTTTTTCTATGTCATACCTCTGTTAGGGTTTGGTTTGGTCACCTCTTGCATGCTCCATGCACTTGTAGTGTATTTCCATGAATTAGCCTAACATGCATCATGCTTTAACATGTCATTCTAGCATGGTTTTAGTGTTATTTTGATGTGGCATACCACTGTTTTGACTTGGTTTTGTCACCACATGCATGCTATTTACACTTGTAGTGTAATCCTTACAAACTAGCTTTGTGTGCTTCAGGAAGTAGCATGTCTTTCTAGCATCTTTTGAGTCCATCTCAGTAGGTTTTTGGTGTTGTCTTAACTTACCTTAGATCTGTTTTGGGTTGTTTTGATGGCCCCATGCATGCTCCATGCACTTGTAGTGCATTTCCATTTACTAGCCTAACATGCACCTTGCTTTTGGACCATTATTCTAACATGTTTTGGCTTAACTCTAAGAAGCTTTTGTCCATGTTTTAGCATGCTTAAGCTCTGATTTGTGTTGTGTTGGTCATGCATGCATTGCTTTGTATAGCCATGGTTCAATCTTGCTCACTAGCTTTGTGTATTGAGTCCATTAGCATGCATTACTTGGACTATTTTCATGATTTGGCATCATTTGAAATGTGATTTCAGTACATGTGGTGTGGTCATACACTTGCATTTATCACTCTTTCAATGCTTTGAGGGGATGGTCCTTTATGTCCTAAATATGAGCCATTGCGTATGCCTTCATGCCTAAGCTTGCGAGCTATCACTTCAGTGTGTTTTTGGGGTTATTTTGCCATGATATAACTCTGCTTTTTGTTGGTGATGCC
Source organism: Camellia granthamiana (assembly GCA_036172215.1). Lineage (NCBI taxonomy): Eukaryota > Viridiplantae > Streptophyta > Magnoliopsida > Ericales > Theaceae > Camellia > Camellia granthamiana. The sequence continues at coordinate 124,062,109 of CM069913.1, forward strand.
ACCTCATGCTTGGTCTTAGTAGGTGTAGTGTAATCCTCTCTATTGCCCTTGCATGATTCATGTTTTGGCCCTCCATGCTAGCTTATTTTGGCATCCTTCCATACATGTTTTGGCATCATTGTAACATGCTCTAAGACTGTTTTGGGTTGCCTTGGTCATATGCTTCATGTATTGCATAGCTGTAGTGCAATTAGTCTTGCTAGCTTTGAGTTTTGAGCACCATAGCATGCTTCATTTGTATCATGTACATGTTTTGGCATCATTTACCATGTTATTTCAGAGCACATAGCATTGCCATGTTCCCATTTCTTTCACCCTTTGAGTGCCTCTAAGGGTTGTGCATTGTTGCCTTACTTATGGCCTAGTATGTATGCATGCATGCTTGGACATTTGAGCCCCCATCTTAGCATGTTTTGGTCATTGTTTTGACCTATTTGAGCTTTGTCCATGGTTGGTTCATGCATTTGTGCCATGTATTACATGTCTCTTGTATAGTCCTCTTTGCTAGCTTTAATGCTTAAGGACCCTAGCGTGCCATGCTTGTATTGTTTGAATGATTTGGCATCATTTCATATCTAATTTCAGAGCATTTAGTGTTGTTACACTTCCACATTTGTCACTCCTTGCTCATGTTTGAGATTTGTGATCTTATGTCTAGTTGAAGAGCCATAGCATGTGCATGCTTGCCTTGCATTTCATGCCATCTTTTTAGCATTATGGCCACTGATTTGGGCATGATTGAGGTCTGTCCCTTTTTAGTTTAAGTCCATTCAACATCATATTTGCATGCTTGAGTTGCACTGTTAATGTATACTTATGTTGCATTTCATCATGCTTGTATTGTTGTTTGTTTTACGTTGAAATGCTTATGTTGCCTTGCATTGTGTATGCATGCCGTTAGCATTGATAGGTTGCTTATGTTGCATTGCATTGTACATGCATGCATTACATTGTGTTTAGCATGCTTGAGTTGCATTACATGTTTGCATGCTTGAGTTGCTTTGCATTTGTTTGGATTAGGTGTTAATCCGAACACGAGAAACGAGGGACATTTCATACTTGAAGTGATGAAATGTGCCTCATTTCTCGGTCGTCGACCCTCTTGATCGTGCATGATAGAGGTCAAGGCTTTATGTGTCTTTTTGTGCATTTATTTACATTGAAATGTGCAATCTTGCCTCTTTGGCCATCATGCATCGAGATGCGTGATTGGTGGCCTGAGGGTCAAGAACCGCGCTCCCTTGAGATCATGAAATGATAGAGATGGTGGTTGTGCACACATATCTTACAAATACATTGCCATGCCCCTTATTGTTCTCTGTTGCAGCAAATTGGAGAAGTGCAGCATTTTCTGGTCGGCCGACCAGTAAAACTAGCTGGCCGACCACTTTTTCTAGTCTGCAGCAAAGATAGGTGGTTGGCAAGTGGTCTCCCCCATCAACAACTGGTCGGCCATGTTCCTATAGGTTCCTATGGTGGAGTTGAAGCTATCTGGAGCTTTGTGCAAAGTTCTGAGAACAATCGAAAATAGAGGCAAATTGGGCCATCGCGATGGATTTCCGAACGAGGCGACCGAGCATGCATACACTTCTCGCCTTGAGGCTCCTATTTTATTGCTTTCCTTAGATAGCTAGCTTACGCTTTGGTTTTGCACTTAAGTAGTTAATGGGCTTAACTATTCATTTGTGTCTGTAATAACTAGTTAGTTAGCTTGTTAGTTAATTAACCTGTTTTGTAATAATTAGTTAACTAGAATTAGTTAATTAGTTTCGTTTTGTAATACTTAGTTTAATTAGCTTAGATTAGCTAGTTAGCTTATTATTCGGACCCTCCGTAGAGAGGGCCAACTATTGTAATAAGCGTGCGTGTGTGCGATGCATGTCTTCCAACCTCCATTTCTTTCTCCCTTTTGCTTAACTGCTTACGATGGCTAGTTTTAGGGCATATTTCAATTAGCATATCTTATGCTTGCATGCATGCACCCATTCATTTGTATTGCATGCACCAGGCTCGGCGCATCATACTAACTGCATTGTATTTCAAAACATTTACTTGAATACGTGTTCAATAGCATGTTATCAAGTTGCATTCACATGACATCTTAGAATAGCCGAGCCAATCTTAGTCGCATTTTTGTGTGTGTTGCATTAACCATCTTAACATGAACTAGGATCATGCATGATTTCTAACTAGTTCTCTGTTTTGCCTCGGAGTACACTATGAGTGTTTACGCTTTAGCATACTGCATGAGATGTGTATGTTTCCATGTTAGCATGCTTGCCATGAGGCTAACTGCTTAAGTGATTAACTGCTTGAATGCTTGTGGGTGAAGGTTGGATTGCTTGAATTGGAACAATTCATCAAAATGTATGTTTTAAGCCCACTTGAGAGTGACAAAATCATGTTTTCTAAGTCCACTTGAGGGTGGCAAAACCATGACTTAGCCTACTTGCGAGTAGCAAACTTCAAACTGTTTTCAAACAAACGAACATGAAATGTTTTGTTCCAACTTAGGCGATCTAGTCTATACTTGTATGCTGTGCGTATCACGTAGTAAGGTTAGGTTAATAACCGGAATAAGAACACATGTGCTTTCAAAAACAGCATATCATGTTAGTAGAGGCCGATCTTTGATCGGGTGAGCGGGGGTGCTCATTGCATGACCTTCCCCTCTCGTACCCAAGTTCCCGAGCCGAGGCAACTTTAGTGATGACGGACACGTGGCCTTAGGCACGAGTCAGGGTTTCCTAAATTTCCCAAAATAAAATATTTAGGTGGCGACTTTGTATCTAGCAAAGCAGTCCATGTTTGGCACTTCTTTATTAAAATCGATTTTCCAAAACGATTTGTCGGATTTGGACTCTTTGGTGATTTATCAGTCTTGCATTGCACTTTGGGAGATTAGATTCAGAACCGTGACATGAGTCCGAACTGTAGTAGCTAAGAACAAAACAATTCGCGCCCTCGCGCGCAGAGCGGAGTTCCTGGCGGTCTACAGGCACTGAAAATCAAGGAAGAGGTCACCAAGTAGATCGAGGCAAGTTTCTTGTTAGTATCTGAGTACCCGACTTGGTTGGCCAACATCGTCCCAGTGCCGAAAAAGGATGGCAGAATCTGGGTTTGTGTTGATTTTCGGGATTTGAACAAAGCCAATCCAGAGGATGACTTTCCTCTGTCGCATATTGATGAGTTGGTAGGCTTCACCGCGGGCCATGCATTGCCATCCTTCATGGATGGGTTTTTCGGGAATAACCACATTTTGATGGCACCCGAGGATAAAGAGAAGACCGCATTCACCACTTTGTGGGGGTACCTATTGCTACAGGGTTATGCTGTTTGGATTGAAAAATGCCAGGGCTACCTATCAAAGGGATGCGACCACCATTCTCCATGATATGATTCACAAAGAGGTTGAGGTGTATGTAGATTACATGATCGTCAAGTCCAAAGAGCGAGAGGGCTACTATACCACATTGGACAAATTCTTTCAACAGATCAGAGAATACATATTAAGGTTGAATCCGCAGAAGTGCTCCTTCGGGGTGACAGCAGGGAAAATGCTAGGATTTCTAATCACATAGAGGGGCATTGAAGTAGATCCTTCTAAGATCAAGGCCATCTCAGAAATGCCATCACCAAAGACTAAAAAGGAGGTGCGTGGCTTTCTGGGTAACGTGCAATTCATAAGACGGTTTATTGCCAAATTAACCGTGACTTGTGAACCACTATTTGGTCTCCTGAAGAAAGAAATTTTTTTTTGATGGGATGATCGATGTTAGTTTGCCTTTGAACAGATTAAACACTACCTCCAGATTCCACCTGTGTTGTTGCCACCGGAGCCGGGAAAGCCTTTGATTCTGTACCTGTTAGTAACAGATTCGACCATGGGGCGCATCCTCACTCAGGAATCTGAAGATAGGGTGGAGAAGGCCATCTACTACTTGGGTAAGAAGATGCTGGATTATGAGACCTGCTACACTTCTTTGGAGAAAGCTTGCCTAGCCTTGGTATGGGCTACCAGGAAGTTGAGGCACTACTTGTTAGCTCACTCTGTAATTTTGGTTTTGAGATTAGATCCCATCAAATATCTCTTTGAGAAATCGGCGCTTATAGGTAGGCTAGCTCGTTGGTTGCTTCTTCTCTTTGAATTTGATCTCAAATATGTCACTCGCAAGTTGGTCAAGGGAAGAGTTGTGGCGGAATTCTTGGCGGACCACCCGGTAGAAGGAGATGAGGCAGTAGAATACTTGTTCCAAGATGAAGACATTCTGCATGTGGAAGAGGAAACTTGGATGATGTACTTTGATGGAGTGTCTAATTAATATGGTTATAGGATAGGTGTGTTGCTTATAGCACCCGATGATTCCCATATACCCCTAGCCTTCAAACTCTGGTTCAAAGTGTCCAACAATGAGGCAGAATATGAAGCGTGTATCGTTGGTTTGGAAGCTGCCCTAGAACTAGGGGCAATAAGGTTGGATGTCATTGGAGACTCGAACTTGGTTGTTTCTCAAGCAAATGGAGATTGGCAAGTCAAAGAAGAGAAGATGAAGGTTTATCATCAGACCCTGGATATGTTGATTCCGAGGTTAGAAAAACTAACATTTACATACCTACTAAGGGAGAACAACCGATTCGCTGATGCTTTAGCAACTCTATCTTCTATGGTAGACATCCCACTTGGAGTCCGAATGTGTTTGATCATCATCAAACAAAAATACACGCCGGCTTATAAGAGCGTTGCCACGATAGATGAAGTGTGTTGACTGCCCAGAACTCCGCTCCGCGCGTGAGGGCGCTAATTGTGTTCTTAGCTACTACAGTTCGGACTCTTGTCACGGTTCTGAATCTAATCTCACAAAGTGCATGTGGACGCGCCCCGGGAACTCCCCGATATCCGCGCCTGCGAGAGGGCGTGAATCTCGTTTTGTTCCGAGCTACTACAGTTCGGATTCAATGTCACGGTTCTGAATCTAATCTCACAAAGTGCAATGTGAGATCGATAAATCACCAAAGAGTCCAAATCCGGCAAATCGTTTTGAAAAACTGATTTTTATAAAGAAGTGCCAAACATGGACTGCTTTGCCAGATACAGAGTCGCCACCTAAATATTTTATTTTTGGGGAATTTAGGAAACCCTGACTTGTGCCTAAGGTCACGTGTCCGTCATCACCAAAGTTGCCTCGGCTCGGGAACTTGGGTACGAGAGGGGAAGGTTATGCAGTGAGCACCCCCGCTCGCCCGATCAAAGATCGGCCTGTACTAAGCATGATATTTTGTTTTTGAAAACACATGTGCTCTTATTCCAGTTTAATTAGCTAATCTTACTACGTGATGCACACAACATACAAGTATAGACTAGATTGCCTAATTTGGAACAAAACATTGCATGTTCGTTTGTGAAAATGGTTTGAAGTTTGCTACTCGCAAGTAGGCTAAATTCGGGATTCGATGAATTGTTCCAATTCAAGTAATCCAACCTTCACCCACAGGCATTCAGGCAGTTATATTAAGTAAGCAGTTAGCCTCATGGCAAGCATGCTTTCATGGCAGTCAATAACACACATGCAGTATGCTAAAGCGTAAACACTCACAGTGTACTCTGAGCCAAAACAGAGAACTAGTTAGAAATCATGCATGATCCTAGTTTTTGTTAAGATGGCTAATGCAACACATGCAAAAATGCAGCTAAGATAGGCTCGGCTATCTAGAATGTCATGTGAAATGCAACTTGATAACATGCTGTTTGAACACGTATTCAAGTAAGCGTATTGAAAATACAATGCTGGTTTGTATGATGCGCCGAGCCTGGTGCATGCAAAACAGATGAATGGATACATGCATGCAAGCATAAGGTATGCTAAACAAAATATGCCCTAAAACTAACCATTGTAAGCGGTTAAGTAAAAGGGAGAAAGAAATGGGGGTTGGAAGACATGCATCACATACACGCATGCTTATTACAACAGTTGGCCCTTTCGACGGAGGGATCGAATAAGAAGCTAACTAGCTAATCTAAGCTAATTAAACTAATTATTACATCACAACGAAGCTAATTAACTAATCCTAGTTAACTAACTATTACAAAACAATTAAGCAGCTAAACACATTAACTACTTAAATATAGAATCCAAAGCATAAACTAGCTAAGCAAATTAGCTAAGTAAAGCAGTAAAACAATGTCTTCAGAGGAAGAAGAGTGCATGCATGCTCGGTCGCCTCGTTTGGAAATCCGTTGCGATGCCTCAATTTGCCTCTGTTTGCAACTGCTCTTAGAAACTTGCACCAAGCTCCAGATAGCTTTTAAATCATCTTGGGGACCTATGGGAGGGTGGCCGACCAGTTGTTGGTGTGGGAGACCACCTGCCGACCACTTTTTGTTGTTGCAGTGCAGAAAAAGTGGTTAGCCAGCTAGTTTTTCTGGCTGGCTGACCAGTTGTTGCTGCATTCTTCCAATTTGCTACAACAGAGAGCAAGAAAGGGCATGGTAATGTATTTGCAAGATATGTGTGCACAACCACCCTCCCTATCATTTCATAAGCTCAAGGGAGTGTGGTTCTCGACCCTCGGGCCACCAATCGCGCATTTCAATGCATAATGGCCGAGAGGCGAAGTTGCACAATTCAATATGAAAAAGAATGCACACATAAACACATAAGGCCTAAAACTCTATCATGTATGATCAAGAGCATCGGCAACCGAGAATTGAGGCACGTTTCATCACTTCAAGTATGAAACGTCCCTCATTTCCCGTGTTTGGACTAACACCTATTCCAAACACAATGCAACACATAACATGGCATGCACAATGCTATGTAACATGGTGCATGCAAAAATGCAATGCAACACAAGCATGCAAATATGCAATATGACTTAAGCATGCAAACAACATGGCAACATGAACAACCTAACAAGGCTAATGGTATGCACAATGCACAATGCTAATGCATGCATATTCGATGCAAGACTACATAGGTATGCAACAATATGAACAACAACTAGCATGCACACTGCAAATGAACATAGCATACACAAATGTAATGAACAATACGGCATACTCAATGCAATGACTATCATGGCATACTCAATGCAATATGATCATGGCATACACAATGCGAATCAAGAGCATGGCATGCGCAATGCAAACAATAGCATAACATGCACGATGCGATGTAACATGGCACCCACAATGCTCAATGGGCTTAAATTGAATGTGGGTAGACCTCAGCCATGCCCAAATCAGTGGCCATAACACCAAAATAAAGGCACAAAATACAAAGCATGCATGCACAATGCATTGGCCAACCAAGTAAGCCTAAGAGCATAACCCTCAAGAAGGCTCAAGGAGTGACAAATGCAGAAGTGTAACAACACTAAATGCACTGAAATTAAGTAAGAAATGATGCCAAATCATTCAAACAAAGCAAGCATGGCATGCAAAGGTCCTTAAGCATTAAAGCTAGTAAAGAGGACTACAAAGGGGGCATGCAATACATGTCACAAGTGCATGAAACAACCATGGACAGAGCTTAATTAGGTCTAAACAAAGACCGAAACATGCTAAGATGGAGGCTCAAATACCTAGGCAAGATGGCATACATGCTAGGCCACAAACTAGGCAACAATGCACAACACTCAAAGGCACTTAAAGAGTGAATGAAGTGGGAACATGGCAATGCTAAATACTCTGAAATAAATTGTTAAGTGATGCAAAATCATGTACTCAACACAAATGAAGCATGCTATGGTGCCCGAAGCTTGAAGCTAGCATAGGCACTTGTACTACAACTATGCAAAACATGAAGCATGTGATCAAGGCAACCCAAATGATGTCCTAGAACATGTTAAAATGAGTCTAAAACATGCATGGAAGGAAGCCAAAACAAGCTAGCATGAAGGGCATAAGGCATGGTGAATGCAAGGCAAATAAGGTGGTTTACACTACACCTATTAGGACCAAGCATGGTATGACTTAACCAACAAAAATCAGAGTTATACCATGGCAAAATAACCCCAAAAACACATTGAAATGATAGCTCGCAAGCTTAGGCATGAAGGCAGACGCAATGGCTCATGTTAAGGCATAAATGGGGGAACCCTCCAACGCATTGAAAGAGTGATAAATGCAAGTGCATGAACATGAAACATGGACTGAAATCACATTACAAATTATTCCAAATCATTCAAATAGTCCAAGTAAGGCATGCTAGTGGACTTGATGCACAAAGCTAACAAGCTAGAATGCATTATAGCTATACAAAGCATGACATGCATGACCAAAACAATACAAATCAGAGCTAGAGCATGCTAAAACATGGACAAAAGCTTCTTAGAGTTAAGCCAAAAGCATGCTAGAATGACATGTTAAAGCATGATGCATGTTAGGTTGTTTCATGGAATTGCACTACAAGTGCATAGAGCATGCAAGAGATGACCAAACCAAACCCTAATAGAGGTATGACATGGCAAAAAATCACCAAAAACATGCTGATATGGACTCCAATCAAGCTAGAATGACATGCTACTCCATGAAGCATACAAAGACTAGTTTATGAGACTTACACTACAAGTGTATAAGGCATGCATGGAGTGACAAAACCAAGTAAAAACAGTGGTATGCCACAGCAAAATAACCCCAAATACAAGCTAAGATATGGCCAACATATGCTTAACAAACATGCTCACACATGAGGCTAATGAAACAAGTATTGAAGACACAAGGAGAGGGGATGACCCTCTCCTTATTGGGACTTCAAAACACCACTTCCACCATTGAAATTCCTCTGAGTTTCAGTGGTGAGAAGGTCAAAACAAGGTGGTCCCAAAAGCTCAAAAAGAAGGCACAAAAGCAAGGCCAAACAAGGCCTAAGAGGGGGTAGACAATGCCTAACACAAAAGTGACCTGAAACAAAGATCTTAAGCATGAAAAAATAGAACTTTTTGTAGTTAAGAGTTAAGCTTAAATCAGCATGCAAAAGGGTCCAAAAGCTTAAGCAAGAATGGGGATTTAAGGAGTTAAAGGCTCACCCTTGAAGACCACCTTCAAAACCACAACTCCAACAGGTTTTTCAAGCTCAAACCAAACCAAAAACTTCAAAACCAGCTCCTAAGCACCTCAGTAACAAAAGGATGGTGTTTGAGTGTGTGTTTGTGTGTTAAAGTATGAAGAAATTACACTTTAAGGCACAAATATGAGACCAAGAGAGAGATATAGAGATATATGTGTATGTATATCTCAATGCACCAAATCTGAACCTGGAGAAGGGAGGGGGAGCCTCCCTCTTATAGAGAAGCAAGGCTCAAGCTTCTTGGAGAAGCTAAAGGTTCAAGGCCATCCCTCCATACACGTGTATGGAGGATGGTTTCAATGCCTTCCAGCTGTGCCAGCTGGAAGAAAATATCTCCAAAAAGGTGACAAAAAGCAGCCGACCACTTAAAGTGGTCGGCCAGCTACTTTAAGTGGTTGGCTGACCACTATAAGTGGTCTCCCAAAAATGAAACTGGTCGGCCATGGTGGGAGAAGGTCAGCAGCATGAAAACAAGCAAATAGTGTGGTGGTCGACCACTTTTGATGGTCCAAAGACCAGGGAAACTAGTTGTCAGACTAGAAAACTGGCTGGCAGGAAGGAAAGTGGTTTGCAGGGAGAGAAACTGGTCTCCCACCCCTGTACCATCTTCCAAACAAGGAAAACAAGGTTTTTACCAAAAACAAACCAAAACGGATGCAAGACAAAAGTTTGGGAGGCAAAGCGCGCAACCGGGAGCCTCGAAAACTAGCTGACAAGCACCAAAAGTGGTTCACGACCACAAAAGTGGTCTCCCAAACCACAGTGGCCCTCCAGGCCAAGGAAACAAGGTGTGGTTCAAAAACCACGCCAAACAGAGAACGTTAAGCGGTCCCGAGACAAGGCGCGCGGCCGAAGGCTCCGAAAATCGGAAACTAGTCTTCAAGTGGGAAAAGTGGTCTACGACCACGAAAAGTGGTCTACAACCACAAGAGGGGGTTTACAAGACCTCTCCTTCCCTCAGGCTAGGAAAACAAGGCTTGGTCCACAAACCGAGCCGAAGCACAAAGAGTTTAGAGGTCCAGAGGCAAGGCACTCAGCCGAAACTCCAGAAACTCGAAACGAGCACAACATGCACTATTATCGAGCGCTCAATCGATGACGTCTGAGTCTTAAGGTCGGTCAAAAATGGGGTGTCTACAGTGCAATGTGCAACTGATAAATCACCAAAGAGTCCAAATCCGGCAAATCGTTTTGGAAAATTGATTTTAATCAAGAAGTGCCAAACATGGACTGCTTTGCCAGATTACAGAGTCACCACCTAAATATTTTGTTTTTGGGAAATTTAGGAAACCCTGACTCATGCCTAAGGCCACGTCTATCATCACCAAAGTTGCCTCGGCTCAGGAACTTGGGTACGAGAGGGGAAGGTCCTGAAATGAGCACCCCCGCTCGCCTGATCAAAGATCGCCCTCTACTAATATGATATGTTACTTTTGAAAACACACGTGTTTTTATTCCGGTTTATTAATCTAATTCACTACATGATGCGCACAGCATACAAGTATAGACTAAATCACTCAATTTGGAACAAAACATCTCATGTTTGTTTTTTAAAAATGATTTGAAAGTGTTACTCGCAAGTAGGCTAAGACACGGATTTGCCACCCTCAAGCGGGCTTAAAAAACAACATGATTTTGCCACTCCGCAAAGTGGGCTTAAAACGCACATTTTGATGAATTGTTCCAATTCAAGCAATGAAGCCTTCATCCACAGGCATTCATGCATTTAAACACATAAGCACATAGCCTCATGGCAAGCATGCTATACATGGAAACATACACATCTCATGTAGTATGCTAAAGCGTAAAAGCTTACCTAGTACTCCAAACCAAAACAAAATCTAGTTAGTAATCAATGCATGATCCTAGCTATGTCAACAATGCCTAATGCAACACATGCAAAAATGTAGCTAAAATAGGCTCGGTTGGCTAAGATGGCATATGAATGCAACACTTGATAACATGCTGTTAAACATGTATTCAAGAAAGTGTATTGAAATACAATGCAGTTTGAATGATGCGCCGAGCCCAGTGCATGCAAGACAAAATGAATGATGCACGCATGCAAACATAAGTATGCTAATTGAAACATGCCCTAAACTAACCATCGAAAGTTGATAAGTAAAAGGAAGAAATACGTGGGGTTGGAAAACATGAATCAGACACACGCACACTTATTACAAAATTCGCCCTCTTGACGGAGGGTCAGAATAATAAGCTAAGCTAATCTAAGCTAAGCTACTTATTACAAGTAAACTAATTAACTAACTCTAGCTAATTAAGTATTACAATTCAAATTGAAATAAATAGCTATGCTAAGCTAATTAGAATATTACAAAACAAATGAAATGACTAGTTTACACGAACTAATCATCAGTAATGAAATGGCATTGCGGGCAAGGAAGAGATGCATGCTCGGTCGGCTTTGCTCGGAAATCCACTACCGTGCCTCATGATGCCTCTGTTTGCACTCTTTTGGACTTCTGAAAATTGTGCCAACTTCCAAGATGCTTCTAATCCACCTTAGGAACGTGCTGAGGGGTGGTCGGCCAAGAGGAATGGCCATCGGCCAAGAGGGGTGGCCATCGGCCAAAGTTGATAGTCGATCGGCAGTCTTGGTGGCCGGTCGGCAGCTTTGATGGCCGGTCGGCCACTGCTTCCTGCAATTTCTCCTTTTGCTGCAACAGAGCACAAACAGAGGCATGGCAGTGTATTTGCAAGGAAATGTGTGTGCAACTACACTCCTTATCATGTCTCAAGCTCAAAGGAGTGTAGTACTCGGCTCTCGAGCCACCAATCACGCATCTCAATGCGTGATGGCCAAAGAGTCAAGCTTGCACAATGTTGATGATTGCACAAGTAACACAGAAGACTTGAGAGGCCTCCACCCTATCATGCACAATCAAGGGGGACGGCGACTAAGAAATGAGGCACGTTTCATCACTTCAAGTATGAAACGTCCCTCGTTTCTCGTGTTTGGATTAATGTCTGATCCAAACACATGCAATGCAACACAAACATGTTATCTTGGCATGTTTTACTTCAATTCAATTTGTTTACTCATTTTAGATTACCAATTAATCCTTTAACCGGTTAAGTCCAAAAGTGAGAAGTCCTCTAAATGGAAAGACAGACTAAGCCACAAGCATCTTGAGCATGAAAAAAGAATCATGCCATTGGTTAGTAGAAACCCTCAAGAGAAGGCTAAAACCATTAGGCATGAAAGCCTCAATTTCATGCTCAATCGAACAAGGGGCGCAAGACCACTTTCAAAGCAAAGTCACAAATGAAGAGTGGAGTGATATGGCAAACATTTCAGTGCTGAAATAGGATGCTAAAGACACTAAACCATGCAAGCAACGCATGCACAAAATGTTAAGGGCCAAAGGCATTGAAACTAGTGACAAGCATTACACTAGAGGCATGCAATATCAAACTCATATGGCCAAACAAGCTCTGGACAGAGCTAAATCATGCTAAAACAGAGGCCTAGATATGCTGAAACTTAGGCACAAAAGGCAAGAAAATCATGCTCATATGATGGCTCATAAACAAGGCATAAAGGCACAACTCTTAAGCACAATTAAAGAGTGATAAACATAGGAGTATGGCAAAGATATAAGCTCTGAAGTTCTGTGCCAAATGATGCCAAGGCATGCAAACATCACAAGTATAGCATGGTAGGGGCCTCAAAACTCAAGACTAGTCAAGGCATTTGCACTATAGCTATACAAAACATGAGTCATATGACCAAGGCAGCCAAAAATAGTCCTAAGACAGCCCAAATGGAGTTATAAAACATGCTTGAAATAAGCTAAGAATGGCTAGATTTAGAGGCCAAAACAATAGCACATGTTAGGCAATTTAGCACAATTGCACTACAAGTATACAAAGCAAAGCTTGAGTGATGAAGACCACTCAAAACAGAGTTAGAGCATGCCAAAACATGAACAAAAACATGCTGGAGTGGAGCCAACATATGCTAGAATAATGAGCCAAAACATCAAGCATACAAGGCTAGTAAGCAAGATTTGCACTACAAGTACATGAAGCATGCAAGAGATGACTAAACCAGCCCAAAATAGAGTTATATCAGGTCCTGAAATTCACAAAAACAAGCTTTAAAAGAGCTAACATAAGCCACAAAAATATGCTACTTTATAGTGCTAACAAGGCATGGCATGGAGAGACAAGGAGGGGAGGCCACCCCCTCCTATTTTGAGCCTCAAAACAAGTTTTCTACCACTAAAATTCCTCTGGAATTCAGTGGTTTTAAGGCCAAAAAGAAGTTGTTTGAAAAGCTTGAAAGTTAGCTCAAAAAGCCTTACAAGCCAAGGAGCAAAAGGGAGGACAACCCCCCTAGCCAAACAAGGCACAAACCAACACTTTTAGGACTGAAAAAATAGAGGAAAAATAGAGGTTTTTGTAGTCCAACACCACCCCAAAAAACATCCCCAAAGTAGTGTGAAAAGATGGCCAAGTAATAGTGCACAAAGAGCTTAAAAGGGATAAGAGGTTACCTTTGAAGCACAACAGCAAATTAGCCTCTTTTCTGAGCCAAACAACCTTCCAACAGCCCAAAAATAGGTTCCAACAGACCTCAGCCCAATGATATGCAACTTTGATGAAGGATGCCTAGGCAAACTAGAAGTATTTCTCTACTTCTATGCACAAAAGGGCAAGAGAGAGTGAACTATAGAGTGAGAGGCAGAGATTTAGCTCTGAAAATTTTCTAGAGAGAAAGAGGATTCTAGAGTGAGAAGCTCTCAAATTTTCTCTAAGCCTTCAAAATGTTCTAACCTTGCAAAATATGGGATATAGTCTCCATATATAGCAAAGGCAAGAGCTTTGGTCGAAAAACATCTGAGTTATGACAGCTGGCACAAGTTGGAAACAACTGGAGGAGAAATATCTTCAAAAAAAACTGAATTTGGGTCACTCTTGGCCAACTGGCCATCTTTGGTGCCGACCTGCTACTTGTGATGGCTGACCGGCCATTCCCATGGCCAGCTGTGCACATTTGTTGCTGACTACAAATTATGCTCTGCAGGTCCAACTTCAAATGGGCATAACTCCTTCATATGGACTCCTTTTGTCACGCCCCGAACTTGCCCCTAAAAGTTCGGGCATGACCTAATCAGAAACGGACACTTAACCTGATATACCTATCATATGGGGCCTGAACGGAAGCATTTAATATTGTAGACACCCCATTTTTGACTGACCTTAAGACTCATACGTCATCGATTGAGCGCTCGGTGATGGTGCTTGTTGTGTTCGTTCTGAGGTTTCAGAGTTTCGGCTGAGAGCCTTACCCTTGGACCTCGGGACCCTTTTGTGCTTTGCCTCGGTTTGCGAACTAGGTCTTGCTTTCTTTTCCCGAAGGGAGGGAGAGGTCTCGTAGACCATCTCTTAGTGGCCGTAGGCTACTTTTCGTGGTCGTAGGCCACTTTTCCTGTTTGGAGGCCAGTTTTCGATTTTTAGAGCTGTCGGCCGTGCGCCTCGGTTCGGGACCGCTTAACTTTCTCCGTTTGGCACGGTTTTTGGCACACACCTTGTTTCTTTTGTCTAGAGGGACACTGTGGCCCGGGAGACCACTTTTGTGGTCGCACGCCACTTTTGGTGCTCAACAGCCTGTTTTCGGGGCACCTGGCTGCGCGTTTTGACCCCCGAACCCTCGTTTTGCATCCGTCTTGGTTCATTTTTGGCATGGACCTTGTTTTCATTGTTTGGGAGGTGGTACAAGGGTGGGAGACCACCTTTTCTCCTTGGAGACCACTTTTCTCCCGCCAGCCAATTTTCTTGTCAGGAAGCTGGTCTCCTTGGTCTTTGAACCACATTTACTGGTCTCCCACCATACCACTAGCTTGCATTCAATGTGGAGACCATCAAATAGGGCTGCTGACCACCTTTCATTGAGTTGAACCTTTTGAACTGGTCGGCCGACCAGGGGAAGTGGTCGGCCGACCACCTGAACTGGTCGGCCTGCCTCATCCAGTTTTGTCTCTGTGAGTTGTTGCCAGCTGTGCCAGCTGGAAGGCACAGACTGGATCCTCCATACACGTGTATGGAGGATCTTCAACCTTGGTTTTTAGCTTCTTTGAGAAGCTTTGGTCCCTTTTGGCTATAAAGGAGGGCCTCCCCCTCCTTTGTGGGGGTTGAGAAGTTTGTTGAAGGCATACAATACATCTCCCTCTATATCTCTCTATTTTGGCTCAAAAAGTGTATTGTTCTTGCACATTTGCACACCACCTCATAGCCTAACCCTTCCACCATTGCTTGGAGCTTCTTGGAGGCCATTTTTAGAGGTTAAGGAGTTGGGTTTTGGGTCCAGAAGTTGCTGTCTTGCTGAGCTTCAAGGGTAACACACTTTTTTCCTCTTTTAAGCTTTATTTTTATCCATCTCATAACCTTATTTGCATGCATATTTGAGCTTTGTTGTCAACTGAAAAAAATCTGGTTTTGAGGTCCTTTTGATGTTTGTTTAAAGCCCTTTTGGTGTTGAGGGTCTTCTACCCTCTTGCATGCCTCATTTGGCCTTGTTTTGTGCCATGCCTAAGGCCTTTGTGTTGACCTTTACTTGGCCTTTTTAACCACTGAAATCCAGCGGATTTTCAGTGGTTAACATGTGTTTTTGAGAGCCAAAATCAGAGAGGGGTGACCCTCTCCCTCCTTGTCTTGTTCACTAGCATTTTTGGCCTTACAAAGGAACTTTCATTTGCACACCTCCAAGCCTTGTTTCAGGCCCTTTTCAATGACTTTTAGGGCCTGCATAGGCTCTGTCCAGAGTTGGTTTTGTCACCTTGGATGTGTCTCTTGCATGTGTAGAATAACCTCTCTTATAGCCTATCAAAGGAGCATGACATTCTTGCATGCATTGATCATGTTTCAGTGGGTTTTTGGGATTTATTTGGCATGTCATGTCCCTAAATTTTGCTGGTTTAGTGGCCCCTTGAATGCTTTATATGCTTGTAGTGTAATCCATGTTCACTAGCTCACATTGCATGTTGTTTTGGCCCTTGATTCTAGCATATTTTGGCCATGTTCTAAACTGATTTTATTCATGATTTGGGTTGCCTTAGCTTTTTTTTTAGGCCTCTTGGTCGAATGATGCTTGCCATGCATGGTCGTAGTGTAATACCCTTGCCTAGCCTTGAGTTTTGAACCCCCTAGCATGCTTAACTTGAGGTGTTTCTATGTTTTGGCATCATTGAGCATGATATTTCAGAGCATATAAGGTTGCCATGTTCCCATGTTTTCCACTCTTTAAATGCGTTCGAGAGTTTTGCCTGTATGCCTCATTTTTGGGCTATTGCATGAGCTTCATTTTTGTGCATTGCAAGCCATCATTTTAGTCCATTTTGCCACTGTTTTGGGTCTGCATAGGGACTCTTTGGGGTTGGTTTGGTCATTTGGGCATTTCTTTGCATACCTCTAGTGTAATGCACTTCACTAGTTTCGGTAATTGTGCCATCCAACGTGCATCGGGTGAGTTGTTTGCATGATTTGGGACCATCTTGTATGTCATTTCAGAGCTGGAACATGTGTCATTGTATGCCATATTTCATCCTTGTCATGCTTTGGTAGAGTTACACTTTGTTCTTTAGGTTTGGTCCCTTGCATTTGTGCATGTTTGCATGTACCTTGTTGCCTCATTTTCGTCATATTGGCCACTGATTTCGGCGTGGCCGAGGCCCATCCATCTTGGTTTAAGTCCATCTTGCATTGTGTATGCCCTATAGTCCATGTTATCACATGTTTGATCATTGCATTGCGTATGCCTCGTTCATAACATTGCGTATGTTAGTGCATTGTGTATGCATGTCATATAATCCATGTGCATTGAGTATGCCAGTGATTAATTCATAGCATTGTGTATGCCATTTGCATGCTTGCATGTCATTCCGTGCATCTTTGCATCACTTAGTTGCATTGCATTTAGATCGCATGCTAGAGTTGCATTTGTCCATACATTGTTTGTTGCATTGTGTTTGGAGTAGGGTTTAGTCCAAACATGGGAAACGAGGGATATTTCGTACTCAAAGTGACGAAACGTGTCTCGATTCCCGGTCGTCAACACTCTTGACCACCCATGATGGAGTTGTTGGTTTTAGTTGCTTATATGTGCATTCATGTCCCATTGAGTCGCACAATCCGACTCCTCGGCCATCATGCATCGAGATGCGTGATTGGTGGCCCGAGAATCAAGGACTACACTCCCTAGAGCTTATGCAATGATGGGGAGAGTGGTCGTGCGCACATGTGTTGCAAATACCTTGCTTTCTCTCTCTCTTGCCTTTGTTGCAGAAAATGTAGAAACCAGGAGAAGAAACTGGTTAGCCGACTAGGTTTTCTGGCAGGCCGACCACCTTTTCTGGTTTTCACCACCAAGGGTGGTTGGTAGGTGGTCTCTAATGCCTATAGCTGGTCGGCAGCCTCCTCCTAGATTCCCAGGGTAGGGTTTCATCTCCTTGGAGCTTTGTGCAAGTTTCTAAAATCAATTGCAAACAAAGGCGAGCCGGGGCATCGCGATGGATTTCCCGACAAGGCGACTCGAGCATGCATGCATCCTTTATCATTCAAAGTAGAGCTGAGGCAGCCCATTTTACATAGTTTGCATGCTAGTTTAGTTAATTTGTTAATTAGCTAGTGTTGTGTAATAATTAGTTAATTCGATTATGTATTATTTATTTGGACCCTCCGAGAGAGGGCAATGTTGTAATAAGTGCGCGTGTGTGTGATGTATGTCTTCCAACCTCACGTCTTTCTTCCTTTTATTTACCAGCTTATGATGGTTAGTTTTAGGATACGTTTCAGCTAGCATCCTTATGCTCGTATGTTTGCATCCATTCATCTGTTTTGCATACACCGGGCTCGGCGAATCATACTAACTGCATCGTATTTCAATTCCAAGTTGAATACATGTTACCTGTAGCATCTCATATGCCATCTTAGAATAGCCGAGCCTATCTTAGTCGCATTCTTGCATGTGTTGCATTAGGCATCTCAGCATAGTTAGGATTCATGCATGTTTTCTAATTAGCTTCTTTCTTTGGCTCGGAGTACTCGGTAAGTGTTTATGCTTTAGCATCCTTGCATGCGTGTGAGTGACTGCCATGATAGCATGCTTGCCATGAGGCTAACTGATTATGTGATATACCTGCCTCAATGCCTGTGGGTGAAGGTTGGATTATTTAAATTGGAACAATTCATCGATTGCGAGTTTTAAGCCCACTTGAGAGTGGCAAATCACCATGTTTTCTAAGCCCACTTGAGGGTGGCAAAATCTGCATTTTAGCCTATTTACAAGTAGCAAACCGTTTTAAAAAACAAACATGAGATGTTTTGTTCCAACTTAGACGATCCAGTCTATACTTGTATGCTGTGCGCATCACGTAGCAATTCTAGGCTAATAAACCGGAATAAGAGCACATATGTTTTCAAAAACAAGATATCATGTTAGTAAAGGCCAATCTTTGATCGGGCGAGTGGGGGTGCTCATTGCATGACCTTCCCCTCTCGTACCCAAGTTTCCGAGCCGAGGCAACTTTGGTGATGACGGACACGTGGCCTTAGGCATGAGTCAGGGTTTCCTAAATTTCCCAAAAATAAAATATTTAGGTGGTGACTCTGTATCTGGCAAAGCAGTCCATGTTTGGCACTTCTTTCTAAAAAATCAAATTTTCAAAATGATTTGCCAGATTTGGACTCTTTGGTGATTTATCAATCTCGTATTGCACTTTGCGAGATCAGATTAAGAACCGTGACATTTGAGTTCGAACTGTAGTAAGCCTAATGAACAAAACGGGATTTCTCCCGGGACGTTTGGGGACGTCTACAGTTTCTGCCGACTTTGCTGGGGATTTAGAGAACTTGACTCGAACTCATGATATCTTGTTTTGACTACACTTATGTGTTTCTTTGCATTGCATTTGCATTGGTGCGCCTAGGACACTGTGTTTGCCATCTGCTATTCCTGAACGGTTTGTCGGAGGCTCGCTTTTAGAAGCGTGCCATAAGGCTGATCGGTTACGGGCTCTGCCACGATGGGAACACAAACCTCGGTTTTCACCCGGGCACCCTTTTTGACCATTCGACCTAGTGCATATCGCAATCCGTAGTGACTATTCCAAACTAGGACAGGTTGCTTACCCGATTGTAGGTTGTTTGAAACCGCTGTGTGCGTAGTGAAACCCTAGCTCCTGACAAAATAGGACAGGGAAACCCTACCCCAACATAGGGGTGTTTTGTCTCTCACTTGTTTGCTATGTGCTTTTAGAGTGTGTCTCTACAGGAATGCATGTATCAGTTTGCAAGTTTGGGCATCAGGCCTGTGGGCACCAGTGTTTTGAGAATCAGTATATCCGCGGGTATCAGATTCAGATTTGGGGCAGTGATTTGGGAAACAATGACCAGTATTTGAGAACAGTATATTCAGCTTACACGTGCCAACTATGTGTTGTCATGCCGACTGTGTGTTGTGTTTATTTAAGCCGTTATGCTGTCCGTTTCTGGTTGTTTATTTTCCTTATTATGCTTTATTTATCTTTTTGCTAGGGTAGTTTAGCACAATTGCTTCCGGCCAAGCAGATATTCCCCAAGCACTCTGGACTAGAGGTCGTCGACTCCATCGATCTGAGGATCTAGTAGACGGACAACCAGTGTTCCACTCATTACCCCTGGTTACTAGATGGAGGGCAGTTAGGCAGAAGATATCAGTTTAGCAGTCAGTTCAGAGGGCTTTGTCTACCCCACCTGAGTATAGCAGGGATCAGAGTTTTGTTTCTCCCACAGAGAGGAACATATACCGGTAGTTCAGCTAGATCAGGGCAGTATGGCAGGAATCGAAGAAATGATGCGTCAGCTCCAGGAGAGCATGAGAACCATGCAGGAGGACGCTGCTCGTCAAGCAGAATTTGCCAAACAGCAGGCCGTCGTCATGGCCCAACAGGCAAAGCTAATTAGCCGGCTACAGCAGCAAGCCGGAGCATTAGCTTCACACCAAGTTCCTCCCCCACCAAGAGTTCCAATACCCTGGGAGACGGCGAATGTCTAGAATGTCTAGGAGGATACAGACATCCCAACAGGGCCGGCTCCGCCCCTGATTCTACCTCAACTATCCAAGGCACCCACTCCTATCAATCAACTGGATTCTCCCTTTGAATTCGAGGTGGACCCCACGGCATTAAAGCAAGCTTGAAAAGCTGTTCAAGAAATCTCAGGGTGTGAAGTCCATCCCGGACATCGAGGATGGGTATACCAACGTAGCCGTGATGCTGCCGGACAGATTTAAGATGCCACATATTGATCGCTTCGACGGGTCCGAGGATCCCATGGTGCACTTACGATTGTTTTCAGACATATTAAGGCTGATGGGCCTCACCAGACTACAGAAGTTTTCTTTATTCGGCCGGACCCTGTCGGGTGTGGCGGCCATCTGGTATGCAAAACTGGAAGACGATGTTAAGAGGAATTGAGATGAGATGGCCGAGGCTTTTGTCGCTTAGTACTCCTATAATACACAAATCGAGATCACAACCCTTGATCTTGAGACGACTAGGCAGGAGCCTAAGGAGAGTTTTTCTGACTTCGTAACCCGGTGGAGGGCCAAGGCCTCAATGATAACCACTAGGCCCACTAACAAAGATCAGATTCGGATGATTGTGCGCAATCTCTAGCCCAAGCTTATGCAGAAAATGATTGTTCTCCCCTTCCCCACCTTTTCAGATTTACATGAGATGGGGGTACAAATTGAGGATGCTATGAAATAGGGTCTGATTGACCAACACAGAGAGCAGCCCAGGAGAGCTTTCAACCGCAGTACGAATGCAGCCACAAGCAGTGCTGCAGCTGCTAGAGCTTCAGAAGTGAGCATGGTCACCACCAATCTCCCAAGAACCCTTGCAGCTACGCCATCCACCGGTGCGTCCGGTAGTAGTTCGCAAACAGCTAGATAACCACCCAAAAGCGAAAGAACTTTCACTCCACTATACATGTCCTTGTCCAAGGCTTTAGGAGTTTTGATCAGGAAAGGGCATTTGAAGCCCCTAGAGCTGCGACTGTTACCAGAAAAACTTCCCCCTCCCATAATCCAGCCAAATACTGTGCCTTTCACCAACAGCACGGTCATGACACCGACAAATGCTTCCGATTACGTCATGAGATTCAAGATCTCATTGATAATAGGGTGATTGTGCCTCCAAAGAAACCCAATGTCACAACCAACCCTCTCCCACCACACAACCAAGCTCCACCTCCCAAACGCATCAACTTTATCCAGATCGGGGTCATGTCATACGACCCCAGCATATATATCACCTCATCTCACCTACCCAAGCTGGAGGTGTTCCTTCCTGACAGCATTGACTTCTGCATGTTGGACATCTCCCGAACCCAACTCGAACAAATGGTGGTGGCTGTCGAAGACAGAATAGGGATGATTTCAGAGGAAAGTGGTACAGTGGATTCAGGGACTGAGGAATTGGGGAGCTTTGCTGAGGAGGTGTACAATCCGAGTGGCTACATTGCGTCAGCAGGTTAGATTAGGCCAAATGTGGAATTGCCGGTGGGGCCAGAAATTTGTGTACTACGGGGGGATGGACTTGATCAGAGGATAGATGACTTAGCAGTTCTGGAAGGGGACATTGCTGACCTTCAGATTTTCAACGAACAAGATCCGGGGGACATGACAGTCAACTGGTTCGATTTTGAGGAGTCAGCAGAGGTCACAGGATGGCTTGACGACCAACCAGATATTGTTGAAGAATCTCAGTTGGAAAAGGGCCTGTCAGGGGCAAGGACATCAATTGTGGCCGGAAGGGTCGGGGATCAGAAGGCATCGCCGGAGAGCGCCGGTGACAAGAATTTCGCTCAGGATTTGGGCATTTTGAATACAGGGAATGTTGAACAGCAAACTGTACTGATGCAGTTGGAACAAGAAGGAATCGAAGACTCTGAGAGAGCCAGAAAAGCCAAGGCCCCTGTGGGGACTAAAACTGCTGTGTGCACAAAGATAGAGCGTGCTGCGAGCACATGGACGGAAGGTACTGCGAGTACAAGGATAGTTACAATGGAGCCGGACAGGTGTCTATCGACTGCTGATGGCAAGTGGTGGGAGGATGATGATTTATGTCTTGCCCACACAGATGAGGATTGGGGGGAGTAACCAACCGGACGATGCCTGGTACATTGGCGAAGTTGATCATATGACTAGGAGCGGGCGGTATTTCAAGTCCTCACACCTAGACCAACCAGAGGCGTCCGGGAAGGACAAGGAGGCGGAAAAGCAGAAAGAGAAGCTACTTGAAGAAGAGGCCGTGCTGAAATAGTTGAAAAAGATACAAGCAGACATCTCCATCTGGGGACTGCTTATGGCTTCACGTGTTCATAGGCAAGCTGTTCTATCGGCAATGGACAAGGCCAAACTCTCAATAGACACCACACCCGAACAGTTGGTGGGATTGGTCTTTCTGGGAGGAGGTTCCCCGACGTTGACCTTTTTTGACAAAGAACTGTCGCCTGAGGGCGCAAGTCATAACAAACCACTCTACATCTCGGTGGAATGTAGAAGCAAATGGATACCGGTGGTTCTTGTCGACATGGGATCCGCTATTTACGTGTGCCCGTCAAGGACGGCATATGCAATCGGGTTGAAGCTCGCGGACTTTGTGCCAACAGCCCAGGTGATAAAGGCATATGATAACACGAGTAGAGAGGTGATGGGGACCGTGAAAATTCAGACTCAGGTTGGTCCGGGACAACACGAGATTGACTTTCATGTCCTTGATGTTCCCGCAACCTTCAATTTACTCCTGGGGCGGCCGTGGCTGTACTAGGTGAATGCAGTCTCTTCCACCTTGCACTAGATGTTGAAATACCCCCACGGGAAGGGGGTGGCTATTGTTTTTGGGAATTCGTCAATCCATCTGCCGCCAGAAGTATCTACGCCGGTTTTGGAAATCGAGCATGGTATGGAGGATGTGTTCTTGTCGGGTTTTACCCTAGTCGAGGCTCGGGTTGTACAGAAAATCTTGGCTGTTGATGAGGGGTTGTATGTTAGCGCTCAATCAGTGTACCTCATGAACAAGCTCCAACACATCCCCGGGATGGGATTGGGGAAGAGTGGCCGGAAAGGCATTGCAGTATCGGCCGAAGTGCCGCACAACCCGTATACCTTTGGCTTGGGTTATCTGCCCACCAAAGAGGATTGGGTGAGGAAAGGTAAGGAGATGGCTGGGAGAGCCAGAGTGAAGCGGGCGGGGAAGCCTTTTGAGTTGATGCACCGACCCATCTAGGGTACCCTAAACGGACGCTTCGTCCGGGAGGGGGAGGACTTTCCATTTTGTGGCTTTCTAGAGCCATCGCTGAATGCCGAGAGGAGGCGCCTGCCGGGGTTTGAAATCTTCTTTGACCTGTAGTTATCCGGGGATGATTTTGTCGAAGAGCAGACAGACCCATCAGCTGAGGTTGAGCAGTGCAAGGAAGTGGATTCTGAGAACGCCGAAATCGAAATGGGGGTAGCGCTGGCTTGTCTACTCTCAGATCCTCCGATCGTACAAAAGTGCTTGGGGGATAACATCTCGGTGTCCATGATTG
Organism: Camellia granthamiana; assembly: GCA_036172215.1. Classification (NCBI taxonomy): domain Eukaryota; kingdom Viridiplantae; phylum Streptophyta; class Magnoliopsida; order Ericales; family Theaceae; genus Camellia; species Camellia granthamiana. The sequence continues at coordinate 124,085,772 of CM069913.1, forward strand.
GGGATGAAACGGTTGCGAGCTCACCGTCAAGCATTTTGGATGCATCCATTGCATCCTCTCTCATCTGGCAGTACGAGGAGGGATTTTTGTCCAGCAGCACCGGGTCAGGTAGTGAGCCGGAATCTGATTCCACCGAGTCTGTAGAGTCGGAATCAGGTTCCAGCTCATCTGAGTCTGAGTCTGAGTCCGGTAATCCTGGGGGTGATAACCCAGATACCACAGTCCTGTCTACGTCGTCTTTTTCTTTCTCTTTTGAGTCTGTTGTAACAGAGGAATCAGACGATTTGGATGTGCTTAATGAGAATGGAATGGTTGTGGTTACTGAGTACTTTTCTGTGCCTTTGATTTATTGTATTAATCAGGATTTTCAAAATTTTGATGAAAACAACGAGGAAGAAATTCCTCCGGTTTTACAACGATTAATTGATCAAGAGCAGGAGAGATTTGTTAAACCCTTGGTTGATGAAATCACTACAGTTAATGTGGGTACTGAGAAGGACCCGCGGCTGGTCCAGATCGGGTCCACATTGTCTTCGGAGGAACGCGAGCGCTTAGTCGCTTTATTAAAAGATTTCAAAGATGTTTTCGCGTGGTCCTACGAAGACATGCCTGGAATCGATCCTGAGATTGTACAGCACTGGATCCCTTTTGACCCAGAGGCCCGACCCGTTAAACAGAAACTCAGAAGGATCCGCCCAGACTGGGCTCTCAAGATTAAAGAAGAGGTCACCAAGCAAATTGACGCAGGGTTCCTGCTGGTATCTGAGTACCCAACTTGGTTGGCCAACATCGTTCTGGTGCCAAAGAAGGATGGCAGGATCCGGGTATGCATGGATTTCAGGGATTTGAACAGAGCCAGTCCGAAGGATGACTTTCCTTTACTGCATATCGACGAGTTAGTGGACTTCACAGCGGGGCATGCTTTGCTTTCGTTCATGGATGGCTTTTTGGGCTACAACCAGATTGTGATGGCACTCAAAGACTGGGAGAAGATTGCTTTCACTACCCCGTGGGGGACATATTGCTATAGGGTGATGCCATTTGGGTTGAAGAATGCTGGAGCTACATATCAACGGGCCGCGACCACGATTTTACATGACATGATCCACAAAGAGGTTGAGGTGTACGTGGACGACATGATTGTGAAGTCCAAGGAAAGAGAGGGCCACTACACCGCCTTGCAAAAGTTCTTCCAAAGGATCAGAGAATTCCAGTTGCGGCTGAATCCTCAGAAGTGTACATTTGGTGTTACAGCAGGGAAAATGCTGGGGTTCTTGATTACACAGAGAGGTATCGAGGTCGACCCTTCCAAAATCAAGGCCATCTTAGAAATGCCACCACCAAGGATTGAAAAGGAGGTGCGAGGCTTTCTGGGTAAAGTGCAATTCATAAGATGGTTTATTGCAAAATTAACCTTGACTTGTGAACCACTCTTTGGTCTCTTGGAGAACGGAAAGAAATTCCAGTGGGACGGCCGATGCCAAGCTGCTTTTGAACAGATCAAACAATACTTACAGAACCCACCTGTGTTGTCACCGCCTGAGCCGGGGAAACCATTGATTTTGTACCTTTCAGTAACTGAAACTATAATGGGCTGGATGCTTGTGCAGGAGTCTGAGGACAAGGTGGAGAGAGCTATCTACTACCCGAGCAAGAAGATGTTGGATTATGAGACCCGCTACACTTCACTCAAGAAGGCTTGTTTGGCCTTGGTATGGGCTACCAGGAAGCTGTGGCACTACCTGTTAGCTCACTCTGTAATGTTAGTTTCAAGATTAGATCCCATCAAATATCTCTTCGAGAAACCAGCACTTACGGGTAGGCTAGCTCGTTGGTTGTTTTTGCTTTCCGAATTCGATCTGAAGTATGTGACTCGCAAGTCAGTAAAGGGGAGAGCAGTAGCGGAGTTCCTAGCCGATCACCCAGTTGAAGGGGATGAAGCAGTCGAATACTTATTCCCAGATGAGGCTATTTTGCATATCGACGATGAGTTTTGGACGATGTATTTTGACGGAGCGTCAAACCAGTACGGATATGGGATAGGGGTGTTGCTGATAGCACCCGACAAGTCCCGTATCCCTCTAGCATTTAAACTTCGGTTCAAAGTCTCGAACAACGAAGCAGAGTATGAAGCATGCATTGCTGGTTTAGAAGCCGCTCTAGAACTAGGGGCAAAACGGTTGGACGTCATCGGGGACTCGAACCTTGTTGTATCTCAACCTAAAGGAGACTGGAAAGTCAAAGAAGAAAAGATGAGAATCTATCGTCAGACCTTGGACTTGTTGATTCCTCGGTTTGAGAAGCTAAACTTCGCTCATCTGTCAAGAGAGAACAACAGGTTCACAGATGCACTAGCAACTCTATCCTCCATGATAGACATTCCTTTTGGAGTCCGGATGCGTCCGATCATCATTGACCAGAAGTTTACGCCGGCCTACGAGTCGATTGCTGCCATAGAAGAGGTTCAAGATAAGAACCCCTGGTATTACGATGTCTAGAACTTCTTGGAGAAAGAAGCGTATCCACCAGGGGCAAATGCCAAAGATAAAAGGGCAATTAGAAGAATGGCTGCTCAGTTCATCATCTGTGGGGGTAAACTGTACAAGAGAGGTCATCTGGGAATGCAGAAACTGTGTGTCGACGCCGAAGAATCGAAGAGCCTGATGGAGGCCATCCATAGAGGAGAGTGTGGAGCGCACATGAGTGGGGTGATGCTAGCTCGAAAGATTCTCAGGCAAGGTTACTACTGGTCCACCATGGAGGAGGATTGTATCAGCTTTGTTCGGCGATGCCACAAATGTCAGGTCCATGCAAACCGCATGAACATCTCGCCGTCGAAGCTATACAATATGACTTCGCCATGGCCATTTTCAGTTTAGGGAATCGATGTGATTGGGGCTGTCACTCCGAAGGGGTTTAATGGGCATGAGTTCATTCTGGTCGCGATAGACTATTTCACAAAGTGGGTCGAGACCCAATCTTATGCGGTGTTGAAGGCTTCACACTTTTCAAAGTTCATCAGGAACAACATCATCTGTCACTACGGGGTCCCGAACGAGATCATTTCAGATAACGGTTCCCACTTCAAGAAGGAAGGGATTGACTTGTTGGAAAAATACAACGTGGCTTTTCATAAGTCATCCACATATCGGCCGCAGACCAACGGAGCAGTTGAGGGCGCCAACAAGAAAATCAAACACATTTTGCAAAAGATGGTGGAAACCTACCGGGACTGGCCAGATAAGTTGCCATTTGCTCTGTGGGGCTACCGGACTTCAATTAGAACTTCTACTGGGGTGACTCCGTATTCATTGGTTTATGGGATGGAGGTCGTTCTACCTATCGAAATTGAGGTTCCGTCATTACGAGTACTGGCTGAGTGCCAGATAGCTGAGGCAGATTGGCAGCAGAGCAGGTTTGAAGAACTCATGCTCTTTGATGAGCGAAGGCTGAAAGCACTGTACCATGTTCAAGGTTATCAACGACGAATTGCGAGGGCTTTTAAGAGAAGGTTAAGTCCAGGAATCTCAAAAAAGGAGATTTGGTGCTCAAAGACAACCGAGCTTCAATCCATGACCCTAGGGGCAAGTTCAGACCCAATTGGACTGGTCCTTACATCATCAAGTCTATCTGGTCGGGTGGAGCTGTCGTTCTGATGGACCTGGACGGCCTAGAGTTCTCACAGCCGATCAACATGGACAAGTTGAAGAAATATTACCCCTGAGAGGCTCGCTAAGCCGAAAACCCGAAAGGGCGACCTAGGCAAAAGTTAGAGCATGAAAAATTTGAAATTACAAAAATTGAGCTCGCAAGGTTGAAAATCCACAAAGGGCGGCCTTGGCAAAAGTTAGAGCGCAAAAGGTGAGGGTTAATACACAAGTGAACCTAAGACAAACTACATAAGGCTTGATTCCCATCTTTGGGATACGTAGGCAGCTTCATCCTCAAGTCTAGCCATAAACTTTTCCCCGATCAACTTTGTCCATTTGATCATCTCGGTTATCTTTGTCTATTCAGCATTCAAGAGCTTCGGTTATGATCTCCGGTGCAGTGCTATTCAGACTAGGGGCAACTTTCCAGTTGCTGGGATCTGGGGTTGTGCATCTCAGTGACAGATCTCAGGCGTGTCCAGTTCTGATCCATATCGAAAATGGTTTTGAAAAGTTTTAATAAAAGTTGATTTTGCTCAAATTAATCTTTTTACGACTTAGACCATTTTTGGACCAAACAGAAAATTTTCAGTACCCACAACCTTCAATTATATTGATTTCGGTACAGAGTTCTCCTGCTCTTGCATACAAATTGAAGTTGCTTTTTTATTACACTCATAAAGAAAAACTTGAAAGTACTGATTAAAGTAATAAATTCGGGGCATAGATAAGTCAGGTGTTCCTGCGCCCCCTCCTAGAGCTGGTCGAAGCTTCTGATGCCAAGCTGGGCCCAATCTGTGCCTCTTCATTGAGCCAATCTATGCACTCATCAGACAAAGTGCAACTGAAAGTGGGAGCGGGGGCCAGGAGCTCTCTAGTCCTCCATGCTGTGGCATAACGAGCAAGCTGTGCACCTCGGACTGGAAATGCAGCCGGGTATTCTATCCCCTCTGCTGGGCAAATTTTGATCATGACCAAATTGGCACTGGAACCGGAAAGGAAAGTAGAACACGCAGTGTGTCAGGCTAATCAACTGAATCCCAGGCTGCCGGGACATGCTATAGCTCATTGCCGATAGATTGAGCCAAGGACAGTGCCAAGCAATGCGGTCTGCGGACAAATTGCACATCCAGTCAAACCACCATCCCTCATCAAGGGCATCGACTAGGCGACGTCGGAAGAAGTAGCCGCGAGCTGAGTATGCTGGGCAAGAGTCCACAACCTACAATTTGTCCATCAACCACATCTGGGGAGGGATGAAAAATGACAGATTAAAGAATAGAGAGGTGTATGTTGAGAGAAAAGTGAGAAACAGGTTTGTGAGAAAAACCGAGCCTGAGGGCCGAGTGATGTGAGCAACACACATGCGAGATAGGGTGGGAAACATTACCTGCAGTAGTAGTGGACTCCCCACAAATCTGGTCGTCTCTCGGCGATGGAAAGCATCCAAGCCCATGAATGTCTCGGCCAATGTCATGGCAATGCAGCTCTTTCCATCTTTCAAGCCTTGAGCAACTTCGATCAGACGAATGCTAGACCTGTTGAAGCCTAGGGCAAGCAAAAAGTGAGATAGCATGCACAAGCAAAGGGCATGTCGCCGAAAACCTTACCAGTGGTGATCACCGCGGTCGCCAGCATCAGAAAAGCGGTGAATCAGGCTGAGGATGTCCAATTCTCCGTCGCGAATCAGAGACCGAGCGTCGTGCATAGTAAGCCCACACATTCGACCTAAGGCTTGGGCATGGCCGAAGCGGAGCTGGGGCAAGATTTCTTCGTTGCGCTCGGATTCCATCAAAGCTTGGAAATCTTCAAAGGTAGGACACACCTCTTGCCCGCCAAAGCTAAAGTCATGAGTTACCGGATTCCAAAATCTTGCCGCGGCATGGAGAAACGGAAAGTGTAGCGGAGTGCGACTCAGCATGAATAGTGCATTTATGCCAAAGCCCCGGAAGTTCAACTTTTTTGAGCCGTCTAAAGTAGCAATCCAAGCTGTGAGATTTTGGATGAGAAATGCCTCCATTTTGATGCAAAACTAAGATGGAATGAGAGAACCACGAAGCTGGAACCTTTATGGAGGATAAGGCACTGTTCGGGAGACACGTGTCAAAAATCTGGAGGTCGCCGGGCCAACTGGTCGGCCGACCAGTTTTTCTGATCGGCCAACCAGTTTTTCTGGTCGGCCGACCACCCCATTGGTCTCCAAGGCAGAAAGCTGGTCGGCCAGCCTTCTCTGGTGGTCGGCCATGGAGGAAAGTTGGTCTTTGGTCTTTTCCTAGTCTCTAGAAGGGAGCTCCTAGCGTTTCCATGTGTTGGGAGTGTTGAAGGTCCGAGTCTACCTCTGTTTCGGGTGCGTTCCGTTGCCCGGTTTGTCTGAAGTGCATTTGCTTATCGAGTTGTTGTTCTTTATTTATCGAGTTGTTGTTTAAGTTTTGTTTATCGAGTTGTTAAGTTTGCTTATCGAGTTGTCGAGTTTTGTGCATCGAGTTGTTACTCTTTGTTTAATCAACATTGTCGTGTTTTGCTTATCGAGTTGTAAACTTGCTAAGGTTTTGTTGTTTCTTAGTAAGTTAAATTGTTTAGTTTGTTGTGTTGGTTCACTACCTGACTTGGCAATACACAGTGCTCAATTTCCATTCAATCTCATTTTTGTGCAAAATGATGCGATGCGATGCTAAGAAAACAAAATACAACACTTTTTGAACAAAAAGTTGTTTCATTCCATCATGATCCTTTTGTTACAACATTTTACAGCAAGGGTACAAGTTTTAAAGAAAATAAAACAGCCTAAAAGCTAATGTGCTACAACTACTAGTAATAAAAGAAAATAAAGCAAGAACATCTGCATCAGTGCTATCAAGCGCAAGGCTGAGAGGCCCTCTTCGTCCTCTTCGGCTGAGTAACCTCTGCACCATCACCATCCGAATCAGAGCTGCCGTCCTCAGAACCCTCCTCAGTATCACCTCCACTCTCAGAACTAGAGCCAGAGTCCTCCTCTCTACCTGCGGATGTCTCTGACTGAGGATGCGCAGACTCCTCCTCCTTGCTAGACTCCTCATCATCTCTGATAGGCGCTCTACGCCTGCCTCGGCTGCGAGTCGAATCCCCTCTCCTAGCTCCTCGAGAAGGCCACGGCGACCCAGCCAGTAGCGGTGGCATCTGAAAAAAAAAAGAGGGCAATTCAAATACATTAGCCAATATGTATATCAGATACAGAGACAAGAAAGCTACATAGAGTGGGTGCATGCAGATACAGTATATGAATGTGGCGTATGTCAGATGTGCTCTACACATGCAGTCAACCAATGCAGTGAAATAGTCAAATTCAGCATGTCATTAGAAGTATGATAAATGCAAGGAAATTGAAAAATACCGAGACGCCGGCGATGAATAGCTGTGTCTCCCTCCGCAGAACCATGCCCTCGAGCGAGGCCACCACTCCGAGCATCCTATCCATGTACTCTCTGGGAGGCTGCAGATGTAAGTGCAAGTCATCAGTGAATGAATGAATGTCTAAATATCTGAGCGGTAAATCAAAAACTGTAAAGCATACCGATGGTGAGTCAGGGTCACTGACGTATCGATGATCAGGCAATGGAGGCTCTAATGGAATCGAGTAGGATGTCCCATACCGCCAGCATGTCAGCTCGGTCGGAAGATCCGGCCACCTAGTATGCTGGTAAGTCGGGGGAATCAGTCCAGCCCCACCTCTCGATGTGCCGGCCTTACTAGTCGAAGGGGTATCTGCAGCCCGGACTCGACTCGATGATGCACCTCAGCCCTCCTCGTAGGAGTACGAATACCTGTCAAATGGGGACATCAAGTATGTATGGCGGTAGGTCGCGTACTCCCCTTCCTCCAAGAGCAGAACTACATCAGTGCCCATCATAGCCTCCTCGACCACCAGGGGAGTGAGTCTCTCAGTGGATCGCATGTCATCTGGAGATGCTGTCGGGATACCCTGATCGGGGACGCCCATCGTCTGACGCATGAAGTGATCCCCTAGAAACCAGGCCCTGCCCACTGGCCCCTCAAATAAAATCCGGTATCGAGAAGAGGCCCACGCCCCAGAGAATCGGAAACGGGTATCTCCTCCCAAAGGTAGCTAGGGCTCCCAAGTGATCTGCAGATAACAAGTGCACAAACTGATTAGATGTCATAAATATGCAAGATAAACCAAAGCACTGCCGAAGAACTGAGAGTTCTAGATTACCTCGGTCGCCCGCACAGTATCAAAGAACTGCCGAAGAAAGGGCATAGTCTCCCAAGTCCTCGGTCGACACCGACCCTCGAATCTGCTAGAATAGGGGATCTCAAGAGGTGCCTCCACCTCGAACTCTAGGGCCAACGTCGGGAAGTATGCATAAACCCATAGCTATGAAAAACAGAACAATGGCCATCAGAATACAGAATGTATACAAAATACAGAGTGCTGAGTGCATAATGTGAATACAGAATATACGAAAAATACAAAATGCTGAGTGCAGAATGTAGAGTATAGAATGAAAAGTGTGTCGTATGTGCAGTGTACAGATATTGAAAAGCAGGAGTGTAAATCAAGAGGACAAAAAGTACCTCCCATGCTCTCTAGTAGCCACCGACTATGTTCCCCCACCCGGGGGAGGTCGCACTCATATAACAGTAAAAGGTAGCGAGGCCGGCGCCGCCCCAATCATACTGGCTGACCTGGGATAGGTCTACTAAAGCACTGAGCAGATAAAGTCCAACTGTGTTCCCCCGGTCGGAGAACAAAGTGGTCCCGAGGAGGAACATCAAAAACCCCCGAGCATACTGCGCTATCTCCTCGACGGTCTCGAGCATAGTCCCCCTGTACTGCATGGGAAACCAGGTGTATCTAACTCTACCCGATGATCTGTCGATCGGCGGGCGGACCCCCAGTAGATAAATCCAAGCCGCCTCCCACTCGCCCATATCTGCGTCATAAGGGACCGGTCGACCGGCCACGTCAAGGCCAGTCAACATGGCAAAGTCAAATGGGGTCATCGTCAGATCCCCAGTAGCTGAAAAGTGGAATGAGTTGGTGGTGTCCCACCATCTCTCCACAAGTGCCCCCATCAAGGTCCTGCTCGTCGGGTAACGAGATAGCCCTGCGCAGAAAGGTCCAAATCCTGCATCGTCCACGATATTGCGAACGGTATCTGGGAGCTCCGCATACCACTCCCTAGCGATGATCGAGCCATAACCTCGCGTAGAACGAGAAGATACCTGCATTCAGAATTAACAGATGTATTCAATTTTCAGAATGAGATGAATGAGCTGCGTGCAAATGAAGTAAATGGACTGTATGTTTAGTACGAGCTGTGTGCTCGGAAAACGAGCTGTGTGCCTGAGAAACGAGCTGTGTGCCCGAAAAATGAGCCGTGTGCCCGAGAAACAAGCTATGTGCTCGAAAAAATGAGCTGTGTACCCGAGACAAACTGTGTGATAAGAATGAACTGTGTGTTCAGAACAAGCTATGTGCCAAACTTAACAAAATACTGTGTTGTGAGCTACGTTCTGAATAAGCAGAAGTATGGTGTGTGAATGTGTTCAGAACGAGCAGATAAAAAATACATAGCGAAAGCATGGAATGTGCAGGAAATGCAGAATACATTACAGAAAATGTAAAAGTGAAGTACATACCTCTTGTGCCTGATGAGAGAGATGAGACTCTGGCTCCCGTAGTAGCAGATCCGCGGGTGCTCGTCGATCAAAGTCAGTGAAATGATAGAAAGTGGTCGGAGGTAGGACGTGCTCCTAAGGATGATACCTCTCAGGGTCGAAAGGCCAAACTCTTGGAGGCAGTGACATGATGTCCGGCTCATCCCCAGCATGTGGAGGACCTCCACCATGATGAAAATGATCTGCCATCTGAAGAAATCTACAAAAATGAGCGAAATGAGCCAAAATTGGAAAAAGTCAACAAAAGTCAACTCTCGGGAAAGAAAAAAGTCAACAAAAGTCAACTCCCGAGAAAATGTGCCAAATTTCGAGATAAACATACCTCAAGTGGTGAAAATGGAGAAAGAAACACCGAAATCAAATTTTAATCGGTTCAAAGTGAAGAGAATTGAAAGTTTTCGCGAAACAACTTCGCATGGGGCGTTGGAAAGCGCGTATAAAGCACAGATCTGAGCGAGAAAATGGTCTAGGAAGGAAGAGGAGCTGATTTTGGCCTTAGAGTTGTGAGCAAAAGTGGTTTTGCCAAGTGAACTTAAAGATCTGAATGTCAAAAGACAAAACTGCCCAGATTTTGGTAAACTGGTCGGCTGACCAGTTTTTCTGGCTAGCCGACCACCCTGTGGGCAAAAACTAGTCGGTGGCCTTCCTGGGTGGTCTCCCAGGTCCCTTTGTTCTTCCTGTGAATTTTGGTGATGATTGGAGTCCCCGGCTCTCGAGAAAGTACAAGAAGAGTGCACTTTTCGGCGCGAAATGTCTCCACGGGAACTTCGATTCAAGTCTTCGAAGTGTGACTTGTTGTTATTTGCCAAGAGCAAGGTGAATCCTTTTGAGTACGTTGTAACCACTCCGAGAGGTGAATCGGAGGTCGCGTTTGAGTTGCCCTCTTTGAGGCTTGCACTTCTTTACTCAGCGTTTTGTTTCAAGCATGCTATTAAAGTTATACCTCTCCTGCATTGTTATGCACTTTCTTTGCTTGCGTTGTCGTGCACGCCATTTCTACTTCACACATTGCATGCGTTGTCGCGTATGCTTTACTTACATGTGTTCAATTCCTGCTTCACACATTGCATGCGTTGTCGCGTATGCTTTACTTACATGTGTTCAATTTCTACTTCACACATTGCATGCGTTGTCGCGTATGCTTTACTTACATGTGTTCAATTCTACTACACACATTGCATACGTTGTCGCGTGTGCTTTACTTACATGTGTTCAATTCCTACTTCACACATTGCATGCGTTGTCACGTATGCTTTACTTACAAGTGTTCAATTTCTACTTCACACATTGCATGCGTTGTCGCGTATGCTTTACTTACATGTGTTCAATCACGCGTTGTCGCGTATGCTTTACTTACATGTGTTCAATTCCTGTTGCATGCATTGCACGCGTTGTCGCGTATGCTTTACTTACATATGTCTACATCTTGCTTCACACATTGTATGCGTTGTCGCGTGTACTTCACTTACATGTGTTTATGCGTCAATTACATTGTTATGCACTCCTCACCTGCGTTGTCGCGTACATTTTACTTGCATTATCATGCTTGTTTCAAGTGCATTGTTATGCACACTCTACCTGCATTGTCACGTACCCTTCTTGCATTGTTATGCACATCTCGCTTGCATTGTTATGCGTCACACTTAGGTCGCATTATCATGCACCTCTCCATATGCGTAACGCACTTTTTATTTGCATTGTTACGCATGTTTCTAACAATATTGTACCTGTTAAGTTTTCTTTCTTTTTCAGGCACGATATTGTATGTACGGTTCATTTGAAGCTGGCACGACCAGACGAACTGGACAAGTATTATATCCTCCGCGTGAGACGTAGCGAGAATTGTATAATTCTCTTACACCCTTTCTGCATGAGTTGTAGTTAGGTTTGCATATGCTTACTTAAAACTGTTGCATGATGTGCTTCGTTACAACTTTCTTTGCATGATCATAAGTTATGTTCGGCTTTGTGCATGCCTTTTGCATTTTGCCCCTGCATGCGGGCACATTTATTTGATTATCCCGCCTGTTTGTCTAAGTCTTCAGCCTTGTCAAAAATGGGTCGTCTCTGGGCTTTGACATTCACTCCCGTCACGTATGACTTTCAAGTTCTGTCAAAGAGGGGCAACTGTAGACACCCCACTTTTGACCGACCTTAAGACTCAGATGTCATCGATTGAGCGCTCGGTGATGGTGCTTGTTGTGCTCGTTCTGAGGTTTCGGAGTTTCGGCTGAGAGCTTTACCCCCGGACCTCGGGACCCTTTTGTGCTTTGCCTCGGCTTGTGAACCAGGTCTTGTTTCCTCTTCCCAAAGGGAGGGAGCGGTCTCGTAGACCATCTCTTAGTGGCCGTAGGCTACTTTTCGTGGTCGTAGGCCACTTTTCCCGTTTGGAGGCCAGTTTTTGATTTTCAGAGCCGTCGGCCGTGTGCCTCGGTTCGGGACCGCTTAACTTTGTCCGTTTGGCACGGTTTTTGGCACACACCTTGTTTCCTCTGTCTAGAGGGACACTGTGGCCTGGGAGACCACTTTTGTGGTCGCACGCCACTTTCGGTGCTCAACAGCCTGTTTTCGGGGCACCCGGCTGCGCGTTTTGACCCCCGAACCCTCGTTTTGCATCCGTCTTGGTTCATTTTTGGCATGGACCTTGTTTTCATTGTTTGGGAGGTGGTACAAGGGTGGGAGACCACCTTTTCTCCTTGGAGACCACTTTTCTCCCACCAGCTAGTTTTCTTGTCAGGAAGCTGGTCTCCTTGGTCTTTGAGCCACATTTACTGGTCTCCCACCATACCACTAGCTTACATTCAATGTGGAGACCATCAAATGGGGCTGCTGACCACCTTTCATTGAGTTGAACCTTTTGAACTGGTCGGCCGCCCAGGGGAAGTGGCCGGCCGACCACTTGAACTGGTCGGCCTGCCTCCTCCAGTTTTGTCTCTGTGAGTTGTTGCCAGCTGTGCCAGCTGGAAGGCACAGACTGGATCCTCCATACACGTGTATGGAGGATCTTCAACCTTGGTTTTTAGCTTCTCTGAGAAGCTTTGGTCCCTTTTGGCTATAAAGGAGGGCCTCACCCTCCTTTGTGGGGGTTGAGAAGTTTGTTGAAGGCATACAATACATCTCCCTCTATATCTCTCTATTTTGGCTCAAAAAGTGTATTGTTCTTGCACATTTGCACACCACCTCATAGCCTAACCCTTCCACCATTGCTTGAAGCTTCTTGGAGGCCATTTTCAGAGGTTAAGGAGTTGGGTTTTGGGTCCAGAAGTTGCTGTCTTGCTGAGCTTCAAGGGTAACACACTTTTTCCCTCTTTTAAGCTTTATTTTGATCTATCTCTTAACCTTATTTGCATGCATATTTGAGCTTTGTTGTCAACTGAAAAAAAAACTTGTTTTGAGGTCCTTTTGATGTTTGTTTAAGGCCCTTTTGGTGTTGAGGGTCTTCTACCCTCTTGCATGCCTCATTTGGCCTTGTTTTGTGCCATGCCTAAGGCCTTTATGTTGACCTTTGCTTGGCCTTTTAACCACTGAAATCCAGGGGATTTTTAGTGGTTAACATGTGTTTTTGAGAGCCAAAATCAGAGAGGGGTGACCCTCTCCCTCCTTGTCTTGTTCACTATCATTTTCGGCCTTACAAAGGAGCCTTCATTTGCACACCTCCAAGCCTTGTTTCAGGCCCTTTTCAATGACTTTTAGGGCTTGCATAGGCTCTGTCCAGAGTTGGTTTTGTCACCTTGGGTGTGTCTCTTGCATGTGTAGAATAACCTCTCTTATAGCCTATCAAAGGAACATGACATTCTTGCATGCATTGATCATGTTTCAGTGGGTTTTTGGGATTTATTTGGCATGTCATGTCTCTGAATTTTTCTGGTTTAGTGGCCTCTTGAATGCTTCATATGCTTGTAGTGTAATCCATGTTCACTAGCTCACATTGCATGTTGTTTTGGCCCTTGATTCTAGCATATTTTGGCCATGTTCTAAATTGATTTGGTCTGCCTTAGCTCTTTTTTTAGGCCTCTTGGTCGAATGATGCTTGCCATGCATGGTTGTAGTGTAATACCCTTGCCTAGCCTTGAGTTTTGAACCCCCTAGCATGCTTAACTTGAGGTGTTCTATGTTTTGGCATCATTGAGCATGATATTTCAAAGCATATAAGGTTGCCATGTTCTCAGGTTTTCCACTCTTTAAATGCGTTTGAGAGTTATGCCTGTATGCCTCATTTTTGGGCTATTGCATGAGCTTCATTTTTGTGCATTGCAAGCCATCATTTTAGTCCATTTTGCCACTGTTTTGGGTCTGCATAGGGACTCTTTGGGGTTGGTTTGGTCATTTGGGCATCATTTTGCATACCTCTAGTGTAATGCACTTCACTAGTTTCGGTAATTGTGCCATCTAATGCGCATCAGGTGAGTTGTTTGCATGATTCGGGACCATCTTGTATGTCATTTCAGGGCTGGAACATGTGTCATTGTATGCCATATTTCATCCTTGTCATGCTTTGGTAGAGTTGCACTTTGTTCCTTAGGTTTGGTCCCTTGCATTTGTGCATGTTTGCATGTACCTTGTTGCCTCATTTTCGTCGTATTGGCCACTGATTTGGGCGTGGCCGAGGCCCATCCATCTTGGTTTAAGTCCATCTTGCATTGTGTATGCCCTATAGTCCATGTTATCGCATGTTTGATCATTGCATTGCGTATGCCTCGTTCATAACATTGCGCATGTTAGTGCATTGTGTATGCATGTCATATAATCCATGTGCATTGAGTATGCCATTGATTAATTCATAGCATTGTATATGCCATTTGCATGCTTGCATGTCATTCCGTGCATCTTCGCATCACTTAGTTGCATTGCATTTAGATCGCATGCTAGAGTTGCATTTGTCCATACATTGTTTGTTGCATTGTGTTTGGAGTAGGGTTTAGTCCAAACATGGGAAACGAGGGACGTTTCGTACTTAAAGTGACGAAACGTGCCTCGATTCCCGGTCGCCGACACTCTTGACCACCCATGATGGAGTTGTTGGTTTTAGTTGCTTATATGTGCATTCATGTCCCATTGAGTCGCGCAATCCGACTCCTCGGCCATCATGCATCGAGATGCGTGATTGGTGGCCCGAGGATCAAGGACTACACTCCCTAGAGCTTATGCAATGATGGGGGGAGTGGTCGTGCGCACATGTGTTGCAAATACCTTGCTTTCTCTCTCTCTTGCCTTTGTTGCAGAAAATGCAGAAACCAGGAGAAGAAACTGGTCGGCCGACCAGGTTTTCTGGCAGGCCGACCACCTTTTCTAGTTTTCACCACCAAGGGTGGTCGATAGGTGGTCTCCAATGCCTATAGCTGGTCGGCAGCCTCCCCCTAGATTCCCAGGGTAGGGTTTCATCTCCTTGGAGCTTTGTGCAAGTTTCTGAAATCAATTGCAAACAAAGGCGAGCCGGGCATCGCAATGGATTTCCCGACAAGGCGACTCGAACATGCATGCATCCTTTATTATTCAAAGCAGAGCTAAGGCAGCCCATTTTACATAGTTTGCATGCTAGTTTAGTTAATTTGTTAATTAGCTAGTGTTGTGTAATAATTAGTTAATTCGATTCTGTATTATTTATTCGGACCCTCCGAGAGAGGGCAATGTTGTAATAAGTGCGCGTGTGTGTGATGTATGTCTTCCAACCCCACGTCTTTCTCCCTTTTATTTACCAGCTTATGATGGTTAGTTTTAGGGCACGTTTCAATTTGCATCCTTATGCTCGTATATTTGCATCCATTCATCTATTTTGCATGCACCGGGCTCGGCGCATCATACTAACTGCATCATATTTCAATTCCCAGTTGAATACATGTTACCTGTAGCATCTCATATGCCATCTTGGAATAGCCGAGCCTATCTTAGTCGCATTCTTGCATGTGTTCCATTAGGCATCTCAGCATAGTTAGGATTCATGCATGTTTTCTAATTAGCTTCTTTCTTTGGCTCGGAGTACTCGGTAAGTGTTTATGCTTTAGCATCCTTACATGCGTGTGAGTGACTGCCATGATAGCATGCTTGCCATGAGGCTAACTGATTATGTGATATACCTGCCTGAATGCCTGCGGGTGAAGGTTGGATTATTTAAATTGGAACAATTCATCGATTGCGAGTTTTAAGCCCACTTGAGAGTGGCAAATCACCATGTTTTCTAAGCCCACTTGAGCGTGGAAAAATCCACATTTTAGCCTACTTGCGAGTAGCAAACTGTTTTAAAAAACAAACATGAGATGTTTTGTTCCAACTTAGACGATCCAGTCTATACTTGTATGCTGTGCGCATCACGTAGCAATTCTAGGCTAATAAACCGGAATAAGAGCACATATGTTTTCAAAAATAAGATATCATGTTAGTAAAGGCTGATCTTTGATCGGGCGAGTGGGGGTGCTCATTGCATGACCTTCCCCTCTCGTACCCAAGTTCCCGAGCCGAGGCAACTTTGGTGATGACGGACACGTGGCCTTAGGCATGAGTCAGGGTTTCCTAAATTTCCCAAAAATAAAATATTTAGGTGGCGACTCTATATCTGGTAAAGCAGTCCATGTTTGGCACTTCTTTCTAAAAAATTAGTTTTTCAAAACGATTTGCCAGATTTGGACTCTTTGGTGATTTATCAATCTCGTATTGCACTTTGCGAGATCAGATTAAGAATTGTGACATTTGAGTCCGAACTGTAGTAAGCCCAATGAACAAAACGGGATTTCTCCCGGGACGTTCGGGGATGTCTACAAATATCTTACAATAATATTAAAAAAAATAACATCCATTGAGCTACCATTACTATGCCAGGATCACAAACATTGCATAAAGAAAATCATCATACAGTGACATACACTAGATAGCTAGGTTATAGACATATACATATGCGAACTCAGCCCCATAATTGGGCGTATGATAAAACATTGGTAAAGAGAGGGATTACAAACATTTCAACTAACGCCAAAAGCTTAACAAACTCCACATAGTGAACAGCTTCCTCTAAGTGCCTGGACACACTGCGGTTGACAAAAAGGTACTAGCATCAGGGTTAAGGCTAGCCACTAGGTAGACGACCTACTGAAGCAGACAAAGCACAGAGTGAGCCAGGCTCAATGAATAATAGTACGTAAACAATCCAATGTCTAACTTGAATTACAATGTTTATAAATGCAAAGAACTTATGGTTACTCTTCCTGTAATTGTTTCCAGAACGGCCTTGGGTCCAGTCTTTAATCAGAGCGGCTTTAAGTCTAACAGAGTTACAAATTAGCCATAGGCTCACAGATTTCATAGATTGGCCATAGGCCTAATAGATTTAACAGATTGGCCCCCAGCCTAGATATAACAGCTTCATATACATACTTATAATCATTTGTTTCTACCAATATTCACAATTTACGTATAATCATACGTGGTACATCCATTAGTGTTGACAAATCCAATGACCCATGAAGGAACCAGATGACCCATAAAGGGACCAGATTGGCTTTAAGCCCAGTTCATATATGTATGGACTCAAGAGGTGTCTCGTACGGATTCTAGAGGTGACTCGCATTGCAGCACTTAGTTCCGTACAACACTTTGTTCCATACCAGAAATCATTAGGTCTTATCATGTCATAGCATAAACGGAACGAATAACAGAATAGAATAATCCCAGCTATCATCAGAACAGACTAGTCTCAGAGTTATACAGAGGCACACAGATTCTTCCAATCATTCACATGAGTTAACATAGTTAGTCGGCGTTTGACAGAATACTAGTGATAATTATTAACCATAAGTGCAGCATATTTCACAGATTACACATGTGCCATTACAGTACTATTCGTAGGGCCAAAACAATTCACATCACAGCGTAAATCACATAACAATGTCGTTGATATTCAATTCTTTCCTCAAGTTGAGTCGTTCTTAGGTCAACCCATAGTTCTATCTGATTATTCCCTCTGATGATCCGTTTTAGGAAGATATCTATATCATAAGATATGCATTAAACCAAACAGGTAGTAGGAGTCTTTGATAGGGCATTCAGAATACTATATTCCCAGTAAGTGAAGTTTACATTCACGATTCTTTCTGTTAACCAACTTCACCGTATTAATAGTTTGTATGCAACTCTTATGCGGAATCATAGGTAATTTACAGATTATAGCACATTACAGATAATCATTAACTGCAACCGGAATGCAGAGTAGTTCCAGAGTCATACCAATGTACCCAACTCTTTTAACATTCACACAAGTTTGCACCGATTTCCATTTAACATAAATGGTAACGTAATCACTTGCAAGGAACATAGCGTTAATAATAAGAATTATTAACGGTAAGTAAATGTACGATTACAGTACTACTACTCACAGTGCTGTAGCGGAGTGCTTGTCCCTCCCGAGTTATGACCTACACACATGCACAACTTATACATTAGTTTGTTTTTCTTTCTTAATTCATTTCCTGCTTCATTTCACTTCGAACGAATTTACAGGCATCTTAAGGACATCAAACACAGATTTCAAAAATACCGGAGGGTTAAGTACGTAAAACGGAGCAGACAAAAATTTGCAGCATGGGCCGCACGTGCAGCTGTGAGCCCCGCACGTGCGGCAAGGCTTCCCGCACATGCGGCAGTGATCCCCGCACGTGCGGCGATTCTGTCCAGTGCAGTCTGAAATTTCCGAACAAAACCCCATTTTTGGTGAGCTTGTATAAGGCTCAAATTAGGTTCTTTAATTGCTAGATCATGGCCCAAAAATCATGTTAACAAGATTCACAAACACATATCAATCTAACCATGATTTAAATCTTTAATTCCTAAGGCTCATAACAAAATTCAATTACATAATATTCCCAACTTCCTCACACACACACACACACACACACACACACACACACACACACAAACACACATGCAACCATTTGTTCAAATATATGAATTCAAGCTTGATAATTGAAGAAGTAAAATATAACTTCCCATAGGTGAGTCAATATGATTCCCTAAATCAACCAAACAAAGAACAACAACACACTTAATCATTAAACACAACAATATAGAGGAATTCTTACTCAACTCCAAGAGATGGCCAATTAGAAAGGATTAGACATACCTTGAACTTTAAAATCTCTACAACCCTCTTAATCTCCCAATTTCTTCCTTGAAGGACTTCTTCTCTTTCTCCCTACTTCTCCTCTCCTAACTCTCTCAGGAGATATTTTAATTTAAGGCTCCTAAGTCAAATGTTTTGGAAAGAAAACTTTTATATATAAATATATATATTGAATAAGGACGAAATTCAATCCGTTTAATTATCCCAAATTGAAATTTCACAGAAAATCATATTATGACTTAAAAATCGTACTGATCTTGAATATGCAGTCAACTTCAGATTATCAAGCCTCTAAGGCTCTCAATTTCTGATTCAAACGTTTTAATTGTAACAGATGTTTTTCTTATTAAACAGATATAGCTCTCAAATCATAAGATCCATGTGCTTAAACTAAATTTCTCGAGGAATTTCACATTAAGCATTTAAATGCACAGAACAAGGGACTAAAATATGCCAAAAACACATACGAGGGTCGGGTTATTACACTCTCCCCCCCTTAAATAAGTTTGGTCCCTCAAACTTGTTTTACCCTGTAACAGATTAGAAATCTCAGTCTCACACTATTGTATACCTCTGTTATCGATGTTCACAAAATTCCTCAGTTCGAACAATTCACAGGTTAACCCGATATTTATCATAGTTATTCCAAAGTTCTCAACATAATAAGCATCTCATGGGTTAATCCGACTAGTCGTTTCGACGTCCATATCAGGTATGTAGAATAAAAGAAAACATCTTCATATATTTATTCCATAGGTTTCTATGTCGTATAAGATGAGGCTACCAAAGTCCATTGTGGGACATTTAAGACACAAAATCCGCAGTAGACAGGGTTTATAACTATAATATTTCCTGTCGATCAGTTCCAAAATGTCAATTCTCAAATACAGAAACATAGTAGATACCGTTTCCTTAGGCACAAAATTCATATATTTCCATAGCATACCTTAATTTCATCACTATAAGAAAAGAAAATTGTTCTATACTATATTCATAACCAAATCGACCCAGTATTAATGGTTTATATGCAAATCTCATTACCCGGTAAATCACATATTACAAGTTACTTAGAGATGAATTGTTAGGTAAAGTTATATACATCGTTCTCAGAGAGAGTCCATCATGTAGTTAAGTCCAAATCGTATTATGCATAATGAAATCAAATATCAGAGCCTACCAACAAGGTTCTGCCTAATTGACAAGGTATATTTCATTCCAATAGTCACAAATAAATCGTTTACGTACGTAGCCCTTAGCTTTAACAATTCGTTCGTAATGTTCCCCTATTTCCAAAAGCACTTCAGAGTCATACCAGTATATTGATTCAGAATGATATGTAATAATTCTTAACACAGTCAGTACAACAGAAAGAGAGATTACAGTACACATCGTGAATTCCTCATAGCATTACTTCTAAGTTCAGTAACACAAAGAGAACCATGCTCCAAGTCAAACAGTTACGACAATATCAAAACTAGTATGATATACTTTTACAAATTCATACAGACGTGTGTCACGTCCTCTTTTTTTTTTTTTTTTTTTTTTTCGCTGCTCAGACAATCCTTCCTTTTCCTTCTGTAGGATACCAGATCAACCACATGGTTTCATATTCACAATTTATAATTACAGTGGATCACTAAACAGTCATACAGAAAATATAGACCAGTTGTCCGGCTCGGTCAATTAACATAGGCAGAGTATCCGGTTACTTCACGTATATAAGTTCTACTAGATCTATTCGTAGGGTCCTAAATTCCATTAGGCATACGATAGTCACATCCATCCAGATTTCATAATGTCTAAAAATTCAATAGTATAGCAACAAGACGATTTGCCAACTAATATCAGAGTTAGAATTCTCGGTAAGGCCAGTTCAATGTGATAATAAATCAATTCGCAACCATGTTACGCGTATAATACAAGTCTGTATAAACATACATAAGGGGGTAAATACTCAGTACGTATCGTTGACCCATCAGCAGAATGGAATATCCCCATGTCCATTTGTTTTTTGTTTTTTTGTTTTTTTTACCAAAGTCCACTATATCATGCAGAACAGTTCGCCCTATAGTCTCCCAATAGGTAATAGAGGACTAATTCGCAATATCCAACATTTACATTTTTTTTTTCACAGAAGTATATCACAGAAATGATTTCTCAATCTTAAGACATGAATGTACATAGGCAGGATTCTAATTCTTGCAGTAAGTTATCAAATTATCAATCATTTAGTTTCGGTCTTAAAGTGGTCAATAACTACCCATCTTTTACAAGTATCATGTGAGCAGACACATAACATGGGTGGAGTCTTTCATGTCGCTCAACCATTCTTTATAAGATATCCTGATTACGAATTACAGATTACACATAACAAAACAGATTATAGATTATAGATTTCAGATTACAGATTCTCACAAACAAATCCCCATTAAACATATACACAACCCATTCGACACCATCAATAATTCCCTCGGTTCCTCATCAGAAGCTGTCAGTAATTTTCGTGGTTTACAAAATCACATTAATTATATGTTGTTTCAAGGTCAATAACCAATTCCCCAGCATAGCCTATCTATTTAACCCATCAGTAAGGAACAAAAACACAATCAATTGACTCCTTTCACAATTTTAAGTGGTGTCACTATATGCATAACTTCTTTTTTTACAGCCGGTCCCACTCAACACAATTTCAATTATCACTCAAAACATATTTTATCAAAATATTCTAACACAGTAGTTCCTCAAAATCACAGATCTAAACATTGTTATGGCAAGGAAGAAATAACTATATCATAAAAGTTAGAGTATTACATATATCGTTTCCTTTAGTCTTAGAAATATTCCATACTTAGAGTTTAATCAACTCACTTAAACAGATGCTAAAAAGCCCAATTATTGTCATCATTTCCCACAGACGACTGTCAACCAATAGCACACATTTCATCTAATTATTTGTATATAAATTGTCTTACTGATTAGCTTGAATCCTCCGGATCTTCCATTTTTTCTCGCTATGTTCTACATGACAATCAATCACAATATACACAAGGAATATACCATAGACCTGGATCATAATCGTTAGCGTTAACAGAGTACATTTAGCGTTGCTGTAGACACCCCATTTTTGACCGACCTTAAGACTCAGACGTCATCGATTGAGCGCTCGGTGATTGCGCATGTTGTGCTCGTTCTGAGGTTACGGAGTCTCGGCTGAGAGCCTTGCCTCCAGACTTCGAGACTCTTTTGTGCTTTGTCTCGGTTTGCGAACCAGGTTCTGTTTTCTCTTCCCGAAGGGAGGGAGAGGTCTCGTAGACCATCTCTCAGTGGCCGTAGGCTACGTTTCGTGGTCGTAGACCACTGTTCCCGTTTGGAGACCAGTTTTCGGTTTTCGGAGCCGTCGGCCGTGCACCTCGGTTCGGGACCGCTTAACTTTCTCCGACTCCGATTTTTGGCACACACCTCGTTTCCTCTCTTTAGAGGGACACTGTGGCCCAGGAGACCACCTTCGTGGTTGCATGCCACTTTCGATGCTTAGCAGTCAGTTTTCGGGGCACTCGGCTGCGCATTTTGGCCCCCGAACCCTCGTTTTGCTTCGGTGTGGGTTCATTTTTGGCATGGACCCTATTTTCTTTGTTTGGAAGGTGGTACAAGGGTGGGAGACCACCTTTTCTTCTTGGAGACCACCTTTCTCTTCGCCGACTGGTTTTCTTGATAAGAGGCTGGTCTCCCTGACTTTTGGGCCACAATTGCTGGTCTCCCACCACACCACTAGCTTGCATTCAATTGGGAGACCACCATTTAGGGCTGCCAACCACTTTTCTTGAGCTTGGACCTTTTGAACTGGTCGGCCGACCAGGGGAAGTGGTCGGCCGACCACCTGAACTGGTCGGCCTGCCTCCCTCAATCTTCTCTCTGTGAGTTGTTGCAAGCTGTGCCAGCTAGAAGGCACAGAATGGATCCTCCTTCAAGCTTGTTTGTAGCTTCTTTGAGAAGCTTTGGACCCTCTTGGTTATAAAGGAGGGTCCCCCCTCCTTTGTGAAGGTTCAGAATTTCCCTAAGGCATACACATATACCTCCCTCTCTATATCTCTATTTTGGCTCCAAAAGTGCACAGTTCTTGACCCTTTTACACTACACCTCCTAGCCTAACACTTCCACCATCAACCTAAGCTCCTTGGAGGTCATTCTCAGAGGTTAAAGGTTGAGTTTTGGTTCAGAGGTGTGCTATTTTGCTGAAGCTACAAGGGTAACACACTATTCCCTCTTTTAAGCTTTATTTTGCTTCATCTTTTAGCTATACTTGCAAGCATATTTGAGCTTTGGTGTAAACTGAAAAAAGTCTTATTTTGAGGCCCTTAACATGTTTGTTTGAGATCATTTTTCTGTTGGGGGTCATCTACCCCCTTGCATGCTTCATTTCACCTTGTTTTGAGCCATGCATTAAGGCCTTTGTTTTGAGCTTTGTTTGCCCTTTCGACCACTGAAATCCAGCAGATTTTTAGTGGTTATTATGTGTTTTTGAGAGCCAAAATCAGAGAGGGGTGACCCTCTCTCTCCTTGTTTTGATTTCTAGCATATTTGGCCTAACAAAGGAGCCCTTATTTGCATGCTTCCAAGCCATGTTTCAGGCCATTCTTGGTGAGTTTTAGGACCTGCATAGGCTCTTCCCAGAGCTTGTTTTTCCATATTGGGTGTCCATTTTGCATGTGTAGAATAACCCTCTTCATAGCCTATCAAAGGAGCATGTCATTCTTGCATGCATTAACCATGTTTCAATGAGTTTTTGGGCTTTATTTGGAATATCATACCTCTAAATTTTTCTGGTTTAGTGACCTCTTGAATGCTTCATATACTTGTAGTGTAAACCCTCTTCACTAGCTTGTATTGCATACTATTTTGGTCTTTGATTCTAGCACTTTTTGGCCATGCCTTAAACTGATTTTGTGCATATTTTGTACTGCTTTAGCTCTATTTTTATGCCTCATGGTCGAATGATGCTTGCTATGCATGGTTGTAATGTAATGCCCTTGCCTAGCCTTGAGTTTTGAAGCCTATTACATGCTTATACTGAGGTGTTTTCATGTTTTGGGGCCATTGAGCATGTCATTTCAGAGCCTATACTTGTGCCATATTCCCATGTTTTCCACTCTTTAAATGTGTTTGAGAGTCGTGCTTAAATACCTCATTTTTGGACCATTGCATGAGCTTCATTTCCATGCCTTTCGAGTCATCATTTTAGTCTATTTTCCTACTGTTTTGGGCCTGCATAGGGATTGTTTGGGGCTGGTTTGGTCATTTGTGCATTGCTTTGCATGCCTCTAGTGTAATGCACTTCACTAGTTTCAGTATCCGGACCATCTAGTATGCATTGTGTAAGGTGTTTGCATGATTCGAGACCATCTTGCATGTCATTTCAGAGTTGGAAAATGTGTGATTGTATGCCATATTTAATCCCTTGCCATGCCTTAGTAGAGTTGCACTCTGTGCCTTAGGTTTGGTCCCTCGCATTGTGCATGTTTGCATAAGTGTTGTTGCCTTAATTTCATCATGTTTGGCCACTGATTTGGGTGTGGCTAAGGCTCACCTATCTTGGTTTAAGTCCATCTTGCATTGTATATGCCATTTAGTCCATGTTGTTGCATGATTGACCATTGCATTGTGTATGCCTTGATCATTTCATTGTTGGTCTCCATGTGTACATTGCGTATGCCATATAGTTTTCATGTGCATTGAGTATGCCATTGATCATTTCATAGCATTGTGTATGTTAGTAGCATGTTTGCATATCATCATTTGCATGTTTGCATCATTTAGTGGCATTATGTTTTGGTTGCATGTTAGAGTTGCATTCATGCATGCCACGTGTATTGCATTGTGCTTGGAGTAGGGTTTAGTCTAAATACGAGAAACGAGGGACGTTTCGTACTCCAAGTGACGAAACGTGCCTCGATTCTCCGTCGCTGACACTCTTGACTGTCCATGATTGAGTTGTTGGCTTTACTCGCTTATGTTTGCATTCATTTCACATCGAGTTGTGCAATTCGACCCCTCGGCCATCATGCATCGAGATGCGTGATTGGTGGCACGAGGATCGAGAACTACACTCCCTAGAGCTTATGCAATGACGGGGAGAGTGGTCATGCACACATATGTTGAAAATACTTTGCCATGCCCCTTTCTCGCTCTCTGTTGTAGCAAACCGGAAACTAGCAGCAAAAACTGGTCAGCAGCCTTCTGGAGCTTTGTACAGCGTTCTGGGATCAATTGCAAACAGATCGCAATGGATTTTCCGACAAGGCGACCTGAGCATGCATGCATCCCTATCATTCGGAACAGAGCTGAGGCAGTCCATTTTGTTTAAATTGCATGCTAGTTTCCTTACTTACTTAGTTAATTCGTTAATTAATTAATGTTGTTTAAATAATTAAGTTTAATTAGCTTAGATTAGCTAGTTTATTCTGTACTATTCATTCAGACCCTCCGAGGAGGGCAATGTTGTAATAAGTGTGCGTGTGTGTGTGATGTATGTCTTCCAACCCCACATCTTTCTCCCATTTATTTACCAGCTTATGATGGTTAGCTTTAGGGCACGTTTCAATTAGCATCCTTATGCTCGTATGTTTGCATCCATTCATCTATTTTGCATGCACCGGGCTCGGCGCATCATACTAACCGCATCGTATTTCAATTCCAAGTTGAATACATGTTACCTGTAGCATCTTACATGCCATCTTAGAATAGCCGAGCCTATCTTAGTTGCATTCTTGCATGTGTTGCATTAGGCATCTCAGCATAGTTAGGATTCATGCGTGTTTTCTAATTAGCTTCTTTCTTTGGCTCGGAGTACTCGGTAAGTGTTTATGCTTTAGCATCCTTGCATGTGTGTGAGTGACTACCATGATAGCATGCTTACCATGAGGCTATGTGCTTATGTGATATAACTGCCTGAATGCCTATGGGTGAAGGTTGGGTTGCTTGTGTTGGAATAATTTGTCGAAACCCGTGTTTTAGTCTACTTGCGAGTAGCAAACTTCAATCCATTTTCAAAATAAACAAACGTGAGATGTTTTGTTCCAACTCAGGCGATCTAGTCTATACTTGTATGCTGTGTGCATCACATAGTAATCCTAGGCTAATAAACCGGAATAAGAGCACATATGTTTTCAAAAACAAGATATCATGTTTAGTAGTGGCTGATCTTTAATCGGGCGAGTGGGGGTGCTCATTGCATGACCTTCCCCAATCGTACCCAAGTTCTCGAGCCGAGGCAACTTTGGTGATGACGGACACGTGGCCTTAGGCACGAGTCAAGGTTTCCTAAATTCTCCCAAAATAAAATATTTAGGTGGCGACTCTGTATCTGGCAAAGCAGCCCATGTTTGGCACTTCTTTCTAAAAATCTGTTTTTCAAAACAATTTGCTGGATTTGGACTCTTTGGTGATTTATTGGTCTCGCATTGCACTTTGCGGGATTAGATTCAGAACCGTGACATTGAGTCCGAACTGTAGTAAGCCCAATGAACAAAATGGGATTTTCCCGGGACGTTCGAGGACGTCTACAGTTGCCATCAATCCTTCCATTTACATTCAGAATATTATGCATGATGCCTAAGTCTTTGCTAGACATCCTAAGGCTCAATGGATTCGCGTGTGAGATAGCAACTCGTGCTTTGATACCACTTGTCATGCCCCGAACTCGCCCCTAAAAGATCAGGCATGACCTAATCAGAAACGGACACTTAACCTGATATACCTATCATGTGGGGCCTGAACGGAAGCATTTAATATCTTCCAGTAATATAAAAAAAAAAAAAACATCCATTAAGCTACCACTACTATGCCGGGATCACAAACACTGCATAAAGAAAATCATCATACAGTGACATACACTAGATAGCTAGGTTATAGACATATACATACGCGAACTCAGCCCCATAATTGGGCATATGATAAAACATTGGTAAAGAGAGGGATTACAAACATTTCAACTAAAGCCAAAAGCTTAACAAACTCCACATAGTGAACAGCTTCCTCTAAGTGCCTGGACACATTGCGGTTGACAAAAAGGTACAAGCATCAGGGTTAACACTGGCCACTAGGTAGACGACCTACAGAAGCAGACAAAACACAGAGTGAGCCAGGCTCAGTGAATAATAGTACGTAAACAATCCAACGTCTACCTTGAATTACAATGTTTATAAATGCAAAGAACTTATGGTTACTCTTCCTGTAATTGTTTCTAGAATGGCCTTGGGTCTAGTCTTTAATCAGAGCGGCTTTAAGTCTAACAGAGTTACAAATTAGCCATAGGCTCACAGATTTCACAAATTGGCCATAGGCCTAATAGATTTAACAGATTGGCCCCCAGCCCAGATATAACAGCTTCATATACATAATTATAATCATTTGTTTCTACCAATATTCACAATTTACGTATAATCATACGTGGTACATCCACTAGTGTTGACAAATCCAATGACCCATGAAGGAACCAGATGACCCATAAAGGGACCAGATGACCCATAAAGGGACCAAATTGGCTTTAAGCCCAGTTCATATATGTATGGACTCAAGAGGTGTCTCGTACGGATTCTAGAGGTGACTCGCATTGCAGCACTTAGTTCCGTACAGCACTTTGTTCCATACCAGAAATCATTAGGTCTTATCACGTCATAGCATAAACGGAACGAATAACAGAATAGAATAATCACAGCTATCATCAGAACAGACTAGTCTCAGAGTTATACAGAGGCACACAGATTCTTCCAATCATTCACATGAGTTAACATAGTTAGTCGGCGTTTGACAGAATACTAATGATAATTATTAACCATAAGTGCAGCGTATTTCACAGATTATACATGTGCCATTACAGTACTATTCGTAGGGCCAAAACAATTCACATCACAGCGTAAATCACATAACAATGTCGTTGATATTCAATTCTTTTCTCAAGTTGAGTCGTTCTTAGGTCAACCCGTAGTTCTATCTGTGTCATGACTCGAACCCACCCCTGTTGGTTAAGGACATAACCGGCCAGTAATCATGAGATTACCTACGGTCTCAAACCAAAACAAATGTATTTTAACAGAGTTAATGGGGACCAAACGGAAGCAGTTCAAGACTTTGTCCATAGAGCTGTGCTTACATGGCACATCCAGACAACCAAACATATATACATTAATATAAACTCATAACAGAAATATAGTAGCATAAGTTCTGTACAAACAGGATCATCCAAAAACTAAGTCAACCCATGAAAACTATATACAGACATATGCAAAGTCCTCGCCAACATGACAAAAATAACATAGCATAGCAGAAAAGCGAAGACGAGTCTCATGCATGAGACACTAGGGCGGACTCTCCAAAACTCGGTTGTTCCATACAGACTTCACTGGGGCTGGGTCTGGACCTCTCCTGGCTCACCTACAAACACATGAATGAGCATGAGCGATAGCCCAGTGAATAATATCAAATAAGAAGATGCAAACGATACGTAGAACAATATACTCCGAACGGTCTTGGGCCCAATTCACATTTTTATTTAACATTTATATACACAATTTAAGTCAAGTGACTGTGGTTTCAAACATACTGGCCTTTGGCCCATTTATCTTTCATTCCTGTTAAAACGGCCTCTGGCCCACTCGTTTATGTCAAAACGGCCTCTGGCCCATCCATTCATGTCAAAACGGCCTTTGGCCCATCCATTCATGTCAAAATGGCCTCCGGCCCATCCATTCATGTCAAAACGGCCTCACTCGAGCGGACCCAATTGGTTTGCAAAAGTGCTGGTTGCATCAAATTCACACTCGAGCGTGAACTCGGGCGCTCGAGCGGAAGGTCTGTCTACATAGCTCCCTGCTCGAGCGTGGACTTCCCCGCTCGAGCGGACCCATGCCTGCAAAAAAATACTGGGAGCATGAATTCCCCACTCGAGCATCGGTTCTCCCGCTCGAGCGGACATCATAAATTCTGGGTTTTCCAGAATGTGTTCTTGAGCTCAAATTCGACATTCCAACCACATTCCTTGCATATTATGGCTCTAATTTCACATATACTTGTACTAACATGGTACCAACGCTAAAACACATCAACATGGAGCTCAATTTCATGACTCAAACACATGCATGGCTCATTTTCCACCAAACTCATTACCAATATAACAATTTCATGCATTCAACACTTACACCCTTATAATTTGCACATGCATGTAGTATATTATTCTCATTCTCAACTTATATGATGAAGAGATGGTCAAGAACATGATCTTCAACTAAAAACTCACATAGATCATGCATTTGGTGCTCAAATATGCAAATTCAAAGCAACTACATACATGCATGCAACATTGACCTTCAATTCAACATGATCAACTCAATTTCATTTCAATTCTTGTTCTTGACCATTAATCAACTTTGAACACCCAAGATTACACATTAGACTCATGAATTCAAGAATCAATTGCTTACTTAGAGGCTCAATTTTTCCAATCAATAGCAAATTCTTGAATAATCTTCAAGATCACCAAGCTTTGAGACCAAAATCCCAATTTCCTTCACCCTCTCTCTCTCTAGCCGACCCTCTCCTTTTGCTTAGAGTTTATCATCAGCCAAGTGAAGCAAAAAGGGAGAAATTGGTTGTGTAGTGCCCATATTAAAAGCCTCTCTTGTTATATTATTTTAATATCAAATAATAGAGCACTAATTCACTAATTAAATCAATTTAATTTGATCTGAATCAATTTCCAATTAAATTTCACCGTAGGCTCTAAAATTTATGCCAATCACAATGGCGTAATCAATTTCGGGTTCTGCGCTGATGAGGCCTTCAATTTAATTTCCAAAGCAGACAATTAAACAGATATTCATATGGTGAACAGATAGAAATTCAAAACCACATATTTTCACCTAATGGTACACGAAATCATATCAAAACACATAATCACATTCATATTAAGGACCAATTCACATAATAAGGGACGGGGTTATCACAGTCTTCCCCCCTTTAGGAAGTTTGATCCTCCAAACTTATTTTACCTTCATCGGGAAACAAATGTGGATAGCGTAGTTGCATTTCCTCCTCTTTTTCCCACGTGGCATCCGTCCCATAGTGTTTTTTCCATTCCACTTTCACCATTGGGATGGACTTGCCTCTTAGTTGTTTCACTTGTCAGTCAACAATTCGTTCCGGCCATTCGGCATATTCCATATTCTCATGAATAGCTACCCGGTGATAATCAATCACATGAAATGGGTCTCGGAGGTAACCCCTCAACATCGACACGTGAAACACATTATGGATTTGTTCGAATCCCAGTGGCAAGGCAACCCTATAAGCAACCGGACCAAGCCTTTTCAAAATTTGAAACGGCCCAATGTAACGGGGCGACAACTTGCCCTTCTTTCCAAACCTGACTTAGCCTTTCATTGGGGACACACGAATGAACACATGGTCACCGACCTCATACTCAAGAGATCTTCTTCGAACGTCTGCATAGTTCTTTTGTCGGTCTTGAGCTGTTTTGAGCCTTTGCCGAATAGTTTTGATTTTCTCAGAAGTGTCTTGCACAATTTCAGGCCCAAGTAAAGCTCTATCCTCGACTTTTGCCCAACAATTTGGTGATCTACACCTTCTACCATACAAAGCCTCGTATGGTGCCATACCGATGCTGGAGTGGAAGCTATTGTTATAAGCAAATTTTGCAAGCGGCAAATAGTCTTCCCAACTCCCTTGAAAATCCAAAGCACACATTCGAAGCATATCTTCCAAAGTCTGTATTGTTCGTTCTGATTGCCCATCTGTCTGTGGGTGGAACGCAGTACTGAACCTTAGTTTTGTTCCCATAGCTTCCTGCAAACTCTTCCACAATCTGGATACAAATTTCGGATCTCTATCCGACACAATGGATACCAGAACTCCGTGTAAACGGACAATCTCATCAACATAAATAGTAGCCAATCTATAAGCATTAAATGTAGTCTTGACAGGAAAAAAATGTGCAGATTTAGTTAGTCTATCAACTACAACCCAAATAGAATCCTTACCTCGAGAAGTCCGAGGTAGGCCAACAACGAAATCCATAGTCACATGTTCCCACTTCCATTTAGGAATAGGGAGAGGTTGAAGTAGACCGCCTGGTTTCTGATGTTCAGCTTTGACTTGCTGACATTGAAGACACTTAGACATATATTCTGCAATCTCCTTCTTCATTTTAGGCCACCAGTAGGTTTGTTTCAAATCCCGGTACATTTTATTATTACCTGGATGCATAACAAATATGGATCTGTGGCCTTCATCTAAAACCCTCTTCTTTAGTTCCGGAATATCTGGGACACACATTCTGTTCCGAAATCTCAACACTTCATTCTCAATGCCAAACTCTGCTTTCAGACTTGTCTCAAATTCATCAATCACTTTCTTGAGGAATTCATCCTCCTTCTGCTTTTGCTTGATTTCGTCAATGATTGCCGGCTCGGCTGTAATAGCGGCTATCAATCTGCCCTGTTCACACATTACCACTTCAATTTCGGATTTTTCAAAATCTTGCAAGATTTCTTTCTGTTCAGTAAGCAAACAAGCCATACTCCCCGTTGATTTTTCTACTTAAGGCATCAGCGACTGTGTTAGCTTTCCCGGGGTGATACTGAATCTCTAAATCATAATCCTTTATTAATTCCAGCCATCTCCTCTGTCGCATATTCAACTCCTTCTGCGTGAAGAAGTATTTCAGACTTTTGTGATCCGTGTAGACTTCACACTTTGCTCCATACAAATAATGCCGCCAGATTTTCAAAGCAAAGACAACTGCGGCCAATTCTAGGTCATGTGTTGGATAGTTCTTCTCGTGTGGCCTCAACTGTCGGGAGGCGTAAGCAATAACCTTTCCGTTCTGCATTAACACACAACCCAAACCTTTATAAGACGCATCACTGAAAATTACAAAATTCTCCGTACCTGAAAGTAGTGTCAAAATCGGTGCAGTGGTCAATCTTGTTTTCAATTCATGAAAGGCTGATTCTCTTTCATCGTTCCACTCAAAAGGTTGCCCCTTGCGTGTCAGTTGGGTAAGAGGCACAGCTAATTTCGAAAAGTCCTTCACAAACCTCCTGTAGTACCCAACTAAGCCCATGAAACTACGGACTTCTGTCACATTGGTCGGTGTAGGCCAACCCACAATCGCCTCTATTTTCTGCGGGTCCACTGAAATTCCTTCATTGTTGATCACATGCCCTAAGAAAACAACTTCATCCAACCAAAACTCACATTTCTTTAGTTTAGCAAATAATTTCCTTTCCCGAAGTATTTGTAGGACAGTTCTCAAATGATGTTCATGTTCAAGTCTATCTTTAGAATATATCAAAATATCATCGATAAAAATCACAACAAATTCGTCAAGGTAGGTTTTAAAAATTCGGTTCATTAAGTCCATAGATGCTGCCGGAGCATTAGTCACTCCAAATGGCATAACAAGAAACTCAAAATGTCCATACCTCGTTCTGAATGCGGTTTTCTCAACATCTCCTGCCTTAACTTTCAGCTGATGATACCCGGATCTCAAATCAATTTTAGAAAACACCTATGATCCCTGCAACTAGTCAAATAAGTCATCAATATAGGGTAGGGGATATTTGTTCTTTATTGTTACCTTGTTCAATTCCCGATAATCGATGCACAAACGCAAAGTTCCATCTTTCTTTTTCACAAACAATACTGGTGCACCCTAAGGCGAGGTGCTAGGTCGGATAAACCCCTTGTTAAGCAAGTCTTGCAACTGTTCCTTTAATTCTTTCATTTCGATAGTAGCCATTCTGCAGGGAGCTTTAGAAATAGGTTGGGTGCCTGGCATAGTCTCAATTGTAAACTCTATCTCCCTGTCTACCAATTCCCCTGGCAATTCATTTGGAAACACATCCGGAAATTCTCTAACAATAGGGATATCATTCAATTCAACATTCACAGTTTGTTCAGTCAACACATAGCACAAATAACCCTGGCACCCTTTCCTGATCAGTTTACATGCTTTCATTGCAGATATCAAATAAGGTGGAGGCACTACCCCATTACCCACAAACACAATCTCTTTCTGTTCTGGTGGTTTAAACACAACCCGTTTTGTCACACAATCAATGGTGGCACAATATTTGGTCAACCAATCCATGCCCAAAATTACATCAAAATGTCTAAAGTTCAAGGGCAACAAGTCTACATATAGGATATCATCCTCAACACGCATATCACAAAATCAGTATATAAATTCACACAATACAGATTCCCCAGATGGAGCAGACACACATAGTAGATATGGCAATAATTCTAAGGGTCTATTCAGTCTAGATGCAAATGCACATGCCACAAAAGAGTGTGTGGATCCGGAGTCAATTAACACAAAAGCATCCTGATTACATATAGAAATGGTACCTGAGACAACTACGTTGGCATTCCGTGTATCGCCCGGAACAAGCGCAAAAACTCTCCCCTGTCTCATAGTATCCCCGGTAGTAGCGGATCTCAAAGTATTTCCTGGCTTTGGGATCAATGCAGTGGAACTAGCAGCTATCTTTCCACCATTCTGATTACAATCTTGGGCCATATGCCCTTGTTTCCCACATTTGAAACAGGCTCCTGATGCACGGTAACAAACTCCACGGTGCCTTTTGCTACAAATATTGCACATGGGAGCTGTGTCTCTGGAAGAATTCGAAGTATTTGAAGAGCCTGGGTTTTGCTTTTTCAGAAATTTCTTCTTTGAAAAGAAGCCTTGCCTCTTGTTACCTTTCCATTCTGTCGTTGGCTTAGCTTGTCTAGCTATATTAGCCTCTGATATGATGGCCCTATCTAGCACCCCAATGTAAGTCTCCAGCTTCAAGACATTCACTCTTTCTAAAATGTCACTTCGGAGCCCACCTTCAAAGTGTCTCGCCTTCTTATAGTCAGTGTCAATTACATGTGGTGCAAACTTGGCCAATTCGGTGAATTTGGCCTCATACTCCGCTACAGTCATACTGTCTTACTTAAGTTCCATGAACTCTGCTACTTTCCTATCCCGGACACACTGCGGGAAGTACTTGTCGTAGAAAATTTCCAAAATTTTTTCCCAATCAACATCTCTATGATTCTCACGCATTAACATCCACCATCTTCATGCCTCGTCTTCTAGCATAAAAGTGGCTAGAAGCACCTTCTGTGTCTCCGAGCAAGGGAACACTTCAAATAGTTTCTCAATGCCGAGAACCCATGCTTCGGCTTTTAACAGGTCTAATCCACCATGGAACTGTGGTGGTTTCATTTTCTTGAATTCTTTGGTGAGAGCTATTATCCGATCATCATTTTGATTATCTGGCACAGGTGGTGCCGGAGGTGGTGGTGGAGGATGTGGTTGCTGCCACTGTTGTTGCCATTCTTGTTGTTGCCTCAATGTCTCTGCCATTTCCTGAATCAACCTTTTCATTCTATCCATTATGGCAGTAGAGGACTCTTCTATTTCATCACCTCTTGTTCTCACCATCTGATTAAACTTGCATTATACTTCATACAAAAGATGCACAAGTATGCATATACTAGAAAGCATACATATTCAAACAATTTGCAATGCAAGCAAATCATAACTTATAACACATAGTTGTTCATATCAAATCATTTAAGCATATACTTGATGCTTTCAGATTCAAACTTATTACATGAATGCATCCTTGATCTTTTCTAGACGCTTATTGCTCGTTTGGACAAGTGTGTGAGTTATTAACTCGTGCTCTGATACCACTCTGTCATGACCCGAACCCGCCCCCGTGGGTTAAGGACATAACTGGCCAGTAATCATGAGATTACCTACGGCCTCAAACCAAAACAAATGTATTTTAACAGAGTTAATGGGGGCCAAACGGAAGCAGTTCAAGACTTTGTCCATAGAGCTGTGCTTACATGGCACATCCAAACAACCAAACATATATACATTAATATAAACTCACAACAGAAATACAGTAGCATAAGTTCTATACAAAAAAGATCATCCAAAAACTAATTCAACCCATGAAAACTATATATAGACATATGCAAAGTCCTCGCCAACATGACAAAAATAACATAGCATAGTAGAAAGGCGAAGACGAGTCTCGTGCGTGAGACACTAGGGCTGACTCTCCAAAACTCGGTTGTTCCACACAGACTTCACTGGGGCTGGGTCTGGACCTCTCCCGGCTCACCTACAAACACATGAATGAGCATGAGCGATAGCTCAGTGAATAACATCAAATAAGAAGATACAAACGATATGTAGAACAACATACTCCGAACGGCCTTGGGCCCAATTCACATTTTTATTTAACATTTATATACACAATTTAAGTCAAGTGACTGTGGTTTCAAACATACTGGCCTTTGGCCCATTTATCTTTCATTCCTGTCAAAACGGCCTCTAGCCCACTCGTTTATGTCAAAACGGCCTCTGGCCCATCCATTCATGTCAAAACGGCCTTTGGTCCATCCATTCATGTCAAAACGGCCTCCGGCCCATCCATTCATGTCAAAACGGCCTCCGGCCCATCCATTCATGTCAAAACGGCCTCCGGCCCATCCATTCATGTCAAAATGGCCTCCGGCCCATTCATTCTTATGAAAACGGCCTCTGGCCCATTCACTTATGTCAAAACGGCCTCCGGCCCATTCATTCTTGTCAAAACGGCCTTTGGCCCATTCATTCATGTTAAAACGGCCTTTGGCCCATCCATTCTTATCAGGCATTTGTCCACAATTCAAACTAGCAAATCATAAGGCATAAGGCTTATAAGAAAATAAGTAATTAGACAAATGACAAGCTTCCAAATATCGACATTACTCACAGTGATCGTTTGGTTGGTTTGCCTTGGAGCTCGACCCTACACATTCCATGAACACAAAAGGGTCACAAACAATTCGATCCATTCTAAATTCACATATTCCTCTTTAGGCCTTATTCTTATCTCTTTAACTCAATTACAATGCTCAATGCATGCCTAAGAGTACTTAGAAGTGAAGGAGAACGGAAAACGAAACACAGAGCGCATAACAAAATCTCAGAAAATAGGGTCCCCGCTTGAGCATAGAATTCCCCACTCGAGCGGACCCAATTGGTCTGCAAAAGTGCTGGTTGCATCAAATTCACACTCGAGCGTGAACTCGGGCGCTCGAGCGGAAGGTCTGTCTACATAGCTCCCTGCTCAAGCTTGGACTTCCCCGCTCGAGCGGACCCATGCCTGCAAAAAAATACTGGGAGCATGAATTCCCCGCTCGAGCATCGGTTCTCCCGCTCGAGCGGACATCATAAATTCTGGGTTTTCCAGAATGTGTTCTTGAGCTCAAATTCGACATTCCAACCACATTCCTTGCATATTATGGCTCCAATTTCACATATACTTGTACTAACATGGTACCAACGCTAAAAGACATCAACATGGAGCACAATTTCATGACTCAAACACATGCATGGCTCATTTTCCACCAAACTCATTACCAATATAACAATTTCATGCATTCAACACTTACACCCTTATAATTTGCACATGCATGTAGTATATTATTCTCATTCTCAACTTATATGATGAAGAGATGGTCAAGAACATGATCTTCAACTAAAAACTCACATAGATCATGCATTTGGTGCTCAAATATGCAAATTCAAAGCAACTACATACATGCATGCAACATTGACCTTCAATTCAACATGATCAACTCAATTTCATTTCAATTCTTGTTCTTGACCATTAATCAACTTTGAACACACAAGATTACACATTAGACTCATGAATTCAAGAATCTATTGCTTACCAAGAGGCTCAATTTTTCCAATCAATAGCAAATTCTTGAATAATCTTCAAGATCACCAAGCTTTGAGACCAAAACCCCAATTTCCTTCACCCTCTCTCTCTCTAGCTGACCTCTCCTTTTCCTTAGAGTTTATCATCAGCCAAGTGAAGCAAAAAGGGAGAAATTGGTTGTGTAGTGCCCATATTAAAAGCCTCTCTTGTTATATTATTTTAATATCAAATAATAGAGCACTAATTCACTAATTAAATCAATTTAATTTGATCTGAATCAATTTCCAATTAAATTTCATCGTAGGCTCTAAAATTTATGCCAATCACAATGGCGTAATCAATTCCGGATTCTGCGGCCGATGAGTCCTTCAATTTAATTTCCAAAGCAGACAATTAAACAGATATTCCTAAGGTGAACAGATAGAAATTCAAAACCACATATTTTCACCTAATGGTACACGAAATCATATCAAAACACATAATCACATTCGTATTAAGGACCAATTAACATAATAAGGGACAGGGTTATCACAATCTGATTATTCCCTCCGTTGATCCATTTTAGGCAGATATCTATATCATAAGATATGCATTAAACCAAACAGGTAGTAGGAGTCTTTGATAGGGCATTCAGAATACTATATTCCCAGTAAGTGAAGTTTACATTCATGATTCTTTCTGTTAACCAACTTCACCGTATTAATAGTTTGTATGCAATTCTTATGCGGAATCATAGGTAATTTACAGATTATAGCACATTACAGATAATCCTTAACTGCAACCGGAATGTAGAGTAGTTCCAGAGTCATACCAATGTACCCAACTCTTTTAACATTCACACAAGTTTGCACCGATTTCCATTTTACATAAATGGTAACGTAATCACTTACAAGGAACAGAGCGTTAATAATAAGAATTATTAACGGTAAGTAAATGTACGATTACAGTACTACTACTCACAGTGCTGTAGCGGAGTGCTTGTCCCTCCCGAGTTATGACCTACACACATGCACAACTTATACATTAGTTTGTTTTTCTTTCTTAATTCATTTCCTGCTTCATTTCACTTCAAACGAATTTACAGGCATCTTAAGGACATCAAACACATATTTCAAAAATACCGGAGGGTTAAGCACGTAAAATGGAGCAGATGAAAATTTGCAGCATGGGCCGCACGTGCGGTTGTGAGCCCCGCACGTGCGGCAGTGATCCCCGCATGTGCGGCGATTCTGTCCAGTGCAATTCGAAATTTCCAAACAAAACCCCATTTTTGTGAGCTTGTATAAGGCTCAAATTAGGTTCTTTAATTGCAAGATCATGGTCCAAAAATCATGTTAACAAGATTCACAAACACATATCAATCTAACCATGATTTAAATCTTTAATTCCTAAGGCTCATAACAAAATTCAATTACATAATATTCCTAACTTCCTCTCTCTCACACACACACACACACACACACACACACACACACACACACACACACAAACATACATGCAACCATTTGTTCAAATATATGAATTCAAGCTTGATAATTGAAGAAGTAAAATATAACTTCCCATAGGTGAGTCAATATGATTCCCCAAATCAACCAAACAAAGAACAACAACACACTTAATCATTAAACACAACAATATAGAGGAATTCTTACTCAACTTCAAGAGATGGCCAATTAGAAAGGATTAGACATACCTTGAACTTTAAAATCTCTACAACCCTCTTAATCTCCCAATTTCTTCCTTGAAGGGCTTCTTCTCTTTCTCCCTACTTCTTCTCCCCTAATTCTCTCAGGAGATATTTTAATTTAAGGCTCCTAAGTCAAATGTTTTGGAAAGCAAACTTTTATATATAAATATATATATTGAATAATGATGAAATTCAATCCGTTTAATCATCCCAAATTGAAATTTCACAGAAAATCATATTATGACTTAAAAATCATACTGATCTTGAATATGCAGTCAACTTCAGATTATCAAGCCTCTAAGGCTCTCAATTTCTGATTCAAACGTTTTAATTGTAACAGATGTTTTTCTTATTAAACAGTTATAGGTCTCAAATCATAAGATCCATGTGCTTAAACTAAATTTCTCGAGGAATTTCACATTAAGCATTTAAATGCACAGAATAAGGGACTAAAATATGCCAAAAACACATACGAGGGTCGGGTTATTACACATTTGCAGGTCATTCTTGTGTCTAAAATGAAGCCCCAGAAGTAAAATTTCCAATGGTGGTAGCCTTGCATCAAAATTCCAACTGTGCTAAGAGATATCCCTCTTTTAGTGAAGACTGCTCAGTTTCGATCCAACCGGATTGATGCCCAACTTCAACCAACCATATCTCCCCCATCCGGACTCGGCTTTAGGAGATTCTTGAGTGTGAAATGAAGCCCCAAAAGTCTTCTTTCCAATGGTGGTGGCCTCATAGCTTAAATCCGAGTATACAAAAGGATAGGCCTGATTTAGCGAGGGTTGCTCGACTTTCTCTTAACGGTTCATGCCCATCTTCTTCCCCAACTTGGTTTCTTCCCTCTTCTCTTCTTTTCTTCAACTCCAAACCCCTAAACAAGGTGTTTTGAAAGATTTTCCAAAGATTTCATATCTCTTTCATTCATTTCCACTTTGTCCTTGCTCAGTTTACCAAAAAGCGCAACATTTGACAAAATGCGAGTCTCAGAACATCGTAGAAACTTCTTTTCAAAAATATTTTGAAAGAGAGGGTTTTAAGGTCTAAAAACCATTTGAAATAGTTTTAGTCCGAAAATGGGGTGTGAGGTTAGGATTTGACTCTCCTCTTGCTGAAGAAATCGAACCTTTGCACTGCACAACTTTCATCACCAAAGAAGCGATTAGTGGTGCCCA
The DNA here is from genome assembly GCA_036172215.1 of Camellia granthamiana. Taxonomy (NCBI): domain Eukaryota; kingdom Viridiplantae; phylum Streptophyta; class Magnoliopsida; order Ericales; family Theaceae; genus Camellia; species Camellia granthamiana. Next base: position 124,124,867 of record CM069913.1, read on the forward strand.
AGTCTTAAGGGCGGTCAAAAATGGGATGTCTACAAAGTGCAAGATAAAAACCCCTGGTATTATGATATTTGGAACTTTCTGGAAAGGGAAACATACCCACTAGGGGCAAATGCCAAAGACAAACGGCGTATACGGCGTCTGGCCATCCAGTTCATCATCTACGGGGGTAAATTGTACAAAAGAATGTGTTGAAGAAGAGGAATCAAAGTTCCTTATGGAGGCTATCCACGGGCGAGAGTACGGGGCACACATGAATGGTGTGATGCTAGCCCGAAAAATCCTTAGATAAGGCTATTGTTGGTCTACTAAGGAGGAGGATTTTATTTGTTTTGTATGGGATGCCACAAATGTCAGATCGATGCCAATTAAATGAATATCCCACCGTCAAAGCTATACAACATGACTTCGCCATGGCCTTTCTCAGTCTGGGGAATTGATGTTATTGGTACAGTCTCACCGAAATGGTCGAATGGGCATGAGTATATCCTGGTGGCGATTGACTATTTTACAAAATGGGTGGAAGCTCAATCCTATGTAGTGTTGGAGGCGTCACATGTGGCCAAGTTTATCAGAAACAATATCATCTGTCGGTACGGGGTTCTGAATGAGATCATCTCGGATAACGACTCGCAATTCAAGAAAGAAGTGGTGGATCTCGTTGAGAAATATAACGTAATTTTTTACAAGTCATCCACATATAGACCACAGACCAATGGAACTGTTGAGGCCGCTAACAAGAATATTAAGAATATCTTGCGGAAGATGGTGGAAACATATAGGGACTGGCCGAATAAATTAATGTTTGCGCTTTGGGGCTACAGAACGTCAATCCGAACATCCATTGGGGTAACCCCCTATTCATTAGTATATGGGATGGAGGCTATTCTACCAATTGAAATTGAAGTACTATCACGGCGAATTATGGCTGAGTGTCAGATAGCAGAGGCAGATTGGCAACAAAACAGATTTGAGAAGTTGATACTGTTTGATGAGAGGAGGCTGAAGGCACTGTATCACGTTTAGGGCTACCAACGCAGAATTGCTAGGGCTTTTAACAAAAAGGTTAAGTCCAGGAATCTCAAGGAAGGAGACATGGTGCTCAAAGACAACCGAGCTCCCATTCATGACCTTAGGGGCAAGTTCAAACCAAATTGGACTAGTCCCTACATCATCAAATCTATCTGGTCAGGAGGGGCAATTATTTCAATGGACGTAGATGGCCTGGAATTTTACAATCGATCAACATGGACAAGTTGAAGAAATATTACCCTTGAGAGGCTCACTAGGCCGAAACCCGAAAGGGCAACCTAGGCAAAAATTAGAGCATGGAAAATTAGAAATAAAGAAAAACTGAGCTCGCAAGGTTGAAAACTCTAAAGGGCGACTTTGGCAAAAGTTAGCGTAAAAGGAGCGAGTTAATACTCGAGTGAACCATAACCGAACTACGTAATGCCTGATTCTCATCTTTGGGATACATAGGCAACTTCATCCTGAAGTTCGGCCGTAATCATTTCCAACTCAATTGTTCTGTCCATTTGCCTGATCAAGTCATCTTTGTCTGTTAGCCTAGTCGTGATTTTCATTTTGGGCAGAAGAGCAGGTATATGCAATCAGGGGCGGTTATGATCTTCTAATTTAGGGTTGTACATCTTGAGGATCGATTCTGCGCGTGTCAGGTGGTGATCATTTTCACAAATGGTTTTGAAAAGTTTTAATAAAAGTTGATTTTTCACAAATTTTACCTTTTTAAAACTTAGACCATTTTGGGATCAAAAGAGAAAATTTAAGCACTCACAACTTTAATTCCATTGATTTCAGCATAAAGTACATTCTCCAACTCTCTGATGCAAATCAAAGTTGCTTTTACATCATAAAACTTGAAAAGAAAGGTCAAAGCAATAAACTAGGGGCATATGAGTCAAGTGTTCCTACACCTTCTGCTCCTGCTTGCAGAAGCTTCTGTAGCCAAAGTTGGCCCGACCTATGCCTCGTCCTCGAGCCAAGCCAATCAATCGCCAGAAAGGGCATAACTGAAGCTAGGGGCAGGGGCCAGAAGCTTTCTTGTCCTCCAGGCAGCAAGGTATCGAGTTAAGTGTGAAACACGAATTCAGATTGAAGCCGTGTATTCTACTCCCTCCTCTAGGCAGGTCTGATCATGTCCAAACTGGCGTCTAAACTGGAAGGGAAAGTAAAACACACAGTGTGTAAGGCCAATCAACTCAATACCTGGCTATCGAAACATGTTTTAGCTCATTTCATTCAAGTTAAGCCAGGGGCAACACCAAGCTATGTCAGCTGCAGATCTACTGCACATCCAGTTGCACCATCATCTCTTGTTGGGAAAGTTCACTAGTTGCTGGCAAAAAAAAGTAAGCTCGGGCTGAATATTCGGAGCAAGGGTCCACCACTTTCAGCTTATCCATGAGCCATACCTGGAAAGGGATGAAAAATAAGAGAAATTAAAGATTAGAGAGAACTACGTTGAGAGAAAAGGACAGAAAGGGCATTAAGAGAAAAATAGAGTGTGAGTGCCGAGTGATGCGAGAAACACATATAAGACAAGGTGGGAAACAATACCTGGAGCAGTAGTGGACTCCTCGCAAATCTGGTGGTCTCTCGCCGATGAAAAGCATCTAAACCCATCAGGGTCTCGGCTAGGGCCAAACCAATACAGCTTTGACCCTCTTTTAAGCGTTGCGCCACCTCAATCAACTTGATGTTGGCTCTGCTGCAACTAGGGGCAAGAAGGTAGTGCACAAGAATACATAAATAGAGGGCCTCGCTAGAGGAGGTCGCCTCTGTCTCCGATGTCAGAAAATCAATGAACCAGGCCAGGTATATCTAGCTCCTTATCATGAGTTAAAGATCAAGCTTCATGCAAAGTAAGCCCACACATCCATCCCAAAGCTAGGGCATCGCCAAAACGGGACTGAGGCATGAACTCCTCATCGCACCGAGATTTCATCAGTGCCTGAAATTCTTCAAGGGTCGGACACATTTCTTGTGCTTCGAAGTGGAAGACATGCATAATTGGGTCCCAACATCGGATTGCGGCATGGAGGAACGAAAAATAAAGTGGAGTACGGCTCAACGGAAAAAGCGTGTTTATGCCAAAACGTCAAAAATTTACCATTTCCATGTTGTCTAAAGTGGCTATCCAATCCGTGAACTTCTCGGCAAGAAATGTCTCTATTTGTGGAAGAAACAACAGCTAAAATGAGGTTTTGGAGAAGAAATCAGGAAGGAGGACCTTTTGTAGAAGATAGAGCTGTGAATGGAGGCCAGTTGTCAGCCATCTGGTGGATCCTCACATTAGTGGCCGGTCACCCACTTTTTGTGGCCTGCTGCCCACTTTAGTGGCTGGCCGTCCACTTGTGGGCATGGCAGTTTTGGCAGTCTAGTTTTGTCTTGATCTTTGTGTTGTACGGTCTTGTTTTGAGTCTCTTGGTTTTAGCATATGGTGTTTACTTACAATTTCTCATGCATTAGGGTTCGAACACTCAGAAACTTATTCAAACTCTCTTGCATGATGGTAGATATGTAATTATGGGGTTTACTTACAATTTCTCATGCGTTAGGGTTCGAACATTCCGTCACTTATTCTGACCCTCTTGCATGATGGCAGGTATGGAATTCTGGTGTTTACTTTCCATTTGTCATCCATTAGGATTCGAACACTCAGATACTTATTCGGACCCTCTTGCATGATGCCAGATATATAATCATGGTGTTTACTTACAATTTCTCATGCATTAGGGTTCGAACACTCAGACACTTATTCAGACCCACTTGCATGATGGTAAATATGTAATTATAGTGTGTACTTGCAATTTCTCATGCGTTAGGGTTCGAACACTCGGACTTTTATTCGGACCCTCTTGCATGACGACAGATATTTAATTATGGTGTTTACTTACAATTTGTCATCCATTAGGGTTCGAACACTCGGACACTTATTTGGACCCTCTTGCATGATGGCAGATATGTAATTATGGTGTTTATATGCAATTTCTCATGCGGTAGGGTTCGAACACTCAGACACTTATTCGGACCCTCTCGTATGATGGCCGATATGTAATTATGGTGTTTACTTGCAATTTCTCATGCACTAGGGTTCGAACACTCGGACACTTATTTGGACCCTCTTGCATGATGGCAGATATGTAATAATGGTGTTTACTTACAATTTCTAATGCAGTAGGGTTCGAACACTCGGACACTTATTCGGACCCTCTTGTATAATGGCATATGTGTAATGATGGTGTTTACTTGTAATTTCTCATGCGGCAGGGTTCGAAACTCAGACCCTCTTGCATGATGGCCGATATGTAATTATGATGTTTACTTACAATTTGTCAGGCATTAGGGTTCGAACACTCAGACATTTATTCGGACACTCTTGCATGATGACAGATATGTAATTATGTTGTTTACATACAATTTCCCATGCATTAGGGTTCAAACACTCAGACACTTATTCAGACCTTTTGCATGATGGCAGATCTGTAATTATGGTGCTTACTTACAATTTGTAATGCATTAGGGTTCGAACACTCAGACACTTATTCGGACCCTCTTGCATGATGGCAGATATGTAATTATGGTGTTTACTTGCAATTTCTCATGCACTAGAGTTCAAACACTCAGACACTTATTCCGACCCTCTTGCATGATGGTAGATATGTAATTATGGTGTAACTTCCGATTTATCATGCCCTAGGGTTCGAGCAGTCGAACAGTTATTCGGACCCTCTTGCATAATGGCAGATATGTAATTATGGTGTTTACTTACAATTTCTCATGTATTAGGGTTTGAACACTCAGACAATTATTCAGACACTCTTGTCTCATGGCAGATATATATAATTATGGTGTTTACGTACAATTTCTCAAGCATTAGGGTTCGAACACTCGGACACTTATTCGGACCCTCTTGCATGATGACAGATATGTAATTATGGTGTTGACTTACAATTTCTTATGCATTATGGTTCGAACACTCGGACACTTATTCGGACCCTCTCGCATGATGGTAGATATGTGATTATGGTGTTTACTTACAATTTCTCATGCGGTAGGGTTCGAACACTCAGAAACTTAATCAGACTCTCTTGCATGATGGCAGATATGTAATTATGGGGTTTACTTACAATTTCTCATGCGTTAGGGTTCAAACATTCCGTCACTTATTCTGACCCTCTTGCATGATGGCAGGTATGGAATTATGGTGTTTATTTTCCATTTGTCATCCATTAGGGTTCGAACACTCGGACACTTATTCGTACCCTCTTGCATGATGGCAGATATATAATCATGGTGTTTACTTACAATTTCTCATGCATTAGGGTTCGAACACTCAGACACTTATTCAGACCCACTTGCATGATGGCAGATATGTAATTATAGTGTTTACTTGCAATTTCTCATGCGTTAGGGTTCGAACACTCGGACTTTTATTCGGACCCTCTTGCATGACGGCAGATATGTAATTATGGTGTTTACTTACAATTTGTCATCCATTACGGTTTGAACATTCGGACACTTATTCGGACCCTTTTGCATGATGGCAGATATGTAATTATGGTGTTTATATGCAATTTCTCATGCGGTAGGGTTCGAACACTTGGACACTTATTCGGATCCTTTCGCATGATGGTAGATATGTGATTATGGTGTTTACTTGTAATTTCTCATGCACTAGGGTTTGAACACTCAGACACTTACTCGGACCCTCTTGCATGATGGCAGATATGTAATAATGGTGTTTTACTTACAATTTGTAATGCAATAGGGTTCGAACACTCGAACACTTATTCGGACCCTCTTGCACAATGGCATATGTGTAATGATGGTGTTTACTTGCTATTTCTCATGCAGTAGGGTTCGAACACTCAGACACTTACACGGACCCTCTTGCATAATGGTCGATATGTAATTATGGTGTTTACTTACAATTTGTCAGGCATTAGGGTTTGAACACTCAGACATTTATTCGGACCCTCTTGCATGATGACAGATATGTAATTATGTTGTTTACATACAGTTTCTCATGCGTTAGGGTTCGAACACTCAGACACTTATTCAAGCCCTTTTGCATGGCAGATCTGTAATTATGGTGTTTACTTACAATTTCTAATGCATTAGGGTTCGAACACTCAGACGCTTATTCGGACCCTCTTGCATGATAGCATATATGTAATTATCGTGTTTACTTGCAATTTCTCATGCACTAGGGTTCAAACACTCAGACACTTATTCGGACCCTCTTACATGATGGCAGATATGTAATTATGGTGTAACTTATGATTTATCATGCCCTAGGGTTTGAATGGTCGAACAGTTATTCGGACCCTCTTGCATGATGGCAGATATGTAACTATGGTATTTACTTACAATTTCGCATGCATTAGGGTTCGGACACTTAGACAATTATTCGGACCCTCTTGTCTCATGGCAGATATATAATTAAGTGTTTACTTACAATTTCTCATGCATTAGGGTTCGAACACTCGTACACTTATTCGGACCCTCTTGCATGATAACTGATATGTAATTATGGTGTTGACTTACAATTTCTTATGCATTATGGTTCGAACACTCAGACACTTATTCGGATCCTCTTGCATGATGGCTGATATGTAATTATCGTGTTTACTTACAATTTCTCATGCATTAGGGTTCGAACTCTCGGACACTTATTCGGACCCTCTTGCATGATGGTATATATATGATTATGGTGTTTACTTACAATTTCTCATGCGGTAGGGTTCGAAAACTCGGACACTTATTCGAACCCTCTTGCATGATGGCTGATATGTAATCATGGTGTTTACTTACAATTTCTCATGCATTAGGGTTCAAATACTCAGACACTTATTCGGACCCTCTTGCATGATGACAGATATGTAATTATGGTGTTTACTTACAATTTCTCATGCATTAGGGTTCGAATACTTAGACACTTATTCGAACCCTCTTGCATGATGGCAGATATGTAATTATGGTGTTTACTGACAATTTCTCATGCATTAAGGTTCGAACACTCGGACACTTATTCGGATCCTCTTGCATGATGGCTAATATGTAATGATCGTGTTTACTTACAGTTTCTCATGCATTAGGGTTCGAACTCTCGGACACTTATTCGGACCATCTTGCATGATGGCAGATATGTAATTAGGGTGTAACTTACGATTTCTCATGCACTAGGGTTCGAACAGTCGGACACTTATTCAGACCATCTTGCATGATGGCAGATATATAATTATGGTGTTTGCATACAATTTCTCATGCATTAGGGTTCGAACACTCAGACACTTATTCCCACCCTGTTGCAAGATGGCAGATATGTAATTATGGTTTTTACTTAAAATTTCTCATGTGTTAGGATTCGAACACTCAGACACTTACTTGGACCCTCTTGCATGATGGCAGATATGTTGTTATGGTGTTTACTTACGATTTCTCATGCATTAGGGTTCGAACAATCGGACACTTACTCGGACGATCTTGCACGATGGCAGATATGTGATTATAGTTTTTACTTACAATTTCTCATGCACTTGGATTGGAACACTCAGACACTTATTCGGACCCTCTTGAATGGTGGCTGATATTTAATTATCGTGTTTACTTACAATTTTTCATGCATTAGGCTTCGAGCACTCGGACACTTATTCGGACCCTGTAGACCGCCCGGAACTCCGCTCCGTACGCGGGGGCACGAGTCATTGTTCTTAGCTACTACAGTTCGGACTCATGTCACAGTTCTGAATTTAATCTCACGAAGTGCAATGTAAGACTGATAAATCACCAAAGAGTCCAAATCCGGCAAATCATTTTGGAAAATCGATTTTAATAAAGAAGTGCCAAACATGGACTGTTTTGCCAGATACAGAGTCGCTACCTAAATATTTTGTTTTGGGAACTTTAGGAAACCTTGACTCGTGCCTAAGGCCACGTTTCCGTCATCACCAAAGTTGCCTTGGCTCGGGAACTTGGGTACGAGAAGGGAAGGTCATGAAATGAGCACCCCGCTCGCCCGATCAAAGATCGGCCTTTACTAAGCATGATATGTTGTTTTTGAAAACACATGTGTTCTTATTCCGGTTATTAACCTAGAATTACTATGTGACGCGCACAGCATACAAGTACAGACTAGATCACCTAAATTGGAACAAAACATCTCATGTTTGTTTGTTTGGAAAATGGTTTGAAGTTGCTACTTGCAAGTAGGCTAAGACGTTGATTTTGCCACCCTCAAGTGGGCTTAGAAAACATTGTGATTTGCCACTCCAAGTGGGCTTAAAACTCGCATTTTGTTGAATTGTTCCAATTCAAGCAATCCAACCTTCATCCACAGGCATTCATGCAGTTAATCACTTAAGCAAATAGCCTCATGGCAAGCATACTATCATGGCAACACTTACACACATGCAAGGATGCTAAAGCATAAACACTCACAGTGTACTCTGAGCCAAAACAAAAGCTAGTTAGTAATCATGCATGATCCTGGCTATGTCAACAATGCCTAATGCAACACATGCAAAAATGTAATTAAGATAGGCTCGACTATTCTAAGATGTCATGTGAAATGCAACAATTGATACATGTATTCAAATTGGTATTGAAATACAATGCAGTTAGCATGATGCGCCGAGTCTGGTGCATGCAAGACAGATGAATGAATGCAAACATGCAAAGCATAAGGATGCTAATTGAAATATGCCCTAAAACTAACCATCAAAAGCTGGTAAATAAAAGGGAGAAAGAAATAGGGGTCGGAAGACATGCATCACACACACGCACACTTAATACAAAATTTGCCCTCGCGATGGAGGGTCCGAATAATAAGCTAACTAGCTAATCTAAGCTAATTAAACTAATTATTATAAACCAAACTAATTAATTAACTTAGCTAATTAATTATTACACAACCAAATTGAAACAAATAACTATTCTAAGTTAACAAAAGCTCTGAAATGGCCTCGTGACGAGGGGTGCATGCATGCTCAGTCGGCTTCGCTCGGAAATCCACTACCGTGCCTCGTGATGCCTCTGTTTGCATACTTCTAGACTTTTGAAAATTGTACCAACTTCCAAGAAGCTTCTGATCCACCTCATGGACATGTTGAGGGGTGGTCGGCCGAGAGAAATGGCCATCGGCCAGAGTTTATGTCTATCGACCAATTTTGGTAGCCAATTGGCAGACTAAATGGTCGATCGGCAGCTCTGATGGCCGGTCGGCCATTGCTTCCTACAAATTCCTCCTTTTGCTGCAACAGAGCACTAACAGAGGCATGGCAGTGTATTGGCAAGAAAATGTGTGTGCAACCACACTCCTTATCATGTCTAAAGCTCAAAGGAGTGTGGTGCTCGGCTCTCGAGCCATCAATTACGCATCTCAATGCATGATGGCCAAAAAGGCCGAGTCGCACAAATCAATGACAATGAATGCACCCAAATAACATATAGGACTCAATGATCCTCCACCTTATCATACATGATCAAAGGCGTCGGTGACCCAAGGAATAAGGCACGTTTCATCACTTTGAGTATGAAACGTCCCTCGTTCCTCGTGTTTGGGTTGATGTCCAACCCAAACACAATGCAATGCAACAGCCATGCAAACATAATGCAATCATGTAAACAACATGAACATGCAAATGTGACAACATGCAAACATAATGCAACATGCAACATGCAACATGCAAACAACATGAGCATGCAACAATGATATGCAAGCAACAATGCAATGGCAAGGGCTATGTAATGCAACACTTAATGGACTTAAACCACATATGGACAGACCTAAGAGGGTCCAAAACAGTGGCCAAAATGTTGAAATGATGGCATGAAAATCAAGAGAACACATGCTCATGCATTGGCCCATGACTTAAGCGTAATAGCACAACTCTCAAACATGATGAAGGAGTGACAAATGTGAGAATGTAGCAATGAAGTAAGCTCTGAAATTACATTCCAAAGGATGCTAAATCATGCACATATGACAACTAAAGCATGCTAGTGGGCTCAAAGCTTAAAGCTAGCCAAGGGACTTACACCATGGCCATAACAAGCAAGCCCCAAAGAGCCAAGGTGACTCAAAACAGTCCCAAGGCAGGCCAAAACATGGCTAGAAACATGCTTGAACAGGGCTAGCTCATGCTAGACTGGAAGGCACAAAACATGACGCATATAAGGCCAATGAGGAGGATTACACTACACCTACCAAAACCAAGCATGAGATGACTTTGCCAATAAAAATCAGAGTTGTATTATGACAAAATAAGACCAAATACACACTGAGATGGCATCCCAAAAGCTTAGGCATGATGGCATACGTATAAGGCTCATATTTAAGGCATAAAGCACAACCTCTCCAATGCATTGAAAGAGTGAAAGATGTGAGTGCATGACCATGAAATATGCTTTGAAATCACATACCAAATGATGCCAAATCATGAAGATAGTCCAAACAATGCATGCTAGTAGACTCAATACACAAAGCTAGTGAGCAAGATTGAACCATGGCTATACAAAGCAATGCATGCATGACCAAAACAACATAAATCAGAGCTTAAGCATGGTAAAACATGAACAAAAGCTTCTTGGATTTGAGCCAAAAGCATGCTAGAATGATGGTCAAAAGCATGATGCATGTTAGGCTAATGAATGGAATTGCACTACAAGTGTATGGAGCATGCAAGAGGCTATCAAACCAACTTTAGATAGAGTTATGACATGCTAAATAATGACCAAAAACATACTGAAATGGAGCCCATACATGCTTAACAAACATGCTACTTCATGAGGCATATAAGGTTAGTTTGCAAGAATTACACTACAAGTGTATAAAGCATGCATAAGGTGATCAAAACAAGCCAAAACAGTCATATTCCAGGTCTAAGGAGTCACAAAAATGAGCCTAAACAAAGCCATAAAGAAGTAAAAACACATGCTCATTTGGTTGGCCATCAACACTAGCAAGCAAGACAAGAGGAGAGGGGACCACCCTCTCCTATTTGGGCCCTGAAAATAGGGTTTTTACCACTGAAAATCCTCTGGATTTCAGTGGTTAAAAGGCCACAAAAAGTTGTTTTGAAAGGCCTTAGAAGATGGCTCAAAAGCTATACAAGCTAAGGAACAAAAGGAAGAGACAACCCCCTAACACAAAATAGGCCTAAACCATCATTTTAGGATTGAAAAATAGAGTTTTCTTTAGTTCAAAACCAAGCCAAAAACAGTTTGCAAAGGTGGTAAAACAAGCATGCAAAACAAAGCTTTAGAGGGACAAGTGCTTACCCTTGAAGCCAAATAGCAAAACAGCAAGATTTCTGAGTTAAAACCAAGCTTTAGCAGTCCAAAACAAGTTCCAAGTAAGCTTGAAGCAATCTCCTCCCAAAGATAGGCCATTTTGATCAAGGATGCATAGGCACACTAGGCATGTTTCTCTACTTCTATGCACAAAAGGGCAAGAGAGAGAGGCAGAGATTAAGCTCTGAAAATTGTAGAGAGAGAGGGAGTTTAGTGAGAGAAGCTCTCAAAATTGTTCAAGAAGGTTCGAACCCTTTGAATATGAGATATAAGGCTGCCATATATAGCAAAATATCAACTTGGGTCGAAAATATCTGATTTGGGATAGCTGGAGCTTGCTGGAAACAGCTAGAGGGAAAACATCTTCAAAAAATCTGAATTTGTGGCACTCTTGGCCAACCGGCCATCTTTAGTGCGGATCTGCTACTTGTGATGGCCGATCGGCCATCTCCATGGCCGACTGTGCACATTTGTGGCTGATAGGACATTCTGCTCTGCAGGTCCAACTTCAAATGGGCATAACTCCTTCATATGAACTCCTTTTCAGGTCATTCTTGTGTCTAAAATGAAGCCCTGGAAGTAAAATTTACAATGGTGGAAACCTCACATAAAAATTCCAAATGTGCAAAAAGTTGTGCCTCTTTTAGTGAAGACTGCTCAGTTTCGGCCCAAGCGGATTGATGCCTAACTTCTACCAACCATATCTCCCCCATCCGGGCTCGACTTTAGGAGACTCTTGAGTGCAAAATGAAGCCCCGGAAGTCTTCTTTCCAATAGTGGTGGCCTCATAGCTTAAATCCAAGTGTATAGATAGATAGGCCTGATTTAGCAAGGACCACCCGACTCTCTCTTAGCGATTCATACCCACCTTCTTCTTCAACTTGGTTTCTTCCCTCTCCTCCGATTTTCTTCAACTCTAAACCCCTGAAAAAGGTGTTTTGAAAGATGTTCCAAAGATTTCATCTCTCTTTCATTCATTTCCACTTTGTCCTTGCTCGGTTGACCGCAAAGCGCAACATTTGACAAAATACGAGCCTCGAAACATCGTAAAAACTTCTTTTAAAAAATATTTTTGAAAGAGAGGGTTTTGAGGCCTAAAAACCATTCAAAACAGTTTTAGTCAAAAAATGGGGTGTGAGGTTTGGATTTGACTCTCCTCTTGCTGAAGAAATCGAGCCTTTGCCCTACACAACTTTCATCACCAAAGAAGCCATCCGTAGCGCCCAAGTCTTAAGGGTGGTCAAAAATGGGGTGTCTACAGACCCTCATGCATGATGGTATATATGCAGTAGGGTTCAAACACTCGGACACTTATTCAGAACCACTTGCATGATGGCAAATATTTAATTATGGTGTTTACTTACAATTTCTCTTGCATTAAGGTTCGAACAGTCGGACACTTCTTCGGACCATTTTGCATGATGGTAGATATGTAATTATGGTGTTTACTTACGATTTCTCATGCACTAGGTTTCGAACAGTTGGACACTTATTCGGACCCTCTTGCATGATGGAAGATATGTAATTACGGTGTTTACTTACAATTTCTTGTGCATTAGGGTTCAAAAACTCGAACACCTACTCGGACCCTCTTGCACGATGGCAGATATGTAATTATGGTGTTTACTTACAATTTCTCATGCATTAGGGTTCGAATTGTCAGACACTTATTCGGACCCTCTTGTATGATGGCAGATATGTAATTGTGGTGTTTACTTACAATTTCTGATGCATTAGGGTTCGAACACTCGGACAGTTATTCGGACCCTCTTGCATGATGGCAGATATGTAATTATGGTGTTGTAGACACCCCATTTTTGACCGCCCTTAAGACTTGGGCGCTACTGATGGTTTACTCAGTGATGAAGATGTGCAGTGAAAATGGTCAATTTCTTCGGCAATGAGAGAGTCAAATCCCAACTTCATACCCCTTTTTGGACCAAAGCTATCTTTATTGAAAGATTTTGAGACCTTAAAACCCTCTCTTTCAAAATATTTTTGAAACAAAGTTGCTACGAGGTTCCGACGCTCGCATTTTGTTAAATGTTGCGCTTTTTTGTAAACCGAGCAAGGACAAAGTAGAAATGAAGGAAAGAGAGGTGAACTCTTTGAAAAATCTTCCAAAACATCTTGTTTAGGGGTTTGGAGTTGAAGAAAAGAGGAGAAGAGGGAAGAAACCAATGTTGGAGAAGAAGATGGGCATGAATCGCTAAGAGAGAGTCGAGCAGCCCTCGCTAAATTAGGCGTATCCATTTGCACACTTGGATTTCAGCTATGAGGCCACCACCGTTGGAAAGCAGACTTTTGGGGCTTCATTTTTGACTCAAGAATCTCCTAAAGCCAAGTCCGGATGGGGGAGATATGGTTGGTTGAAATTAGGCATCAATCCGATTGAGCAGAAACTGAGCAGTCTTCACTAAAAGAAAGATTTCTCTTAGAATACTTGGAATTTTGATGTGAGGGTTCTACCATTGGAAAGAAGACTTCCGGGGCTACAGTTTAGGCTCAAGAATGACCTGAAAAGGCATCCAGATGAAGGAGTTATGCTTGCTTCAAGTCGGGGACCAGGACTGATTTTTGCTGCAGACCACTAGGGGAGTGTGCTGACCGCAAATGGAGCATGCCGACCATATGCCGACCAGAAATGATCCTTGCCGACTAGAAAAAGTGGTCGGTTGACCAGTTGAGGTGGTTGGTCGGCCAGAAATTTCCAGAAAGCCCAAAATCTGTAGATATTTTGCTCCAGTTGTTCCAGGCTGTCCTGGATATTTCTGAATTGAGATATTTCAACCAATGCTCATATTGTCATGATCCGAACCTACCCCTATAGGTTAAGGCTATAACCGGCCAGTAATCACGAGATTACCTACGGCCTCAAACCAAATAAGACAAAAACTCACCAGAGTAAAGGGGCCGAACGGAAGCAAATTTAAAACTTTGTCCATAGAGCCGTGCTTATATGCACATCATAACAGTCCACATTTACATATGTTAATAACTCACAACAGAAAGTATAGTAGCATAAGGTTCTGTACAGACAGGATCATTCAAATCTAGGTCAACCAAACAAAACTATACACAGACATATACCGAAGTCCTCACCAACATGACAAAATACACAGAAAGGCAAAAGGGCGAAGACGTGTCTCGTGCGTGAGACGCAAGGGCCGACTCTTCAAAACTTTGGTTGTTCCATACAGACTTCACTGAGGTTGGGTCTAGACCTCTCTTGGCTCACCTACAAACACATGAATGAGCGTGAGCGAAAGCCCAGTGAATAATATCAAATAAAGAATATACATTGGAACAATATACACCAAACGGCCTTAGGCCCAGTTTATATTCCTACTAATACATACATACATACATAGACATATGTAAGTTAAGTAACTGCGGTTCCAAACACATCATACAGCCTCGGGCCCAATTCATTAGGATCATTCAGGTCGAACTAGCCTTTGGCCCATTCGTACTTTCATTCTTGTTGAACTGGCCCTTGGCCCATTCCTTTCCTTCATATCAAACTGGCCTCTGGCCCATTCAAATGACAAACTATTATTCGCGTCAAATTGTTATTCGTGTCAAACTGTTATTCGTGTCAAACTGGCCTTTGGCCCGTTCATTTATGTCAAAACGGCCTCTGGCCCATCCATTCATTCTTGTCAGAATGGCCTTTGGCCCATTCATTCATGTCAAAATGGCTTCTGGTCCATCCATTCATTCTTGTCAGAACGGCCTCTGGCCCATTCGTTCATTCTTGTCAAAACGGCCTTTGGCCCATCCATTCATTCTTGTCAGAATGGCCTCTAGCCCATTCATTCAGGTCAAAACGGCCTCTGGCCCATCCATTCATTCTTGGCAGAATGGCCTTTAGCCCATTCGTTCATTCTTGTCAAAACGGCCTCTGGCCCATTCATTCATGTCAAAACGGCCTTCGGCCCATTCATTCAGTATAACAAACATTGTCCATAATTCAAACTGGCAACTCATAAGGCTTATAAGGAAATAAGCAATTGGGCAAATGACAAGTTTCAAATATCGATATTACTCACAGTGATCGGCTGAATGATTTGCCCTGGAGCTTGACCCTACATATCATATAACACATATGGGTCACAAACGATTCAATTCGTTCTTTAATTCACATATTCCTCTTTAGGCTTCATTCTTATCTCTTTAACTCAATTACAATGCTTAATGCATGCCTAAGAGTGCTTGCAAGTGAAAGAGAACGGAAAACGAAACACAGAACGATCACACAAAATTTTCAGAAACAGGGTCCCCGCTCGAGCGTGGACTTCCCTGCTCGAGCGGACCCTTGAGGCCTGCAAAAGTACTGGTTAGGTCGAATTTACGCTCGATCGTCCACTCTAGCGCTCGAGCGGAAGGCCTCTCTACATGGCTCCCCACTCGAGCCTCAACTTCCCCCGCTCGAGCGGACACCATGTCTGCAGAAAATGCTGGGAGCCCGTTTTTCACGCTCGAGCGGCGGTTTCCCCGCTCGAGCGGGCACCAAATTTTTTGGGTTTTCCAGAATGTGTTTGTAGACACCCCATTTTTGACCGTCCTCAAGACTTGGACGTCACCGTTGGAACACTCGGTGATTATCCATACTTGTGTTCGTTTGGCGTTCCCGGAGTTCTCGGCTCGCGCGCCTTGCCTCAGGACCTCCGAACTCAACCGTTTTGTGTCTGGTTTTGCACCAAACACTTGTGTCTTGCCTTGGAAGGGAAGGGGATGCTTTGTGAGGCATTCCCACACACCACCGGCTGTGGCTAAAGGCCACCGGCTAGCTGGTGTTGCTATCGGCACTTTATTGTGCCGACCGGCACTAATTTTGCCAAAATAGCACTCTTTGCCGGCCGGGCACTGTTCAGCTGCTTTATTAGATATTTTTAGACAGCTGTTTAGCCTTTTACTCCCCTCCATACACGTGTATGGAGGGATGGCATTGTTTGGTGACTTAGCTTGTAAGCTTTGTTGCCTATAAGAGAGAGCCTCTTCTCTTGGCTCAAGGGTTGAAGTTCTTAACAATCTTTAGCCATTTTAGACAGAGAGGAAGGTCTGGTTTTAGGTTAGAAATCTTGTATCTAATCTATCTCTCTTATTCCCTCTTGTTTAAGCACTAGGTGTTTGTGCTTTACTATTGCACATAAACACCTAGTGTTTCACCTTTCTCTTGGGACAGAGGTTCTAAGGACTTGTTTTTGGTGATTCTTGGCTGGTTTGGAACTTAAGGAACCAACAACTTCAACATTTGTGAAGAAGATCATCAAGGGTAAGAAACTTGCTTTATTTACCCCATCTTTGCATTCCATTTTTGCCTAGTTTAAAACAGTTTTTGTGCTTAGTCTATAACACATAAAAGCTCTGTTTTTTAACCCTCTTTATTGTTTATTAAGAGTGTTTTGTGGTTTGGGGAAGTTTGACCTCATTTAGGCCTTGAAAAGGGCTCATTTTAGGCCATTTTGTGAGAGCTCCGGGACTTGTGTGTTTGGGCCCTTCTACCACTGAAATCTTGAGGGATTTCAGTGGTAGAGATAGTGCCATAAAGTCCTAGAAAGGGGAGGGTCACCCCCTCTCCTTGATGTCCTTGAAAAGGACAAGTTTTGGCTTCCAAAGGAGCACCATGCTTGAGTGTGTGTTGATCATGTTTGGCTTGTTTTCCATGCTTATATTGCCATGATATAACATGTCCATAAGTTGGTTTTGGTCTCCTATACATGCTTAGTATAGTTGCCTTGTAATGCCTCTTATTGCCTTAACATGTCTAGGAAGTGTGCCCCTATTTCTAGCATGTTTTAGACTTGTGTTTGTGAAGCTTGTATACTTATTTTGCCATGGTTTAGCTCTGTCCATAGTCGTTTTGGTCGATCATGACTTATATCTTATAGCTCCTTTGTATTTGGCTTGTTAGCCTTAAGAGCATAAGAATGTAGCATGCTTTGCTTGCTCTATTTTGGTGGTTTGGAAACCCCTAGCATGCCATTTCAGACCTCATAATATGCTTGTATGCTTGCCTTAGTGGCCTTGTTAATGCTTTAGGAGCATGTGTCGTATGCCCTTTGTTTTGGCTTCAATGCATGCCTTCGAATTAATGACTCTTAGATGCCATCTAAGTAGCCATTTAGCTTTGTTTTGACATGCTAGAAACCTGTTTTAGGTTGATTAGTGCATGCCATGTATGTTCGTACTAGGTGTGTTTCAATGCCTCATTGGCTTGCCTTAAGCTTTAGGCCATTTGCATGCTTTATTGGCATACTTTGTTGCATGATTTGGCATCATGTTTGACATGAATCTTAGAGCTTTCAATGCGTGCTAGTTGCCTATGTTTGTGCCTCTTAGATGTGTTCAAGAGTTGCCATGATCATGCCTTGGATTTGGACCATAGCACTTGCATGTGTGTGTGTGTTTAGTCTCCATTTCTAGGCATTTTGGCCACTGATTTTGGGCCCCTTTGGAGTTGCCTAGATCATGTATAAGTCCATCCCTCATGTGGTTTGCATGCTTGGCTTGTGTGTTTGTTTGCATATTTGCATAAGTGTATCACATTGTCCATCTTGCATCCTAGATAACATGCTTAGGATTGTACCACATTGACATGCATGCCAAGCCTCTTGAAGTGAGTTTGATAGAGGTTTGGCACCCTTTCGTGCCTATGTGTTTTGCATGCATTTGAAAGTAAAGCTGCATTCTTGGTCCTTAGGGCCATCATGCATGAAAATGCGCGATTGGTGGTCCGGGAACCGAGGCACATGCCCCCTTGAGTCAATAACATGATAGGGAATGTGTTTTATGCATACATGTTTTGAATCACATTGCCATGCACTTTGCTGTCCTCTGCTGCTGTGGGTTGCAGGTTTTGCAGGCACTTTGTGCCGGCCGGCATTATTTAGTGCCGACCGGCAGTCAATTGGCAGCCGATAAGGGAATTCAGTGCCGATGGCCTCATCCTGCAGCCGGTGGCTATTCTGTGCAGCCGGTGGTGATCCCCAGTGCCCAAGAAGGCACTCCTGGGACTTTGGAAATTTTCTGAGAAGGATAGCAGGGAAAACAGAGGCACACTTGCATGACAGTGCGATTCCGAGCCAATTCCGAGCGCGCGCTGCATTTGAGCCCTCTTCCCGAGGCGTTTACTGCTTTAATTAACTTAGTTAATTTGTTAATTAATTTAGTTAATTTGTAATAATTAATTAGCTTGCGTAGTTAATTAATTTGTATTATTCTTTTGGTCCCTCCGAGCAAGGGCAAATTTGTAATAAGTGTGCGTGGGTGTGTGCATGTCTTCCAACCCCCATTTCTTTCTCCCTTTTATTTACCCGCTTATGTTGGTAGATTAGGGCACATTTAAATCAGCATACCTTATGCAACGCATGCGTGCATTCATGCATTTGTTTACATGCATCGGGCTCGGTACATCATACAAACTGCATTGCAATTTTCAATTCCAAATTGAATACATGCTACTCGCGCATTTCACATGTCATGTTTAGGGTTAGCCGAGCCTACTCTAGATTGCATCTATGCTTGTGTTGCATTAGCCACTTAACATGAACTAGGTCATGCATGTTTGCTAACTGGGTTTCTGTTTTTGGCACGGAGTACGATGTAAGTATTTATGCTTTAGCATATCGCATGCGTGTGAATGTTAACATGACAGTATGATTACCATGCGGCTAATTGCTTCCATGTGTTAAACTGTTTGAATGCCTGTGGGTGGAGGTTGGATTGCGTGAGTTGGAACAATTCATTGAAATCCGTATTTTAGCCTACTTGCGAGTAGCAATTTCAAACTGTTTTCAAAACGAACGGATATGCAATGTTCATTTCCAAGTTAGGCAATCTAGTCTATACTTTTGTGTTGTGCGCATCACATAGTAATTCTAGGTTAATAACCGGAATAAGAACGCATAAAGTTTTCAAAAACGGGTATCATGGTTAGTAGAGGCCGGTCTTCGGACCGGGCGAAAGGGGGTGCTCATAGCTGACCTTCCCCGATCGTACCCAAGCTCCCGAGCCAAGACCACTTTGGTGATGACGGACATGTGGCCTTCGGCACCGAGTCAGGGTTTCCTAAATTTCCCATTTTAAAATATTTAGGTGGCGACTCTGTAATCTGGCAAAGCAGTCCATGTTTGGCACTACTTTCAAAAAAATCTGTTTTCTCAAACGATTTGCCGGATTTGGACTCTTTGGTTCAGATTTAGAACCGCAACAAAAGGGAGTCCGAACTGTAGAGTGAAGCCCCACGGGCGCGTCTACAGTGTTCTTGAGCTTCAAATTGATATTCAAAGGTTCAAAATGCATGTTTTTGGCTCAATCTTCACATATACATATACTAACATGGTATAAACACCCAATTACAACATTTTGAAGCTCAATTTCACAATATAATCACATGCATGTCCCAATCAACACCAAACTCATTTTCAACATAACAATTCCATGTATTTCAACTCATATTTCCATAAATTGTACATGCATGTGGAATATAACTCCCATTTCAACTTACATGGTGTAAATGGTGATTACAAACATGAGCTTTAACCAAAATCCTACATGGATTACGTACATTGTGCTCAATTATGGAAATTCATAGCAATTTCCTACATGCATGCATCAATTGACTTCAAATTCATCAAATACTACACAATTCCTTCACTTATGGCACAATTCTTGCTCTTGATCATTAATCAACTTTAATTTTACAAAATTACAAACTAGAATCCATGAAATACTCACCTAGGAGTTTTAATTCTCACAATCTATAGCAGATTCTTGAGTAATCTTCAAGACTTCCAAGATTCAAGAGCAAAACCTAGATGATCTCCCTTTTCTCTCTCTAATTTCGGGTCTCTCTCTCTCTAGAGAGTTAAATCAGCCAAAAATGAACAAGAAGAGGGATTGAGTGTGTATAATGGCCCTTTTTAAAAGCTCCCTCAAATACATTCTTTTAATATAAAATAATTGGGCACCATAACATTAATTTAATCCATTTAATCTGGTCCAAATCAATTTTCAATCAAATTTCACCGTAGGCTTTAAAAATTACGCCAATCACAATGGCCCAGTCAATTTCGGTTTCCACGGCCGATAAGGCCTTCAATTTAATTTCCAAAGTAGATAATCAAACAGATATTCCTACGGTGAACAGATAGAAATTCAAAACCACATATTTTCACACAAATGGCACACGAAATCGTATCAAACACGTAATCACATTCAAAATAAGGACCAATTAACATAATACGGAACAGGGTTATCACACATATATTGCTATATATTGAGCCATATCTCTCATTTTGCAAGGGTTGGCAATTGTGGGAGCTTCTCACATTAAAAGTCCTCTCTCTCTAGAAATTTTGGAGCTGAAAACTCTCTCTCTCTCTCTCTCCCTAGAAGCCCCTCTCTCTTCTTGTTTTGAGCCTTAAGCTTAGAATCCTCTACACTTTCGCAAAGAGACCCTTAACCAAACTTGACCACCATTGGGCTGAGATTCTTTGGGACTTTGTTTGAGCTCCAAAAGGTGATTTTACCTCAGAATTTGGACTCTCTCCCTTTTAGCTTATTTTGCATGCTTGCTTCACCATCCTTTTTCCATTGTTTTGGACTATTTTGGGGCTGGTTTTGAACGGCTAGAAACTCTGTTTTTTAGGCATAAAAATGGTGGTTTAAGCCTTGTTTGGCTAGGGGGTGTTTCCTCCCTTTTGCTCCTTGCCTTGTAAGGCCTTTTGAGCTATCTTTCAAGCTTTTCAAACATCTTCCTTTTGGCCTTAAAACCACTGAATTCCAAAGGAATTTCAGTGGTGGACAGGTAGTTTTGAGGTCCAAAATAGGAGGGGTTGGTCTCCCCTCCTTGTTTCTTGTTTGCATGTGTTGATGGCCAACCAAATGAGCATATGTTTTTACTTCTTAGTGGCTTTGTTTAGGCTCATTTTTGGGACTTTTCAGACTTTCCATAGCTCTATTTTTGGCTATCTTGGTCACCTCTTATATGCTTCATGTACTTGTAGTGCAATCCTCTTAGTTTGCCTAACATGCTCTATGCTTTGGACCACCATTTTAGCATGTTTTTGGCTCCACTCCAGCAGGCTTTTACTCATATTTTGGCATGCCTTAGTTCTGATTTTGTTCGACAAAGTCACCTCTTGTATGGTTTATGCACTTGTAGTGCAAACTTGTTCACTAGCCTGGCTTGTTTAGTGTTTTGGCCTATTGATCTAGCATGTGTATGCTTTACTCCAGCACATTTTTGGCTATGTTTTACCATGATTTAGGTCTGATTTGAGTGGTTTTGGTCATGCATGCCTTGCTTTGTATAGCTCTACTGTAATTGGTCTTGTTAGCCTTAAGCTTTGGGACCTCTAGCATGTCATATTTGAGCTTTGTGCTTGGCATGGCATCATTTGGCATGTTATTTCAGGCTGTATACCTCTGCCATATTCTCGCATTCATCATCCCTTTGTTGTGTTTGAGGGTTGAGCCTTTATGCTTCACTTATGAGCCAATATGTATGCATGCTTGCCTAAGTTTTTGGGCTACCATCTCAGTGTGTTTTTGGTGTTATTTTACCATGTTACAACTCTGATTTTTGTTGGTAAAGTCATCTCATGCTTGGTTTTGGTAGGTGTAATGTAATCCTCCTCATTGGCCTTGCATGCATCATGCTTTGTGCCTCACATTCTAGCATGTGTTAGCTCTATTCCATGCATGTTTTGGCATGGTTTTGACCTGCCTTGGGACTGTTTTGCATCATCTTGGCCCTTTTGGACTTGCTTGATATGGCTATGGTGCAAGTACCTTTGATAGCCTTAAGCTTTGAGCCTTCTAGCATGCCTCATTTGTGATATGTGCATGATTTGGCATCATTTAGAATGTGATTTTAGAGCTCATGTCTTTGATATGCTCCCATGTTCATCACTCTTTGATTGCTCTTGAGGGTTATGCTTCATGCCTTGTTTGTGAGCCAATGTGTATGCATGCTTGTATATGCTTTTGGACTTCATTTTCAGCATGTTTTGGCCATTGTCTTGGCATGCATGAGGCTTGTTTGGTCCATTGAGTACTGCATTACATAGCCCTTGTGTTGTGTCCTTCACTAGTTTCAATGCATAAGGACTCTAACTTGCCGTACTCATGTTGTTTGCATGTTGTTGCATTGCATTGTGTTTGCATGTTGTTGTATAGCATGTTGTTTGCATGTGTGTTGCATTGCATTGTGTTTGGATCGGATGTTGATCCAAACACGAGGAACGAGGGGCGTTTCATACTTGAAGTGATGAAACGCGCCACATTTCTCGGTCACTGACCCTCTTGACCAAGCATGATAGAGGTGGAGGCCCTTATGTGTTATTTGTGCATTCATTGACATTGAATTGTGAAAACTCGGTTTCTCGGCCATCGTGCATTGCGATGCTCAGTTGGTGGCCTGAGAGTCAAATACCGCACTCCCTTGAGCTTGAAAAATGATAGGGAGGGTGGTTGTGCACACATATCTTGCAAGTACACTGCTATGCCCCTTCTTGTTCTCTGTTGCAGCAAAACTGGAGTCTGGCAAAATTTCTGGTTGGCAGACCAGTAACGGTGGTCGACCGACCACTTTTTCTGGTCTACAGGTGGTCTACAGCCACCTTTTCTGGTCGGCAGCCCACCAGGAAGTTCCCATGTTGGACCAGAAGCAATCTGGAAGTCTATGCAGTGTTCTGAAATCAAACCAAATGCAAACAGAGGCAATTGGGGGCATGGTAATTGATTTCCGAGCGAAACCGACCGAGTATGCATCATTCATTATTCTGAGGCAGAGCTGTGGCAGCCTAATTTAGCTTTTTTTTCTTACTTGGTTTTGTAACTTAGTTAATTTGTTAATTAATTAAAGTATTGTAATAATTAGTTGTAGTTAGTTATTCAATTTGTGTTGTGTAATAATTAGTGTAATTAGATTATTAGATTAGTTAAGTAGTTTAGCTTAGCATAGCTAGCTTGTATTATTTATTCGGACCCTCCGTCGAGAGGGCAAATGCTGTAATAAGTTTGTGTGCGTGTGTGCATGTCTTCCAACCCCCATTGCGTTCTCCCTTTTATTTACTCGCTTTCAGTGGTTAGTTTTCGGGCATGTTTCAATTAGCATACTTATGCTTGCATGCGTGCATCATTCATTTGTCTTGCATGCACCGGGCTCGGCGCATCATACAAACTGCATTGTATTTCAATACCAATTTGAATACATGTTATCTAGTTACATTCACATGACATCTTAGAATAGCTGAGCCTATCTTAGTTGCATTTTGCATGTGTTGCATTAGGCATTCTTGACATAGCTAGGATCATGCATTGTTTACTAACTAGCTTCTTTTTTGGCTCGGAGTACACTGTGAGTGTTTACGCTTTAGCATCCTTGCGTATGTGTAAGTGACTGCCATGATAGCATGCTTACCATAAGGCTAACTGCTTAAGTGTTTAACTGCATTAATGCCTGTGGATGAAGGCTTCATTGCTTGAAATGGAACAATTCATCAAAATACGAGTTTTAAGCCTACTTGAAGTGGCAAATCATCATGTTTTTTTAAGCTCACTTGAGGGTGGCAAATCCGCGACCTAGCCTACTTGGGAGTAGTAACTCCAAACCATTTTCAAAAAAACAAACATGAGATGTTTTGTTCCAAATTGAGTGATTTAGTCTATACTTGTATGCTGTGCACATCACATAGTAATTCTAGATTAATAACCGGAATAAGAACACATGTGTTTTCAAAAATAACATATCGTGTTTAGTAGAGGCCGATCTTTTGATCGGGCGAGCGGGGGTGCTTATTTCAGGACCTTTCCCTCTCGTACCCAAGTTCCCGAGCCGAGGCAACTTTGGTGATAACGGACACGTGGCCTTAGGCACGAGTCAGGGCTTCCTAAATTTCCCAAAAATAAAATTTTAGGTGGCGACTTTGAAATCTGGCAAAGCAGTCCATGTTTGGCACTTTTTGATAAAAATTGATTTTCCAAAATGATTTGCCGGATTTGGACTCTTTGGTGATTTATTAGTCTTACATTGCACTTTGTGTGATTAGATTCAGAACCATGATAGGAGTCCGAATTGTAGTAGCTAGAACTACAATTCGCGCCCTTACGCGCAGAGCGGAGTTCGGGCGTTCTACAGTTTCTGGCGACTCTGCTGGGGATTTAGAGAACTTGACTCGAACATCATTGTAGACATCCCATTTTTGACCGACCTTAAGACTCAGACGTCATCGATTGAGCGCTCGGTGATGGTGCATGTTGTGTTCGTTTCGAGTCTCTGGAGTTTTGGCTGAGAGCCTTGCCTCCAAGCCTCTGAACTCTTTTGTGCTTCGGCTCGGTTTGTGGACCGAATCTTGTTTCTCTTCCTGGAGGGAGGGAGAGGTCTTGTAGACCATCTCTTGGTGGTCGTAGACCACTTTTCTCGTTTGGAGACTAGTTTTTAGTTTTTGGAGCCTTTGGCCGTGCGCCTTGTCTCGGGACTACTTAACGTTCTCCGTTTGGCGTGGTTTTTGAACCACACCTTGTTGCCTCTGCCTAGAGGAACACTGTGGTCTGGGAGACCACTTTTGTGGTTACATACCACTTTTGGTGCTCGTTAGCTAGTTTTCGGGGCTTTCGGCCGCGTGCTTTGCCCCTCGATCTCTCGTCTTGCATCCGTTTTGGTTTGTTTTTGGTACAAACCTTGTTTCCCTTGTTTGGAAGGTGATACAAGGGTGGGAGACCACTTTTTCTCCTTGGAGACCACTTTTCCTTCTGCCAGCCAGTTTTCTGGTTGGATAACTGGCTTGCTTGGCCATTGGGCCACATTTTCTGGTCGGCCATCACACCACTAGCTTTCTTTCATGCCCTGGACTCTCTCCCATCATGGCCGACCAGTTTTTGCTCTGGTAGGCCACTTGAAGTGGTCGGCTGTTTTTTGACACCTTTTTGGAGATATTTTCCTTTAGCTGGCACAGCTGGAGGACATTTGGGCTATCCTCTATACACATGTATGGAGGGATTTGTTTGAGGCTTAGCTTCTCCAAGAAGCTTTGCCTTTTGGTTTCTATAAGAGGGAAGCTCCTCCTCCCTCCTCTAGGTTTAGAAAAACTCCCTTGAGTTATACATATAGCCTATATCTATACTTCTTCATTTTGCTCTTGTTTTGTGTTCAAAAGTGTAGTTTTGTCTTGCTTTTTCACACAAACACACACTCAAACACCATCCTTTTGCTACTGAGGTGCTTAGGAGCTGGTTTTGGTGTTCTTGGATTGCTTTGAGCTTGAAAAAGTTACTGGAGTTGCAGCTTTAAAGAAGATCTTCAAGGGTGAGTCTTTGACCTTTAAAACCCCCATTTTTTCTTAAGCTTTTGGACCCTTTTGCATGTTGTTTTGAGCTTAACTTCCTACTAAAAAAAGTTCTATATTTAAGTGCTTAAAATAGTTGTTTAAGGTCACTTTTTCGTTTAGGGTGATTTACTCCCTCTTAGGCCTTGTTTTGAGCCATCCCTTTAGGCTCTTGGTGAAGCCTTTGCATGACCTTTCTATCACTGAAATCCAGAGGATTTTTAGTGGTGGAAAGGTGGTTTTGGTGTCCTAAATAGGAGAGGATCATCCCCTCTCCTTGTATTGTGTTTATTAGCTTCATATGCCTCATGCTTCAGCATCTTTGTTAAGCTTATGTTGGCCATATCTTAGCATGTATTTGTGTTTTTTTTTGCTGAGGCATATCACTATTTTTGCTTGCTTTGGTCACTCCATGCATGGTTAATACACTTGTAGTGTAAATCACACTAACTAGCTTTATGTGCTTCATGAAATAGCATGTCATTCTAGCTTGTTTTCTTTCCATTTCAGCATGTTTTTGGTGATGTTTTACCATGTCATGACTCTGTTTTGGTTTGGTTTGGTTGGCCCTTGCATGCTCCATACACTTGTAGCGTTGTTCCATGAAATAGCCTAACATGCATCATGTTGTAACATGTCATTTTAGCATGCTTTTGGCTTAGCTCTGAGAAGACTTTGTTCATGTTTTAGCATGTTTAAGGTCTGATTTATGTTGTTTTGGCCATGCATGACTTGCTTTGTATAGCTATGGTTCAACCTAGCTTGTTAGCTTTGTGTGTTAAGTCCTCTAGCATGCGTTACTTGGACTATTTCAATGATTTGGCATCATTTATTATGTGATTCTAGTCCATGTTTCATGGCCATGCATTCACATTTGTCACTCATTCAATGCGTTGGAGGGTTTGCCCCTTTATGCCTTAACATGAGCCATTGCGTATGCCTTCATGCCATAGCTTGCGAGCCATCATTTCAGTGCTTATTTGAGGTTATTTTGCCATGATATAACTCTAATTTTATTGGTTAAGTCATTCCATGCTTGGTCCTAATACGTGTAGTGTAATCCACCTTATTTGCCTTGTATGCATCATGTCTTATGCCCTCCATGCTAGCTTGTTTTGGCTTTCTTCCATGCATGTTTTAGATTCATTTTAACATGTTCTAGAACTATTTTGGGTTGCCTTGGTCACATGCTTCATGTTTTCTATACTTGTAGTACAAATGCTCTTGCTTGCCTTAAGCTTTGAGCACCATTGCATGCTTCATTTGTGTTGTGTACATGATTTCGCATCACTTAACATGACATTTCAGAGCATTTAGCATTGCCATGTTCCTACCTCAATCATGCTTTAAGTGCCTTTGAGTGTTGTGCATTTGTTGCCTAGTTTATGCCTTAGCTCGTATGCTTGCATGCCTAGGTATTTGAGCCCTCATCTCAGCATGTTTAGGTCCTTGTTTTGACTTAATTAAGCTCTGTCCATGCTTGGTTCATGCTTTTGTGCCATGTATTGCATGCCTCCTTTTTAGTCCTCTTTGCTAGTTTCATGCTTTAAGGACTCTTGCATGTTTCACTTGCTTTGTTTGAATGATTTGGTATCATTTCTTACCTCAATTCAGTGCATTTAGTATTGTTACACTTCTGCATTTATCACTCCTTGAGCCCTCTCGAGAGTTGTGCTCTTAGGCCTACTTGGTTGGCCAATGCATTGTGCATGCATGCTTTGTATTTTGTGCCTTTATTTTATCACCAATGGCCACTAATTTGGGCATGACTGAGGTCCACCCCTTTTGGTTTAAGTCCATTGATTATGCCATGTATGTTGCATTGAGTATGCCATATTGTTTCATTGCATTGTGTATGCCATGTAGTTCATAGCATTGTGTATGCCAAGTTGTTTCCTCGCATTGAGTATGCATATTCCTAACACTGCCAAGTTGCCCTTGTAGCATTGCATTGTGCATGCATGTGTTAGCATTGTTTGCATGCCATTTGCATTGGTAGTTTGATCATGTTGCATTTCATGTTGTTGCATGCTTGTCCCTTGCATTGTGTATGCCATGTAGTTGCATTACATGTTTGCCATGTTTCTTGTTGCATGTGTTTGGGAATAGATGTTAGTCCAAACATGGGAAACGAGGGGTGTTTCATACTTAAAGTGATGAAACGTGCCTTAATTCCCAGTCGCCGACGCTCTTGATCATACATGATAAAGTTTTAGGCTTTATGTGTTTACTTGTGCATTCATTTCATATCGAATTGTGCAACTTCGCCTCTCAGCCATCATGCATTGAAATGCGTGATTGGTGGCCCGAGGGTCGAGAACCTACACTCTCTTGAGTTCATGAAATGATAGGAAGGGTGGTTGCGCACACATATCTGCAAATACATTGCCATGCCCTTTCTTGCTCTCTGTTGCAGCAAATTGCAGTTCAGTAGCAACAACTGGTCGGCCAGCCAGAAAAACTAGCCGGCCGACCACTTTTTCTAGCTTTCTGCAAGAAAAGTGGTCAGCAGGTGGCTGGAGAGACCAAAAGTGGTCAGCCACCCTCCCACAGGTTTCCCAAGGTGGAGTTCATCTTTCTGGAGCTTGGTGCAAGGTTCTGAGGACAAATGAAAACAGAGGCAAATCGAGGCATCGCATTGGATTTCCGAACGAGGCGACCGGACATGCATGCATTCCTCTCCCTCTAAGGCTCCTGATTTACTACTTTATTTAGCTATTGTGTTTAGCTAGCTTATGCTTTGTTTTGTACCTTAATAGTTAATGCGTTTAGCTATTTAAATTTGTTATGTAATAATTAGTTAACTAGGATTAGTTAATTAATTTGTTGTGTAATAATTAGTTTAATTAGCTTAGATTAGCTAGTTAGCTTCTTATTCGGACTCTCTCTCGAGAGGGTGTATTGTTGTAATAAGCATGCGTGCGTGTGATGCATGTCTTCCAATCCCCATTTCTTTCTCCCTTTTACTTAATCGCTTACGATGGTTAGTTTTAGGGCATATTTTGTTTAGCATACCTTATGCTCGCATGTTTGCATCATTCATCTGTCTTGCATGCACGGGGCTCGGCGCATCATACTAACTGCATTGTATTTCAATTCCAATTTGAATACATGTACCAAGTTGCATTTCACATGACATTCTAGAATAGCTAAGCCTATTTTAGTTGGATTTCTACATGTGTTGCATTAGCCATCTTAACATGAACTAGGATCATGCATTAATTTCTAACTAGTTCGTTGTTTTGGCTCGGAGTACACTGTGAGTGTTTACGCTTTAGCATACTACATGTGTGTTAATGTTGCCATGAAAGCATGCTTGCCATGAGGCTAACTGCTTATTTGATATAACTGACTGAATGCCTGTGGGTGAAGGTTGGATTACCTGAATTGGAACAATTTATTGAAATCTGCATGTTAGCCTACTTGCGAGTAGCAAACTTCAAACCATTTTCAAATGAATATGCAATGTTTTGTTCCAAATTAGGCGATCTAGTCTATACTTGTTTACTGTGCGCATCACATAGTAAGATTAGCTAATTAACCGGAACAAGAACACACGTGTTTTCAAAAACAAGATATCATGCTTAGTACAGGCCGATCTTTGATCGGGCGAGCGGGGGTGCTCATTACATGACCTTCCCTAATTGTACCCAAGTTCCCGAGCCGAGGCAACTTTGGTGATGAAAGACACGTGGCCTTCGGCACGAGTCAGGGTTTCCTAAATTTTCCCAAAAATAAAATATTTAGGTGGTGACTCTGTATCTGGCAAAGCAGTCCATGTTTGGTACTTCTTTATAAAAATCAGTTTTCCAAAACGATTTGTCGGATTTGGACTCTTTGGTGATTTATCGGTCTCACATCACACATTGTGAGATTAGATTCAGAACCGTAACATTTGAGTCCGAACTGTGGTAAGCCCAAATGAACAGAACGGAATCCCATGCCATCTCTTCGCATGAGGAGCGCCGGGACGTTCGGGGCGCGTCCACAATCATGATATGTTGTTTTGTTTACACTTATGTGTTTCTTTGCATTGCATTTGCATTGGTGCGCCTAGGACATTATGTTTGCTATCTGCTATTCCTAAACGGTTTGCCGGAGGCTTGTTTGGAAAAGCGTGCCATAAGGCTGACTGGTTATGGGCTCTGCACGATGGGAACAAAAACCTCGATTTTGCCGAGGCACCCTTTTTGACCATTCGACCTAGTTGCATATCGGAAACCATAGTGACCATTCCAAACTAGGACAGGTTGCTTACCTGATTGTAGGTTATTTGAAACCGCTGCGTGCGTAGTGAAACTCTAGCTCCTGAAAAGATAGGACAGGGAAACCCTACCCCACCATAGGGGTGTTTTGGCTCTTACTTGCTTGCTATGTGCTGTTAAGGTGTGTCTCTACAGGATGGTATGTATCAGTTGCAAGTCTGAGTATCGGCCTGAGGGTATCAGTTTACAAGCAGAATTTTGGGCATAATTTAGTAGAGAGTGCAGTCATTCAGCTATGCTCGTATTTGTTGTGGTGAAATCAGGCTGAGATGCTGTCTGGTTTCTCTTTTGCAAGGTAGTCTTGGAACCATAGCTTCAGAAGGCTCCAATATCCCCTGGGTTCATTAGACTTGTGTTGATAGACTTTGTCAGGTTAGAGATTCCGTTCAAGGGCAACCAGTGTTACCTTCGCCGAAGGCAAGGCAAAGAAAGGCAAGTCAGGGCTCACCGGTTCAATTGATCCGACAGTCACTAGCCACATCACCTTTGTTCTAACTCAGCAGACCGTTGTAGACACCCCATTTTTGACCGACCTTAAGACTCAGACGTCACCGTTTGAGCGCTCGGTGATGTTGCATTATGTGCTCGTTCAGAAGTCTCAGAGTCGCGGCCGTGAGCCCTGCCTCCGGACTTCCGAACCCTCTTTTGTACCTTGTCTCGGTTTGCGAGCCAGGCTCGGTTTTCTCTGTTTTTCTTCCTGAGGGGAGGGGGAGGTCCTGTGGACCATCTCTCAGTGGCCGTGGGCTACATTTCGTGGCCGTAGGCCATTTTGCCCATTTCGGAGCCCGGTTCCCGGTTTTCGGAGCCGTCAGGCCGTGTGCCTCGGTTCGGGACCGTCTAACCATCTCCGATTGCTCCGGTTTTTGGCATGCATCTCATTTACTCCCTTTTGAGGGACACTGAGGTCTGCGAGACCCACTTCGTGGCCGAATGCCACTTTCGGTGCTTAACGGCCTATTTTCGGGACCCCGAACTGCGTGTTTTGGCCCCCGAGCATTCGTTTTGCATCGGTTTTCGTTCATTTTTGGCAGGTACGTCTGTTTTATCACCAGGAAGGTCACTGAAGGGTGGGAGGCCATCAATTGTCTCAGCAACCAGTTATGCTTCTCCGGCGCCCTCCGACGCCCATTTTTCTCACTTCCGAGCCAATGTTGACCACCCTAGGGCCATTTTCTTCAACCCCAAACCACATATTTGTGTTGTACATACATGGGAGGACCCTAATATCACATGGCCGGCCAGTAATTCCACCTGACCCTTTTGAACCCCTCCTAAAAATGGCTTGTTCTCTCTCCTGTTTTAGAGTTGCCAATTTTGAACTACATGGCTGTGTTGAGGGCACATGGGAGGACACCTTTCTCTGGTGGCCGGCCAGAAAATCAGCTTGAACCTTTTGACCCCTAGCCGGCCGGCCATGGGGGGTGGCCGGCCGGCCACCTGCAACAAAAATGCCAGGCCGGCCTGCTTCTTCAGGTTGAGTACATTCCAGCTGTGCCTTGGTTTTCCCCCAAAAATATCTCTATCCGGGGGACCCTTTTGGAGGGAAATAAGGGCTCATTTCTCTCCACTTTTGCCTTGATTCTCCTCTCCCTCTCTTGTCTATATAGAGGACCTCCCAACTCTAGAGAAAGGGTTACAAGAATTGGTTTGAGCATATACATACATATCATTCCATTTCCTTCAAGTTTAGGCTCCATTTCTTCATCATCTTCAAGCTCTACCATCACCACTCCATTCCAGCAGCAAAGGGAGGAATTCCAGCAGCTTAAAGTCATCAAATTTGGTCCAAGAAGTAGTCAAAGTATTGGTCTTCAAGGGTAAGTAGACTTTCCCCCTTTTGTAGCCCATTTTTGCACCAATTTCTTAGCCTATTTTCTTATTGTTTTGAGCTCCGACCTTAACTAAAACTAGGTCTATTTTGAGCTATTCTACATGTTTGTTGAAGGGCTCAACCCTCTTTGAGAGCCCCATCTCACACTTGTTTCAATATCTCTTTGTATGTCAATATTTTGCATGCTTTATCTAGCCTATGTGTGATCTGTTTTGGAGCATCTCATGAACTGATATTGTGCTTATTTTGAGCCTCTCTTCAACATTGAAGAAGGGCTCAACCTTGTTTTCATGCTCCATATGCCACTTGCTTTGAATCCATGTTTTACCCTCGTTTTTGCATGCTTTGTTAGCCCATTTTGCTTCTGTTTTTGGACCATGATCAGGACTGAAAGTGGTCATTTTTTGACCTCCTTGACATGATTTATTAAGGGTCTTTGGCTGTTTGGTGTTTATTTTGTATACCTCATGTTATAGCCTCTTTTGAGCCTCATCTTGCATGACATTTTGAGCACATTTGTATACTGATTTTGGGGCTGTCATAAACTGTAAATGTTCATATTTTTGGTCCCTCTTCAGTGTTGTAGAAGGGTATTTTGTTGTTTTGGCTTTTCATTTACCATCTACTTCAATACCCCTCTCTTGGCCCCTATTTTTGCATGCCATTGTTGCCCTATCTATGCTTGCTGTTTGGCCATGTTTTAGACTGGAAAATGCTTGTTTTGGGACTGCCTTGCTACTGTATTTTCATTCCATGTCCATATTGTGCATGCATTGCATAGCTATAGGCCATTTCGGGTGCCTAAATTCGCATTTCGGGACCATTCCTTGCATTTGGTGTCATTTCGCCATCTTTCGGGACTGTTTTCCCCCATATTTCATGCTGAAATTCCATTGGCATGTTTGCATATCAATTTCCATGTCATTTCATGCCTTAATGCCATTGCCTCGGTTTGCGTGCCCGTGTGCACGCATTTCGAGGCATCTCATTTTTCATCTCTCGGCCTCTTATGTGAGTGTGGCTGAGGTCCACTCATGTTAGTGTAAGTCCAATTGCATTGCGCATGCCATTTTATGCCTTAGGATCATTTCCTCAGTTTGCGTGCCCGTGCGCACGCATTCCGAGACATCTCATTTTCATAGCATTATGTACGTTAGGATTGTATCTTAGTTGCATTTCATACATATCATGCATATTGCATTGTGTTCGGGATAGGCGTTAGCCCGGGCACGGGAAACGAGGCGCGTTTCGTACTCCGAGTAACGGAATGTGTCTCAATTCCCAAGTCACCGACACTCCGGATTATTCGTGATGGAGTTAGGTTTTGTTGTAGCATTCATATGCATTCATTCTATATTGAATTGTGCAATTCGGCTCCTCGGCCATCATGCATCGATATGCATGATTGGTGGCACGAGGATCGAGGCATGCATATATTTGTGAAATACATTGCTATGCCCCTTTCCTGCTCTCTGTTGCAGCAAAATCAAGAATCAGCAAATTTTCGAGGCTTGGCACGCATTTCAAGAAAAGGTGTAAACAGAGGCTAGTTGGGGCATTCCAGTGGATTTCCGCGCAAGGCAGCCCAAACATACATCGTTCATCAGAAGCAAGGCAGTCCCTGGCTTGCATGCCAGTTTTACAATTTTCTTAGTTAATTTGTTAATTAATTAGGAATTTGTACATTTCGGACTGTATTATTTGGACTGTAATATTCTTTTATTCGGGACTGTATATTTATTCGGACCCTCTGTGCGAGGGCATGATTGTAATAAGTGTGCGTGAGTGTGATGTATGTCTTCCAACCCCACGTCTTTCTTCCCTTTTATTTACCTGCTTATGATGGTTAGATTAGGGCATATTTCAATTAGCATACAGTATGACAACATGTTTGCATCATTCATCTGTTTTGCACGCACCGGGCTCGGCGCATCATACAAACTGCATTTATATTTCAATTCCAAATTGAATACGTGTTAGTTGTAGCATTCCACATGCCATGTTAGAATAGCCGAGCCTGCTATAGTTGCATTTTTGCATGTGTTGCATTAGGCAATTCTGTGTATCTAGGATCATGCATGGATTTCTAATGAGTTTCTGTTTTGGCTTGGAGTACTCGGTGAGTTTTTATGCTTTAGCATCCTTGCATGCGTGTGAGTGTTGCCATGAATAGCATGCTTGCCATGAGGCTAACTGCTTATGTGATATAACTGCCTTGAATGCCTGTGGGTGAAGGTTGGGTTATTTGGATTGGAACAATTCATCAAATGTTTGTTTTAAGCCCACTAGATAGTGGCAAAATCATGTTTTCTTAAGCCCACCCGAGGGTGGCAAATCCACGTCTTAGCCTACTTGCGGGTAGCACCATCAAACCATTTTCAAACAAACAAACATGAAATGTTTTGTTCCAATTCAGGCGACTCAGTCTATACTTGTATGCTGTGCGCATCACATAGTAACCTAGGCTAATAACCGAAATAAGAACACACAATGTTTTCAAAAACAGATATCATGGTTAGTAGAGGCCGGTCTTTGACCGGGCGAGCGGGGGTGCTCACAAAGTGACCTTCCCCAATCGTACCCAAGTTCCCGAGCCGAGGCAACTTTGGTGATGACGGACACGTGGCCTTTGGCACCGAGTCAGGGTTTCCTAAATTTCCCTGTTAAAAAAATATTTAGGTGGCGACTCTGTATCTGGCAAAGCAGTCCATGTTTGGCACTTCTTTCAAAAAATCTGTTTTCAAAACGATTTGCCGGATTTGGACTCTTTGGTTCAAGATTTAGAACCGTGACATTTGAGTCCTTCGAACTGTAGTAGACCCAACATCGAACCAGAACGGGGGGGGGGGGGTTCGCACTCCTCGCCCCGGGATGCGTTCGGGGACGTCTACAACCGTGATGGCACAGAGTCCGGAAGAAGTTGTGGCCATGACAGCGGCATTAAATCAGGGAACTGCTATGCAGGATGAGACCAATGTTGAAACGTAACGCCCATCTGGGGCATCTACCTCATATCCAGCTTCGGGACCCTAGCCGAACTTTGACCCACTTCCACCAGCTGAAAATTTGCAGGGTCCAAATCCCCGAGAAAGGTTGACTCAAGCTCAGGTGTTCAGACCCCTAGTGTAGCCTAATGAGAGGCTTTATCCCCTTGATGTTAATGAGCTCAATCTGACTATAGTGAAAATTGCGAACCTTGAGAAGCAATTCAAAAAGGCACAGGGCCTTAACTCCATTCTCGACATTGAGGATGGGTACACCAAGTCTACCATACGACTCCCAGACAGATTCAAAATGCCACGTATTGACCGTTTTGACGGGTCTGGAGATCCTATGGTACATATCTGGCTTTTCTTGGATGTTCTGAAACCGATGGGTCTGACCAAGCCGCAGAAACTCTCTCTGTACGGAAGAACCCTCTTGGGTATAGCAGGCACTTGGTACGCCAAGTTGGAGGATTCAATGAAGCTGAACTGGGAAGAATTGGCTGAGGCATTTGTTGATCAGTATTCTTACAATACGCAAGTTGAAATGACCACCCAAGAGCTTGAAGCAACCCACCAGAATCCTGCAGAATCTTTTGTGGAATTTGTTGCAAGATGGAGAGCAAAGGCAGCATAGGTGACAGATCAGCCTTCTGAGCGGGATCAAGTGCAGATGATAGTGTGCAACCTTGAACCTGATATGTTGCAAAAGTTGATAGTCGTTCCACTATCCACTTTCAAAAGTTTGCATAAACTGGGGGTTCAGATCGAGAATGCGTTCAACAGTGGGATCATTCCCAGAACAAGTGAACCGATAAGGAGGGTTTTTACAGGGAGTACCAATGCTGGTAGTAGCACTACTCCCAAACCCATTGAGATCAATACAGTCGCCACAGCCGACCCTTTTGCCAATCCAAGCCTACAAACAGCCGGCCTAACCCGAGCTTAGGGCAGAACTTTCACTCCCTTCTATATGAGTTTAACCAGCGCACTAAAAGTCTTGATGGAAAGAGGGTATCTCAAACCCCTTGATCCTCAACCTTTGCCTGACCCACTCCCTACCAGACATAACCCTACCAAATACTGCGTGTATTATCAGTAGCGCGGTCATGGCACTGATCGTTGCTACCGCCTTCGTCTTGAGGTCCAGAATCTAATTGACAACCGGACGATAGCTCCACCTCCAGGCCCCAATGACCAAACATCTCTAGCCTACCTCAACCTCATCCATATATTGCCATCTGCCTACAACCTAAGCATATACATCACCCCAGCCCATCTACCCAAGCCTGAGGTGTTTATCCCAGAAAGCATGGACTTATGCATGATGGGTGCACCTGAACCCCAATCATCTCAAACCCATGAACCCACTACTTCTTAGCTGATGAGAATGATCGAAGATCTTCAGAGAACTGTGGCAGATCTGGCCTTTAGAATATTGGCTCCGTCATCGACCACATCGCATGCCAGAAATTTTAGGCCAAAAGGCTCTCCAATCTTGGGACGGGATGCATTGGAAGAAGGCCAATCCCTTGGCAAGGTGGAGGCAAGTGGTAAGAACAAGGTAGGGGCGGGCATTGGTCCCCATGAACATCTTCTACGGGCTGTTGAGGCTTTGAAGGCCGAAGGACTGAACAAACAGCAAGTGTTTGCAGTTGTTGCAAAACCTGTGGAGGACACTTTTGTCGCTCAAGTTAGGGGCACTTTGAATCAAGGGGTGAGCCGGGAAAAGGGCTGTCGTACCAGAAACACCCCTTTCAGTTCCAATCCTACACTCGGAAGAAATCGGCAAACCCAGTCAACACCTACTGACCTTTTCGTCGGTACATCCAACACAACCAGCTCACAACCTACCAAATACCCACCTCG
This sequence comes from Camellia granthamiana, assembly GCA_036172215.1. NCBI lineage: Eukaryota > Viridiplantae > Streptophyta > Magnoliopsida > Ericales > Theaceae > Camellia > Camellia granthamiana. The sequence goes on from CM069913.1 coordinate 124,161,468, forward strand.
GGGCCAAAGGGTGTTCACCCCACTGTACATGTCTCTGTCAACAGCCCTGAAGGTCTTGATCGGAAAGGGGCATCTGAAGCCCCTAGAGCCGCGGCCATTATTGAATAAACTTCCTCTCTCCCATGATCCAGCCAAGTACTATGCTTTCCATCAACAAACTGGCCATGGCACTAACACGTGTTTTCGTCTTCATCACGAAATACAAGATCTGATTGACGACGGGGTCATCACCGCACCAAGCTCTGTAAAGTCTATCAGCACTGGATCGATGAACTTGGGGGACAATGTGATGTGATCAAGGGATGAACCACCTGCGGATGGTGTTCAGTTTACTCCAGATGTGATGGATGGCATGCACTATTTTGAGCAATGTACAAACACTGGTTATTGTGCTTTCTGACTTGGGTATTGAGTCGGCCTTGTTGTGTTGTATTGAGTCAGTCTTTTTGAACTGAGTCAGTTGAGTCTGTCTTGTTGTGTTGAGTTAGTCCTATTTTGTTCGAGTCGGGTGATTTCAGGGGTGTTACCTCGTGCATCACTTGCTTGTTTTGTGTTTGTCTTTTACACTCTTTTGAGTATGTTTCTGCCATAGGGCCAGTTGCACCAGAAGATTTGAATGAAACAGAAGTGATTTTCACACTCTTGAGTTTGTTTTTGCCTTAAGCCAATTGTGCCAGAAGATCTGAATGAAACAGCAGTGATTTTCACGCTTTTGTGTTTGTTTCTGCCTTGAGCCAGTTGTGCCAGAAGATTTGAATGAAACGGCAATAGCTTTTCACCTACTTTTCTGTGCCTTGAAATCATTCCATTGACCTAAGTTTTTCAAAACTTTTTGAACACTGTGATGAAAACAAAGAGGAAGGAATTCCTCGGGATTTGCAAAAATTTGATCAATTGAGAGAAAGAGAGGCATGCTAAGCCCTTAATGAATGAGATCATGTTTGTTAATGTGAGTACTGAGAAGGATCCTAGCTTGATCCAGATAGGTTCCGCACTGTCTTCAACGTGAGCGATTAGTCGCTTTCTTAAAAGATTTCAAAAAATATTTTGCGTGGTTCTGCGAAGACCTGTGTGGAATCACTCTTGAGATTGTGCAGCATAGGATCGCTTTCAGCCTCAAGACTCGACCCGTTTGCTTTCAAACCTTGAACTTAGATTCAGAATGTTCAACGGTCAACCACAATGTGAGGCTTGTATGGCCAAATTTGGAGCAGCCCATGAACTAGGGGCAATAAGGTCGTATGACATCAAAGGAGACCTGTCAGGCCATATTTGAAGCAGCCCTCGAACTAGGGGCTAGAAAGTCAAATCAAGAAGATCAGATGTTATCAAAAGAAGCTGGTAAAGTTAGAAGAGAAGCATCCCTTGAACCAGGGGCAAAATGTCAGATGTGCTCATAGATTCAAAGAATGGGTCATTCTGCAAACCAATGAAGACTAGCAAGAATGCCAAATTCGGGTAGCTGGAAGAAGAAAGTATTGCTAAAGGACAACCGAGTTCCTATCCACAACACTAGGGGCGACTTCAGCCCCCGTTGGATGGACTTCTACATCATCAGTGAACAGTAGCCATTCTCCTAGATTCAGATGGCTTCGAGATCCTACGACCGATCAACATGGACAAATTTACACTTTCTTTTTATCCTTGAGAGGCTCGCTGGGCCGAAAACCCGGAAGGGCGACCCAGGCAAAAGTTAGAGCAAGAAAAAGAAATGAAAAGAAAAGAAAAGAACAGAAAAGAAAGGAAAAGAAAAGAAAAGAAATGAAATGAAAAGAAAAGAACAGAAAAGAAAGGAAAAGAAAAGAAAAGAACAAAAAAGAAAAGAAAAGAATAAAAATGAAAAAATGCAAAGAAAAGAAATGAAAAAGAAAAGAAAAACAGACCTCGCAAGGTTGAAAACCTGGAAGGGCGGCCTTGGCAAAAGTTAGAGCGTAAAAGGAGAGGTTAATACCCGAGTGTACCTTAACCCGGAACTACATCAGGCTTGATTCCCATTTTTGGGATACGTAGGCAACTTCATTCTGAAGTCCAGTCGTAAAACACTTCAAATTCAACTGTCCTGTCCATGAGATTGAACGAGTTATCTTTGTCATTTCTGTATCCAAGATTCCCATTTTTGGGATACGTAGGCAACTTCATTCTGAAGTCCAATTGTAAAACACTTCAAATTCAACTGTCCTGTCCATGAGATTGAACGGGTTATCTTTGTCATTTCTGTATCCAAAAGTTCGGTTCTGATCTTCAGTATGAGAACTGGTTACAGTGTGCTGTGGTACCATTCAATCAAGGGGCAACTTTCCGTTGCCGTACAGTGCCCTGTGGTGCAATTCAGACAAGGGGCAACTTTCAGTCGCTGTGCAGTGCCCTTTAGACAAGGGACAATTTTCCATTGTTTTGGATCTGAGTTTGTGCATCTCAAGAGTAAATTATGTGTTGGTCGAGCAGTGGCCATTTGTAAAAATAGCTTTTGATAATTTTTAATGAAGTTGACTAATTCTCTCGAAAATTATCCCTATTTTTAAAAAAACTGGACCATTTCTTGGACCCAAAAAAGGAAAATTTTCAGTGCTCACAACCTGACTTGCATGCTTTCAAATCAGAAAATCGAACAAGTATGCTAATCTAACTCTCATATTGATCAAAATTGTTTTAATAGAAAGTTCAAAAATAAAAAATGGTCAAAATGATGAACTAGGGGCACTGTTGAGTCAGGTTCTCTGTCTTTTCCCCTTTTACAATGCATTCGCCAGAAAGGGCACCATGCTTGCCAGAAAAAGGCACAACTGAAGTTAGTAGCATAGGGATGAAAGCTCTCTCGGCCTCCAAGCAGCGAGGTATCAAGCCAAGTACGAAGCACGAAATGGAATGGATCAGGATATTCCACTCCCTCATCTAGACAGGTCTGATCACATCCATACTGGCCAAGGGCGTTGTCAACCGTTGTCAGTTGTAGATCTACTGCACATCCTATTGTAACCCCTCTGTGGAGAAGTTCACTGTTGTGCGCGAAAGAATGAGAATCTAGCAGAATGCTAGAGGCAAGAGCCCACAACTTCCTGTTTATCCATCAACCACCCAGGGGAGGGATAAAAAATCAGAGAGATTAAAGAATAAAGAGATGTGCGCTGAGAGAAAAAGAGAGAAAAAGTGAGAAAATGGCTTTTCAGAGAAAAAGAGATTGAGTGCCAGAGTGATGTGAGAATCACAGATGAGAAAGGGTGGGAAGCACTACCCGAAGAAATAGACGCCTCATGAACTGAGAAGTCTCCCACTGGTGGTACACATCCGAGTGTTGTGTTTGTTGTTTTTGTTTGTTTCGATTCTTGTTTTGAGTCGTTTTGAGTGTCAATAGATGTGTTTAGGTTGTTTACCATGTCTTTCCCTTTGTTGAGTCGTGGTGCATTGTGTTCAGTCGTAGGCTCAATACCCGGTTAAGAACTCATTCTTGATTTCAAAAAATAAATCGTTTTGTGCTTAGAGTGCTGTGCCATTCTCCACATATGTGCAAAACAGGATCCTTTCTTTCATAAACTGCAGGGTTCAACCCAGGTCATGTGAGAACAGTAGAACAAGGACCTATCTGAAGCTACATAGGTTTCGAATTGCAAAGCAAAAGAAAATAGGGAAAATTTGGAGCATCTTAGTGTGTTTCAACTCCAGCAAATTCTGAGACTGCATTCTAGGTGCATCTTGTCAGGCCTCGCCTTTCTCTGGAGTACGAGTGTATCTCGACCCCAAGCTTAAGCCTGCTTCAAGTCAGAATGGCAATTAAAGCAGTAGTAGATGTTATCTCTCGCCAATATGAATAGGGTGTGCCCTTTTTGAGCTAAATGTGTTGCAAACTCCTCTGAGAGGTAAATCAGAGGCACCAAAGTACATATTTGATGCCCCTCTATTAAATAGAATGTGCGTTTTCATATACACTTCTGTTGCATGCGTGTCACGCATCGTTCATGATATTGCATAGAATATGCTTTCAATATTGCATAGAATATGCTTTCAGTGTTGCATAGAATATGCCTGTCTCTTGCATAGAATATGCTTTTGTCTCTTGCATAGAATATGCTCTTGTCATCTTGCATCGAACATGCTTTCAATCAACATCTTGCATCTATCACACAATGATCTCACTCAATGCATCTATTTCACAATTCGTGTATCACTCGCATTGTCTTGTGCAATCTCTGGTCTGGAAGACCTTAAAATCTTGCATTTACACTCGCGCTTTCTTGCGCATCGCACTGTTTTGTGCAGTTTACACTCGCGCTCTCTTGCGCATCGCACTGTTTTGTGCAGTTTACACTCGCGCTCTCTTGCGCATCGCACTATTTTGTGCAGTTTACACTCGTGCTTTCCTGCGCATCGCACTGTTTTGTGTAGTTTACACTCGCGCTTTCTTGCGCATCGCACTGTTTTGTGCAGTTTATACTCGTGCTTTCTTGCGCATCACACTAGCCTGTACATTTCATTACATGCTCTCATCTTGCATAGAAAATGCTTGTATATTTTGCATTGTACTTGCATCGCGCTGTCTTGCGCACCTTGCTTGCACTTGTTAGTGCATTGCATTGTTCGCGCTTTCTTGCGCATCTTAGTGCATTGCATTGTTCGCACTTTCATGCGCATCTTACCTGCACTTGTTAGTGCATTGCATTGCTCACACTGTCTTGTGCACCCTTTGTCTTAGCACTGTCTTGTGCACCTGTTTAGCACTGTCTTGTGCATTCACTCTGCCTCGCACTGTCTTGTGCACTCTCTGGTCTAGGAGACCTTAAATCCTCTGAAGGTGCAATTCTTTTGGTGTTTGTCGTGCCCGAACGACTTCCAGTGGTTTGGTATAGCCACCTGCCTGTGTTTGCGGTGAGTTTCTAAGAGATCAACTGAGACGGTGGAAACTAGAGTTCGAATGGCTGATGCCTAGAATGCAAAGGTTCGGGATTTCTGAGACTAAAGTCTGGTTTAAATACCCAGGGGTGTATCCCCGGCTTGAAATATGTATGGCAGCCTCATAGGTTGAGGTAGCGTGTATGCTCCTCAATTCTGGATACTGAACCAACCTAGTCTGTCACCCTGTTGGAGAATAAGGAAAGCTGCGACCATAGCCAGGGAGAAAAGTAGTACCTGTGGTTTGGAAACGCAAGATGCAAGAAAGGGGAAGATCCATGGCAGCATGAGGTGAGTCATCACCAATTGCCCCTGCAAGGTACTTTCACTTCCCAGTTACATTGCATTGTAGTTACTACGTTGCATTGCATATAGCATCTATTGCATGCATTTACTGCATTGTCCGTTGCATCATAGATCCTTTCCATGTTAAGCTTAGTCTGGCATGTGCCCATACTTTTCGCGTTAAAGCATGGTTCTGTGATTATGTGTACGCGCCTATTCCACTAAGAGAATTGTGGTCTGAGGGTGTCGGCACCTTTTCTGTGTTAGACGTGGTCTGTTTTGTGTCTATGCCTTTTCTAGGCAAAATGTTGTTTGGCCGCGCACCTTATTCACTTCATCCATTGCATTCGTTGCATCGTATTTTGTTTTGTTGCATCCAGCATTTAGGATTACGATCTTTCCTCAGCAGATCATTCCTCACTTATATCATGCCACCCAATTACTTGTATTTTGTGGTCTCTCTGCGAAACACATAGTTTTGCATGTGCTCGCACCCCTTTCACGTTGAAACACGGTTCTGTTATGTGTAAGCATCCATGCTGCGTTGAGGCCAGTATTGAGGATGTAGGCATTTAGCCTGTGTTAGGCATCGTTCGGCTCATGCCTACTTCTTTTCTATATTAAACGTAGTTTGATTTTGCATCTCCATCCTTTTATGATATTTGTGTGGTTTTGCATTGCTTCTGGTTTGATTATCTCAATTACATTGCATATCATTTGCATTGTTTCATTACATTGTATGTCATTTACACTGTTTTGTTATGTTGTGTATCATTTCACATCATGCCCCTAAACTATGCTGGTTTGATTCCCTGTAAAGGGATACATAGGCAGCCTGCGGGCGCAACCATTTATTTATCTGTTTCTGCATTTACATTTTGTTTGTTTGTCCAAGGCTTCGGCCTTGTCAAAAATGGGTCATCTCTGGGCTTTGACATTCACTCATGTCACTTCATGACTCTGAGCTCTGTCAAAGAGGGGCAACTGTAGACACCCCCATTTTTGACCGCCCTTAAGACTTGGGCGTTACTGATGGTTTACTCGATGATGAAGATGTGTAGTGAAAATGGTTGATTTCTTCGGCAAGGAGAGTCAAATCCCAACTTCATACCTCTTTTTGGACCAAAACTATCTTGATTAAAAGATTTTGAGACCTTAAAACCCTCTCTTTCAAAATATTTTTGAAACAAAGTTCCTACGATGTTTCGACGCTCGCATTTTGTTAAATGTTGCGCTTTTCGGTAAACCAAGCAAGGACAAAGTAGAAATGAATGAAAGAGCGGTAAAATCTTTGAAAAATCTTCCGAAACATCTTGTTTAGATGTTTGGAGTTGAAGAAAAGAGGAGAAGAGGGAAGAAACCAAGTTGGAGAAGAAGATGGGCATGAATCGCTAAGAGAGAGTCGAGCAACCCTTGCTAAATCAGCCCTATCCGTTTGCACACTTAGATTTCAGCTATGAGGCCACCACCATTGGAAATAAGACTTCCAGGGCTTCATTTTGCACTCAAGAATCTCCTAAAGCCAAGTCCGGATGGGGGAGATATGGTTGGTTGAAATTAGGCATCAATCCGATTGAGCTGAAACTTATAAGTCTTCACTAAAAGAGGTATATCTCTTATAATACTTGGAATTTTGATGTGAGGCTGCCACCATTGGAAAGAAGACTTCCGGGGCTACAGTTTAGGCTCAAGAATGACCTGAAAAGACATCCAGATGAAGGAGTTATACTTGCTTCAAGTCGGGGACCAGGGTCGATTTTTGCTGCAGACCACTAAGGGAGTGTGCCGACCACAAATGGAGCATGCCGACCATATGCCGACCAGAAATGATCCTTGCCGACCAGAAAAAGTGGTCGGTCGACCAGTTGAGGTGGTCAGTCGGCCCGAAATTTCCAGAAAGCCCAGAATCTGCAGATATTTTGCTCCAGCTATTCCAGGCTGTCCTGGATATTTCTAAATTGAGATATTTCGACCAATGCTCATATATTGCTATATATTGAGCCATATCTCTCATTTTGCAAGGGTTGGCAATTGTGGGAGCTTCTCACACTAAAAGTCCTCTCTCTCTAGAAATTTTGGAGCTGAAAACTCTCTATCTCCCCAGAAGCCCCAAAAGGTGATTTTACCTCAGAATTTGGACCTGTTTTGCAGCTGTGCTTCAAGGGTAAGAACTCTCTCCCTTTTAGCTTATTTTGCATGCTTGCTTCACCATCCTTTTTCCATTGTTTTGGACTATTTTGGGGCTGGTTTTGAACTGTTAGAAACTCTATTTTTGAGGCATAAAAATGGTGGTTTAAGCCTTGTTTGGCTAGGGGGTGTTTCCTCCCTTTTGCTCGTTGCCTTGTAAGGCCTTTTGAGCTATCTTTCAAGCTTTTCAAACATCTTCCTTTTGGCCTTAAAACCACTGAATTCCAGAGGAATATTAGTGGTGGAAAGGTAGTTTTGAGGTCCAAAATAAGAGGAGTTGGCCTCCTCTCCTTGTTTCTTGTTTGCATGTGTTGATGGCCAACCAAATGAGCATGTGTTTTTACTTCTTAGTGGCTTTGTTTAGGCTTATTTTTGTGACTTTTCAGACCTTCCATAACTCTGTTTTTGGCTGTCTTGGTCACCTCTTACATGCTTCATGTACTTGTAGTGCAATCCTCTTAGTTAGCCTAACACGCTCTATGCTTTGGACCACCATTTTAGCATGTTTTTGGCTCCACTCCAGCAGGCTTTTACTCATATTTTGGCATGCCTTAGTTCTGATTTTGGTCGACAAAGTCACCTCTTGCATGGTTTATGCACTTGTAGTGCAAACTTGTTCACTAGCCTGGCTTGTTTAGTGTTTTGGGCTATTGATCTAGCATGTGTATGCTTTACTCCAGCACATTTTTGGCTATGTTTTAGCATGCTTTATGTCTGATTTGAGTGGTTTTGGTCATGCATGCCTTGCTTTGTATAGCTCTACTGTAATTGGCCTTGTTAGCCTTAAGCTTTGGGACCTCTAGCATGTCATATTTGAGCTTTGTGCATGGCGTGGCATCATTTGGCATGTTATTTCAGGCCATATACCTCTGCCATGTTCTCGCATTTATCATCCCTTTGTTGTGTTTGAGGGTTGAGCCTTTATGCTTCACTTATGAGCCAATATGTATGCATGCTTGCCTAAGCTTTTGGGCTACCATCTCAGTGTGTTTTTGGTGTTATTTTACCATGTTATAACTCTAATTTTTGTTGGTAAAGTCATCTCATGCTTGGTTTTGGTAGGTGTAATGTAATCCTCCTCATTGGCCTTGCATGCATCATGCTTTGTGCCTCACATTCTAGCATGTGTTAGCTCTATTCCATGCATGTTTTGGCATGGTTTTGACCTGCATTGGGACTATTTTGGATCATCTTGGCCCTTTGGGGCTTGCTTGATATGGCTATGGTGCAAGTACCTTTGATAGCCGTAAGCTTTGAGCCTCCTAGCATGCCTCATTTGTGATATGTGCATGATTTCGCATCATTTGGAATGTGATTTCAGAGCTTATGTCTTTGCTATGCTCCCATGTTTATTACTCTTTGATTGCTCTTGAGGGTTATGCTTCATGCCTTATTTGTGAGCCAATGTGTATGCATGCTTGTATATGCTTTTATACTTCACTTTTAGCATGTTTTGGCCATTGTCTTGGCATGCATGAGGCTTGTTTGAGGTTGGTTTGGTCCATTGGGTACTGCATTACATAGCCCTTGTGTTGTGTGCTTCACTAGTTTCAATGCTTAAGGACTCTAACTTGCCATACTCATGTTGTTTGCATGTTGTTGCATTACATTGTGTTTGGATCGGATGTTGATCCAAACACAAGGAACGAGGGGCGTTACATACTTGAAGTGATGAAACGCGGCTTATTTCTCGGTCGCCGACCCTCTTGACAAAGCACGATAGAGGTGGAGGCCCTTATGTGTTATTTGTTCATTCATTGACATTGAATTGTACAAACTCGGCTTCTCGACCATCGTGCAAAATGATGCTCGGTTGGTGGCCCGAGAGTCGAATACCGCACTCCCTTGAGCTTGAAAAATGATAGGGAGGGTGGTTGTGCACACATATCTTGCAAATACACTGCTATGCCCCTTCTTGTTCTCTGTTGCAGCAAAATTGGAGTCTGGCAAAATTTCTGGTCGGAAGACCAGTAAAGGTGGTCGACCGACCACTTTTTCTGGTCTACAACTAGTTTTTCTGGTCTACAGGTGGTCTACAGCCACCTTTTCTGGTCGACAGCCCACCAGGAAGTCCCCATGTTAGAGCAGAAGCAATCTGGAAGTCTATGCAGTGTTTTGAAATCAAACCAAATGCAAACAGAGGCAATTAGGGGCATGGTAATGGATTTCCGAGCAAAGCTGACCGAGCATGCATCATTCATTATTCCGAGACAGAGCTGTGGCAACCTAGTTTAGCTTCTTTTTCTTACTTAGTTGCTTTTGTAACTTAGTTAATTTGTTAATTAATTAAAGTACTGTAATAATTAGTTGTAGCTAGTTATTCAATTTGTGTTGTGTAATAATTAGTGTAATTAGATTATTAGATTAGTTAAGTAGCTTAGCTTAGCGTAGATAGCTTGTATTATTTATTTAGACCCTCCGCCGAGAGGGCAAATGTTGTAATAAGTGTGCGTGCGTGTGTGCATGTCTTCCAACCCCCATTTCTTTCTCCCTTTTATTTACCCGCTTTCAGTGGTTAGTTTTAGGGCATGTTTCAATTAGCATACTTATGCTTGCATGCGTGCATCATTCATTTGTCTTGCATGCATCGGGCTCGGCTCATCATACAAACTGCATCGTATTTCAATACCAATTTGAATACATGTTATCTAGTTACATTCACATGACATCTTAGAATAGCCGAGCCTATCTTAGTTACATTTTGCATGTGTTGCATTAGGCATTCTTGACATAGCTAGGATCATGCATTGATTACTAACTAGCATCTTTCTTGGCTCGGAGTACACTGTGAGTGTTTACGCTTTAGCATCCTTGCATGCGTGTAAGTGACTGCCATGATAGCATGCTTGCCATAAGGCTAACTGCTTAATTGTTTAACTGCATGAATGGCTGTGGATATAGGCTTCATTGCTTGAATTGGAACAATTCATCAAAATGCGAGTTTTAAGCCCACTTGAAGTGGTAAATCATCATGTTTTTTTACCCACTTGAGGCTGGCAAATCCGCGACTTAGCCTACTTGCGAGTAGCAACTCCAAACCATTTTAAAAAAAACAAACATGAGATGTTTTGTTCCAAATTGAGTAATTTAGTCTATACTTGTATGCTGTGTGCATCACATAGTAATTCTAGACTAATAACTAGAATAAGAACACATGTGTTTTCAAAAACAACATATCATGTTTAGTAGAGGCCGATCCTTTGATCGGGCGAGCGGGGGTGCTCATTTCAGGACCTTTCCCTCTCGTACCCAAGTTCCCGAGCCGAGGCAACTTTGGTGATGACGGACACGTGGCCTTAGGCACAAGTCAGGGTTTCCTAAATTTTCCAAAAATAAAATATGTAGGTGGCGACTCTGAAATCTAGCAAAACAGTCCATGTTTGGCACTTTTTGATAAAAATCGATTTTCCAAAATGATGTGCCGGATTTGGACTCATTGGTGATTTATCAGTCTTACATTGTACTTTGTAGACTAGATTCAGAACCGTGGCAGGAGTTCGAACAGTAGTAGCTAGAACTACAATTCGCGCCCTCGCACGCGGAGCGGAGTTCGGCCAGTCTACAGGTGCCTACTTACAATTTCTCATGCATTAGGCCTCGAACACTCGGACATTTATTCAGACTCTCTTGCACGATGGCAGATATGTAATTATGGTGTTTACTTGCAATTCCTCATGCAGTAGGGTTCGAACACTCGGACACTTATTCGGACCCTCTTGCATGATGGCAAATATGTAATTATGGTGTTTACTTACAATTTCTCATGCATCAGGGGTCGAACACTCAGACACTTATTCGGATCCTCTTACATGATGGCTGATATGTAATTATTGTGTTTACTTACAATTTCTCCTGCACTAGGCTTCAAACAATCGAACACTTATTCGGACCCTCTTGCATAATGGTAGATATGTAATAATGGTTTTTACTTGCAATTTCTCACATAATAGGGTTCGAAGACTCGGACACTTATTCGGACCCTCTTGCATGATGGCTGATATATAATTATGGAGTTTACTTACAATTTCTCAAGCACTAGGGTTCGAATGCTCGGACACATATTCGGACCCTCTTGCATGATGGCAGAAATGTAATTATGGCGTTTACTTACGACTTCTCATACACTAGGGTTCGAACACTTGGACACTTATTCAGACCCTCTGGCATGATGGCAGACATGTAATTATGGTATTTACTTGCAATTTCTCATGCACTAGGGTTCGAACACTAGGACACTTATTCGGACCCCCTTGTGCTATGGGAGGTATGTAATTATGGCCTTTACTTACAATTTCTCATGCATTAGGGTTCGAACACTGAGACATTTATTCGGACCCTCTTGCATCTTATCAGATATGTAATTATGGTGTCACTTACAATTTCTCATGCACTAGGGTTCAAACACTCGGAAATTTATTCGGATCGTCTTGCATGATGTCTAATATGTAATTGTCGAGTTTACTTACAATTTCTCACGCATTAGGATTCGAACACTCGGAAACTTATTCTGACCCTCTTGCATGATGGCAGATATGTAGTTATGGAGTTTACATACAATTTTCTCATGAATTAGGGTTCGAACACTCGGATACTTTTTCGAACCATCTTGCATGATGGCAGATATGTAATTATAGTGTTTACTTACTATTTCTCATGCGCTGGGGTTCGAACAGGCGGACACTTATTCGGACTCTGTTGCATGATGGAAGATATATAATTATGCTGTTTACTTAGAATTTCTCATGCATTAGGGTTCGAACACTCGGACACTTATTTGGACCCTCTTGCATGATGGCCGATATGTAGTTATGGTGTTTACTTAGAATTTCTCATGCAGTAGGGTTTGAACACTCGGACACATATTTGGACCATTTGCCATCATGGCAGATATGTAATTATGGTGTTTTCTGACAATTTCTCATGCATTAGGGTTCGAACACTCGGACACTTATTCAGACCGTCTCGCATGATGGCAGATATGTAATTATGGAGTTTACTTGCAATTTCTCATGCAGTAGGGTTCGAACACTCGGACACTTATTCAGACCCCCTTGCATGACGGCAAATATGTAATTATGGTGTTTACTTTCAATTTCTCATCCATTACGATTCGACCACTCGGACACTTATTCGGACTCTCTTGCAAGATGACAGATATGTAATTGTGATGTTTCCTTACAATTTCTCATGCATTAGGGTTCGAACACTCGGACACTTATTCGGATCCTCTTACATGATGGCTGATATGGAATCCTGGTGTTTACTTGTAATTTCTCATGCAGTAGGGTTCGAACACTCGGACACTTATTCGGACCCTCTTGCATGATGGCAGATATATAATTATGGTGTTTACTTACAATTTCTCATGCATTAGGGTTCGAACACTCGGATACTTATTCAGACCCTCTTGTATGATGGCCGATATGTAGTTATGGTGTTTACTTACAATTTCTCATGTATTAGGGTTCGAACACTCAGACACTGATTTGGACCCTCTTGCAAGATGGTAGATATGTAATTATGGTGTTTACTTTCAATTTCTCATGCAGTAGGGTTCAAACAGTCGGACACATATTCAGACCCTCTGCCATGATGGCAGATATGTAATTATGGTGTTTACTTGCAATTTCTCATGCAGTAGGGTTCGAACACTCGGACACATATTTGGACCCTCTGCCATGATGGCAGATATGTAATTATGGTGTTTTCTGACAATTTCTCATGCATCAGGGTTCGAACACTCGGACACTTATTTGGACCCTCTCGCATGATGGCATATATGTAATTATGGAGTTTACTCGCAATTTCTCATGCAGTAGGGCTCGAACACTCGGACACTTATTCGGACCCTCTTGCAAGACGGCAAATATGTAATTTTGGTGTTTCCTTTCAATTTCTCATCGATTACGGTTCGAACACTCGGACACTTATTCGGACCCTCCTGCATGATGACAGATATGTAATTGTGGTGTTTTCTTACAATTTCTCATGCATTAGGGTTGGAACACTCGGACTCTTATTCGGATCCTCTTGCATGGTGGCTGATATGTAATCATGGTGTTTACTTGCAATTTCTCATGCAGTAGGTGTAGACGTCCCTGAACGTCCTGGGAAAAATCCCGTTTTGTTCATTTGGGCTTACTACAGTTCGGACTAAAGTGTCACGGTTCTCAATTTGATCTCGCAAAGTGCAATGCAAGATTGATAAATCACCAAAGTGTCCAAATCCGGCAAATCGTTCTGGAAAACTAATTTTTAAGAAAGAAGTGCCAAACATGGACTGCTTTGCCAGATACCCAAAAAAGTAACTGGCCGACCAGAAAAGTGGTCGGCCGACCACTTATCCAGGGAACCACCAGTTTTGTGACACCTGTCCTCCAAATAGTGCCTTATCCTTTATAAAGGTTCCAGCTTCGTCGTTCCCTCATTCCAACTCAGTTTTGCACCAAAATGGAGGCGTTCGTCATCCAAAATCTCACAAGTTGGATCACTACCTTGGATGGCTCGGAAAAGGTGAATTTCCAGGGGTTTAGCATAAATGCACTATTCATGTTGAGCCGCACCCCGCTGCGTTTTCCATTCCTTCATGCCACGGCAAGGTTTTGGAACCCGGTAACACATGTCTTTAGCTTTGGTGGACAAGAAGTGTGTCCCACATTTGAAGACTTCCAAGCTTTAATGGAATCTGAGCGCGAGGAAGAAATTTTGCCTCAGCTGCGGTTCGGCCACGTCCAAGCCTTAGGAAGGATGTGCGGCCTTACTTTGCATGGCGCTCGGTCATTGATTCACGACGGAGAGCTAGACATTCTGAGCTTGGTTTGTCGGTTTTCTGATGCCGGCGACCGCGGCGACCATCATTGGCAGGGTTATCGGCGACATACGCTTTGCTTGTGCATGCTATCTCATTTCTTGCTTGCCCCAAGCTCTGGTGGGTTTAGCACTCGTTTGATTGAGGTCGCTGAGGGCTTACGAGAAGGCAAAAGCTGCATCGCCATGACATTAGCTGAGACATTGATAGGCTTGGACGCTTTTCATCGCCGGGAGATGGCTAGATTCACGGGGAGTCCACTACTATTGCAGGTAATACTTCCCACCTTATCTCACATATATTGCTCACATCACTCGGCCCTCAGGCTCATTTTTTTTTTTCAAAACCTTTTCTCACTTTTTCTCTCAACGAACATCTCTCTATTCTTTAATCTCTCATTTCTAATGCCTCCCTAGATATGGTTGATGGACAAATTGAGGATTGTGGACTCCTGCCCCGCATACTCAGCTTACAGCTATTTCTTCCGACGACATCTAGTCGATGCCCCTGATGAGGGATGGTGGTTTAACTGGATGTGCAATTTGTCCGTAGACCGCATTGCTTGGCGCTGCCCTTGGCTCAATTTACCGGCGATGTGTTACAACATGACTCGCCAGCCCGGGATTCAGTTAGTTGGCCTGACACGCTGTGTCTTTTACTTTCCGTTCCGGATTCGACGCCAGTTTGGACATGATCAGACTTGTCCGGAGGAGGGGATAGAGTACCCTACTACATTTCCGATCCCAGGCACACAGCTGGCTCGGTATACCATGGCATGGAGGACTAGAGAGCTTCTGGGCCCCGCTCCCACTTTCAGTTGCACCCTCTCTGATGAGTGCATAGATTGGCTCAATGAAGAGGCATAGGTAGGGCCCACTTTGGCATCAGAGGCTTCGACCAGCTCTGGGAGGGGACGTAGGAACACCTGAGTTATCTATGCCCCGAGTTTATTACTTTATCAGTACTTTCAAGTTTTCCTTTATGAATGTAACCAAAAAGCAACTTCAATTTGTATTCAAGAGTAGAAGAACTCTGTATTGAAATCAATGAAATTGAAGGTTGTGGGTATTGAAAATTTTCCGTTTGGTCCAAAAATGGTCTAAGTTGTAAAAAGATTAATTTGAACAAAATCAACTTTTATTAAAACTTTTCAAAACCATTTTTGATATGGATCAAAACTGGACACGCCTGAGATCTGTCACTGAGATGTACAACCCCGGATTCCAGCAACTGGAAAGTTGCCCCTAGTCTGAATAGCACTGCACCGGAGATCACAACCGAGCTCTTGAATGCTGAATAGGCAAAGATGACCAAACATGATCACATGGACAAAGTTGATCGGGGAAGTGTTTATGGCTGGACTTCAGGATGAAGTTGCCTACGTATCCCAAAGATGGGAATCAACCCTTACGTAGTTCGGCTCGGGTTCACTCGTGTATTAGCTCTCTCCTTTTGCGCTCTAACTTTTGCCAAGGCCGCCCTTTGCGGGTTTTCAACCTTGCGAGCTCAGTTTTTATAATTTCAAATTTTCTGTGCTCTAACTTTTGCCTAGGTCACCCTTTCGGGTTTTCGACCTAGCGAGCCACTCAGGGAAAGTATTTCTTCAACTTGTCCATGTTGATCGGTTAGGAGAACTCTAGGCCATCTAGGTCCATCAGAACGACGGCTCCACCCGATCAGATAGACTTGATGATATAAGGACCAGTCCAATTGGGTCTGAACTTGCCCCTAGGGTCGTGAATGGGAGCTCGGTTGTCTTTGAGCACTAGATCCCCTTCTTTCAAATTCCTGGACTTAACCTTCTTGTTGAAAGCCCTGGCAATTCTTCGTTGATACCCCTGAACATGGTACAGTGCTTTCAGCCTTCTCTCATCAAACAACATGAGTTCTTCAAACCTGCTCTGTTGCCAATCTGCCTCAGCTATTTGATACTCAGCCAGTACTCGTAATGATGGAACCTCGGTCTTGATAGGGAGAACAGCCTCCATCCTATAAACCAAGGAATACGGAGTCGCTCCAGTAGAAGTTCGAATTGAAGTCCGGTAACCCCACAGAGCAAATGGCAACTTATCTGGCTAGTCCCGGTAGGTTTCCACCATCTTCTGCAGTATATGCTTGATGTTCTTGTTAGTGGCCTCAACAGCTCCGTTGGTCTGCGGCCGATATGTGGATGACTTATGAAAAGCCACGTTGCACTTGTCCAACAAGTTGATCACCTCCTTCTTGAAGTGGGAACCATTATCTGAAATGATCTCGTTCGGGACCCCATAGCAACAAATGATGTTGTTCCTGATGAACTTGGCGACATGCGAAGCTTTCAACATCGCATATGACTGGGCCTCAACCCACTTTGTGAAGTAGTCTATTGCTACCAAAATGAACTTATGCCCATTGGACCCCTTCGGAGTGACAGCTCCAATCACATCAATCCCCCAGACTGAAAATGGCCATGGAGAAGTCATGTTGTACAGCTTTGACGGCGGAATGTTCATGCGGTTCGCATGGATCTGACATTTGTGGCATCGCCGAACAAAGCCAATACAATCCTCCTCCATGGTGGACCAGTAATAACCCTGTCTAAGGATTTTTCGGGCTAGCATCACCCCGTTCATGTGCGCTCCGCACTCTCCTCCATGGATGGCCTCCATCAGGTGCTTTGATTCTTTGGCATCAACACACAGCTTATGCATCCCGAGATGACCTCTCTTGTACAGTTTTCCTCCGCAGATGATGAACTGAGCAGCAATTCTTCGAATTGCCCTCTTATCTTTGGCATTTGCCCCTAGTGGATATGCCTCTTTTTTCAAGAAGTTCCAGACATCATAATACCGGGGATTCTCATCTTGTACCTCTTCTATGGCAGCAAGCAGCTCGTAGGCCGGCGCAAATTTCTGTTCGATGATGATCGGACGCATCCGGACTCCAAAAGGGATGTCTATCATGGAAGATAGAGTTGCTAGTGAATCTGCGAACCTGTTGTTCTCTCTTAACAGATGAGCGAAATTCAGCTTCTTAAACTGAGGAATCAGCAAGTCCAGGGTCTGGTGGTAGATTCTCATTTTTTCTTCTTTGACTTTCCAATCTCCTTTAGCTTGAGATACAACAAGGTTCGAGTCCCCGATGACGTCCAGCCATTTTGCCCCTAGTTCTAGGGCGGCTTCTAAACCTGCAATACATGCCTCATACTCTGCTTCATTGTTCGAGACTTTGAACCGGAGTTTGAATGTTAAAGGTATACGAGAATTGTCGGGTGCTATCAGCAATGCCCCTATCCCATACCCGTATTGGTTTGACACTCCGTCAAAGTACATCGTCCAAGTTTCGTCTTCAACATGCAAAATAGCCTCGTCTGGGAATAGGTACTCAACTGCTTCATCCCCGTCCACTGGGTGATCGGCTAAGAACTCTGCTACCGCTCTCCCATTTACTGACTTGCGCGTCACATACTTCAGATCGAATTCGGAGAGCAGAAGCAACCAACGAGCTAGCCTACCCGTAAGTGCTGGTTTCTCGAAGAGATACTTGATGGGATCTAATCTGGAAAACAGTATTACGGAGTGAGCTAACAGGTAGTGCCACAGCTTCCTGGTAGCCTATACCAAGGCCAGACAAGCCTTCTCCAGTGGAGTGTAGCGGGTCTCATACTCCAACATTTTCTTGTTCAGATAGTAGATAGCCCTCTCCACTTTGTCCTCAGACTCTTTTGCAAGCATGCAGCCCATTGTAGTTTCAGTCACTAAAAGGTACAAAATCAACGATTTCCCCGGCTCAGGCAATGACAACACAGGTGGGTTCTGTAAGTATTGTTTGATATGTTCAAAAGCAGCTTGGCATCGGCCGTCCCATTGGAATTTCTTTCCTTTCTTCAGGAGACCAAAGAGTGGTTCACAAGTCAAGGTTAATTTTGAAATAAACCGTCTTATGAATTGCACTTTACCTAGAAAGCCTCGCACCTCCTTTTCAGTCCTTGGTGGTGGCATTTCTAAGATGCCTTGATTTTGGAAGGGTCCACTTCGATGCCCCTCTGTGTGATCAAGAACCCCAGCATTTTCCCTGCTGTAACACCGAGTGTACACTTCTGAGGATTCAGCCGCAGCCTATACTCTCTGACCCGTTGAAAGAATTTTCGCAAGGCGGTGTAGTGGCCCTCTCTTTCCTTGGACTTGACAATCATGTCGTCCACGTACACCTCAACCTCTTTGTGGATCATGTCGTGCAATATTGTGGTTGCAGCCCATTGATACGTAGCCCCAGCATTCTTCAGCCCAAACGGCATCACCCTATAACAATAGGTTCCCCATGAGGTGGTGAAAGCAGTCTTCTCTCGGTCTTCGGGTGCCATTAATATCTGATTGTAGCAGGAACCCTGCGTCAATTTGTTTGGTGACCTCTTCTTTGATCTTGAGAGCCCAGTCTGGGCGGATCCTTTTGAGCTTCTACTTAACAGGTTGGGCCTCTGGGTCAAGAGGGATCCGGTGCTGTACAATCTCAGGATCGATTCCAGGCATGTCTTCGTAGGACCACGCGAAAACATCTTTGAAATCTTTTAATAAAGCGACTAAGTGGTCGCGTTCCTCTGAAGACAACGTGGACCCAATCTGGACCAGCCGCGGGTCCTTCTAAGTACCAACGTTAATTTTGGTGATTTCATCAACCAAAGGTTTAACAAACCTCTCCTGCTCTTGATCCAGCAAATATTGCAAAACCGGAGGAATTTCTTCCTCGTCATTTTCATTAAAATTTTGAAAATCCTGATTCATGCAATAAATTAAGGGCATAGAAAAGTAATCGAAGGCCACAGCCGCACAATTCTCATTAAGCACTTCCAAGTCGCCTGGTTCCTCTGTTACAACAGACTTAAAGGAAAAAGAAAAAGACGACCTAGACAGGACTGTGGCATCCGGGTTGTCACTCCCAGGAATACCAGACTCAAACTCAGACTCAGACGAGCTCGAACTTGATTCCGTCTCACAAGACTCAGTGGAATCAGATTCCGGCTCACTACCTGACCCGGTGCTGCTCGATAAGAATCCTTCCTTGTACTGCCAGACGAGGGAAGGTGCAATGGATGCATCCAGAATGTTTGAAGGTGGGCTCCAAGCCATTTCGTTCCCAATCATGGACAGTGAGAGGTCATCCCCCAAGCACTCATGTACGATCGGAGGATCTGAAAGTAGACAAGCCAGTGCTACCCCCATTTCAATCTCCGCGCCCTCGGAAACATCCTCTTTGTATTGTTTAGCCTCAGCTATCGGGTCTGTTTGTTCCTTGGCAACATCATCCTCAGACAATTGTAAGTCAAAGAAGATCTTAAACCCTGGCAAGCGTCTCCTCTCTGCATTCAACCATGGCTCTGGGAAGCCGCAGAACGGGAAGTCCTCCCCCTCCCGGACAAAGCGTCCGTTCAGGGTACCCTGAATAGGTCGGTGAATCAACTCAAAATGCTTCCCGGTCTGCTTACCTCTGGCCCTTCCGGCCATTTCTTTCCCTTTCCTCACTCAGTCCTCCTTGGTAGGTAGATAACCTAGACCAAAGGTATGTGGGTTATGCGGCACTTCGGCCGACGTTGCAGCGCCTTGCTGGCCACTTTTCCCTAATCCCATCCAGGGGATGTGTTGGAGTTTGCTCATGAGGTACACAGACTGTGCATTGACATATAACCCCTCATCGATAGCTAGTATGTTCTGTACGACCCAAGCCTCAACTAGGCTAAATCCTAACAAGAACACATCCTCTGCGCCATGTTCGATCTCCAGAACCGGCGTAGACACCTCTGGCGGCGGATGGATTGACGAATTCTCGAAAACTATAGCCACCCCCTTCCCATGGGGGTACTTCAACACCTGGTGGAGGGTGGAAGAGACTGCCTTTACCTGGTGCAGCCACGGCCGCCCTAGGAGTACATTAAAGATCACGGGAACGTCCAAGACATGGAAGTCAATATCATGCTGTCCTGGACCAACCTTAGTCCGAATCTGCACAGTCCCCATCACTTCTCTGCTGGTATTGTCATATGCCTAAATCACCTAGGCAGTGGGTGCGAAGTCCGCGGGCTTCAACCCGATTGCATATGCCGTCCTCGATGGACATACGTTGATGGTGGATCCGGTATCAACAAGAACTACTGGTATCCATTTGTCTCTACACTCCATAGAGATATAGAGTGGTTTGTTATGGTTTGAGCCTTCAAGCGGCAACTCCTTATCAGTGAAGGTTAACGTCGGGGAAGCTCCTCCCGGAAAGACCAATCCTACCAGCTGCTCAGGCGTGGTGTCGATTGAAAGTTTTGCCTTGTCCATTGCAGAGAGGACAGCTTGTCTGTGTACCCTTGAAGCCATAAGCAGTCCCCAAATGGAGATGTCTACTTGTATCTTCTTCAGCTGTTTCAGCACAGCCTCCTCTTCGAGCAGCTTTTCTTTCTGCTTCTCCGCCTCCTTGTCCTTTCCGGATGCCTCTGGTTGATCTAGGTGTGGGGGCTTGAAATACCGCCCACTTCTAGTCATGTGGTCAACTTCCCCAATATACCAGGTATCATCCAGTCAGTTGTTCCAACAATCCTCGTCCGTGTGGGCAAGACATAGGTCATCATCTTCCCACCACATGCCATCGGCCATCGACAAGCAGCTATCCGGTTTTGTCACCACTGTTCTTGTGAGCACAGCACATTCCATTCCCGCGCCCTCAGTACATTCTATCTCCACGAGGGCTTTGGCCTTTCTAGCCCTCTCCTGATCTTTGATCTTCTCTTGCTCAAACTATTTCAGTGTAGCCTGCTGCTCAGCATTCTCTGTACTCAAACTGTTCTGATCCTAAGCAAAATTCTTAACACCGGTGCTCCCCGGTGGTTCATTCTGATCTCCGGCCATTGCTGATGATGTTCGAACCCCTAATTGCCCCTGATCTGGCTGAAGTTCTTCAATAGCATCCGACTCGTCACTGAGTCACCCGGTAGCTTCCGCTGATGTAACGACCCAGAAATTTTTCCCTCCGCTCGAGCGAAGGAGTGACCGCTCGAGCGGAATTGTGAGACTCTCAGCATATTTTTGCTGACTGCCCGAGATTCTGAGGGTTGTAGATTCCCGCTCGAGCGTAGAAGTGGACGCTCGAGCGGACATCTCTGTTTGCTAGAGCGCTTGAGCGCAAGGTGGGGCGCTCGAGCGGGTCGCCTTGTTGAGCTTGAATTTTGAGGTACGTGGAGTCGTCTGAGGCATTTTTATTAATGTATTTGGAACCTCCTTATTTCATTTTGGAGTATTGGTTGTAGTGGTAATATGATGGTAGAGTAAGATTGGATCAAAAACTTTAGTTTGAATAATTTGTTTGCGACCAACCATCGCTTATTTGCCCTTTTCTTTTTCCACACTTTGAGTTTGGATGTGAGGTTTGAAACGTTGGAAAGCTTATTTCCGGGGCTTCAATTTGGACACAAGAACGACCTAAGATGGAGTCCGAATGGGAGAGTTACGCATGTTTGAAGTTTCGGGATCTGTGCTGAAAACAGGTCCGCTCGAGCGGGAATTTATCCGCTCGAGCGGGAATTACGGGACAGCAGCTTAAAACGAGTTTTTTTGATCATTTCTCACATTATTTCTTTTTCCTCTTCTTTCCTTTGTCTTTGGACCGAAAAACCCTAGGTTCTTGACCTCAAATACTTCCATTCCTCTTAGGTTTGAGCAAGATCTTCCACCAAGAAATGAAGAAGGCAAGAAGGTGAACATTTTCAACCGATTGGAATTTCGGGATTTTGGAGGATTTGTCTCAAAGCTTTGCTCCTTGCTTGATTCTTGAGGTAGGAGTCCTTGTTCTCTTACAATATTTGAATTCATGGGTGAGTTGTGGTATTTTGAGCACATAAATACAAAATCTATGGTTTTGAACATTTTGTGTCAAACTTGGGATTTGGGGTTTTATGGTTTGTGATGTTGAGAGTTAAATTGATGAGTTTAAATGATGGATTGTGAATCCTAGGTGTAGAATCATTGAGAAAATTGGAATTAAAAGTGGTGATTTAAGAAGTTTGAATTTTTGCTAAAAATCCTTATTATTCTTGAAACCCTAGATTAATTGGTGATGATAAATACTGAGTTTGCCCAAATTAAACATAGAATCATGGAATTGATGGGTTGAATTATACGTGTACAAGTTTAATTGGATTTCTGAGATGTTTCGAAATTATGTTTAAATTTAGCGAATGAACTTTGTTATAAATGTTGGAATTCATGTAATAAAGTAAAGGAAAAATTAGGAAACTAATTTAGTAAGGATCTGGATGACATGAACTCAATTGTGGGGTGTTGAAATGAGATTCAAAGATTTAGTTTGAATTATGTTGAAGTGCAAAGTGATGTGTAATTAGAATAAAGAGAATTAATTAAGAACGAAATAAGTTTATGTGATCCGATTTCTTTGTGTATTACAAATTATGTAGGGACAACTACAGGGGCAGACCAAGCAGCCAAACACAGTGAGTAATAGCACTTCACATGTACATTCTTTTCCGTTAATAATCATTGTTAATAATATTCTGTTATCCGCAGCAATATGGTAACACGTATGTGGATTGAGGGTTGGTGTAATCTATGTGAACATAGAAAGAATTGGCTTAAGTTTGTATTCCGATTACGGTTCAGGATTATTGGTAACGTGGTATGAGCACGCATAATAAATGCATGTGAATTATTGAGACTGTTTACTATTAACAGTATTACTAACGTTCTGTTATCTGTAAATTACTTCTATTGATTGGTAGTGAACAAGAGAAGCAATAATGCTCGTGTATTCCGACTCATTCGGTTTTGTTAATAATGGATCAAGAGTGGTACGAGGTAAATGATAATGTCCTTATCAGGGAGTATAATTAATATTCTGATATACATGAGACGATTATGACTAATTGTAGTAGACCATGAGATGATTTGTGTATACCATGGCTGTTGGTAACAACTTTATTGTGGTCTTCGGACCTACCTGCTGTGGTCTTCGGACCTACCTGTTGTGGTCTTCGAACCTACCTGATCTGAATATGAAAATGATTACGCTTATGTGTTCTGTTTTTTTGGGCATATGGCCATTCTGTATCTTCTGTACATACTGGGCTTAAAGCTACTCTATTAAGAAAACTAGAACTATGATTGTTTGAGATATATTTATAGAATGTAGTTAATCATATACTTCTGCAGTTATATATATACTTTACTGTTGAGTTGAACATTACATGCTTTACGTACTATTATTCACCGAGCTTGACTCACTTCATTTATGTCTGTTTCTGTAGGCACTCAACCAGGAGGTCAACCTTAACCTGTGGCTTCCGTTACCAGTTGTCAAGCCTTGAGTATCTAAGCTCTTAGGTGTCGACCGTGCATTTATGGAGTTGTGTTAAGTTTTAATTTGTACCATAGATGTCTATTATGCTTCATGTGTATGTAATGTAGATGTATATGTACATAGTTATTTCCCACTTACACGTTACTGTATATTTATCTACATTACGCTTTGTCTGCGGTCCTGGCATAGTAGTGATGGCTCAATGGATATTATTCTTACGCTATTATTTGTTATTGAATGCTTCCGTTCAGGCCCGATAGGTTATAAGCATCAGGTTTTGCGTCCGTTTCTGAAATGGTCATGTCCAAATTTTTTTGGGGCAAGTTTGGGGCGTGACAGCTGACCTATCTAAATCAAACTAGTTGACAGTCACGTCCCCCGGATCCTATTCATTAAAGAATTGAAGGTTGGCTATGTCCTCTTCCAATTCCGCTAGGTTATCTAGCCCCTGATTAGGTCCATCCTCTCGAATGACACATATCTCTACTCTGGCCGGTAGTTCTACCTTTGACTTAATCTGCCCTGTTGATGTAATGTAACCGCTCGGGTCGTACACAAATCTTACAGACCCCTCAGGATCTGAATAATCACTTCCATCTGTTCCCGCAATCATCCCAGTTCTATCTTCGATAGTCACCATCACCGGCTTACGTTGGGTTTGGGAGATGTCCAATATGCACAAATCCGTGCTTTCTGGAATGAATACCTCTGGCTTAGGTAGGTGAGAAGGGATGACATATATGCTAGGGTCGTATGACACAACCTCGGATTGGATGAAGTTGATGCGTTTGGGAGGTGGAGCTTGGTTATGTGGTGGGAGTGGGTTGGCTGTGACATTTGGTTTTTCTGGAGGTGCTATCACCTTATTGTCAATGAGATCTTGGATGTCGTGACGCAGTCTAAAGCACTGGTCGGTATCGTGACCACACTGTTGGTGATAGGCACAGTACTTAGCTGGGTTATGAGAGGGAGGAAGTTTTTCTGGCAAGGGCCGTGGCTTTAGGGGCTTCAGGTGCCCTTTCTTGATCAAAACCCCCAAAGCTTTGGATAGGGGCATGTATAGTGGGGTGAAGGTTCTTTGGCCTCTGGGCACATATCTAGCTGTTTGTGAGCTACTACCGGACGCACCAGTGAATGGGGTAGCTATGAGGGTTTTGGGAAGGATGGTGGTGACCATCCTGACATCTGACGTTCTGCCAGCCGCAGCACTACTTATGCCTGCATTTGTACCGCGGTTGAATGCCCTCCCGGGCTGCTCTCTCTCATTATCAATGAGGCCTTGTTTCATGGCATCCTCTATTTGCACCCCAATCTCATGTAGGTTTGCAAAGGTGGGTAAGGGGAGGATGATCATCTTCTGCATGAGCTTGGGCTGGAGGTTGCGCACAACCATCTGTATCTGATCTTTGTCTACAGGCCTGATCATCATCATCGAGGCTTTAGCCCTCCAGCGGGTCACAAAATCGGAGAAGCTCTCCTTCGGTTCTTGCCTGGTGGTCTCGAGATCACGAGTTGTGACCTCGATCTGGGTGTTATAGGAGTATTGAGCTATGAAGGCCTCAGCCATCTCCTCCCAACTTCTCTTAACGGAGTCTTCCAATTTTGCATACCAAATAGCCGCTACACCCGACAAGGTCCAGCCAAACAGAGAAAGCTTTTGTAATCTGGAGAGGCCCATCAGCCTTAAAATGTCTGAAAACAGCCGCAGGTGTACCATAGGATCTCCAAACCCATCGAAGCGGTCTATGTGCGGCATTTTAAATCGGTCCTACAGAGTCACGGCCGAGTCGGTGTACCCATCTTCAATATCCGGAATGGATTTCACACCCTAAGACTTCTTGAAAAGCTTTTCCAGCTTGCTTACTTTTAACGCCGTTGGATCCACCTCGAACTCGAACGGTGAATCCACAAGGTTGGTGGGTGCTTTAGATAGCTGGGGTAGGATTGGCGGCGGAGCTGGCCCTGTGGGGATGTCCGTATCTTCCTGGACATTAGCTGTCTCCCCGAGTATTGGAACTCTTGGTAGGGGAGGAGCTGTGTGTGAAGCAGACGCTCCGGTTTGCTGCTGTAGCCTGGTAATTACCTCTGCCTGTTGAGCCATAACCTCGGCCTGGCGTGTAGCAAATTCTATTTGACAGGCAACATCCTGCTGCATAGTTTTCATACTTTCCTGGAGTTGACGCATCATATATCTAACTCTGTAATAGAAACTGAGACCTCAGCCTGACTATTCAAGGACCGCTGATCTGACAACCTCTGTACTGATACACTGCACCTTCTTAACCTCTGCCTAGCAACCGGGGGTAAAGAAAGAAACACTACTTTTCCGTCTATCAGATCCCTGGATCGATTAAGTCTTCGACCTCTGACCTAGAGTGCTCGGGGAATATCTGCCTGGTTAGATGCAATTGTGCTAAACTACCTTGCAAAAAGATAAATAAAGCATAATAAGGAAATAAACAACCAAAACGCGCAGTGTGCTATGTTATGAACTGAATAAATTAAAGGCAACACACAGTTGGCCTGACAACACACAATCTGCGTAACAACACACAGTCGGCATAATAACACACAGTCGGTATTTGTAAGCTGAACACACTGTCCTTAACTCTGATTGTTGTGCCCCAAATTGCTACCTCAAAACTGAATCTGATACCCGCAGATATAATTGATTCTCAAAATACCGATGCCCTCAGGCCTGATACCCAAACTCGCAAACTAATACGCAACCTGTAGAGGCACACTCTAATAGCACATAACAAGCAAGTGAGAGCCAAAACACCCCGATGTTGGGGTAGGGTTTCCCTGTCTTATTTTGTCAGGAACTAGGGTTACACTACGCATACAGCGGTTTCAAACAACCTAAAATCGGGTAAGCAACCTGTCCTAGTTTGGAATAGTCACTATGGATTCCGATATGTACTAGGTCGAATGGTTAAAAAGGGTGCCTCAGTAAAAACTAAGGTTTGTGTTCCCGTCGTGGCAGAGCCCGCAACGGGTCAGCCCTATGGCACGCTTCTCAAAGCGGGCCTCCGGCAAACCGTTCAGGAATAGCATACGACAAACACGATGTCCTAGGCGCACCAATGCAAATGCAATACAAAGAAACACATAAGTGCAATCAAAATAGGATATCATGAGTTCGAGTCAAGTTCTCTAAATCCCCAGCAGAGTGGCCAGAAACTGTAGACGCGCTCCCGGAGAGAACTCCCGAGGGGAAATCTCGTTTTGTTCTCTGAGCTACTACAGTTCGGACTCAAATATCACGGTTCTGAATCTAATCTCACAATGTGCAATGTGAGACCGATAAATCACCAAAGAGTCTGAATCCGGCAAATTGTTTTGGAAAACGGATTTTTATAAAGAAGTGCCAAACATGGACTGCTTTGCCAGATACACAGTCGCCACCTAAATATTTTATTTTGGGAAAATTTAGGAAACCCTAAATCGTGCCTAAGGCCATGTGTTCGTCATCACCAAAGTTGCCTCGGCTCGGGAACTTGGATACGATTGGGGAAGGTCAGCTATGAGCACCCCCGCTCGCCCGATCAAAGATTGGCCTGTACTAAGCACGATATGTTGTTTTTGAAAACACATGCGTTCTTATTCCGGTTAATTAGCTAATCTTACTATGTGATGCGCACAACACACAAGTATAGACTAGATCGCCTAATTTGGAACAAAGCATCGCATATCCATTTGTTTGGAAATGGTTTGAAGTTTTCTACTCGCAAGTAGGCTAAAACACAGATTTCAATGAATTGTTCCAATTCAAGTAATCCAACCTTCACCCACAGGCATTCAGGTAGTTATATCACATAAGCAATTAGCCTCATGGCAAACATGCTGTCATGTTAACACTTACACAAATGCAAGATGCTAAAGCATAAACATTCACAGTGTACTCCGAACAAAAACAAAGAACTAGTTAGTAATCAATGCATGATCCTAATTCATGTTAAGATGGCTAATGCAACACATGCGGAATGCAACTAGAATAGGCTCGGCTATTCTAAGATGACATATGAGATGCGACAATTCGATACATGTATTCAAGTAGGAATTGAAATACAATATAGTTAGTATGATGCGCCGAGCCTGGTGTATGGAATACAGATGGATGGATGCAAACATGCGAGCATAAAGTATGCTAAATGAAATATGCCCTAAAACTAACCATCGTAAGCAGTTAAGTAAAAGGGAGAAAGAAGTGGGGTTGGAAGACATGCATCGCACACATGCACGCTTATTACAACAATACGCCCTCTCGAAGGAGGGACCCAATAAGAAGCTAACTAGCTAATCTAAGCTAATTAAACTAATTATTACACAACAAATTAATTAACTAATCCTAGTTAACTAATTATTACAAAACGAATTGAATAGCTAACGCATTAACTAATTAAAGTATAACCTAAAGCGAAAGCTAGCTATCTAAGCATGGAAGCTAAGGAAAGCAGTAAATCAGGAGCCTCGGAGGGAGAGGAATGCATGCAAGCCCGGTCGCCTTGGTCGGAAATCCAATGCGATGCCCCGATTTGCCTCTATTTTCATTTATTCTTAGAAACTTGCACCAAGTTCCAGAAAGCTGAAACTCCACCTTAGGAATCTTGTGGGAGGGTGGCCGACCACTTTTGGTTTCTAGAAACACCTGCCGACCACTTTTGGTTGTTGAAAAACCAGAAAAGTGGTCGGCCAGCTACTTTTTCTGGCTGGCCGACCAGTTGTTTTTGCTGAACTGCAATTTGCTGCAACAGAGAGCAAGAAAGGGCATGGCAATGTATTTGCAAGATATGTGTGCACAACTACCCTCCCTATCATGTCATGAACTCAAGGGAGTGTAGGTTCTCGACCCTCGGGCCACCAATAGCACATTTCCATGCATGATGGCCGAGAGGTGAAGTTGCACAATTCAATATGAAATGGATGCACAAGTTAACACATAAAGCCTAAAACTCCATCATGTATGATCAAGAGCGTCGGCGACCGGGAATTAAGGCACGTTTCATCACTTTATGTATGAAACGTCCCTCGTTTCCCCTGTTTGGATTAACACCTATTCCAAACACAATGCAATACAAGCATGGCATACACAATGTGACTCGATCATGCAAGTATGCAATATGACTTAAGCATGCAAACGTGCAATGCAATATGAACAACCTAACAAAGCTAATGGCATGCACAATGCTAAAGCTTGTAACAACTAGCATACACAATCCTAAATCCTAAAAACTAGATGGCATACTCAATGCAGGGCATTCATAAGGTTCTAAGCATAATGTAATGTATGCATGCACAATGCAATGCAACAAGGGCAACTTATGTAATATACTAAGCATGGCATGCTCAATGTAATATACATGGTATACTCAATGGACTTAAACCAAAAGGGTACACCCCAATCATGCCCAAATCAGTGGCCATTGGTGATGAAATGAAGGCACATAAAGCAAGGCATGCATGCACAATGCATTGGCCATCAAAGAGGCCAAAGAGCACAACTCTCAAAAGTGCTCAATGAGTGACAGAAGTGGAAGTGTAACAACACTAAGTGCACTGAAATGAAGCAAGAAATGATGCCAAATCATTCAAACAACATAAGTAAAGCATGCTAGGGTCCTAAGGCATGAAAGCTAGCAAAGAGCAACACAAAGGAGGCATGCAATACATGGCACAAATGCATGAACTAAGCATGGATAGAGCTCAAGTAGGTCAAAATAAGGACCAAAACATGCTGAGATAAGGGCCCAAAGACCTAGGCATGCAAGCATACGAGTTAAGCCATAAGCTAGGCAAACATGGACAATACTTAGAGGCATTCAAAGCATGAATGAAGTAGGAACATAAGCATGCTATAAGCTCTGAAATGTCATGTTAGATGATGCCAAATCATGTACACAACACAAATGAAGCATGCAATGATGCTCAAAGCTTGAAGCAAGCAAGAGCATTTGTACTACAAGTACACAAACCATGAAGCATGTGACCAAAGCAACCCAAAACAGTCCTAGAACATGTTAAAATGAGTCTAAAACATGCATGGAAGGAGGCCAAAACATGCTAGCATGAGGGGCATGAGACATGATACATACAAGGCAAATAAGGTGGATTACACTACACCTATTAAGACCAAGCATGGGATGACTTAAGCAATAAAAATCAGAGTTATATCATGGCATAATAACCCCAAAAACACATTGAAATGGTGGCTCGCAAGCTAAGGCATGAAGGCATACGCAATGGTTCATGTTAAGGCATAAAGGGGCAAACCCTCCAACGCATTGAATGAGTAAGAAATGTGAATGCATGGCCATGAAACATGGACTGAAATCACATAACAAGTGATGCCAAATCATTGAAATAAGCCAAGTAATGCATGCTAGAGGATTCAATACACAAAGCTAACAAGCTGGATTGAACCAAGGCTATACAAAGCAAGTCATGCATGACCAATACAACACAAATCAGACCTTAAACATGCTAAAACATGAACAAAGTCTTCTTTAAGCTAAGCCAAAAGCATGCTAAAATGACATGTTACAACATGATGCATGTTAGGCTGTTTCATGGGATTGCACTACAAGTGCATGGAGCATGCAAAGGCTAACCAAACCAAACCCTAACAAAGGTATGACATGGCAAAACAGCACCAAAAACACACTGAAATGGAAAGAAAACAAGCTAGAATGACATGCTACTTCATGAAGCATACAAAGCTAGTTTAAGGGATTTACACTACAAGTGTATTAGGCATGCAAGAGCCAACCAAACCAACCAAAAACAGATCTAAGGCATGTTAAAACAACACCAAAAACCCACTGAGATGGCTCCAAAATAAGATGGAAAGACATGCTCAAACATGAGGCATACAAGACTAGATTGTGTGATTTACACTACAAGTGTATTAACCATGCATGGAGTGACCAAAGCAAGCAAAAGCAGTGGTATGCCATAGCAAAATAACCACAAATACAAGCTAAGATATGGTCAACATACACTTAGTAAAGATGCTCAAACATGAGGCATATTAAGGCATGTATTGAAGATGCAAGGACAGGGGATGTCCCTCCCCTTCTTAGGACCTTAAAACACCATCCCCACCACTGAAATCCCTCCGGATTTCAGTGGTGAGAAGGCCAAAACAAGGCGGTCCCGAAGCTCAAAAAAAGGCTAAAAAATAAGGCCAAACAAGGCCTAAGAGGGGGTAAACAACCCCAAACACAAAAGTGATCTTAAACAAACTTCAAAAGCATGCAAAAACAGAACTTTTATCAGTTATAAGTCAAGCTTAAACCAGCATGAAAGATAGGCTAAAAGCTTAAGCAAGAAAGGGGGATTTAAAGGTCAAAAGCTCACTCTTGAAGACCCTCTTTATAACTGCAACTCCAGCAGGTTTTTCAAGCTCAAGACAACCCAAAAACACCAAAATCAGCCCCTAAGCACCTCAGTAGCAAAAGGATGGTGTTTGAGTGTGTGTTTGTGTGTTAAAGTAAGACAAACCTACACTTAAGGCATGAAAATGAAGCAAACAAGGCAATATAGATACAACACTATATCTATACTCTTTCCTCAGATTTTCTAAACCTGGAGGAGGGAGGAGGAGCCTCCCTCTTATAGAAGAGGAAAGCCAAAGCTTCTTGGAGAAGCTAAGCTTCAATGCCATCCCTCCATACACGTGTATGGAGGATGGCTCAAATGCTCTCCAGCTGTGCCAGCTGTCCCAAAATATCTCCAAAAAGATGTCAAAAAGCAGCCGACCACTTGAAGTGGTCGGCCTGCTAGTTTAAGTGGTCGGCCGACCACTTTAAGTGGTCAACTAGAGCAAAAACTGGTCGGCCATAGGTAGGAGAGGTCAACACACTAAATGCAAGGTGGTGGTATGGTGGCCGACAAGAAAAGATGGTCCAAGGACCAAGAAAGCCAGTTATCTGACAAGAAAACCAGCTGGAAAAAAGAAAAGTGGTCTCCAAGGAAAAATACTGGTCTCCCACCCTTGTACCACCTTCCAAGCAAGGAAAACAAGGTTTGTACAAAAAACAAACCAAAGCGGATGTAAGATGAGAAATCGGGAGGCGAAACACGCGGCCAAAAGCCCCGAAAACTAGCTGGCGAGCATCAAAAGTGGTATGTAACCACAAAAGTGGTCTCCTGGACCACAGTGTTCCTCTAGGCAGAGGCAACAAGGTGTGGTTAAAAAACCACGCCAAACGGAGAATGTTAAGCGGTCCCGAGACAAGGCGCGCGGCCAAAGGCTCCAAAAATCGGAAACTAGTCTCCAAACGGGAAAAGTGGCCCACGACCACGAAAAGTAGTCTACGACCAAAGAGAGATGGTCTACAAGACCACTCCCACCCTTCGGGAAGGGAAAACAAGACTTGGTCTGCAAACCGAGCCAAAGCACAAAAAGTTCCGAGGCCCGGAGGCAAGGCTCTCAGCCAAAACTCCGAAACCTCAGAACGAACAAAACATGCACCATCACCGAGTGCTCAATCGATGACGTCTGAATCTTAAGGTCGGTCAAAAATGGGGTGTCTACACTCATGCACTAGGGTTCGAATACTAGGACACTTATTTAGACCCTCTCGCACGATGGTAGATATCTAATTATAGTGTTTACTTACAATTTCTCATGCATTAGGGTTTAAACACTCAAACACTTATTCGGACCATCCTGCGTGATGGCAGATATGTAATCGTGGAGTTTACTTACAATTTCTTGTGCATTAGGGTTCAAACACTCGAACACTAATTCGGACCCTCTTGCATGATGGCAGATATGTAATTATGGTGTTTACACACACTTTCTCATCCATTAGGGTTCAAACACCCAGGCATTTATTCACACCCTCTTGCATGATGGAAGATATATAATTATTTTGTTTACTTACAATTTCTCAATCATTAGGGTTCGAACATCCTGACACTTATTCAGACCCTCTTGCATGATGGCAGATATGTAATTATGGTGTTTACTTACAATTTCTAATGCATTAAGGTTCAAACACTCGGACACTTATTTGGACCATCTTGCATGATGGCAGATATGTAATTGTGGTGTTTACTTACAATTTCTCATGCATTAGGGTTCCAACACTCGAACACTTATTCGGACCCACTTGCATGGTGGTAGATATGTAATTATAGTGTTTACTTGCAATTTCTCATGCACTAGGCTTGGAACACTTGAATAATTATTCAGACCCTCTTGCATGATGACAGATATGTAATTATAATGTTTACTTATACTTTCTCATGCATTAGGGTTCGAACACTCAGACACTTATTCGGACCCTCATGCATGATGGCAGATATGAAATTATGGTGTCTACTTGCAATTTCGCATGCATTAGGGTTCGAACACTCGGACAGTTATTCGGACCCTCTTGCATGATGGCAGATATGTGATTGTGGTGTTTACTTACAATTTCTTAGGCATTAGGGTTCGAACACTCGAACACTTATTTCGACCCTCTTGCATGATGGCATATATGTAATTATGTTGTTTACTTGCAATTTCTCATTCACTGGGGTTTGAACACTCGGACACTTATTCGGACACTCTTACAAGATGGCAGATATGTAATTATGATGTTTACTTACACTTTCTCATGCATTAGGGTTCGAGCACTTGGACACTTATTCGGACCCACTTGCATGATGGCAGATATGAAATTATGGTGTTTACTTGCAATTTCTCATGCAGTTGGGTTCGAACAGTCAGACATTTATTCGGGGCCTCTTGCATGATGGCAGATATGTAATTACGGTGTTTACTTTCAATTTCTCATGCATTAGGGTTCGAACACTCGGACACTTATTCGGACCCTCTAGCATGATGGCAGATATGTAATTGTGCTGTTTACTTACAATTTCTCATGCATTACGGTTCGAACACTCGAATACTTATTTGGACCCTCTTGCACGATGGCAGATATGTAATTATGGTGTTAACTTGCGATTTCTCATGCACTCGGGTTGGAACACTCGGACACTTATTCGAACCCTCTTGCATGATGGCAAATATATAATTATGGGGTTTACTTACACTTTCTCATGCATTAGGGTTCGAACACTCGGACATTTATTCGCACCCTCTTGCATGATGGCAGATATGTAATTATTGTGTTTACTTACAATTTCTCTTGTATTAGGGTTCGAACACTCGAACACTTATTTCGACCCTCTTGCATGATGGCAGATATGTAATTATGTTGTTTACTTGCAATTTCTCATTCACTGGGGTTTGAACACTCGGACACTTATTCGAACACTCTTGCAATATGGCAGATATGTAATTATGGTGTTTACTTACACTTTCTCATGCATTAGGGTTCGAACACTTGGACACTTATTCGGACCCACTTGCATGATGGCAGATACGTAATTATGATGTTTACTCGCAATTTCTCATACAGTAGGGTTCGAACACTCGGACATTTATTCGCACCCTCTTGCATGATGGCAGATATGTAATTATTGTCTTTACTTACAATTTCTTATGCTTAGTGTTCGATCACTCGGACACTTATACGGACCCTCTTCCATGATGGCAGATGTGTAATTGTGGTGTATACTTCCAATTTCTCATGCAGTAGTGTTCGAACACTCGAACACTAATGCGGAACCTCTTGCATGAGGGCAGATATGCAATTGTGGTGTTTACTTACAATTTCTCGTGCATTAGGGTTCAAACACTCGAACACTTATTCGGACCCTCTTGCATGATGGCCGATATGTAATTATGGTGTTTACTTACACTTTCTCATCCATTAGGGTTCGAACACTCGTGCATTTATTCGCACCCTCTTGCATGATGGTAGATATGTAATTATTTTGTTTACTTACAATTTCTCATGCATTAGTGTTCGAACACTCAGACACTTATTCGGACCCTCTTGCATGATGGCAGATATGTAATTATGGTGTTTACTTGAAATTTCTCATGAATTTCGGTTCGAACGCTCGGACACTTATTTGTACCATCTTGCAAGATGGCAGATATGTAATAGTGGTGTTTACTTACAATTTCTCATGCATTAGGCTTCGAACACTCGAACACTTGTTCGGACCCACTTGCATGGTGGCAGATATGTAATTATGATGTTTACTTGTACTTTCTCATGCATTAGGGTTCGAGCACTTAGACACTTATTCGGACCCTCTTGCATGATAGCAGATATGTAATTATGGTGTTTACTTGCAATTTCTCATGCATTAGGGTTCGAACACTTGGACACTTATTCGGACCCTCTTGCATGATGACAGATATGTGATTGTGGTGTTTACTTACAATTTCTCGGGCATTAGGGTTCGGACACATGAACACATATTTCGACCCTCTTGCATGATGGCAGATATGTAATTATGGTGTTTACTTGCAATTTCCCATGCACCAAGGTTTGAACACTCGAACACTTATTCGGACCCTCTTGCATGATGGCAGATATGTAATTATGGTGTTGACTTACACTTTCTCGTGCATTAGGGTTCGAACTCTCGGACACTTATTTGTGCCCACTCGCATGATGGCAGATATGTAATTATGGTGTTTACTTGCAATTTCTCATGCAGTAGGGTTCGAACACTCAGACACTTATTCGGAGCCTCTTGCATGATGGCAGATATGTAATTACGTTGTTTACTTTCAATTTCTCATGCATTAGGGTTTGAACACTCGGACACTTACTCGGACCCTCTTCCATGATGGCAGATATGTAATTGTGCTGTTTACTTACAATTTCTCATGCATTACGGTTCGAACACTCGAACACTTATTCGGACCCTCATGCACTCGGGTTGGAACACTCGGACACTTATTCGAATGCTCTTACATGATGGCAGATATATAATTATGGGGTTTACTTACACTTTTTCATGCATTAGGGTTGAACCCTCGGACATTTATTCGCATCCTCTTGCGTGATGGCAGATATGTAATTAGTGTGTTACTTACAATTTCTCATGCAGTTGGGTTCGAACACTCGGACAATTATACGGACCCCTTTGCATGATGGCAGATACGTAATTGTGGTGTTTACTTGCAATTTCTCATGCTGTAGGTTTCAAACAATCGGACACATATTTGTACCCTCTTGCATGATGGCAGATATGTAATTATTGTGTGTGCTTACAATTTCTCATGCATTATGGTTCGAGCACTCGGACACTTATTCGGACCCTCTTGCGTGACGGTCGATATGTAATTGTGGTGTTTACTGACAATTTCTCATGCATTAGCTGTCGAAAACTCGAACACTTATGTCGATCCTCTTGCACGATGGCAGATATGTAATTATGGTGTTCACTTGCAATTTCTCATGCATTAGAGTTCGAACACTTGGAAACTTATTCGGCCCCTTTTACATGATGGCAGATATGTAATTGTGGTGTTTACTTACACTTTCTCATGCATTAGGGTTCGAACACTCCGACACTTATTCGGACCCTCTTCCATGATGGTAGACATGTAATTATGGTGTTTACTTGCAGTACACTTATTCACACCCTCTTGGATGATGGCAGATATGTGATTGTGGAGTTTACTTACAATTTCTCAAGCATTAGGGTTCGAACACTCGAACACTTATTTCGACCCTCTTGCGTGATGGCAGATATGTAATTATGTTGTTTAGTTGCAATTTCTCATGCACTAGGGTTTGAACACTCGAACACTTATTCGGACCGTCTTGCATGATGGCTGATATGTAATTATGGTGTTTACTTACACTTTCTAATGCATTAGGGTTCGAACACTCGGACACTTAGTCGAACCCACTTGCATGATGGCAGTTATGTAATTATGATGTTTACTTGCAAATTCTCATCCAGTAGGGTTCGAACACTCGGTCATTTATTCGCACCCTCTTGCATGATGTCAGATATGTAATTATTGTGTTTACTTACAATTTCTCATGCATTAGGGTTCGAAAATTAAGACACTTATACGGACCATCTTACACGATGGCAGATATGTAATTGTGGTGTTTACTTGTAATTTCTCAGGCAGTAGTGCTCGAACACTCGGACACTTATGCGGACCCTCTTGCATGATGGCAGATATGTAATTATGGTGTTTACTTGCAATTTCTCATACATTAGGGTTCGAACACTAGGACATTCATTCGCAACCTCTTACAAGATGGCAGATATGTAATTGTGGTGTTTACTAACAATTTCACATGCATTAGCTGTCGAACACTTGAACGCTTATTTCGACCTTCTCGCATGATGGCAGATATGTAATTATGGTGTTCACTTGCAATTTCCCATGCATTAGGGTTTGAACACTCAGACACTTATTCGGACCTTGTTGCATGATGGTAGATATGTAATTATGGTGTTTACTTGCAATTTCTCATGCATTAGGGTTCGAACACTCAAACACTTATTCAGACCCTCGTGCATGATGGCAGATATGTGATTGTGGTGTTTACTTACGATTTCTCATGCATTTGGGTTCGAACACTCGAACACTTATTTCGACCCTCTTGCATGATGGTAGATATGTAATTATTTTGTTTACGTGCAATTTCTCACGCACTAGGGTTTGAACACTCGGGCACTTATTCGGACCCTCTTGCGTGATGGTAGATATGTAATTATGGTGTTTACTTACACTTTCTCATGCATTAGGGTTCAAACACTTGGACGCTTATTCGGAACCACTTGTATGATGGCAGATATGTAATTGTGGTGTTTACTTGCAATTTGTCATGCAGTAGGGTTCGAACACTTGAACATTTATTGACACCCTCTTGCATGATGGCATATATGTAATTATTGTGTTTACTTACAATTTCTCATGCATCAGGGTTTGAACACTCGGACACTTATACAGACCCTCTTGCATGATGGTGGTTATGTAATTGTGGTGTTTACTTGCCATTTCTCATGCAGTAGGGTTCGAACACTCGGACACTTATTCGGACCCTCTTGCATGATGGCAGATATGTAATTATGGTGTTTACTTGCAATGTCTCATGCATTAGGGCGCAAACAATCGGACTTTTATTCGCACCATCTTGCACGATGGCAGATATGTACTTATTGTGTTTAGTTACAATTTCTCATGCATTAGGGTTCGCACACTCGGATACTTATACGGACCCTCTTGCATGATGGTAGATATGTAATTGTGGTGTTTACTTGCCATTTCTCATGTAGTAGGGTTCGAACACTCGGACACTTATTCAGACCCTCTTACATGATGGCAGATATGTAATTATGGTGTTACTTGCAATGTCTCATGCATTAGGGCGCGAACAATCGGACTTTTATTCGCACCATCTTGCACGATGGCAGATATGTACTTGTTGTGTTTAGTTACAATTTCTCATGCATTAGGGTTCGCACACTCGGACACTTATACGGACCCTCTTGCATGATGGTAGATATGTAATTGTGGTGTTTACTTGCCATTTCTTATGTAGTAGGGTTCGAACATTCGGACACTTATTCGGGTCCTCTTGCATGATGGCAGATATGTAATTATGGTGTTTACTTGCAATTTCTCATGCACTGGGGCTGGAACACTCGGACACTTATTCGGCCCCTCTTGCATGAAGGCAGATATGTAATTATGGTGTTCACTTGCAATTTTTCATGCACTAGGGTTGGAACACTCGGACACTTATTTGGCACCTCTTGCATGATGGCAGATATGTAATCATGGTGTTTACTTACACTTTCTCTTGTATTAGGGTTCGAAAACTGACACTTATTCGGACCCTCTTGCATGATGGCATATATGTAATTGTGGTGTTTACTTGCCATTTCTCATGCAGTAGGATTCGAATACTCGGACACTTATTCGGACCCTCTTGCATGATGGCAGATATGCAATTATCGTGTTTACTTGCAACTTCTCACGCACTAGGGCTGGTACAGTCGGACACTTATTCGTACCCTCTTGCACGATGGTAGATATGTAATTATGGTTTTTACTTGCAATTTATCATGCACTCGAGTCGGAACACTCGGACACTTATTCGCACACTCCTGCACGATGGCAGATATATAATTATAGGGTTTACTTACACTTTCTCATGCATTAGGGTTCGAACAGCCAGCCAATTATTCGCACCCACTTGCATGATGGCAGATATGTAATTATTGTGTTTTCTTACAGTTTCCCATGCATTAGGGTTCGAACACTCGGACACTTATACGGACCCTCTTGCATGATGGCAGATATGTAATTGTGGTGTTTACTTGCGATTTCTCATTCTGTAGGGTTCGAACACTCGGACACTTATTCGTACCCTCTTGCACGATGGCAGATATGCAGTTATTGTGTTTATTTACAATTTCTCATACATTAGGGTTCGAACACTCGGACACTTATACAGACCCTCTTGCATGATGGTAGATATGTAATTGTGGTGTTTACTTGCGATTTCTCATGCAGTAAGGTTCGAACACTCGAACACTTATTCAGACCCTCTTGCATGATGGCAGATATGTAATTATGGTGTTTACTTGCAATGTCTCATGCATTAGGGCTCGAACACTCGGACATTTATTCGAACCATCTTGCACGATGGCAGATATGTAATTATTGTGTTTAGTTACAATTTCTCATGCATTAGGGTTCGAACACTCGGACACTTTTACGGACCCCCTTGCATGATGTTAGATATGTAATTGTGGTGTTTACTTGCCATTTCTCATGCAGTAGGGTTCGAACACTCGGACACTTATTCGGGCCCTCTTGCATGATGGAAGATATGTAATCATGGTGTTTACTTAGAATTTCTCATGCACTGTGGCCAGAACACTCAGACACTTATTCGGCCCCTCTTGCATTAAGGCAGATATGTAATTGTGGTGTTCACTTGCAATTTCTCATGCACTGCGGTTGGAACACTTGGACACTTATTCGACACCACTTGCATGATGGCAGATATGTAATCATGGTGTTTACTTACACTTTCTCTTGCATTAGGGTTCAAACACTCTGACACTTATTCGGACCCTCTTGCATGATGGCCGATATGTAATTGTGGTGTTTACTTGCCATTTCTCAGGTAGTAGGATTCGAACACTTGGACACTTATTCGGACCCTCTTGCATGATGGCAAATATGTATTTATCGTGTTTACTTGCAATTTCTCATGCACTAGGGCTGGAACACTCGGGCACTTATTCGGACCCTCTTGCACGATGGTAGATATGTAATTATGGTTTTTACTTGGAATTTCTCATGCACTCGGGACGGAACACTTGGACACTTATTCGAACCCTCTTGCATGATGGCAGATATATAATTATGGGGTTTACTTACACTTGCTCATGCATTAGGGTTCGAACACTTGGCCAATTATTCGCACCCACTTGCATGATGACATATATTTAATTATTGTTTTTACTTACAATTTCCCATGCATTAGGGTTCGAACACTCGTACACTTATACAGACCCTCTTGCATGATGGTAGATATGTAATTGTGGTGTTTACTTGCCATTTCTCATGCAATAGGGTTCGAGCACTCGGACACTTATTCGGACCCTCTTGCATGATGGCAGATATGTAATTTTGGTTTTTACTTGCAATGTCTCATGCATTAGGGCTCGAACACTCGGACATTTATTCGCATCATCTTGCACGATGGCAGATATGTAATTATTGTGTTTAGTTACCATTTCTCATGCATTAGGGTTCGAACACTCGGACACTTGTACGGAGCCTTTCGCATGATGGTAATTATGTAATTGTGTTGTTTACTTGGCATTTCTCATACAGTAGGGTTCGAACACTCGGACCCTTATTCAGGTCCTTTTGCATGATGGAAGATATGTAATTATGGTGTTTACTTGCAATTTCTCATGCACTGGGGCTAGAACACTCGGACACTTATTCGACCCCTTTTTCATGAAGGCAGATATGTAATTATGGTGTTTACTTGCAATTTCTCATGCACTGGGGCTGGAACACTCGGACACTTATTCGACCCCTTTTTCATGAAGGCAGATATGTAATTATGGTGTTTACTTGCAATTTCTCATGCACTAGGGTTGGAACACTCGGACACTTATTCGGCACCTCTTGCATGATGGCAGATATGTAATCATGGTGTTTACTTACACTTTCTCTTGCATTAGGGTTCAAACACTCTGACACTTATTCGGACCCTCTTGCATGATGGCAGATATGTAATTGTGGTGTTTACTTGCCATTTCTCATCCAGTAGGATTCGAACACTCGGACACTTATTCGGACACTCTTGCCTGGTGGCAGATATGTAATTATCGTGTTTACTTGCAATTTCTCATGCACTAGGGCTGGAACACTCGGACACTTATTCGGACCCTCTTGCACGATGGCAGATATGTAATTATGGTTTTTACTTGGAATTTCTCATGCACTCGGGTCGGAACACTCGGACACTTATTCGAACCCTCTTGCATGATTGCAGATATATAATTATGGGGTTTACTTACACTTTCTCATGCATTAGGGTTCAAACACTCGGCCAATTATTCGCACCCACTTGCATGATGGCAGATATGTAATTATTGTGTTTACTTACAATTTCCCATGCATTAGGGTTCGTACACTCGGACACCTATACGGACCCTCTTGCATGATGGCAGATATATAATTATGGGGTTTACTTACACTTTCTCATGCATTAGGGTTTGAACACTCGGCCAATTATTCACACCCACTTGCATGATGGCAGATATGTAATTATTGTGTTTACTTACAATTTCCCATGCATTAGGGTTCGTACACTCGGACACCTATACGGACCCTCTTGCATGATGGCAGATATGTAATTGTGGTGTTTACTAGAAATTTCTCATTCTATAGGGTTTGAACACTCGGACACTTATTCGTACCCTCTTGCATGATGGCAGATATGTAATTATTGTGTTTACTTGCAATTTCTCATGCGTTATGGTTTGAGCACTCGGACACTTATTCGGACACTCTTGCATGATGGCAGATATGTAATTGTGGTGTTTACTAACAATTTCACATGCATTAGCTGTCGAACACTCGAACGCTTATTTCGACCTTCATGCATGATGGCAGATATGTAATTATGGTGTTCACTTGCAATTTCTCATGCATTAGGGTTCAAACACTCATATGCTTATTCGGACCCTCTTGCATTATGGCAGATATGTAATTATGTTACAATTTTTGATGCATTTGGGTTCGAACACTCAAACACTTATTCAGACCATCTTGCATGATGGCAGGTATGTGATTGTGGTGTTTACTTACGATTTCTAATGCATTAGGGTTCGAACACTTATTTCGACCCTCTTGTATGATGGCAGATACGTAATTATGGTCTTTACTTGCAATTTCTCACGCACTAGGATTTGAACACTCGGACACTTATTCGGACCCTCTTGCGTGATGGTAGACATATAATTATGGTGTTTACTTACACTTTCCCATGCATTAGGGTTCGAACACTTGGACGCTTATTTGGAACCACTTGTATGATGGCAGATATGTAATTGTGGTGTTTACTTGCAATTTCTCATGCAGTAGGGTTCGAACACTCGGACATTTATTCGCACCCTCTTGCATGATGGCATATATGTAATTATTGTGTTACTTACAATTTCTCATGCATTACGGTTCGAACGCTCGGACACTTATACAGATCCTTTTGCATGATGGTAGATATGTAATTGTGGTGTTTACTTGCCATTTCTCATGCAGTAGGGTTCAAACACTCGGACACTTATTCGGACCCTCTTGCATGATGGCGGATATGTAATTATGATGTTTACTTGCAATGTCTCATGCATTAGGGTTCGAACACTCAGACATTTATTCACACCATCTTACACGATGGCAGATATGTAATTATTCTGTTTAGTTACAATTTCTCATGCATTAGGGTTCGAACACTCGGACACTTATACGGACCCTCTTGCATGATGGTAGATATGTAATTGTGGTATTTGCTTGCCATTTCTCATGCAGTAGGGTTCGAACACTCGGATTCTTATTCGGGTCCTCTTGCATGATGGCAGATATGTAATTATGGTGTGTACTTGCAATTTCTCATGCACTGGGGCTGGAACACTCGGACACTTATTCGACCCCTCTTGCATGAAGGCAGATATGTAATTATGGTGTTCACTTGCAACTTCTCATGGACTAGGGTTGGAACACTCAGACACTTATTTGACAGCTCTTACATGATGGTAGATATGTAATCATGGTGTTTACTTACACTTTCTCTTGCATTAGGGTTAGAAAACTCTGACACTTATTCGAACCCTCTTGCATGAACGCAGGTATGTAATTATGGGGTTTACTTACACTTTCTCATGCATTAGGGTTCGAACACTCGGGCATTTATTCGCACCCTCTTGCATGATGGCAGATATGTAATTATTTTGTTTACTTACAATTTCTCATTCATTAGGGTTCGAACACTCTGACACTTATTCGGACCCTCTTGCATGACAGCAGATATGTAATTATGGTGTTTACTTGCAATTTGACATGCAATAGGGTTCGAACACTCGGACACTTATTTGGACCCTCTTGCATGATGGCTGATATGCAATTGTGGTGTTTACTTACAATTTCTCATGCATTAGGGTTCGAACAATGGAACACTTATTCGGACCCTCTTGCACGATGGCAGATATGTAATTATAGTGTTTACTTGCAATTTCTCACGTACTCTGGTTGGAACACTCGGACAATTATTCGAACCCTCTTGCATGATGACATATATGTGATTATGTGATTTACTTACTCTTTGTCATGTATTAGGGTTCGAACACTCTAACATTTATTCGCACCCTCTTGCATGATGACAGATATGTAATTATTGTGTTACTTACAATTTGTCATGCATTAGGGTTCGAACACTCGAACACTTATGCGGACCCTCTTACATGATGGTAGAAATCTAATTGTGGTGTTTATTTGCAATTTCTCATGCAGTAGGGTTGTAACACTCGGACACTTATTCGGACCCTCTTGCACGATGGTAGATATGCAATTATGGTGTTTACTTGCAATTTATCATGCATTATGGTTCGAACACTCGGACACTTATTCGGACTCTCTTGCATGCTGGCAGATATGTAATTGTGGTGTTTACTGACAATTTCTCATGCATTAGCTGTCGAACACTTGAAAACTTATTTCGACCCTCTTGCATGATGGCAGAAATGTAATTATGGTGTTCACTTGCAATTTCTCATGCACTAGGGTTGGAACAATCGGACACCTATTCTGCCCTTCTTGCATGATGACAGATATTTAATTATGGTGTTTACTTACACTTTCTCATACATAAGGGTTCGAACAATCAGACACTTATTCGGCCCCTCTTGCATGATGGCAGATATGTAATTATGGTGTTTACTTATAATTTCTCATGCATTAGAGTTCGAACACTCAGACACTTATTCGGAACCTCTTGCATGATGGCAGATATGTAATTATGTTGTTTACTTACAATTTCCCATGCATTAGGCTCCGAACACTCGGACACTTATTCAGACCCTCTTGTATTATGGCAGATATGTAATTATGGTGTTTACTTACAATTTGTCATGCATTGGGATTCGAACACTCGGACACTTGTTCGGACCCTTTTACATGATGTCAGATATGTAATTATGGTGTTACTTACAATTTCTCATGCATTAGGGTTCGAACACTCGGACATTTATTCGGACCCTCTTGCATGATGGCAGATATATAATTATGGTGTTTACTTACAATTTGTCATGCATTAGAGTTCGAACACTCGGACAATTATTCAGACCCTCTTACATGATGGCAGATATGTAATTATGGTGTTTACTTACAATTTCTCATGCATTAGGGTTTGACCACTCGGACACTTATTCAGACCCTCTTGCATGATGGCAGATATGTAATTATGGTGTTTACTTGTAATTTCTCAT
The DNA here is from genome assembly GCA_036172215.1 of Camellia granthamiana. Classification (NCBI taxonomy): domain Eukaryota; kingdom Viridiplantae; phylum Streptophyta; class Magnoliopsida; order Ericales; family Theaceae; genus Camellia; species Camellia granthamiana. The sequence continues at coordinate 124,205,863 of CM069913.1, forward strand.
GCAGTATGGTTCGAACAAACGGACACTTATTCAGAACCTCTTCCATGATGGTAGATATGTAATTATGTTGTTACTTACAATTTCTCATGCATTAGGGTTCGAACACTCGGAGACTTATTCGAACAATCCTACATAATGACAGATATGTAATTATGGTGTTTCTTATGAATTCCCAGGCATTAGGTTCGAACACTCGGACAGTTATTCGGACCCTTTTGCATGATGACAGATATGTATTTATGGTGTTTAATTACAATTTCTCATGCGTTAGGGTTCGAACACTCGGACATTTATTCGGACCCTCTTGCATGATGGCAGATATGTAATTATGGTGTTTACTTACACTTTCTCTTGCATTAAGGTTCGAACATACGGACACTTAATCGAACCATCTTGCATGATGGCAGATATGTAATTTTGGTGTTACTTACGACTTCTCATCCACTGGGGTTCGAACACTCGGACACTTATTCGGACCCTCTTGCATGATGGCAGATACGTAATTATGGTGTTTCCCTGCAATTTCTCAAGCACCAGGGTTCGAACACTAGGACACTTATTCGGACTCTCTTGTACAATGGCTGATATGTAATTATGGTGTTTACTGGAAATTTCTCATGCATTAGTGTTCGAACAACTAGACCCTTATTCGAACCCTCTTGCATGATGTCAGATATTTAATTATGAATTTTACTTACAATTTCTCATGCAATAGGGTTCGAACACTCGAAAACTTATTCGGCCCCTCTTGCATGATGGCAGATATGTAATTCTGTTGTTCACTTACAATCTCTCTGGCATTAAGGTTCGAACACTCAGACACTTATTCAGACCCTCTTGCATGATGGCAGATATGTAGCTATGGTGTTTACTTACAATTTCTCACGATGTAGGGTTCGAACACTCGGACACTTATTTGGACCCTCTGGCATGATGGCAAATATGTATTTATGGGGTTTACTTACAATTTCTCATGTATTAGGGTTTGAACACTTGGACAACTTATTCGTATCCTCTTGCATGATGGTAGACATGTGATTATGGTGTTCACTTACGATTTCTCATGCACTAGGGTTCAAACAGTCGGACACTTATTCAGACCCTCTTGCATGATGGCAGATATATAATTATGGTGTTTACTTACAATTTCTCATGCATTAGGGTTCGAACACTCGGACACTTGTTCAGACCCTCTTACATAATGGCAGATATGTAATTATGGTGTTACTTATAATTTCTTATGCATTAGGGTTCGAACACTCAAAAACTTATTCGGACCCTCATGCATGATGACAGATTTGTAATTATGGTGTTTACATGCAATTTCTCATGCAGTAGGGTTCAAACACTCAGACACTTACTCGGACCCTCTTGCATGATGGAAAATATGTAATTATGGTGTTTACTTTCAATTTATCATGCATTAGGGTTCGAATACTCTGACACTTATTCGTATCCTCTTGCGTGATGGTAGATATGTAATTATCTTGTTTACTTACAATTTCTCATGCATTAGGGTCCGAACACACGGACACATATTCGGACCCTCTTGCATAATGGCAGATTTGTAATTTTGGTGTTTTCTTATGATTTCTCATGGACTAGGTTTCGAACCGTCGGACACTTATTCGGATCCTCTTGAATGATGGTAAATATATAATTATGGTGTTTATATACAATTTTCATGCATTAGGATTCAAACACTCAGACCCTTATTCGGACCAACTTGCATGATGGCAGATATGCAATTACGGTGTTTACTTTCAATTTCTTAAGCACTAGGGTTCGAACACTATGATACTTATTCGAACCCTCTTGTACGATGGAAGATATGTAACTATGGTGTTTACTTAAAATTTCTCATGCATTAGTGTTCGAACACTCAGACACTTATTTGGACCCTCTTGCATGATGTCAGATATGCAATTACGAAATTTACTTACAATTTCTCATGCATTACGGTTCGAGCACTCGGACACTTATTTGAACCCTCTTGCATGGTGGCAGATATGTAATTATGTTGTTACTTTCAATTTCTCATGCATTAGGGTTTAAACACTCGGACACTTATTCAGTCCGTCTTGCATGATAGCAGATATTTAATTATGGTGTTTACTTACAATTTCACTTGCATTACGGTTCGAATTGTCGAACACTTATTCGGACCCTCTTGTATGATGGTAGATATATAATTATGGTGTTTACTTACAATTTCTCATGCATTAGGGTTCGAACACTCGGACACTTATTCGGACCCTCTTGCATGATGGAAAATATGTAATTATGGTGTTTACTTACAATTTCTCATGCAGTAGAATTCGAACACTCGGACGCTTATTAGGACCGTCTTGCATGATGGCAAATATGTAATTATGTGGTTTACTTGCAATTGCTCATGCATTAGGGTTCGAACACTCGGACACTTATTCGGTTCCTCTTGCATGATGGCAGATATGTGATTGTGGCATTTACTTACGATTTCTCTTGCACTAGGGTTTGAACATTCGGACACTTCTTCGTACCCTCTTGCATGATGGCATATATATAGTTATGGTGTCTACTTGCAATTTCTCGTGCATTAGGGTTCGAACATTCGGACAGTTATTCAGACCCTTTTACATGATGGCAGATATGTAATTATGGTGTTTACTTGCAATTTCTCAAGCACTAGGGTTCGAACAATAGGACACTTATTCGGACCATCTTGTACGATGGCAAATATGTAATTATGGTGTTCACTTAAAATTTCTCAGTCATCAGCGTTCGAACACTCAGACTCCTATTTGGACCCTCTTGCATGATGTCAGATATGTAATTATGGACTTTACTTACAATTTCTCATGCATTAGGGTTCGAACACTTGGACACTTATTCGGACCCCCTTGCATGATGGCAGATATGTAATTATATTGTTTACTTACAATTTCTCATGCATTAGGGTTCAAACGCTCGGACACTTATTCAGACCTTCTTGCATGATGGCAGATATGTAATTATGGTGTTTACTTAGAATTTCTCATATTGTAAGGTTCGAACACTCGGACACTTATTTCGACCCTCTTGCATGATGGCAAATATGTAATTATGAGGCTACTTACAATTTCTCATGCATTTGTGCTCGAACAATCGGACACTTATTCCGATCCTCTTGCATCATGGCAGATATGTGATTATGGTGTTACTTACGATATCTCATGCACTGTGGTTTCAACAATCGGACACTGATTTGGACCCTCTTGCATGATGGCATATATATAATTATGGTGTTTACTTACAATTTCTCATGCATAAGGGTTCGAACACTCGGACACTTATTCAGACCCTCTTGCATAATGACAGATATGTAATTATGTTGTTTATTTTCAATTTCTCATGCATTAGGGTTCGAACACTCGGACACTTATTCGGACCCTCTTGCATGATGGTAGATATGTAATTATGGTGTTTATATGCAATTTCTCACGTAGTAGGGTTCGAACACTCGGACACTTATTCGGGCCCTCTTGCATGATGGAAAATATGTAATTATGGTTTTTATTTTCAATTTCTCTTACATTAAGGTTCGAACCCTGGGACACTTATTTGTATCCTCTTGCAAGATGGCAGATATGTAATTATCTTGCTTACTTACAATTTCTTCTGCATTAGGTTTCGAACCCTCGGACACTTATTTGGACCCTCTTACATGATGGCACATATGTAATTATGGTGTTTATTTATAATTTCTCATGCATTAGGGTTCGAACACTCGGACACTTATTCGGACCCTCTTGCATGATGGCAGATATATCAATATGGTGTTTACATGCAATTTCTCATGCAGTAGGGTTCGAAGACTCGGACACTTATTCAGATACTCTTGCATGATGGAAAATATGTAATTATGGTGTTTACTTTCAATTTCTCATGCATTAGGGTTCGAACACTCATACAATTATTCGGATCCTTTTGCATGATGGAAGATATGTAATTGTCTTGTTTACTTACTATTTCTCATGCATTAGGGTCCGAACACACGGACACTTATTCGGACCATCGCGCATAATGGCAGATTTGTAATTATGGGGTTTACTTATGATTTCTCAGGGACAAAGGTTCGAACCATCGGACACTTATTCGGATCTTCTTGCATGATGCCAGATATATAATTATGGTCTTTACTTGAAATTTCTCATGCATTAAGGTTCGAACACTCGGACACTTATTCGGACCCTCTTGCATGATGGCAAATATGTAATTATGGTGTTTACTTACAATTTCACTCGCATTACGGTTCGAATTGTCGGACACGTATTCGAACCCTCTTGCATGATGGCAGATATATAATTATGGTGTTTACTTACAATTTCTCATGCATTAGGGTTCGAACACTCGGACACTTATTTGGACCCTCTTGCGTGATGGAAAATATGTAATTATGGTGTTTACTTTCAATTTCTCATGCATTAGGGTTCGAACACTCGGACACTTATTCGGGTCCTCTTGCGTAGTGGCAAATATCTAATTATCTTGTTTACTTACAATTTCTCATGCATTAGGGTTCGAACACACGGACACTTATTCGGACCATCTTGCATAATGGCCGATTTGTAATTATGGTGTTTACTTATGATTTCTCATGGACTAGGGTTCGAACCGTCAGGCAATTATTCAAATCCTCTTGCATGATGGTAGATATATATTTATGGTGTTTACTTACAATTTCTCATGCATTAGGGTTCGAACAGTAGGACACTTATTCGGACCCGCTTGCATGATGGCAGATATGTAATTATGGTGTTTACTTACAATTTCACCCGCATTAGGTTTCAAATAGTCGGACACTTATTCGGACCCTCTTGCATGATGGCAGATATGTAATGATGGTGTTTACTGACAATTTCTCATGCATTAGGGTTCGAACACTTCGACACTTATTCGGACCCTCTTGCCTGACGGAAAATATTTAATTATGGGGTTACTTTCAATTTCTCATGCATTAGGGTTCAAAGACTCGGACGCTTATTGAAATCCTCTTACATGTTGGTAGATATGTAATTATCTTGTTTACTTACAATTCCTAATGCATTAGGGTTCAAAAAGTCGGACACTTATTCGGACCATCTTGCATGATGGCAGATTTGTAATTATGGTGTTTACTTATGATTTCTCACGGACTAGGTGTAGACACGCCAGAACGTCCCGGGAGGAGATCCCCCCCCCTTGTAGACACCCCATTTTTTACCGTCCTCAAGACTTGGACGTCACCGCTTGAACACCCGGTGATTATCCTTGTTTTTGTTTGTCTTGAGTTCTCGGAGGACTCGGCTACGTGCCTTGCCTCAGGATCTCTCGACTCGACTGTTTTGTGTCTGGTTTTGCACCAAACACTTGTGTTTTGCCTTAGAGGGGTAGGGAATGGCTTGTGGGCCATCCCCACACATCACCGGCCATGGCTTGAGGCCACCGGCTGTGTTTTGTTGCCACCGGCAAAATGTTTGGCTGGCCGGCACTATAGATGGTCAACCGGCCATCTTTTTTGGTCAAATTACATTTTTGGCTGGCCGACCACTGTGCATCTGCTTTTGCAGATATTTTTATGCCAGCTGTGCTAGCTGGCATACACTTTACTCCCCTCCATACACGTGTATAGAGGGATCTCCCTCTTGACTAGCTTACTTGAGAAGCTTTGCAAGAGGGAAGCTCTATAAGAGGAAGGCTCTTCTCCCTCTTTTAGGTTAGAAAAAAAAGCCAGAGGAGCTATGATATTAGGGTTAGGTCATAGTGTCTATATCCTATCTCTATATTTCTCTCTCTCTTTTGCCTTGTGGGTGTTTTGTCTTACTTTTGTGCACAAACACCTAGCTCTACACCTTCTCTTGGTTGCTGAGGGGCCAGAGGGTTGTTCTTGGTGTTCTTGACTAGTTTTGAGCCCAAAGGACCAGCTGGAGCATTGTTTGTGAAGAGAGTCATCAAGGGTAAGAACTTCACCCTTTATTCCCCATTTTTGCATAGTCTTTTACCCTATCTTGTAACTGTTTTTGGGCCTGCTGTATAACATATGAAAGTCTTGTTTTTGCCTACTCTAAATAGTTGTTTAAGAGTGTTTTGAGCTTTGAGGTTGTTTGACCTCTCTTAAGGCTTGTTTGGCCTTTGTTCTGTGCTATTTTGGTGAGCTCCGGGACCATTGTGTTTGGGCCTCCTCACCACTGAAATCTTGAGGGATTTCAGTGGTGAGGATGGTGCCTTGAGGTCCCAAGAAGGAGAGGGCCACCCCCTCTCCTTGTTGTCCTTGAAAAGGGCTATTTTTGCCTCTTGAGGGGGCATCTAATTGAGGTTCATGTCGGCTATGCCTTAACTGATTTTTGTGCTTATTATGTCATAATATAGCTCTGTTTTTAGTTGGTTTAGGTACACCATGCCTGCTTAGCATACATGCATGCTTAGCATACATGCCTTGTAATGCTATGTTTAGGTCTTAACATGCTTTAGGTTTTGATCCTTGTTCTAGCATGATTTTGGCCAAGCTTTGTGAAGCTTTTGTGTTTGTTTTAGCATGCTGAAGTTCTGTTTTTCGTTGTTTTGATCGACCATAGAATGCTTAGTATAGCCACCTTGCATTTTGGCTTGTTAGCCTTAGGTGTGTGAGTTTGTAGCATGCATTACTTGCATTATTTCAGTGGTTTGGAACCACTTACCATGTTATTTCAGTCCTTATAACATGCTTGCATACTTGCATTTGATACTCCTTTGTTGCTTTAAAAGGTTGTTGCCTTATGCTCCATGAATGTGCTTCTTTGCATGCTTGCATGTTTAAGCCACTTAGATGCCATCTAGGTGTTCCCTTAGCATTGTCTAGGTCTGCCTTGAACCTATTTTAAGTCCTCTTGGCCTTGTGAGGCTTGGTTGACTTAGCCATGGTTTAAGTCTCCTTGGCTTGCCTCAAGTACTTGGACCAATTGCATGCCATGTTTGTCTTGTTTAAATTGGTTTGGCACCATCATTAACATGATTTTCAAAGTTTACATTGCATGCCAATTGTCCATGTTTAGGCTCTGTTAAGTGTGCTTAAAGGTTGCTTGTTTGATGCTTAAGTGTTGGCCCATCAACATGTACATGTGTGTGTGTGTAGGCCCTCATTTCCATAGCATTGGCCACTGTTTTAGGCTTGTTTGAGGGCTGCCTAAATTAGTTTAAGCCCCCTCCTTTGCATGTTGTTACATGCTCACCTTGTGTGTTGTTGCATACTAGTATATTGTTTTATGATTGAATGAAGTCACATGCTTGCTTGCATGCTTGAACATCCACATTGTGTCTTGCATACTTGTAGGTTGCATTGCTTCATGCCTTACGTGCTTCTTTACTTAGGTTGTGTGCCTAACCTATATTACACATTGCATTGCCATGTTGCATACTAGCCTCCATACCTAGGATGCATTGCATTGGCATACATGCTTCACCTCTTGAGTTGAGTATGATAGAGGTTGAGCCCCCTTTGTTTGATTATGTGCATTGCATTCCACATCGAAATGCATACTTGGTTTCTTGGGCCATCATGCATGGAAATGCGCGGTTGGTGGTCCGAGAATCGAGAACCATATCCCTTTGAGTCATGAATATGATAAGGGGTGTGATTGGTGCATACATTGCTTGAAATGCATTGCCATGCTATGTTTTGCCCTCTGCTGCTGTCAAAAACAGATTCTGCAGGAAGATTTGGCCGGCCGGCCATCTTCAGTGCCGACCGGCCATCCATAAGTGGCCGATGGATTAATTTGTGGCCGGTGACCATTCTCCATGGCCGGTGACCAATTCCCTCAGCCGGTGGTGTTCCACAGCATTCAGAGAAGCAACCCTGAGATTTGTGAAGTCTCCAGAGAAGGATAACAGCCAAAGCAGAGGCAACTTGTGCATGGCAGTGGCTTTCCGAGCGGAGCCGAGCGCACATTGCATTGGGCCCTCTTCCCGAGGCTGTTTACTGCTTTCATTAGATTAGTTAATTTGTTAATTAATTGGTCTGTAATATTTAATTAGCTTGTAGGTTAATTAACTGTATTATTCTTTCGGCCCCTCCGAGCGAGGGCAAATTTGTAATAAGTGTGGGTGCGTGTGTGCATGTCTTCCAACCCCGACTTCTTTCTCCCTTTTACTTACCTGCTTTAATGGTTAGTATTGGGACATGTTTACTTTAGCATACCTTATGCTATGCATGCATGCATCATCCAATAGTATTGCATGCACCGGGCTCGGCGCATCATGCTAACTGCATAAAGTACTTCAAATCTAACTTGAATACATGCTATCTGTGCATTTTCACATGTCATCCATAGATTAGCCGAGCCTACTGTAGCTGCATCTTGCATGCGTTGCATTAGCCACTTAACATGGACTTGGATCATGCATTGATTGCTAACATGTTCTTGTCTTGGCTCGGAGTACATTGTAAGTATTTTATGCTTTAACATCTCGCATGAGTGTGAATGTTAACATGACAGCATGGTTACCATGTGGCTAGCTGCTTATGTGATGTAAACTGCCTGAATGCCTGTGGGTGAAGGTTGGATTGTTTGAGTTGGAGCAACTCGTTGAAATCCGTGTTTTAGCCTACTTGCGAGTAGCAAATTTCAGAAATTTTCCAAACAAACGGATATGCAATGCTTCGTTCCAAATTAGGCAAATCTAGTCTATACTTTTGTGTTGTGCGCATCACATAGTAATTCTAGCTAATTAACTGGAATAAGAACACATAACGTTTTCAAAATCGGATATCATGGTTAGTAGAGGCCGATCTTCGGATCGGGCGAGAGGGGGTGCTCATAGCTGACCTTCCCTAATCGTACCGAAGTTCCTGAGCCGAGGCAACTTTGGTGATGACGGACACGTGGCCTTTGTCACCGAGTCAGGGTTTCCTAAATTTCCCAAAATAAAATATTTAGGTGGCGACTCTGTATCTGGCAAAGTAGTCCATGTTTGGCACTTCTTTCAAAAATCTGTTTCTCAAAACGATTTGTCGGATTTGGACTCTTTGGTTCAGATTAAGAACCGTGACAAAACGAGTCCGAACTGTGGTAGCATAAGTTCTACCGGGGCGCGTCCACAGTTTCTGGCGACTCTGCTGGGGAATTTAGAGAGCTTGACTCGAACTCGCGATATCCTGTTTTGACTACACTTATGTGTTTCTTTGCATTGCATGTGCATTGGTGCGCCTAGGACACCGTGTTGGCCATCTGCTATTCCTGAGCGGTTTGCCGGAGGCTTGACTTTGTCAAAGCATGCCATAAGGCTGACCGATTGCGGCCTCTGCCAGTATGGGAACGCAAACCCCGGTTTTACCGGGGCACCCTTTTCGACCATTTGACCTAGTGCATATTTGGAATCCATAGTGACCATTCCAAACTAGGATAGGTTGCTTACCTGATATAGGTTGTTTGAAACCGCTGCGTGCGTAGTGAAACCCTAGCTCCTGACAAAATAGGACAGGGAAACCCTACCCCAATATAGGGGTGTTTTGGCTCTCATTTACTTGCTATATGCTCTAGAGTGTATCTCTACAGGAACGCGCATATCAGTTTGCAAGTTTGTGTATCAGGCCTGAGGGCACCAGTATCAGTATTTGTGAGAATCAGCTATATCTGCAGGTATCTGCTTCAGTGTTTTGAGGCAGTGATTTTGGGGAACAGTGATCAGTAGTAGAGTACAGTTGTTCGGCGACATCTGTGTTTGTTCTGTTTGGGCTGAAATGCTGCTTGCTTTTCCTTTCAGTTCAGAGAGTTGATACAGAATAGCCAGTGTTCCCCCTTGCTGAGGCAAGATAGATATCTGATCCATCAGTCACCGCTCAGTACAGCGGGTTTATGATGACGCAGAATTCAGAGGAGATTATGGTTATGACAGCTGCATTAGATCAAGGAATCACTCTGCAAAGTGAGGCCAATGTTGATGTACCGCATCCACCCAGGTCGCCTGCTACGCACCCGGTCTGGGCCCCCCAGTTGTATCAGGCTCGTGAGCCCACCACATTCGAATTGATGGGGATGATAGGTGATCTCCAGAGGTCCGTGACGGATCTTGCTTACGGAATATCGGCTTCGCCACCAGCTGCACCATATGCCGGAAATTTTGTGTCACAAGAGCCCCTGCTATTGGGATGGATTGTAATCGAGCTTAGCCAGCCGGAGGTTGCCTCTAGCTATGGCAATGACGTGTCAACATCAACCCAAACCCTCGATCAGGCTGAGGCCAGAGGCAAGAACAAAATGGAGGCAGACGCCGATCCCATTGAACAACTGCTGTGGGCAGTCGAGGCTTTGAAAGTCAGGGGAATGAGTAAACAACAGGTGTTCGCAGTCGTAGCTAAGACTGTGGATGATACCTTCCCCACTCCAACTAAAGGCAGTACAAGTCAGTCAGAAAACCGGGATAGGCCCCGTCATGCCAGAACAGTTCTTTCCACTCCCAACCCTGCACATGGGAAAGATCAGAAAGTCAAGGCAGTGCCTGCCGACCCTTTCGCTAGTGCGTCTAGCAAGAATACTCAGACTTCAAAGTACCTGCCCCGAGGGTGTAGGGTCTTTCATGCTCTCTACATGCCGTTGTCCAAGGCACTTCAGATCCTGGCCGAAAGAGGGCATCTTAAACCCTTAGAGCCTCGACCTCTCCCGAAGAATCTCCCTCTCACACATGATGCTGCCTTGTATTACGTGTACCACCAGCAAACCGGTCACGCTACTGATAACTGTTTTCGCCTCCGTCATGAGGTGCAAGATTTGATCGATAACGAGGTTATCCTCCCACCCGCCTCAGCCAAGTCTGTTACTACCCAGCTATTGGATTTTGAGGATACTGTGAGTATGTGATCGGGGAGTGAATCGCCTTCGGGTGACCTTCGGTGTATTTTGGATGTGGCGTCTGGCACACATTTTTTTGAACATCTGCGAATGCTATATTTCTGGCTTGGGTGTCGAGTCAGTCCTTTGTTTCATTTTGAGTTTGTCTCGTCGTCTTGAGTCAGTCCTTTTGCTTAAGGGTCTGTCTTGTTGTAGCGAGTCGGTCCCCTTGTATAGAATGTCAGGTGGTTCCGGGGTTGTTGCCTCAAACACCGTTTTGTTTTGTTTTGTAATTACCCTTTTGTTTTCTTTTTGAGTCTGTCTCTACTGTGGAGCCAGTCGCAACTAGGAAATCTGAATGAAACAGCTGCAGCTATCATGTTTCTGTGCTTATTGCTGTTTTGAGCTAGTTGTGCTAGAGGATTTGAATGGAACGACAGTACATCCCACCTGTCCTCTTGTGCCCTGAAAATCATTGTAATGACTGAAGTTTTTTTTTTTTTTTCAAAAACTTTTTTGAACACTGCGGTGAAAATGAAGAGGAAGGAATTCCTCGGGTTTTACAAAACTTTGATCAATTTGGGAGAAAGATAGGCGTGCTAAGCCTTTTAATGAATGAAATCATGCTTGTTAGAGTGAGTACTGAGAAGGACCCTGGTTTCATCCAGATTGGTTCCACACTATCTTCAGCGCGGGCGATTTGTCGCTTTCTTAAAAACTCTCAAAAACAAAATGTTTTGCGCGGTCCTGTGAAGACCTGTGTGGAATCGCTCTTGAGATTGTGCAGCCCAGGATCGCTCTCAGCCTCAAGATTCAATCCGTTTGTTTTCGAACCTTGAACCCATTCAGAACGTTCAACGGTCAACCGCCATGTGAGACCTGTGCGGCCAGATCAGAAGCACCCCTCGAACTAGGGGCAAAAATGTCCAATGTGCTCGAAGAGCCGAAGATGAATCCTTCTACAAATCAATACAACAGCCACTCTCCTGGATACAGAGGGCTTCAATCTCAAAACCATTCGGCATGGACTTGCTATACTTTTACCCTTTGAGAGGCTCGCTGGGCCAAAAACCCGGAAGGGTGACCCAGGCAAAAGTTAGAGTGAGAAGAAAAGAGAAAAAAAAAGAAAATCAAAGAAAAGAGAAAAAAAGAAAAAAAAATGAAAAAAAAAGAAGCAAAAAAAATTGAAAAGAAAAAAAAAAAAACAAAGCTCACAAGGTCGAAAACCCGCATTGGGCGCCTTGGCAAAAGTTAGAGCCTAAAAAGTGAAGGTTAAAATACCCGAGTGTACCTTAACCGGAACAACGTAAGGCTTGCTTCCCATGATTGGGATACGTAGGCAATTTCATCCTGAAGTCCAGCCCCCAACGCTTTCATAGCGACTTTGTCCATGTAATGGCTTTGATCATCCTCACCTTCTCTGAATCCCTATGTTCGGTTGTGACACCGTGAACTACATAGGCTTGATTCCCATGATTGGGATACGTAGGCAGCTTCATCCTGAAGTCCAGCCCCAACACTTTCAAAGTGACTGTGTCCATATATTGGTTCTGGCCGCCTTTGTCTTCTCCGTGTCCGAGAGTTCGGTTGTGATCGTCATCAATGAGGACTGTTTACAATATGCTGTGGCAGCATCCAAACAAGGGGCAACTTTCCGTTGCCATGAGTCGCTTTTCAAACCAGGGGCAACTTTCCGTTGCCGTACAGTGCCATCCATACCAGGGGCAATTTTCCATTGCCTCCGATCCGAGGTTATGCATCTCAAGAGTAAGTTCCGTGCTCGTTGAGCATTGACCGTTTGCAAAAATAGTTTTTGAGTTTATTTTTTACTGAGGTTGACTATTTCTCGAAAACTATTCCATCTTTTCCAAAACTGGACCATTTTCTTGGACTCAAAGAAAGAAAATTTTCAGTGCTTACAGCCTGACTTGCATGATTTTAAATCAAAAATCGAACAAGTATGTTAATCTAACTCTCGCCTTGGTCAAATTTGTTTTAGTAGAAAACCAAAACAAAAAAATGGTCAAAGTGATGAACCAGGGGCACAGTTGAGTCAGGCTTCCTGTCTTTTCTCCGTCGCCAGCATACTTGCCAGAAAGGGCACAACTGAAGCTTTCAGTAAAGGGCCGAAAGCTCTCTCACCCTCCAAGCAACGAGGTATCAAGCCAAGTGCGAAGCACAAATTGGAATGGATCAAGATACTCCATTCGGAACATTGACTAGATGTCCCGGGAGGAAATAGCCGCGAGCTAATCGTGTTGGGCGTGAACCCACAATTTCCTATTCATCTATCAATCACCCTGGGGAGGAATGGAAAATGAGAGAATAAAGAATAGAGAGATGTGCGATGAGAAAAAGTGAGCAAAAGGGTTTTATGAGAAAAACTGAGCCTGAGGACCGAGTGATGTGAGAATCACAAATGAGAAAGGGTGGGAAATAATACCCGAAGGAACTGGCTCCTCGCGATTTGAGGTCTCTTGTTTGTAACACGTCAGTGTGTCGTGTCTTTTGTTTTGTTTACCTCAACTTTTGTTTTGAGTCTTTTCCGAGCGTGTCTCGTTGTGATTAGGTCGTGTACCTTTTGTTTGAGTCGTTTTCGCTGCGTTCAGTTGTAGGCTCGATACCCCGGTTGAAAAACCCCTTTTCAATTTCAAAAGTCGTTCATGCCCAGAGTGCTGTGCCATTATCTACGTTTATGCAAAGCAAAAGAAGAAAAGGGGAAAATTTGGGGCATCTGAGTGTGCTTCAACTTCAGCTGGTTCCACCTCCGTATGCCGTCTTATTGGACTGTTGTTCAGGGTTTGCCGTGTGCAGAATGAACCAAGCGCTGTGTTACGAACTGTACGCAGATTAATCCTCAGCAGAGTATGGGCTGTGTGTTCAGGTTGAGCAGTGGTTTGTATGGGTTGTTTTGTTGTTGGCTGGTTCGTTATCTGATTATTACAATGCAAGTGTTCAATCTTCAGACAACAGATCAATTTCATTTACATTGAGGTGCAACATGATACAATGCGATGCAATATATGAAATGTACAAATGTAACACTTTTTTCAGATAAAAAGTTTGTTTCATTTCATCATCTTTTTCAAGTACATAGTTTTGGAAACAAAAATCTGACTGTGGCAGTACAAGGTACTCTAGCTACCAATAACGTACAAAAAAAGAAGAAGAAGAAAAATAGCAAAAATCTGGATCAATGTCAAAAGGGCTCAGGCCTAGGGGTCTGCCCTCGTCCTCTTCCTGGACGAAGGTCCAGGAGCATTGTCATCAGCACCGTCGTCTGAGTCTGAGCCCGAGCTGTCTCCAGTCTCCTCCTCGGACGACTCTGCCTCAGCCTCAGCCTCGGACTCATCATCATCATCAGGAACGGGTGCCCGTGAGCTACTCCCAACATGGGTGCGCCCCGCTTTGGTGCGGGGGTATACTCTGCCATCTCGAGTGGAAACGGAAGGTCCAGCCGGAGCACCTCCCGTAATAGGAATCTGAAAGGGGTGCTGAAAAGTACAGAAAGCAAACGCATCAGAATACTGTGAACTTAGTATTAGTGCATAATGCAGTGTATGAGTACAGCATGTGAATACTGTGAACAGTGAATTAGTGCAGAATGCAGTGTATGAGTACAGTGTGTGAATACTGTGAACAATGAATTAGTGCAGAATGCCGTGTATGAATGCAGTATACCAGATGCCGTGAGGGTCATGTATCGAGTGTTGTGTTGACAATATGATGCATCAGATTGTGTAGATTTTGAGACTGCGGTTGAAGAACATACCGGAATACCATAGATGGCTAGAAGATCAAGGCTCCGTTGGAACATCCCCATCATGGAGGCGATCAGCTCCAAGGACTGGCGGGTATACTCAGAAGAGGCCTGCGAAAGGGTTAGACGCATCAGTATTCTGCGGAATATCAATAAACTGAAATGAAATGACAATGCAAGATGCGAGATGAAGTAGTACATACCGGGGGTAAGTCGTAGAACCCGACTAACTCATGATCAACTGGAGGGGGAGCAATGGGAATCTAGTAAGTCGCCCCACCCTGTCCTCGGCACGTCATCGAAGTGGGGAGCACTGGCCAACTAGTCCCCCGTCCCCTCCGAGCTCCACCCCTGCCACGGACTCGAGCTGTCCTCGATGTCCCTGCCCCTGCTCCCACTCTGGCCGCTGGCGCCGCAGGCCTCTCTCGCTCAGCTCAGCGGCCTCCGCTCAGAGGCTGCATAATGAAGGTCCGGACGTACTCCGAGTAGTCGCCCTCGCCCCTGAAACCATCTGCCTCCCAGCCGATTGTATAGTCAGTCATCTGCTCGGGAGCAAACCTCTCTGTCTCCCTCATATGCTCAGGAGGGTGAACCGGGACTATCTGCTCAGGTAAACCTAGGGTCTGGCGTAGGAAATGCTCACCCAGGTACCAAGCCCGACAGACCGGGCCCTTTAGCAAAATCCTAAAGCACGAGGTCTACTCAGCACCGACGAACCGCGCCCGCATCGTCGCTGGCAATGGAGCCCAAGGCTGCCAGGTGATCTGAAAATGAAATGCAGTTTGTTATCTACTGTCATTGAAAATACAATGTAAAGCGAAGCTTAAATGAACTGTAAGTTGAACATACCTCTGCGGGGGTGGTGGTGTCGAAGTAGCGGCGGAAGAAGATGAACGTCTCCCGGGGCCTCCGCACACACCTCACGTCAAAACGGCGTGAGAACGGAACGACAAGAGGGGTCTCTACGTCTGGCACAAGCGCAAGTCTCAGAAAGTAGGCATAGACCCACAACTGCAGAGTAAATACCAGTATGCTTATCAGATAAAACAGAAGGCAGAATAAAACAGAAATTGTAGAACCGTGTATTGTGCAGTGTATTGTGCAGAGTGTACAGTGTGAGTAGTGTACAGTCGGTGTAAAGCAGAGCATGTGTGTGCCGTGTGTGCAGTATACAGTCAACGTGAAGCAGACCGCAGTGTGTGCAGTGTACAGAGTACAGAAAATGTAGAGCAGCAATGAAAAACAGAAAAAGGAAACGTACCTCCCAAGCTCGCCAGTAGCCCCCGAGCAGCTGTCCACTACAACAGGAGGCTGAGCTCATGTATCCGTATAGAGTGGCCAAGGCAGCGCCGCCCCAGTCGTAGCGTAAGATCTGTGTGACATCCACAAGAGCGCTCAGCAGACAGAGGGGCACGGTGTTCGCCCGATCGGCGAAAATGGTCGTCCCCAGCAGAAACATGAGGAAGCTGCGCGCATATCGCTCCACCGCCTCCTGGGTCATCGGAGCCTCCTCAACTAAGGCTGGCTGAACTCTGAACTGGACCTTGAACCATGAGTACCTGATGAAGCCGGGACGCGCGAGAGGCGGCACCTCGCCAAGCAAGTAGATCTCAGCGGCCTCCCACTCGTCCATGTTGGTGTCGAAGGGGATCGGATCACCCCCCACCCCGATGCCGGTGAGCATCGTGAAGTCATAGGGAGTCATCATCATGTCTCCAGTAGCAGAGAAGTGGAAGGAGTCGGTGGTGTCCCACCACCTCTCCGCTAGAGCGGCAAGGAGAGGCCTGCTCGCAGTAAGGGGCGAGAGTCCCCTGCAGAATGCGCCGAAGCCGGCCTAATCCACAATGTGGCGAACCGCATCGGGTAGCTCTGTGTACCAATCTCGAGCGACAATGTTCCCATACCCCCGGACGGCATGGGAATCTCCATGTATTTGAAAACAAAACCGTTGCGAAGCAATATAAAATGTACAGTTTTGAAGAACAATCAAGATTGATGCAGATATAGCGTGTGTGCACGTTTTCAGATTCAAACAAACATTGGGTGTCAGTGTGCTTGCAGTAAACTATAACAGGCGATGTGTCAGCGTGTTTGGGTGGTTCAGTACAGATATAGCGTGTGTGCACGTTTTCAGATTCAAACAAACATTAGGCGTCGGTGTGCTTGCAGTAAACTATAACATGCGATGTGTCAGCGTGTTTGGGTGGTTCAGTACAGATATAGCGTGTGTGCACGTTTTCAGATTCAAACAAACATCGGGTGCCGGTGTGATTGCAGTAAACTACAGTGTGTGCTGTGTCAGTGTGTTTGAGTGGTTTAGGGCCAGTGCAGTGTGTGTGTACATGTCAGATTCAAACAGATATCAGTTGCAAGTGTGTTCACAGTCAACTACAGTACACAGTGTATAGGTGTATCCGGGCTAAGCAGTTAAAGAACATAATCAGCTACGGCAGTTAAGTGTTTTACATCGCGGAAAATAAAACAGAGGGAAGAATATACCTCGGAAGCACCAAAAGACAAATGAGATGTCAGCTCGTGCAAGAGAAGCCCTGGAGGCACCGCCCTATCAAAGCTCCTAAACTGACGGAGTCCGTTAGGAGGCAAGATGTGAATCGCCGGCCGGTAGGTTATCGGGTCGAATGGGCGGACGCTCAAGGGGAGAAGCTCAGCCCCGGGATCCATCTCATGATCCGGGGGAGTCCCGCCCCGTGGAATATCGTCCGCCATGTCAAAGGTGGTGTGAAAATGACCGGGAAACTGGAAACCAGATGAGAATGCGAAAGGTCAACTAAAAAGTCAACCCCGAGAGGGCGGAAAATGGCCGAAAAAGGCGGGAAATGAAAAAGGCAAGGAAATCAAGAGAAACTCGAGGGGAACAAACCCTAAAAGGTGGAAATAGCAAAAGAAACACCGAAACGAAGAATGGTTCGGTTCAAAATATTCGAAACGCGAAGAACTCCGTGAATCGAACGATGAAACAAGGGCGAAACGCAAGAAAATGGAGGATCAAAGGGAAGAAAATATCCTAGAGAGAGAGAGGGTGAAATTTCGGCCAAGGAAAATGAAAAGAATAGGGTTTGAAACCCTATTTTAAAAGACCCAAGGCGAAAGGACAAAACTGCCCCGATTCAGCAAGATTTGGCCGGTCGGCTATATTTTTGGCCGGTCGGCCAAATATTTAGCCGGTGAGGTGTTCTAATGGCCGGTGGATGGCCGGTGACCTCCCCTCATGGCCGATGAGCCTCCTACAACCTTGTTTGGGTCAGATGTGTAGTTTGGGGCCTTCATTTCTCAAGACAGTGCAAGAAATGGCATTTCCGAAGCTCAACCGGCCTCCGTTTTGACCTCGGACTGTGTCTTCTGTGCGTGGCACTCGAATATGTGCAAGTCATATCCTTTTTGTATACTTTTGTCTCTTACAAGACTCAAAAGTTGCCCCACATGCGTTGCGTTACAACACTTTGTCGTGAATGCACGCTGATTATGCGTCATTTCATTCGCGTTATTGCGCACACATCTCACATTGTCATGTGCATGTCATACTCGCATCTTCATGCATTCTTGCCACGGTCTGGCGAGACTTTAACACGCATTTCGAGTTCATATGCATTGTCATGCATCTCGAACGACGCGCATTGTCGCACATTAGAGTTAGCATGCATTGTCATGCATTTCAAGCGACGTGCGTGGTCGCGCATTCAAGACCATGTGCATTGTTGTGCACATCAAAGGACGTACGGTATCACGCATTCGCATCAACATGCATCATTTGCATTTTCAAAAAAAAAAAACAAAACAAAAAACATGCATATGTCATGCATTTCATTGTAAATATTGCATATGTCATGCATTTCATTGTAAATATTGCATATGTCATGCATACATCATAAACATGCATATGTCATGCATACATTGTAAATATTGCATATGTCATGCATTTTTTGTTTGTATATATCCCATTCCGTTGCATGTTGTACATATTGCATTATAGCTTGCATGCATTCACTGCATCACCTCTATCTATGGCTTGCACCTTTCCATGGTGAGCTTGGTCTGGTATGTGCCCATACTTTTCACGTTAAAGCACAATTCTGCATGTGTACGCGCCTATTCCATGTTGAACTTGGTTCGAGGGTGGCGGCACCTTTTCTGTGTTAGACGCGGATTGTTTGCGTACATGCCTTTCCTAGGCAAGATTTGGATTGGCTGCATGCCATATCCATTGTATATATTACATTGTAGTGTAATTTTCGCATCCAGCATTAGGATCATGTTCTTTCGTTAACGGGTTGTTTCCCCACTTATGTCATTCCACCCAATTACTTGTCCTTGTGTCCGTCTACATCACTCATAGTTCTGCATGTGTACGCGCTTTGAGGGTTGTGGCACCTTTTCTATGGTAGACGGACTTTGCATCTCCATCAATCTATTTGACATTTGTGTGGTTTTGAACCGCTCATGATTTGATCATGATTCAATTGCATTGCATTTTCATTTTCATTTGCATTATTACACATAGTTTTGTATATATTGCATATCATTTTGCATTCATTTTGCATGGTTATGCATGTTGCTAACGGTATCGTACCTGTTAAGTTGCTTTCCTTTACAGGCACGATATTGTATGTACGGTTCATTTGAGGCTGGTGCAACCAGACAAACCAGACAGGTATTGTATCCTCCGAGTGAGACGTATTGAGAATTGCATAATTCTCTTACATCCTTTCTGCATTGTAGTGTAGTTTGGTGTATGCTTGCTTAAAACTGTCGCATGTTATGCTTCGTTACAGCTTTTTTTGCATGATCATAAGTTATGTTCAGCTTTGTGCATTGTCTTGCATTTTGCCCCTACCTTCGGGCGCATATCTTGTTTTATCTTGCATGCTTTGTCTAAGCCTTCGGCCTTGTCAAAAATGGGTCGTCTCTGGGCTTTGACATTCACTGCCGTCATTGTTAAGACTTTTGAGTTCTGTCAAAGAGGGGCAACTGTAGACACCCCATTTTTGACCGTCCTCAAGACTTGGACGTCACCGCTTGAACACCCGGTGATTATCCTTGTTTGTGTTTGTCTTGAGTTTTTGGAGGACTCGGCTACGCGCCTTGCCTCAGGATCTCTCGACTCGACTGTTTTGTGTTTGGTTTTGCACCAAACACTTGTGTTTTGCCTTAGAGGGGTAGGGAATGGCTTGTGGGCCATCCCCACACATCACCGGCCATGGCTTGAGGCCACCGGCTGTGTTTTGTTGCCACCGGCCAAATGTTTGGCCGACCGACACTATAGATAGTCGACCGGCCATCTTTTTTGGTCAAATTGCATTTTTGGCCGGCCGACCACTGTGCATCTGCTTTTGCAGATATTTTTATGCCAGCTGTGCTAGCTGGCATACACTTTACTTCCCTCCATACACGTGTATGGAGGGATCTCCCTCTTGACTAGCTTACTTGAGAAGCTTTGCAAGAGGGAAGCTCTATAAGAGGAAGCCTCTTCTCCCTCTTTTAGGTTAGAAAAAAAAGCCAGAGGAGCTCTGATATTAGGGTTAGGTCATAGTGTCTCTATCCTATGTCTATATTTCTCTCTCTCTTTTGCCTTGTGTGTGTTTTGTCTTACTTTTGTGCACAAATACCTTGCTCTACACCTTCTCTTGGTTGCTGAGGGGCCAGAGGGTTGTCCTTGGTGTTCTTGACTAGTTTTGAGCTCAAAGGACCAACTGGAGCATTGTTTGTGAAGAGGGTCATCAAGGGTAAGAACTTCACCCTTTATTCCCCTTTTTTGCATAGTCTTTTAGCCTATCTTGTAACTGTTTTTGAGCTTGGTGTATAACATATAAAAGTCTTGTTTTTGCCTACTCTAAATAGTTGTTTAAGAGTGTTTTGAGCTTTGAGGTTGTTTGACCCCTCTTAAGGCTTGTTTGGCCCTTGTTCTGTGCTATTTTGGTGAGCTCCGGGACCATTGTGTTTGGGCCTCCTCACCATTGAAATCTTGAGGGATTTCAGTAGTGAAGATGGTGCCTTGAGGTCCCAAGAAGGAGAGGGCCACCCTCTCTCCTTGTTGTCCTTGAAAAGGGCTATTTTTGCCTCTTGAGGGAGCATCTAATTTAGGTTCATGTTGGCCATGCCTTAACTGATTTTTGTGCTTATTATGTCATAATATAGCTCTGTTTTTAGTTGGTTTAGGTACACCATGCTTGCTTAGCATACATGCCTTGTAATGCCATGTTTAGGTCTTAACATGCTTTAGGTTTTGATCCTTGTTCTAGCATGATTTTGGCCAAGCTTTGTGAAGATTTTGTGTTTGTTTTAGCATGCTTAAGTTCTGTTTTTGGTTGTTTTGATCGACCATAGCATGCTTAGTATAGCCACCTTGCATTTTGGCTTGTTAGCCTTAGGTGTGTGAGTGTGTAGCATGCATTACTTGCATTATTTCAGTGGTTTGGAACCACTTACCATGTTATTTCAGTCCTTATAACATGCTTGCATACTTGCATTTGATATTACTTTGTTGCTTTAAAAGGTTGTTGCCTTATGCTCCATGAATGTGCTTCTTTGTATGCTTGCATGTTTAAGCCACTTAGATGCCATCTAGGTGTTCCCTTAGCATTGTCTAGGTCTGTCTTGAACTTGTTTTAAGTCCTCTTGGCCTTGTGAGGCTTGGTTGACTTAGCCATGGTTTAAGTCTCCTTGGCTTGCCTCAAGTACTTGGACCAATTGCATGCCATGTTTGTCTTGTTTAAATTGGTTTGGCACCATCATTAACATGATTTTCAGAGTTTACATTGCATGCCAATTGTCCATGTTTAGGCTCTTTTAAGTGTGCTTAAAGGTTGCTTGTTTGATGCTTAAGTGTTGGCCCATCAACATGTACATTTGTGTGTGTGTGTAGGCCCTCATTTCCATAGCATTGGCCACTATTTTAGGCTTGTTTGAGGGCTGCCTAAATTAGTTTAAGTCCCCCCCTTTGCATGTTGTTACCTGCTCACCTTGTGTGTTGTTGCATACTAGTATATTGTTTTATGATTGAATGAAGTCACATGCTTGCTTGCATGCTTGAACATCCACATTGTGTCTTGCATACTTATAGGTTGCATTGCTTCATGCCTTACGTGCTTCTTTACTTAGGTTGTGTGCCTAACCTACATTACACATTGCATTGCCATGTTGCATACTAGCCTCCATACCTAGGATGCATTGCATTGGCATGCATGCTTCACCTCTTGAGTTGAGTATGATAGAGGTTGAGCCCCCTTTGTTTGATTATGTGCATTGCATTCCACATCGAAATGCATACTTGGTTTCTTGGGCCATCATGCATGGAAATGCGCGGTTGGTGGTCCGAGAATCGAGAACCATATCCCTTTGAGTCATGAATATGATAAGGGGTGTGATTGGTGCATACATTGCTTGAAATGCATTGCCATGCTATGTTTTGCCCTCTGCTGCTGTGAAAAACAGATTCTGCAGGAAGATTTGGCCGGCCGGCCATCTTCAGTGCCGACCGGCCATCCATAAGTGGCCGATGGATTAATTTGTGGCCGGTGACCATTCTCCATGGCCGGTGACCAATTCCCTCAGCCGGTGGTGTTCCACAGCATTTAGAGAAGCAACCCTGAGATTTGTGAAGTCTCCAGAGAAGGATAACAGCCAAAGCAGAGGCAACTTGTGCATGGCAGTGGCTTTCCGAGCGGAGCCGAGCGCGCATTGCATTGGACCCTCTTCCCGAGGCTGTTTACTGCGTTCATTAGATTAGTTAATTTGTTAATTAATTGGTCTGTAATATTTAATTAGCTTGTAGGTTAATTAACTGTATTATTCTTTCGGCCCCTCCGAGTGAGGGCAAATTTGTAATAAGTGTGGGTGCGTGTGTGCATGTCTTCCAACCCCGACTTCTTTCTCCCTTTTACTTACCTGCTTTAATGGTTAGTATTGGGACATGTTTACTTTAGCATACCTTATGCTATGCATGCATGCATCATCCAATAGTATTGCATGCACCGGGCTCGGCGCATCATGCTAACTGCATAAAGTACTTCAAATCTAACTTGAATACATGCTATCTGTGCATTTTCACATGTCATCCATAGATTAGCCGAGCCTACTGTAGCTGCATCTTGCATGCGTTGCATTAGCCACTTAACATGGACTTGGATCATGCATTGATTGCTAACATGTTCTTGTCTTGGCTCGGAGTACATTGTAAGTATTTTATGCTTTAACATCTCGCATGAGTGTGAATGTTAACATGACAGCATGGTTACCATGTGGCTAGCTGCTTATGTGATGTAAACTGCCTGAATGCCTGTGGGTGAAGGTTGGATTGTTTGAGTTGGAGCAACTCGTTGAAATCCGTGTTTTAGCCTACTTGCGAGTAGCAAATTTCAGACATTTTCCAAACAAACGGATATGCAATGCTTCGTTCCAAATTAGGCAAATCTAGTCTATACTTTTGTGTTGTGCGCATCACATAGTAATTCTAGCTAATTAACTGGAATAAGAACACATAACGTTTTCAAAATCGGATATCATGGTTAGTAGAGGCCGATCTTCGGATCGGGCAAGAGGGGGTGCTCATAGCTGACCTTCCCTAATCGTACCCAAGTTCCTGAGCCGAGGCAACTTTGGTGATGATGGACACGTGGCCTTTGGCACCGAGTCAGGGTTTCCTAAATTTCCCAAAATAAAAAATTTAGGTGGCGACTCTGTATCTGGCAAAGCAGTCCATGTTTGGCACTTCTTTCAAAAATCTGTTTCTCAAAACGATTTGCCGGATTTGGACTCTTTGGTTCAGATTAAGAACCGTGACAAAACGAGTCCGAACTGTGGTAGCATAAGTCCCACCGGGGCGCGTCCACACCCCCCCCTCGGTTTTGTTCATTGGGCTCACTACAGTTCAGGACTCAATGTCACGGTCCTGTATCTAATCTCGCAGAGTGCAATGCAAGACCGATGAATCATCAAAGAGTCCAAATCTAGCAAATCGTTTTTGAAAACAGATTTTTTTGAAAGAAGTGCCTAACATGGACTGCTTTGCCAGATACAGAGTCGCCACCTAAATATTTATTTTGGGGGAATTTAGGAAACCCTGACTCGTTGCCTAAGGCCACGTGTCCGTCATCACCAAAGTTGCCTCGGCTCGGGAACTTGGGTACGATTGGGGAAGGTCAGCTATGAGAACCCTCGCTCGCCCGATCAAAGATCGGCCTCTACTAACCATGATATCTAGTTTTGAAAACATTATGCATTCTTATTCCGATTAATTAGCTAATCTTACTATGTGATGCACACAACACAAAAGTATAGACTAGATCGCCGAATTTGGAACAAAGCATTGCATATCCGCTCGTTTGAAAGACAGTTTGAATTTTGCTACTCGTAAGTATACTAAAACACGGATTTCAACAAGTTGTTCCAACTCAAACAATCCAACCTTCACCCACAGGCATTCAGGCAGTTATATCACATAAGAATATAGCCTCATGGTAAGCATGCTATCATGGCAATCACTCATACGCATGCAAGATGCTAAAGCATAAACACTCACCTAGTACTCCGAGCCAAACAAGGAACATGTTAGTAATCAAATGTATGATCCAAGTGCATGTTAAGATGGCTAATGCATCACAGGCAAAATGCAACTAGAATAGGCTCGGCTAATCTATGGATGGCATGTGAAATGCAGCAGATAACATGTATTCAAGTTAGATTTGAAATACTATGCAATTAGTATGATGCGCCGAGTCCGGTGCATGCAATACAAATGAATGATGCATACATGCATAGCATAAGGATGCTAATCAAAGCATGTTGTAACGGGTCCACGAGGGAACTCACGGGTTGCAGTTCGGACTCAATTATGTCACGGTTCTTAATCTTGAACCAAAGAGTCCAAATCTGGCAAATCGTTTTGAGAAAACAGATTTTTAGAAAACTAGTGCCAAACATGGACTGCTTTTCCAGATACAGAGTCGCCACCTAAATATTTTTTTTATGGGAAAATTTAGAAAACCTTGACTCGGTGCCAAAGGCCACGTGCCCGTCATTACCAAAGTTGCCTCGGCTCGGGAGCTTGGGTACGATTGGGGAAGGTCAGCTATGAGCACCCCCTCTCGCCCGATCCGAAGATCGGCCTCTACTAACCGTGATATCTTGTTTTGAAAACATTATGTGTTCTTATTCCGGTTATTAGCCTAGAATTACTATGTTATGCGCACAGCACAAAAGTATAGACTAGATTGCCTAATTTGGAATGAAACATTGCATATCCGTTTGTTTGGAAAACGCTTTGGAATTTGCTACTCGTAAGTAGGCTAAAACACGGATTTCAATGAGTTGTTCCAACTCAAACAATCCAACCTTCACCCACAGGCATTCAGGCAGTAATATCACGTAAGCACATAGCCACATGGTAAGCATGCTGTCATGTTAACATTCACACTCATGCGAGATGCTAAAGCATAAATGCTCACCTACTACTCCGTGCCAAAACAGGAATTAGTTAGTAATCATGCATGATCCTAGTTCATGTTAAAAATGGCTAATGCATCACATACAGAATGTCACTAGAATAGGCTCGGCTAATCTAAAATGGCATATGAGATGCTACAAATAACATGTATTCAACTTGGAATTGAAATATAATGCAGTTAGTATGATGCGCCGAGCCCGGTGCATGCAAGACAAATGTATGGATGCACGCATGCATAGCATAAGGTATGCTAATTTAAATATGCCCTAATACTAACCATCAAAAGCAGGTAAGTAAAAGGGAGAAAGAAGTGGGGGTTGGAAGACATGCACACACGCACCCACACTTATTACAAATTTGCCCTCGCTCGGAGGGACTAAAAGAATAATACAATTTAACTAACTAACAAGCTAATTAAATATTACAGACCATTAAATTAATTAAGCAAATTAATTAATCTAAGAAGACAGTAAACAGCAGCCTCGGGGAGAGGGCTCAATGCATGCGCGCTTGGTTCCGCCCAGAAATCCACTGCCATGCTCAAGATGCCTCTGTTTTCCTTGCTCTGATCCTCTGATAGCTGCCAAAGTCCTAGGGTTTGCTCTCTGGATGCTAAGGAACACCACCGGCTAAAGGAGAACATCACCGGCCATATAGAATGGTCACCGGCCACAAATTTGATCCATCGGCCAACAATGATGGCCGGTCGGCACTGAAGATAGCCGGCCGGCCAAATCTTCCTGAAGAATCTGTGTTTGACAGCAGCGGAGGACAAGACTTGGCATGGCAATGCATTTCAAGCAATGTATGCACCAATCGCATCCCTTATCATGTTTATGACTCAAAGGGACATGGGCCTCGATTCTCGGACCACCAATCACGCATTTCCATGCATGATGGCCCAAAGAATCAAGTGTGCATTTTAATATGGAATGCAATGCACATAATCAAACAATGGGGCTTAACCTCTATCACAAGCAATTCAAGAGGCCAAGCATGCATGCCAATGCAATACAATCTAAGTATGCGAACTAGTATGCAACATGGACAATGCAAGAAAGCAAAGCATGTTAGGCACACAACCTAAGTAAAGAAGCATGAAAGGCATGAAGCAATGCAACCTGCAAGTAGGCAAGATACAATATGGGTGTTCAAGCATGCAAGCCAACATGTGACTTCATTCAATCATGCGAATTCAACCATGCAACAACTCACTGATATGCTACAACATACAAGGAGTGCATGCAAAAACATGCAAAGGAGGGACTTACACTGATTGGATAGCTCTATACTAAGCCCAAAACAGTGGCCGATGCTATAGAAATGAGGGCCAACACACACACACACACATGCACATGTTAATGAGCCAACACTTAAGCACACAAAGGCAACTTTCAAGCACACTTTAAAGAGGCTAAACATGGACTAATCACATGCAATATAAGCTCTGAAATTATGTTAGAAATGGTGCCATACTGTAGACACCCCATTTTGACCGCCCTTAAGACTTGGGCACCACTGATGGTTTATTTGGTGGAGAAAGGTGTGCAGGGCAAAGGGTCAGTTTCTTTGGCAAGGAGAGAGACAAATCTCAACTTCACACCCCATTTTGGACCAAAAATATTTTGAATGGTTTTTAGACCTTAAAACCCTCTATTTCAAAACATTTTTGAAATAAAGTTTCTGCGATGTTCCGAGGCTCGCATTTTGTCAAATGTTGCGCTTTTCGATAAACTGAACAAGGACAAAGTGGAAATGAACAAAAGAGAGATGAAATCTTTGAAAAATCTTTCAAAACACCTTGCTTAGGGGTTTGAAGTTGAAGAAAAGAGGAAAGGAGAGGAGAAAACAAGTTGGAGAAGAAGTTCGGCAAGGATCCGGGTAGAAGAGAGTCGAGCGGCCCTCGCTGAATCGGGCTTATTCATTTGCATACTTGGATTTTAGCTATGGGGCCACCACCGTCGGAAAGCTTACTTCCAGGCCTTCATTTTGCACTCAAGAATCTCTTAAAGCCAAGTCCGGGTGGGGGAGATATGATCAGTTGAAGTTGGGCATCATCCCGGTTGGATCGAATCTGCGCGGCTTCACCAAAATGGGCATAACTTTTTCCACAGAAGGAATTTTAATGCAAGGTTTGTGCCATTGGAAAGATAACTTCTGGGGCTTCAATATGAACATCCACCGGCACTTTTTGACCTTATCGGCCACCCATCGGCCATCTATTTAGCCGACCGGCCAGAAAAGATTGCAGGCCGGCCATTTATTGTGCCGACCGGCCATTTATTTGGCCGATGACCTCCTTTCATGGCCAATATGACCCTTTTGCACCCCTCAAGTAGGGTGCATGCCAGCTGTGCCAGCTATTCTCCATTTAAACCCTCTGTCCGAGATTTTGCTTTTTGGGGGGCAAACTTGAATTTGTTTTTCCCCCGCTTTCCTTCACTCCTCTCCTCTATATAACTAGCACCCCTCCTCCATTTCTAAAGGTTGAAAAAACCAGCTGAGGCACCAATATACATACAACCCTATATCTATACATTCAACCCTCTCTTCCAAACTCCAAAGTCCATTATCCTTGGCCATTTACACACCAACCCATAGCACAAGGCCTCCATCCTCCATTCCAACCATTTGAGGCTGATTTTCAGAGGTTAGGAGCTCCTTTTCTTGGATCAAAGGCTGCTGCATTGCTGCTCTTCAAGGGTAAGTCTTCATTCCCTCTTTTCTAGCCTTGTCTTGCTTCATATCTAAGCCATAGTTGCTTGCATTTTTGGGCTCCAACCCTAACTGGAAATAGTCTTATTTTGAGCTGTTTTTCATGTTTGATTAAGGGCCTTTCCCTGTTTGAGGCTTCCTTCTTACCCTTTGTGTTTAAACCCTCTTTTAGGCCTATTTTTGCATAGTATTTTAGGCCTATTTGCGAGCTGTTTTGAGCTTTTCCATAAACTGAAAAATAGTTTGTTTTGAGCCCTTCTTCAACTTTGTTGAAGGGCTCTTCACTGTTTGGGACCAGAATCTACCCTTTGCTTCTTTACCCCTCTTTTAGGCCCTTTTCTTGCATGATAGTTTAGGCCTACTTGTGTTTATTTTCGTGGCTTGATTTAAACTGTAAAGGGTCTTATTTTGAGCCCTTCTTCAACTTTGTTGAAGGGCTCATCATGGTTTGGGGCCGGCTGCTGTCCCTTGCCTCTCTATCTCTCTTTTAAGGTCATTCTTGCATGATAGATTAGCCCTAATTGTGTTTGTTTTTTGGCCTTGTTATAAACTGGAAATATGCATGTTTTGGGACTGCCTTGAATCTTTCTTCATTCTTCATGATCAAATAATGCATGCTTTGTATAGCTATAAGTCATTCCATGTGCCTAATTTTGAGTTTCGGGTCTCATCTCATGCATCGGGTGCCATATTGCCATGTTTTGGGGCTGTTTAGCATCATGTTTTAGTGCTGAAATTTGCATGTTTGCATACCACGTTCCATGTCTCACCATGCTTTGGTAGAGTGGCATTCGTGCCTTAGGTTCGGTCATCGATTTGCGTGCATATGTGCACGCATTTCGAGTGTCTCATTTTCATCTCATGGCAACTGATGTGAGTGCGGCTGAGGTCCACTCACATTGGTGTAAGTCCATCTTGCATTGTGTATGCCATGTTTCAATGCGTTGTGCATGTGATGTTGTTGGCATTGTGTGTGCCATGTAGTTGCATTGCATGTTTGTATGTTTGCTTGCATGCTTAGGTCGCATGTGCATTGTTGTGGATTGCCTCGCCTCTTGATCAACCATGATTGAGGTTGGGTCCCTTGTATGTTTTGTGTGCATTGCATTTGACATTGAAATGCATACTTGACTCTTTGGCCATCATGCATCGAAATGCGTGATTGGTGGCCCGAGGGTCGAGGACCATGCTCCCTTGAGTCCATTATATGATAGGGAGTGTGTCCATGCATACATTTGCCTAAAAACTCCATGCCATATACTGCTTGCCCTCTGCTGCTGCCAATTGCAGGTTCTGCAGGAAGCTTTGGCCGATCAGCAAAATACAGTGCCGACCAGCAATTCATCAATGGCCGATAACTTCATCTGTGGCCGGTGGTCATCCTCCGAGGCCGATGGCCATCCCTCCCAGCCGGTGGTGTTCCATAGTGTGCAAAGAACATATCCTGAGACTTGTGCAGTTTTCAGAGGAGCTAGGCAGTGTAAACAGAGGCAGCAATGCTATGGCAGCGAGTTTCCGGGCGAGATGGGTCAAGCATGCATCATTCGCTCATCCCAAGGTGGGGGCTGTGGCCTTTTCCTTTCTGCATTCAATTTGTTAATTAATTAGAAGTTGTGTAATAATTAATTAGCTAGGATAGTTGATTCATTATTCGGACTGTATTATTCTTTTGGTCCCTCCGAGCGAGGGCAAATTTGTAATAAGTGTGGGTGCGTGTGTGGATGTCTTCCAACCCCCACTTCTTTCTCCCTTTTATTTACCCGCTTATGATGGTAGACTAGGGCATATTTAAATTAGCATACCTTATGCTATGCATGCGTGCATCCATACATTTGTCTTACATGCACCGGGTTCGGCACATCATGGTAACTGCATCTGTATTTCAATTCCAAATTGAATACGTATTAGTGGCAGCATTTCACATGTCATTGTAGATTAGCTGAGCCTATTGTAGTTGCATCTTGTATGTGTTGCATTAGCCATCTTAACATGAGCTAGGATCACGCATTGATTACTAACTAGTTTTTGTTTTGGCTTGGAGTACTAGGTAAGCTTTTGTGCTTTAGCATATTGCATGCGTGTGAATGTTACCATAATAGCATGATTACCATGAGGCTAGCTGCTTATGTGATATAACTGCTTGAATGCCTGTGGATGGAGGTCAAATTACCTAAATTGGAATAAATACATTAAAATTGTGAGTTTTAAGCCCACTAGATAGTGGCAAAACCATCTTTTCTAAAGCCTACTTGAGGGTGGCAAAAGCTTCATTTTAACCTACTTGCGAGTAGTAAACCATTTCCAAAACTAACATGAAATATTTTGTTCCAATTTTGGCGATTTGGTCTATACTTGTTTTCTATGCGCATAACATAGTAATTCTAGGCTAATAACTTGAATAAGAACACATAACGTTTTCAAAATTGGATATCATGGTTAGTAGAGGCCGATCTTCGGATCGGGCGAGAGGGGGTGCTCATAGCTGACCTTCCCCAATCGTACCCAAGTTCTCGAGCCGAGGCAACTTTGGTGATGACGGACACGTGGCCTTTGGCACCGAGTCCGGGTTTCCTAAATTTCCCAAAATAAAATATTTAGGTGGCGACTGTGTATCTGGCAAAGCAGTCCATGTTTGGCACTTCTTTCAAAAATTTGTTTTCTCAAAACGATTTGTCGGATTTAGACTCTTTGGTTCAGATTAAGAACCGTGACACAAATCGAGTCCGAGCTGTAGCGAGGTCCCCCGTGGGCTTGTTACAGTTTCTGGCGACTCCGCTGGGGATTTAGAGAACTTGACTCGAACTCATGATATCTGGTTTTGACTACACTTGTGTGTTTCTTTGCATTGCATTTGCATTGGTGCGCCTAGGACACCGTGTTTGCCATCTGCTATTCCTGAACGGTTTGCCGGAGGCTTGTCTTGTCAAGGCATGACCATAAGGTTGACCGGTTGTGGGCTCTGCCAGTATGGGAACATAAACCCCGGTTTTACCGGGGCACCCTTTTGACCATTCGACCTAGTGCATATTCGGAATCCATAGTGACCATTCCAAACTAGGACAGGCTGCTTACCCGATGCTAAGTTGTTTGAAACCGCTGCGTGCGTAGTGAAACCCTAGCTCCTGACAAAATAGGACAGGGAAACCCTACCCCAACATAGGGGTGTATTGGCTCTCACTTGCTTGTTATGTGCTGTTAGAGTGTGCCTCTACAGGTTGCATGTATCAGTTTGCAAGTTTGGGTATCGGGCCTGCGGGCACCAGTTCAATATTTTGGGATGCAATTTACCTGAGGGTATCGGTTTACAAGGGCAGAATTTTGGGGCAGAATTCAATGGAGGGCACAGTCATCCTACTATGCTCATATCTGTTTTGGTGAACTCAGGCTGAGGTGCTGTCTGTTTTCTCTTTTGCTAGGTAGTTTGGGAACCATAGCTTCAGAAGGCTCCACTATCCCCCGGGTACATTGGATTTGTGCTGATAGACTTTGTCGGGTCAGAGATTCAGTTCAAGGGCAATCGGTGTTCCTTCACCAAAGACAGGGTAAAAACGCCAGTCAGGCACAGATCATTAGTTCAACAGTCTTCGGATCAGCAGTCGTTATCCATCTCACCTGCGTGCAGTTGGGTTGAGATATTTGCTTTTACCACAAAGACAGATATACCGATAGATCAGTTAGATCAGGGCAGTATGGCGGGAATGGAAGAGATGGTGCGCCAACTCCAAGAAAGTATGAAAACCATGCAGCAGGACGCTGTTCGTCAAGCCGAATTTGCCAAACAACAGGCCGAGGTCATGGCTCAACAGGCAGAGTTAATTGCCAGGCTACAACAGCAAACCGGAGCATCTGCTTCACACCAGGTTCTTCCCCCACCAAGAGTCCCAATACCCGGGGAGACGGCGAATGTTCAGAATGTTCAGGAGGATACAGACATCCCAATGGGGCCGACTCCGCCCCCGATTCTACCTCAACTATCCAAGGCACCCACTCCTATTAATCAATCGGATTCTCCCTTCGAGTTCGAGGTGGACCCCACGGCATTAAAAGTGAGCAAGCTTGAAAAGCTGTTCAAGAAATCTTAAGGTGTGAAGTCCATTCCGGACATTGAGGACGGGTATACCGACGCAGCTGTGACGCTGCCGGACAGATTTAAGATGCCACACATCGACCGATTTGATGAATCTGGGGATCCCATGGTGCACCTGAGGTTGTTTTCAGATATCTTAAGGCCGATGGGCCTCACCAGGTTGCAGAAGCTTTCTTTGTTCAGCCGGACCCTGTCGGGTATAGCGGCCATCTGGTACGCAAAACTGGAAGACTCCGTCAAAAGGAATTGGGAGGAGATGGCTGAGGCCTTCGTTGCACAGTACTCCTATAACGCGCAAATCGAGATTACAACCTGTGATCTCGAGACAACAAGGCAGGAGCCTAAGGAGAGTTTCTCTGAATTCGTAACCCGCTGGAGGGCCAAGGCCTCAATGATGACCATTAGGCCCACTGACAAGGATCAAATACGGATGGTTGTGCGCAACCTCCAACCCAAGCTTATGCAGAAGATGATTGTTCTCCCCTTCCCTACCTTTTCAGATCTACATGAGATGGGGGAACAGATCGAAGACGCCTTGAAACAGGGTTTGATTGACAATGACAGGGAGCAGCCTAAGAGGGCATTCAACCACAGTTCGAATGCGACCACCAGTGGTGATGCAGCTGCAAGATCTTCCGAAGTGGGCATGGTCGCCACCACCACACCAAGAGAAGCCACCCCCTTTGTTGGTGTATCCAATCCAAACCCCCGAACTTCGGACTATCTCCCCCGAGGCAAGAGGGTTTTCACCCTACTCATTATGCCTTTGTCTAAAGCTCTGGCGGTCTTACTCAGGAAAGGACATCTGAAACCGTTAGAACAACGGCCTCTACCCGATCCTCTCCCTCCAAAGCATGACCCGACTAAGTACTGTGCTTTCCATCAACAAACCGGTCATGACACCGACAGTTGTGTCCGTCTTCACCACGAGATACAAAATCTGATTGGCAATGAGGTCATCGTCGCACCAAGCTCTGCAAAGTCTATCGGCACTTGATCAGTGAACTTGTAGGGGATAATGTGATGTGATCAGAGGTTGGACCACCTGCGGGCGGCACTCAGTTTACTCCAGATGTGGCGTATGGCACGCACTGTTTTGAGCATTTGTGAATGCTAGTTTTGTACATTCTAACTTGGGTATTGGGTCAGTCTTGTTGTGTTGAGTCTGTCTCTTTGTTTTGAGTCAGTCCTTTCATACCGAGTCAGTCGGGTCTGTCTTGTTGTATCGAGTCAGTCCTGTTTTGTTAGATTTAGGTGATTTCGGGGGTGTTACCTTGGATATCACTTGCTTGTTTTGTGTTTGTCCTTTTGCTTTCCTTTGAGTCTGTTTCTGCCGGGGAGCCAGTTGTGCCAACAGATTTGAATGGAACAGCAGTGATTTTCACACTCTTGTGTTTCCTTCTGCCGTGTGCCAATTGTGCCAGAAATTCTAAATGAGATGGTAGTATTTGACTAGAAGCTGTGTCTTTTCTGTGCTTTGAAGTTATTGTAATGACCTAAGTTTTTCAAAACTTTTTGAACACTATGGTAAAAACGAAGAAGAAGGAATTCCTCGGGTTTTGCAAAACTTGATCAATTGAGAGAAAGAGAGGCGTACTAAGCCCTTAATGATTGAGATCGTGCTTGTTAGTGTGAGTACTGGGAAGGATCCTGGCTTGATCCAGATTGGTCCTACACTGTCTTCAGCGCGAGCGATTGGTCGCTTTCTTAAAAGATTTCAAAAACTGTTTTGCGCGGTCCTGTGAAGACTTGTGTGGAATCGCTCTTGAGATTGTGCAGCCTAGGATCGCTCTCAGCCTCAAGATTCAATCCATTTGTTTTCGAACCTTGAACCCATTCAGAATGTTCAACGGTCAACCGCCATGTGAGGCTTGTGTGGCCAGATTCAAAGCAGCCCTCGAACAAGAGGCAAGAAAGTCAGATCAAGAAGATCAGATCTCATCAGAAGAGGCTTGCAAAGCTAGAACAGAAGCACCCCTCGAACTAGGGGCAAAAATGTCCGATATGCTTGAAGAGCCGAAGATGGATCCTTCAATAAATCAATACAACGGCCACTCTCCTGGATACAGATGGCTGCAAAACCCTAAAACCATTTAGCATGGACTTGTTACACTTTTACCCTTTGAGAGGCTCGCTGGGCCAAAAACCCGGAAGGGCGACCCAGGCAAAAGTTAGAGCAAAAGAAAAGAACAAAAAAAAAAAAAGGAAAAGAAAAGAACAACAAAAATAAAATAAAAAAAGAAAAGAAAAAAATGCAAAAAAAAAAAAGAGAATGAAAAAAGAATGAAAAGATACAAAAAATTGAAAAAAAAAAGAAGAAGAAGAACAAAGCTCGCAAGGTCGAAAACCCGCAACGGGCGCCTTGGCAAAAGTTAGAGCCTAAAAAGGAGAGGTTAATACCCGAGTGTACCTTAACCCCGAACTACGTAAGGCTTGATTCCCATCCTTGGGATACGTAGGCAACTTCATTATGAAGTCTAGCCCTAAAACACTTCAAATTCGATCATGTCCATGTAATGGTTAAGATAATCTTTGCCTTCTCTGTATCCGAGAGTTCGGTTGTAATCATCGCTCCGAGGACTGATTATAATGCGCTGCGGTGCCGTTCACACAAGGGGCAACTTTCCGTTGCCATTCAATGCACTGCGGTGCCGTTCAAACAAGGGGCAACTTTCCGTTGCCATGCAGCTCTCTTCAAGCAAGGGGGCAATTTTCCTCCTAATCTGAGGTTGTGCATCTCAAGAGTAGGTTCCGTGCTTGTTAAGCCTTGGCCGTTTGCAAAAACAGTTTTTGAGAATTTTTACTGAGGTTGACTAATTTTCTCGAAAATTGTTCCATCTTTTCCAAAAACTAGACCATTTCTTGGACCCAAAAAAGGAAAATTTTCAGTGCTCAGAGCCTGACTTGCATGATTTCAAATCAAAAATCGAACAAGTGTGTTAATTTAACTCTCACATTGGTCAAAATTGTTTTAGTAGAAAACCAAAACAAAAAATGGTCAAAATAATGAACTAGGGGCACAGTTGAGTCAGGCTTCCTGTCTTTTCCCTATTGTCAATGCATTTGCCAGAAAGGGCACTCTACCTGCCAGAAAGGGCACAACTGAAGTCAACAACAAAGGGCAGAAAGCTCTTACATCCTCCAAGCAACGAGGTATCAAGCCAAGTGCGAAGCACGAACTGGAATGGGGTGAGGTATTCCACTCCCTCATCTGGACAGATCTGATCATGTCCAAACTCCCCAGCAGAGCATCATCAACCGATGTCAGTTACAGATTTGCTACACACCCAGTTGTAGCGCAGCCCCTCTATGGGAGGAACTCACTGTTGTGAACAAGAATCAAAAGCTGGTAGAATACCAGGGGCAAGGGCCCACGACTTCCTGTTTATCCATCAACCACCCCAGGGGAGGGATTGGAAAATGAGAGATTGAAGAATAGAGAGATGTGCGATGAGAGAAAAAGTAAGAAAATGGCTTTTTCAGAAAAACAGAGATTGAGTGCCAGAGTGATGTGAGAATCACAAATGAGAAAGGGTGGGAAATAATACCCGGAGAAACTGGCTCCTCGTGCACTGAGAGGTCTCTCGTCTTTGTAACATGTCTGTGTGTCGTGTCTTCTGTTTTGTTTTTCTCGATTCTTGCTTTGAGTTGTTCCGAGCGTGTCTCGATGTGTTTAGGTTGTTTACCTTTATTTTCCGTTGTTGGGTCGTCTTTGCTGTGTTCAGTCGTAGGCTCAATACCCCGGTCAAGAACCCATCTCTCAATTTCATAAAATCGTTTGTGCTCAGAGTGCTGTGCCATTCTCCACATTTGTGCAAAACAAGATTCTTTCTTTCATAAACTGCAGGGTTCAACCCAGGTCATGTGAGAACAGTAGAACAAGGACCTATCTGAAGCTGTATGGGTTCCAGACTGCAAAGCAAAAGAAAAGAGGGAAAATCGAAGCATCTGAGTGTGTTTCACCTTCAGCAAATTCCGTGATTGTACTCTGGATGTACCTCCTCAGGCCTTGTCACTACTCCGAAGTATGAGTGTATCTCGGCCCCAAGCTTATGCCTACTTCAAGTCAGAATGGCAATTAAAGCAGCAGCAGATGTTATCTCTCTCTGATATGAGCAGGGTGTGCCCGTTTTTGAGCTGAGTGTGTTGCAAACCCCTCCGAAAGGTAAATCAGAGGTCGCGTTTGAATTTGGTCTCGTTAATTTGATCAATTTCATTACTTGCGTAGACCGCATGTTTGTGTTCAATTTCATTGCTTGCGTAGACTGCATGTTTATGATAAATTTCGTTACTTGCGTAGACCGCATGTTTATGATCCATTTCGTTGCTTTCGTAGACCGCATACTTATGTTCAATTTCATTGCTTGCGTAGACCGCATGTTTGTGATCAATTTCATTACTTGTGTAGACCGCATGTTTGTATTCAATTTCATTGCTTGCGTAGACCGCATGTTTATGTTCAATTTCATTGCTTGCGTAGACCGCATGTTTGTGATCAATTTCATTACTTGCGTAGACCGCATATTTGTGTTCAATTTCATTGCTTGCGTAGACCGCATGTTTATGATCAATTTCGTTACTTGCGTAGACCGCATGTTTATGATCTATTTCGTTGCTTGCGTAGATCGCATACTTATGTTCAATTTCATTGCTTGCGTAGACCGCATGTTTGTGATCAATTTCATTACTTGCGTAGACCGCATATTTGTGTTCAATTTCATTGCTTGCGTAGACCGCATGTTTATGATCAATTTCGTTACTTGCGTAGACCGCATGTTTATGATCCATTTCGTTGCTTCCGTAGACCGCATACTTATGTTCAATTTCATTGCTTGCGTAGACCGCATGTTTGTGATCAATTTCATTACTTGCGTAGACCGCATATTTGTGTTCAATTTCATTGCTTGCGTAGACCGCATGTTTATTATCAATTTCGTTACTTGCGTAGACCACATGTTTATGATCCATTTCGTTGCTTGCGTAGACCGCATACTTATGTTCAATTTCATTGCTTGCGTAGACCGCATGTTTGTGATCAATTTCATTACTTGCGTAGACCGCATATTTGTGTTCAATTTCATTTCTTGCGTAGACCGCATGTTTATGATCAATTTCGTTACTTGCGTAGACCGCATGTTTATGATCCATTTCGTTGCTTGCGTAGACCGCATACTTATGTTCAATTTCATTGCTTGCGTAGACCGCATGTTTGTGATCAATTTCATTACTTGCGTAGACCGCATATTTGTGTTCAATTTCATTGCTTGCGTAGACCGCATGTTTATGATCAATTTCGTTACTTGCGTAGACCGCATGTTTATGATCCATTTCGTTGCTTGCGTAGACCGCATGTTTGTGATCAATTTCATTACTTGCGTAGACCGTATGTTTGTGTTCAATTTCATTCCTTGCGTAGACCGCATGTTTATGTTCAATTTGATTGCTTGCGTAGACCGCATGTTTGTGATCAATTTCATTACTTGCGTAGACCGCATATTTGTGTTCAATTTCATTGCTTGCGTAGACCGCATGTTTATGATCAATTTCGTTACTTGCGTAGACCGCATGTTTATGATCAATTTCGTTACTTGCGTAGACCGCATGTTTATGATCCATTTCGTTGCTTGCGTAGACCGCATGTTTGTGATCAATTTCGTTACTTGCGTAGACCGCATGTTTGTGTTCAATTTCATTGCTTGCGTAGACCGCATGTTTATGTTCAATTTGATTGCTTGCGTAGACCGCATGTTTGTGATCAATTCAATTACTTGCGAAGACCACATATTTGTGTTCAATTTCATTGCTTGCGTAGATCGCATGTTTATGATCAATTTCGTTACTTGCGTAGACCACATGTTTATGATCCATTTCGTTGCTTGCATAGACCGCATACTTATGTTCAATTTCATTGCTTGCGTAGACCGCATGTTTGTGATCAATTTCATTACTTGCATAGACAGCATGTTTGTGTTCAATTTCATTGCTTGTGTAGACCGCATGTTTATGATCAATTTCGTTACTTGCGTAGACCGCATGTTTATGATTCATTTCGTTGCTTGCGTAGACCGCATACTTATGTCCAATTTCATTGCTTGCGTAGACCGCATGCTTATGTTCAATCTCATTGCTTGCGTAGACCGCAGGCTTATGTTCGAATTCATCGCTTGCGTAGACCGCATGCTTATGTTCAATTTCGTTGATTGCGTAGACCGCATACTTTACTTACACGTGTTCAATTTCATTGCTTGCGTAGACCGCACGCTTTATTTACATGTGTCTGTGCCTTCACAGCATTGTTATGCTCATTCATTGCATTGATTTTGCACATTTGGCTAGCATTGTCATTACTTGCATTGTTATGCACCTTTTCACTTACAATTATCATTCTTTCTCCTCGCGCGTGCGACGGGTTAGACCTCTTTTGGTTTAGAGCATTTGGCACGCGTTCCAATGCTCGCATCTTTCATTTTGAAACACTGGGATTCGTCCCTACGTTTCTCTCTTTTTGAAACACCGGGATACGTCCCTATGTTTCTCATTCCTTGCGGAACACCGGGATACGTCCCTATGATTCTCTTTCATTCCGAAACACCGGGATACGTCCCTATGTTTCCGCTTCATTCCGAAACACCGGGATACGTCCTTATGTTTCTTCTTCCTTTCCTAAACCCTAGGATACGTCCCTAAACATCGGGATACGTCCCTATGATTCTCTCTCTTTCCGAAACACCGGGATACGTCCCTTTGTTTCTCCTTCTTTCCGAAACACCGGGATATGTCCCTCTGTTTCTCCCTCTTTGGTTAAGAGCATTTGGAATACGTTTCAATGCTCACACCATTCCGAAACACCGGGATACGTCCCTATGTTTCTCTTTCTGTCTGAAACACCGGGATACGTCCCTATGTTTCTCCTCCTCTCCGAAACACCGGGATACGTCCCTATGTTTCTTCTCCTTTGTCGAAACACCGGGATACGTCCCTAATCCTTGGGATACGTCCCTAACCTTTGGGATACGTCCCTAATCCTTGGGATACGTCCCTAACCTTTGGGATACGTCCCTAATCCTCGGGATACGTCCCTACGTTTCTCCCTCTTCGGTTAAAAGCGTTCGGAATACGTTCCAATGCTCACACCATTTCGAAACACCAGGATACGTCCCTATGTTTCTCCCTTCTTTCCTAATCCTCGGGATACGTCTCTATGTCTCTCCCTCTTCGATTAAAAGCGTTCGGAATACGTTCCAATGCTCACACCATTCCGAAACACCGGGATATGTCCCTATGTTTCTCCCTGTCCCATTTCCCCACACGATTTCAGTGTGTTTGGAATTCATCTTAGGTTGCATTGTCATGCACACCTCTTCACTTGCGTTGTCACGCACATTCCACTTGCATTGTTTTGAATTATCAAATCGGCTTCGCGAAAGCGTATAAGTCCAATTACAAACCGGCTTCGCGAAAGCGTATAAGTCCAATTACAAACCGGCTTCGCGAAAGCGTATAAGTCCAATTACAAGCCGGCTTCACGTAGCGTATAAGTCCAATTTTCAAACTGGCTTCACATAGCGTATAAGTCCAATTATCAAAGTCTTCACGCATATCATTTGCATCCTGCCCCTGAACTACGCTGGTTTGATTCCTTGCGAAGGGATACGTAGGCAGCCTGCGGGCACAACCATTCATTCATTTGTATTTTGTTTGTTTGTCCAAGTCTTCGGCCTCATCAAAAATAGGTCGTCTCTGGGCTTTGACACTCACTCCCGTCATTGTTATGACTTTCGAGCTCTGTCAAAGAGGGGCAACTGTAGACACCCCATTTTTTACCGCCCTTAAGACTTGGGCGCCACTGATGGTTTATTTGGTGGAGAAAGGTGTGCAGGGCAAAGGTTCAGTTTCTTCGGCAAGGAGAGAGACAAATCTCAACTTCACACCCCATTTTGGACCAAAAATATTTTGAATGGTTTTTAGACCTTAAAACCCTCTCTTTCAAAACATTTTTGAAATAAAGTTTCTGCGATGTTCCGAGGCTCGCATTTTGTCAAATGTTGTGCTTTTCGATAAACTGAACATGGACAAAGTGGAAATGAACAAAAGGGAGATGAAATCTTTGAAAAATCTTTCAAAACACCTTGCTTAGGGGTTTGAAGTTGAAGAAAAGAGGAAAGGAGAGGAGAAAACAAGTTGGAGAAGAAGTTCGGCAAGGATCCGGGTAGAAGAGAGTCGAGCGGCCCTCGCTGAATCGGGCTTATTCATTTGCATACTTGGATTTTAGCTATGGGGCCACCACCCTCGGAAAGCTTACTTCCGGGGCTTCATTTTGCACTCAAGAATCTCTTAAAGCCAAGTCCGGGTGGGGGAGATATGATCAGTTGAAGTTGGGCATCATCCCGGTTGGATCAAATCTGTGCGACTTCACCAAAATGGGCATAACTTTTTCCACAGGAGGAATTTTAATGCAAGGTTTGCTCCATTGGAAAGCTAATTTCCGGGGCTTCAATCTGGACATCCACCGGCACTTTTTGACCTTATCGGCCACCCATCGGCCATCTATTTAGCCGACCGGCCAGAAAAGATTGTAGGCCGGCCATTTATTGTGCCGATCGGCAATTTATTTGGCCGATGACCTCCTTTCCTGGCCGATATGACCCTTTTGCACCCCTCAAGCAGGGTGCATGCCAGCTGTGCCAGCTATTCTCCATTTAAACCCTCTGTCTGATATTTTGCCTTTTGGGGGGAAAACTTGAATTTGTTTTTCCCTCCCTTTCCTTCACTCCTCTCCTCTATATAACTAGCACCCCTCCTCCATTTCTAAAGGTTGAAAAAACCAGCTGAGGCACCAATATACATACAACCCTATATCTATACATTCAACCCTCTCTTCCAAGCTCCAAAGTCCATTATCCTTGGCCATTTACACACCAACCCATAGCACAAGGCCTCCATCCTCCATTCCAACCATTTGAGGCTGATTTTTAGAGGTTAGGAGCTCCTTTTCTTGGATCAAAGGCTGCTGCATTGCTGCTCTTCAAGGGTAAGTCTTCATTCCCTGTTTTCTAGCCTTGTCTTGCTTCATATCTAAGCCATAGTTGCTTGCATTTTTGGGCTCCAACCCTAACTGGAAATAGTCTTGTTTTGAGCTCTTTTTCATGTTTGATTGAGGGCCTTTCCCTGTTTGAGGCTTCCTTCTTACCCTTTGTGTTTAAACCCTCTTTTAGGCCTATTTTTGCATAGTATTTTAGGCCTATTTGTGAGCTGTTTTGCGCTTTTCCATAAACTGAAAAATAGTTTTTTTTGAGCCTTTCTTCAACTTTGTTGAAGGGCTCTTCACTGTTTGGGACCAGCATCTACCCTTTGCTTCTTTACCCCTCTTTTAGGCCATTTTCTTGCATGATAATTTAGGCCTACTTTTGTTTATTTTTGTGGCTTGATGTAAACTGTAAAGGGTCTTATTTTGATCCCTTCTTCAACTTTGTTGAAGGGCTCATCACTGTTTGGGGTCGGTTGCTGTCCCTTGCCTCTCTATCTCTCTTTTAAGGTCATTCTTGCATGATAGATTAGCCCTACTTGTGTTTGTTTTTTGGCCTTGTTATAAACTGGAAATATGCATGTTTTGGGACTGCCTTGAATCTGTCTCCATGCTTTATGATCAAATAATGCATGCTTTGTATAGCTATAAGTCATTCCATGTGCCTAATTTTGAGTTTCGGGTCTCATCTCATGCATCGGGTGCCATATTGCCATGTTTTGGGGCTGTTTAGCATCATGTTTTAGTGCTGAAATTTGCATGTTTGCATACCATGTTCCATGTCTCGCCATGCTTTGGTAGAGTGGCATTCGTGCCTTAGGTTCGGTCATCGGTTTGCGTGCATATGTG
This sequence comes from Camellia granthamiana, assembly GCA_036172215.1. Classification (NCBI taxonomy): domain Eukaryota; kingdom Viridiplantae; phylum Streptophyta; class Magnoliopsida; order Ericales; family Theaceae; genus Camellia; species Camellia granthamiana. The sequence goes on from CM069913.1 coordinate 124,247,563, forward strand.
CACGCATTTCGAGTGTCTCATTTTCATCTCATGGCCACTGATGTGAGTGCGGCTGAGGTCCACTCACATTGGTGTAAGTCCATCTTGCATTGTGTATGCCATGTTTCAATGCGTTGTGCATGTTATGTTGTTAGCATTGTGTGTGCCATGTAGTTGCATTGCATGTTTGTATGTTTGCTTGCATGCTTAGGTCACATGTGCATTGTTGTGCATTGCCTCGCCTCTTGATCAACCATGATTGAGGTTGGGTCCCTTGTATGTTTTGTGTGCATTGCATTTGACATTGAAATGCATACTTGACTCTTTGGCCATCATGCATCGAAATGCGTGATTGGTGGCCTGAGGGTCGAGGGCCATTCTCCCTTGAGTCCATTATATGATAGGGAGTGTGTCCATGCATACATTTGCCTAAAAATTCCATGCCATACACTGCTTGCCCTCTGCTGCTGCCAATTGCAGGTTCTGCAGGAAGCTTTGGCCGATCGGCTAAATACAGTGCCGACCGGCAATTCATCAATGGCCGATAACTTCATCTGTGGCCGGTGGTCATCCTCCGAGGCCGATGGCCATCCCTCCCAGCCGGTGGTGTTCCAAAGTGTGCAAAGAACTTATCCTGAGACTTGTGCAGTTTTCAGAGGAGCTAGGCAGTGTAAACAGAGGCAGCAATGCTATGGCAGCGAGTTTCCGGGCGAGATGGGTCAAGCATGCATCATTCGCGTATCCCGAGGCGGGGGCTGTGGCCTTTTCCTTTCTACATTCAATTTGTTAATTAATTAGAAGTTGTGTAATAATTAATTAGCTAGGATAGTTGATTCATTATTCGGACTGTATTATTCTTTTGGTCCCTCCGAGCGAGGGCAAATTTGTAATAAGTGTGGGTGCGTGTGTGCATGTCTTCCAACCCCCACTTCTTTCTCCCTTTTATTTACCCGCTTATGATGGTAGACTAGGGCATATTTAAATTAGCATACCTTATGCTATGCATGCGTGCATCCATACATTTGTCTTACATGCATCGGGTTCGGCACATCATGCTAACTGCATCTGTATTTCAATTCCAAATTGAATACGTGTTAGTGGCAGCATTTCACATGCCATTGTAGATTAGCCGAGCCTATTGTAGTTGCATCTTGTATGTGTTGCATTAGCCATCTTAACATGAGTTAGGATCACGCATTGATTACTAACTAGTTTTTTGTTTTGGCTTGGAGTACTAGGTAAGCTTTTGTGCTTTAGCATATCGCATGCGTGTGAATGTTACCATAATAGCATGATTACCATGAGGCTAGCTGCTTATGTGATATAACTGCTTGAATGCCTGTGGATGGAGGTTAAATTACCTAAATTGGAATAAATGCATTAAAACTGTGAGTTTTAAGCCCACTAGATAGTGGCAAAACCATCTTTTCTAAAGCCCACTTGAGGGTGGCAAAATTTTCATTTTAACCTACTTGCGAGTAGTAAACCATTTCCAAAACTAACATGAAATGTTTTGTTCCAATTTTGGCGATTTGGTCTATACTTGTTTGCTATGCGCATAACATAGTAATTCTAGGCTAATAACCGGAATAAGAACACATAACGTTTTCAAAATTGGATATCATGGTTAGTAGAGGCCGATCTTCGGATCGGGCGAGAGGGGGTGCTCATTGCTGACCTTCCCCAATCATACCCAAGTTCCCGAGCCGAGGCAACTGTGGTGATGACGGACACGTGGTCTTTGGCACTGAGTCAGGGTTTCCTAAATTTCCCAAAATAAAATATTTAGGTGGCGATTCTGTATTTGGCAAAGCAGTCCATGTTTGGCACTTCTTTCAAAAATCTGTTTTCTCAAAACGATTTGCCGGATTTGGACTCTTTGGTTCAGATTAAGAACCGTGACACAAATCGAGTCCGAGCTGTAGCGAGGTCCCACGCGGGCTTGTTACACATACCAATTAAACAAAGGCAAGCCAAGCATGCAACATGGTCCAAAGTCAAAGGCTAAGAAGCCAAAATGCAAAGGGGCTATGCAATGCAAGCCTTGGTAGACCAAAACAGCCAAGGATAGACCTTAAGCATGGTAAAATAAACATAAAATCTTCATAAAGCTAGGCCCAAAACATGCTCGAACAAGGGTTAAAACCTAGATGCATGTTAAGGCTACAATATGGCATTACAAGACATGTATGCTAAACAAGCATGGTGTGTCCAAACCAACTCAATACAATGCTATATTATGACACAATAAGCATGAAAAACAGCTAAGGCATGGTCAACATACTGTTAAACATGGTGCTCTCTCAAGAGGCAAAAATGGTCCTTTTCAAGGACAACAAGGAGAGGGGGTGGCCCTCTCCTTCCTAGGACCTCAAGGCACCATCCTCACCTCTGAAATCCCTTAAGATTTCAGTGGTGGGGAGGCCCAAACTCAATGGTCCCGGAGCTCACTCAAAATGGCACAAAATGGAGCCTTACAAGGCTTAAGAGGGGGCAAACAACCCCAAAGCTTAAAGCAACCTTAACCAACTATTTAGAGCACTAAAAAACAGAACTTTTATATGTTATACACAAAGCTCAAAAACAGTTGCAAGGTAGGTAAAAAGAGTGTACAAAAATGGAGAATAAAGGGACAAGCTTCTTACCCTTGAAGACCCTCTTCACCAATGGAGCTCCAGCAGCTTCTTTGGGTTGAAATCAGTCTAAAACCTCCAAAACAACCCTCAAGGGCCTCAGTTCCAAGGGATGGTGTGATGGTGGGTGTTTGTGAGCAAAAGTAAGACAAAACACACACAAGAGAGAGAGATATAGAGGTAGGATATGAACAAACCCTAACCCTAAAACTCAAACCCTAAAAAAAGCTGTCTAAAAATATCTAACCCTAAAACAAGGGAGAGGAGAGCTCCTCTTATAGACAATTCCATCTTGTAAAGCTTCCAAAGGAAGCTAAATAGAAGGAGATCCCTCCATACACGTGTATGGAGGGGAGTCAAGTGTGTGCCAGCTGCACCAAAATATCTGCAAAAGCAGATGCACAGTAGTCGGCCGGCCAAAGATGCAATTGACCAAAACAAGATAGCCGGCCGGCTATCTATAGTGCCGGCCGGCCAAACATTTGGCCGGTGGCCACAAAAGACAGCCGGTGGCCTCAAGCCATGGCCGGTGATGGGTGGGGATGGTCTACAAGCCCTACCCTGCCTCTCAAAGGCAAAACACAAGTGTTTGGTGCCAAACCAACCACAAAACGGTCGAGTCGAGAGGTCCTGAGACGAGGCGTACTGCCAAGGCTTCCGGGAACTCAAGACGAACACAAACAAGGGTGATCACTGAGTGTTCAATCAGTGACGTCCAAGTCTTGAGGACAGTCAAAAATGGGGTGTCTACACATGTCCTAATACTAACCATCAAAAGTAGGTAAGTAAAAGGGAGAAAGAAGTGGGGGTTGGAAGACAAGCATCACACACACGCACGCTTATTACAAATTCGCCCTTGCTCGGAGGGACCGAAAGAATAATACAATTTAATCAACTAACAAGCTAATTAAATAGTTACAAACCAATTAACTAGTTAAGCAAATTAACTAAGCTAATAAAGCAAGAAAACAGCCTCGGGAAAAGGGTCCAATGCATGCGTCCTCGACTCCGCTCGGAAATCCACCACCATGCACAAGCTGCCTGTGTTTTCACTGTTTTATGCCTCTGGAAATTGTACAAATCCCAAGGAACACTCTCTGAACACTGTGGGATGCCACCGGCTAAGGGGGAACACCACCGACCATGGAGAAGTGGTCATCGACCACAAATGAACTCTCGGCCACTAATTCATGGCCGGTCGGCACTGAATGTGGTCGGTCGGCCATCTATGCCTGCAGAATCCTGTTTTGACAGCAGCAGAGGACAAGACAAGGCATGGGAATGCATTTCAAAGCAATGTTTGCACAACCAACCTCCCCATCATGTTGTGGACTCAAGGGAATTTGGTCTTCAACCCTCGGACCACCAATCGCGCATTTCCATGCATGATGGCCCAAGAAGCCAAGTTGTGCATTTTGATGTCAAATGTAATGCACATAAACACACAAGGGACCCAACCTCTATCATGGTAGTTCAAGAGGCAAGGCGTGCATGCAAAATGCAACCTAAGCATGTGAGCTAAGTATGCAACATGAGAATGCCAACAAGCATGCAAGCATGCAAACATGTAACAAGTGTGCAATGCTAACAAGCATGCGAAATGCAATGCCAACATGCAAACATGCAAAACATGTAACATGTTAAGCAACCAAAACAAAGAGAAGAATGCATGCCAAATGCACTATCATTTAAGCATGTAACAAGATGTTTATAGGCCAAGTATGTGATAACATGCAAGGCCAATGTACACACAAACATTCATGCACACAAAGTCCAACACTTATGCATCAAATAGCAACTTTTAAGCACACTTAAAAGAGGATAAACATGGACTAATGGCAAGCATAGCAGGCTCTGAAAATTCATGAGGGATGATGCCAAATCAACCTAACAATGCAAGCAAGGCATGCAACCAAACCCAAGGAGTTAAACTATGGCCATGTGACACATGAAGCAATGACCAAAGGGCCATGGGGACTTAAAACCACCCTAAGGCAGACCAAAACAAGGTCAAAGGCACACCTAGATGGCATCTAAATGGCCTAAGTCTAAAGGCTTGCACAAAGGTCCAAACATGGAGCATAAGACACAAGCCTTTTAAAGTATTAAAGGGGCATCAAATGCAAGCATACAAGCATACCACAAGGACTAAAATGGTGTTATAAATGGTGTCAAACCATTGAAACAAGCCAAGTAATGCATGCTCAACACTCACACACCCAAGGCTAACAAGCCAAAATGCAAGGTGGCTATACAAAGCATGTCATGGATGGCCAAAACAACCACAAACAGACCTTAAGCATACCGAAACATGCGTAAAAGCTTCACAAAGCTTGGCCAAAACAAGTAAGCATAGTAGTCTAATTGCTAACTACATGTTAAGGCAAATAATGGCATTACAAGACAAGTATGCAAGGCAAGCATGGTGTGTCTAAACCAACTTAAAACAGTGCTATATCATGGCAAAATAACACTAAATAACAATTAAGACATGGCCAACATGAACTTAAGAAAGGTGCTCACACATGAGGCTAAAATGGCAAGTATTGAAGGTAACAAGGAGAGGGGATGGCCCTCTCCTTCTTAGGACCTTAAAGCACCATCCTCACCACTGAAATCTGGATTTCAATGGTGAGGAGGCCAAAACAAGGTGGTCTCGGAGCTCACCAAAATAGCACAAAAATGGGGCCAAACAAGGCCTAAGAGGGGTCAAACAACCCCAAACACCAAAGCAACCTTAAACAACTATTTTAAGCACTTAAAATCAGAACTTTTATATGTCATAAGTTAAGCTTAAAAATAGATGCAAGGATGGCTAAAAGCCTATGCAAAAAGGGGGAATAAAGGGGTAAAGTTCTTACCCTTGTAGACCTCCTCAAGAACAATGCTCCAGTAGCGTTCCTTAGGTCTAAACCAGCTCAAAACCTTCAAGAATAACCCTTTGGCTCCTCAGCAACCAAGGTAAGGTGTAGAACTAGGTGTCCTAGTGCAAAACTAAGAACAAAACCCCTTTAAACACACACAAAGAGCAAAAGAGAGGGAGAAATAGAGATAGATAGATACACTATTTCTAACCCTAATCCAGACCTCTGGAACTTTTTTTGTAACCCTTGAGCAGGGAGGAGAAGCCCTCCTCTTATAAAGGTTCCCTCTTGCAAAGCTTACAAAACAAGCTAAGCAAGAGTGAAATCCCTCCATACACGTGTATGGAGGGGGTGCAAAGTGGGTGCCAGCTGGCACAAAATATCTGCCAAAAGCAGATGAACAGTGGTCGACCAACAAAAATGGCCATTTGACCAACAAAGGTGGCCGGCCGACCAACAAAGGTGGACGGCCGACCACCAAGAGTGCCGACCGGCCATCACCAATGGCCGGTGGCAAGAAAACATGGCCGGTGGCATCGAGCCATGGCTGGTGAGGTGTGGGGATGGCCAACAAGCTATTCCTTGCCCTCAAAAGCAAAACAACAAGTGTTTGGTGCAAAACCAAGCACAGAACAGTCAAGTTGAGAGATCCTAAGGCAGGGCGCGTAGCCGAGACCTTCGGGAACTCAAAACGAACACGAACATGGATGATCACCGAGTGTTCAAACGGTGATGTCCAAGTCTTGAGGACGGTCAAAAATGGGGTGTCTACAGTTGCCCCTCTTTGACAGAACTCGAAAGTCATAACAATGACGGGAGTGAATTTCAACGCCCCGAGACGACCCATTTTTGACAAGGCCGAAGACTTACACAAAGCATACAAGCTACAGACAAAGATATGCGCCCGAAGGCAGGGGCAAAATGCAAAACAATGCACAAAGCCGAGCATAACTTATGATCATGCAAAAGAAAGCTGTAACGAAGTAGGACATGCAACAGTTTTAAGCAATCAAACACAAATCCAACTACATTACAATGCAGAAAGAATGTAAGAGAATTATGTAATTCTTGCTACGTCTCACACGGAGAATACAATACCTGTGCGGTTCGTCTGGTCGCGCCAGCTTCAAATGAACCGTACATACAATATCGTGCCTGAAAGAGAAAGAAAACTTAACAGGTACAATATTGTTAGCAACATGCATAACCATGCAATCTAAAACTGCATGACAATGCGAGTGAAGAGGTGCATGACAATGCGACCTATGCGTGACGCATGACAATGTGAAATGGATGCAAATTGATATGCAAAATTTCAAAACAATGTATAAACAATGCAAATGATATGCAATGCATCTGGGATGATCAAACCCCAAGCAGTACAAAACCACACAAATGTCATAAAGATGATGGAGATGCAAAATCCATCTACCATAGAAAAGGTGCCGACACCCTCAAACCACAATCCCATCAGTGGAATAGGCACGTACACATGCAGAACTATGTGTGTGTAGATGGAACACGAGAACAAGTAATTGGGTGGAATGACATAAGTGAGGCATGCTCTGCTCAGGAAAGACTATGATCCTAAATGCTGGATGCAACAAACAACACTACAATACCATGAATGCAGTGGATGAGGCGCGTGGCCAAACCGTATCTTGCCTAGGAACGGCATGGACACATACAAACCGCATTTAACACGGGAACGGTGCCGTCACCCATAACACTAGGTGCGTACACATAATATCATAATCGTGCTTTAACGTGAAAAGTATGAGCACATATCAGACCAAGCTCAACATGGAAAGGCACAAGCCATAGATGGATGTAATGCAGTAAATGCATGTAATCTACAATGCGATATATTCTATATGCAATAGATGGAAGGGATAAGGCATGCAGCCAAACCGTATCTTGCCTAGGAAAGGCATGGACACATACAAACCGCGTTTAACACGGAAACGGTGCCGTCACCCACAACACTAGGTGCGTACACATAATATCATAACCGTGCTTCAACGTGAAAAGTATGGACACATACCAGACCAAGCTCAACATGGAATAGCGCAAGCCATAGATAGATGTGATGCAGTAAATGCATGTAATCTACAATGCGATATATTCTATATGCAATATTTACAATGAATGTATGTAAGCAAATGCAATATTTACAGTGATATGTAAATGCAATATTCACAATGGATGCATGACAATGCAAGCTATGTACAATGCAATATATGTATAATGTAAGGGGGTGAAACATGTGTGTCAATGCAAGTGAAGAATGCACGACAATGCAATGTACATTCTATATGCAACGAATGTATGTAATGTATGCTATATGCAATGAAGTCACGCGACCAAAACATATCTTGCCTAAGAAAGACATGGACACATACAAACCACGTCGAACACAGAAATGGTACCGTCACCCACAACACTAGGTGCGTACATATAATATCATAACCATGCTTCAACATGAAAAGTATGGGCACATGCCAGACCAAGCTCAACATGGAAAGGCGCAAGCCATAGATGGATGTGATGCAGTAAATACATGTAATCTAAAATGCGATATATTCTATATACAATAGATGGAAGGGATAAGGCATGCAGCCAAACCGTATCTTGCCTAGGAAAGGCATGGACACATACAAACCGCGTTTAACACGGAAACGGTGCCGTCACCCACAACACTAGGTGCATACACATAATATCATAACCGTGCTTCAACGTGAAAAGTATGGGCACATACCAGACCAAGCTCAACATGGAAAGGCGCAAGCCATAGATGGATGATGCAACAAATGCATGCAAGCTACAATGCGATATATACAGTATGCCATGGAAACTATGTACAATGCAAATGCATGTAAATGCAATATTTACAATGAATGCATGTAATATTTACAATGAATAATGAAACACGCATAACAATGCATGTTCATTTTTTATTTTTTTTCGAAATGCATGATAATGCGACTGAAAGAAAAATGGATGACAATGCGAATGAGACGTGCATGATAATGCATGTTTGTTTTTTTTTTTTTGTTTTTTTTGAAATGCATGATAATGTGAATGAAAGAAATGCGCGACGACGGACGTCTTTTGAAGTGCATGACAATGCAATGAACTGCGCATGATAATGCGAGGTAAGAGGAGATGCATGACAACGTGTGACAAGGGTCACGCATGTGAATGCATGTGAGGTACGCATGACAATGTGACCTAAAGAAGATGCAAAACAATGCAAGTGTGGTGTGCGTGACAACGCATAACATATGTGCATGACAATGCGAGTATGATGCGCGCTGCAACGCATACAATGATATGCATAACAATGCAATGTATTTAAAGCAGTTTCCGGACTTCGCAAGATACAAAAGGATACGAAAAAGGATACACCTTGCATGTATTCGAATGCTATGCACAGAAGACACGGCTCAGAGACCGGTTAAGCTTCAAAAATGCAGTTTCTTGCACTGTCTTGAGCAAAGAGAGCCCCAAACCACATATATGACCCAAACAAGGGTGTAGGAGATTCACCGGCCATCGAGGGAAACCACCGGCCATCCACTGGCCACAAAATAAGGCCACCGGCCATCTTTTTGGCCGACCGGCCAACAATGTGGCTGACCGGCCAAAAATGCCTGTTCGGGGCAGTTTTGTCAATTCGGCACGGGTCTTTAAATATAGGGCTTCTAGCCCTATTTTCTCACTTCCTCCAAGCTCAAAAATACCTCCCCTCTCTCTCTAGGTCATTTTCCAACCTTCTTCCCTCGCTTTTCCTTGGTTTTCGGGCCCGTTTCGTCGTTCGATTTGCGAACTCCTTCGCGTTTTGCACGTTTTGAACTGAACGAATCTTCGTTTCGGTGTCTCTTTCTCGATTTCCACTACTTGGGGTTTGTTTCCCCTGAGTTTACCTTGATCTTTGTGCCTCTTTCGGACTCCGGCCTTTCCGTCCATTTTTCGACCTCTCGGGGTTGACTTTTTAGTTGACTTTTCGCATTCTTGCTCGGTGTTCACACTTCCGGCCATTTTCGCACCCTACTCGACATGGCAGATGATCTTCCACAGGGTGGGGCTCCTCCGGAGATGGATGTGGACCCCGAGGTCGAGCTCCTCCTCTCCGCGTCCGACCGTTCGATCCGGCGACCTACAAGCCAACGGTGCATGTGCTCCCCCCTGACAGCCTCTGCCACTTCCAAAGCTACGTGCGAGGCACGCCACTGGAGCTTCTACTGTGCGAGCTAGAGTCACATCTGTAACATGGTGCTTCTGAGGTACACTCTTCTTCGTTTCATTTTCTACAATGTAGAATACAAAACTGCAATAGTCGATTTTGTTCTTTAACTGCTTGAACCATGATACACTAGTATACTGAATACTGTAGTTCATTGCGAAGGCACCCGCACTTGATATATGTTTGAATCTAAACACGTGCACACACACTGCATTTTTTTTACTGAATCACTCAAACATACTAATACACCATATGCTGGAGTTTACCGCGAGCACACCTGCACTTGATGTTTGTTTGAATCTGAACACGTGCACACACGCTGTATCTTCCCCTGTACCATTCAAACACACTGATACACCACATGCTGTAGTTCACTATGAGGACACCCGCACCCGCTATCTGTTTGAATCTGAACACGTGCACACAAACTGTATCTTCCCCTGTACCGTTCAAACACACTGATACACCACATGCTGTAGTTCACTGCGAGGACACCCGCACCCGATATTTGTTTGAATCTGAACACGTGCACACACGCTGTATTTCACTGATTCTGAGCACATTCAACACTGTATTCGTAACGCCACTTCGCGACTGTTTGTTTTGACCACAGGGAGATTCCCATGTCCTCCGGGGGTACGGGAACGTCGCAACACGGGGTTGGTACATGGAGTTACTTGACGCGGTTCGTCACCTCATCGACCGAGCTGGTTTCGGGACCTTCTGCATGGAGCTCTCGTGCCTTTCTGCGAGTAGGCTGCTCCTTGCTGCATTAGTGGAGAGGTGGTGGGACACCACAGACTCCTTCCACTTTTCCGCCACTGGGGAGATGACGATGACTCCCTTTGATTTCTCCATGCTCACAAGCATCGGAGTGGGGGGTGATCCGATCCCCTTTGACATAGATATGGACGAGTGGGACGCCGCTCAGCTTTACCTTCTCGGCACCCAGCCACCTCTCGCTCGAGCAGGGTTCGTGCGATATTCTTGGTTCGAGGCTCATTTTCGGATCCAGGCACTGACTACCTAGGAGGAGGAGGAGCAGTACGCACGTGGCTTTCTGATGTTCCTACTGGGGACCACTCTCTTCGCCGACCGGGCGAACACTGTGCCCCTTTACCTGCTGAGTGCACTGGTTGACGTGACCAGGATCAGTGGCTACGACTGGGGTGGCGCAGGTTTGGCCACACTCTACGGCTATATGAGTTCATCCTCCCGCCTCAGCGGACAGCTGCTCGAAGGCTACTGGCGGGCTTGGGAGGTATGTCTTCTTCTTCTGTTTTAAATTTCTGCTTTACATTCTCTGTACTCTGTACACGGCACACACTGCATAGTACACTGCATATACCACTTTCTGCTTTATCTGCATACTGCTTTATCTGATAAGTATACTGATATCTGTTCTATCTCACTGTAGTTGTAGGTATACGCTTACTTCCCGAGGCTTGCCCCAGTACCAGAGGAGGAGATGCCTCCCATGATCCCATTCTCCCACCGCTTCGACGTGAGGTGCGAGCGGAGGCCTCGGGAGTCTTTCATATTCTTCCGTCGCTATTTCGATACCATCACCGCAGCAGAGGTATGTCAAACATTACAATTCATTTCAGCTTCGCTTTGCATTGTATTTTCAATAGCAGTAGATAACGAACTGTATTTTGTTTGCAGATCACCTGGCAGCCATGGGCCTCATTGCCCATTGTAGTACGGGAGCAGTATGCTGGTGCCCGAGAGACGGCCCGATTCAGAGTTTTACTAGAGGGGCCCGTCTACCGCGCCTGGTACTTGGGGGAGCACTTCTTGCGGCAGACCTCAGGTGTGCCAGAGCAGATAGTTTCGCGGCCACCTCCTACTCATATGAGGCATACCGAGAGGTACACTCTCGAGGAGATGGCAGTCTACACGATCGGTTAGGACTCCGAGGGCTTCAGAGGCGAGGGCGACTATGCAGAGTACGTCCAGACCTATATCATGCGGCCTTTGGGTAGTGCTCGCCGAGTTGAGGGGGAGAGGCCTGTGGCGCCAGCGGCAGGAGCAAAGCAGGAGCGGGGGCAGGAGTGCCGAGGATGGCTTGGGCCCGTGGTAGGAGTGGGCCCCGGAGAGGGCAGAGAGCTAGGTGGCCAACGCTGCCTACGATGATGACATGCAGAGGGCAGGGTGGAGAGACTTATCAGATCCCCATCGCTCCTCCTCCGGCTGATCATGAGTTAGTCAGATTCCATGGCTTGCCCCCGGTATGTACTTCTACATTTTGCATTCTGCACAGGCATTTCGTTTCATTTCTGTTTGATATTCCGCAGAATACTGATACTTCTAACACTTTTGCAGGCTTCCTCCGAGTACACTCGCCAGTCCCTAGAGTTGACTGCTTCGGTGATAGGGATGTTATAGCGAAGCCTCGATCTACTGACCATCTACGGCATTCCGGTAAGTTCCCTTTTGACCACAGTCTCAAACTCTACATAAACTGTTTCACATAATCTGATGCATCGCACTATTAACGCAGCACTTGATACACGGCCCTTACGGCATTTGACACACTATAATCTGCAGATTGTTCACAGCATTGCTCATGGCATTCATACACTGCACTATATTCTGCATTCATACACTGCTCACAGCATTCATACTCTGTACCCATACACTGCATTCTTCACTGATATACTGCTTTACGTAGCATAACTGATGCATTTACCATTTGTCCTTTTCAGGCCCCATTCCAGATTTCTACTGCAGGAGGTGCTCCAGCTGGGCCTTCTGTTTCTGCTCGAGGAGGAGGGCGAGGAGGCACAGTATATCCCCGCACCAAAGCGGGGCGCACTCATGTTGGGAGCAGCTCTCGAGCACCGGTTCCCGACGATGATGAGTCCGAGGCGGAGACAGAGTCGTCCGAGAAGGGGACCGGAGATGACTCGGGCTCAGGCTCAGATGATGGTGCTGACGATGATGCTCCTGGACCTTCGTCCAGGAAGAGGATGAGGACAGACCCTCAAGCCTTAGACCACTTGACGCTGATCTAGACTTTTATTGCTTTTCTTCTTTTTGTTTTGCTCTTCTTTTTGCTGGTAGCTTAAACATATTGTACTGCCGTAGGCAGATTTTGTTTTCTTCAAAGCTATGTACTTGAAAAGATGATGAAATGAAACAAGCTTTTTGTTTGAAAAAGAAAGTGTTACATTTGTACATCACATCGCATCGCATTGCATCACATTACATAACATTGTGATAAGATTCATCTTTTGTTTGAAAATTGGAACACTTGTATCGTAATAACCAGACAATGAACCGGCCAACGACAAAACAACTCATACAACCCACTGCTCATTTTGAACACACAGCCTATAACACAGCGCTTGGTTTACCCGGCACACAACTCATACACACTGCTCATTCTGAACTCATAGCCCATAACACAGTACTCTGTTCATTTGCACACGGCGTATCCTGAACTAACAGTCCCATCTGAAAAGACGGAATACAAAGGTGGAATTGGCAGAAATTGAAACACAGTCAGATGCTCCAGGTTTTCCCTTTCTTTTTTTGCTTCGCAGCCCGGAACCCCAAAAGGCTTCAGATAGGTCCAGGTTTTACCATTCTGACATGACCTGGGTCAAACCCTGCGGTCGTTGAAAGAACTAGTCTTGCTTTGCACAAATGTGGAGAATGGCACAGCACTCTGAGCACAAAACAATTTTTTTGAAAATGAGAAAAGGGTTCTTAACTGGGTATTGAGTCTACAACTGGACACAGCATACTACGACTCAACAGAAGGTACATGACCTAAACACATTGAGTAACACTCGAAAAAGACTCAAAACAAAAGTCGAGGTAAACAAAACAAAAGACACGACATACAGACGTGTTACAAAGACAAGAGACCTCTCAGTTTGCGAGGAGCCAGTTTCTCTGGGTATTATTCCCACCTTTTCTTATTTGTGATTCTCACATCACTCGGCCCTCAGGCTCTATTTTTCGGAAAAAGCCCTTTTCTCACTTTTTCTCTCATCACACATCTCTCTATTCTTCAATCTCTCATTTTTCAATCCCTCCCCTGGGTGGTTGACGGATAAATGAGAAGTTATGGGTTCATGCCCAACACTGTTAGCTCGCAACTATTTCTTCCGGTGACATCTAGTTGATGCCCCGGATAAGGGAGTGGAGCGTCTTGACCCATTCCAAATTCGTGCTTCGCACATGACTTGATACCTCGTTGCTTGGAGGGTGTTGAGAGCTTTCAGCCCTTTGCTGTTTGCTTCAGTAGTGCCCTTTGTGGCGAGTAGAGTGCCCTTTCTGGAAAATACATCGACAACGGGGGAAAGACAGGAAGCCTGACTCAACTGTGCCCCTAGTTCATTATTTTGACCATTTTATTTTGTTTTCTACTAAAAACAATTTTGACCAAAATGAGAGTTAGATTAGCATACTTGTTCGATTTTCTGATTTGAAATCATGCAAGTTAGGCTATGAGCACTGAAAATGTTCCTTTTTCGGGTCCAAGAAATGGTCCAGTTTTGAAAAATGAAATAATTTTCGAGAAATTAGTCAACCTCAGTAAAAATTCTCAAAAATCGTTCTGGTAAACAGCCAGTGCTCAACAAGCACGGAACCTACTCTCGAGATGCACAACCTCGGATCCGAAGGAAAATTGCCCCTTTGCTTGAAGAGAGCAGCATGGCAACGGAAAGTTTCCCCTTGTTTGAATGGTGACTCATGGCAACGGAAAGTTGCCCCTTGTCTAGATAACGCCGCAGCATACCGTGAACAGTTCTCATTAGTGATGATCGTAACCGAACTCTCGGATACAGAGAAGATGAAGATGGTCAAAACCAATATATGGACATAGTCACTTTGAAAGTGTTGGTGGCTGGACTTCAGGATGAAGTTACCTACGTATCCCAAACATGGGAATCAAGCCTTACGTAGTTCCGGTTAGGTACACTCGTGTATTAACCCTCACCTTCTACGCTCTAACTTTTGCCAAGGCCGCCCTTCCGAGTTTTCCACCTTGCGAGCTTTGTTTTTCTTTTCTTTTCAATTCTTTTTTTTTTCTTTTCTTCTTCTTCATTTTTTCTTCTCTTTTTTTCTTTTTTCACCCTTTGCATTTTTTTTGTTTTTTTTTTGTTCTTTTTGTTCTTTTTTTTTTTTTTTTTGCTCTAACTTTTGCCTGGGTCGCCCTTCCGGGTTTTCGGCCCAGCGAGCCTCTCAAGGGTAAAAGTGTAGCTTCGTCCATGCCAAATGATTTCGAGATCCTAAAGTCATCTGAATCTAGGAGAGTGGTCGCTGTTCACTGACGATGCAGGAGTCCATCCAATGGGGGGGCTGAATTTGGCCCTAGTGTTGTGGATCGGAACTCAGTTGTCCTTCAGCGATACGTTCTTCTCTCTTCCCTTCTGGGATTTCGCATTCTTGTTGATCTTCGTCGTGGACTCTTCGAGTACATTCTCTGACGTCTTTTGCCCCTAGTTCGAGGGGTGCTTCTGATCTGGCCATACAAGCCTCACATTGCGGTTGGCCGTTTGAACATTCTGAATGCACGATCAAGGTTTTGAGAGCAAGGGGTTGAATCTTGAGGCTGAGAGCGATCCTAGGATGCATAATCTCAAGAGCGATTCCACACAGGTCTTCGCAGGACTGCGCAAAACATTTTTTTGAAAACTTTTAAGAAAACGACAAATCGCTCGCGCTGAAGACAGTGTGGAACCAATTTGGATCAAGCCAGGGTCCTTCCCAGTACTCACACTAACAAGCATGATCTCATTCGTTAAGGGCTTAGCATGCCTTTCTTTCTCTCAATTGGTCAAATTTTGCAAAACCCAAGGAATTCCTTCCTCTTTGTTTTCATCGCAGTGTTCAAAAAGTTTTGAAAAACTTAGGTCAATGCAATGATTTCAAGGTACAGAAGAGGAAGTGAGATGCTCTGCCATTTCATTCAAATCTTCTGGCACAACTAGCTCAAAGTAGCAATAAGCACGGAAACATGATAGCCACAGCTGTTTCATTCAGATTTCCTAGTTGCAACTGGCTCCACAGTAGAGACAGACTCAAAAGAAAGCAAAAGGATAATTACAAAACCAAACAATGATATCCGAGGCAATAACCCTGGAATCACCTGATTTCTATACAATGGGACTGACTCGATACAACAAGACAGACCCTTAAGCAAAAGACTAACTCAAGACAATGAGACAGACTCAAAAGAAAGCAAAGAACTGACTCAACACCCAAGCCAGAAATTATAAAAAAAAAAATAGCATTCGCAAATGCTCAAAACAGTGCGTGCCAGACGCCACATCTGAAATACACTGAGCACCGCCCGCAGGTGGTCCAACCCCTGATCACATACTTGCAGTATCCTCGAAATCTAACAACTCAGCAGTGACAGACTTCACTGAGGTAGGTGGGAGGATGACCTCATTGTCGATCAAATCCTGTACTTCATGATGAAAACGGAAACAATTGTCGGTGCAATGACCGGTTTGCTGGTGGTACGCGCAGTACAAGGTAGCATCATGTGAGGGAGGGAGATTCTTCGGGAGAGGCCGAGGCTCAAGGGGTCTAAGATGGCCTTTTTCAGCAAGGATCTAGAGCGCCTTAGACAAAGGCATATAAAGGGCGTGGAATACCCTGCGACCTCGAGGTAGATACCTCGAGGTTTGCTGACTTTTGCCGGATGCACTGGCAAAAGGATCGGCAGGTGCTGCCTTGACTTTCTGATCCTTTCCCGGTGCAAGGTTGGGATTGGAGGGAACTGTTCTGGCATGACAGGGCCTATCCTGATTTTCTATCTAGCTGGAACTCCCCTCGGTTGGAGTGGGGAAAGCATCATCCGCAGTTTTAGCCACCACTGTGAATATTTGCTGTTTACTCAATCCTCCGGTTTTCAAAGCCTCGACTGCCCACAGCAGTTGTTCAACGGGATCGGCATCTGTCCCCACCTTATTCTTACCTCTGGCCTCAGCTTGATGGAGGGTTTGGGTTGCTATATCAGAGTGAAACCCGGTTGTTGTTACCATGTCATGGCCATAGCTTGAGACAGCCTCAGGTTGGCTAAGCTCGATCACAATTTGCCCCAATAGCGGGGGCTCCTGCAGTACGAAATTCCCAGCGTAGGGTGTGGTGGGTGGCGGAGTCGACAATCCGTAGGCGAGATCAGCCACAGATCGCTGAAGATCACCAATCATTCTCATCAATTCAAACGTGGTGGGCTCACGAGCTTGACACAACTGGGGCGCCCAGACCAGGAGCGCAGCAGGCGACCTGGGCGAGTATGGTACTTCAACATTGGTCTCATCCTGCAAGATGTTTCCTTAATCCAATGCGGCTGTCATGACTACAATTTCCTCTGAACTTTGCGTCATCATGAGTCCGCTGAACTGAACGGTGACTAACGGATCAGATGTCTGTCTCGCCTCAGCAAAAAAGAACACCAGCTATTCTGAACTAACCCTCTGAACTGAAAGAGAAAACACACAGCATCTCAGCCCAAGCAGAACAGACACAAGCATAGCTGAATCACTGTACTCTACTACTGATCACTGTCTCCCAAAATCACTGCCCCCAAAACTAAATCTGATACCCACGGATATAACTGATTCTCAAAAATACTGATACTAATGCCCTCAGGCCTGGTACTCAGATTTGCAAACTGATATGCGCATTCCCTGTAGAGGTCAACTCTAAAAGCACATAGCAAGTAAATGAGAACCAAAACACCCCTACGTTGGGGTAGGGTTTCCCTGTCCTATTTTGTTAGGAGCTAGGGTTTCACTACGCACGCAGCGGTTTCAAACAACCTATAATCGGGTAGCAACCTGTCCTAGCTTGGAATGGTCACTATGGATTCCGAACATGCACTAGGTCGAATGGTCAAAATGGTGCCCTGGTGGCAACCGGGGTTTGTGTTCCCTTCGTGGCAGAGCTCGTAACCGGTCAACCTTATGGCACGCTTCTCGAAGCGAGCCTCCGGCAAACCGTTCAGGAATAGCAGACGGCAAACACTATGACTTAGGCGCACCAATGCAAATGCAATGCAAAGAAACACATAAGTGTAGCCAAAACAAGACATCATGAGTTCGAGTCAAACTCTCTAACTCCCCAGCAGAGTCGCCAGAAACTGTAGACGTCCCCGAACGTCCCGGGAGGAGATCCCCCCCCCCCCCCGATTTTGTTCATTGGGCTCACTACAGTTCAGGACTCAATGTCACGGTCCTGTATCTAATCTCGCAGAGTGCAATGCAAGACCGATGAATCATCAAAGAGTCGAAATCTGGCAAATCGTTTTTGAAAACAGATTTTTTTGAAAGAAGTGCCTAACATGGACTGCTTTACTAGATACAGAGTCGCCACCTAAATATTTATTTTGGGAGAATTTAGGAAACCCTGACTCGTTGCCTAAGGCCACGTGTCCGTCATCACCAAAGTTGCCTCGGCTCGAGAACTTGGGTACGATTGAGGAAGGTCAGCTATGAGCACCTCCGCTCGCCCGATCAAAGATCGGCCTCTACTAACCATGATATCTAGTTTTGAAAACATTATGTATTCTTATTCCGGTTAATTAGCTAATCTTACTATGTGATGCGCACAATACAAAAGTATAGACTAGATCGCCGAATTTGAAACAAAGCATTGCATATCCACTCGTTTGAAAGACAGTTTGAATTTTGCTACTCGTAAGTAGGCTAAAACACAGATTTCAACGAGTTGTTCCAACTCAAACAATCCAACCTTCACCCACAGGCATTTAGGCAGTTATATCACATAAACATATAGCCTCATGGTAAGCATGCTATCATGGCAATCACTCACACGCATGCAAGATGCTAAAGCATAAACTCTCACCTAGTACTCCGAGCCAAACAAGGAACATGTTAGTAATCAAATGTATGATCCAAGTCCATGTTAAGATGGCTAATGCATCGCAGACAAAATGCAGCTAGAATAGGCTCGGCTAATCTATGGATGGCATGTGAAATGCAGCAGATAACATGTATTCAAGTTAGATTTGAAATACTATGCAATTAGTATGATGCGCCGAGCCTGGTGCGTTCAATACAAATGAATGATGCATACATGTATAGCATAAGGATGCTAATCAAAACATGTCCTAATACTAACCATCAAAAGTAGGTAAGTAAAAGGGAGAAAGAAGTGGGGGTTGGAAGACATGCATCACACACACGCACGCTTATTACAAATTCGCCCTCGCTCGGAGGGACCGAAAGAATAATACAATTTAATCAACTAACAAGCTAATTAAATAGTTACAAACCAATTAACTAGTTAAGCAAATTAACTAAGCTAATAAAGCGATAAAACAGCCTCGGGAAAAGGGTCAAATGCATGCGTGCTCGACTCCGCTCGGAAATCCACCACCATGCACAAGCTGCCTCTGTTTTCACTGTTTTATGCCTCTGGAAATTGTACAAATCCCAAGGAACACTCTCTGAACACTGTGGGATGCCACCAGCTAAGGGGGAACACCACCGGCCATGGAGAAGTGGTCATCGACCACAAATGAACTCTCGGCCACCAATTCATGGCCGGTCGGCACTGAATGTGGTCGGTCGGCCATCTATGCCTGCAGAATCCTATTTTGACAGCAGCAGAGGACAAGACAAGGCATGGCAATGCATTTCAGAGCAATGGTTGCACAACCAACCTCCCCATCATGTTGTGGACTCAAGGGAATTTGGTCTTCGACCCTCGGACCACCAATTGCGCATTTCCATGCATGATGGCCCAAGACGCCAAGTTGTGCATTTTGATGTCAAATGTAATGCACATAAACACACAAGGGACCCAACCTCTATCATGGTAGTTCCAGAGGCAAGGTGTGTATGCAAAATGCAACCTAAGCATGTGAGCTAAGTATGCAACATGAGAATGCCAACAAGCATGCAAACATGCAAACATGTAACAAGTGTGCAATGCTAACAAGCATGCGAAATGCAATGCCAACATGCAAACATGCAAAACATGTAACATGTTAAGCAACCAAAACAAAGAGAAGAATGCATGCCAAATGCACTATCATTTAAGCATGTAACAAGATGTTTATGGGCCAAGTATGTGACAACATGTAAGGCCAATGTACACACAAACATTCATGCACACAAAGTCCAACACTTATGAATCAAATAGCAACTTTTAAGCACACTTAAAAGAGGATAAACATGGCCTAATGGCAAGCATAGCAGGCTCTAAAAATACATGAGGGATGATGCCAAATCAACCTAACAATGCAAGCAAGGCATGCAACCAAACCCAAGAACTTAAACTATGGCCATGTGACACATGAAGCAAATGACCAAAGGGCCATGGGGACTTAAAACCACCCCAAGGCAGACCAAAACAAGGTCAAGGGCACACCTAGATGGCATCTACATGGCCTAAGTCTAAAGGCATGCACAAAGGTCCAAACATAGAGCATAAGACACAAGCCTTTTAAAGCATTAAAGGGGCATCAAAGGCAAGCATACAAGCATACCACAAGGACTGAAATGGTGTTATAAGTGGTGTCAAAATGCAAGGTAATGCATGCTCAGCACTCACACACCCAAGGCTAACAAGCCAAAATGCAAGGTGGCTATACAAAGCATGTCATGGATGGCCAAAACAACCACAAACAGACCTTAAGCATACTGAAACATGCGTAAAAGCTTCACAAAGCTTGGCCAAAACAAGTAAGCATAGTAGTCTAAATGCTAAGTACATGTTAAGGCAAATAATGGCATTACAAGACAAGTATGCAAGGCAAGCATGGTGTGTCTAAACCAACTTAAAACAGTGCTATATCATGGCAAAATAACACTAAATAACAATTAAGACATGGTCAACATGAACTTAAGAAAGGTGTTCACACATGAGGCTAAAATGGCAAGTATTGAAGGTAACAAGGAGTGGGGATGGCCCTCTCCTTCTTAGGAACTTAAAGCACCATCCTCACCACTGAAATCCCTTTGGATTTCAGACCATTGAAATCCAGGGATTTCAGTGGTGAGGAGGCCAAAACAAGGTGGTCCCGGAGCTCACCAAAATAGCACAAAAATGGGGCTAAACAAGGCCTAAGAGGGGTCAAACAACCCCAAACATCAAAGAAACCTTAAACAACTATTTTAAGCACTTAAAATCAGAACTTTTATATGTTATAAGTTAAGCTTAAAAACAGATGCAAGGATGGCTAAAAGCCTACGCAAAAAGGGGGAATAAAGGGGTAAAGTTCTTACCCTTGTAGACCTCCTCAAGAACAATGCTCCAGCAGCCTTCCTTAGGTCTAAACCAGCTCAAAACCTTCAAGAATAACCCTTTGGCTCCTCAGCAACCAAGGTAAGGTGTAGAACTAGGTGTCCTAGTGCAAAACTAAGAACAAAACCCCTTTAAACACACACAAAGAGCAAAAGAGAGGGAGAAATAGAGATAAATAGATACACTATTTCTAACCCTAATCCAGACCTCTAGAACTTTTTTTGTAACCCTTGAGGAGGGAAGAGAAGCCCTCCTCTTATAGAGGTTCACTCTTGCAAAGCTTACAAAACAAGCTAAGCAAGAGTGAAATCCCTCCATACACGTGTATGGAGGGGGTGCAAAGTGGGTGCCACCTGGCACAAAATATCTGCCAAAAGCAGATGAACAGTGGTCGACCAACAAAAATGGCCATTTGACCAACAAAGGTGGCCGGCCGACCACCAAGAGTGCCGACCGGCCATCACCAATGGCCGGTGGCATCAAGCCATGGCCGATGAGATGTGGGGATGGCCAACAAGCTATTCCCTGCCCTTAGAAGCAAAACAACAAGTGTTTGGTGCAAAACCAAGCACAGAACAGTCAAGTTGAGAGATCCTAAGGCAGGGCGCGTAGCCGAGACCTTCGGGAACTCAAAACGAACAAGAACATGGATGATCACCGAGTGTTCAAACGGTGACGTCAAAAATGGGGTGTCTACACTAGGGTTCGACCAGTCGGACACATATTCGGACCGTCTTCCACGATGGTAGATATAAAATTATGGTGTTACTTAGAATTTCTCATGCATTAGGGTTCGAACACTCGGACACTTATTCGAACTATCTTGCATGATGGTAGATATGTAATTATGGTGTTTCTTACAATTTCTCATGCATTAGAGTTCCAAAACTCGGACACTTATTCAGACCCCTCTTGCATGATGGCACATATGTAATTATCGTGTTTACTTACAATTTCTCATGCATTAGGTTTTGAACACTTGGACACTTATTCGGACCCTCTTGCATGATGGCACATATGTAATTATGGTGTTTATTTGCAATTTCTCATGCATTAGCGTTCGAACACTCGGGCATTTATTCAGACTCCCTTGCATGATGGCAGATATGTAATTATGGTGTTTACATGCAATTTCTCATGCAGTAGGGTTCGAACACTCGGACACTTATTCGGACCCTCTTGCATGATGGAAAATATGTAATTATGATGTTTACTTTCAATTTCTCATGTATTAGGGTTCGAACACTCGGACATTTATTCAGATCCTCTTGCATGATGGCAGATATGTAAATATCTTGTTTACTTACTATTTCTCGTGCATTAGGGTCCGAACCCACGGACACTTATTCGAACCATCTTGCATAATGGCAGATTCGTAATTATGGTGTTTACGTATGATTTTTCATGGACAAGGGTTTGAACCGTCAGACACTTATTCTGATCCTCTTGCATGATGGTAGATATATAATTATGTCCTTTACTTAAAATTTCTCATACATTAGGGTTCGAACACTCAGACACTTATTCAGACGCTCTTGCATGACGGCATATATGTAATTATGGTGTTTATTTTCAATTTCTCATGCACTAGGGTTCGAACACTCGGACACTTATTCGGACACTTATTCGGACCCTCTTGCATGATGGCAAATATGTAATTATGGTGTTTACATGTAATTTCTCGTGCAGTACGGTTCGAACACTCGGACACTTTTTCGGACCCTCTTGCATGATGGAAAATATGTAATTATGGTTTTGATTTTCAATTTCTCTTGTATTAGGGTTCGAACACTGGGACACTTCTTCGTATCCTCTTGCATGATGGCAGATATGTAATTATCTTGTTGACTTACAATTTCTCATGCATTAGGGTCCGAACACACGGACACTTATTCGGACCATCCCGTATAATGGCAGATTTGTAATTATGAGGTTTACTTATGATTTCTCATGGACTAGGGTTCGAACTGTCGGACACTTATTCGGACCCTCTTGCATGATGGCCGATTTATAATTATTGTCTTTACTTAAAATTTCTCATGCATTAAGGTTCGAACACTTGGACACTTATTTGGACCCTCTTGCATGATGAGAGATAAGTAATTATGGTGTTTAGTTACAATTTCACAAGCATAACGGTTCGAATAGTCGGACACTTATTCGGACCCTTTGGCATGATGGCAGATAGATAATTATGGTGTTTACTTACAATTTCTCATGCATTAGGGTTTAAACACTCGGACACCTATTCGGACCCTCTTGCATGATGGGAAATATGTAATTATGGTGTTTACTTTCAATTTCTCATGCATTAGGGTTCGAACACTTGGACACTTATTCGGATCCTCTTGCATGATGGTAGATATATAATTATGGTCTTTACTTAAAATTTCTAACGCATTAAGGTTCGAACACTCGGACACTTATTCGGACCGTCTTGCTTGATGGCAGATGTGTAATTATGGTCTTTACTTACAATTTCAAATGCATTACGGTTCGAATAGTCGAACACTTATTCGGACCATCTTGCATGATGGCAGATATATAATTATGGTGTTTACTTACAATTTTCTTGCATTAGGGTTCGAACACTCGGACACTTATTCGGACCCTCTTGCATGATGGAAAATATGTAATTTTGGTGTTTACTTTCAATTTCTCATGCATTAGGGTTGGAACACTCGGACCCTTATTCGGATCCTCTTTCATAATGGCAGATATCTAATTATCTTGTTTACTTACAATTTGTCATGCATTAGGGTTCGAACACGCGAATACTTATTCGAGCCATCTCGCATAACGGCAGATTTGTAATTATGGTGTTTACTTACGATTTCTCATGGACTAGGGTTCGAACCGTCGGACACTTATTCGGATCCTCTTGCATGATGGCGGATATATATTTATGGTGTTTACTTACAATTTCTCAAGCATTAGGGTTCGAACACTCGGACACTTATTCGAACTATCTCACATGATGGCAAATATGTAATTATGGTGTTTCTTACAATTTCTAATGCGTTAGGGTTCGAACACTCGGACACTTATTCGGACACCTCTTGCATGATGGCAGATATGTAATTATCGTGTTACTTACAATTTCTCATGCATTAGGTTTCGAACACTCGGACACTTATTCGGACACTCTTACATGATGGCACATATGTAATTATGGTGTTTATTTACTATTTCTCATGCATTAGGGTTCGAACACTCGGACACTTATTCGGACCCTCTTGCATGATGGCAGATATGTAATTATGGTGTTTACATGCAATTTCTCATGCAGTGATATTCGAAGACTCGGACACTTATTCAGACCCTCTTGCATGATGGAAAATATCTCATTATGGTGTTTAATTTCAATTTCTCATGCAGTAGGGCTCGAACACTCAGACACTTATTCGGATCCTTTTGCACGATGGTAGATATGTAATTGTCTTGTTTACTTACTATTTCTCACGCATTAGCGTCCGAACACACGGACACTTATTCGGACCATCTTGCATAATGGCAGATTTGTAATTATGGTGTTTACTTATGATTTCTCATGGACTAGGGTTCGAATTGTTGGACACTTATTGGGATCCTCTTGCATGATGGAAGATATATAATTATGGTGTTTACTTACAATTTCCCATGCATTAGGGTTCGAACACTCGGACAGTTATTCGGACCCTCTTGCATGATGGCAGATATATAATTATGGTGTTTACTTACAATTTCACACGCATTAGGGTTCGAATAGTCAGACACTTATTCGGACCCTCATGCATGATGGCAAATATGTAATTATGGTGTTACTTACAATTTCTCAAACACTAGAGTTCGAACACTATGACACTTATTCGGACCCTCTTGTACAATGGAAGATATGTAATTATGGTGTTTAATTAAAATTTCTCATGCATTAGAGTTCGAACACTCAGACACTTATTCGGACCCTCTTACATGATGTCAGATATTTAATTATGAAGTTTACTTACAATTTATCATGCATTGCGGTTTGAATACTCGGACACTTATTCGGACCCTCTTGTATGATGGCAGAGATGTAATTATGTTGTTTACTTACAATTTCTCATGCATTAGGGTTGAAACACTCGGACACTTATTCAGACTTTCTCGCATGATGGCAGATATTTAATTATGGTGTTTACTTACAATTTCACATGCAGTAGAATTCGAACACTCGGACACTTATTAGGACCCTCTTGCATGATGGCAAATATGTAATTATGGGGTATCCTTACAATTTCTCATGCATTAGGGTTCGAACAATCGAACATTTATTCGGATCCTCTTACATGATGGCAGATATTTTATTGTGGTGCTTACTTACAATTTCTCTTGCACTAGGGTTCATACAGTCGGACACTTACTCGGACCCCCTTGCATGATGGCTTATATATAATTATCGTGTTTACTTACAATTTCTTATGCATTGGGGTTCGAACACTCGGACACTTATTCAGACCCTCTTGCATGATGGCAGATATGAGATTATGGTGTTTACTTATAATTTCTCACGCATTAGGGTTCGAACAGTCGGACACTTATTCAGACCCTCTGACATGATGGTAGATATGTAATTATGGTGTCTACTTAAAATTTCTCGTGCATTAGGGTTCGAACACTCAGACATTTATTCTGACCCCCTTGCATGATGGCAGATATGTAATTACTGTGTTTACTTGCAGTTTCTTATGCAGTAGGGTTCGAGCACACGGACACAAATTTGGACCCTCTTCCATGATGGCAAATATGTAATTAAGTTGTCACTTACAATTTCTCATGCGTTAGGGTTAGAACACTCGGAGACTTATTCGAACAATCTAGCATGATGGGAGATATGTAATTATGGTGTTTCTTACAATTTCTCTTGCATTAGGGTTTGAACATTCGAACACTTATTTAGACCCTTTTGCATGATGGCAGATATGTAATTATGTTGTTTATTTGCAATTTCTCAAGCATTAGGGTTCGAACACTAGGACACATATTCCGACACTACTGTACGATGGCAGATATGTAATTATGGTGTTTATTAAAAATTTCTCATGCATTACTGTTCGAACACTTTGACTCCTATTCGGTCCTTCTTGCACGGTGGCAGATATGTAATTATGGAGTTTACTTACAATTTCTCATGCATTAGGGTTCGAACACTCGGACACTTATTCGGACCCTCTTGCATGATGGCAGATATGTAATTATGGTGTTTACATGCAATTCCTCATGCAATAGGGTTCGAAGACTAGGACACTTATTCGGACCCTCTTGCATGATGGAAAATATGTAATTATGGTGTTTACTTTCAGTTTCTTATGCATTAGCGTTCGAACACTCAGACACTTATTCGGATCCTTT
This sequence comes from Camellia granthamiana, assembly GCA_036172215.1. Lineage (NCBI taxonomy): Eukaryota > Viridiplantae > Streptophyta > Magnoliopsida > Ericales > Theaceae > Camellia > Camellia granthamiana. The sequence goes on from CM069913.1 coordinate 124,273,896, forward strand.
TGCACGACGGCAGATATGTAATTGTCTTGTTTACTTACTATTTCTCACGCATTAGGGTCCGAACACACGGACACTTCTTCGGACCATTTTGCATAATGGCAGATTTTTAATTAGTGTGTTTACTTATGATTTCTCATGGACTGGGGTTCGAACTGTCGGACACTTATTGGGATCCTCTGGCATTATGACAGATATATAATTATGGTGTTTTTACTTTCAATTTCCCATGCATTAGAGTTCGAACACTCGGACACTTATTCGGACTCTCTTGCATGATGGCAGATATGTAATTACGGTGTTTACATACAATTTCACACGCTTTAGGGTTCGAATAGTCAAACACTTATACGGACCCTCATGCATGAGGGCAGATATGTAATTATGGTGTTACTTGCAATTTCTCAAGCACTAGAGTTCGAACACTATGACACTTATTCGGACCCTCTTGTACGATGGAAGATATGTAATGATGGTGTTTAATTAAAATTTCTCATGCATTAGAGTTCGAACACTTGGACACTTATTCGGACCCTCTTGCATGATGTCAGATATGTAATTATGAAGTTTACTTACAATTTCTGATGTATTACGGTTCGAACACTCAGACACTTATTCGGACCCTCTTGCATGATGACAGATATGTAATTATGTTGTTTACTTACAATTTCTCATGCATTAGGGTTGAAACACTTGGACACTTATTCAGACTTTCTCGCATGATAGCAGATGTTTAATTATGGGGTTTACTTACAATTTCTCATGCAGTAGAATTCGAACAGTCGGATACTTATTAGGACCCTCTTGCATGATGGAAAATATTTAATTATGGGGTATATTTACAATTTCTCATGCATTAGGGTTCGAACAATCTGACACTTATTCGGATCCTCTTGCATGATGGCAGATATGTGATTATGGTGTTTATTTACGATCTCTCTTGCACTAGGGTTCAAATAGTCGGACACTTACTCGGACCCTCTTGCATGATCGCTTATATATAATTATCGTGTTTACTTACAATTTCTTATGAATTGGGGTTCGAACACTCGGACGCTTATTCAAACCCTCTTGCATGATGGCAGATATGTGATTATGGTGTTTACTTACAATTTCTCATGCATTAGGGTTCGAACACTTGGACACTTATTTAGATCCTCTTACATGATGGCAGATATGTAATTATGGTGTTTACTTACAATTTCTCATGCATTATGGTTCGAACACTCGGACACTTATTCTGACCCCCTTGCATGATGGCAGATATATAATTATGGTGTTTACTTGCAGTTTCTTATGCAGTAGGGTTCGAACACACGGACACTGATTCAGACCCTCTTCCCTGATGGCAAATATGTTATTAAGTTGTCACTTACAATTTCTCATGCGTTAGGTTCGAACACTCGGAGACTTATTCGAACAATCTAGCATGATGGGAGATATATAATTATGGTGTTTCTTACAATTTCTCTTGCATTGGGGTTCGAACATTCGGACACTTATTCAGACCCTTTTGCATGATGGCAGACATATAATTGTGGTGTTTACTTGCAATTTCTCAAGCATTAGGGTTCGAACACTAGGACACTTATTCGGACACTCCTGTACGATGGCAGATATGTAGTTATGGTGGTTACTAAAAATTTCTCATGCATTAGTGTTCGAACACTCAGACTCCTATTCGGACCCTCTTGCATGGTGTCAGATATGTAATTATGGAGTTTACTTACAATTTGTCATGCATTAGGGTTTGAACACTCAGACACTTATTCGGACCCTCTTGCATGATGGCAGATATGTAATTATGGTGTTTACATGCAATTTCTCATGCAGTAGGGTTCGAAGACTCGGAGACTTATTCGGACCCTCTTGCATGATGGAAAATTTGTAATTATGGTGTTTACATTCATTTTCTCATGCATTAGGGTTCAAACACTCAGACACTTATTCAGACCATTTTGCACGATGGCAGATATGCAATTGTCTTGTTTACTTACTATTTCTCACGCATTAGGGTCTGAACACACGGACACTTATTCGGACCATCATGCATAATGGCTGATTTTTAATTATGGTGTTTACTTATGATTTCACTTGGACTAGGGTTCGAACTGTCAGACACTTATTGGGATCCTCTTGCATGATGGTAGATATATAATTATGGCGTTTACTTACAATTTCCCATGCATTAGGGTTCAAACACTCGGACACTTCTTCGGACCCTCTTGCATGATGGCAGATACGTAATTATGGTTTTTACATGCAATTTCTCATGCAGCAGGGTTCGAAGACTCAGACACTTATTCGGACCCTCTTGCATGATGGAAAATATATAATTATGGTGTTTACTTTCAATTTCTCATGCATTAGGGTTCGAACACTCAGACACTTATTCGGATCCTTTTGCCTGATGGCAGATATGTAATTGTCTTGTTTACTTACTATTTCTCACGCATTAGGGTCCGAACACACGGACACTTATTCGGACCATCTTGCATAATGGCAGATTTATAATTATGGTATTTACTTATGATTTCTCACGGACTAGGGTTCGAACTGTCGGACACTTATTCGGACCCTCTTGCACGATGTCAGATATGTAATTATGGTGTTTACTTACAATTTCGCATGCATTAGGGTTCGAATAGTCAGACACTTATTCGGACCCTCATGCATGATGGCAGATATGTAATTATGGTGTTACTTGCAATTTCTCAAGCACTAGAGTTCGAACACTATGACACTTATTCGGACCCTCTTGTACGATGGAAGATATGTAACTATGGTGTTTAATTAAAATTTCTCATGCATTGGAGGTCGACCACTCAGACACTTATTCAGACCCTCTTGCATGATGTCGGATATGTAATTATGAAGTTTACTTACAATTTCTCATGCATTACGGTTCGAACACTCGGACACTTATTCGGACCCTCTTGCATGATGGCAGATATGTAATTGTGTTGTTTACTTACAATTTCTCATGCATTAGGGTTGAAACACTCGGACACTTATTCAGACTTTCTTGCATGATGGTAGATATTTAATTATGGCGTTACTTACAATTTCTCATGCAGTAGAATTCGAACACTCGGACACTTATTAGGACCCTCTTGTATGATGGCAAATATGTAATTATGGGCTATACTTACAATTTCTCATGCATTGGGGTTCGAACAATCGGACACTTATTCGGATCCTCTTACATGATGGCAGATATGTGATTATGGTGTTTACTTACGATTTCTCTTGCACTAGGGTTCAAATAGTCGGACACTTACTCGGACCCCCTTGCATGATGGCTTATATATAATTATCGTGTTAACTTACAATTTCTTATGCATTGGGGTTCGAACACTCGGATACTTATTCAGATCCTCTTGCAAGATGGCAGATATGTGATTATGGTGTTTACTTACAATTTCTCATGCATTAGGGTTCGAACACTTGGACACTTATTCAGACCCTCTTACATGATGGCAAATATGTAATTATGGTGTTTACTTACAATTTCTCATTCATTAGGGGTCAAACACTCGGACACTTATTCTGACCCCTTGCATGATGGCAGATATGTAATTATAGTGTTTACTTGCAGTTTCTTATGCAGTTGAGTTCGAACACACATACACTATTTCAGACCCTCTTCCATGATGTCAAATATGTAATTAAGTTGTCACTTACAATTTCTCATGCGTTAGGGTTCGAACACTCGGAGACTTATTTGAACAATCTAGCATGATGGGAGATATGTAATTATGGTGTTTATTACAATTTCTCTTGCGTTAGGGTTCGAACAATCGAAAACTTATTCAGAGCGTTTTGCATGATGGCAGATATGTAACTATGGTGTTTACCTGCAATTTCTCAAGCATTAGGGTTCGAACATTAGGACACTTATTCAGACACTCCTGTACGATGGCAGATATGTAATTATGGTGTTTGTAGACACCCCATTTTTGACCGTCCTCAAGACTTGGACGTCACCGTTTGAACACCCGGTGATCTTCCATGTTTGTGTTCGTCTCGAGTTCCCGGAGGTCCCGACTCGACTGTTTTGTGTTTAGTTTTGCACCAAACACTTGTGTTTTGCTTTTGAAGGGCAGGGAATGGCTTGTGAGACATCCCCACACATCACCGGCCATGGCTAGAGGCCACCGGCCAGTGTTTTGTTTCCATCAGCCATATATTTGGCCGGTCGGCACTCTGTTTGGTCGGTCGGCCATCTTTATTTGGCCGATTGACTCTTTTTCTGGCCGAGACCTCTTCTTGAGGGGGTTTGAACCTTTTGAACCCCCTGTTTTAGCTTCTTGAGAAAGCTTGAACCTTTTGAATCCTTGGTTCTAGCTTCTTGAGGAAGCTTGAACCTTTTGAACTCTTGGTTTAGCTTCTCCAAGAAGCTTGAACCTTTTGCACCTTGGTTTAGCTTCTCCTAGAAGCTTGAACCTTTTGCACCTTTGCCTAGCTTCTCCAAGAAGCTTGAACCCTTCTATGCTTCCAAGAGAAGCTTGCACCTCTTGAATCTTTTGCCTAGCTTCTCCAAAAAGCTTGGCTCTTTTGTCTAGCTTCTCCAAGAAGCTTGGCCTTCTTGGCCCTTTTGCTCCAAGCTTCTAAGAGAAGCTTGACCCCTTTGACCCTTTTTTGCTTAGCTTCTCTTAGAAGCTTCAAGCCTCCATCTCCTCTATAAATAGAGAGCCTATCCTTCCATTCAAGGGGTTCCAAGAAATTTGTCCAAGACAAAAAACATATATCTCTCTTGATATCTCTACATCCAAGCCTCCAAAGTGCTTGGTTCTTGACCCCTTTGCACACCACCTCTCAACCACACCTCTCCATCATCCATCTAAGCTTCTTGGAGGCCATTTTTAGAGGCTAAGGAGCTGGTTTTTGGGACCAAAGGCTGCTGTCCCCGTTGGTCTACAAGGGTGAGCATCCAACCCTCTTTTATTCCCCGTTTTTGCACACACTTTTAGCCTATCTTGCTTGCTGATTTGATCTTTGTGTATAACATAAAAAAGTTCTATTTTTTTGTGTTTAAGATACTTCATTAAGGTCACTTTTGTGTTTGGGGTCGTTTACCCCCTCTTAGGCCTTGTTTGGCCTCATTTTTGTGTGTTTTTGGTGAGCTTCGGGACCACCTTGTTTGGGCCTCCTCACCACTGAAATCTTGAGGGATTTCAGTGGTGAGGATGGTGGTTTAAGGTCCTAAGAAGGAGAGGGCCACCCCCTCTCCTCGTTATCTTCAAAAAGTGCCATTTTAGCCTCATGTGTGAGCACCATTTTTAAGTTCATGTTGGCCATGTCTTAAGTATGATTTGTGCTTATTTTGCCATGATATAGCACTGTTTTAAGTTGGTTTAGACACACCATGCATGCTTAGCATACTTGTCTTGTAATGCCATGAAATTGCCTTAACATGCTTTGTGCTTCGAGCCTTGTTTCTAGCATGATTTTGGCTTAGCTTTGTGAAGATTTTATGCTTGTTTTAGCATGTTTAAGGTCTATTTTTGGTTTCTTAGGCCATCCATGGCTTGCTTTGTATAGCTACCATGCAACCTCTCTTGTATGCCTTGAGTATTGACCCCTCTAGCATGCTTTACTTGCTTCATTTAAGTGGTTTGGAACCACTTATCATGCCATTTCAGTCCTTGTGGTGTGCTCGTATGCTTGCATTTGATGCTCCTTTAATGCTTTATAAGGTTGTTGTCTTATGCTCCATACTTGGACCCTTGTGTATGCTTCCATACTTAGACCTTTTAGATGCCATCTAAGTGGTTTTTGGGGCTTACTTTTGCATGATTTAGGGCTGTTTTGACTCACTTTGGTCATTTGCTTCATGTGTCATTTGATCCTAGTTTAAGTCCTTGGGCTTGGTTGCATGTCTTACTTACATTGGTAGGTTGATTTGGCATCATCTTCTACATGTTTTCAAAGCTTGATATGCATGCCATTAGTCCATGATTATCTCCTTTTAAGTATGCTTAAAAGTAGTCTCTTCATGCTTAAGTGTTGTGTACCTAGTGTACATTGCATGTTTGCATTACTTGCCCTTATGTTCATAATGCATCCTTAGCTTGCATGCCTAGGTTGCATTACATTGGCATGCATACTTTGCCTCTTAAGTTGAGTATGATAGAGGTTGAGTTCATTATTTGTTTATGTGCATTTCATTCCACATTGAAATTGCACACTTTGGCTTCTTGGGCCATCATGCATTGAAATGCACGATTGGTGGTCCGAGGGTCGAGGACCGTCCTCCTTTGAGTCATGAACATGATAAGGAGGGTGGTGGTGCAAACATTGCTTTGAAAATGCATTGCCGTGCCTTGTCTGCCCTCTGCTACTGTCAAACAGGTTTCTGCAGGAAGATTTGGCCGGCTGGCCATCTCCAGTGCCGACCGGCCATCCATCAGTGGCCGATGGCTTAACCAGTAGCCGATGATCATTCCCCATGGCCGGTGGCCATTCCTTCTAGCCAGTGGTGCTCCACAGTGTCCATGGAGCATACTTTGGGAGTTGTGCAACTTCCAGAAGAGCAGAGCAGGGAAAACAGAGGCAACTTGTGCATGGCGACGGATTTCCGAGCAAACCCGAGCACGCGTGCATTGGACCCTCTTCCCGAGGCCTTTTACTGCTTTCCTTAGCTTAGTTAATTTGTTAATTAATTAAGTGGACTGTAATATTTAATTAGCTTGTAGGTTAATTGATTGTATTATTCTTTTGGTCCCTCCGAGCGAAGGCGAATTTGTAATAAGTGTGGGTGCGTGTGTGCATGTCTTCCAACCCCCACTTCTTTCTCCCTTTTACTTACCTGTTTTTGATGGTTAGTATTAGGGCATATTTAAATTAGCATACCTTATGCTGTGCATGCGTGCATCCATACATTTCTCTTGCATGCACCGGGCTCGGCGCATCATACTAACTGCATTGTATTTCAATTCCAAGTTGAATACGTGTTAGTTGTAGCATCATCATATGCCATGTTTAGATTAGCCGAGCCTATTCTAGCTACATTTTGCCTGTGTTGCATTAGCCATCTTAACATGAACTAGGATCATGCATATGATTACTAACTAGTTTCTGTTTTGGCTTGGAGTACTAGGTAAGCTTTTATGCTTTAGCATATCGCATGCGTGTGAATGTTGCCATAATAGCATGATTACCATGAGGCTAGCTGCTTATGTGATATAATTGCTTGAATGCCTGTGGATGGAGGTCAAATCACCTAAGTTGGAATAATGCATTAAAACTGTGAGTTTTAAAGCCCACTAGATAGTGGCAAAATCATCTTTTCCAAAGCCTACTTGAGGGTGGCAAAACCTGCATTTTAGCCTACTTACGAGTAGCAAACCATTTTCAAAACAAACATGTAATGTTTTGTTCCAATCTAGGCGATTTGGTCTATACTTGTTTGCTGTGCGCATAACATAGTAATTCTAGGCTAATAACCGGAATAAGAGCACATAACATTTTCAAAAATGGATATCACGGTTAGTAGAGGCCGATCTTTGATCGGGCGAGAGGGGGTGCTCATAGCTGACCTTCTCTAATCGTACCAAAGTTCCCGAGCTGAGGTAACTTTGGTGATGACGGACACGTGGCCTTTGGCACCGAGTCAGGGTTTCCTAAATTTCCCAAAATAAAATATTTAGGTGGCAACTCTGTATCTGGCGAAGCAGTCCATGTTTGGCACTTCTTTCAAAAATCTGTTTTCTCAAAACGATTTGTCAGATTTGGACTCTTTGGTTCAGATTAAGAACCGTGACACAAAATTGAGTCCGAACTGTAGCGAGGTCCCCCGCGAGCTTGTTACAGTTTCTGGCGACTCTGCTGGGGATTTAGAGAACTTGACTCGAACTCGTGATATCTTGTTTTAACTACACTTGTGTTTCTTTGCATTGCATGTGCATTGGTGCGCCTAGGACACCGTGTTGGCCATCTGCTATTGCTAAGCGGTTTGCTGGAGGCTTGACTTTGTCAAAGCATGCCATAAGGTTGACCGGTTGCGGGCTCTGCCAGTATGGGAACACAAATCCCGGTTTTACCGGGGCACCCTTTTCGACCATTCGACCTAGTGCATATTCGGAATCCATAGTGACCATTCCAAACTAGGACAGGTTGCTTACCCGTTTATAGGTTGTTTGAAACCGCTGTGTGCGTAGTGAAACCCTAGCTCCTGACAAAATAGGACAGGGAAACCCTACCCCAACATAGGGGTGTTTTGGCTCTCATTTATCTGTTATGTGCTTTTAGAGTGTATCTCTACAGGGAATGCACATGTCAGTTTGCAAATCTGGGTATCAGGCCTACGGGCATCAGTGTGTGAAGAATCAGTTTTACCTGAGGGTATCAATTTACAGGCAGAGATTTGGGCAGAATTCAGTAGAGGGCACACTCATTCAACTATGCTCGTATCTGTTCAGGTGAAATCAGGCTGAGATGCTGTCTGTTTTCTGTTTTGCTAAGTGGTCTTGGAACCATAGTTTCAGAAGGGTTTGATATCCCCCGGGTACTCTGGACTTGGGTTGTTATGTGATCGGGGGATGAACCACCTGCGGGCGGCACTCAGTTTACTCCGGATGTGGCGTTTGGCACGCACTGTTTTGAGCATTTGCGAGTGCTACTTATTCTACTTTCTGACTTGGGTATTGAGTCTGTCTCGTTGTGTCGAGTCAGTCCTGCTGAGTCTGTCTTGTTGTATCGAGTCTGTTCTGTTGAGTCTACCTTGTTATATCGAGTTAGTCCTATTGAGTCTACCTTGTTATATCGAGTCAGTCTTGTTATATCGGGTCAGTCTTGCCGAGTCTGTCCTGTTGAGTCAGTCTCGTTGTATCAAGTCAATCCTGTTGAGTCTGTCTTGTTGTACCGAGTCAGTCCTGTTTTATTGGAGTTGGGTGATTCTGGGGGTATTACCTCGGACATCACCATTTTGTTTTGTGTTTGTCTTTTTTGCTTTCTTTTGAGTCTGTTTCTGCCTTGGAGCTAGTTATGCCAACAGATCTGAAGGGAACAACAGTGACTTTCACACTCTCGTGTTTGCTTCTGCCGTGTGCCAGTTGTGCCAGAATTTCTAAATGAGATGGCAGTATTTGACTAGAAGCTCTGTCTTTTCTATGCCTTGAAGTCATTGTAATGACCTGAGTTTTTCAAAACTTTTTGAACACTGCGGTGAAAACAAAGAGGAAGGAATTCCTCGGGATTTGCAAAACTTTGATCAATTGAGAGAAAGAGAGGCGTGCTAAGCCCTTAATGAATGAAATCATGCTTGTTAGTGTGAGTACTGAGAAGGACCCTAGCTTTGATCCAGATTGGTTCCACACCATCTTCAGCGCGAGCGATTCGTTGCCTTCTTAAAAACTTTCAAAATTTCAAAAAATGTTTTGCGCAGTCCTGCGAAGACTTGTGTGGAATCGCTCTTGAGATTGTGCAGCTTAGGATCGCTCTCAGCCTCAAGATTCAATCCCTTTGCTCTCGAAAAACTTTGACCTTGGGTTCAGAGTATTCAACGATCAACCATCAAGAGAGGCCTGTGTGGCCAGATTTTGAAGCAACCCTCAAACAAGAGGCGCCAAAGTCAAATCAAGAAGATCAGATCTCATCAGAAGAAGCTTGTGAAGCTAGAACGGAAGCACCCCCCGAACTAGGGGCACAAATGTCCGATGTGCTCGAAGAGCCGAAGATGGATTCTTCTGTAAACCAATACAATAGCCACTCTCCTGGATACAGATGGCTTCAAAACCCTAAAACCATTTGGCATGGACTTGTTACACTTTTACCCTTTGAGAGGCTCGCTGGGCCGAAAACCCAGAAGGGCGACCCAGGCAAAAGTTAGAGCAAGAGAAAAATACAAAAAAAAGAAGAAAGACAAAAAATACAAGGAAAAGAAAAGAAAAGAAAAATACAAAAAATGCAGAAGAAATGAAAAGAGAAAAAAATGCAAAAAAAAAATCTAAACAAAAAAATTGAAAAGAAAAGAAAAACATAGCTCGCAAGGTCGAAAACCTACAACGGGCGCCTTGGCAAAAGTTAGAGCGCAAAAGGAGAGGTTAAATACCCGAGTGTACCTTAACCCCGAACTACGTAAGGCTTGATTCCCATCTTTGGGATATGTAGGCAACTTCATTCTGAAGTCCAGCCGTAAAACACTTCAAATTCGACTGTGTCCATGCGATGGTTTTGGTCATCTTTGTCTTCTCTGTATCTAAGGATTTGGTTGTGTTCGTCACTCTAAGGACTGACTACAGTGCGCTGCGGTGTCATTCAAACAAGGGGCAACTTTCCGTTGCCATTCAATGCGCCGTGGTGTCGTTCAAACAAGGGGCAACTTTCCGTTGCCATGCAGCTCTCTTCGAGCAAGGGGCAATTTTCCTCCAGATCCGAGGTTGTGTGTCTCAAGAATAGGTTCCGCGCTTGTTGAGCATTGGCCGTTTGCAAAAACAGTTTTTGAGAATTTTTACTGAGGTTGACTAATTCTCTCGAAAATTATTCCATTTTTCTAAAACTGGACCACTTTGTTGGACCCAAAAAGGAAAATTTTCAGTGCTCATAACCCAACTTGCATGATCTCAAATCAAAAATCGAACAAGCATGTTAATCTAACTCTCATTTTGGTTAAAATTGTTTTAGTAGAAAGCAAAAACAAAACATGGTCAAACTGATGAACTAGGGGCACATTTGAGTCAGATGTTCTGTCTTTTCCCCATTGTCAACATACTTGCCAGAAAGCGCACTCTACTTGCCGGGAAATGGCACCACTAAAGCTGACCGCCAAAGGGCAGAAAGCTCTCACATCCTCCAAGCAACGAGGTATCAAGCCAAGTGCGAAGCATGAATTAGAATGGATCAAGATATTCCACTCCCTCATCCGGACTGATCACGTCCAAACTCCCCAGCAGAGCATCGTCAACCGATGTCAGCTGCAGATTTGCTACACACCCAATTGTAGCACATCCCCTCTGTGGAAGAAACTCACTGTTGTGAACAAGAAGAAGAATCTAGCGGAATGCTAGGGGTGAGACCCCGCAACTTTCTATTTATCCATCAACCACCCAGGAGAGGAATTGAAAATGAGAGATTGAAGAATAGAGAGATGTGCGATGAGAGAAAAAGTGAGAAAAGGGTTTTGAGAGAAAAGTCGAGCCTGAGGGTCGAGTGATGTGAGAATCACAAACAAGAAAGGGTGGGAAATAATACCCGGAGAAACTGGCTCCTCGTGCACTGAGAGGTCTCTCGTCTTTGTAACACGTTTGTGTGTCGTGTCTTCTGTTTTGTTTTTCTCGATTCTTGCTTTGAGTCGTTCCGAGCGTGTCCCGATGTGTTTAGGTTGTTTACCTTTATTTTCCGTTGTTGGGTCGTCTTTACTGTGTTCAGTCATAGGCTCAATACCCCGGTCAAGAACCCATCTCTCAATTTCATAAAATCGTTTGTGCTCAGAGTGCTGTGCTATTCTCCACATTTGTGCAAAACAAGATTCTTTCTTTCATAAGCTGCATGGGTTCAACCCAGGGTTCAACCCAGGTCATGTGAGAACAGTAGAACAAGGACCAATCTGAAGCTGCATGGGTTCAAGATTGCAAAGCAAAAGAAAAGAGGGAAAATCGAAGCATCTGAGTGTGTTTCACCTTCAGCAAATTCCGTGATTGTACTCCGGATGTACCTCCTCAGGCCTTGTCACTACTCCGAAGTATGAGTGTATCTCGGCCCCAAGCTTAAGCCTACTTCAAGTCAGAATGGCAATTAAAGCAGCAGCAGATGTTATCTCTCTCTGATATGAACAGGGTGTGCCCGTTTTTGAGCTGAGTGTGTTGCAAACCCCTCCGAAAGGTAAATCGGAGGTCACATTCGAATTTGGTCTCGTTAATTTGATCAATTTCATTACTTGCGTAGACCGCACGTTTTGCTTGCGTAGACCGCATGTTTATGATTAATTCCATTACTTGCGTAGACCGCACGTTTTGCTTGCGTAGACCGCATGTTTATAATTAATTCCATTACTTGCGTAGACCGCATGTTTTGCTTGCGTGGATCGCATTCTCATGTTCAAATTGATTACTTGCGTAGACCGCATGTTTTGCTCGCGTAGACCGCATGTTTTGATTGCGTAGACCGCATGTTACATTATTACTTGCGTAGACCGCATGTTTTGCTTGCGTAGACCGCATATTTATAATTAATTGCACTACTTGCGTAGACCGCATGTTTGTAATCAATTTCATTGCTTGCGTAGACCGCATGTTTGTGATCAATTTCATTACTTGCGTAGACCGCATGTTTGTGTTCAATTTCATTGCTTGCGTAGACCGCATGTTTGTGTTCAATTTCATTACTTGCGTAGACCGCATGTTTGTGTTCAATTTCATTGCTTGCGTAGACCGCATGTTTGTAATCAATTTCATTGCTTGCGTAGACCGCATGCTTATGTTCAAATTCATTACTTGCGTAGACCGCATGTTTTGCTTGCGTAGACCGCATATTTATAATTAATTGCACTACTTGCGTAGACCGCATGTTTGTAATCAATTTCATTGCTTGCGTAGACCGCATGTTTACAATTAATTCCATTACTTGCGTAGACCGCATGTTTTGCTTGCATGGACCGCATTCTTATGTTCAATTTCATTACTTGCGTAGACCGCATGTTTATAATTAATTCCATTACTTGCGTAGACCGCATGTTTTGCTTGCGTGGACCGCATTCTTATGTTCAATTTCATTACTTGCGTAGACCGCATGTTTTGCCTGGGTAGACCGCATGTTTTACTTGCGTAGACCGCATGTTTATAATTAATTTCATTACTTGCGTAGACCGCATGTTTGCTTGCGTAGACCGCATATTTATAATTAATTGCACTACTTGCATAGACCGCATGTTTGTGTTCAATTTCATTGCTTGCGTAGACCGCATGTTTATGATCAATTTCGTTACTTGCGTAGACCGCATGTTTATGATCCATTTCGTTGCTTGCGTAGACCGCATACTTATGTTCAATTTCATTGCTTGCGTAGACCGCATGCTTATGTTCAATCTCATTGCTTGCGTAGACCGCATGCTTATGTTCAAGTTCATTGCTTGCGTAGACCGCATGCTTATGTTCAAATTCATTGCTTGCGTAGACCGCATGCTTATGTTCAAGTTCGTTGATTGCGTAGACCGCATACTTTACTTACACGTGTTCAATTTCATTGCTTGCGTAGACCGCACGCTTTACTTACATGTGTCTGTGCCTTCACAGCATTGTTATGCTCCCCACTCACTTGCATTGCGATGCACGTTCCAATTGCATTGTTATGCACCCACTTCACTAGTATTGTTATGCTCATTCATTGCATTGATTATGCACATCCATCTTGCATTGTTATATACCTTTTCACTTGCAATTATCATTCTTTCTCCTCGCGCGTGCGACAGGTTAGACCTCCTTTGGCTTAGAGCATTTGGAATACGTTCCAATGCTCACACCATTCTGAAATGCCGGGATACGTCCCTATGTTTCCCCCTCTTCGGTTAAAAGCGTTCGGAATACGTTCCAATACTCACACCATTCCAGTAGACGGGTCTGGCAAGACCTTAAATATGCTCGGTCTGGCGAGACCTTAAATCCGCTCGGTTACATTGTCATGCATCTCCAACGACGCGCGCGGTCGCATATTCGAAATCATGCATTTTCATGCATATCAAAAGACGTGCGTTGTCACGCACTTGCATCACCGTGCATTTTCATGCATGTCAAGCCTCCCGTTGACGCGCACTTCAACATCATGCATCATTTACATTTCAAACAAAAAAACAACAACAAAAAAAAAAATGTATTTATCATACATATCCATTGTATCCACACCCATTTCATTGCATATTTGTAAATATCGCATTGTAGCTTGCATGCATTCACTGCATCACCCCCTCCATCTACGGCTTGCACCTTTCCTTGTTGAGCCTGGTTTGGTATGTGCTCAAACTTTTCACGTTGAAGCACAGTTCTTCATGTGTACGCGCCTATTCCTTGATGAACTTGGTTTGAGGGTAGCGGCACCTTTTCTGTGTTAGACATGACTTGTATGTGTACATGCCTTTCCTAGGCAAGATTCGGTTTGGCTGCATGCCATATCCATTGTATATATTACATTGTAGTGTAATTTTGCATCCAGCATTGGGATCGTTGTTCTTTCCCCAGCGGGTCGTTTCCCCACTTATGTCATTTCCTCCCAATACTTGTTCTCGTGTCCGTCTACATTACTCATAGTTCAGTTGATCGTTCTATGGTAGACGGACTTGTTACCTCCATCAATCTATTTGACATTTGTGTGGTTTTGAACCGCTCATGATTGGATCATGATTCAATTGCTCTGCATATAGTTTGCATAGTTTCAATTACATTGCATTTTCGTTTGCATTTTTATACATTGTTTTGTATATATTGCATATCATTTTGCATTCATTCTTGCATTGTCATGCATGTTACTAATAACATCGTACCTGTTAAGTTGTTTTCTTTGCAGGCATGATATTGTATGTACGGTTCATTTGCGACTGGTGGGACTAGACGAACCGGACAGGTATTGCATCCTTCGCGTGAGACATATCGAGAATCGCATAATTCTCTTACATCCTTTCTGCATTGTAGTGTAGTTTGGTGTATGCTAGCTTAAAACTGTTGCATGTGTGCTTCGTTACAGCTTTCTTTGCATGATCATAAGTTATGCTCGGCTTTGTGCATTGTCTTGCATTTTGCCCCTGCCTTCGGGCGCATATCTTTATCTGTAGCTTCTATGCTTTGTCTAAGTCTTCGGCCTTGTCAAAAATGGGTCGTCTCTGGGCTTTGACACTCACTCCCGTCATTGTTATGACTTTCGAGTTCTGTCAAAGAGGGGCAATTGTAGACACCCCATTTTTGACCGTCCTCAAGACTTGGACGTCACCGTTTGAACACCCGGTGATCATCCATGTTTGTGTTCGTCTCGAGTTCCCAGAGGTCTCGACTACGCGCCTTGCCTCAGGATCTCCCGACTCGACTGTTTTGTGTTTGGTTTTGCACCAAACACTTGTGTTTTGCTTTTGAGGGGGCAGGGAATGGCTTGTGAGACATCCCCACACATCACCGGCCATGGCCAGAGGCCACTGGCCAGTGTTTTGTTGCCATCGGCCATATATTTGGCCGGTCGGCACTCTGCTTGGTCGGTCGGCCATCTTTATTTGGCCGATTGACTCTTTTTCTGGCCGAGACCTCTTCTTGAGGGGGTTTGAACCTTTTGAACCCCCTGTTTTAGCTTCTTGAGGAAGCTTGAACCTTTTGAACCCTTGGTTCTAGCTTCTTGAGGAAGCTTGAACCTTTTGAACCCTTGGTTTAGCTTCTCCTAGAAGCTTGAACCTTTTGCACCTTTGCCTAGCTTCTCCAAGAAGCTTGAACCCTTCTAAGCTTCCAAGAGAAGCTTGCACCTTTTGCACCTTTTGTTTTAGCTTCTCCAAGAAGCTTGAACCCTTCTAAGCTTCCAAGAGATGCTTGCACCTTTTGCACCTTTTGTTTTAGATTCTCCAAGAAGCTTGACCCCTTTGCTTAGCTTCCCTTGGAAGCTTGCCCCCTTTGACCCTTTTTGTGTTAGCTTCTCTAAGAAGCTTAGCACCTTGTCTTGCTCTATATATAGAGGGCCTCTCCACCACTTTCAAGGGTTGAAAAAATCTGATATATAGAATATATATCACTCTCTCTCTCTATATCTCTCTCTCTCTCTCTCTCTCTACATTTGTATGTGTTAGAGTATTCCAAAGTGAGTGATTCTTGGCCTATTGCACCACACCTCACAACCACACCTCTCCACCACCAACTAAGCTTCTTGGAGGGTCTTGAGAGGTCCTAAGGAGCTGCATTCTTGGTCCACAAGCTGCTGGACTCGCAGCTTTGAAGAAGTTCATCAAGGGTGAGTTTTTAAGCCTTAAATCACCCTTTCTTGCACACACGTTTAGCCTATGTTCCAGGCTGTTTTGGGCTTTGTCATGAACTGAAAAAAGTTCTGTTTTTGAGTGCTTTAAATAGTTGTTTAAGGTCACTTTTTTGTTTGGGGTGGTTTACCCCCTCTTAGGCCTTGTTTGGCCTTGTTTTTGAGCCTTTTTTGTGAGCTTCGGGACCACCTTGTTTGGGCCACCTCACCACTGAAATCTTGAGGGATTTCAGTGGTGAGGATGGTGGTTTAGGGTCCTAAGAAGGAGAGGGCCATCCCCTCTCCTTGTTGCCTTCAATATGTGCCATTTTAGCCTCATGTGTGAGCACCATCCTTAAGTGCATGTTGGCCATGTCTTAAATGTTATTTGGTAGTATTTTTCCATGTATTACCTCTGTTTGTACTTGGTTTAGACACACCATGCTTGCTTTGCATACTTGTCTTGTAATGCCATGAAATTGCCTTAACATGTATCTAGCATTTAGACCACTATGCTTACTTGTTTTGGCTTAGCTTTGTGAAGCTTTTATGCTTGTTTTAGTATGCTAAGGGACTGTTTTTGGTCATTTGAGTCATCCATGACTTGCTTTGTATAGCTACCATGTAATCCCCCTCATGAGCCTTGAGTGTTGACCCCTCTAGCATGCTTTATTTGCACCATTTCAGTGATTTGAAGTCACTTATAATGTCATTTCAGTCCTCATGGTATGCTTAAATGTTTGCATTTGATGCTCCTTTGATGCTTCAAGAGGTTGTGCCTTATGCTCCATGTTTAGACATTTGTGTATGCTTCCATGTGTAGGTCATTTAGATGCCATCTAAGTGGTTTTTGGGGCTTACTTTGACATGATTTGGGACTGTTTTGATTCACTTTGATCATTTGCTTCATGTGTCATGTGATCATGGTTTAAGTCCTTGAGCTAATTCCAAGCTTCTATGCATGCTTTGCTTGTTTTGTTTACTTGGTTTGGCACCATTTATGACATGATTTCAGAGCTTATAATGCATGCCATATGCCCATGTTGTTCCTCTTTTAAGTGTGCTTAAGAATTGTCTCTATGTGCCTAAGTGTTGGACATTGCATGCATGCCTATTTGTGTGTGTTTTGGCTTCCATTCTTGAGCATATTGGCCACTGATTTTGGCATGCTTGAGAGCTACCCATGTTAGTTTAAGTCCATCTTTGCATGTTGTTGCATGCTAGTTAGGTCACATGTTGTTACATGTTTGCATATTGCATGTTCACATGCTCATCTTGCATGCTTAGCTTGCATGTTTAGGTTGCATATCATAGCATGCATCTCTTGCCTCTTGAATTGATTATGATAGAGGTTGGGGCCCATTATTTGTTTTGTGCATTTCATTCCATATTGAAATTGCACATCTTGACTCTTTGGCCATCATGCATGGAAATGCGTGATTGGTGGCCCGATAGCCAAGAACCATCCTCCTTTGAGTCATGAATATGATAAGGAGGGTGGTGGTGCAAACATTACTTTGGAAATGCATTGCCATGCCTTGTCTGCCCTCTGCTGCTGTCAAACAGGTTTCTGCAGGAAGCTTTGGCCGGCCGGCCATCTACAGTGCCGACCGGCCATCCATTGGTGGCCGATGGATTAATAAGTGGCCGGTGAGTATTCCCCATGGTCGGTGGCCATTCCTCTCAGCCGGTGATACTCCACAGTGTTCATGGAAGCATCCCTGGGACTTGCACAATTTTCAGAGGAGCAGAGCAGGGAAAACAGAGGCAACTTGTGCATGGCAGTGGCTTTCCGGGCGGAGCCGAGCGCGCATTGCATTGAGCCCTCTTCCCGAGGCCCTTTTACTGCTTTAATAGTTTAATTAATTTGTCAATTAGCTAAGGGTTTTGTAATATTTAATTAGCTAGGGCAGTTAATTATTTATTCGGTTTGTATTATTATTCGGTCACTCCGAGCGAGGGCGTATTTGTAATAAGTGTGGGTGCGTGTGTGCATGTCTTCCAACCGCCACTTCTTTCTCCCTTTTACTTACCTGCTTTGATGGTTAGTATTAGGACATATTTAAATTAGCATACCTTATGCTATGCATGCGTGCATCCATACATTTGTTTTACATGCACCGGGCTCGGTACATCATGCTAACTGCACTTGTATTTCAAATTCCAAGTTGAGTACTTGTTAGTTGTAGCATTTCACATATCATTGTAGATTAGCCGAGCCTATTCTAGTGACATTCTGTATGTGATGCATTAGCCATTTTTAACATGAACTAGGATCATGCATGATTACTGACTAGTTTCTGTTTTCGCACGGAGTACTAGGTAAGCTTTTATGCTTTAGCATACCGCATGCGTGTGAGTGTTGCCATAATAGCATGATTACCATGAGGCTAGCTGCTTATGTGATATAACTGCTTGAATGCCTGTGGATGGAGGTCAAATTACTTAAATTGGAATAATGCATTAAAACTGTGAGTTTTAAGCCCACTAGATAGTGGCAAAACCATCTTTTCTAAAGCCCACTTGAGGGTGGCAAAATCTTCATTTTAGCCTACTTGCGAGTAGCAAACCATTTTTCAAAACAAACATGAAATGTTTTGTTCCAATTTAGGCGATTTGGTCTATACTTGTTTGCCGTGCGCATAACATAGTAATTCTAGGCTAATAATCGGAATAAGAACACATAATGTTTTTAAAACAAGATATCATGGTTAGTAGAGGCCGGTCTTCGGACTGGGCGAGAGGGGGTGCTCATAGTTGACCTTCCTCAATCGTACCCAAGTTCCCGAGCCGAGGCAACTTTGGTGATGACGGACACGTGGCCTTTGGCACCGAGTCAGCGTTTCGTAAATTTCCCCATTTAAAAAAATATTTAGGTGGCGACTCTGTATCTGGCGAAGCAGTCCATGTTTGGCACTTCTTTCAAAAATCTGTTTTCTCAAAACGATTTGCCAGATTTGGACTCTTTGGTTCAGATTAAGAACCGTGACACAAAATCGAGTCCGAACTGTAGCGAGGTCCCCCGCGGGCTTGTTACAGTGTTCACTAAAAATTTCTCCTACATTAGTGTTCGAGCACTCAAACTCCTATTCGGATCCTCTTGCATGGTGTCAGATATGTAATTATGGAGTTACTTACAATTTCTCATGCATTAGGGTTCGAACACTCGGACACCTATTCGGACACTCTTGCATGATGGCGGATATGTGATTATGGTGTTTACATGCAATTTCTCATGCAGTAGGGTTCGAAGACTAGGATACTTATTCGGACCCTCTTGCATGATGGAAAATATGTAATTATGGTGTTTACATTCAATTTCTCATGCGTTAGTGTTCAACCACTCAGACACTTATTCGGATCCTTTTGCACGATGGCAGATATGTAATTGTCTTGTTTACTTACTATTTCTCACGCATTAGGGTCCGAACACACGGACACTTATTCGGACCATCTTGCATAATGGCAAATTTGTAATTATGGTGTTTACTTATGATTTCTCATGGACTAGGGTTCGAACTGTCGGACACTTATTAGGATCCTCTTGCATGATGGAAGATATATAATTATGGTGTTTACTTACGATTTTCCATGCATTAGGGTTTGAACACTCGGACACTTATTCGGACCCTCTTGCATGATGGCAGATATGTAATTATGGTGTTTACTTACAATTTCACACGCATTAGGGTTCGAATAGTAGGACACTTATTCGGACCCTTACGCATGATGGCAGATATGTAATTATGGTGTTACTCGCAATTTCTCAAACACTAGAGTTCGAACACTATGACACTTATTCGGACCTGCTTGTACGATGGAAGATACGTAATTATGGTGTTTAATTAAAATTTCTTAAGCATTAGAGTTCGAACACTCAGATACGTATTCGGACCCTCGTGCATGATGTCAGATATGTAATTATGAAGTTTACTTACAATTTCTCATGCATTACGGTTCAAACACTCATACACGTATTCGGACCCTCTTGCATGATGGCAGATATGTAATTATGTTGTTTAATAACAATTTCTCATGCATTAGCGTTGAAACACTCGGACACTTATTCAGACTTTCTTTCATGATTGCAGATATTTAATTATGGTCTTTACTTATAATTTCTCATGCAGTAGAATTTGAACACTCGGACACTTATTTGGACCCTCTTGCATGATGGCAAATATGTAACTATGGGGTATACTTACAATTTCTCATCCATTAGGGTTCGAACAATCGGACACTTATTCAGATCCTCTTGCATGATGGCAGATATGTGATTATGGTGTTTACTTACGATTTCACTTGCACTAGGGTTCAAACAGTCAGACACTTACTTGTACCCCCTTGCGTGATGGCTGATATATAATAATCGTGTTTACTTAAAATTTCTTATGCATTGGAGTTCGAACACTCGGACACTTATTCAGACCCTCTTGCATGATGACAGATATGTGACTATGGTGTTTACTTACAATTTCTCATGCATTAGGATTCGAACACTCGGACACTTATTCAGACCCTCTTACATGATGGCAGATCTGTAATTATGGTGTTTACTTAAAATTTCTCATGCATTAGGGTTCGAACACTCGGACACTTATTCTGACCCCCTTGCATAATGGCAGATATGTAATTATAGTGTTTACTTGCAGTTTCTTATGCAGTAGGGTTCGAACACACGGACACTAATTTGGACCCTCTTCCATGATGGCAAATATGTAATTAAGTGTCACTTACAATTTCTCGTGCGTTAGGGTTCAAACACTCGGAGACTTATTCGAACAATCTAGCATGATGGGAGATATGTAATTATGGTGTTTCTTACACTTTCTCTTGCATTAGGGTTCGAACATTCGGACACTTATTCGGACCATTTTGGATGATAACAGATATGTAATTATGGCGTTTACTTGCAATTTCTCTAGCATTAGGGTTCGAACACTAGGACACTTATTCGGACACACCTATACGATGGCAGATATGTAATTATGCGGTTTACCTAAAATTTCTCATGCATTAGTGTTCGAACCCTCAGACTCTTATTCGGACCCTCTTGCATGGTGTCAGATATGTAATTATGGAGTTTACTTGCAATTTCTCAGGCATTAGGGTTCAAACACTCGGACACTTATTTGGACCCTCTTGCATGATGGCAGATACGTAATTATCGTGCTTACATGCAATTTCTCATGCAGTAGGGTTCGAAGACTCAGACACTTATTCGGACCCCCTCGCATGATGGAAAATATATAATTATGGTGTTTGCTTTCAATTTCTCATGCATTAGGGTTCGAACACTCAGACACTTATTCGGATCGTTTTGCACGATGGCAGATATGTAATTGTCTTGTTTGCTTACTATTTCTCACGCATTAGGGTCCGAACACACGGATACTTATTCGGACCATCTTGCATAATGGCAGATTTGTAATTATAGTGTTTACTTATGATTTCTCATGGACTAGGGTTCGAATTGTCGAACACTTCTTGGGATCCTCTTGCATGATGGCAGATATACAATTATGGTGTTTACTTACAATATCCCATGCATTAGGGTTTGAACACTCGGACACTTATTCGGACCCTTTTGCATGATGGCAGATATGTAATTATGGTGTTTACTTACAATTTCACACGCATTAGGGTTCGAATAGTCAGACACTTATTCGGACCCTCATGCATGATGGCAGATATGTAATTATGGTGTTACTTGCAATTTCTCAAGCACTAGAGTTCGAACAGTATGACACTTATTCGGACCTTCTTATACGATGGAAGATATGTAACTATGGTGTTTAATTAAAATTTCTCATGCATTAGAGTTCGAACACTCAGACACTTATTCGGACCCTCTAGCATGATGTCAGATATGTAATTATGAAGTTTACTTACAATTTCTCATGCATTATGGTTCGAACACTAGGACACTTATTCGGACCCTCTTGCATGATGGCAGATATGTAATTATGTTGTTTACTTACAATTTCTCATGCATTAGGGTTGAAACACTCGGACACTTATTCAGACTTTCTTGCATGATGGCAGATATTTAATTATGGTGTGTACTTACAATTTCTCATGCAGTAGAATTCGAACACTCAAACACTTATTAGGACCCTCTTGCATGATGGCAAATATGTAATTATGGGGTATACTCACAATTTTTCATGCATTAGTGTTTGAACAATCGAACACTTATTCAGATCCTCTCGCATGATGGCAAATATGGAATTATGGTGTTTCTTACAATTTCTCTTGCATTAGGGTTCGAACATTCGGACACTTATTCGCACCATTTTGCATGATTGCAGATATGTAATTATGGTGTTTACTAAAAATTTCTCATGTATTAGTGTTCGAACACTCAGACTCCTATTCGGTCCCTCTTGCATGGTGTCAGATATGTAATTATGGAGTTTACTTGCAATTTCTCGTGCATTAGGGTTCGAACACTCGGACAGTTTTTTGGACCCTCTTGCATGATGGCAGATATTTAATTCTGGTGTTTACATGCAATTTCTCATGCAGTAGGGTTCGAAGACTCGGACACTTATTCGGACCCTCTTGCATGATGGAAAATATGTAATTATGGTGTTTACTTTCAATTTCTCATGCATTAGGGTTTGAACACTTAGACACTTATTCGGATCCTTTTGCACGATGGTAGATATGTAATTGTCTTGTTTACTTACTGTTTCTCACGCATTAGGGTCCGAACACATGGACACTTATTCGGACCATCTTGCATAATGGCAGATTTGTAATTATGGTGTTTACTTAT
The DNA here is from genome assembly GCA_036172215.1 of Camellia granthamiana. NCBI lineage: Eukaryota > Viridiplantae > Streptophyta > Magnoliopsida > Ericales > Theaceae > Camellia > Camellia granthamiana. The sequence continues at coordinate 124,296,586 of CM069913.1, forward strand.
GATTTCTCATGGACTATAGTTCGAACTGTCGGACACTCATTGGGATCCTCTTGCATGATGGCAGATATATAATTATGGTGTTCACTTACAATTTCCCATGCATTAGGGGTCGAACACTCGGACACTTATTCAGACCCTCTTGCATGATGGCAGATATGTAATTATGGTGTTTACTTACAATTTCACACGCATTACGGTTCGAATAGTCAGACACTTATTCGGACCCTTATGCATGATGGAAGATATGTAATTATAGTGTTACTTGCAATTTGTCAAGCACTAGAGTTCGAACACTATGACACTTATTCGGACCCTCTTGTACGATGGAAGACATGTAACTATGGTGTTTAATTATAATTTCTCATGTATTAGAGTTTGAACACTCAGACACTTATTCGGACCCTCTTGCATGATGTAAGATATGTAATTATGAAGTTTACTTACAATTTCTCATCCATTGCGGTTCGAACACTCGGACACTTATTCGGACCCTCTTGCTAGATGGCAGATATGTAATTATGTTGTTTACTTACTATTTCTCATGCATTAGGGTTGAAACACTCGGACACTTATTCAGACTTTCTTCCATGATGGCAGATATTTAATTATGGTGTTTACTTACAATTTCTCATGCAGTAGAATTCGAACACTCGGACACTCATTAGGACCCTCTTGCATGATGGCAGATATGTAATTATGGGGTATACTTACGATTTCTCACCCATTAGGGTTCGAACAATCGAACACTTATTCGGATCCTCCTGCCTGATGGCAGATATGTGATTATGGTGTTTACTTACGATTTCTCTTGCACTAGGGTTCAAACAGTCGGACACTTACTCGAACCCCCTTGCATAATGGCTCATATATAATTATCGTGTTTACTTATAATTTCTTATGCATTGGAGTTCGAACACTCGGACACTTATTCAGACCCTCTTACATGATGGCAGATATGTAATTGTGGTGTTTATTTACAATTTCTCATGCATTAGGGTACAAACACTCGGACACTTTTTCTGACCCGCTTGTATGATGGAAGATATGTAATTATGGTGTTTACTTGCAGTTTCTCATGCAGTAGGGTTCGAACACAGGGACACTAATTCGTACCCTCTTCCATGATGGCAAATATGCAATTAAGTTGTCACTTATAATTTCTCATGCGTTAGGGTTCGAACACTTGGATACTGATTCGAACAATCTAGCATGATGGGAGATATGTAATTATGGTGTTTCTTACAATTTCTCTTGCATTAGGGTTCGAACATTCGGACACTTATTCGGACCCTTTTGCATAATGGCAGATATGTAATTACGGTGTTTACTTGCAATTTCTCAAGCATTTGGGTTCGAAGACTAGGACACTTATTCGGACACTCATGTACGATGGCAGATATTTAATTGTGGTGTTTACTAAAAATTTCTCATTCATTAGTGTTCGAACACTCAGACTCCTATTCAGACCCTCTTGCATGGTGTCAGATATGTAATTACAGAGTTTACTTGCAATTTCTCATACAATAGGGTTCGAACACTCGAACAGTTATTCGGACACTGTTGCATGATGGCAGATAAGTAATTATCGTGTTTACATGCAATTTGTCATGCAGTAGGGTTCGAAGACTCGGACACTTATTCGGACCCTCTTGCGTGATGGAAAATATGTAATTATGGTGTTTACTTTCAATTTCTCATGCGTTAGGGTTCGAATACTCAGACACTTATTCCGATCCTTTTGCACGATGGCAGAGATGTAATTGTCTTGTTTACTTACTATTTCCCACGCATTAGGGTCCGAACACACGGACACCAATTCGGACCATCTTGCATAATGGCAGATTTGTAATTATGGTGTTTAGTTATGATTTCTCATGGACCAGGGTTCATACTGTCGGACACTGATTGGGATCCTCTTGCATGATGGCAGATATATAATTATGGTGTTTACTTACAATTTCCCATGCATTAGGGTTCGAACACTCGGACACTTATTCGGACCCTTTTGCATGATGGCAGATATGTAATTATGGTGTTTACTCACTATTTCACATGCATTAGGGTTCGAATAGTCAGGCACTTATTCGGACCCTCATGCATGATGGCAGATATGTAATTATGGTGTTACTTGCAATTTCTCAAGCACTAGAGTTCGAACACTATGACACTTATTCGACCCTCTTGTACGATGGAAGATATGTAACTATGGGGTTTAATTAAAATTTCTCATGCATTAGAGTTCGAACACTCAGACACTTATTCAGACCCTCTTGCATGACGTCAGATATGTAATTATGAAGTTTACTTACAATTTCTCATGCATTACGGTTCGAAAACTCGGACACTTATTTGGACCTTGTTGCATGACGGCAGATATGTAATTATGTTGTTTACTTACAATTTCTCATGCATTATGGTTGAAACACTCCGACACTTATTCAGACTTACTTGTATGATGTCATATATTTAATTATGGTGTTTAGTTAGAATTTCTCATGCAGTAGAATTCGAACACTCAAACACTTATTAGGACCCTCTTCCATAATGGCAAATATGTAATTAAGTTGTCACTTACAATTTCTCATGCGTTAGGGTTCGAACACTTGGATACTTATTCGAACAATCTACATTGATGGGAGATATGTAATTATGGTGTTTCTTACAATTTCTCTTGCATTAGGGTTAGAACATTCGGACACTTATTCAGACCCTTTTGCATGATGGCAGATATGTAGTTATGGTGTTTATTTGCAATTTCTCAAGCATTAGGATTCAAACACTAGGACACTTATTCGGACACTCCTGTACGATGGTGTAGACACCCCATTTTTGGCCGTCCTCAAGACTTGGACGTCACCCCTTGAACACTCGGTGATTATCCATGTTTGTGTTCGTCTTGAGTTCCCGGAGGTCTCGGCTACGCGCCTTGCCTCAGGATCTCTCGACTGGACTGTTTTGTGGTCGGTTTGGCACCAAACACTTGTGTTTTGCCTTTGAGAGGCAGGGTAGGGCTTGTAGACCATCCCCACCCATCACCGGCCAGGGCTTGAGGCCACCGGCTGTGTTTTGTGACCACCGGCCAAATGTTTGGCCGGCCGGCACTATAGATGGCCGGCCGGCTATCTTTTTTTGGTCAATTGTACTTTTGGCCGGCCGACTACTGTGCATCTGCTTTTGCAGATATTTTGGCACAGCTGGATTGCCCTTGGCTCCCCTCCATACACATGTGTGGAGGGATTCCTCTCTCTAGAAGCTTGTCTTGTAAGCTTACAAGACTAAAGCTCTATAAAAGAGAGGGTCTTCTCTCTTGGTGAGGGGTTGGACAAAAAAGAGAGACATTTTAGACAGCCATTTTTAGGGTTTGAGTTCTAGGGTTAGGGTTTGGTTTATATCCTATCTCTATAGTGTGTATTTTGTCTCATTTTTGCTCACAAACACACACCATCACACCATCTCTTGGAGCTGAGGCCCTTGAGGGTTGTTTTTAGTGTTTTGGAGCTGGTTTCAACCTCAAGAAGCTGCTGGAGCTTCATTTGTAAAGAAAGTCTTCAAGGGTAAGAAGTTTGTCCTTTTATTCCCCATTCTTGCATAGCTTATTTGCCTATCTTGCATCTATTTTTGGGCTTAGTGTATAATACATAAAAGTTCTATTTTTAAGGCCTCTAAATAGTTTGTTGAGAGTGTTTTGTGGTTTGAGGTTGTTTGACCCCTCTTAAGCCTTGTAAGGCTCCATTTTGTGCCATTTTGTGTGAGCTCCGGGACCATGGTGTTTGGGCCTCCTCACCACTGAAATCTTGAGGGATTTCAAAGGTGAGGATGGTGCCTTGAGGTCCTAAGAAGGAGAGGGCCACCCCCTCTCCTTGTTGTCCTTGAAAAGGGCCATTTTTGCCTCTTGAGGGAGCACTATGCTTAAGTGTGTGTTGGCCATGCCTTAGCTGATTTTTGTGCTTATTATGTCACAATATAGCTCTGTTTTGGGTTCGTTTTGGTACACCATGCTTGCTTAGCATACATACCTTGTAATGCCATTTTGTTGCCTTAACATGCATCTAAGTGTTGACCCTTGTTTTAGCATGTTTTTGGCCAAGCTTTGTGAAGCTTATATGCATGTCTTGATATGCTAAGGGACTGTTTAAAGTCATTGGAGTCATTCATGCCTTGCTTTGTATAGCTACCATGTAATCCCTCTTGTATGCCTTAAGCTTTGGCCCTTCTAGCATGCCATCCTTGCTTTGTTTCAGTGATTTGGAACCACTTGACATGTTATTTCAGTCCTTATAACATGCCTATATGCTTGCATTTAATCTTCTTTCAATGTGTTTAAAGGTTGTTACCTTATGCCCCTTGATTAGGCCTAGGAGTATGCTTGCACTTTTAGACCACTTAGATGCCATCTAAGTGCACCCTTGGCTTTGTTTAAGTCTGCATTTGACTTGTTTTAAGTCCCCTTAGCCTTGTGAGGTTTGGTGGACTTGACCTTGGTTTAAGCCTCCTTGGCTTGTCTTAAGTACTTGGGCTATTGTGGCATGTTTTGCTTGTCTTGTTTAAATTGATTTGGCATCATCTTATAACATGATTTTAGAGCTTAATGCATGCTAATTGTCCATGTTTGCATCTTCTTAAGTATGCTTAGAAGTTGCTCTTTAATGCTTGAAGTGTTGGATCTCATTTGCATACATGTTTGTGTGTCTTTTAGCCCTTCATTTGTGAGCTTATGGCCACTGTTTTAGGCCTAGTTAGGGCTGCCTAAATCATGTTTAAGTCCATCTCTTTGCTTGTTGCATGCTCTCCTTGTATGTTGTAGCATATTGGTGAGTTGTTGCATGATTGAAATCACATGATTGAATGAAGTCACATGTTGTCTTACATGCTTGAATGCCTACATTAGCCTTGCACACTTGTTAGTTGCATTGCCCTATGCCTTGCATATCTTGCATGCCCATTTGCATTGCCATATTGCGTGCCTAGTTAACATGCTTAGGTTGCATTACATTGGCATGCATGCTTGGCCTCTTGACTATCCATGATAGAGGTTAAGTCCCCCTTGGCTTGATTATGTGCATTGCGTTACATATCAAATGTGCACACTTGGTTTCTTGGGCCATCATGCATGGAAATGCGCGATTGGTGGTCCGAGAACCAAGGTTCATGTCCCTTTGAGTCATAAACATGATATGGGGTGTGATTGGTGCATACATTGCTTGAAATGCATTGCCATGCCAAGTATTGTCCTCTGCTGCTGTCAAACTAGATTCTGCAGGAATTTTTGTCTGATCGGCTACATTTAGTTCCGACCGGCCACCATTGTTGGCCGGTGGATCAGAGTTGTGGCCGGTGACCATTCTGCATGGCCGGTGGTGTCCCCCTTTAGCCGGTGGTGTTCCCTGGCATCCATATAGCAAACCCTGAGACTTTGGCAGACCTCAGAGGAGCAGAGCAGGGAAAATAGAGGCATCTTGGGCATGTCGGTGGATTTCCGGGCAAAGCCGAGCGTGCACTGCATTGAGCCTTCGTCCCGGGACTGTTTATTGCTTAAATTAGATTAATTAATTTGCTTAATTAATTTAGTTGGTCTGTAATAATTAATTAGCTAGGCTAGTTGGTTATTTATTCAGTCTGTATTATTCTTTCGATCTCTCCGAGCGAGGGCAAATTTGTAATAAGTGTGGGTGAGTGTGTGCACGTCTTCCAATCCCCACTTCTTTCGTCCCTTTTACTTACCTGCTTTGATGGTTAGTACTAGGGCATATTTATTTTAGCATCCTTATGCTATGCATGCGTGCATCATTCATCAGTATTGCATGCACCGGGCTCGGCGCATCATTCTAACTGCATCTGTATTTCAATTCCAAATTGAATACGTGTTAGTTGTAGCATTTCACATGTCATTGTAGATTAGCCGAGCCTATTCTAGTGACATTCTGTATGTGATGCATTAGCCATTTTTAACATGAACTAGGATCATGCATGATTACTAACTAGTTTCTGTTTTGGCACGGAGTACTAGGTAAGCTTTTATGCTTTAGCATACTGCATGCGTGTGAGTGTTGCCATAATAGCATGATTACCATGAGGCTAGCTACTTATGTGATATAACCGCTTGAATGCCTGTGGATGGAGGTTGAATTACCTAAATTGGAATAATGCATTAAAACTGTGAGTTTTAAGCCCACTAGATAGTGGCAAAACCATCTTTTCTAAAGCCCACTTGAGGGTGGTAAAATCTGCATTTTAGCCTACTTGCGAGTAGCAAACCATTTTCAAAACAAACATGTAATATTTTGTTCCAATCTAGGCGATTTGGTCTATACTTGTTTGCTGTGCGCATAACATAGTAATTCTAGGCTAATAACCGGAATAAGAACACATAATGTTTTCAAAACAAGATATCATGGTTAGTAGAGGCCGATCTTCGGATCGGGCGAGAGGGGGTGCTCATAGCTGACCTTCCCCAATCGTACCCAAGTTCCCGAGCCGAGGCAACTTTGGTGATGACGGACACGTGGCCTTTGGCACCGAGTCAGGGTTTCCTAAATTTCCCAAAATAAAATATTTAGGTGGCGACTCTGTATCTGGCAAAGCAGTCCATGTTTGGCACTTCTTTCAAAACTCTGTTTTCTCAAAATGATTTACCGGATTTGGACTCTTTGGTTCAGATTAAGAACCGACAACAAAAGCAAGTCCGAACTGTAGAGTGAGGCCCAAGGGCGCGTCTACAGATGGCAGATATGTAATTATGGTGTTTACTAAAAATTTCTCATGCATTAGTGTTCGAACACTCAGACTCTTATTCGGACCCTCTGGCATGGTGTCAGATATGTAATTATGGAGTTTACTTGCAATTTCTCGTGCATTAGGGTTCGAACACTCAGACAGTTTTTTGGACCCTCTTGCATGATGGCAGATATGTAATTCTGGTGTTTACATGCAATTTCTCATGCAGTAGGGTTCGAAGACTCGGACAGTTATTCGGACCCCCTTGCATGATGAAAATATGTAATTATCGTGTTTACCTTCAATTTCTCATGCATCTGGGTTCGAACACTCAGACACTTATTCGGATCCTTTTGCACGATGGCAGATATGTAATTGTCTTGTTTACTTACTATTTCTCACGCATTAGGGTCCGAACACACGGACACTTATTCGGACCATCTTGCAAAATGGCAGATTTGTAATTATGGTGTTTACTTATGATTTCTCATGGACTAGGGTTCGAACTGTCGGACACTTATTGGGATCCTCTTGCATGATGGCAGATATATAAATATGGTGTTTACTTATAATTTCCCACGCATTAGGGGTCGAACACTCGGACACTTATTCGGACCCTCTTCATGATGGCAGATATGTAATTATGGTGTTTACTTACAATTTCACACACATTGGGGTTCGAATAGTCAGACATTTATTCGGACCCTTATGCATGATGGCAGATATGTAATTATGGTGTTACTTGCAATTTCTCAAGCACAAGAGTTCGAACACTATGACACTTATTCGGACCCTCTTGCATGATGGCAGATATGTAATTATGTTGTTTACTTACAATTTCTCCTGTATTAGGGTAGAAACACTCGGACACTTATTCAGACTTTCTTGCATGATGGCAGATATTTAATTTTGGTGTTTATTTACAATTTCTCATGCAGTAGAATTCGACCACTCGGACACTTGTTAGGACCCTCTTGCATGATGGCAGATATGTAATTTTGGGGTATACTTACAATTTCTCATGCATTAGGGTTTGAACAATCGAACACCTATTTGGATCCTCTTGCATGATGGCAGATATGTGATTATGGTGTTTACTTACAATTTCTCTTGCACTAGGGTTCAAACAGTCGGACACTTATTCGGACTCCCTTACATGATGGCTTATATATCATTATCATGTTTACTTACAATTTCTTATGCATTGGGGTTCGAACACTCGGATACTTATTCAGACTCTCTTGCATGATGGCAAATATGTGATTATGGTGTTTACTTACAATTTCTCATGCATTAGGGTTCGAACACTCGGACACTTATTCAGACCCTCTTACATGATGGCACATATGTAATTATGGTGTTTACTTACAATTTCTCATGTATTGGGGTTCGAAGACTCGAACACTTATTGTGACCCCCTTGCATGGTGCCAGATATGTAATTATGGTGTTTCCTTGCAGTTTCTTATGCAGTAGGGTTCGAACACAGGGACACTATTTCAGACCCTCTTCCATGATGGCAAATATGTAATTAAGTTGTCACTTACAATTTCTCATGCATTAGGGTTCGAACACTGGGAGACCTATTCGAACAATCTAGCATGATGGGAGATATGTAATTATGGTGTTTTTTTACAATTTCTCTGGCATTAGGGTTCGAACATTCGGACACTTATTCGGACGTTTTTGCATGATGGCAGATATGTATTTATGGTGTTTACTTGCAATTTCTCAAGCATTAGGGTTCGAACACTAGGACACTTATTCGGACACTCCTGTACGATGGCAGATATGTAACTATGGAGTTTACTAAAAATTTCTCATGCATTAGTGTTCGAAGACTCAGACTCTTATTCGGACCCTCTTGCATGGTGTCAGATATGTAATTATGGAGTTTACTTGCAATTTCTCATGCATTAGGGTTCGAACACTCGGACACTTATTCGGATCCTCTTGCATGATGGTAGATATGTAATTATGGTGTTTACATGCAATTTCTCATGCAGTAGGGTTCGAATACTCGGACACTTATTCGGACCCTCTTGCATGATGGAAAATATGTAATTATGGTGTTTACTTTCAATTTCTCATGCATTAGGGTTCGAACACTCAAACTCTTATTCGGATCCTTTTGCACGATGGCAAATATGTAATTGTTTTGTTTACTTACTATTTCTCACGGATTAGGGTCCGAACACACAGACACTTATTCGGACCATCTTGCATAATGGCAGATTTGTAATTATGGTGTTTACTTATGATTTCTGATGGACTAGGGTTCGAACTGTCGAACACTTATTGGGATCCTCTTGCATGATGGCGAATATATAATTATGGTGTTACTTACAATTTCCCATGCATTAGGGTTTGAACACTCGGACACTTATTCGAACCCTCTTGCATGATGGCAGATATGTAATTATGGTGTTTGCTTACAATTTCACACGCATTAGGGTTCGAATAATCAGACACTTATTCGGACCCTCATGCATGATGGCAGATATGAAATTATGGTGTTAGTTGAAATTTCTCAAGCACTAGAGTTCGAACACTATGGCACTTATTCGAACCCTCTCCTACGATGGAAGATATGTAACTATGGTGTTTAATTAAAATTTTTCATGCATTAGAGTTCGAACACTCAGACACTTATTCGGACCCTCTTGCATGATGTTAGATATGTAATTATGAAGTTTACTTACAATTTCTCATGCATTACGGTTCGAACACTCGGACACTTATTCGGACCCTCTTGCATGATGGCAGATATGTAATCATGTTGTTTACTTACAATTTCTCATGCATTAGGGTTGAAACACTCGGACACTTATTCAGACTTTCTTGCATGATGGCAGATATTTAATTATAGTGTTTACTTATAATTTCTCATGTAGTAGAATTCGAACACTCGGACACTTATTAGGACCCTCTTGCATGATGGCAAATAAATGTATTATGGGGTATACTTACAATTTCTCATGCATTAGGGTTCGAACAATCAGACACTTATTCGGATCCTCTTGCATGATGGCAGATATGTGATTAGGGGGTTTACTTACGATTTCTCTTGCACTAGGGTTCAAACAATCGGACACTTACTCAGACCCCCTTGCATGATGGCTTATATATAATTATCGTGTTTACTTACAATTTCTTATGCATTGGGGTTCGAATACTCGGACACTTATTCAGATCTTCTTGCATAATGGCAGATATGTGATTATGGTGTTTACTTACAATTTCTCATGCATTAGGGTTCGAACACTCGGATACTTATTCAGACCCTCTTACATGACGGCAGATATGTAATTATCGTGTTTACTTACAATTTCTCATGCATTAGGGTTTGAACACTCAGACACGTATTCTGACCCCCTTGCATGATGGCAGATATGTGATTATGGTGTTTTCTTGCAGTTTCTTATGCAGTAGGGTTCAAACACAGGGACACTATTTCGGACCCTCTTCCATGATGGCAAATATGTAATTAAGTTGTCACTTACAATTTCTCATGCGTTAGGGTTTGAACACTGGGAGACCTATTCGAACAATCTGGCATGATGGGAGATATGAAATTATGGTGTTTTTTACAATTTCTCTTGCATTAGTGTTCGAACATTCGGACACTTATTCAGACGTTTTTGCATGATGGCAGATATGTATTTATGGTGTTTTCTTGCAATTTCTCAAGCATTTGGGTTCGAAGACTAGGACACTTATTCGGACACTCATGTACGATGGCCGATATTTAATTATGGTGTTTACTAAAAATTTCTCATGCATTAGTGTTCGAACACTCAGACTCCTATTCATACCCTATTGCATGGTGTCAGATATGTAATTATGGAGTTTACTTGCAATTTCTCATGCATTAGGGTTCGAACACTTGGACAGTTATTCGGACCCTCTTGCATGATGGCAGATAAGTAATTATCGTGTTTACATGCAATTTCTAATGCAGTAGGGTTCGAAGACTAGGACACTTATTCGGACCCTCTTGCATGATGGAAAATATGTAATTATGGTGTTTACTTTCAATTTCTCATGCATTAGGGTTTGAACACTCAGACTTATTCGGATCCTTTTGCACAATGGCAGATATGTAATTGTCTTATTTACTTACTATTTCCCACGCATTAGGGTCTGAACACACGGACACCTAGTCGGACCATCTTGCATAATGGCAGATTTGTAATTATGGTGTTTAGTTATGATTTCTCAAGGACTAGGGTTCGAACTGTCAGACACTTATTGCGATCCTCTTGCATGATTGCAGATATATAATTGTGGTGTTTACTTACAATCTCCCATGTATTAGGGTTCGAACACTCGGACACTTATTCGGGCCCTCTTGCATGATGGCAGATATGTAATTATGGTGTTTACTTGCAATTTCACATGCATTAGGGTTCGAATAGTCAGACACTTATTCGGACCCTCATGCATGATGGTATATATGTAATTATGGTGTTACTTGCAATTTCTCAAGCACTAGAGTTCGAACACTATGACACTTATTCAGACCCTCTTGTACGATGGAAGATATGTAACTATGGTGTTTAATTAAAATTTCTCATCATTAGAGTTCGAACACTCAGACACTTATTCAGACCCTTTTGCATGCTGTCAGATATGTAATTACGAAGTTTACTTACAATTTCTCATGCATTACGGATCGAACACTCGGACACTTATTCGGACCCTCTTGCATGACGGCAGATATGTAATTATGTTGTTTACTTACAATTTCTCATGCATTAGGGTTGAAACACTCGGACACTTATTCAGACTTTCTTGCATGATGACAGATATTTAATTATGGTGTTTACTTGCAATTTCTCATGCAATAGAATTCGAACACTCGGACACTTATTAGGACCCTCTTGCATGATGACAAATATGTAATTATGGGGTATACTCACAATTTCTCATGCATTAGGGTTCAAACAATCGGACACTTATTCGGATCCTCTTGCATGATGGCAGATATGTCATTATGGTGTTTACTTACGATTTCTTTTGCACTAGGGTTCAAACAGTCGGACACTTACTCGGACCCCCTTGCATGATGGCTTATATATAATTATCGTGTTTACTTGCAATTTCTTATGCGTTGGCGTTCGAACACTCAGACACTTATTCAGACCCTCTTGCATGATGGCAGATATGTGATTACAGTGTTTACTTACAATTTCTCATGCATTAGGGTTCGAACGCTCGGACACTTATTCAGACCCTCTTACATGATGGCAGATATATAATTATGGTGTTTACTTACAATTTCTCATGGATTAGGGTTCGAACACACTCGGACACTTATTCTGACCCCCTTGCATGATGGCATATATGTAATTATGGTGTTTACTTGCAGTTTCTTATGTAGTAGGGTTCGAACAAACGGACACTAATTCGGACCCGCTTCCAAGATGGCAATTATGTAATTAAGTTGTCACTTACAATTTCTCATGCGTTAGGGTTCGAACACTGGGAAACTTATTCGAACAATCTAGCATGATGGGAGATATGTAATTATGGTGTTTCTTACAATTTCTCTTGCATTATGGTTCGAACATTCGGACACTTATTCGGACCCCTTTGCATGATGGAAGATATGTAATTATGGTGTTTACTTGCAATTTCTCAAGCGTTAGGGTTCGAACACTAGGACACTTATTCAGACACTCCTGTACGATGTCAGATATGTAATTATGGTGTTTACTAAAAATTTCTCATGCATTAGTGTTCGAACACTCAGACTCCTATTCGGACCTCATGCATGGTGTCAGATATGTAATTATGAAGTTTACTTGTAATTTCTCATGCATTAGTGTTCGAACACTCGGACACTTATTTGGACCCTCTTACATCATGGCAGATATGTAATTATGGTGTTTACATGCAATTTCTCATGCAGTAGGGTTCGAAGACTTGAACACTTATTCGGACCCTCTTGCATGATGGAAAATATGTAATTATGGTGTTTACTTTCAATTTCTCATGCATTAGGTTTCGAACACTCAGACACTTATTCGGACCATTTTGCATGATGGCAGATATGTAATTGTCTTGTTTACTTACTATTTCTCACGCATTAGGGTCCGAACACACAGACACTAATTTGGACCATCTTGCATAATGGCAGATTTATAATTATGGTGTTTACTTATGATTTCTCATGGACTAGGGTTCGAACGGTCGGACACTTATTGGGTTCCTCTTGCATGATGGCAGATATATAATTACGGTGTTTACTTGCAATTTCCCATGCATTAGGGTTCGAACACTCGGACACTTATTCGGACCCTCTTGCATGATGGCAGATAAGTAATTATGGTGTTTACTTACAATTTCACACGCATTAGGGTTCGAATAGTCAGACACTTGTTCGGACCCTCATGCAGGATGGCAGATATGTAATTATGGTGTTGCTTGCAATTTCTCAAGCACTAGAGTTCGAACACTATGACACTTATTCGGGCCCTCTTGTACGATGGTAGATATGAAATTATGGTGGTTAATTAAAATTTCTCATGCATTAGAGTTCGAACACTTTGACACTTATTTGGACCCTCTTGGATGATGTCAGATATGTAATTATGAAGTTTACTTGCAATTTCTCATGCATTACGGTTCGAACACTCCGACACTTATTCGGACCCTCTTGCATGATGGCAGATATGTAATTATGTTGTTTACTAACAATTTCTCAAGTATTAGGGTTGAAACACTCGAACACTTATTCAGACTTTCTTGCATGATGGCAGATATTTAATTATGGTGTTTACTTACAATTTCTCATGCAGTAGAATTCGAACACTCGGACACTTATTAGGACCCTCTTGCATGATGGCAAATATGTAATTATAGGGTATACTTACAATTTCTCATCCATTAGGATTCGAACACTCAGACACTTATTCGGATCCTTTTGCACGATGGCAAATCTGTAATTGTCTTGTTTACTTACTATTTCTCACGCATTAGGGTCCGAACACACGGACACTTATTCGGACCATCTTGCATAATGGCAGATTTGTAACTATGGTGCTTACTTATGATTTCTCATGGACTAGGGTTCGAACTGTCGGACACTTATTGGGATCCTCTTGCATGATGGCAAATATAAAATTATGGTGTTACTTACAATTTCCCATGCATTAGGGGTCGAACACTCGGACACTTATTCGGACCCTCTTGCATGACGGCAGATATGTAATTATGGTATTTACTTACAATTTCACACGCATTAGGGTTCGAATAGTCACACTTATTCGGACCCTCATGCATGATGGCAGATATGTAATTATGGTGTTACTTGCAATTTCTCAAGCACTAGAGTTCGAACACTATGACACTTATTCGGACCCTCTTGTACGATGGAAGATATGTAACTAGGGTGTTTAATTAAAATTTCTCATGCATTAGAGTTCGAACACTCAGACACTTATTCGAACCCTCTTGCATGATGTCAGATATGTAATTATGAAGTTTACTTACAATTTCTCATGCATTACGGTTCGAACACTCGGACACTTATTCGGACCCTCTTGCATGATGGCAGATATGTAATCATGTTGTTTACTTACAATTTCTCATGCATTAGGGTTGAAACACTAAGACACTTATTCAGACTTTTTTGCATGATGACAGATATTTAATTATGGTATTTACTTACAATTTGTCATGCATTAGAATTCGAACAGTCGAACACTTTTTAGGACCCTCTTGCATGATGGCAAATATGAAATTATGGGGTATACTTACAATTTCTCAAGCATTAGGGTTCGAACAATCGGACACGTATTCGAATCCTCTTGCATGATGGCAGATATGTGATTAGGGGGTTTACTTACGATTTCTCTTGCAGTAGGGTTCAAACAGTCGAACACTTTCTCGGACCCCCTTGCATGATGGCCTATATATAATTATCGTGTTTACTTACAATTTCTTATGCATTGGGTTCGAACACTCGGACACTTATTCAGACCCTCTTGCATGATGGCAGATATGTGATTATGGTGTTTACTTACAATTTCTCATGCATTAGGGTTCGAACACTCAGACACTTATTCAGACCATCTTACACTATGGCATATATGTAATTATAGTGTTTACTTACAATTTCTCATGCATTACGGTTCGAACACTCGGACACTTATTCTGACCCCCTTGCATGATGGCAGATATGTAATTATGGTGTTTACTTGCAGTTTCTTATGCAGTAGGGTTCGAACGCATGGACACTAATTCGGAGCCTCTTCCATGATGACAAATATGTAATTATGTTGTCACTTACAATTTCTCATGCGTTAGGGAACGAACACTCGGAGACTTATTCGAACAATCTAGCATGATGGGAGATATGTAATTATGGTGTTTCTTACAATTTCTCTTGCAGTAGGGTTTGAACATTCGGACACTTATTCAGACCGTTTTGCATGATGACAGATATGTAATTATGGTGTTTACTTGCAATTTCTCAAGCATTAGGGTTCGAACACTTGGACACTTATTCGGACCCTCTTGTATGGTGTCAGATATGTAATTATGGAGTTTACTTACAATTTCCCATGTATTAGGGTTCGAATACTTGGACACTTATTCGGACCCTCTTGCAAGATGGCACATATGTAATTATGGTGTTTACATGCAATTTCTCAGGCAGTAGGGTTCGA
Organism: Camellia granthamiana; assembly: GCA_036172215.1. Taxonomy (NCBI): domain Eukaryota; kingdom Viridiplantae; phylum Streptophyta; class Magnoliopsida; order Ericales; family Theaceae; genus Camellia; species Camellia granthamiana. The sequence continues at coordinate 124,311,974 of CM069913.1, forward strand.
AGACTCGGACACTTATTCGGACCTTATTGCAAGATGGCAGATATGTAAATATGGTGTTTACATGCAGTTTTCTCATGCAGTTGGGTTCGAAGACTTGAACACTTATGCGGACCCTCTTGCATGATGGAAAATATGTAATTATGGTGTTACTTTCAATTTCTAATGCATTAGGGTTCGAACACTCAGACACTTATTCGCACCATTTTGCGTGATGGAAGATATGTAATTGTCTTGTTCACTTACTATTTCTCACACATTAGGGTCCGAACACACAGACACTTATTTGGACCATCTTGCATAATGGAAGATTTGTAATTATGGGGTTTACTTATGATTTCTCGTGGACTAGGGTTCGAACTGTCGGACACTTATTGGGACCCTCTTGCATGATGGCAGATATGTAATTATGGTGTTTACTTACAATTTCACACGCATTTGGGTTCGAATAGTCAGAAACTTGTTCGGACCCTCATGCATGATGGCAGATATGTAATTATTGTATTACTTGCAATTTCTCAAGCACTAGAGTTCGAACACTATGACACTTATTCGGATCCTCTTGTACGATGGAAGATATGTAATTATGGTGTTTAATTAAAATTTCTCATGCATTAGAGTTCGAACACTTACACACTTATTCAGACACTCTTGCATGATGTCAGATATGTAATTATGAAGTTTACTTACAATTTCTCATGCATTATGGTTCGAACACTCGGACACTTATTCGGACACTCTTGCATGATGGCAGATATGTAATTATGTTGTTTACTTACAATTTCTCATGCATTACGGTTGAAACACTAAGACACTTATTTAGACTTTCTTGCATGATGGCAGATATTTAATTATGGTGTTTTTCTTACAATTTCTCATGCAATAGAATTCGAACACTCAGACACTTATTAGAACCCTCTTGCATGATGGAAAATATGTAATTATGGGATATACTTACAATTCTCATGCATTAGGATTTGAACAATCGGACACTTATTCGGATCCTCTTGCATGATAGCAGATATGTGATTATTGTGTTTGCTTACGATTTCTATTGCACTAGGGTTCAAACAGTCGGACACTTACTCGGACCCCCATGTATGATGGCTTATATATAATTATTGTGTTTACTTGCAATTTCTCAAGCATTAGGGTTCGAACAGTAGGACACTTATTCGGATACTCCTGTACGACGGCAGATATGTAATTATGGTGTTTTCTAAAAATTTCTAATGCAATAGTGTTCGAACACTCAGACTCCTATTCGGACCTTCTTGCATAGTGTCAGATATGTAATTATGGAGTTTACTTACAATTTCTCATGCATTAGGGTTCGAACACTCGGACACTTATTCGGACCCTCTTGCATGATGGCAGATATGTAATTATGGTGTTTACATGCAATTTCTCATGTAGTAGGGTTCGAAGACTCGGACACTTATTCGTACCCTCCTACATGATGGAAAATATGTAATTATGGTGTTTACTTTCAATTTCTCATGCATTAGGATTCGAACACTCAGACACTTATTCGGATCATTTTGCACGATGGCAGATATGTAATTGTCTTGTTTATTTACTATTTCTCACGCATTAGGGTCCGAACACACGGACACTTATTCGGACCATCTTGCATAATGGCGGATTTGTAATTATGGTGTTTACTTATGATTTCTCATGGACTAGGGTTTGAACTGTCAGACACTTTTTGGGATCCTCTTGCATGATGGCAGATATATAATTATGGTGTTACTTACAATTTCCAATGCATTAGGGTTCGAACACTCGGACACTTATTCGGACCCTCTTGCATGATGGCAGATATGTAATTATGGTGTTTACTTACAATTTCACAAGCATTAGGGTTCGAATAGTCAGACACTTATTTGGACCCTCATGCATGATGGCAGATATGTAATTATGGTGTTAGTTGCAATTTCTCAAGCACTGGAGTTCGAACACTATGACACTTATTCGGACCCTCTTGTACGATGGAAGATATGTAATTATGGTGTTTAATTAAAATTTCTCATGCATTAGAGTTCGAACACTCAGACACTTATTCGGACCTTCTTGCATGATGTCAGATATGTAATTATGAAGTTTACTTACAATTTCTCATGCATTACGGTTCGAACACTCGGACACTTATTCGGACCCTCTTGCATGATGGCAGATATGTAATCATGTTGTTTACTTACAATTTCTTATGCATTAGGGTTGAAACACTCGGGCACTTATTCAGACTTTCTCGCATGATGGCAGATTTTTAATTATGGTGTTACTTACAATTTCCCATGCAGTAGAATTCGAACACTCAGACACATATTAGGACCCTCTTGCATGATGGCAAATATGTAATTATGGGGTATATACTTACAATTTCTCATGCATTAGGATTCGAACAATCGGACACTTACTCGGATCCTCTTGCATGATGGTAGATATGTGATTACGGTGTTTACTTGCGATTTCTCTTGCACTAGGGTTCAAACAGTCGGACACTTACTCGGACCCCCTTGCATGATGGCTTATATATAATTATCGTGTTTACTTAAAATTTCTTAGCCATTGGGGTTCAAATACTCGGACACTTATTCAGACCCTCTTGCATGATGGCAGATATGTGCTTCTGGTGTTTACTTACAATTTCTCATGCATTAGGGTTCGAACACTCGGACACTTATTCAGACCTTCTTACATGATGGCAGATATGTAATTATGGTGTTTACTTACAATTTCTCATGCATTAGGGTTCGAACACTTGGACACTTATTCTGACCCCCTTTCGTGATGGCAGATATGTAATTATGGTGTTTACTTGCCGTTTCTTATGCAGTAGGGTTCGAACACACGGACACTAATTCGGACCCTTTTCCATGATGGCAAATATGTAATTAAGTTGTCCCTGACAATTTCTCAAGCATTAGGGTTCGAACACTCGGAGACTTATTCGAACAATCTAGCATGATGGGAGATATGTAATTATGGTGTTTCTTACAATTTCTTTTGCATTAGGGTTCGAACATTCGGACACTTATTCAGATCGTTTTGCATGATGGCAGATATGTAATTATGGTGTTTACTTGCAATTTCTCAAGCATTAGGGTTCGAACACTAGGACACTTATTCGGACACTCCTGTACGGTGGCAGATATGTAATTATGGTGTTTTCTATAAATTTCTCATGCATTAGTGTTCGAACACTTAGAATCCTGTTCGGACCCTCTTGTATGGTGTCAGATATGTAGTTATGGAGTTTACTTGCAATTTCCCATGCATTAGGGTTCGAACACTCGGATACTTATTCGGACCCTCTTGCATCATGACAGATATGTGATTATGGTGTTTACATGCAATTTCTCATGCAGTAGGGTTCGACGACTCGGACACTTATTTGGACCGTCTTGCATGATGGAAAATATGTAATTATGGTGTTTACTTTCAATTTCTTATGCATTAGGGTTCGAACACTCAGACACTTATTCGGATGCTTCTGCACGATGGCAGATATGTAATTGTCTTGTTTACTTACTGTTTCTCACGCATTAGGACCCTCTTGCATGATGGCAAATTTGTAATTATGGAGTATACTTACGATTTCTCTTGCACTAGGGTTCAAACACTCGGACGCTTATTCCGACCCTCTTGCATGATGGCAGATATGTGATTATGGTGTTTACTTACAATTTCTCATGCATTAGGGTTCGAACACTCGGACATTCATTCAGACCCTCTTAAATAAAGGCAGATATGTAATTATAGTGTTTACTTTCAATTTCTCATGCATTATGGTTCGAACACTCGGACACTTATTCTGACCCCTTGCATGATGGCAGATATGTAATTATGGTGTTTACTTGCAGTTTCTTACGCAGTGGGGTTCGAACACATGGACACTAATTCGGACCCTCTTCCATGATGGCAAATATGTAATTAAGTTGTCATTTTTAATTTCTCATGTGTTAGGGTTCGAACACTCGGAGACTTATTCGAACAATCTAGCATGATGGGAGATATGTAATTATGGTGTTTCTTACAATTTCTCTTGCATTAGGGTGCGAACATTCGGACACTTATTCAGACCCTTTTGCATGATGGCAGATATGTAATTATGGTGTTTACTTGTAATTTCTCAAGCATTAGGGTTCGAACACTAGGACACTTATTTGGATACTCCTATACAATGGCAGATATGTAATTATGTTGTTTACTTAAAATTTCTCATCCATTAGTGTTCGAACACCCAGACTCCTATTCGGACCCTCTTGCGTGGTGTTAGATATATAATTATGGAGTTTACTTACAATTTATCATGCATTAGGCTCGAAAACTCGGACACTTATTCGGACCCCTTGCATGATGGCTGATATGTAATTATGTTGTTTACTTATAATTTATCATGCATTAGGGTTCAAACACTCTGACACTTATTCAGTCCCTCTTGCATGATGGCAGATATGTAATTATGGTGTTTACTTAGAATTTCTCGTGTTGTAGGGTTCGAACACTCGGACACTTATTTGGAACCTCTTGCATGATGGCAAATTTGTAATTATGGGGTTTACTTACAATTTCTCATGCATTAGGGTTCGAACCATCGGACACTTATTTGGATCCTCCTATACAATGGCAGATATGTGATTATGGTGTTTACTTACGATTTCTCATGCACTAGGGTTCGAACACTTGGACACTTATTTGGACCGTCTTGCATGATGACAGATATATAATTATGTTGTTTACTTACCATTTCTCATGCATTACGGTTCGAACTCTCGGACACTTATTCAGGCCATCTTCTACAAGATATATAATTATGGTGTTACTTACAATTTCTCATGCATTAGGGTTCGAACACTCGGACACTTATTCGAACAATCTTGCATGATGGCAGATATGTAATTATGGTGTTTTTCTTACAATTTCTCATGCATTAAGGTTCGAACACTCGGACACTTATTCGGACCCCTTTTGCATGATGGCAGATATGTAATTATCGTGTTTACTTACAATTTCTCATGCATTAGGTTTCGACCACTGGGACACCTATTCGGACCCTCTTGCATGATGGCATATATGTAATTATGGTGTTTATTTATAATTTCTCATGCAATAGAGTTCGAACACTTGGACACTTATTCGGACCCTCTTGCATGATGGCAGATATGTAATTATCTTGTTTACTAACTATTTCTCATGCATTAGGGTCCGAACACGTGGACACTTATTCGGACCATCTTGCATAATGGCAGATTTGTAATCATGGTGCTTACTTATGATTTCTCATGGAGTAGGGTTCGAACCGTCAGACACTTATTGGGATCCTCTTGGATGATGGCAGATCTATAATTATGGTGTTTACTTAAAATTTCTCATGCATTAGGGTTTGAACACTCAGACACTTATTCAGACCATCTTGCATGATGGCAAATATGTAATTATGGTGTTTACTTACAATTTCAAACGCATTAGGGTTTGAATAGTCAACCATTATTCAGACACTTTTGCATGATGGCATATATGAAAGTATGGTGTTTACTTACAATTTCTCAAGCGTTACGGTTCCAACGCTCGGACACTTATGTGGACCCTCTTGCATGATGGAAAATATGTAATTATGGTGTTACTTCCAATTTCTCATGCATTAGGGTACGAAGACTCGGACACTTATTTAGACCCTATTGCATGATGGCAGATACGTAATTATGGTGTTTACTCAAAATTTCTCATGCGTTAAGGTTCGGACCCTGCTACATCATGGCATATATGTAATTATGATGTTTACTTACAATTTCTCATGCATTAGGTTTCGAACACTCGGACACTTATTTAGACCCTATTGCATGATGGCAGATATGTAATTATGGTTTTACTTACAATTTTTGATGCATTACGGTTCGAACACTCGGACACTTTTTTGGACCCTCTTGCATGATGGCAGATATATAATTATGTTGTTTAGTTACAAATTCTCATGCATTGGGGTTTGAACACTCAGACACTTATTCAGGCCCTCTTGCATGATGGCAGATATGTAATTATGGTGTTTATTTTCAATTTCTCATGCATTAGGATTCGAACACTCGGACACTTATTCGGACCCTCTTCCATGATGGCCGATATGCAATTATGGTGGTTGCATGCAATTTCTCATGCAGTAGGGTTCGAACACTTGGATATTTATTCCGTCCCTCTTGCATGATGGAAAATATGTAATTATGGTGTTTATTTTGAATTTCTCATGCTTGAGGGTTCGAACACTCGGACACTTATTCGTATCCTCTTACAAGATAGCAGACATGTAATTATCTTGTTTACTTACAATTTCTCATGCATTAGGGTCCGAACATACGGACACTTATTCAGACCATCAAGCATAATGATAGATTTGTAATTATGGGGTTTACTTATGATTTCTCATGGACTAGGGTTCGAACCGTCGGATACTTATTCGGATCTGCTTGCATGACGGCAGATATATAACTATGGTCATTACTTACAATTTCTCATGCATCAAGGTTCGAACACACTGACACTTATTCGGACCCTTTTGCATGATGGCAGATATGTAATTATGGTGTTTACTTACAGTTTCTCATGCATCAGGGTTCGAACACTCGGACACTTATTCGGACCCTCTTGCATGATGGAATATATGTAATTATGGTGTTTACTTTGAATTTCTCATGCATTAGGGTTCGAACACTCGGACACTTATTCAGATCCTCTTGCATAATGGCAAATATCTAATTATCTTGTTTACTTACAATTTGTCATGCATTAGGGTCCGAACACATGGACACTCATTCGGACCATCTTGCATAACGGCAGATTTGTAATTATGCTGTTTACTTATGATTTCTCATGGACTAAGATTCGAACCGTCCGACACTTATTCGGATCCTCTTGCATGATTGTAGATATATAATTATGGTGTTTAATTACAATTTCTCATGCATTAGGGTTCGAACACTAGGACACTTATTCGGACCCTCTTGCATGATGGCAGATATGTAATTATGGTGTTTACTTACAATTTCACATGCATCAGGGTTCGAATAGTCGAACACTTATTCGGGCCCTCTTGCATGATGGCAGATATGTAATTATGGTGTTTGCTTACAATTTCTCACGCATCAGCATTCGAATAGTCGGACACTTATTCGGACCCTCTTGCATGATGTCAGATATATAATTATGGTGTTTACTTCCAATTTCTCATGGATTAGGGTTCTAACACTCGGACACTTATTCAGACCCTCTTGCATGATGGAAAATATGTAATTATGGTGTTTACTTTCAATTTCTCATGCATTAAGGTTCGAACACTCGGACACGTATTCAGATCCTCTTACATGATGGCAGATATGTTATTATCTTGTTTACTTACAATTTCTAATGCATTGGGGTTCGAACACATGGACACTTATTCGGACCATCTAGCATAATGATAGATTTGTAATTATGGGGTTTACTTATGATTTCTCATGGACTAGGGTTCGAACTGTCGGACAATTATTCGGATCCGCTTGCATGATGGCAGATATATAACTATGGTCTTTACTTACAATTTCTCATGCATCAAGGTTCGAACACACTGACACTTATTCGGACCCTCTTGCATGATGGCAGATATGTGATTATGGTGTTTACTTACTGTTTCTCATGCATCAGAGTTCAAACACTCGGACACTTATTCGGACCCTCTTGTATGATGGAATATATGTAATTATGGTGTTTACTTTAAATTTCTCATGCATTAGGGTTCGAACACTCGGACCCTTATTTGGATCCTCTTGCGTAATGGCAAATATCTAATTATCTTGTTTGCTTACAATTTGTCATGCATTAGGGTCCGAACATATGGACACTCATTCGGACCATCTTGTGTAATGGAAGATTTGTAATTATGCTGTTTACTTATGATTTCTCATGGACTGGGGTTCGAACTGTTGGACACTTATTCGGATCCTCTTCCATGATGGTAGATATATAATTATGGTGTTTAATTACAATTTCTCATGCATTAGGGTTCGAATACTAGGACACTTATTCGGACACTCTTGCATGATGGCAGATATGTAATTATGGTGTTTACTTACAATTTCACACGCATCAGGGTTCGAATAGTCAGACACTTATTCGGCCCCTCTTGCATGATGTCAGATATGTAATTACGGTGTTTACGTCCAATTTCTCATGGATTAGGGTTCGAACGCTCGGACACTTATTCGGACCCTCTTACATGATGGAAAATATGTAATTATGGTGTTTACTTTCAATTTCTCATGCATTAAGGTTCGAACACTCGGACACTTATTCAGATCCTCTTACGTGATGGCAGATATGTTATTATCTTGTTACTTACAATTTCTAATGCATTAGGGTTCGAACACACGGACACTTATTCGGACCATCTAGCATAATGATAGATTTGTAATTATGGGGTTTACTTATGATTTCTCATGGACTAGGGTTCGAACCGTCGAACACTTATTCGGATCCGCTTGCATGACGGCAGATATATAACTATGGTCTTTACTTACAATTTCTCATGCATCAAGGTTCGAACAAACTGACACTTATTCGGACCCTCTTGCATGATGGCAAATATGTAATTATGGTGTTTACTTACAATTTCACACGCATCAGGTTTCGAATAGTCGGACACTTATTCGGCCCCTCTTGCATGATGTCAGATATGTAATTACGGTGTTTACTTCCAATTTCTCATGGATTAGGGTTCGAACGCTCGGACACTTATTCGGACCCTCTTACATGATGGAAAATATGTAATTATGGTGTTTACTTTCAATTTCTCATGCATTAAGGTTCGAACACTCGGACACTTATTCAGATCCTCTTACGTGATGGCAAATATGTTATTATCTTGTTACTTACAATTTCTAATGCATTAGGGTTCGAACACGCGGACACTTATTCGGACCATCTAGCATAATGATAGATTTGTAATTATGGGGTTTACTTATGATTTCTCATGGACTAGGGTTCGAACCGTCGGCACTTATTCGGATCCGCTTGCATGACGGCAGATATATAACTATGGTCTTTACTTACAATTTCTCATGCATCAAGGTTCGAACAAACTGGCACTTATTCGGACCCTCTTGCATGATGGCAGATATGTAATTATGGTATTTACTTACAGTTTCTCATGCATCAGGGTTCGAACACTCGGACACTTATTCGGACCCTCTTGCATGATGGAATATATGTAATTATGGTGTTACTTTGAATTTCTCATGCATTACGGTTCGAACACTCGGACACTTATTCAGATCCTCTTGCCTAATGGCAAATATCTAATTAACTTGTTTACTTACAATTTGTCATGCATTAGGGTCCGAACACATGGACACTCATTCGGACCATCTTTCATAATGGCAGATTTGTAATTATGCTGTTTACTTATGATTTCTCATGGACTAGGGTTCGATCCGTCGGACACTTATTCGGATCCTCTTGCATGATGGTAGATATATAATTATGGTGTTTAATTACAATTTCTCATGCATTAGGGTGCGAACACTAGAACACTTATTCGGACCCTCTTGCATGATGACACATATGTAATTATGGTGTTTACTTACAATGTCACATGCATCAGGGTTCGAATAGTCAGACACTTATTCGGACCCTCTTGCAGATGGTAGATATGTAATTATGGTGGTTACTTACAATTTCACACGCATCAGGGTTCGAATAGTCGAACACTTATTCGGACCCTCTTGCATGATGTCAGATATGTAATTATGGTGTTTACTTCCAATTTCTCATGGATTAGGGTTCGAACACTCGGACACTTATTCGGACCCTCTTGTATGATGGAAAATATGTAATTATGGCGTTTACTTTCAATTTCTCATGCATTAAGGTTCGAACACTCGGACACTTATTCAGATCCTCTTACATGATGGCAGATATGTTATTATCTTGTTTACTTACAATTTATAATGCATTAGGGTTCGAACAATCGGACACTTATTCGGACCCTCTATCATGATGGCATATATGTAATTATGTGTTTACTTACAATTTCTCATGCATTAGGGTTCGAACAGTCGGACACTTATTCGGACCATCTTGTATGATGGCAGATATGTAATTATAGTGTTTACTTACAATTTCACACACATAAGGGTTGAAATAGTCGGACACTTATTCGGACCCTCTTGCATGATGGCAGATATATAATTATGGTGATTGCTTACAATTTCTCTTGCATTAGGGTTCGAACACTCGGACACTTATTCGGACCCTCTTGCATTATGGAAAATATGTAATTTTGGTGTTTACTTTCAATTTCTCATGCATTACGGTTCGAACAGTCGGACACTTGTTTAGATCCTCTTGCATGATGGCAGATGTGTAATTATCTTATTTACTTACAATTTCAAATGCATTAGGGTTCAAACACTCGGACATTTATTCGGACCCTCTTGCATGATGGAAAATATGAAATTATGGTGTTTACTTACAATTTCTCATGCACTAGGGTTCGAACATTCGGACACTTCTTCGGACCCTCTTGCATGATGGAAAATATGTAATTGTGGTGTTTACGTTCAATTTCTCATGCATTAGGGTTCGAACACTCGGACACTTATTCGGATCCTCTTGCATAATGGCAGATATGTAATTATCTTTTTTACTTACAATTTTTCATGCATTAGGGTCCGAAGGCACGGACACTTATTCGGACCATCTTGCATAACGGCAGATTTGCAATTGTCCTGCTTACTTATGATTTCTAATGGACTAGGGTTCGAACCGTCGAACACTTATTTGGATCCTCTTGCATGATGACAGATATATAATTATGGTATTTACTTACAATTTCTCATGCATTAGGGTTCGAACACTAGGACACTTATTCAGACCCTCTTGCATGATGGCAGATGTTTAATTATGGTGTTTACTTACAATTCTACATGCATCAGGGTTCGAATAGTCGAACACTTATTTGGGACCTCTTGCATGATGTCAGATATGTAATTATGGTGTTTATTTCCAGTTTCTCATGCATTGGGGTTCGAATACTCTGACACTTATTCGGACCCCCCTGCATGATGGAAAATATGTAATTTTGGTGTTACTTTCAATTTCTCTTGCACTAGGGTTCGAAAACTCGAACATTTATTCAGATCCTCTTACATGATGGCAGATACGTAATTATCTTATTTACTTACAATTTCTAGTGCATTACGGTTCGAACAGTTGGACACTTATTTGGACCCTCTTGCATGATGGCAGATATGTAACTATGGTGTTTACTTACAATTTCTCAAGCATTAGGGTTCGAACACTCGGGCATTTATTTGGACCATCTTTTATTATGGCAGATATGTAATTATGGTGTTTACTTACAATTTCACATGCATTAGGATTCGAATAGTCAGACACTTATTCAGATCGTCTTGCATGATGACAGATATGTAATTATGGTGATTACTTACAATTTCTCTTGCATTAGGGTTCGAACACTCGGACACTTAATCGGACCCTGTTGCATGATGGAAAATATGTAATTATGGTGTTTACTTTCAATTTATCATGCATTAGGGTTCGAACAGTCAGACACTTGTTTACATCCTCTTGCATGATGGCAGATATGCAATTATCTTGTTTACTTAAAATTTCAAATGCATTAGGGTTCGAACACTCGGACACTTATTCGGATCCTCTTGCATGATGGCTGATATGTAATTATCTTGTTTATTTACTATTTCTCATGCATTAGGGTCCGAACACACAGACATTTATTCGGACCATCTTGCGTAATGGCAGATTTGTAATTAAGGTGTTTACTTATGATTTCTCATGGACTACGGTTCGAACCGTCAGACACTTATTGGGATCCTCTTGCGTGATGACATATATATAATTATGGTGTTACTTACGATTTCTCATGCATTAGGGTTTGAACACTCGGACACTTACTCGGACCCTCTTGCATGATGGCAGATAGGTAATTATGGTGTTTACTTACAATTTCACACGCATTAGGGTTCGAATATTCAGCCACTTATTCAGACCCTTTTGTATTATGGCAGATATGAAATTATGGTGTTTACTTTCAATTTCTCATGCATTACGGTTCGAACACCCGGACACTTATTTGGACCCTCTTGCATCATAGAAAATATGTAATTATGGTATTTACTTTCAATTTCCTATGCATTCGGGTTCGAACACTTGGACAGTTATTTAGACTCTGTTGCATGATGGCAGATATGTAATTATGGTGTTTGCTTACAATTTGTCATGCATTAGGGTTCGAACCCTCGGACACTTATTCGGACCCTCCTGCATTATGGCAGATATGTAATTATGATGTTTACTTACAATTTCTCATGCATTAGGTTGCGAACACTCGGACACTTATTTAGACCCTATTGCATGATGGCAGATATGTAATTGTGGTGTTTACTTACAATTTCTCATGTATTACGGTTCGAACACTCGGACACTTATTTGGACCCTCTTGCATGATGGAAAATATGTAATTGTGGTGTTTACTTTCAATTTCTCATGCATTAGGGTTCGAACACTCGGACACTTATTTAGACCCTACTGCCTGATGGCAGATATGTAATTATGGTGTTTACATACAATTTCTCATGCTTTAGGGTTCGAACACTCGGACACTTATTCGGACCCTCTTCCATGATGACAAATATGCAATTATAGTGTTAGTTACAATTTCTTGTAGACGTCCTTGAACGTCCCGGGAGGGAATCCCGTTTTATTCATTTGGTCTCACTATAGTTCAGGACTTAATGTCACGGTCCTGTATCTAATCTCGCAGAGTGCAATGCAAGACCGATGAATCATCAAAGAATCCAAATCCGGCAAATCGTTTTTGAAAACAGATTTTTTTGAAAGAAGTGCCAAACATGGACTGCTTTGCCAGATACAGAGTCGCCACCTAAATATTTATTTTGGGGGAATTTAGGAAACCCTGACTCGTGCCTAAGGCCACGTGTCCGTCATTACCAAAGTTGCCTCGGCTCGGGAACTTGGGTACGATTGGGGAAGGTCACTTCGTGAGCACCCCCGCTCGCCTGATCAAAGATCGGCCTCTACTAACCATGATATCGAGTTTTGAAAACATTATGTGCTCTTATCCCAGTTTATTAGCCTAGAATTACTATGTGATGCGCACAGCATACAAGTATAGACTGGATCGCCTGAGTTGGAACAAAACATTTCATGTTTGTTTTTGAAAGTGGTTTGCTACTTGCAAATAGGCTAAAATGCAGATTTTGCCACCCTCAAGTGGGCTTAGAAAACAAGGTGATTTGCCACTATCTAGTGGGCTTAAAACTCGCAATCAATGAATTGTTCCAATTCAGATAATCCAACCTCCACCCACAGGCATTCAGCAGTTATATCATATAAACACATAGCCTCATGGTAAGCATGCTATCATGGCAGTCACTCACACGCATGCAAGGATGCTAAAACATAAATACTTACCGAGTACTCCAAGCCAAAGAAAGAAGCTAATTAGAAATCATGCATGAATGCTAACTATGCCGAAATGCCTAATGCAACACATGCAAAAATGCAACTAAGATAGGCTCGGCTATTCTAAAATGGCATATGAAATGCAACAACTGATACACGTATTCAACTCAGAATTGAAATACAATGCAGTTAGTATGATGCGCCGAGCTCGGTGCATGCAATACAGATGAATGAATGCAAACATGCGAACATATAGATGCTAATTGAAACATGCCCTAAAACTAACCATCATAAGCTGGTAAATAAAAGGGAGAAAGATGTGGGGTTGGAAGACATGCATCACACACACGCACAATTATTACAAAGTTCGCCCTTTCGCGGAGGGTCCGAATAAATAATACAAACCGAATAAATAATTAACTATTCTAGCTAATTAAATATTACAAAACCCTAATTAATTAACAAATTAGCTAAGAAACGAAATAAACTAGTATGCAGATCTATGGACCGCCTTAGCTCTGTTCCGAATGATGAAAGATGCATGCATGCTCGAGTCGCCTTGTCGAGAAATTCCTCGCGATGCCTCGATTTGCCTCTGTTTGCAATTGATCCCGGAATATTGTACAAAGCTCTAGAAGGCTGGTTTCTGGTTTGCTGTAACAGAGAGCAAGAAAGGGGCATGGCAAAGTATTTTCAACATATGTATGCATGACTACTCTCCCCGTCATTGCATAAGCTCTAGGGAGTGTAGTCATCAATCCTCGTGCCACCAATCACACATCTCGATGCATGATGGCCGAGGAGTCGAATTGCACGACTCAATATGAAATGGCTGCACACATAAACTCAACAAGGGCTAAACTCCATCATGGGTAATTCGGAGTGTCGGCGATCGAAAATTGAGACACGTTTCGTCACTTTAAGTACGAAACGCCCCTCGTTTCCCGTGTCTAGACTAACCCTACTCCAAACACAATGCAATGAGATGGCATACACAATGCGACTAACATGCAACCCTAAATGCGATGCAACCTAATCATGTTGGCAGGCGAGGGATGATATGCACACATGCAACCTAGCATACGCAATGCTATGGACTGAAATGGAATACACAATGCACATGAGCTATATGGCATACACAATGCAAGATGGACTTAAACCAATGTGAGTGGACCTCAGCCACACTCAAATCAGTGGTCATACACAATTGAAGCTAGACAAGAACGCTCATGCAAACATGCCCAATGCAAGAGACCGAACCTAAGGCATCGAATGCCACTCTACCAAAGCATGGCAAAGGATGACACATTGCATACAATGACACAAATTCCAACTCTGAAATAGCATACAAGATGGTCTGAAACATGTAAACACCTCACCCGATGCATGCTAGATGACCCGAATACCGAAACTAGTGGAACGGATTACACTATAGGTATGCAAAACAATGCTCAAATGATGAAACCAACCCCAAACAGTCCCTATGCAGACCAAAATCAGTGGCTAAATGTGTTGAGATGGTGGCTCGGAATGCATTCAAATGAAGCCCATGCAATGGTCGGTAAATGAGGCATACAAGCCCGACTCTCTAATTCACTTAAAGAGTGGAAATCATGGGAATATGGCATACATGTAAGCTCTGAAATATGATATGCAATGGCCCCAAAACATGAAAACACCTCAGTATATGCATGTAATAGACCTCGAAACTCAAAACTAAGCATGGACATTGAACTACAAGCATGCAAAACAAACATCATTCGACCATGAGACCCAAAAAATAGAGCTAAGGCAGTTCAAAATATGCACAAAATCAGTCTAAGGCACGGCCAAAAAGTGCTAGAATTAAGGGCCAAAAAATCATGCAATACAAGCTAGTGAACCATGATTTGCACTACAACTATATGAAGCACATGAGAGCTCACCAAACCAGCCAAAAACAGAAGTATTCCATGCCAAATAATGCCCAAAAACCCATGAAAACATGGCCAATGCATGCAAGAATGATATGTTCCTTTGAAAGGCCAATAAGAGGGTTATTCAACACATGCATGATGGACATACAAAAAGGCAAAACCACCTCTAGACAGAGGTTATGATGGCCCTAAAACTCACTAAAAAGGGCCTGAAATGAGCCTAGGAAGCATGCAAGTAAAGGCCCCTTTGAAAGGCCTTGAAGAGGATTACTCTACACATGCACAATAGACATTCAACATGGCAAAAAGGGCTCTGGACAGAGCCTATGTAGGTCACAAAACTCACAAAAAGTGGCCTAAAACATGGCTTGAAAACATGCAAATAGGGGCTCCTTTGAAAGGCTAAGAAAGCTAGTAAACAAAACAAGGGGTGAGAGGATCACCCCTCTCTGATTTTGATGTTCAAAAACACATAATAACCACTGAAAATCCGCTGGATTTTAGTGGTCAAAAGGGCCAACAAAGCTCACAACAAAGGCCCTAATGCATGGCCTAAAACAAGAGGAAATGAAGCATGCAAGGGGGAGATGACCCCCAACAGAAAAATGGTCTTAAACAAACATGTTTAGAATCGCAAAACAAGACTTTTTTCAGTTTATGACAAAGCCTAAATATGCTTTCAAATGGAGCTAAGATGCGAAGCAAAACAATGCTTAAAAAGGGGGAATGAGTGTTACCCTTGTAGAGAAGACCTCCAGCAGCTTGTAGACACCCCATTTTTTACCGTCCTCGAGACCTGGACGTCACCGTTGGAACACTCGGTGATTATCCATGTTTGTGTTCGTTTGGAGTTCCCGGAGTTCTCGGCTACGCGCGCCTTGCCTCAGGACCTCCGAACTCGACCGTTTTGTGTCTGGTTTTGCACCAAACACCTGTGTTTTGCCCTGGAGAGGCAGGGAATGCTTTGTGAGGCATCCCCACACACCACCGGCTGTGGCTAGAGACCACCGGCTGGCTGGTGTTGCCACCGGCACTATATTGTGCCGGTCGGCACCATTTTGTGCCGGTCGGCACTATTTTTGGCAAAATTACCATTTTACCCTGCCGACCACTTTACAGCTGCTTTCTGAGATATTTTCAGACAGCTTTATCACCTTTTGCTCCCCTCCATACACGTGTATGGAGGGATGAGCCTTTAGTTGGCTTAGCTTGTAAGCTTTGCTTGCTTATATAAGCAAGGCTCTTCCTCTTGGCTCAAGGTTAGCATTTTGGGAGGCAAAAACCAGAGCTTATACATATATTTCTCTGTCATATATCTATACATACATAGATCTCCATCTCTCTCCTCTTGTGTGTGTGATTTTAGGCTTGAAAGTGTAGTTTTACCTCATTTTTGCTCCTTTACACACACCATTACACCTTAGCTCGAGATTGAGAGACTTAGGAGGTTATTTGTGTTGGCTTTGGACTGGATTTGAGCACTGGAGAGTGGCTGCCTCACTTGTTCTTCAAAGGATCTTCAAGGGTAAGAACATCACTTTATATTCCCCATTCTTGCAACCTCTTTCTACCCTCTTTACTTTGTGTTTTTGAGTTTGTGTTTAAAATAAAAAAGTCCTGTTTTTACTTGTTCTTGAACCTTCATTAAGGTCCTTTTTTGGTTTGAGCAAAGGTCCACCCTATTAGGCCTTATATGGCTACTTTTGGTGCCTTTGCTTGAGACCCTCTTTACTTGGTGTTCTTGGCCTCCCCACCACTGAAAACCAGTGGGTTTTCAGTGGTGAGGAAGATGGCTCCAAGTCTCATATAGGGGAGAGACACCCCTCTCCCTCTTGGCCCTTTGTTTGCCTTCATTTTGGCTCAAAGATAGCATGTGTGTGTAGTCTTGTTTGGCTTCATTCCAGAGTTTTTTTCAATGTTTTGGAGCATGTTTTAACTCTGTTTTTGGTCGGATTTGTCATCCCTAACATGTCTCTCATACTTGCTTTGAAATGCTCTCTTATGCTAAAAAGTATGCCATGATTTGAGGCCATGATTTTTGTGTATTTTAGCTTAGTTTCATGAAGATACTAGCATTGTTTTGCTATGTTAGAGGGCTGTGAGCCACTGATTTTGCCATGTTGGGTGTGCTTGGAGTGGTTGCCTTGCATAATGGCTTGTAAACCTTGCTTGCATTCGGCCCTAGCATGTTTAATCCACTTTGATCTTATGATTTGGCATCATTTTAGGTCATATTTTTGCCCCTAATCCATGCTCTCATACTTGCATTCACTTCCCCTTTCATGCTCTAAAGGTGTGCCTTTTGTGCTTAGGAATAGATATGGTGTATGCTTGCATGATTAATGCATTTTGGGGCTGCCATATACGGGGTTTTGGGTACCATTTTGTATGCTGAAAACCTGTTTTGGTTGTCTAACATGTGCCATGTTTGGTCTTATTAAGTGGTGGTTCAATGCCCCACTTTGTGCCTTAGCCTTAGGCCTCATAACTTGCATGCTTGTATATCATCTTGTTCTTGTTTTGAGGCATGTTTTGCCACTGATTTGGGGGAGTTTGAGGACTGCCCTTTATGGCTTTAGTCTATCATTGCATGCTCATTACATGGTTGTTGCATAATTGGTCATTGAAGCCTTGAGCGCATGCTAGTTCTATGCTTAATTGGTCCCTCTTTGCATGACTTCTATGCTTTCCACATCCTAGCATTTTGCATGCCTGATTTGCTAGCATCTTAGTCCCCATGTTTGTATGTTTGCATGTTTGCATGTTTGCATGATTGCATAGTTGCATTTCATTGCTTGGTTTGGGGTGTCAAACCAAGTGTGGGAGTTGAGGTGTGTTTGTACCTTAAGTGACAAAACACACCTCAATCCCCCATGTCACCAAGGCCTTGGACCAACACATGATAAGGCTTTGATTTCATTTGCTTGTGTTGCATGCATTTATATCAAAATGCAACCTTGGTTCTTTGGGCTATCATGCATCAAAATGTATCATTGGTGGCCCAAGAACCAAGAGTCTTACCTCCTTGAGTCCCCAAGCATGATAGGAGGCATTGACCATGCTTACATATCCCCCAAAATCCATGCCATGCACTGCTGTCTTGCTGCTGCTGTCAAACTGTCCTCTGCAGGAACTTTCTGCCGGCCGGCAGAAAATAGTGCCGACCGGCACTATTTTTGTGCCGATAAACCTCACACGCAGCCGGTGGCCAATTCAAGCAGCCGATGACCACTCCCCCCAGCCAGTGTGGTACTACAGATCATTTTGAATGTATTCTGAGATTTTGGGAATTTTTTTGGAGGGGCAGGACAGCAAAAACAGAACCAGCAGTGGCACGGTACGGGTTTTCCGGGCAAGTTGGATCGAACATGCATCATTCGCGCATCCCGAGGCAGGGCTGAGGCCCCTTTCTCTTATGTTAGCATTTAATTTAATAAGTAGAAATTTCTGTAATAATTAATTCATTCTGTATTTGGACTGTATTATTTTCGGACTGTATATTCTTTTGGTCCCTCCGGGTGAGGGCATATTTGTAATAAGGGTGTGTGAGTGTGTGTATGTCTTCCAACCCCCATTTCTTTCTCTCTTTTATTCACCTACTTATGATGGTAGATTAGGGCATATTTAAAATTAGCATACCTTATGCAATGCATGCGTGCATCCATGCATTTGTTGACATACATCGGGCTCGGCACATCATACAAACTGCATCGTATTTTCAATTCCAAATTGAATACGTGTTATTTGTAGCATCTCCATATGCCATGTTTAGGATAGCCGAGCCTGCCTAGACTGCATCTTTGTATGCGTTGCATTAGACATTTCAGTATGCTTAGGTCCATGCATGGATTTCTAATGAGCTTCTGTTTTGGCTCGGAGTACTAGGTGAGCTTTTCACGCTTTAGCATCCTTGCATGTGTGTGAGTGTTGCCATGACAGCATGATTACCATGAGGCTATTTGCTTATGTGATATAACTGCTTGAATGCCTGTGGGTGGAGGTTGGATTGCTTGAGTTGGAAAACTCATCGAAATCCGTATTTTAGCCTACTTGCGAGTAGCAAATTCCAAAGCGTTTTCCAAACCAACGGATATGCGATGTTTATTTCCAAATTAGGCAATCTAGTCTATACTTGTTTGCTGTGCGCACAACATAGTAATTCTAGGCTAATAATTGGAATAAGAACACATAAAGTTTTCAAGCTCGGATATCACGGTTAGTAGAGACCGGTCTTCGGACCGGGCGAAAGGGGGTGCTCATAGCTGACCTTCCCCGATCGTACCCAAGCTCCCGAGCCAAGACCACTTTGGTGATGACGGACATGTGGCCTTCGGCACCGAGTCAGGGTTTCCTAAATTTCCCATTTTAAAATATTTAGGTGGCGACTCTGTAATCTGGCAAAGCAGTCCATGTTTGGCACTTCTTTTCAAAATCTGTTTTTCTTCAAAACGATTTGCCAGAGTTGGACTCTTTGGTTCAGATTTAGAACCGTGACGATTTGAGTCCTTTGAACTGTAGTAACCCCAATACGAACGGAACGGGAGTCATCCTCCCGGGAGGCGTTCGGGGGACGTCTACAGTTTCTGGCGACTCTGCTGGGGAGTTTGAAGAGCTTGACTCGAACTCGTGATATCCTGTTTTGATCTCATTTATGTGTTTCTTTGCATTGCATGTGCATTGGTGCGCCTAGGAACACCGTGTTTGCCATCTGCCATTCCTGAACGGTTTGCCGGAGGCTTGTCTTGTCAAGGCATGACCAAAAGGCTGACCGGTTATGGGCTCTGACAGCATGGGAGCACAAACCCCGGTTTTACCGGGGCACCCCTTTTGACCATTCGACCTAGTGCATATCGAGATCCATAGTGACCATTCCAAACTAGGACAGGTTGCTTACCCGATGCTAAGTTGTTTGAAACTGCTGCGTGCATAGTGAAACCCTAGTTCCTGACAAAATAGGACAGGGAAACCCTACCCCAATATAGGGGTGTTTTGGTTCTCATTTATCTGCTATGTGCTTTAGAGTGTAACTCTGCAGGGAACGTACAGATCAGTTTGCAAGTTTAAGTATCAGGCTCGAGGGCATCAGTATCAGTGTTTTGAGAATCAGTTGTCTGTGGATATCAGATTCAGGCCTAGGGGCAATGGTTCATGATCAGTGATCAGTGGTAGAGAAACAGTGTATCCAGCATTCGACCGCTTACTTTAAATACCCGACCGTGTGTTGTGTGTTTATTTACTTTGCGCCGTTATGCCGTCCGATTGTCTGTTTATTTATACATTTTACTTATCTTTTTCATTAGGTAGTTGAGCACGATTGCTACCAACCCGATAGATATCCCCCAAGCACCCTGGGTCAGAGGCCGTCGACTCCTTCGATCTGAGGATCTGATAGACGGACAACCAGTGTACTACTCGCTACCCCCGGTTACTAAACGGAAGTCAATAAGGCAGAGGACATCAGTACCGCAGTCAGTTCAGAGGGCCTTATCTACCCCACCTGTGTTCAGTAGGGATCAGGATTCTGTGTCACCAACAGAGAGAGAATATATACCAGTAATCCAACCAGAGCAGGATAGCATGGCTAGTTTGGAGGAGATGGTGCGCCACCTTCAAGAGAGCATGAAAGCAATGCAACAGGATGCCGTCCGTCAGGCAGATTTTGCCAGGCAACAGGCCACAGTTGTGAGGGAACAGGCGGAGACAATCGCCAGACTAGAGCAGCAAACCGGAACATCTGCTTCACATCAAGTTCCTCCCCCACCAGGAATTCCAAACCTTGGGGAGACAGCCAATGTCCAGACTGATACGGAACTGCCCACGGGACCACCCCCACCTCCAGCCCCACCTCAAATCCAACCTCAGCTATCAAAAACACCCACCAACTTGCCGGACTCTCCCTTCGAGTTCGAGACTGATCCCACCGCACTAAAGCTGAGCAAGCTTGAAAAACTGTTCAAGAGATCTCAGGGAGTCAAGACTATCCCCGACATTGAAGATGGATATACTGACGCAGCTGTGACGCTGCCTGACAGATTCAAAATGCCTCATATTGATCGGTTTGATGGGTCCGGGGATCCCATGGTGCACTTGAGACTATTTTCGGACATCCTAAGGCCGATGGGCCTCAGTAGGCTTCAAAAGTTATCTTTATTCGGCCGAACTATGTCAAGTGTGGCGGCCATCTGGTATGCCAAGTTGGAAGATGACGTCAAGAGAAATTGGGATGAAATGGCTGAGGCCTTCATCGCGCAATACTCGTACAATACACAGATTGAGATTACGACTCGTGATCTCGAGACGACTAGGCAAGAACCTAAGGAGAGTTTTTCAGAATTTGTAACTAGATGGAGGGCCAAGGCTTCGATGATGACCTTGAGGCCTACAGACAAAGACCAAATTCGGATGATTGTGCGCAATCTTCAGCCGAAATTGATGCAAAAGATGATAGTACTCCCATTTCCTACTTTTTCTGACCTACATGAAATGGGGGTGCAGATTGAGGATGCCTTGAAGCAAGGCTTGATCGATAACGACCGGGAGCAACCTCGACGAACTTTCAATCGCAGTAGCAATGCAGGCCCGAGTGGCGTTACGACTGCAAGAGCTCAGGAAGTGAGCATGGTCACCGCCAACCCCCCTCCAAGAAATACAGTAGCTTCACCATTCTCCGGTGCATCCGGAAGCAACCCGCAAACAACCAAATACCCACCCAGAAACACCAGAACCTTCGCCCCACTTTATATGCCCCTATCCAAAGCTCTGGGGGTGTTGATCAAAAAAGGGCATCTGAAGCCCCTGGAGCCGCGGCCCCTACCAGAAAAACTTCCTCCTACCCATAACCCAGCCAAGTATTGTGCGTTTCACCAACAGCACGGTCACGACACCGACCAGTGCTATCGGTTACGCCATGAAATTCAAGATCTCATCGATAACGGGGTGATTTTGCCTCCCGAGAAGCCCAATGTTACTACAAACCCTCTCCCCGCACATAACCAAGCTCCACCGCCCAAAAGACTCAATTTCATCCATACCGGGGACGTGTCCTACGACCCTAGTATCTATATCACACCTACCCACCTGCCTAAACCGGAGGTGTTTCTTCCCAATTGCACTGACTTGTGCATGATGGACGTCTCCATGACCCAACCTAAGCCAGCGGCAGTGACCACCAAGAACAGGAGAGAGGAGATTCTAAAGGAAAAATGGGTTGTTGAAACAGAGTCTGCAGGATCTGGAATCTGTGTTGAGAAAACATATAGTCCGGGCGACTACATTGTGTCAATAGGCCGAGATGTGCCGGTTGTGGAACTTCCAACAGGAGGAGAACTGTGTGTAATTCAAGGAGATAATCTAGGACAGGAAGCAGATGATGTAACCACTGTGGGGGAGGACCTTGCCAACCTCCAGTTTTATAGTGACCAAGATCCAGAGGATATGGCAGTCGCATGGTTCGATTATGAGAATTCAGCAGAAGTTACCGGGTGGTTGGATGATCAACCTGATGTGATAGGAGAGTTGCAGTCAGAACAGGGCTCAACGGGGTCGAGAATATCAGTGACGGCCGGAAGGGTCGAAGAACAGAGAGCATCGCCGGAGAGCGCCGGTGTTAAGAATTTCGCTCGAGATTGGAATATTTTGAGTACAGGGATTCTTGAACAGTCAGTCGTGTCTGGACAAGTAAGTTTTGAAGATTCCGAGAGAATCAGGAAGGCAAAGGCCCATGTGGGAGTTGAAACTGTTGTGTGCACGGGAACCGAGAATACTGCAGGTATGTGGATGGAAGGTGCTGCGAGCACAAGAACAGTCATACCCGAGCCGGACAGGTGTCTGCCGGCTGCTGATGGAATGTGGTGGGAGGATGAAGATTTATGCCTTGCCCATACAGACGAGGATTGGGGAAACAACCAACCCGATGACACTTGGTACCTTGGAGAGATAGATCACATGACACGGAGCGGGCGGTATTTCAAGCCTCCGCACTTAGATCAGCCAGAGGCTTCTGGGAAGGATAGAGAGGCTGAAAAGCAAAAAGAAAAGCAACTTGAAGAGGAGGCTGTGCTCAAACAGCTTAAAAAGATACAAGCAGACATATCTATATGGGGACTGCTCATGGCATCACGCGTGCATAGAGAGGCTGTCTTATCAGCCATGGGCAAAGCGAAGCTTTCAATAGAAACCACGCCAGATCAGCTGGTGGGATTGGTCTTTCCGGGGGGAGCCACCCCGATGCTCACCTTTTCCGACAAGGAATTGCCACCCGAGGGGGCAGACCATAACAAGCCTCTCTGCATCTCTGTGGAGTGTAGGGATAAATGGATACCGGTGGTACTTGTTGATACCGGGTCCGCCATCAACGTCTGCCCGGCAAGAACGGCATACGCAATTGGTTTGAAAACCGCAGATTTTGTACCAACAGCCCAGGTTATCCGGGCGTATGACAACACGAGTAGAGAAGTGATGGGAACCGTAAAAGTTCAGACAAAGGTCGGGCCGGGGCAGCATGAGATAGATTTCCATGTCTTAGAAGTGCCTGCGACTTTCAACTTGCTTTTGGGGCGGCCGTGGCTGCATCAGGTGAAGGCGGTATCATCTACTTTGCATCAAATGGTGAAATACCCCTATGGAAAGGGAGTAGCCATTGTCTTTGGAAACTCATCAATCCACCCACCACCGGAGGTATCCACGCCTGTTCTAGAAATCGAGCATGCCATGGAAGATGTGTTCATATCAGGATTTACCCTTGCTGAGGCTCGGGTTGTACAAAACATCATGGCCGCTAACGAAGGGATCTATGTTAGTGCCCAGGCAGTGTATCTCATGAACAAGCTCCAACATGTCCCCGGGATGGGATTAGGGAAGAGCGGCCGCAAAGGCGTTGCAGCATTGGCCGGAGTGCCGCACAATCCCCACACCTTCGGTTTGGGTTATCTGCCCACTAAGGAAGATTGGGTGAGAAGAGGAAAAGAAATGGCTGGGAGAGCCAAAGCAAAACAAATGGGAAGACCTTTCGAGTTGATGCACCGGCCCATCCGGGGTACCCTAAACGGACGCTTCGTCCGGGAGGGGGAGGACTTTCCGTTCTGTGGTTTTCCGGAGCCGTGGTTGAACGCAGAGAAGAAGCGCGTGCCGGGTTTCGAAATCTTCTTTGACTTACAAATATCTGGGGATGACGTTGCTGAAGAGCAAACAGACCCGATGGTCAAGATTGAGCAGAGCAGGGGAATGGAGTCTGAGGACGCAGAACTTGAAATGGGGGTAGCACTGGCGTGTCTACTATCAGATCCTTTGATCGACCGGTTGTACTTGGGGGATAACTCCTCGGTGTCTATGATCGGAGATGAAACGGCTGCGGGCCTACAATCAGCTATTTTGGATACATCCATCGCACCCTCCCTCACCTGGCAGTACGAGGAGGGATTTTTGTCAAGCAGCACCGGGTCAGGTAGTGAGCCGGAATCTGATTCCACTGAGTCTTGTGAGTCGGAATCAGGTTCCAGCTCGTCTGAGTCTGGGTCCGGTATTCCTGGGGGTGATAACCCGGATGCCACGGTCCTGTCCAGGTCGTCTTTTTCTTTCTCTTTTGAGTCTGTTGTAACAGAAGAATTGGACGGTTTGGAAGTATCTAATGAGAATGAGGTAACTGTGGTTTCCGAGTACTTTTCTGTGCCTTTGGTTTATTGCTTAAATCAGGACTTTCAAAATTTTGATGAAAACGACGAGGACGAAATTCCTCCGGTTTTGCAACGACTAATTGAGCAAGAGAAAGAGAGGTTTGTTAAACCCTTGATGGATGAAATCACTACCGTGAATGTTGGTACTGAGAAGGACCCGCGGCTGGTCCAGATCGGGTCCACGTTGTCTTCGGAGGAACGCGAGCGCTTAGTCGCTTTATTAAAAGATTTCAAAGATGTTTTCGCGTGGTCCTACGAAGACATGCCTGGAATCGATCCTGAGATCGTACAGCACCGGATCCCTCTTGACCCCGAGGCTCGACCTGTCAAACAGAAGCTCAGAAGGATCCGCCCTGACTGGGCCATTAAGATCAAGGAAGAGGTCACCAAGGAGATTGACGCAGGCTTCCTGCTGGTATCCGAATACCCGACCTGGCTGGCCAACATTGTTCCAGTGCCGAAGAAGGATGGCAGAATCCGGGTATGTGTAGACTTCAGGGATTTGAACAGAGCCAGTCCGAAGGATGACTTTCCCTTGCCGCATATCGACGAGTTGGTAGATTTTACAGCGGGTCACGCTTTGCTTTCGTTCATGGATGGCTTCTCAGGTTATAATCAGATAGTAATGGCACCCGAAGACCGGGAGAAGACTGCTTTTACTACCCCGTGGGGTACATATTGCTACAGAGTAATGCCATTTGGGCTGAAGAATGCTGGGGCTACATATCAACGGGCTGCAACCACAATATTACATGACATGATCCATAAAGAGGTCGAGGTGTATGTGGACGACATGATTGTCAAGTCCAAAGAAAGAGAGGGCCACTACACCGCCTTGCAAAAGTTTTTCCAAAGGATCAGGGAATTTGGGCTGCGGCTGAATCCTCAAAAATGTACGTTTGGTGTTATAGCGGGAAAAATGCTGGGATTTTTGATCACACAAAGGGGCATCGAAGTCGACCCTTCCAAAATCAAGGCCATCTTAGAAATGCCACCACCAATGACTGAAAAGGAGGTGCGAGGCTTTCTGGGTAAAGTGCAATTCATAAGGCGGTTTATCTCAAAACTAACCTTAACTTGTGAACCACTTTTTGGTCTTTTGAAGAAAGGAAAGAAGTTCCAATGGGACGGCCGATGCCAAGCGGCATTTGAACAGATTAAAGAGTATCTACAGAATCCGCCCGTGTTGTCGCCACCAAAGCCGGGGAAGCCGTTGATATTGTATCTGTCAGTGACTGAGACTACAATGGGCTGCATGCTTGCGCAAGAGTCTGAAGACAAAGTGGAAAGGGCCATCTACTATCTGAGTAAGAAAATGCTGGATTACGAGACCCGCTACACTCCACCGGAGAAAGCTTGTTTGGCCTTGGTATGGGCTACCAGGAAGCTGCGGCACTACCTGTTAGCTCACTCTGTAATGTTGGTTTCACGACTTGATCCCATCAAATATCTTTTCGAGAAACCAGCACTTACGGGTAGGCTAGCTCGTTGGCTGCTGTTGCTCTCCGAATTTGACCTCAAGTATGTGACGCGCAAGTCGGTAAAAGGGAGAGCGGTAGCAGAGTTCCTTGCCGACCACCCGGTTGAAGGGGATGAAGCGGTTGAGTACCTATTCCCAGATGAAGCTATTCTGCACATCGAAGATGAAACTTGGACGATGTACTTTGACGGGGCGTCAAATCAATACGGATATGGGATAGGGGTGTTGCTGATAGCGCCCGACGACTCCCGTATCCCTTTAGCATTTAAGCTCCGGTTCAAAGTCTCGAACAATGAGGCAGAGTATGAGGCTTGTATTGCCGGTTTAGAAGCTGCCCTAGAACTAGGGGCAAGGCGATTGGACGTCATTGGAGATTCGAACCTAGTAGTCTCTCAAGCGAAAGGAGACTGGAAAGTAAAAGAGGAAAAGATGATAATTTACCACCAGACCTTGGATTTGTTAATTCCTCGGTTTGAAAAGCTAAATTTCACTCACCTAGTGAGAGAGAACAACAGGTTCGCAGATTCATTAGCAACTCTATCTTCCATGATAGACATCCCATCTGGAGTCCGGATGCGTCCAGTCATTATTGATCAGAAATTTGCGCCAGCCTACGAGTCAATCTCTGCCATAGATGAAGTGCAGGACAATAACCCTTGGTATTACGACATATGGAACTTCTTGGAGAAAGAGGTGTATCCACCAGGGGCAAATGCCAAGGACAAAAGGGCAATAAGAAGAATGGCTGTTCAGTTTATCATCTGCGGGGGTAAATTGTACAAAAGAGGTCACCTGGGAATGCACAAGTTGTGTGTAGAAGCTGAAGAGTCGAAGCGCCTAATGGAAGCCATCCATGGAGGAGAATGTGGGGCACATATGAATGGAGTGATGCTGGCACGAAAGATCCTCAGACAAGGCTACTACTGGTCTACCATGGAGGAGGATTGTATCAGCTTTGTCCGGCGATGCCACAAATGCCAGATTCATGCAAACCGTATGAACATCCCGCCATCAAAGCTGTACAGCATGACGTCGCCATGGCCGTTCTCAGTTTGGGAAATTGATGTAATTGGAGCTGTTACCCCTAAGGGGTCGAATGGCCACGAGTTTATCTTGGTAGCAATAGATTACTTTACGAAGTGGGTCGAGGCCCAATCTTATGCTGTGTTGAAGGCTTCGCATGTCGCAAAGTTTATCAGAAACAACATTATCTGCCGTTATGGAGTCCCGAATGAGATCATTTCAGACAATGGTTCTCACTTCAAGAAGGAGGTGATTGATTTGTTGAAGAAATATAATGTGGCTTTTCATAAGTCATCCACGTATCGGCCGCAGACCAACGGAGCAGTTGAAGCCGCCAACAAAAACGTCAAACACATACTGCGGAAGATGGTGGAAACCTATCGGGACTGGCCAGATAAGTTGCCGTTTGCTCTGTGGGGTTACCGAACGTCAATTAGGACTTCTACCGGAGCGACTCCGTATTCCTTGGTATATGGGATGGAGGCCGTTCTACCTATAGAGATTGAGGTTCCATCTTTACGAGTACTGGCTGAGTGTCAGATAGCTGAGGCAGATTGGCAGCAGGGCAGATTCGAGGAACTCATGCTCTTTGATGACAGGAGATTAAAAGCACTGTACCATGTCCAAGGATATCAACGCAGAATCGCCCGGGCTTTTAACAAGAGAGTTAAGTCCAGGAATTTGAAGGAAGGAGATCTGGTGCTCAAGGACAACCGAGCTCCCATCCATGACCCAAGGGGCAAGTTCAGACCCAATTGGACTGGTCCCTATATCATCAAGTCCATCTGGTCAGGTGGAGCTGTGGTTCTGATGGACCTAGATGGCCTAGAGTTCTCCCAACCGATCAACATGGACAAGTTGAAGAAATATTACCCCTGAGAGGCTCGCTAGGCCGAAAACCCGAAAGGGCGACCTAGGCAAAATTCAGAGCACAAAAAATTAGAATATATAAAAACTGAGCTCGCAAGGTTGAAAACCCGCAAAGGGCGACCTTGGCAAAAGTTAGAGCGCAAAAGGAGAGTGAAAATACTCGAGTGAACCCAAGCCTGAACTACGTAAGGCTTGATTCCCATCTTTGGGATACGTAGGCAGCTTCATCCTGAAGTTCAGCCATAAACATCTTCCCCGATCAACTTTGTCCATTTGATCATCTTGGTCATCTTTGTCCATCAGCATTCGTCACAATCTCCGGTACAGTGCTATTCAGACTAGGGGCAACTTTCCGTTGCCGTACAGTGCCGCGGTACCATTCAAACAAGGGGCAACTTTCCAGTTGCTGGGATCCGGGGTTGTGCATCTCAGTGACAGACCTCAGGCGTGTCCAGTTCTGATCCATATCGAAAATAGTTTTGAAAAGTTTTAATAAAAGATGACCTTGTTCAAATAAATCTTTTTACAACTAAGACCATTTCTGGACCAAAACGGAAAATTTTCAGTACCACAACCTTCAATTTCGTTGATTTCAAGCAGAGTTCTCTTGCTCTTGCATACAATTGAAGTTGCTTTTTATTACATTCATAAAAAAAAAAAACTTGAAAGTACTAATAAAGCAATAAATCTGGGGCACGGTCAAGTCAAAAGTCCCTGCGCCCCCTCCCGGAGCTGGTTGAAGCTTCCGACGCCAAAGTAGGCCCCTCCTGTGCCTCTTCATTAAGCCAATCCAAGCACTCATCTGACAAATCGCAACTGAAGATGGGAGCAGGTGCCAGAAGCTCTCTCGTCCTCCACGCCGCGGCCTGCCGAACAAGATGTGTGCCTCGGGCCGGGAATGTAGCCGGATACTCTATCCCCTCCGGCGGACAGGTCTGATCATGGCCAAATTGGCGCTGGAACCGGAATGGGAAATAGAATACACAATGAGTCAAGCCAATCAGTCGAATCCTGGTCTGCTGGGACATACTATAGCTCATTGCTGGGAGATTGAGCCAAGGGCATCGCCAAGCAATGCGGTCTGCAGACAAGCTGCACATCCAGTCAAACCACCAACCCTCATCAAGGGCGTCAACTAGGCGGTGCCTGAAGAAGTAACCGCGAGCCGAGTAAGCTGAGCAAGAGTCCACAACCTGCAGTTTATCCATCAACCATACCTGGGGAGGGATGAAAAATGAGAGAATAAAGAATAGAGAGGTGTACGATGAGAGAAAAAGTGAGCAAAAAGGGGTTTGTGAGAAAAAAAAAGAAAAAAAAAACGAGTTCGAAAGCCAAGTGATGTGAGCAAATATATATGTGAGGTTGGGTGGGAAACATTACCTGCAGTAGTAATGGACTCCCCGCGAATCTGGTGGTTTCACGGCGGTAGAAGGCGTCTAAACCCAGCAACGTCTCAGCCAGGATCATGGCAATACAACTCTTGCCCTCCTTCAAGCCTTGAGCAACCTCAATCAATCGAACGCTAGAACCTCCGGAGCTTGCGGAGAACAGATAATGGGATAGCATGCACAAGCAGAGGGCATGCCGTCGAAAGCCCTGCCAATGATGGTCGTATCAGTCGCCGGCACCCGAAAACCGATAGACCAAGCTCGGAATATCCAGCATTCCGTCGCAAATCAGAGACCGAGCGTCACGCATAGTAAGCCCACACATCCGCCCCAAGGCTTGGGCGTGGCCGAAATTCAGTTGAGGTAGGATTTCTTCGTCTCGTCCGGACTCCATTAAGACTTGGAAATCTTCAAAAGTGGGGCATACCTCTTGCCCGCTAAAGCTAAAGACACGTGTTACCGGGTTCCAGAACCGTGCCGCGGCATGAAGAAATGGGAGGTGCAGCGGGGTGCGGCGCAAAGTGAATAGTGCGTTTATGCCGAAAGCCCGGAAATTCAGCTTTTCTGAGCCATCCAAGTTGTTAATCCAAGTTGCGAGATTTTGAGCAAGAAACTCCTCCATTTGGAGTAAATCAGTGTTGAAATGAAGAAAACCACGAAGCTGAGACCCTTTTGAAGAGGATAGGGTTTAGTGGAGGACACGTGTCAACATTCTGCTGGTGCAGACAATCTACAGCCAACCGGCAGTAAATAGTGCCGACCGGCCATAATTTTGTGCCGACCGGCCAAATTATGTGCCGATAACCATTCTCCTCGGCCGATGACCTTTGTGTCCAGCCGATGGTCTTTCCCCTGTGTTTTCTAAGCTGTTTACGCTAAATGTTCGGGAATTTCACCACTCCCAGCACTCTCCGGTGATTGATTCCCGCCGAGTCGCGTGTATTTGTTTATCGAGTTGTTGTATATTTGCTTATCGAGTTGTATGTCACTCCCTTTAAGTCTTTGCTTCGTCTATCAAGTTGTACTTGCACTTGGTTAGTCTGTCGAGTCTTTGTTTTGCTTATTGAGTTGTAATTGGTTCACTACCTGATTATTACGATGCGATGTTTCGTTTTCAAAACACAGTGTTAATTTCAGTCACATTGTTGTGTGATGCCTTGCGATGCGATGCATAGAATGTACAATTGAAACACCTTTTGAGCAAATAGCTGTTTCATCTCCGTCATGAATTTCTAAAAAAAAAAGAGAAAAATGCGCATTTTTGAAAAAAGATAGAACCTGCTTGAGGCAGTGCAATGTGCTTAAACTCCTAATAAAAAGGAAAGTAAAACAGGAAAATAACAGGGTAGCAGAGTATCGGGATTGATACCAGTAACCTCCCATTTCGGTCGTCGTACCTTCCGCGCCCTTATTCGGGTCAATTGTGTGGTTTGGCATCTTCATTACTCAAGGCAGTACAAGAAACTGCACTTTCAAAATGCAAACGGACCTTCGAGTTGACCTCGGGCCATGACTTTTGCGAGCGATGCTCGGTACATGCGAAGGACGCTCCTTCCCGTATCCTTTTATGTCTTGTGAATTCCATGAATCCTTCATACTGTGTTGCAGTATGTCGCATTTCAACATCGTGTTTTACCGTGTTCAAGTTCCTTTCTATAAACATTGCATTGTATGCGTGCACTGCTTTACTGATATGTGTTCAATTCCTTTCTATACACATTGCATTGTATGCGTGCACTGCTTTACTGATATGTGT
This sequence comes from Camellia granthamiana, assembly GCA_036172215.1. Lineage (NCBI taxonomy): Eukaryota > Viridiplantae > Streptophyta > Magnoliopsida > Ericales > Theaceae > Camellia > Camellia granthamiana. The sequence goes on from CM069913.1 coordinate 124,343,569, forward strand.
TCAATTCCTTTCTATGCACATTGCATTGTATGCGTGCACTGCTTTACTGATATGTGTTCAAATTCCTTTCTATACACATTGCATTACATGCGTGCACTGCTTTACTTACATGTGTTCAAGTTCTCTATACACATTGCATTGCATGCGTGCACTGCTTTACTAATATGTGTTCAAATTCCTTTCTATACACATTGCATTGCATGCGTGCACTGCTTTACTTACTTGTGTTCAAGTTCTCTATATACACATTGCATTGCATGCGTACACTGCTTTACTTACATGTGTTCAAGTTCTCTATATACACATTGCTTGCATGCATGCGTTGCTTTACTCACACGTGTTCAATCCCACTACCTTGTTATATACGTCGCATGCGTTGCCATGCACTTTCGACTGCATTATCATGCATATTGCTAACGACATTGTACCTGTTAAGTTTGCTTTCTTCTCAGGCACGATATTGTATGTACGGCTCATTTGAGGCCGGTGAAACTGGACGAGTCGCACAGGTATTGTATCCTCCGAGTGAGGCGTATCGAGAATTGCATAATTCTCTTACATCCTTTCTACATTGTAGTGTAGTTTGGCGTATGCTAGCTTATAACTGTTGCATGTATGCTTCATTACAGTTTTCTTTGCATGATCATAAGTTATGCTTGGCTTCTTGCCTTTTCAGTTACATTTTGCCCCTGCCTTCGGGCGCATATCTTGCTTGTCTTGTATGATTGTCCAAGTCTTCGGCCTTGTCAAAAATGGGTCGTCTCGGGGCTTTGACATTCACTCCCGTCATTGTTATGACTTTCGAGTTCTGTCAAAGAGGGGCAACTGTAGACACCCCATTTTTGACCGTCCTCGAGACCTGGACGTCACCGTTGGAACACTCGGTCATTATCCATGTTTGTGTTCGTTTGGAGTTCCCGGAGTTCTCGGCTACGCGCGCCTTGCCTCAGGACCTCCGAACTCGACCGTTTTGTGTCTGGTTTTGCACCAAACACCTGTGTTTTGCCCTGGAGAGGCAGGGAATGCTTTGTGAGGCATCCCCACACACCACCGGCTGTGGCTAGAGACCACCGGCTGGCTGGTGTTGCCACCGGCACTATATTGTGCCGGTCGGCACCATTTTGTGTCGGTCGGCACTATTTTTGGCAAAATTACCATTTTACCCTGCCGACCACTTTACAGCTGCTTTCTGAGATATTTTCAGACAGCTTTATCACCTTTTGCTCCCCTCCATACACGTGTATGGAGGGATGAGCCTTTAGTTGGCTTAGCTTGTAAGCTTTGCTTGCTTATATAAGCAAGGCTCTTCCTCTTGGCTCAAGGTTAGCATTTTGGGAGGCAAAAACCAGAGCTTATACATATATTTCTCTGTCATATATCTATACATACATAGATCTCCATCTCTCTCCTCTTGTGTGTGTGATTTTAGGCTTGAAAGTGTAGTTTTACCTCATTTTTGCTCCTTTACACACACCATTACACCTTAGCTCGAGATTGAGAGACTTAGGAGGTTATTTGTGTTGCCTTTGGACTGGATTTGAGCACTGGAGAGTGGCTGCCTCACTTGTTCTTCAAAGGATCTTCAAGGGTAAGAACATCACTTTATATTCCCCATTCTTGCAACCTCTTTCTACCCTCTTTACTTTGTGTTTTTGAGTTTGTGTTTAAAATAAAAAAGTCCTGTTTTTACTTGTTCTTGAACCTTCATTAAGGTCCTTTTTTGGTTTGAGCAAAGGTCCACCCTATTAGGCCTTATATGGCTACTTTTGGTGCCTTTGCTTGAGACCCTCTTTACTTGGTGTTCTTGGCCTCCCCACCACTGAAAACCAGTGGGTTTTCAGTGGTGAGGAAGATGGCTCCAAGTCTCATATAGGGGAGAGACACCCCTCTCCCTCTTGGCCCTTTGTTTGCCTTCATTTTGGCTCAAAGATAGCATGTGTGTGTAGTCTTGTTTGGCTTCATTCCAGAGTTTTTTTCAATGTTTTGGAGCATGTTTTAACTTTGTTTTTGGTCGGATTTGTCATCCCTAACATGTCTCTCATACTTGCTTTGAAATGCTCTCTTATGCTAAAAAGTATGCCATGATTTGAGGCCATGATTTTTGCGTATTTTAGCTTAGTTTCATGAAGATACTAGCATTGTTTTGCTATGTTAGAGGGCTGTGAGCCACTAATTTTGCCATGTTGGGTGTGCTTGGAGTGGTTGCCTTGCATAATGGCTTGTAAACCTTGCTTGCATTCGGCCCTAGCATGTTTAATCCACTTTGATCTTATGATTTGGCATCATTTTAGGTCATATTTTTGCCCCTAATCCATGCTCTCATACTTGCATTCACTTCCCCTTCCATGCTCTAAAGGTGTGCCTTTTGTGCTTAGGAATAGGTATGGTGTATGCTTGCATGATTAATGCATTTTGGGGCTGCCATATACGGGGTTTTGGGTACCATTTTGTATGCTGAAAACCTGTTTTGGTTGTCTAACATGTGCCATGTTTGGTCTTATTAAGTGGTGGTTCAATGCCCCACTTTGTGCCTTAGCCTTAGGCCTCATAACTTGCATGCTTGTATATCATCTTGTTCTTGTTTTGAGGCATGTTTTGCCACTGATTTGGGGGAGTTTGAGGACTGCCCTTTATGGCTTTAGTCCATCATTGCATGCTCATTACATGGTTGTTGCATAATTGGTCATTGAAGCCTTGAGCGCATGCTAGTTCTATGCTTAATTGGTCCCTCTTTGCATGACTTCTATGCTTTCCACATCCTAGCATTTTGCATGCCTGATTTGCTAGCATCTTAGCCCCCATGTTTGTATGTTTGCATGTTTGCATGTTTGCATGATTGCATAGTTGCATTTCATTGCTTGGTTTGGGGTGTCAAACCAAGTGTGGGAGTTGAGGTGTGTTTGTACCTTAAGTGACAAAACACACCTCAATCCCCCATGTCACCAAGGCCTTGGACCAACACATGATAAGGCTTTGGATTTCATTTGCTTGTGTTGCATGCATTTATATCAAAATGCAACCTTGGTTCTTTGGGTTATCATGCATCAAAATGTATCATTGGTGGCCCAAGAACCAAGAGTCTTACCTCCTTGAGTCCCCAAGCATGATAGGAGGCATTGACCATGCTTACATATCCCCCAAAATCCATGCCATGCACTGCTGTCTTGCTGCTGCTGTCAAACTGTCCTCTGCAGGAACTTTCTGCCGGCCGGCAGAAAATAGTGCCGACCGGCACTATTTTTGTGCCGATAAACCTCACACGCAGCCGGTGGCCAATTCAAGCAGCCGATGACCACTCCCCCCAGCCGGTGTGGTACTACAGATCATTTTGAATGTATTCTGAGATTTTGGGAATTTTTTTGGAGGGGCAGGACAGCAAAAACAGAACCAGCAGTGGCACGGTACGGGTTTTCCGGGTAAGTTGGATCGAACATGCATCATTCGCGCATCCCGAGGCAGGGCGGAGGCCCCTTTCTCTTATGTTAGCATTTAATTTAATAAGTAGAAATTTCTGTAATAATTAATTCATTCTGTATTTGGACTGTATTATTTTCGGACTGTATATTCTTTTGGTCCCTCCGGGTGAGGGCATATTTGTAATAAGGGTGTGTGAGTGTGTGTATGTCTTCCAACCCCCATTTCTTTCTCCCTTTTATTCACCTGCTTATGATGGTAGATTAGGGCATATTTAAAATTAGCATACCTTATGCAATGCATGCGTGCATCCATGCATTTGTTGACATACATCGGGCTCGGCACATCATACAAACTGCATCATATCTTCAATTCCAAATTGAATACGTGTTATTTGTAGCATCTCCATATGCCATGTTTAGGATAGCCGAGCCTGCCTAGACTGCATCTTTGTATGCGTTGCATTAGACATTTCAGTATGCTTAGGTCCATGCATGGATTTCTAATGAGCTTCTGTTTTGGCTCGGAGTACTAGGTGAGCTTTTCACGCTTTAGCATCCTTGCATGTGTGTGAGTGTTGCCATGACAGCATGATTACCATGAGGCTATTTGCTTATGTGATATAACTGCTTGAATGCCTGTGGGTGGAGGTTGGATTGCTTGAGTTGGAAAACTCATCGAAATCCGTATTTTAGCCTACTTGCGAGTAGCAAATTCCAAAGCGTTTTCCAAACCAACGGATATGCGATGTTTATTTCCAAATTAGGCAATCTAGTCTATACTTGTTTACTGTGCGCACAACATAGTAATTCTAGGCTAATAATTGGAATAAGAACACATAAAGTTTTCAAGCTCGGATATCACGGTTAGTAGAGGCCGGTCTTCGGACCGGGCGAAAGGGGGTGCTCATAGCTGACCTTCCCCGATCGTACCCAAGCTCCCGAGCCAAGACCACTTTGGTGATGACGGACATGTGGCCTTCGGCACCGAGTCAGGGTTTCCTAAATTTCCCATTTTAAAATATTTAGGTGGCGACTCTGTAATCTGGCAAAGCAGTCCATGTTTGGCACTTCTTTTCAAAATCTGTTTTTCTTCAAAACGATTTGCCAGAGTTGGACTCTTTGGTTCAGATTTAGAACCGTGACGATTTGAGTCCTTTGAACTGTAGTAACCCCAATACGAACGGAACGGGAGTCATCCTCCCGGGAGGCGTTCGGGGGACGTCTACACAGCTTCTGGACCGAAGTAGGAACTCTTCAATCTCTGAAAATGAGCTCCAAGGTGCTTAGGTTGATAGTGGAGGTGTTGTGCTTGGAGGTGTAGTGCAAAGGGTCCAAGAACTATGGACTTTTGAAGCTTGAAGTAGAGAGATATGGAGGGAAGTGTATAAGCTTTAGACACAAAAATCTCCATCCTTGCAAGTGGAGAGGAGGGTCTCTCTTATAGAAGAAGAGGTCCAAGTCTTCTCTTAGAAGCTTGGAGCAAAGGGGCCAAGCTTCTTAAGGAAGCTAAACCAAAAGGGTCAAGCTTCTTGAGGAAGCTAGACTAAAGGGGTCAAGCTTCCTCAAGAAGCTTAACAAAAGGTCAAGCTTCTCTTAGAAGCTAAGAGTAAAGGGCCAAGCTTCTTTAAGAAGCCAAAACAAGAGGGTCAATCCTCGGAGGATGGAGCAAATGCCTTCCAGCTGGCACAGCTGGATTGCATTCAGAGAGACAAAAAAGCAGAAGGCTGGCCGACCAGTTCAGGTGGTCGGCCGACCACTCCCCCTGGTCGGTCGACCAGGTTCAAAAGGGTCAAGCTCAAAAGGTGGGCGGCCAGCCCATATTGGTGGTCTCCCAGGTGAATGCAACTCAGTGGTGGTATGGGAGACTAGAAAATGTGGCACAAAAGTGAGGGACACCACTTTCCTGACAAGAAAAACCGGCGGACCGGGGAAAGGTGGTCTCCAAGAAGAAAAGCTGGTCTCCCACCCTAGTACCACCTTCCTAACAATGAAACTAGTGTCTATGCCAAAAATGAACCCACACCGATGCAAAACGAGGGTTCGGGGGTCAAAACGAGCAACCGAAGGCCCCGAAAACTGACTAGTAAGCACTAGAGGTGGCGTGCGACCACAAAGGTGGTCTCCCGGGCCACAGTGTCCCTCTAGGGAGAGGAAACAAGGTGTGCTCCGAAAACCGGAGCAAACGGAGAATGTTAAGCGGTCTCGAACCGAGGCACACGGCCGACGGCTCCGAAAATCGAAAACTAGTCTCCAAACGGGAACGGTGGCCTACGACCACGAAAAGTAGCCTACGGCCACTGAGAGATGGTCTACGAGACCTCTCCCTCCCTTCAGGAAGAGAAAACAGAACCTGGTTCTGTGGACGCGCCCTCGGGCTTTATGCCACCACAGTTCGGACTCCCTTTTGTGTCACGGTTCTTAGTCTGAACCAAAGAGTCCAAATCCGGCAAATCGTTTTGAGAAAACATATTTTTAGAAAAAAAGTGCCAAACATGGACTGCTTTGCCAGATACAGAGTCGCCACCTAAATATTTTTTTTAATGGGGGAATTTAGGAAACCCTGACTCATTTGCCTAAGGCCACGTGTCTGTCATTACCAAAGTTTCCTCAGCTTTGGAACTTGGGTGCGACTGGGGAAGGTCAGCTATGAGCACCCCCTCTCGCCCGATCCGAAGATCCGCCTCTACTAACCATGATATCTTGTTTTTGAAAACACATGCGTTCTTATTCCGATTTAATTAGCTAGAATTACTATGTGATGCGCACAGCAAAACAAGTGTAGACTAGATCGCCTAATTTGGAACAAAGCATCGCATATCCGTTTATTTGGAAAATGTTTTGAAATTTACTACTCGCGAGTAGGCTAAAACACGGATTTTGATGAGTTGTTCCAACTCAAGCAATCCAACCTTCACCCATAGGCATTCAGGCAGTTCATATCACATAACCATCTAGCCACATGGTAAGCATGCTGTCATGTTAACATTCACACTCGTGCGAGATGCTAAAGCACAAAATACTTACAGTGTACTCCAAGCCAAAACAAAGAACTTGTTAGCAATCAATGCATGATCCAAGTCCATGTTAAGTGCCTAATGCAACGCACACAGAATGCAATTAGGATAGGCTCGGCTAATCCTAGGATGGCATGTGAAATGCAACCATTTGATGCACGTATTCAAGTTAGATTTGAAATACTTATGCAGTTAGCATGATGCGCCGAGTCCGGTGCATGCAATACTGATGAATGATGCACGCATGCATAGCATAAAGGTATGCTAAATTAAATATGCCGTAATACTAACCATCAAAGCAGGTAAGTAAAAGGGAGAAAGAAGTGGGGGTCGAAAAACATGTACACACGCACCCACACTTATCACAAATTTGCCCTCGCTCGGAGGGACCGAAAGAATAATACAATTAATTAACCCACAATCTAATTAATTATTACAGACAAATTAAACTAGTTAAGCAAATTAACTAATCTAATAAAACAGTAAACAGCCTCAGGAAGAGGGCCCAATGCAATGCGTGCTTGGCTCCGCTCAGAAGTCCACTGCCATGCACAAGTTGCTTATGTTTTCCCTGCTCTGCTCCTCTGATCATTGCACAAATCACAGGATGCACTGTATGAACCCTGTGGGATGCCACCGGCCAAGGTAAATGGTCACCGGCCAAAGTAGATGATCACCGGCCATCAATTGTCGGTCGGTCGGCACTAAAGATGGTCGGCCGGCCAAATATTCTTGTAGAATCCTGTTTTGACAGCAGCAGAGGGCAAAACAAGGCATAACAATGCACTTCAAGCAATGTTTGCACCAACCACACTCCTTATCATATTCATGACTCAAAGGGGCATGGCACTCGATTTCCGGACCACCAATCGCGCATTTCAATGCGTGATGGCCCAAGAACCAAGTATGCATTTTCAATGTGGGACGAAAATGCACACAAACAAACAATGAGCTCAACCTCTATCGTACTCAATTCAAGAGGCAAAGCATGCATGCCAAATGCAACCTAAGCATGCAATCTAAACATGCAACATGAGCATGCAAATGAACATGCAAGGATGCAACTAACAAGCATGCAAAGTGTAATGTGCACATGCACACATACAAGGCATATAACATGTTAGACAACTTAGCGAGAAATGCATGCCAAATGCAACAACATGTTATGAACCAAGTATCTAAACATACAATCATGCATGCAAACATGGTCCACCACTTAGGCATAAAGAAGCAACTTCTAAGCACACTTAAAAGAGGCTAAACATGGGCATATGGCAAGCAATATAAACTCTGAAAATCATGAAAAAGAGGTGCCAAACCAACTAATCAAAACAAGCTAAGCATGCATAAAAGCTTGGAATTAGCCCAACGACTTAAACCATGATCATGTGACACATAAAACAAATGATCAAAGTGAATCAAAACAGTCCTAAATCATGCAAAAGCAAGCCCCAAAAACCACTTAGAAGGCATCTAAATAATCTACACATGGAGGCATGCACAAATGCTTAAACATGGAGCATATAACACAACCTCTTGAAGCATCAAAGGAGCATTAAATGCAAGCATGCAAGCATGTTAAGTGGACTGAAATGACATGATAAGTGGTGCTAAACCACTGAAAATGATGCAAGTAATGCATGCTCATGGTGCATACACTTGAGGCTTACAAGCCAAGAATGCAAAGAGGCTAAACAAAGCATGGCAAGCATGGCTAAGACAACCTACATCAGACCTTAAGCATGGCAAAACAAGCCTAAAAGCTTCACAAAGCTTGGCCAAAACAAGCAAGCATGGTAATCTACATGCTAAGTACATGTTAAGGCAAATGATAGCATTACAAGACATGTATGCTAAACAAGCATGGTGTGTCTAAACCAAGTAAAAACATAGCTATATTATGACATAATAAGCACAAAAAACAGCTAAAGCATGGCCATCATACACTTAGACAAGATGCTTGCACATGAGGCTTAAATGGCCCTTTTCAATGACAACAAGGAGAGGGGGTGGCCCTCTCCTTCTTAGGACCTCAAGGCACCATCCTCACCACTGAAATCCCTCAAGATTTTGGTGGTGAGGAGGCCCAAACAAGGTGGTCCCGGAGCTCACCAAAATGGCACAAAAATAGGGCCTAACAAGGCTTATGAGGGGTCAAACAACCCCAAACAACAAAACACTCTTAAATAGCTATTTAGAGCAGGCAAAAACAAGACTTTTATTTGTTATACACAAAGTCTAAAAACAGTTGCAAGATAGATGAAAAAGCTATGCAAAAATGGGGGAAAAGGGGTAAGATTGTTACCCTTGTAGACCCTTTTCAAAAATGGAAGACCAGCAGCTTCCTTAGGTTCAAACCAGTCCAAAACCTCCAAGAACAAGCCCCTTATGCCTCAGCAACTAAGGTATGGTGTAATGGTAGGTGTTTGTGTGTAAAACTAAGACTATACACACACAAAACACTCAAGAGAGGGAGAGATATAGAGATAGAGTATGAACAAACCGTAACCCTAAAACTCAAAGCTCTGAAAAATTGTTCAACCCCAAAGGAGGGAGAGGAGGCTCCCTCTTATAGACAATCCCTCTTGTAAAGCTATCCAAACAAGCTAGTCAAGAGGGAGATCCCTCCATACACGTGTATGGAGGGGTGCAAAGTGTATGCCAGACAACACAGTTGGCAAAAAAATATCTGCAAAAGCAGATGAACAGTGGTCGGCCAGCCAAAAATGCAATTTGACCAAAATAGATGGTCGGCCAGCCACAAAGAGTGCCAGCCGGCCAAACATTTGGCCGGTGGCAACAAACCAATGGCCGGTGGCCTCAAGCCATGGCCGGTGATGTGTGGGGATGGCCAACAAGTCATTCCCTACCCCTCAAAGGCAAAACACAAGTGTGTGGTGCAAAACCGGACACAAAACAGTCGAGTCAAGAGATTCTGAGGCAAGGCGCGTAGTCGAGACCTCAGGGAACTCAAGACGAACACAAACATGAATGATCACCGAGTGTTCAAGCGGTGACGTCCAAGTCTTGAGGACGGTAAAAAATGGGGTGTCTACAGTTGCCCCTCTTTGACAGAACTCGAAAGTCATAGCAATGACGGGAGTGAATGTCAAAGCCCAGAGACGACCCATTTTTGACAAGGCCGAAGACTTAGACAAAGCATGCAAGAGAAACAAGATATGCTCCCGAAGGCAGGGGCAAAATGCAACTGACAATGCAAGAAGCCGAGCATAACTTATGATCATTCAAAGAAAGCTGTAATGAAGCATAACATGCGACAGTTTTAAGCTAGCAAACACGAATCCAACTACCCTACAATGCAGAAAGGATGTAAGAGAATTATGTAATTCTCGATACGTCTTACTCGGAGAATACAATACCTGTGCGGCTCGTCTGGTCGCACCAGCTTCAAATGAACCGCACATACAATATCGTGCCTGAAAGAGAAAGAAAACTCAACAGGTACAATATCGTTAGCAACATGCATAACAATGCAAGTGACAAGTGCGCGACAACGCGAATGTAGGATTTAAGGTCTCCTTAGACCAAGGGGTGCACAAACAGTGCGATGATGTGCAACTGAATCTAATGTAATGCAAATGATATGCAAAATTACAAAACAAATGTAAAAACAATGCAAACGATATGCCATGCAATTGAATCATGATCCAATGATGAGCGGTTCAAAACCACACAAATGTCAAAAGGATGATGGAGGTGTAAAGTCCGTCTACCATAGAAAAGGTGCCGCAACCCTCAAACCAACATACTAGCGTGGAATAGGCGCGTACACATGCAGAACTATGAGTGATGTAGACGGACACAAGAACGAGTAATTGGGTGGAATGACATAAGTGGAGAAACGACCCGCTGACGAAAGAACATGATCCTAATGCTGGATACAAAAATTACACTACAATGTAATATATACAGTGGATATGGCATGCAGCCAAACCAAATTTTGCCTAGGAAAGGCATGGACACATACAAACTGCGTCTAACACATAAAAGGTGCCGCAACCCTCAAACCAACATACCAGCGTGGAATAGGCGCGTACACATGCAGAACTGTGTTTTAACATGGAAGATATGGGCACATACCAGACCAAACTCAACATGGAAAGGCGCAAGCCGTAAATGGAGGTAATGCAATGGATGCATGCAAGCTACAATCCAATATGTACAATATGCAATGAATGGAATGGGATACAATGGATAAGGCACGCGGGCCAAACCAAATCTTGTCTAGGAAAGGCATGTACACAAACGAACCGCGTCTAACACAGAAAAGGTGCCGTAACCCTCAAACCAACATACCAGCGTGGAATAGGTGCGTACACATGCAGAACTGTGTTTTAACGTGAAAAGTATGGGCACATACCAGACCAAGCTCAACATGGAAAGGCGCAGGCCATAGATGGATGTGATGCAATGAATGCATGCAGGCTACAATGCAATATGTGCAATATACAATGGATGGAATGGGATATAATGGATAAGGCACGCGGGCCAAACCAAATCTTGCCTAGGAAAGGCATGTACACAAACGAACCACGTCTAACACAGAAAAGGTGCCGCAACCCTCAAACCAACATACCAGCGTGGAATAGGCGCGTACACATGCAGAACTGTGTTTTAACGTGAAAAGTATGGGCACATACCAGACCAAGCTCAACATGGAAAGGCGCAGGCCATAGATGGATGTGATGCAATGAATGCATGCAGGCTACAATGCAATATGTACAATATGCAATGTTTACAATGATGCATGACATATGCACTATTTACAATGAAAATGCATGACATATGCATGAAAGGAGTATGCATGATAATGCTTCTTCTTTTTTGAATGCAAGACAATGCATGAAAGGAAAATGCATGATAATGCGTGTTTGTTTTTTTTTTTTTTGGGAAATGCAAATGATGCATGTTGTTTTTGTTGTTTTCTTTCTTTCTGTTCTCTTTTTTTTTTGAAGTGCAAATGCATGATGATGCATGATTTTGAAATGCGCGACAATGCGTGGCTTTCGAGATGCATGACAATGCAAATGTTGAAATGCATGACAATGCGAGCTAAACTCAAATGTGCGTGTTACAACGCATGGTTTTTGAAATGCATGACAATGCAAACTAAACTCAAAATGTGCGTTACAACGCACGTTCCTTGAAATGCATGATGATGCATGTGAAGTGTGCATGACAATGCGACGTAAGAATGTGCATACTAACGCAAGTATGGCATGCGCATGATAATGCGAGATGTGTGCATAACGGTGCAAGTGCGACGACGTATAACTAACGTGCGTTTCACGACAAAACGTTGTAACGGATGCATGCAAGGAAACTTTTGAATCTCTCAGGAGACAAAAGGATACAAAAAGGATACGCCACGCACGTACTCGAGTGCTTCGCACAGAAAACACGGTCCGAGTTCAAAACGGAGTCCGGTTGAGCTTTAAAAATGCACTGTCTTGCACTATCTTGAGAAATGGAGGCCCCAAACCACATATCTGACCCAAACATGGTTGTAGGAGGCTCACCGGCCATCATGAAAGGTCACCGGCTGTCCACCGGCCACAAAAACATTTCACCGGTCAAATATTTGGCCGACCGGCCAAAAGCGTGGCCGACCGGCCAAATCTGCCTGAATCGGGGCAGTTTGGTCTTTTGGCCTTGGGTCTTATAAAATAGGGCCTCAAGCCCTATTTCTTTCACTTTCCCTTGGCCGAAATTTCTTCCTTTCTCTCCCTAGGGTATTTTCCCCCCTTCATTTCTCCGTTTTCTTGTGTTTTCGCGCCCGTTTCGTCGTTTGATTTGCGAATACCTTCATGTGTCGAACGTTTTGAACCGAACATTTCTTCGTTTCGGTGTTTCTTTTGCGATTTCCACCTTTTAGGGTTTGTTCCCCTCGAGTTTCTCTTGGTTTCCGCACCTCTTCCATTTCCCAGCTTTTCCGGCCATTTTCCACCCTCCTAGGGTTGACTTTTCACATTTTCGCCCGATTTTCCCTCTTTCGGCCATTTGCACACTTTCTCTGAGATGGGGGACGATCTTCCACAAGGCAGGACTCCCCCAGAGCACGAGATGGATCCCGAGACCGAGCTCTTGCCTTTGAGCGTCTGTCCATTCGACCCGGCGACCTACCAGCCGGCGATTCACATACTGCCCCCCGACGGACTTCACCAGTTCCGGAGTTTCGAGAGGATGGTGGCTCCAGCGCTTCTCCTGCGCGAGCCGGAGTCACACTTATCATACGGCGCTTTTGAGGTATATTCTTTCCCGTTTCATTTGCTACAATGTAGAACACTTAACTGCCATAGTTGATTCTGCTCTTTAACTGCTTAAACCGGATACACTAATACACTGTATGCTGTAGTTGACTGTGAACACACTTGCACTTGATATCTGTTTGAATTGGAACACGCGCACACACACTGTATTTGCTCCGAACCACTCAAACACACTGACACATCACATGCTGTATTTCACTGTGAGCACACTGGCACCCGATGTTTGTTTGAATCTTGAAAAATGCACACACACGCTCTACCTGTACTGAACCACCCGAACATACTGACACATCACATGCTGTATTTCACTGCAAGCACACCGGCACTCGATGTTCGTTTGAATCTTGAAAAACGCGCACACACGCTATACCTGCATCAATTTTGACTGTTCTTCAAAACTGTATGTTGAGTATTTCTTCGCAATTGTTTGCTTTTAAATACAGGGAGATTCCCATGCCTTCCGGGGGTATGGAAATGTTGTCGCCAAAGATTGGTACATGGAGTTATCGGATGCGGTCCGCCACATTGTGGACCAGGCCAGCTTCGGCGCCTTCTGTAGAGGACTCTCGCGCCTCACTGCGAGCAGGCCTCTCCTTGCCGCTCTAGGGAAGAGGTGGTGGGATACCACTGACTCCTTCCACTTCTCTGCCGCGGGAGACATGACGATGACTCCCTATGATTTCTCGATGCTCACCGGCATCGGGGTAGGGGGTGATCCGATCCCTTTCGGCACCGACATGGATGAGTGGCAGGCCGCTCAGGTTTACTTACTCGGTGAGATGCCGCCTCTTGCACGCCCCGGCTTCGTCAGATACTCATGGTTCGAGAGCCGCTTCTGGACTCAGCCAGGCTTGGGCGAGGGGGCACCGATGGCTCAGGAGGAGGTGGAGCAGTACACCCGCGGCTTCCTGATGTTTCTGCTGGGGACTACTATCTTCGCCGACCGGGCGAACACCGTGCCCCTCTGCTTGTTGAGCGCACTGGTGGACGTCACGTGGATTCTGCGCTTCGACTGAGGTGGCGCTGCCTTAGCCACTCTATATGGATACATGAGCTCAGCCTCCCGTTGCAGCGGGCAGTTGCTCGAAGGTTACCGGCAGGCTGGGGAGGTACATCTTCTTCCTCTTTTACATTTTTGCTTTACATTTTCTGTACTCTGTACACTGCACACACTGCGGTCTGCTTCACGTTGACTGTATACTGCACACACAGCACACATATACTCTGTTTTACATTGACTGTACACTGCACACACTGTACACTCTGCGGTCTGCTTCACGCTGACTGTATACTGCACAATACATGGTTCTGCAATTTCTGCTTTATTCTGTATTCTGCTTTATCTGATAAGCATACTGATATTTACTCTGCAGTTGTGGGTCTACGCCTACTTTCCGAGACTCACGCCAGTGCCTGATATGGAGACCCCTCTCGATGTTCCATTCTCCCGACGCTTCGACGTGAGGTGTGTGCGGAGACCGCGGGAGACTTTCATCTTCTTCCGCTACTACTTCGACACTATCACTCCCGCAGAGGTATGTTCAACCTTTAGAGTTTATTTAAGCTTCGCTTTACACTGTATTTTCAATGACAGTAGATAACAAACTGCATGTCATTTACAAATCACCTGGCAGCCTTGGGCTCCATTGTTTGCGATGATTCGAGATCGATTTGCTGGTGCAGAGGAGACTGCATGTTTCAGGATTTTGCTAGAGGGCCCGGTCTGTCGGGCTTGGTACCTGGGTGAGCGTTTCTTGCGCCAGACCTTAGGTTTACCAAAGCAGATAGTCCCGGGTCCGCCTCCTACACACATGAGGGAGACAGAGAGGTTCACTCCCGAGGAGATGGCCGATTACACGATCGGCTGGGACACGGAGGGCTTCAGGGGCGAGAGCGACTACTCAGAGTACGTCCGGACCTACATCATGCGGCCCTTGAGTAATGGCCGTCGAGCTAAGAGAGAGAGGCCTGTGGCGCCGGTAGCTGGAGCGGGCGCAGGGGCGGGGACATCGAGGACAGCTCGAGTCTGTGGCAGGAGGGGAGCTCGGAGGGGTCGGGGGGTTAGTTGGCTAGCACTACCCACGACGATGACATGCAGAGGGCAGGGCGGAGCGACTTACCAGATTCCTATTGCTCCCCCTCCGGCTGATCATGAGTTAGTCGGGTTCTACGGCTTATCCCCGCTATGTACTACTGCATTTTGCATTCTGCACAGTCATTTCATTTCAATTTATTTAATATTCCGCAGAATACTGAGACTTCTAGCACTTTTGCAGGCTTCCTCCGAGTACACTCGCCAGTCGCTGGAGTTGACTGCTTCAGTGATGGGGATGCTTCAGCAGAGCCTCGACCTCCTGGCTATTTACAGTATTCCGGTATGTTCTTCTGACCATGGTCTCCAACCATACATAAACTGTTTCACATAATCTGATGCATCGCACTGCCAACACAACACTCGATACACGACCCTCACGGCATCTGATACACTGTAGCATATAGACTGTTCACAGCATCACTCACGACATTCATGCACTGCACTCAGTCACTGCATTCTGCACTGATACACTGCTCACAATATTCACACACTGTATTCATACATTGCATTCTGCACTGATACTGATGCGTTTTCCATTTGTACTTTTCAGCCTCCCTTCCAGCTCCCTACTGTAGGAGGTACTTCAGCTGGCCGTTTCGCTTCCACTTGAGACGGTAGAGTACACCCCCGCACCAAAGCGGGGTGCACTCACATTGGGAGTAGCTCACAGGTGCCAGTCCCTGATGACGATGAGTCCGAGGCGGAGGAGGAGGCAGAGTCATCCGAGGAGGAGACCGGAGATGGCACTGATTTGGGCTCAGATGATGATGCTGATGACGATGCTCCTGGACCTTCATCCAGGAAGAGGACGAGGACGGACCCTTAGGCCTGAGGCTGCTCGACATCGATCCAGATTTTTGCTGCTTTTCTTATTTTTTGTTTTGTACTTTTTCTTTTTACTTTTCCTGTTTTTGCTGGTAGCTAGAGTACCTTGTACTGCCACAGGCAGGTTTTGTTTTCTCCAAAACTTTGTCCTTGAAAAAGATGATGAAATGAGACAAAGCTTTTTATCTAAAAAAGTGTTACCTTTTGGTACATTTTCATGCTTCGCATTACATCACATCACAATGTAGATGGAATTGATCTCCTGTCTGAAAGTCAAACATTTGTATTGCAATAACCAAGTAACGAACCGGCCAACGGCAGAACAACTCAAACAAACCACTGCTCATTCTGAACACACAGCCCATAGCACAGTATTCTGTTTATTTGCACATGGCCCATACACACAGTTCATACAACGTACCGCTTGTTCTGAACACTGCTCACTCTGAACTCAAAGCCCATAACACAGTATTCTTAGTTCATTCTGTGCACGGCGAATCCTGAACAAACAGTCCAATCTGAAAAGACGGAATACAAAGGTGGAAGCTGCTGGAGCTAGAACGCACCAGATGCAATCCGGAATCCTCATGCTCACTATTTCCAAGTGTCCCAGGTTGAACCCCTGCGGTTTTATGAAAGAACTAAATCACGTTTTGCACAAACGTAGAAAATGGCACAGCACTCTGAGCACACAAAAGGATTAATTTTTTGAAATTGAAAAAGGGTTTTTTTTTTTTTTTTTCCCCTTCCAAACCGGGGTATTGAGCCTACAATCGAACATAGTGAAAAAGACTCAACAGCGAAAGCAAAAAGGTAGACTACCTAAACACAACGAGGCACGCTCGAAACAGACTCAAAACAAAAGTTGAGGTAAACAAAACAAAAGACACGACATACAGACGTGTTTACAAATAATGAGAAACCTTAAATCTCGAGGAGCTAGTTCCTTCGGGCATTATTTCCCACCATTTCTCATTTGTGATTCTCACATCACTCGGCCCTCAGGCTCGGTTTTTTTCTCAAAACCCTTCGGCTCACTTTTCTCTCATCGCACATCTCTCTATTCTTCAATCTCTCATTTTTCATCCCTTCCCAGATATGGTCGGTGGATAAACAAGAGGTGGTGGGTTCGGGACCAACACTGTTAGCTCACGGCTATTTCCTCCCGGGGCGTCTAGTCGATGTTCCGAACGGAGTATCTTGATCCATTCCAATTTGTGCTTTGCACTTGGCTTGATACCTTGTTGCTTAGAGGTTGTTGAGAGCTTTCGACCCTTTACTGACAGCTTCAGTTGTGCCCTCTTCTGGCAGGTAGAGTGCCCTTCTGGTAAGTATGTCGACGATCGGGGGAAAGACAGGGAGCCTGACTCAACTGTGCCCCTAGTTCATCATTTTGACCATTTTTTGTTTTGGTTTTCTACTAAAACAGTTTTGACCAATATGAGAGTTAGATTAACATACTTGTTCAATTTTTGATTTGAAAATCATGCGAGTTAGGCTATGAGCACTGAAAATTTTCCCTTTTTGGGTCTAAGAAAATGGTCCAATTTTGGAAAAGATGGAATAATTTTCAAGAAAACAGTCAAACTCAGTAAAAATTCTCAAAAACTATTTTTGCAAACGGTTAATGCTCAACGAGCACAGAACTTACTCTCGAGATGCGCAACCTCGGATCAGAGGCAATGGAAAATTGCCTCTCGCTTGAAAGAGCTGCACGACAACGAAAAGTTGCCCCTGGTTTGAATGGTGACTCGTGGCAACGGAAAGTTGCCCCTTGTCTGGACGATGCCGTAGCATTTTGTAAACAGTCCTTAGTAGTGGTGATCATGACTGAACTCTCAGACACGGAGATGACGAAGATGGTCAGAACCAATATATGGACACAGTCACTTTGAGAGCGTTGGTGGCTGGACTTCAGGATGAAGTTGCCTACGTATCCCAAACATGGGAATCAATCCTTACGTAGTTCCGGTGTCACAACCGAACTATCGGATTCAGAGAAGGCAAGGATGATCAAAACCATTACATGCGCAGAGTCGCTATGAAAGCGTTGGGGGCTGGACTTCGGAGTGAAGTTGCCTACGTATCCCAAACATGGGAATCAAGCCTTACGTAGTTCCAGTTAAGGTACACTCGGGTATTTTAACCTTCACTTTTTTTTCGGCTCTAACTTTTGCCAAGGTGCCCGTTGCGGGTTTTCGACCTTGCGAGCTTCTGTCTTTCTTCTTTTCTTTTCAATTCTTTTCTTCCTTTTTATTTTTTTTTATTTTTCATCTTTTCTTTGTATTCTTTTTTCTTTTTCTTTTTCTCTTCTTTTGCTCTAACTTTTGCCTGGGTCGCCCTTCCGGGTTTTCGGCCCAGCGAGCCTCTCAAAGGGGAAAAGTGTAACAAGCCCATGTCAAATGGTTTTAGGGTTTTGAAGACATCCATATCCAGTAGAACGGTTGTTGTTATTGATTTGCAAAAGGATCCATCTCCGGCTCTTCAAGCACATCGAACATTTTTGCCCCTAATTTAAGGGGTGCTTCTGTTCTAGCTTCACAAGCTTCTGTTGACGACGTCTGACCTCTTGATCTGACTTTGGTGCCTCTTGTTCGAGGGCTACTTCAAATCTGGCCACACAAGTCTCTCTTGATGATTGATCGTTGAACGTTCTGAATGTGTTCAAGGTTTGGAAACAAATGGATTGAATCTTGAGGCTAAGAGCGATCCTAGGCTGCACAATCTCAAGAGCGATTCCACGCAGGTCTTCACAAGACTGCGCAAAACATTTTGTTTTTGAAAGTTTTTACGAAAGTGACAAATCGCTCACGCTGAAGATAGTGTGGAACCAATTTGGATCAAGCCAGGGTCCTTCTCAGTACTCACGCTAACAAGCATGATTCCATTCATTAAAGGCTTAGCATGCCTGACTTTCTCTCAAATTGATCAAAGTTTTGTAAAACCCGAGGAATTCCTTCCTCTTCGTTTTCATCACCACAGTGTTCAAAAATAGTTTTGAAAAACTTAGGTCAATACAATGGGTTTAGAGCACAGAAGAGTAAGTGAGATGCTCCGCCATTTCATTCAAGTCCTCTGGCACAACTAGCTCAAGGTAGCAATAAGCATGGAAACATGATAGCCACAGCTGTTTCATTCAGATTTCCTGGTTGCAACTGGCTCCACAGCAGAGACAGACTCAAAAGAAGACAACAATGGTGTTCGAGGCAACAACCCCGGAATCACCTTCTATACAAGGGGACTGACTCGCTACAACAAAACAGACCCTTAAGCAAAAAGAACTGACTCAAGACGATGGGACAGACTCAAAACAAAACAAAAGACTGACTTGACACCCAAGCCAGAAGTTACAAAACTAGCATTCGTAGATGCTCAAAAATGCGTGCCAGACGCCATATCCAAAATACACCGAGGGTCGCCCGCAGGTGGTTCACTCCCCGATCGCATACTCACAGTATCCTCAAAATCCAACAAGCCAGCAGTGACAGACTTCGCTGAGGTGGGTGGGAGGATAACCTCATTGTCGATCAAATCTTGCACTTCATGGCGAAGGCGAAAACAGTTATCGGTAGCGTGACCAGTTTGCTGGTGGTACGCACAGTACAAAGCGGCATCATGTGTGGGAGGGAGATTCTTCGGGAGAGGCCTAGGCTCGAGGGGTTTGAGGTGCCCCCTTTCGGCAAGGATCTGGAGTGCCCTAGACAAGGGCATGTAGAGAGCGTGGAAGACTCTGTGCCCTCAGGGTAGTTACTTTGAAGTTTGAGAATTTTTGCTAGACGCACTAGCGAAAGGGTCGGCATGCACTACCTTGGCTTTCTGATCTTTCCCAGGTGCAGAGTTGGGAGTGGAAGGGACTGTTCTGGCATGACGGGGCCCATCCCGGTTTTCTGCCTGGCTTGAACTGCCTTTAGTTGGAGTGGGGAAAACATCATCCACAGTCTTGGCCGCGACTGCGAATACCTGTTGCTTACTCATCGCCCCAGCTTTCAAAGCCTCGACTGCCCACAGCAGTTGTTCAATGGGATCGGCATCTGCCTTCATTTTGTTCTTACCTCTGGCCTCAGCCTGATCGAGGGCTTGGGTTGATGTTGACACATCATTACTATAACTCGAGACAACCTCAGGTTAGCTAAGCTCGATCACAAT
Source organism: Camellia granthamiana (assembly GCA_036172215.1). Taxonomy (NCBI): domain Eukaryota; kingdom Viridiplantae; phylum Streptophyta; class Magnoliopsida; order Ericales; family Theaceae; genus Camellia; species Camellia granthamiana. The sequence goes on from CM069913.1 coordinate 124,363,355, forward strand.
CCGTCCCAATAGGGGAGGTTCCTGCGGTATAAAATTCGCGACATATGGTGCAGCTGATGGTGAAACCGATATTCCGTAAGCGAGATCTGCCACAGACCTCTGGAGGTCACCAATCATCCCCATCAATTCGAACGTAGTGGGCTCGCGAGCCTAATACAACTGGGGTGCCCAGACCGGGTGCGCGGCAGGCGACCTGGACGGATGCAGCACATCAACATTGGTCTCACTTTGCAGGGGGATTCCTTGATCTAACGCGGCTGTCATAACCACGATTTCCTCTGAATTCTGTGTCATGATAAGTCCGCTGATCTTGAATAGTGACTAACGGATCAGATATCTGCCTTGCCTTAGCGAGGGAAAACACTGGCTATTCTGTACTTGATTCTCTGAACTGAACGAGAAGATATGCAGCATTTCAGCCCAAACGGAACAAACACAGGCGTAGCTGAATAGTTGTACTCTAATACTGATCACTGTTCCCAAAAATCACTACCCCAAAACACTGAATCGGATACCCACAGATATAACTGTTTCTCAAAAACACTGATACTGATGCCCGCAGGCTTGATGCTCAAATTCACAGACTGATATGTACATTCCTATAGAGATACACTCTAAAAGTACATAACAAGTAAAAGAGAGCCAAAACACCCCTACGTTTGGGTAGGGTTTCCCTATCCTATTTTGTCAGGAGCTAGGGCTTCACTACGCACACAGCGGTCTTAAAGAACCTATATCGGGTAAGCAACCTGCCTAGTTTGGAATGGTCACTGTGGATTCCGAATATGTACTAGGTCGAATGGTCAAAAGGGTGCCCCAGTAAAACCGGGGTTTGTGTTCCCATACAGGCAGAGCCCGCAACCGGTCAGCCTTATGGCATGCTTTGACAAGACAAGCCTCCGGCAAACCGCTCAGGAATAGCAGATGGCCAACACGGTGTCCTAGGCGCACCAATGCACATGCAATGCAAAGAAACACATAAGTGAAATCAAAACAAGATATCATGAGTTCGAGTCAAGCTCTCTAAACTCCCCAGCAGAGTCGCCAGAAACTGTGGACGCACCCTCGGGCTTTATGCCACCACAGTTCGGACTCCCTTTCGTGTCACAGTTCTTAGTCTGAACCAAAGAGTCCAAATCCGGCAAATCATTTTGAGAAAATAGATTTTTAGAAAAGAAGTGCCAAACATGGACTGCTTTGCCAGATACAGAGTCGCCACCTAAATATTTTTTTTATTGGGGGAGTTTATGAAACCCTGACTCGTTTGCCTAAGGCCACGTGTCCGTCATTACCGCAGTTTCCTCGGCTCGGGAACTTGGGTAAGATTGGGGAAGGTCAGCTATGAGCACCCCCTCTCGCCCGATCCGAAGATCCGCCTCTACTAACCATGATATCTTGTTTTTCAAAACACATGCGTTCTTATTCCGATTTAATTAGCTAGAATTACTATGTGATGTGCACAGCAAAACAAATATAGACTAGATCGCGTAATTTGGAACAAAGCATCGCATATCCGTTTGTTTGGAAAATGTTTTGAAATTTACTACTCGCGAGTAGGCTAAAACACAGATTTTGATGAGTTGTTCCAACTCAAGCAATCCAACCTTCACCCATAGGCATTCAGGCAGTTCATATCACATAAGCATCTAGCCACATGGTAAGCATGTTGTCATGTTAACATTCACACTCGTGCGAGATGCTAAAGCACAAAATACTTACAGTGTACTCCATGCCAAAACAAAGAACTTGTTAGCAATCAATGCATGATCGAAGTCCATGTTAAGTGCCTAATGCAGCGCACACAGAATGCAATTAGGATAGGCTCGGCTAATCCTAGGATGGCATGTGAAATGCAACCATTTGATGCACGTATTCAAGTTAGATTTGAAATACTTATGCAGTTAGCATGATGCGCCGAGCCCGGTGCATGCAATACTGATGAATGATGCACGCATGCATAGCATAAAGGTATGCTAAATTAAATATGCCGCAATACTAACCATCAAAGCAGGTAAGTAAAAGGGAGAAAGAAGTGGGGGTTGGAAGACATGCACACACACACCCACACTTATTACAAATTTGCCCTCGCTCGGAGGGACCGAAAGAATAATACAATTAATTAACCCACAAGCTAATTAATTATTACAGACAAATTAAACTAGTTAAGCAAATTAACTAATCTAATAAAACAGTAAACAGCCTCGGAAAGAGGGCCCAATGCAATGCGTGCTCGGCTCCGCTCAGAAGTCCACTGCCATGCACAAGTTGCCTCTGTTTTCCCTGCTCTGCTCCTCTGATCATTGCACAAATCACAGGATGCACTGTATGAACCCTATGGGATGCCACTGGCCAAGGTGAATGGTCACCGGCCAAAGTATTTGGTCACCGGCCAAAGTAGATGATCACCGGCCATCAATTGTCGGTCGGTCGGTCGGCATTAAAGATGGCCAGCCGGCCAAATATTCCTGCAGAATCCTGTTTGACAGCAGCAGAGGGCAAAACAAGGCATAACAATGCATTTCAAGCAATGTTTGCACCAACCACACTCCTTATCATATTCATGACTCAAAGGGGCATGGCACTCAATTTTCGGACCACCAATCGCGCATTTCAATGCGTGATGGCCCAAGAACCAAGTATGCATTTTCAATGTGGGACGAAAATGCACACAAACAAACAATGAGCTCAACCTCTATCGTACTCAATTCAAGAGGCAAAGCATGCATGCCAAATGCAACCTAAGCATGCAATCTAAACATGCAACATGAGCATGCAAATGAACATGCAAGGATGCAACTAACAAGCATGCAAAGTGTAATGTCAACATGCACACATACAAGGCATATAACATGTTAGACAACTTAGCAAGAAATGCATGCCAAATGCAACAACATGTCATGAACCAAGTATCTAAACATACAATCATGCATGCAAACATGGTCCATCACTTAGGCATAAAGAAGCAACTTCTAAGCACACTTAAAGAAGGCTAAACATGGGCATATGGCAAGCAATATAAACTCTGAAAATCATGGAAAATAGGTGCCAAACCAACTAATCAAAACAAGCAAAGCATGCATAAAAGCTTGGAATTAGCCCAACGACTTAAACCATGATCATGTGACACATAAAACAAATGATAAAAGTGAATTTAACCAGTCCTAAATCATGCAAAAGCAAGCCCCAAAAACCACTTAGAAGGCATCTAAATAATCTACACATGGAGGCATGCACAAATGCTTAAACATGGAGCATACAACACAACCTCTTGAAGCATCAAAGGAGCATTAAATGCAAGCATGCAAGCATGTTAAGTGGACTGAAATGACATGATAAGTGGTGCTAAACCACTGAAAATGATGCAAGTAATGCATGCTCATGGTGCATACACTTGAGGCTTACAAGCTAAGAATGCAAAGAGGCTAAACAAAGCATGGCAAGCATGGCTAAGACAACCTACATCAGACCTTAAGCATGGCAAAACAAGCCTAAAAGCTTCACAAAGCTTGGCCAAAACAAGCAAGCATGGTAATCTACATGCTAAGTACATGTTAAGGCAAATGATGGCATTACATGACATGTATGCTAAACAAGCATGGTGTGTCTAAACCAAGTAAAAACATAGCTATATTATGACATAATAAGCACAAAAAACAGCTAAAGCATGGCCATCATACACTTAGACAAGATGCTCACACATGAGGCTTAAATGGCCTTTTTCAAGGACAACAAGGAGAGGGGGTGGCCCTCTCCTTCTTAGGACCTCAAGGCACCATCCTCACCACTGAAATCCCTCAAGATTTTAGTGGTGGGGAGGCCCAAACAAGGTGGTCCTGGAGCTCACCAAAATGGCACAAAAATAGAGCCTAACAAGGCTTATGAGGGGTCAAACAACCCCAAACAACAAAACACTCTGAAACAACTATTTAGAGCAGGCAAAAACAAGACTTTTATTTGTTATACACAGAGTCTAAAAACAGTTGCAAGATAGATGAAAAAGCTATGCAAAAATGGAGAAAAAGGGGTAAGATTGTTACCCTTGTAGACCCTCTTCAAAAATGGAAGACCAGCAGCTTCCTGAGGTTCAAACCAGTCCAAAACCTCCAAGAACAAGCCCCTTATGCCTCAGCAACTAAGGTATGGTGTAATGGTAGGTGTTTGTGTGTAAAACTAAGACTATACACACACAAAACACTCAAGAGAGGGAGAGATATAGAGATAGAGCATGAACAAACCCTAACCCTAAAACTCAAAGCTCTGAAAAATTGTTCAACCCCAAAGAAGGGAGAGGAGGCTCCCTCTTATAGACAATCCCTCTTGTAAAGCTTTCCAAACAAGCTAGTCAAGAGGGAGATCCCTCCATACACGTGTATGGAGGGGTGCAAAGTGTATGCCAGACAGCACAGTTGGCATAAAAATATCTGTAAAAGCATATGAACAGTGGTCAGCCAGCCAAAAATGCAATTTGACCAAAATAGATGGTCGGCCAACCACAAAGAGTGCCGGTCGGCCAAACATTTGGCCGGCCAAACATTTGGCCGGTGGCAACAAACCAATGGCTGGTGGCCTCAAGCCATGGCCGGTGATGTGTGGAGATGGCCAACAAGTCATTCCCTACCCCTCAAAGGCAAAACACAAGCGTGTGGTGCAAAACCGGACACAAAACAGTCGAGTCGAGAGATTCTGAGGCAATGTGCGTAGCCGAGACCTCCGGGAACTCAAGACGAACACAAACATGGATGATCATCGAGTGTTCAAGCGGTGACGTCCACGTCTTGAGGACCGTAAAAAATGGGGTGTCTACAGGTTCACAAACCGAGGCAAAGCACAAAAAAGAGTCCCGAGGTCCGGAGGTAAGGCTCTCAGTCGAGACTCCGTAACCTCAGAATGAGCACAACATGCGCAATCACTAAGCGCTCAATCGATGACGTCTGAGTCTTAAGGTCGGTCAAAAATGGGGTGTCTATAGTTGCCCCTCTTTGACAGAACTCGAAAGTCATAAGTGACGGGAGTGAATGTCAAAGCCCAGAGACGACCCATTTTTGACAAGGCCGAAGACTTAGACAAACAGGCGAGATAAACAAGAGATGTGCCCATAGGCGTGCCCGCAAGCAGGGGGCAAAATGAAAAACGATATGCACAAAGCCGAATGTAACTTATGATCATGCAAAGCAGTAACCTGTAATGAAGCAAATATTCACAGTAGATGCAACAATTCTAAGTAAGAATGCAAGGCGAAACTACATTTCATGCAGTAAGAGTGTAAGAGAATTATTCAATTCTCGTTACGTCTCACGGGGAGAAGATACAATACCTGTGCGGCTCGTCCGGTCACACCAGCTTCAAATGAACCATACATACAATATCGTGCCTGCAAAAGAGAGAAGCTTAACAAGCCCAACATAGTTAGCAACATATGTTCAATGCTACATCAAACGCGGATAGACAAGATGCCAATGGAAAAGTGCATCGCAATGTGAGAGGAAATGTGCGTGACAGCGCAAGTTATGCATGAAGGGCATGACAACGCCGATGAAACATGCGCAGTATTGCAAGTGACGTGCATAACAATGCAAGTGGCGTGCATAACAATGCAGGCTAAGTGCGATTTCAAAAGCATATTTGAAACAAAACATCGAACAAAGAAATGAAAGCTTCGACGAGGGCAACTCAAACGCGACCTCCGGTTTATCGCTCGGAAGGGTCGCAACGTACTCAAAAAGGATACACCTTGCTTTTGGCAAGCAACAACGAGCAACGCGTCGAAGATTGAATTTGAAGTTCCCGCGGAGGGATTTCGCACCGAAAAGTGCACTTTCCTTGTACTTTCTCGAGAGCCGGGGACTCCGATCACCACCAAACTTTGCAGGGAGCTCAAAGAGACATTGGAGACCACCCAAGAGGGCCACCAACCACCCTAGAGAGCCACTGACCAGGTTTGGTGCAAGGGGGTGGTCGGCCTACCAGAAAAGGTGGTCGGCCGACCACCTTGCCAAAAATAGGGGTAGTTTTGTCCTTTTGCACTTGTTTCTTGAAATACAGTTGGCCAAAGCACTTTTCCTCATAACTTCATGTCCGAAATCAGCTCTCCTTCCTTCCTAGACCATTTTCTCTCTCAGATCTACTCTTTATACGTGCTTTCCAACGCCCCACGCAAAGTTGTTTCGCGAAATCTTTCAGTTTTCTTCACTTTGGACCGATTAAAATTTGATTTCGGGCCTTCTTTCTCCATTTTCACCACTTGAGGTAAGTTTGTCTCGACATTTGGAACATTTTCTCAGGAGTTGACTTTTGTTGACTTTTTCATTTCCTAAGAGTTGACTTTTGTTGACTTTTCCAATTTTGGCTCATTTTGCTCATTTTTGCTCCTTTTTGCAGATTTCTCGAAATGGCGGGTCATCTTCCTCATGGCGGAGGTCCTCCCGGCGCCGGGGATGAGCTAGACATTATGTCCTTGCCCCCAAGGATCCGCCCCTTTTATCCCAAGAGGTACGACCCTCCAGAGCACATCCTTCCCCTGAGTGTTTTCTACCATTTCACCGACTTTGATCGCCGGGCGCCTGCAGACCTGCTGTTGCGGGAGCCAGAGTCCCACCTCTCTCACCAGGCACGAGAGGTACATACTTTATTTTTACATTTTTTGCAATGTATTCTGCATGTCTTGCGCATTTCAAGCTTTCGCTATGTATGCTTGTCCGCTCGTTCTGAACACATTTGCGCACCATACTTCTGCTTATTTTAGCACATATCTCACAACACAGAGTTCCATTGAGTTGGCACACAACTTGTTCTGAACAGTTAGTCTATAACGTAGCATTCTGTTTGTATTTTGAACACACAGCTCAATCATTCGAATTTCTGAACACGCGGCTCATACTTTTTATCGTGAACACGCAGCCCATAGTTTTTGAAAGTTGAACACGCAGTTCAAACTCTTGATTATGAACACACAACCCACATTTTCTAAAATTTGAACACGCAGCCCAAACTCTTGAGGTGAACACACAGCCCACGGTTTTTGAAAGTTGAACACGCAGCCCAAACTTTTGATGGTGAACACACAGCCCACAGTTTTGATGGTGAACACACAGCCCACATTTTCTGAAATTTGAACACGTAGCCCAAACTCTTGAGGTGAACACACAGCCCACGGTTTTTGAAAGTTGAACACGCAGCCCAAACTTTTGATGGTGAACACACAGCCTACGGTTTTGATGGTGAACACACAGCCCATTGTTTTGATGATGAACACACGGCCTACTGTTTTGAAATCTGAACACGCAGCTCAAACTTTTGATGGTGAACACACAACCCACGGTTTTTGAAAGTTGAACACGAAGCCCAAACTTTTGAGTTGAACACGCAGCCCAAACTTTTGATGGTGAACACACAGCCCACGGTTTTTCTGAAATCTGAACACACAGCCCAAACTCTTCACTTCAACTCTGAACACGCAGCTTATATGCTTTATGTTGAACACACAGCTCACACACTTCAATTCTGAACACACAGCTCATATACTTTATATTGAACACACAGCTCACACACTTCAATTCTGAACACACAGCTCATATACTTTACTGATGAACACGCAGCTCATTCATTGCATTTGCACTCAGCTCTTACTGAACACGCAGTCCACAACATTGTATCTGATTTGGTTTGCACACAGTTCATATTTTGAAACTAAATACATGTGTTCATTCTGAATGCAGGTATCTTCCCGTGTTATACGAGGCTATGGCTGAATCATCGCCAGGGAGTGGCACGCAGAGCTCCCAGAGGCCGTTCGTGATCTGGTTAATGAGGCAGGGTTCGGACCCTTCTGCGTGGGGATATCTCGCTACCCTGCGAGTAGGACGCTGATGGGGACACTCGTGGAGAGATAGTGAGACACCACCAACTCTTTTCACTTTTCGGCTGCCGGGGATATGAGGATGACCCCGTTTGACTTTGCCCTGTTGACTGGTCTTGACGTGGCCGTCCGACCGGTCCCCTATGGCGAGGATATGAGCGAGTGGGAGGCCACCTGTATCTATCTGTTGGGAGCTCGCCCACCGATTGACAGATCTTCGAGCAGATTCAGGTATACTTGGTTTTTCGCACATTACAGGGGGACTACGCCCAGGACTCTCGAGGAGATAGAGCAGTATGCTCGAGGGTTTTTGATGTTCCTCTTCGGGACTACTTTGTTCTCTGACAGGGGGAACACAGTTGGGCTATATTTGCTCAGTGCTCTAGTAGACCTATCACAGGTCAGTCAGTACGGCTGGGGTGGCGCCGGCCTTGCTACCCTTTATTGTTACATAAGTGCGACCTCCCGCGAGCGGGGGAACATAGTCGGCGGCTATTGGAGAGCCTGGGAGGTATTTTCTGCCCTCTTGATTTACATTTCTACTTTTCATTATCTGTACACTGCACACGTAACACACTTTACGTTCTGTACTTTACACTCTGCTCTCAGCATTCTGCATTCACACTCTGCACTCAGCATTCTGTGTTCTGATGGCTATTGCCTTATTTTCCACAGCTATGGGTTTTTGCGTACTTTTCGATGCTAGCCCCAGAGCTTGAGGTGGAGGCGCCTCTTGTGATCCCTTACTCGCTTGTATTTGAGGGCCCGTACCGGCCAAGAGCTCAGGAGACTCTGCCCTACCTACAGCAGTTCTTCGATACAGTGCGGACGACCGAGGTAATTCAGAACTCTCAGTTCTCCATGTTTTCATCTTTGATTCATCTTGCACATTTACGATTTCTAATCGGCTTATGCATTGGTTATCCGCAGATCACATGGTAGCCCTGGGCGTCCTTGGGCGGAGATACCCGATTTCAATTTCCTGGGGCATGGGGCGCTTCTCGGTACAGGATCCTATTTGAGGGGCCGGTTAGCAGGGCCTGGTTTCTGGGGGACCGCTTCATGCGCCAAACGATGGGCTACCCCGAGCAGAGGGTTGATTTGGCCATGCTGGGCACTAATGCAGTTCTACATTTGGAGGAGGGGAAGTACGCGACCTACCGTCATACATACTTGATGCCCCCATTGACAGGTGTTTACACTCCCAGGAGGAGGTCTGCTGACATGCCATCATCGAGTCGAGTCTGGGCTACAGATGCTCCTTCGACCAGCAGGGTCGGCACATCGAGAGGTGGGGCTGGACTGGTTCCTCCGATTCCTCCGACTTACCCTCACGCCGGGTGGCCAGATCTTCCGACCGAGTTAACTGGATGGCGATACGGGTCACCTTACCCAATTCCATTGGAGCCCCCAGTGCCTGGTCACGGATACGTTAGAGACCCTGACTCGCCACCGGTATGCTTTACAGTTTTGATTTATCACTCAGATATTTGGACATTTATTCATTCACTGATAACTTGCACTTGCATTTGCAGCCTCCAATTAAGTACATGGATAGGATGCTCGGAGTGGTGGCCTCGCTCGAGGGCATGGTTTTGCGGAGAGAGACACAGCTATTCATTGCCGGCGTCTCGGTGCTTTTCAATTTCCTTGTATTTATCATACTTCTGATGACATGCTGTATTTACCTATTTCATTGCATTACTTGACTGTATGCGTAGAGCACATCTGACACACACCACATTCATACATTGTATCTGCATACACCCACTCTATGTAGCGTTCTTGTCTCTGCATCTGATATACATGTTGGCTAATGTACTCAAATTGTCCTTTTCAGATGCCACCACTACAAACTAGGCCACAGGCCAGGCCATCTAGGCCTTCTCGGGGAGCTAGGAGAGGGACTCGTCTCGCAGATGAGGCAGGCGCAGAGCACCTGTCATAGATGACGATGAGTCCAGCGAGGAGGAGGAGTCTGCGCCTCCTCAGTCAGAGACATTTGCAGGCAGAGAGGATGACTCTGAGTCCAGTTCTGAGGGCGGAGGTGATGCCGAGGAGGGTTCCAAGGACAGCAGCTCCGACTCAGATGGTGGTGCTGGTGGAGATGGTGCAGGGACTTCTCAGCCGAAAAGGTCGAAGAGGGCCTCTTATTCTTGCACTTGAGAGCACTGATGCAGATGTTCCTGCTTTATTTGCCTTTTTTACTAGTAGTTGTAGCACATTGTACATTATTAGGCAGTTTTATTTTCTGTAAAAACTTGTAACCTTGTTGTAAAATGTTGTAACAAAGGAAGCATGATGGAATGAAACAGCTTTTTGAAAAAAAAAGTGTTGTATTTTATGTTCTTAGCATCGCATCGCATCATTTTGCACAAAAAAGAGATTGAATGAAAATTGAGCATCGAAAATTGCCAAGTCGGGTAGTGAACCAACGAAATAAACTAAACAACTTAACTTACTAAGGAACAACAAAACCTTAGCAAGTTTACAACTCAATAAGCAAAACACGAAAATGTTTGATAAACAAACAACAATTCAATGGACAAACTCGTCAACTCGACAAAACCTAATAACTCGATAGACAAAACAACTTGATAAGCAAAACTACAACTCGATAAGCAAAACAACAACTCGATAAGCAAATGCATTTCGGAGAAAACAGACGATGGAAAGCGTCCGAAACAGAGGGAAACGCGGGCCTTCGACACTCCCAACACATGGAAAAGCTAGGAACTCTCTTCTAGAAGCTAGGACAAGACCAAAGCCCTGCTTTCCTCCATGGCCGACCACCCAAGGAGGCTGGCCGACCAGCTGCTTTCCTTGGAGACCAAAGGGGTGGTCGGCCTACCAATAGGTGCTGGGCACGGCTCGCATAGTATGCAACCAGGATCGCCCTATGATGAGATTATACGGCGACCGCAGGTTGACGACCAAGAATCCAACATCCACTATTCGGGAACCTGCTCGAACGGGAAGTCTGATTTTTCCCAACAGGTACTTTGGATTGGCATTGAAGCCGAATAGTGGATAAGGGGCAGGAGAGAGATCCGATTCAGAGAAGCCAAGTTTGGTGAATGTCTTGTAGTACATAATCTCCGATGTGCTCCCCGGATCAATGAGTACGCGCTCAACTGTGAATCGGTTTATGCGTAACTCAATTACCAAGGGATCAATGTGGGGCAGCATTACTCCGACCAAATTCGAATCATCAAAAGTGATAACCTCGGCTTCATGGGGCCGTTTAGCTGAAGTGAGTTGCTCTTGAGGGTTAGACTGAATCGCGTGCACCGCCGATGACATTGGCAGGCTGTATATCATGTGGATCACGCGGAGCGAATGTGAATCCTGTGTCAAGGCTATTGCTTTGGTTGGGTTGTCTTTTCAGACGTACTGCTGTAGCCGGCCATCTTGTACCAATTTAACGTCGTACAAGGTGAATGACGGTGCTTTGAATTTCTTGGGTAGCACTGCCTTTGCAATCCGTCGTACAAAAGGATCGTGTTGATCGTCATCCGAGCTGTTTCTTCTTCGCTTACGCCTTGTACGGGGACTCTCTTCAGAAGAACTGGAAATTTCAGATCGTACCTTCTTCTTGGGCTCCGAGGATAATGAGTCGGAGTTGCTATCAGTATCTTGTTGTCGGGCTTGAGATCGTCGACCAGCTGCCCTCATGGGTCATTCCGGGCCTTAGTATGCAGCTTGTTTGGACTTCGCCACCTCCAAGGCCAAATCTTGACGGAGATGTTCGTTGTCTGCGATCATGTTCTCCAATCTTTTTTCGTTTTGCTTTGCTTGTTCCAGGATTGCTTGCATTGCTTCATGCTCTGAAGTCGAGGGTGAGGCGCAGTTCAGAGCGCGTCTGACGGGGATGGTCTCCGGTCCAAGCATGTTTGATGGAGTGAGGTCGTCTCTCTGTGTGGTTTCATAAGTGACTATCGGAGGGTCTTCCGTTACGCCCGCCATGGATGTGTTTGAGTATTCCCACAGACGGTGCCAATTGTGGAGAAGTGGTTTTGGAAATACTCTTCTGATCCTGGGGGACGCTCGTGATCTGCTGATAGTCACCTGAAAAGGGATAAACACTCCGGTCGGGGGTGCCGGAATTAGCACTCCGACGGACAAGTTAGTCTCAATACTCAAGATTGCCTGTATTCTAAGTTAAGCACAACAATTTTTTCATACCTCCTTTTGGCTGATGTTTCCTCTATTCATATCTTTTCTTCTTTGGGCCTCGGGATTAGATCCATTTCCCACCTCGTATTCGGCACATTTTATAATAGACCGATCTTCACTCGGCCCCTCACTTAATCGGTTATTTAGCCGAGTAGGGTTGGATTTGAGCTTTCGAGCCAATTGCCGAGTGCTTTGAATCTCGACTCTCCTAGATTCAACTATCCGGAATCTCTACGACTCCCAATTCTCGGCCCCCACAATTGCCCCCCAAGCACTCCACTGACGACAGTTGGCTGGATTGTTTGGCTTTGAACTCAAAGAGTTAGAGCCGAAATTCAAAAAAATTTAGATACCCCCCTGAGGTTTAGCAAAATTACAGATACCCCCCTGAGGTTTGAGAAATTACAGATACCCATCTGAAGGTTATATTTGCATAACAAATTAGGGGGCAAATTGTTATGAAAATATAAACCTCAGGGGGTAATTTGTTATGAAAATATAAACCTCAGGGAGGTATCTGTAATTTCTGAAACCTCAAGGGGGTATCTGTAATTTAGCTAAACCTCGAGGGAGGTATATGTAATTTGCCCTTGATTTTAAGGTTGTCTATCTCATTTTCATTTATTTAAACTCGGTTATAGGATTGCCAGCTATTAAATGTTGGGGGATTTGAATCTCAAGAATTTTCCTATCCGTCCTTATTTAGATCTTGATATTTAGAGGGAAGTTGAAATGGGAAATTTAGGATAAGAGAATGACGGGAAAGATTTGAAATTTATTATTATTTTTTGATTAAGAAAGTACCAAGAAAAATGAGTTGAAATTTGTCACCAAAAAAAAATATATATATATTCAACTACCCTTAAAAAAATGTATTAGTAATTTATGTCTAATATATTTTCTTCTTTATAAACCTAAGATTCAAATTTAGAACTAGTTCCGATTAAAAAAAAAAAAAAAATTAGCACTAGTGTCCCATATGAAGAATGCCTCTGTTTCTACTTTCTTTTCGGTGATGTATATGAATTAGATGCACAAAAGTAGGTGGATTATTTTAGAAGTACAAAATGAAAGGCATGAAATATTTATGCATAGCCAATTTCTCATTGGAAATAGGCTACCTTTTGTAGAAGACACCTTTTATTTGAACATGGGACATAAAAAAAAAAAGTCTTTCATGTGCTTAAGACATAAATTCTTGACCTCCTAATCTTAATGAGGTGCAAGCTGATGTATCTCGATTTGAGTATTCACCTATCTAAAAAAAATTACAAAACCTATTTATAAATGTCAGTAGCCTGAGGCCAATTTTTTTAAGTTGTCCTACATCATTCTCAAAATATGATTCATAAATCTTTTGTATGAGAACAACTCTATTTTTATTTTTAATTTTTTTATTTATTTAAATTTTTATTGATGTTTAATATTTTGAAACTTGTTTTTTTATGTTTTAACTTTGGCCTTTTGCATTCTTTGGATGACTAGTAAAAAAATTATTGCCTGGTCCAAATGAAAAAGAGTAAAAATATGATCCAATTAAACAATTTAATATTGGAGTTTTCCTAAGATACTTTAATTTTTTTTTTCGGTCTTTGTTATTTTGAGACTTCTATTATTTCTTGACAGGTTATGCTTGACCTCCTTTTTTTAGTGATTAATAAAATTACTAATTCATCTAAAGAAAAGAGTGCAAAATACGGTCCACATTAAAATAATTTGGACGGATTTTTTTTCAATAATTTTTTTTCTTTTCTTTCTTTTCTTTTCTTTTCTTTTCTTTTCTTTTGTGTATGTGTGTGTGCATTTGAAGGTTTTTATTGTTTTGATACTATGTTTGTGCCTTGAAATCCCATAGCTCAATCATTATACTAATTGAACCTAAGCGAAATAGTGAAAATATGTTTGTGTTAAAACATATATAGGCATATAATTATGTTCTTTTACATATATAACAATGAAAAATTTAGGATTTTCATGTTTAAATTTTATTTTTAATAATAAAAAAAATTAGCCTATTACTAGCTTTGGGCTTCTTTTTATTTTCTAAATAGTTTTATCCTTTTATGCTAGCTAAAACATATATTTTTCTATGTTTCAATAATTCCCCCCCATCCCCCTACTTTGCATATTTCTTTACGCGGCTCACTTTGTCTCCTCATTATGCTACATTAGTGTTTTGCTTTGTCTTGAAACAACATTTCAAGCTTTACATGCATATGTTTAACTTCTTCCCCTATTAGTGTTTGTATAATCCATCGGAAAAGAATTTCCAAGTTCACTTTTTTTTAGTCAAGATTTAAAGGATAGAATTATGTTGTCTTAAATTTGCAAGATGGAAGCAAGAAAGAAGACTTCTAAGGATAAAGGCAAGAAGTTGATATCACAAGCATCACAGGTTTGCTCCCAAACTCAAATCTTTGTAGTTTTGCTATTCATCCTTGGGATTTTTTTGTTAGCAAAAGAAAAAAAAAATTATTAGAACAACAATGATTTCATGAATAAGCATCATTGGAACATAAAAATGACAAATTATTAATACCTTATGTAATAGAATTTGAGTTCACCTAATATATTGGAGTATTTTTTATTATCTAAATGCACAGTGGCTATGGATTGGGAAGGAAGGAGAGGAGTAAGCTGGGAAAGGAGAAGAGTAGTGGTGGACAGGAAAAAGAATGATGATGGGATGAGAGTGGAATGGGAAAGAGGGAAAGGGGTTGGGGTGATGCATGACTGTAAGGGTGGGAGGTAGTGTTAATAGTAATGAAAGGGGGGAAAAAATGATTGAATTGTCTAAATTACCGTTCTCCATTAAATATAAATTAAGATATAAATAGATTATTAAAATTGATATAATTTTAAAAGTTCAAAATTTAAATTGAAAAAATTAAAAAATTAGAATTTGATTTATTACCAAAAGTGAAACCTTAGAATTATTTTATTTTTTATAATTTTCCCTGAAATTATTTGCACAAATTTTCTACATTAAATATTTAAACTCATGCTATGCCACTGCTTCCTTATTAATTTATGGCTAGCATACCAAACCTATGCCTAGAAGATACAACTACGTGAAATTTACTAGCATCTATTTTGATTTCAAATCAGAATATTTAAATGCATTCCTCAAAGTTGATGATCATTGCCTTCTCATCATGAGAAACAGCTAGCAAACCTCAAGGGGTTGGTTTGGTGGTTAATGATTGGAGTTTTGAAATGTGTTTACTCTAATTTTTAAGGATCAATCCATAACATAAATTCTTCTTGCCTGAAGGTGTGGCTAGAGAGCTTGAAAAGATTGAGGCTGCATTCCTGTGGGGTGGTAATAATTTGAAAAGGAAAGTACATTTGGTGAAGTGGGTGGAGGCTTCAAAGAGTATTGACCAAGGGCGTTTGGGCATCAGAAGAATCAGAGATGTAAATACTTGTTTACTACTTAAATGGTGGTGGAAATTTGGGACCCAAATCAATGCTCTTTGGAGGAGAGTAATTTGCAGCAAATACAAGATTATCGAGGATTGTTGGCATCCTCTTGTAAGGCCCTCTTACAAGCACTCTAGAATATGGAGTGACATCCTATCCATTAGGGCCTCCAGCAACTATATTTTTAATTTCTTCTTGGCCAATTGTCTAATTAAAGTAGGGAATGGGAATAGAATTAAATTTTGGACTGATAGATGGTGTGGTGGTGTTTGCCTGAAATCTGATTTTCCACTTCTCTTTAATCTCTCAACTGATAAAGAAGGCTCTCTCCACCAATTCTGTGCCAGGAAAACCAGCTCATGTGTCTGGAACTTTCCTTATAGAAGAGAGTTGTATGATTGGGAATTGGCTGAAGAAGCTAGTCTGATTGCGGCCTTATCCTCAGCTCCTCCTTTGTGTAATGAAAATGCAGACTACCTGATATGGTCTAACGATGCTGCAGGCCATAATCAGTTCTCTGTGTCTGGCCTTTATTCTTACAGTACATCCCTTTTTGGCCCTCATCTAAGAATCTGCAAGTATGTTTGGAGCTCTTTGTTGCCCCTCAAAGTCTCCTTCTTTTGCTGGCTGGCCTGGAAAAAAAGAGTGAAATCCTCAGAATTCTTGCACAAGATTGGCATACTTGATAGCAGTACTTCGACTCTATGTCCATTCTGTAATTCTGAATCTGAAAATAATATTCATGTCTTTCTTCATTGCCCTTTCTCTTGTCTAATTTGGTCTTTAGTGATTCAAGAATGGGGGCTTCAATGGTGCATTCCAAATTCAGTAGCTGGTTTATTTCATTGGTGGATGAGTGAGAAATTTCAGAAGTATGTCAGATTAATTTGGTGAGCCCTCCCCTTAGTCATTTTTTAGTCTCTTTGGAAGCATAGGAATGATTGTGTATTCTCTAAGGCTCAGCCCAATTTTTTTGGACTACTTGAACTCATCAAAATTAGAACTGCCATTTGGCTCGAAGCATCAGTCAAGGATTTCCCCTTCTTAGTGGATGATATAGTTTTCAAGTGGAAGCAGATCAGGGGCTCAGTTTGATCTTCTTTGCTACTGAATTAGTATGCCAGCTGAATTAGTATGCCAACTGATTCATCTTATGCTGGTTTTGGCTCTGTTCTGGCTCTGTTTTGGTCTGAATCTAATGTTAGTTATGCTTCTGCTGTTGTTGTCCATTATCTGCTACTGATTGGTCTTCTCAGACTTCAGTTGAATTGAATCAATTCTGGGTGCTGCCACACAGTATTTTGGTTTGTGTCTAACGTTAGCTTGCTGTTTGCTGTCTAATGTCTGCTCCTGATTGGTCTACTTAACTTTCAGCAGAATATGCCACACCATATTGCTACAATTCTGGATGCTTTGTCTCTATCAGAGGTAATCATAAGAATGGTCCAAGGGTGTTTTGATGTTCTGTTTTGGTTGTGATCTACATCAGGATTGGTGGTTGTGTTCTGTCTTGGTTGCGGTCTATCTTGTTATGCTCCCTCTTCTCTTTGTTGGTGTTTTGATGTTTGTGTGTGTACATCTTGTATTACTTATGGTGGCTGAATGCTACTGTCTAAGTTTGGTGTCCATCATCAGAAGCTATATTTAGTTGTTTTGTTTAGCACCACCAGTTGGCTATCTGTGTGGAAGATTTTGTGCTGGATGGAGCTCTTGGAAGATTTTGGGCTATCTGTGTGGAACAGAAGAATGTTTTGTCTAATTGGAAGATTTTACGGGTTGGAGTTAAGGGCAGTAGGGTGAGGCTGCTGCAGAGGTTTGTGCTGGATGGAGCTCTTGGGGGATGCTTGTAACGCCCCACTACTTGCTGGCCCAAATAACTTGTGGGTCGACCAACAATACCCAAAAGCTTAAGTCCAAGTTATTTAGTAGCAAGGTAATGGTGCTTTATATGCCCAAGATCACCCATGCAAACTTCCGATGTGGGACATGGTGTTACAAACTCCCCCACTTATAAATCCTCGCGTCCTCGTGAGGGTCTATAATCAATCAGAATACCACGACAAGCTTGTGGCCAGCCCAGAATAAGTGGCCCACATGGTTATGTGCATGGGTCGGCTCTGATACCATTTGTAACGCTCCACTACTTGCTGGCCCAAATAACTTGTGGGTCGACCAACAATACCCAAAAAGCTTAAGTCCAAGTTATTTAGTAGCAAGGTAGTGGTGATTTATATGCCCAAGATCACCCATGCAAACTTCCGATGTGGGACAGGGTGTTACAATGCTCCTGCTGCAGTGGTGTATTGCTGTTACTGCTAATTGGTTTATAATCATCATTATGTGCTGTGGCAGTTGAGTGGATCAGATCAGATTGGAACATTCTGGTTGAGAATGGTTTTGTTATTTGCTAATGGCTGCTGCTTTGTTATCATATTGGAACATTATGTGCTGTTTTGATATAATTAGTTTTTGTTTGTCTTGGTCTTTGAAATCAGAGGTTAGCTGCTGCTGTGTGCTGTTTTTGTTCTTGCTTGTTGTTTTTCCATGTCTTTGGTTGGCTTCTTGCCAACTCTGGATGGTGTGCTAGCAAGGGATTGAACGGGCATATTTGTGCCAACCTAGTTGGGATTGGTATGTCTTGCTATGATGCTTTTTGCACCCATCCCTTTTCCTTTCTTGATGTAATGTGTTCTTGTTTTATCAATAAAGGTTTTTTTTTTTTGTCGATCAAAAAAAACATAAATTCTTCTTGTTTGAATTTATTATAGAAAAATTATATACAAGTATCACATCATTGGGTTTACTAATTTTTTTGTTAGAGTAGCATTATTATATAAACATTAGGTCACTTATATTTTCCTATACAATTAACATATTTTAATTTCTCTTTAACTTTGAACCTTCAAAATTATTACAATTTTTAAAAATTTTGCGAAATTTCCAATTCTTTCAATATTAATGTAAAGTTATAAATGCATACACTCACCTGAAAAACTAATGCATCGAGGATGATGATCACAATGTTCCTAATCACACACTTTAAAGAAGAAAAGAAAAATACAAATTTCATGCCCAAAAAAATATAAAAAATAAAAAAATAAAAATTACATTTCAGCAATTCTCCTAAAGAAATTTATTGAATGTCTCACATTTGTCATTTTTGTTTATTTGTTTAAGAATTTTTCTCTAAACTCCTCACCTTTTTTTTTTTTTTTTTAATATATTTTTTAAATGGAGGTGCAAGCAACTTGGTAACTTGGTCAAGTTAAGCCTTAAAGCTCACCAACCCAAACATTTTGGTTTGGTATGCTCTGATTCTTGGGCAAGTTGATTTAGTTCTTGAGAAAATTAGAGTATCAATTTACGTTGATTTAATTCTAAATTATTAATTTAACAACCCAATCTAACTCAAGAAATGATGTTTACATCAATATTTAAGTTTCGCTATGTTGTTTAGATGGAAATTTTACAATTATTATTTGAATAATTTAACAATATTCTTAAGAATTTTTCTTATGTATATGTTTCATCATACCTAAATAGTTTATATTTTGTATATATTTCAAATAATGAAATAATGAAAATTAATGTCACATGCATCATGTTAACCATCCAAAAATTGAAGTTAAACATATATGTTAAAAAATTAATGTACTAAAAAACTATGCATTTTTTTTTTTGAACGGCAAAGCAAAAGGAAGATTTTTATTAAAACAAAATCAAAATGAGAACAAGAAACAAAAGAAAACAGAACGAGAGCATGGGGGATATTGTATCATTGTCTAAACCCCATATCCCAACTAGATTGGCACCGTGTGGTAGACCAATCGCGTGCAACTCGTTGCCAAGAAAAAGAGCTCAAGAGTTTCCAACTCAAATAGAACAACCATACATAGGCGTAGTACCCTGACTACCCCAATAACAAAAGAACAATCAAGCTAAAAACACCAAGGATCACCAACCATCGTGGAGGCAAAACCAAATTTGACTCAAATTAGAGATGAAATCATGGATTGAGAAAGCCAATCCAACAGTGTTATACTTCATCTAGAGTGCAATTCTCACCTTGGTAATTTCACCCAAGTCTGCCAAGTTGGGCTAGACACCATTGAAGCGACACACTTATCTCTAAATAGGCCAGATGACAGCAAGTGAAATGGCTATTCCTTACAAAATTGTAGTGCACTGCAAAAGGTTTATTAAAACATAAATGTCCTGAATCTTCCTTACATGATTAGTAAATTGTATGCTATATATTAACTTATAGTTAGGAATAGTTTGGATATATTAACATATAGTTAGGCCTAGTTGTTAGGACTATGGGATACCAGAAATCAATCACACACAATAACACAAGAATATTTACGTGGTTCAGCAGTTACCTATGTCCACGAAGTGATATCCACTATAGAATTATCCCAGAGGGAGATTACAACTCACGCCTCACACCTCATAACCCTTTATAGTATGCACTCTCTCTCATAGATTATACTCTCCTCTGTGTATTCTCATCTCAGTGTGTCACTTCCATTGTGTCTCTAACCCCTCCTCACTCATCTCAATTTATAACGAAGAGAAGAGGAGTAGGTGAAGTGACAACCATGAGTGGGCTTGGTTGTGCCACCCTCACCATCTACCTTTGGTGAGTTGGTATTGCCCCACCAGCTTCCTTTACGATATGGTGCCACCCATACCATGTGGATGGTGGGCTCCTTACCATGTGGGTAGTGGATGGAGCTAACAATTCTCCCCCTCCATGCCCACATGGATAACTGACTTCTCACTTGAAGTCCATCCCAGTCAGATGTTTGCAAACTTCCAGTTTGTCTATGGTGACACCCTTGGTCATCATGTCAGAAGGATTCTTGTCTGTGTGAATCTTCACTAGCTTCATCAGCTATTTTTCCATCACTTCTCGTATCCAATGATACCGGATATCAATTTGTTTTGTACGTGAATAGTACATGGAATTCTTGCTCAAGTCAATTGCACTTTGACTATGACAATGTACCTTATACTCTTCCTGCTGTAGGCCCAATTCTTGGAGAAACCGTTTTAACCACAACATTTCCTTTCCAGCATCTGCGGCAGCAATGTACTCTGCCGCTGTTGTAGATAAAGAAACACACTTTTGTAGTTTGGACTGCCATGAAACAGCTTCCCCTGCAAAGGTGAACAGAAATCCTGATGTAGACTTTCTACCATCAAGATCACCTGCCATATCGGCATCTATAAAACCCTCCAAAATTGGTTCAGCTCCCCCGAAACATAAACACATCTTTGAAGTTCCCTTCAAGTACCGGAGAATCCATTTGACCACCTCCCAATGCTCCTTTCCTGGATTGGCGAGGAATCTGCTCACAACGCCAACTGCGTGAGCTATATCTGGCCGGGTACACACCATTGCATACATCAAACTTCCTATTGCGGAAGAATAAGGGATTGTCTCCATTTCTTTCCTTGCAGAGCTGGTCATGGGACATGAACGCTTTGACACATTGAAATGGTTGGCCAGTGGTGTGCTGACTGGCTTGGCATCTTTCATGTTGAACCTTTCAATTACCCGTTCAACATATTTCTCCTGTGAAAGCTATATCTTCTTGGCTTTCCTGTCACGAACAATCTTCATGCCCAAAATTTGCTGTGCTGGGTCTAAATTCTTCATGTCAAAATACTGCGACAAGTCCTTTTTCAACTTGTTGATCATAGTAGTATCCTGTCCGATGATCAGCATATCATCGACATACAACAGTAGGATAATGAAGTTTCCATTTGAAAACCTTCGGAAATATACACACTGGTCTGCCACTGTTCTTGTGTACTCGTGATCCACCATAAATGAATCAAACTTCTTGTACCATTGTCTCTGCACCTGTTTCAGGCCGTAGAGACTCTTCTTCAGTTTGCAGACTAGTTTCTGTTTTCCTTTAACTTTAAATCCTTTTGGTTGCTCCATGTAGATCTCTTCCACCAAATCACCATGGAGAAAGGCAGTCTTGACATCCATCTATTCTACTTCCAGATTCAAGCGAGATGCTAATCCCAGAGCTACTTGAATAGAAGTCATCTTCACAACTGGGGAGAAGATCTCATCAAAAATCAATTCCTTTCTTCTGCCCAAAGCCTTTGACCACCAAACGAGCTTTATGCTGCAATAGTTTACCGTTTCCATCTTTCTTTAACTTATACACCCATTTGTTTTTAAAGGCTCTCCTGTCTCTTGGAAGTGGAACAAGCTCATAAGTGTGGTTCTTCTGCAAAGAACTCATCTCCTCCTTCATGGCTTGCATCCAACAGTCGTTCTCTGTATAACTCTTGGCTTCCGAAAAACTCTCGGGCTCCCCCTCTTCAGTAATCAGAATATATTGAGAAGTGGGATATTTGGTTGATGGCACGGAAGCTCTTCCAGATCTCCGCAACTGAGGCCCAGTTGCCTCTATTTGAGGGGGTTGCTCCCCCTGCTCAGCACCCTCTTCATCCGGGTCTTCATTTCTTTCCTTCTGATCCTCAATTTTTGGCATAGGATCCTGCAACTCTGGCACTTCTTGTTGCACATCATCACATCTAGCATTTTATGATGGCTCGGGAGATGGAAACAAGTCTGAAGTGATGACATCTCTAGACTTTGCAGATTTCTCAAAATCTACTACTGCCTGGTCTTCTTGGAACACAACATCTCTGCTCCTGAACATCTTCTTGTTCATTGGGTCCCACACATTGTACCCAAATGCTGCATCTGAATAGCCCACAAATATGCATGGAGTGGACTTGTCATCAAGCTTCTGTCTGTTTTCCTTGGAGATGTGTGCAAAGGCCTTACACCCGAAGACTCTCAAGTGAGAATATGATACCTTTCTTCTGGACCAGACTTCCTCAGGTATCGCAAAATTCAAAGGGACTGAAGGCGACCTGTTGATGAGATAACAGGTTGTACGGGCGGCTTCAGCCCAGAATGACTTTGGTAACTTTGCCATTTTGAGCATACATCTGACTTTTTCCATAATAGTGCGGTTTATCCTTTCTGCCACACCATTGTGTTATGGGGTGTCGGGAACTGTTGTCTCGTGCTGG
This sequence comes from Camellia granthamiana, assembly GCA_036172215.1. Taxonomy (NCBI): domain Eukaryota; kingdom Viridiplantae; phylum Streptophyta; class Magnoliopsida; order Ericales; family Theaceae; genus Camellia; species Camellia granthamiana. The sequence goes on from CM069913.1 coordinate 124,385,880, forward strand.
ATACCTCTGCTGGCGCAATATGCTGCAAAAGCATTGGAAGTGTACTCGCCTTCATTGTCTGTGCGAAGACACTTCAACTTCTTCCCAGTCTCTCTTTCTACCATTGCATGGAACTCTTGAAAGTGCTGAAATACCTCATCCTTTGTCTTCAGGAAATACACCCATAACTTCCTTGATGCATCATCAATGAAAGTCAGAAAATACTTGCGGCCGCCATGTGACTCCACTTCGATTGGGCCACAAACATCCGAGTATACCATATTGAGCACTTTTGTTTTCCTCTTGCTCGTTGAACTGAATGATACTCGATGTTGCTTGCCATAAAGGCAATGATCACATGGCTTCAAAGCACTCCCTTTGGATAAGGGTATTCTGGATTGCTTTGCCAATAGATGCAATCCCTTCTCACTCATGTGAACCAGTCTTCTGTGCCATAAGTCTGGTGACTCCTTGTCTTCTGCTGCATTAAGACTTTCTAGACAGATCTTCGTTTAAGTCTTATACAGTGTTAAAGACATCTCTCCTCTGGTGATTGTCAAAGCTCCTCCTGTCAGCTTCCAACGACCATTTCCGAATGTACTTGTATAGCCCTGTCGGTCCAGGGTGCTTCCGGAGATACGATTAAGGCGTAAATCTGGAACATGCCTCACATCTTTGAGAACCAGTTTGTTCCCGACATTAGTTTGAATACTAATGTCTCCAATACCCACAATCTTCGAATAGCTAGAATTCCCCATTCGAACAGTGCCAAAATCTCCAACGTTGTATGAGCTGAAGAGTTCTCTGTGGGAAGTGGCGTGATAGGATGTAGCTGCGTCTATCACCCATTCTGTGTAACTCTGGTCAGCCACGTGAAGGCAATCTTCCTCTTCACCAACTGCAAGAAGTATTTCATCAGTTGTTTTGGCTGTTGTGTTCTCATCTCCTTTTGACTTACTGCTTTGGCCTTTCTCTTTCTGGCTTGGGCAGTTTCTCTTTATGTGACCCTCCTAGCTGTAGTGAAAGCAAGTGAAGCTAGTGTTACCTCGACCTTTGTTGTCTCTGGAGTTACTCCTGCTGTTCCAGCAGCCTCTACTCTTGCTTCTTCCTCTACCTCTTCCTTTACCTTTGTCTCTGCCTCTATCTTCTGTGACAAGAACATGGGACTGATTATGGGACTGATTACCTCCCATGTCTTTCCTTCTTGTTTCTTCATTGTACATGGCGTCTGTGACCATACTCATGGTCAGTTTCCTTTTTGGTGCAGAGGTGCTGAGAGAAACCACCAATGTCTCCCAGCTGTCCGGTCAAGAACTGTGCATCTTGACGGTTGCAAGTTGATTCACCAGATTTTTGAATTCACTGGTGTGCTCGGCGATAGACACACCATTCTTCAACTTCAGATTTACTAGCCTTCTCATTACCAAGGCTTTGTTTCGGGCGGTCTTTGACTGGTACATGTTGTTTAACATTGTCCAAAGAATATATGCATCTGTCTCTTCGGCAACATGATGGAACACCATGTGGTCTATCCATTGTTTGATACAAGCGATAGTCTTGCGGTTCATCTTTATGCAGTCATCATCTTTCACTCCTTCAGGTTTAACCCCCTTTATAAAAATAGGGTCAAACAAGTCTTTTAAAAATAGGATGTCTTCCATCCGTGACTTCCAAATTGCATAATTGGAAGGAGTTAACTTGAACATAGATTTTGAAGTTGATGTGGAATCCTCCATCGTATTCTTTTCTTTTATAGAAAACTCTGAATGAAAAATTTGACCGTACAGATGTGTCCGAAATACTCCAAATAGTTGAAAACCACTATTGGATCATCAAAAACGGACTCAGAATGGCTCAGTTCAGGCCAAAACAGTTTAGACAGTTCAGATCTGAAGGTGTACCTTAGCCGCGCAGCAGTGGATCACTCTCTGCCTCTGGGTTGACTGGTCAACAAGTCTAATGACGTGGGCAGCAACGTGGCAATGATTTGTTGACTTGGCAGCCACATGTCAGTGACGTGGCGCTTACGTGTCAGACACGTAGCAGTGATCTATCGATGACGTATTGGACACGTGGCTGCGACGTGGCAGACACGTGGCTGATGACGTGGCATATAACGTCAGACACGCGCGCGACACACTCGTCTTCCTCCTTGAGTAGCGCGTGGTAGAGAGTGAGATCACGCACCGGCCCTTCTTCACGGCGCGTGGGGCACTTGTAGAGAGTGGGATTCACGCGCAGGCTTTGGAAGGCACGTGAAGGCGCGTTCTGGCTCTTCTTGGGCTGTTCTTTGCAGTTATGGGCTCCTATCTTGGAGTCCTTGCTTCTGGTATGCTCAAAACCTGATTTTGAGCAACTTGATTTCTGGGCAGTTTCGAAAAACACACTGTTTTTGTTCCGAAACGTAACCGATTCAGCTCTAATACCACTTGTTAAGACTATAGGATACCATAAATCAATCACATACAATAACACAAGAATATTTACGTGGTTCGGCAATTGCCTACGTCCACAGAGTGATATCCACTATAGAATTATCCCAGAGGGAGATTACAACTCACGCCTCACACCTCACAACCCTCTATAGTACGCACTCTCTCTCACAGATTATACTCTCCTCTGTGTATTCTTAGCTCAGTGTGTCACTCCCATTGTGTCTCTAACCCTTCCTCACTCATCTCAATTTATAACCAAGAGAAGATGAGTAGGTGAAGTGACAACCATGAATGGGCTTGGTTGTGCAACCCTCACCATCTACCTTTGGTGAGTTGGTATTACCCCACCAGCTTCCTTTACTACATGGTGCCACCCATACCATGTGGATGTTGGGCTCCTTACCATGTGGGTAGTGGATGGAGCTAACACTAGTTTGGATAAAGTTACTATAGAAGGATGAATTGCAAAGATTTGGCATAAACATAATGGTAGTGGGTGCTTTTTAAGTTTGAATCTTGTATAAAGTACTATTTGTTAAAGTTGTACACAAATTGATCATGTAAAGTATATGCCATAATTATTTAATTTAGAATTTTTTTTATTTAGTTTTTTTTTTTTTTTTTTGTGTACAGGCTATCTCTTTTGATAATATGCCGACTATTAATTGGATGGAAAAGGGTTTACTTAATGAAGTTAGAGATCAACGTCGTTGTCGTAAGATCATTAAATCTTAGTACTTTTTATATTAATCTTAAACTCCATATGTTTTTCTTCATATACATATGCTTTTTTTTTTTTTTTTGCCAGGTTGTTGTTGGGCCATTGTTTCATGTGCAGCTATTAAGTCATTGTATAATATTAACAATCAACCTACACAACTATTTCAATTAGCTCCACAAGAATTGGTCAATTGTGTGAAGAAAGATTATGAAACATGTTATACATGCTCGATCAATGAAGGTTTTCGATATGACATACAATATGGCATAAGAAGCGAGATTGATTGCCCTTTCCAAGCCCAAAAACACCCTTCTGTCAGTAAAGACAAGGATTCGGTAGACATATAAATAATTTTATTTTTATTTTGTGGAAACAAAATTACTATTTTGCTTAGTTATTTGATTTGGTATTATTTTATTTACTTATTTTTTGTTATAAAAGCCTGCTTTGAGAATTAAAAGCTTTAAGAACATAGACAAAGAAGATAAGGATGGTATAATTGAAGTTCTGAAGAAACATCCTCTAGGTGCAGCAATTTTTTTAACTGAAAAGTTGAAAAAATACAAGAAGGTTTGTACCCAAAAAAAATAAAATAAATGATTATGCTTTATTTTATTTAATAGTTGCATTCTTGTTTTTTTTTTTTTTTTTTATGAGTTATTATTCATATTGTAGGGTATATACGAAGAACCCAATGAGATTTTTACCAAAGATGCAAATCATTCCGTATTGCTAATGGGATGTGGTACAGATAAGGAGACGAGGAAGAATTTCTGGGTGATTCAAAATTCTTGGGGTACAAGTTGGGCGTGAATGGTTATGCCAAAGTCATGCGTAGTTCAAGTCTTCCTACAGGATCATGACCTATCCTATCTAGATTATCATATCCAGAAGATGTGGATCAATTTGTGTGTTCAAAAGAACAAATAATTGAGTACTGTCCGACTAGATAGTAAATTATGTAATAGTTCCTTATGTGTCTCCTTTAGGTAATTGTAGACACCCCATTTTTGACCGTCCTCAAGACTTGGACGTCACCGTTTGAACACTCGGTGATTATCCATGTTTGTGTTCGTTTGGAGTTCCCGGAGTTCTCGGCTACGCGCCTTGCCTCAGGATCTCCGAACTCGATGGTTTTGTGTTTGGTTTTGCACCAAACACTTATGTTCTGCCTTGGAGGGGCAGGGAGTGCCTTTTGAGGCATCCCCACACACCACCGGCAGTGGCTAGAGGCCACCGGCTGGTTGTTGTTGCCATCGGCACTATATTGTGCCGGTCGGCACTCTTTTGTGCCGGTCGGCAGTCAATTTTGTCAAAATGACATTTTTGCCCAGCCGGCTACTGTTCAGTTGCTTTTGGAGAAATTTTCAGACAGCTGTCTGGCATTGACTCCCCCTCCATACACGTGTATGGAGGGATGCCCCTCTTGGTTGCTTAACTTGTAAGCATTACAAGTTTGGCTCCTCTATAAGAGGAGGCCTTCCCCCTTGGCTTTAGGGTTGGCTTTTTGGAGAGAAAACAGACAGAGAGAAGCTCTGGTTCTAGGTTAGAAGTTTTGTATCTATCCTATCTCTCTTCTTCCCTCTTATTTGTACACTAGGTGTTTGTGACTTACTATTGCTCATCAACACCTAGTGTTTCACCTTCCTTGGTTTCTGAGGTTCCAAGAGGTTGTCTTGGAGGTTTTTGGCTGGATTTGAGTTCAAGGAAGCAACAACATCAACCTTTGTGAAGGTGGTCAACAAGGGTGAGAAACTCCCCCTTTTTACCCCATTTTTGCACTCCATTTTTGCATAGCTTAGAACTGTTTTTGTGCTTAGTGATTAACACATAAAAGTTCTGTTTTTTAGTCCTCTTTATTGTCTATTAAGAGTGTTTTGTGCTTTGGGGAGGTTTGACCACCCTTAGGCCTTGAAAAGGCCTCATTTTGTGCTATTTTGTTGAGATCCGGGATTTTGGTGTTTGGGTCTGTTCACCACTGAAATCTTGAAGGATTTCAGTGGTGAAGATGATGCCTTAAAGTCCTAAGAAGGAGGGGGGTCACCCCCTCTCCTTGATGTCCTTGAAAAGGGCAAGTTTTGCCTCTTGAGGGAGCATTGTGCTTGAGTGTGTGTTGAGCATGTATGGACTGTTATTCATGCTTAGGATATCATGATTTAACATTGCTATGTGTTGGTTTTGGTCCCTTATGCATGCTTAGCATAGTTGCCATGTAATGCCTTGTATTGCCTTAACATGCCTTAGGTTGTTAGCCCTAATTTGAGCATGCTTTAGGCTTAGATTTGTGAATGTTTTGTGCTTATTTTGACATGCTTTAGCTCTGTCCATAGTCATTTGGGTTGATCTTGGCATGCATTATATAGCCCCTTTGCATTTTAGGCTTGCTAGCCTTTGAGCATGCATGTGTAGCATGTGTTGCTTACCTCATTTTGATGGTTTGGAACCATCTAGCATGTCATTTCAGTCCCTTTGGTGTGCTTGTATGCTTGCCTTAGTTGCCTCTTTAATGCTTTAAAAGCATGTATTGAATGCTCCATGTTTTGGTCATTGTGCATGCCTTTGGTTTCAAGCCTCTTAGATGCCATCTAAATAGCCTCTTGGCTTTGTTTTAACATGCTAAAAACCTGTTTTTAGTTGTTTAATGCATGCCATAATTGTCTTGCATAAGTATGGTTCAATGCCTCATTGACTTGCTTTGAGTCTTGGACCATTTGCATGCCTTGTTTGGTCTATTTTGAGTTGGTTTAGCACCACACTTGACATGATTTTAGAGCTCATGTTGCATGCTAATCATCCATGTAATCTCCTTTCAAGTGTGCTTGAGAGTGGTTTGTTTAAATGCCTAAGTTGTGTGCCTTAACATGTGTATGTGTGCATGTGTGCTTAGCTCTCATACTTAGCATTTTGGCTACTGATTTTAGGCCTAGTTAGAGTTGCCTAGATCATGTTTAAGTCCACCTTTTATTTGGTTTGCATGCTTGCCTTACATGTTTGCTTGTATGCTTACATAAGTGCCTCGCATTGTCCATGTTGCATGTTAGCTAACATGTTTAGGATTGCATTACATCAATGCGCATGCTTGGCCTCTTGAGATGAGCATGATGGAGGTTTGGCACCCTTTTATGTTTATTTGGTTTGCATGCATTTGAAATTAAAGTTGCATACTTGGTTCCTTGGGCCATCATGCATGGAAATGCGTAATTGGTGGTCCGAGAATCGAGACACATCCTCCTTTGAGTCATTAACATGATAAGGAATGTGTTTGATGCATAAATTGCTTGAATTGCATTGCCATGCAAGATTTTGCCCTCTGCTGCTGTGAGTTGCAGGTTCTGCAGACATTCAGTGCCGACCGGCAGTCAATTGACGGCCGATGAGTTCATTTTGTGCCGGTGGCCATATATTTCAGCCGGTGGTGTTTCCCCTCAGCCGGTGGTATCCCCCAGTGCCTTGAGAAGTAGTTCTGAGACTTTGGCAGTTTTCAGAAAGGCAGAGCAGGGAAAACAGAGGCAGTCTAGGCATGGCAGTGCAATTCCGAGCAAGTCCCGAGCATGCGTTGCATCCGGCCCTCATCTCGAGGCGGTTTACTGCTTTAATTAGATTAATTAATTTATTTGGTTAATTTAGTTAATTTGTAATATTTAATTAGCTTGTGTAGTTAATTAATTTGTATTATTTATTCGGTCCCTCTGAGTGAGGGCAAATATGTAATAAGTGTGGGTGAGTGCTCTGTATGTCTTCCAACCCCCACTTCTTTCTCCCTTTTATTTACCTGCTTTGATGGTTAGTATTAGGGCACGTTTATTTTAGCATACCTTATGCTATGCATGCGTGCATCCATGCATTTGTTGACATGCATCGGGCTCGGTACATCATACAAATTGCATTGTATTTTCAATTTCCAAATTGAATACGTGCATCAACTGATTGCACCTTACATACCATTTTAGGGTTAGCCGAGCCTACTCTAAATCACATCCTTGCTTGAGATGCATTAGTCATTCTAACATGAACTAGGTCATGCATGTTTGCTAACTGGTTTATTGTTTTGGCACGGAGTACGATGTAAGTGTTTATGCTTTAGCATCTCGCACGCGTGTGAATGTTGACATGACAGTATGCTTACCATGCGGCTAAGTGCTTACATGAGATAAACTGTTTGAACACCTGTGGGTGGAGGTTGGATTGCTTGAGTTGGAAAACTCATTGAAATCCGTATTTTAGCCTACTTGCGAGTAGCAAATTCCAAAGTATTTTCGAAACAAACGGATATGCAATACTTATTTCCAAATTAGGCAATCTAGTCTATACTTGTTTGCTGTGCGCATAACATAGTAATCCTAGGCTAATAATCGGAATAAGAACATGTAATGTTTTCAAAATCGGATATCACGGTTAGTAGAGGCCGGTCTTCGGACCGGGCGAGAGGGGGTGCTCATAGCTGACCTTCCCTGATCGTACCCAAGCTCCCGAGCCAAGATCACTTTGGTGATGACGGACACGTGGCCTTCGGCACCGAGTCAGGGTTTCCTAAATTTCCCCATTTTAAAATATTTAGGTGGCGACTCTGTAAACTGGCAAAGCAGTCCATGTTTGGCACTTCTTTTTCAAAAAATCTGTTTTTTTTTCTCAAAACGATTTGCCAGAGTTGGACTCTTTGGTTCAGATTAAGAACCGTGACACAAATCGAGTCCGAGCTGTAGCGAGGTCCCCCGCGGACGTGCTACAGTAATATAATAATATAGATACTTATGTTGTAAAGACAGTGTATGTGAAAATTGTGTGCACGTACTTTTACTAATTTGACATTTAAATGAGTATGTAAGTTCTTTTATTTTGGTGGTAGTTGTCGGTAATGAAAGTTTAACTGGACAGTGTAGTTTATAATTAGATATTTCAAAATACCAAATTGATTTTAGTAAAAATATTAGTTGGCTATTTCTAGCTGTTGAGTAATTAGGAGTAGTTTGGTTTCTCATGTGGGTAGGGAAGGAAACTATCTTACTCATTGTTTAGCTCCAATGGCTGCCCAGTTTTTCGACCCTCCAGCATAGATGGAAGAGGCCTCTCCCTCTATGATTAACCTGGATAGATCTTAAGTTAATTTATAATTTGTAATGGTTTGTGGGTAGTCCATCATCTTGAATACAGGGACAATCAAGAGGATTTATAATCAAGAGAAACACACAGTTTAAGTATTTTCTCTGTCAATGATTTATACAAGTGCAATGAGAATTTTAACAACTCTTCTTTCTAAGGCTCTAAAGTCGTAGAACTTGTGAAAGCTAGGGTGGCCTTTTGGAACAAATATATATATATATAACAAAAAAACAAAGCTAATAATTTGTTTGTTTGGGAAAAAAATATTTTCTAAAACATATTTTTTGCGTTTATTGGTGTTTGTTAAACAGAAAATAAAAATAACATTTTCCATGGTCAACAGAAAACAAGCCTATTTGGACGGAAAATATTTTCTGCTTTTGAAAGGTGAAAAATATTTTTCGAACTAAAGTTTCACCAATGTTACCGCATTACCACCATTATTATCACCTCTACCACCACACCACCATAACCATCACCATACCACTATCACCACTGCCGCCGCCACCAATACTTCCACCTCCTTCTAGCTGCTGCCGCTACTATAACCACTAATGCAAGTAATAGTACATTAGTTTGAAAAACACAACTGAGCGTAGGAAAACATTTTTTATGGAAAACGTTTTATGAAAAAGTTTTTTGTAAATTTTTTTTTTTCATTAAAATATATTTTTTGTCAAAACAAATGGAGCAATGTTAGGGAGGCCTTCTGGACCAAAACTAGCCCCCTGTAGACGCGCCCGTGGGCCTCGCTCTACGGTTCGGACTCCCTTTTGTTTGTTGCGGTTCTTAATCTGAACCAAAGAGTCCAACTCTGGCAAATCGTTTTGAGAAAAACAGATTTTGAAAAGAAGTGCCAAACATGGACTGCTTTGCTAGATACAGAGTCGCCACCTAAATATTTTTTAATGGGGAAATTTAGGAAACCCTGACTCGATGCCAAAGGCCATGTGTCCGTCATCACCAAAGTTGTCTTGGCTCGGGAGCTTGGGTACGATCGGGGAAGGTCAGCTATGAGCACCCCCTTTCGCCCGATCCGAAGACCGGCCTCTACTAACCGTGATATCTTTTTTTGAAAGCGTTATGTGTTCATATTCCGGTTATTAGCCTAGATTTACTATGTTATGCGCGCAACAAACAAGTATAGACTAGATTGCCTAATTTGGAAACAAGCATTGCATATCCGTTTGTTTTGAAAATGCTTTGGAATTTGCTACTCGCAAGTAGGCTAAAACACGGATTTCAACGAGTTTTTCCAACTCAAACAATCCAACCTTCACCCACAGGCAATCAAGCAGTTTATCTCATATAAGCACTTAGCCACATGGTAATCATGTTGTCATGTTAACATTCACATGCATGCGAGATGCTAAAGCGTAAATACTTACATTGTACTCCGTGCCAAAACAATAAACTAGTTAGCAAATATGCATGTCCTAGTTCATGTTAAGTGGCTAATGTATCGCACACAAAATGCAATTAGGTTAGGCTTGGCTAATCCTAAAATGGCATGTGAAATGCAATCATTCGATGCACGTATTCAAGTTAGATTTGATATACAATGCATTTAGCATGATGTACCGAGCCCGGTGCATGCAAGACAAATGTATGGATGCACACATGCATAACATAAGGTATGCTAATTTAAACATGTCCTAATTTACCATCATAAGCGGGTAAATAAAAGGGAAGAAAGAAGTGGGGATTGGAAGACATGCACACACACGCACCCACACTTATTACAGATTCGCCCTCACTCGGAGGGACCAAAAGAATAATACAAATTAATTAACTACGCAAGCTAATTAAATATTACAAATTGCCTAATTAGTTAACAACTAACTAAACTAGGAAAAACAGTAAACCGCCTCGGGAGGAAAGCCTGATGCAACGCATGCTCGGGTCCTGCTCGGAATTGCACTGCCATGCATAGACTGCCTCTGTTTTCCCTGCTCTGCCCTTCTGAAGACTGCCAAAGTCTCAGAGATGCTTCTTCAGATACTGGGGATCACCATCGGCTGAGTAGAATGGCCACCGGCTGTAGCATGTGATCATCGGCTGGAAATGAGGCTATCGGCCACCAATACATTGCCGGTCAGCACTAAATATTGCCGGTCGGCAAAAAGTTCCTGCAGAACCTGCAACTCACAGCAGCAGAGGGCAGAACCTTGTATGGCAATGCAATCCAAACCATGTATGCACCAACCAAGCCTCTTATCATGTGTACAACTCAAAGGGGCATGGTCCTCGGTTCTTGGACCACCAATCGCGCATTTGAATGCGTGATGGCCCAAGAGGCCAAGTGTGCATCTTTCATTTCAAATGAAATGCAATGCAAACAAACAAACCAAAGCCCAATCCCTATCACTAATCAAGGGACAAAGCATACATGCAAGATGCAATGCAACCTAGGCATGCAAGCTAAGGATGCAACATGGCATGGCAAGGCACTTATACAAGCAGGCATGAGGCAATGCAAACTAATGAAAAGATGGACTTAAACATGATTTAGGCAGCTCTAAATAGGCCCAAAACAGTGGCCAAAATGCTAAGTTCATGAAGGCGAATGCTCATACAAACATGCATAGATACATGGTTCAAGACTTAAGCATAATGAAGCAACTTTTAAACACATTTAAAAGGGACAAACCATGGACTAATGGCATGCAAATGAAGCTTTGAAAATCATGCTATAGGAGGTGCCAAACCAACTAACAAAGCAAGCAAAGCATGCAAAATGGCCAAGAATTCAAAGCAAGCTAATGATGCATTGAATTACACTTAGCAAGGCAAACATGGCATGCATTAAACAACTAAAAACAGATTTTTAGCATGTTAAAACAAGGCCAAAAGACCACTTAAATGGCATCTAAATGACTCAAATTCAAAGGCATGCACAATGGTCAAAACATAGGGCATACAAGGCAAGCTTTCAAAGCTTCAAAGAGGCGTCCAAGGCAAGCATACAAGCATGTCTTAGGGACTGAAATGACATGTTGGGTGGTTCCAAACCACTGAAATAATGCAAGCAACACATGCTACACATTCACACACTTGAAGCCTACAAGCTAAAATGCAAGGGAGCTATGCAATGCATGCCAAGATCGACCCAAACAACTATGGATAGACCTTAAACATGGTGAAATAAACACAAAACCATTCACAAGGCTAAGCCTAAAACACGCTCGAATAAGGGCTAACAACCTAAGGCATGTTAAAGCAACAAAGAGGCATTACATGCATATATGCAAGGCATGCATGGTGTACCAAACCCAACATAATACAATGTTATATCATGGCATAATAATCATAAAATACAGCCATGGCGTAGTCAACAAACATTCAAACATAATGCTCCCTCAAGAGGCCAAAATTAGTCCTTTTCAAGGACAACAAGGAGAGGGGGTGGCCCCCTCCTTCTTAAGACTTCAAGGCACCATCTTCACCACTAAAATCCCTCAAGATTTCAGTGGTGAGGAGGCCCAAGCACCAAAGTCTCGGAGCTCACCAAAAATGGCACAAAATGGGGCCTCTCAAGGCCTAAGGGTGGTCAAACACCTCCAAACCACAAAACACTCTTAACAAACAATCAATAGGGCTTAAAAACAAAACTTTTTTGTATTATACACTAAGCACAAAAATAGTTCTAAGATAGGTAGAAAAGCAATGCAAAAAAAATGGGAAATAAAAGGGAAGTTTCTTACCCTTGAAGCCCTCCTTCACAAACGATGCTCCAACAGCTTTCCTTGGCTTAAATCCAGCTCCAAAACACTAAAACAACCCTCCAAGGGTCTCAAGTCCAAGAGATGGTGTGTTGGTGTGTGTTTGTGAGCAAAAGTAGGACAAAACACACACTTATAGAGATAGAATATGTATCAAACCCTAACCCTAGAGCTCAAGCTTTACAAAAGCTGTCTAAAAATGTCTCACCCCATGTCAAGAGAAGAAGCTCTCCTATATAGGCAATTCCCTCTTGTAAGGCTTCCAAAACAAGCCATCCAAGAGGGAAATCCCTCCATACACGTGTATGGAGGGGAATGGGGTGGGTGCCAGCTATCACAGCTGGCACAAAATATCTGCTAAAAGCAGATGAACAGTAGTCGGCTGGCCAAAATTGTCATTTTGACAAAATTGATGGCCGGCCGGCCAAAAAGAGTGCCGGTCAGCCAAATATATGGCCGATGGACACAAACAACAGCCGGTGGCCTCAAGCCACGGTCGGTGATGTGTGGGGATGCCTCACAAGGCATTCCCTGCCCCTCCAAGGCAAAACACAAATGTTTGGTGCAAAACCAGACACAAAACGGTCGAGTTCGGAGATCCTGAGGCAAGGCGCGTAGCCGAGACCTCCGGAAACTCCAAACGAACACAAACATGGATAATCACCGAGTGTTCCAACGGTGACGTCCAAGTCTTGAGGACGGTCAAAAATGGGGTGTCTACAGTTGCCCCTCTTTGACAGAACTCGAAAGTCAGAACAATGACGGGAGTGAATGTCAAAGCCCAGAGACGACCCATTTTTGACAAGGCCGAAGACTTGGACAAACACGCAAGACAAACAAGGTATGCGCCCGAAGGCAGGGGCAAAATGCAACTGAAAATGCAAGAAGCTGAGCATAACTTATGATCATGCAAAGAAAGCTGTAGCGAAGCACGCATGCGACAGTTTTAAGCTAGCATACACCAGACTACACTACAATGCAGAAAGGATGTAAGAGAATTATGCAATTCTCGATACGTCTCACGCGGAGGATACAATACCTGTCCGGTTCGTCCGGTTGCACCGGCCTCAAATGAGCCGTACATACAATATCGTGCCTGTAAAGAAAACAAACTTAACAGGTACAATGTCGTTAGCAACATGCATGACAATGCAATGATGAATGCAAAATGATATGCACTATATACAAAACTACGTATAAACAATGCAAATGATATGCAATGCAATCGAATCATGATTCAATCGTGAGCGGTTCGAAGCCACACAAATGTCAAATAGATTGATGGAAGTAACAAGTTTGTCTACCATAGAAAAGGTGCCGCAACCCTCAAACCAACATACCAGCGTGGAATAGGCGCGCACACATGCAGAACTATGAGTAATGTAGACGGACACAAGAACGAGTATTGGGTGGAATGACATAAGTGGGGTGACGACCCGCTGGGGAAAGCATAATGATCCTAACACCGGATGCAACAATTACACTACAATGTAATATCTACAATGGATATGGCGTGCAGCCAAAACTGTATCTTGCCTAGGAAAGGCATGTACGCATACAAGCCATGTCTAACACAGAAAAGGTGCCGCAACCCTCAAACCAACATACCAACGTGGAATAGGCGCGTACACATGCAGAACTGTGTTTTGACGTGAAAAGTAAGAGCACATACCAGACCAAGCTCAACAAGGAAATGCGCAAGTCATAGATGGAGGATGATGCAGTGAATGCATGCAACTAAAATGCAATGGAGATGGATACAATGGATATGGCACGCGGGCCAAACCAAATCTTGCCTAGGAAAGGCATGTACACGTACAAGCCGCGTCTGACACAGAAAAGATGCCGCACCCTCAAACCAACATACCAGCGTGGAATAGGCGCGTACACATGCAGAACTGTGTTTTGACATGAAAAGTATGAGCACATACCAGACCAAGCTCAACAAGGAAAGGCGCAAGCCATAGATGGAGGATGATACAGTGAATGCATGCAACTAAAATGCAATGGAGATGGATACAATGGATATGGCACGCGGGCCAAACCAAATCTTGCCTAGGAAAGGCATGTACACGTACAAGCCGCGTCTGACACAGAAAAGATGCCGCAACCCTCAAACCAGCATACCAGCGTGGAATAGGCGCGTACACATGCAGAACTGTGTTTTGACATGAAAAGTATGAGCACATACCAGACCAAGCTCAACAAGGAAAGGCGCAAGCCGTAGATGGAGGATGATGCAGTGAATGCATGCAACTAAAATGCAATATCTACAAATATGCAATGGAATGTAAATACAATATTTACAGTGGAAATGCATGACAATGCACTATATTACGATGAAATGCATGACATATGCAATATCTACAATGATGCATGTTGTTTTTTTGCTATGTTTTTTTTTTAAATGCATGACATATGCACTACCTACGATGATGCATGACAATGCGGTATTTACAATGCAATGCATGACAATGCGGTATTTACAATGATGCATGACATTGCAGTATTTACAATGCGATGCATGACAATGCAGTATTTACAATGATGCATGTCAATGTAGTAAAGGTTTCGCACCCTCCAAGGATTTAAGGTCTCCTAGACCGTTGTGCAAAACGATGCAAAATGCAAGTGAGACACGCATGCCATGAAAATGTGACACGCATGCCAATGTAGATAAGACACGCATGCCAATGTAAGCGAGACACGCATGCCATGAATGAATGTAAAACGATATGTAAATGAGACACGCATGCCAAATTTGCACTGATTTTGACTGTTTCTTCAAAACTGTACATTTTATATTGCTTCGCAACTACTTGTTTGAAAACAGGGAGATTCCCATACCATCCGCGGGTATGGGAACACTGTCGCTCGTGAGTGGTACGCCGAGCTTCCCGACGCAATTCGCCATATCGTGGACCAAGCCGGCTTTGGCGCATTCTGCAGAGGACTCTCCAGGCTCACTACATGCAGACCTCTCCTTGCCGCTCTGGTGGAGAGGTGGTGGGATACCACCGATTCATTCCATTTCTCTGCGACGGGGGACATGACGATGACCCCTTATGATTTCTCGATGCTTACAGGCATCGGGGTAGGGGGTGATCCGATCCCCTTCGATACTGATATGGATGAGTGGGAGGCCGCTCAGATCTACTTGCTCGGCAAGCTGCCGCCTCTGGCGCGTCCCGGCTTCGTCCGATATTCCTGGTTCGAGGTGCAGTTCAGTGTCCAGCCCACCCTTGTTGAGGCAGCCCCGATGACTCAGGAGGCCGAGGAGAGATACGCACGCGGCTTTCTCATGTTCCTATTTGGGATGACCATTTTCGCCGACCGGGCGAACACCGTGCCTCTCTACCTGCTCAGCGCACTGGTGGACATCGGACATATCTTACATTACGATTGGGGTGGCGCCGCTCTGGCCACTCTCTACGGATATATGAGCTCAGCTTCCCGCGGCAACGGACAGTTGCTCGGGGGCTACTGGCGTGTTTGGGAGGTACATTTCTTTTTCTGCCTTTCATTTCTGTTCTATATTTTCTGTACTCTGCACACTACACACACTGTAGTCTGCTTTATACTTGATGTATACTGTACACACGGCACACACATACTCTGCTTTACACTGACTGTACACTGCTCACACTGTACACTCTGCACAATACACTGCACAACACACGGCTCTGCTATTTCTGCTTTTTATTCTATGTTCTACTTTATCTGATAAATGCACTGGTATTTGCTCTGCGGTTGTGGGTTTATGCCTACTTTCCTAGGCCTGCTCCCGTACCCAACGCAGAGACCCCTCTTGTCATCCCGTTCTCGAGCCGCTTCGACGGGAGGTGCGTGCGGAGGCCCCGAGAGACATTTAGCTTCTTCCGCCGCTACTTCGACACCATCACCCCCGCAGAGGTATGTTTTACTTGCAGTTTATTTAAGCTTCATCTTTCCACTGCATGTTTCAATAACAGTAGATAACAAACTGTATTTCATTTCCAGATCACCTGGCAGCCTTGGGCTCCCTTGCCAGCCGTGATGCGGGATTGGTTTGCCGCTGCCGATGAGACCTCGCGTTTTTGGATTCTACTGGAGGGCCCGGTCTGTCGGGCTTGGTACCTGGGTGAGCGTTTCCTACGTCAGACCCTGGGTTTACCGGAGTAGATAGTCCCGGTGCACCCTCCTGAGCATATGAGGGATACCGAGAGATTCACCGCCGAGCAGATAGCGGACTACACCATTGGCTGGGAGGCGAGCGATTTCAGGGGCGAGGGCGATTACTCGGAGTATGTCCGGACCTTCATCATGCGACCTCTGAGCGGCGGCCGCCGAGCGGAGAGAGAGAGAGACCTGCGGCGCCAGCGGCTGGAGCGGGAGCAGGGGCTGGAGGGGGAGTGTCGAGGAGAGCTCGAGTCCATGGTAGGGGCGGAGTTCAGCGAGGGCGGGGGACCGGTTGGCCTGCTTTGCCCGCTTTACTGACTTTCAGAGGGCAGGGTGGGGCGACCTACCAGATCCCCTTTGCTCCTCCGTCGGCTGATCATGAGTTTGTCGGTGTCCCCGACTTGCCTCCGGTATGTATTACTGCATTCTTGTACAGTTATTTCATTTTAGTTTATTTGATATTGCACAGAATATTGATGCATCTGATACTTTTGCAGGCGTCTTCTGAGTATACCCGGCAGTCATTGGAGATGAATGCCTCCATGATGGGGATGCTACAGCGGACCTTCGACCTCCTTGCCCTTTACAGCATTCCGGTATGTTCTTTCTGACTACAGCCTCAAACCATACACAAACTGTTTTACATAATCTGATGCACAACACAAAACCTGATAAACTGCTCACGGCATCTGATACACGGTACTCACACACTGCATCCTGCACTGATTCACTGCTCACAGCATACATACACTGTACTCATATACTGTATTCTGTACTGATAAACTGCTCACGGCATCCACACACTGTACTCATACACTGCATTCTGTACTGATTCATTGCTCACAACATACATACACTGTACTCATATACTGTATTCTGTACGGATTCATTGCTCACAGTATTCTAATGCATTCGCCTTTCATGCTTTTTCAGCCTCCCTTCCAGATTCCTCCGGCGGGTGGCGCTCTGGCTAGACCTCCCATTTCTACCCGGGATGGCAGAGCATATCCCCGCCCCAGAGGGGGGCACACTCATGTCGGGAGCAGTTCGCGGGCTCCAGTTCCAGATGACGAGTCTGAGGCAGAGACAGAGGCGGAGGCAGAGTCGTCGTCGGAGGAGACCGGTGATGGCTTGGACTCGGGCTCAGACGGTGATGCTCCTGGTGATGATGCTCCTGGACCTTCGTCCAGGAAGAGGACTAGGACAGACTGACAGCCCCGAAGCTATTTTTGACATTTGATACAGATTTTTGCTGTTTTTCTTCTTTTCTGCACTTTCCCCTTTTTGTTAGTAGTTAGGGTACTTTGTACTGCCGCAGGCAGATTTTGTTTCCAAAACTTATGTACTTGAAAAGATTATGAAATGAAACGAACTTTTTGTCTAAAAAAGTGTTTACATTTATATATCTCACGCATTGCATCGCGTTACACCTTAATGTAAATGAAAATGATTTGTTGTCTGAAAATTAAGCACTTGCACTGTGATACTCGGATAACCAACCAACTGTCAGCAAACAACTCATACAAACCACTGCTCAACCTGGACACACAGCCCATACTCTGTTGGGGATTAGTCTGCATACGGCCCATAACACAATACTCGATTCATTCTGCACACAGCAAACCCCGAACAAATAGCCCAATCTGACAAGATGGATCACAAAACTGAAACTGTTGGAGTTGAAACACACTTGGATGTCCCAAATTTCCCTTTCTTCTCTTGCTTCGCATGAATGTAGAGAATGGCACAGCATTCTGAGCACAAACGATTAATCTTTTGAAAAAGGGGTTTCACAACTGGGGTATCAAGCCTACGACTAAACACAGCGGAAGGACTCAAGTGGAGAAAACAAAAGGCGTACGTCCTGAACACAATGAGATGCGCTCGGAAAAGACTCAAAACAAAAGCTGAGACCGACAAAGCAAAAGACACGACATACAGACGTGTTTATGGAAACAAAAGACCTCGGATCTCAAGGAGCCAGTTCCTCCGGGTATTATTCCCACCCTTTCTGATTTGTGACTCTCACATCGCTCGGCCCTCAGGCTCGGTTTTTTTTTCTCAAAACCCTCTTGCTCACTTCTCTCTCCGCTTACTCCTCTCTATTCTTTATTCTCTCATTTTTTTATCCCTCCCCTGGGTGATTGATGGATAAACAAGAAAGTTGCGGGTTCGTGCCCAACACTGTTAGCTCACGGCTATTTCTCCCGGTGGATAGAGTGCCCTTCTGGCGAGTATGTTAACGGGGGAAAGACAGAAGACCTGACTCAATTGTGCCCCTAGTTCGTCACTTTGACCATTTTTTGTTTTCTTCCTAAAACAGTTTTGACCAAAATGAGAGTTGGATTCACATACTTGTTCGATTTTTGATTTGAAAATCATGCAAGTTAGGCTGTGAGCACTGAAAATTTTCCTTTTGGGGTCCAAGAAATGGTCCGATTTTTTGGAAAATGAAATAGTTTTCGAGAAAATAGTCAACTTCAGTAAAAATTTTCAAAAACTATGTTTGCAAACGGCCGGTGCTTAACGAGTACGGGACCTACCCTCGAGATGCGCAACCTTGGATCGGTGGTAATGGGAAATTGCCCCTGGCGTAAAAAAGGGGGGGACACGGCAACGGAAAGTTGCCCCTGGTTTGGACGGCAACTCAGGGCAACTTATGGCAATGCATGGCAACGGAAAGTTGCCCCTTGTCTGGATGACGCCGCAGCATTTTTGTAAACGGTCTTTATCGATGACGACTGAACTCCGAAGGCGACGGTCTGAACCAATATATGGACACAGTCACTGTAAGAGCAATGGTGGCTGGACTTCAGGATGAAGTTGCCTACGTATCCCAAACATGGGAATCAAGCCTACGTAGTTCATGGTTGTTACTACCGGATTGTCGGATGCAGAGGAAGCAAGGATGATCAAAACCATTACATGGACTGAGGCGCTTATGAAAGCGTCGGGGACTAGACTTCAAGATGAAGTTGCCTACGTATCCCAAACATGGGAATCAAGCCTTACGTAGTTCCGGTTAAGGTACACTCGGGTATTAACCTTCACTTTTAGGCTCTAACTTTTGCCAAGGTGCCCAATGCGGGTTTTCGACCTTGCGAGCTTCTTTTCTTTTTCTCTCTTCATTTTTTTCTTTTTTGCTTTTTTTCTTTTTCATCTTTTTGCATTTTCTTCATTCATTTTTCTTCTTTTTCTTTTTTTTTTTATTCTTTGCATTTTTCTTTTCTTTTTTTTTTTTTTTTTTTTTTTTTTTTGCTCTAACTTTTGCCCGGGTCGCCCTTTCGGGTTTTCGGCCCAGCGAGCCTCTCAAAGGGTAAAAGTGTAACAAATCCATGCCAAATGGTTTTGAAATTGAAGCCCTCTGTATCCAGGAGAGCGACTGTTGGGTTGATTTGCAGAAGAATCCATCACGGTTGCTTCACGAGCCTTGCCTGGTGGGATCTGACCTTCTTGATCTGACTTTGGTGCCTCTTGCTCGAGGGCTGCTTCAAATTGGGCCACACAGGTCTTTCATGGCACTGTTGAACGTTTTGAACGGATTCCAGGATTGAAACAGATAACTTGAATCTTGAGGTTGAGAGCGATCCTAGGCTGCACAATCTCAAGAGCGATTCCACACAGGTCTTCACAAGACCGCGCAAAACATTTTGTTTTTGAAAGTTTTTCAGAAAGCGACAAATCGCTCACGTAGAAGATAGTGTGGAACCAGTTTGGATCAAGCTAGGGTCCTTCTCAGTACTCACGCTAGCAAGCATGATTTCATTCATTAAAAACTTAGCATGCCTCTCTTTCTCTCAAAATGATCAAAATTTTGCAAAACCCGAGGAATTCCTTCCTCTTCATTTTTATCACCGCAGTGTTCGAAAAGGGTTTTTATGAAAAGCTTAGGTCATTACAACGATGTTTAAGGCACAAGAGAGTAGGTGGTATGTATGGTCGTGCCATTCACATCCTCTGGCACAACTAGCTGAAACAACAACAAGTACGGAAATGTGATAGCCGCAGCTGTTTCATTCAGATTCCCTGATTGTGACTGGCTCCTCAACCGAGACAGACTCAAAAGGAAAAACAAAAGGATAATTACAAAACGGTGTTCGAGGCAACAACCCCGGAATCACCTGACATTCTATACAAAGGGGATTGACTCGCTACAACAAGACAGACCCGTGAGCAAAAAGGACTGACTCAAGACAATGAGACAGACTCAGAATAAAACAAAGACCGACTCGACATTCAAGCCAGAATTTACAAAACTAGTGACCGCAGATGCTCAAAAATGCGTGCCAGACGCCACATCAAAAATATGCCAAGTGTCGCCCGCAAGTGGTTCACTTCCTGATTACATGCTTGCACTATTGGTATCCTCAAAATCCAAGAACTCTGTAGTGACTGACTTGGCCGAGGTAGGCGGGAGGATAACCTCATTGTCAATCATATCAAATCTAACTTGAATACGTGAATCAAATGATTGTATTTCACATGCCATTTTAGGATTAGCCGAGCCTAACCTAATTGCATTTTGTGTGCGATACATTAGCCACTTAACATGAACTAGGACATGCATATTTACTAACTAGTTTATTGTTTTGGCACGGAGTACAATGTAAGTATTTACGCTTTAGCATCTCGCATGCGTGTGAATCTTAACATGACAGCATGATTACCATGTGGCTAAGTGCTTATATGAGATAAACTGCTTGATTGCCTGTGGGTAAAGGTTGGATTGTTTGATTTGGAAAAACTCGTTGAAATCCGTGTTTTAGCCTACTTGCGAGTAGCAAATTCCAAAGCATTTTCAAAACAAACGGATATGCAATGCTTGTTTCCAAATTAGGCAATCTAGTCTATACTTGTTTGCTGCGCGCATAACATAGTAAACCTAGGCTAATAACCGGAATAAGAACAAATAACTTTTTCAAAAACAGATATCACGGTTAGTAGAGGCCGGTCTTCGGATCGGGCGAAAGGGGGTGCTCATAGCTGACCTTCCCCGATCGTACCCAAGCTCCCGAGCCAAGACAACTTTGGTGATGACGGACACGTGGCCTTTGGCACTGAGTCAGGGTTTCCTAAATTTCCCCATTAAAAAATATTTAGGTGGCGACTCTGTATCTGGCAAAGCAGTCCATGTTTGGCACTTCTTTTCAAAATCTGTTTTTCTCAAAACGATTTGCCAGAGTTGGACTCTTTGGTTCAGATTAAGAACCGCAACAAACAAAAGGGAGTCCGAACCGTAGAGCGAGGCCCACGGGCGCGTCTACAGTTTCTGGCGACTCCGCTGGGGAAATTAGAGAGCTTGACTCGAACTTGTGATATCCTGTTTTGACTACATTTATGTGTCTCTTTGCATTGCATGTGCATTGGTGCGCCTAGGACACCGTGTTGGCCATCTGCTATTCCTGAGCGGTTTGCTGGAGGCTTGTCTTGTCAAGGCATGACCATAAGGCTGACCGGTTGCGGGCTCTGCCAGTATGGGAACACAAACCCCAGTTTTACCGGGGCATCCTTCTTGACCATTCGACCTAGTGCATATCGAAATCCATAGTGACCATTCCAAACTAGGACAGGTTGCTTACCCGATATAGGTTGTTTGAAACCGCTGCGTGCGTAGTGAAACCCTAGCTCCTGACAAAATAGGACAGGGAAACCCTACCCCAACATAGGGGTGTATTGGCTCTCCTTTACCTGCTATGTGCTTTTAGAGTGTATCTCTACAGGAACACACATGTCAGTTCGCAAGATTGGGTATCAGGCCCGAGGGCACCAGTATCAGTGTTGTTGAGAATCAGTTATGTCTGCGGGTATCAGTTCAGTTTTGAACAGTGATTCTGGGGAACAGTGATCAGTAGTAGAGTGTAGTTGATCGGCTACACTCGTGTTTGATCTGTTTGGGGCTGAAATACTGCTTGTTTTCCGTTTCAAGGTTCAGAGATTCAGAGAGTTGATCCAGAATAGCTAGTGTCTTCTCCTTGCTGAGGCAGGACTTAGCATGACGCAGAATTCAGAAGAGATCGTGGTCATGACGGCCGCGTTGGATCAAGGAATCACCCTACACAGTGAGACTACTCTAAATAGGCCCAAAACAGTGGCCAAAATGCTAAGTTCATGAAGGCGAATGCTCATGCAAACATGCCTAGATACATGGTTCAAGACTTAAGCATAATGAAGCAACTTTTAAACACATTTAAAAGGGACAAACCATGGACTAATGGCATGCAAATGAAGCTTTGAAAATCATGCTATAGGAGGTGCCAAACCAACTAACAAAGCAAGCAAAGCATGCAAAATGGCCAATAATTCAAAGCAAGCTAATGATGCATTGAATTACACTTAGCAAGGCAAACATGGCATGCATTAAACAACTAAAAACAGATTTTTAACATGTTAAAACAAGGCCAAAAGACCACTTAAATGGCATCTAAATGACTCAAATTCAAAGGCATGCACAATGGTCAAAACATAGGGCATACAAGGCAAGCTTTCAAAGCTTCAAAGAGGCGTCCAAGGCAAGCATACAAGCATGTCTTAGGGACTGAAATGACATGTTGGGTGGTTCCAAACCACTGAAATAATGCAAGCAACACATGCTACACATTCACACACTTGAAGCCTACAAGCTAAAATGCAAGGGAGCTATGCAATGCATGCCAAGATCGACCCAAACAACTATGGACAGACCTTAAACATGGTGAAATAAACACAAAACCATTCACAAGGCTAAGCCTAAAACACGCTCGAATAAGGGCTAACAACCTAAGGCATGTTAAAGCAACAAAGAGGCATTACATGGCATATATGCAAGGCATGCATGGTGTACCAAACCCAACATAATACAATGTTATATCATGGCATAATAATCATAAAATACAGCCATGGCGTAGTCAACAAACATTCAAACATAATGCTCCCTCAAGAGGCCAAAATTAGTCCTTTTCAAGGACAACAAGGAGAGGGGGTGGCCCCCTCCTTCTTGAGACTTCAAGGCACCATCTTCACCACTGAAATCCCTCAAGATTTCAGTGGTGAGGAGGCCCAAGCACCAAAGTCTCGGAGCTCACCAAAAATGGCACAAAATGGGGCCTCTCAAGGCCTAAGGGTGGTCAAACACCTCCAAACCACAAAACACTCTTAACAAACAATCAAGAGGGCTTAAAAACAGAACTTTTTTATATTATACACTAAGCACAAAAATAGTTCTAAGATAGGTAGAAAAGCGATGCACAAAAAATGGGGAATAAAAGGGAAGTTTCTTACCCTTGAAGCCCTCCTTCACAAACAATGCTCCAACAGCCTTCCTTGGCTTAAATCCAGCTCCAAAACACTAAAACAACCCTCCAAGGGTCTCAAGTCCAAGAGATGGTGTGTTGGTGTGTGTTTGTGAGCAAAAGTAGGACAAAACACACACTTATAGAGATAGAATATGTATCAAACCCTAACCCTAGAACTCAAGCTTTACAAAAGCTGTCTAAAAATGTCTCACCCCATGTCAAGAGAAGAAGCTCTCCTATATAGGCAATTCCCTCTTGTAAGGCTTCCAAAACAAGCCATCCAAGAGGGAAATCCCTCCATACACGTGTATGGAGGGGAATGGGGTGGGTGCCAGCTATCACAGCTGGCACAAAATATCTGCTAAAAGCAGATGAACAGTAGTCGGCTGGCCAAAATTGTCATTTTGACAAAATTGATGGCCGGCCGGCCAACAAGAGTGCCGGTCGGCCAAATATATGGCCGATGGACACAAACAACAGCCGGTGGCCTCAAGCCACGGCCGGTGATGTGTGGGGATGCCTCACAAGGCATTCCCTGCCCCTCCAAGGCAAAACACAAGTGTTTGGTGCAAAACCAGACACAAAACGGTCAAGTTCGGAGATCCTGAGGCAAGGCGCGTAGCCGAGACCTCCGGGAACTCCAAACGAACACAAACATGGATAATCACCGAGTGTTCCAACGGTGACGTCCAAGTCTTGAGGACGGTCAAAAATGGGGTGTCTACACCCCCCCTTCTTATTTAGACTAGTGAATGACCTGTTCTTAATGGCACTCTAAGTAAAAATAATCTTTTGAACCATCCTTCGGTGAAAGAAAATTTTAATTTATTTCACATAA
This sequence comes from Camellia granthamiana, assembly GCA_036172215.1. Taxonomy (NCBI): domain Eukaryota; kingdom Viridiplantae; phylum Streptophyta; class Magnoliopsida; order Ericales; family Theaceae; genus Camellia; species Camellia granthamiana. The sequence goes on from CM069913.1 coordinate 124,410,104, forward strand.
TTGAATGCTAAATTCCCAAATTACAATGACACTATCACTGAAAAAAAACTATGTTTACATAATAATAGTTAGGCCTCGTTTGGGAACCTTCACTTTTAATCAAAAAGTCAAAAAGTTACTAAATTAATCAAAAAGCCAACAACTCATACCAAAAAGTCAAAGATTCTCTTTTCTCTCTACTTTTTGCACATCTTTTCGTCAAAAGCCAAAAAGTCATCCCAAACATACTAGTTTTTTTTAGCTCATATTTTAGCCAAATAGCCAAAAAGTTACTAAATTAGCCTGTTCCCAAACGAGGCCTTAGTGTATATATTAGCACTCAAGACTTTTAACCCTTAAATGTTAAATAATCACAAATGATTAGATAAAAAAAATAACGCATACAACATGCCTAACGAAAAATCCTAAGTTATGTGATTCATGATTTGAAATATATTCAATTACTACAAATCCCAAAAACAGAAAACAAATAATCTAAATCAGCACGAACGAAAGTGATTGAGCTTATTGTTTCACAATTGATAAATCAATACAAAAGATTTAACGTGGAAAAACTAAAATTGGAGCACCTCTAATTGTGATAGAAAAAATCACGAACTAAAAACCACTAAACAATCCACTATGAAGATAATGAAATTACACAAGAGTACACGCCCTGACCCAATGCTCACTCAAGAATTGACTTCCACTCCTTGTGTCTCTTCCACCAACATCTTTGCCTCAGAATTGACTAGCCTAATGTTGAATCCATAATATCCAAGTCGAATCCACAAGGATGAGCTACTTCGAATACCTTCAAACCCTCTAAGCTCAAACCCTTCGGAATCCACCGATGAATGCTCTAGAAAAGTTGAATCATAACAAGCCCATTGATATGTGCAATTTAAACCATGTGAGGCAACAAACTCACAAAATCAAGGGAAATAATAGCAAAGCTCTCCATAAGAATATACAAAAGTTTTCAAGTCTCAAGTCTCAAATCTGGAAGTTGTAACCTTAAAATATGCAATTGAGGTAGATTTAAACAAAATAGGGTTGTGAATACCACTCGAGTAAAGGAAAGACCGTTTGAGCAGTGTGTCTAAGAGGCGGTGGAACAAACAACACACCTGTCACTTCGCTCGAGCGCTAAAGTTATCGCTTCAGTGGTAAAAGAAACCTCCCAATATCTCAAAGCAAAGACTGAAATACTGGAAGACCAACTTCTTTGCTCGTGCTCGAGTGCAAGCTCCTTTGCTTGAGCAGTCCATGTAGATTGACAAGATAAACAAGGATTCCATACATAGGACACAAAACAACCAAAAACAATAATACAACTTAAATGTGTTTGTTTGCAAAATTGACAACACAAGGAAGCTAACACCTAACTCAAAATCCATTCAATGCAATACAAATTAGTTTGCAGCACCACCATCATATTCATCAGCCCAACCCAATATTGGAGCAAATTTAAAATGAACCATGAGATTACATTAAAGCATCAGCAAAGATAAAATAAGCATATACGTGTACTTATGATCCTTTAGATATTACATCAAACAACCTATGTATCAAAACCTGATAAGGTGTATGAGCAAAAAGGAGAGGTTTCATTAAAGCATTAAGGATGCTACACATAACCTGGTGTTAATACCTAAAAAGGAAAGTAAGAATTTTCAAGTGTCAAAGACTACATTAGATAGAATAAGACGGTAAATGAACGCAATTAAAAGAGAGTTGGAAAAGCTACCATCCATATTGGAAGCTTTCATTGTTCAACACAAAAAATCTAAAAAAGTAACCATCAACCACGTAGTTCAAACAAAAACGAATTAAGAATACAAAAATGATTAGTTCAAACAAAAGTGAGAAACCATCAACCACTTAAAATTTGGAATTTTTACTTGGAAGTCCCATCCCAGAAAAGTATGTACCAAAAAATCTCAAGAATTTTCTTGTAAACTATTAAGTCTCATTGAATTTGAAAAGGTAGCTTGAGGTCCTTTCATTATATTTTTTGGAGATTCCAAATGTGAATAGGTTTCATTTGTGCACTATTGTCTTATTAAATTTTTGTCAAATATGTCATTATTAGAATGTGACATTATTCTAATGTCTACACTATTATCTTATTAAATTTTTGTCAAATGTGTCATTCTTCTTTAATGTGACAATGAGATATTTGTATACTATTTTCTTATTAAACTTTTTCCAAATATATCATTCTTAATGCAACAATGTGATATTATTCTATGTGTACACTATTTTCTTATTAAATTTTTGTAAAATGTGTCATTGTGACAATGAGACATTTGTGCAATATTGTCTTATTAAACTTTTTTCAAATGTATCATTTTTAAAATGTGACATTGGGACATCATTCTAATGTATCTAGTATTGTATTATTATTATTATTATTATTATTATTATTATTATTATTATTATTATTATTATTATTATTATTACTTTTATTATTATTATTATTATTACTTTTATTATTATTATTATTATTATTATTATTATTATTATTATTACTTTTATTATTATTATTACTTTTATTATTATTATTATTATTTTATTTTTTTTATATATTTTTTTTAAGTGTGTCATTCTTTTCAAAATGTGACAATGATATATTTGAGCATTATTGTCTTATTAAACTTTTGACAAATGTGTCGTTCTTAAAATGTGATAATGAGACATCATTGGGTACATTTCATTTGAGATATTTTAATGTGAAATAGGACTTATAAACATATAAAAATATTTTTGGGATAAAATGGTCTATAAGTTATGAAAATAAGATTTATTATATTAATGCTCCCTTAAAATTTGCCCACATCTCAGAGGGCACTTCACCAGCATTAAATCCCAATGTTTCCCGTGTTTTTCAATTTAAACTCCAAAGTTTTAATTTTAACAATTAAAATCATGATGTTGCTTTCATGTCACAATATGACCCTCTATCTATCTTTGTTTGATGAAGTAACAGATATATGTCCATAAGTGGAACAAACTCTAACAAAGCATTAACAAAAGTAAGCATATAATTCTCATCAAAATCATTAAAATGAGCTAAACATGCTTCAAGAGAATTAATGCAAGAAGGGAGCAAAAACTGGTCCTGCACAAGAGTGTTAATCAAGTTCACCTCATGAGTATCCTCAAAATCCCTATTTGAATTCAAAATATAAAAAATATTTAATTCCACAGTCATATTGCCAAAAGATAATTTCATAACACCACTCCTACAATTAAAAAGTATTAGAAGTTACAAGAAATAGGCAACCTAAAATGACTGGAATTTGACTACTTGCAAGTGCTACAGGTTGTGTGTCTAAGATTATAAAATCAACAGGAAAATAAAATTTGTCAATTTGGACCAACATATCCTCTACTATACCCATCGGCTTTCTCATAGAATGGTCAGCTAGTTGAAGTGTTATTGAAGTTGGTTTAAGCTCACTTAGACCTAATTGTTCATAAACCGAGCAAGGCAAAAGATTCACATTAGCCCTAAGGTTGAGTAGTGCTTGCTTTTATCCTATGATTCCCAATCACACATGAAATTGCGGGACATCCCGAATCCTTATATTTTAATAGAGAATTTTGTTGAATAATATCACTCACGTGTTCTGTCAAAATGGCTTTCTTCTGTACATTAAGCTTTCGTTTGACTGTAATTTTGCATATCACAAGATTTGTTTATATTGCATCTAGAAAGGTATGTTGGCTTTGACTTGTTTGAAGATTTCAAAAATTTCTAAATTTTGGTTCAACTTCTGAAATGGTGGTTGCAACCTTTGAGGAAAAGGAGCAGAAATAGGACATCTCACCTCTTCATTCAGCTCAGACTTGTTAAGTTTATCACTACTCTCGGGTTCAAAAACATCCTTAGGCTTTTGAGCCTTCATTGGAATGGTTTTGTGAATAATTTTTCCGCTACAAAGAGTAGCAACTGATTTAACATGTTCAAGCTGAGTACTAAAAGGGGAATTATCACTAACACCATATTGACCTTGTGGGTTAGGTAGAGGTTGAGAATGAAATCTACCATTTTCTTGAATTCTCAATGAAGAGGTTAATTTAGTGAGAGTGGTCTTAATATCATTAATGGCTTAAGATCTTTGAACATTTATAGTTGTCCGTCCTTCACTACAAAAAAATACATCTTCGGTGACTAAAAATGCCAACTTAAAAGAATTTGAGAGACAAATGTACAATCTTTAGCTACTAAAAACAATCTTTACTTTCCTTTTTAATGAGAAAATTATTAGGTTTTTGTTATAGGCAATCCTGTTTGACAAAATTCCTTTCAATTGTAATTTTATTTGCTCTTATGTTTCAATGAGGATGTGAGTGTTTAGAAGCGAATCCAATCCAAATTGTGCCTTGCAATTGGCAATCTTGTTTGACAAAACTCCTTTCAGTTGTAATTTTATTCGCTCTTATGTTTCAGTGAGGATGTAAGTGTTTAGATGCGAATCCAACCCAAATTGTGCCTGTACAGAGGAGTTTGTGATGTTGAGGCTTTCATTGTCGGCCGCTTCGCTGACTATGTATGGGGATCAAGCTGCCCGGTCAGCTTGCAGGGGTCCAGGGGCAACGCCCCATGGCAAGTCCAGTGTAGTGCCCCTAAAGCCCAAGTTGTTTGACCGCTCAAGAGGTCATTTGTGCACTCGAGCTGTGAATGGCATTATCTAGTATTTTGGTAGAGCAGACTGAACTTCTAAGAGAATCCATTTTGTGCTCGAGTGGTGGAGTTATGGCTCGAGCAATAGGCACGCGTTTTAGTGAGTTCGCTCGAGTGATGAATTGGTAGCTTGATCGGTCTTCGCGATTCAGTTTACTATAAAGTGCGAAGTTTGCTATTTTTAGGGTTTAAGTCATCCAAATTCTAGGAGAGCAAGGCTACCAAGGTTTTTAATATTGGAGGGTATTTTTATGAGTGTTTCCTTGATGATTTGAGAGTGATCAATGGATCTGTGAACTTCATATTAATATCATCAATGGGGTTTGTTTGTTTTCTTTTATTCACAAAAGAGAGAAGCGTTCTTCGATGGATTCTGGAGAACTTGGGCCTAAAGCTTTGGTGGATTCCAGAGTGGCTCACCATCATGGATTCGACATCAACGTTGTGGATTTAACGTTGGGCAAGACAATTCTGAGGTGAAGATGGTGGTATAAGAGACATATCAGGTCAGTTCAATTTGGGTGTGGATTCACTAGGTAATTGATGGTACATATGTGTAATTCCTTTTTATCTTCTTATTGAATTGTTTTGTGGGTTTGGCCTATGTTTTTTTTTTTTTAATCACAATTGGAGGCGCTTCAATTATGATTTTTTTCACGTTAAATCATTGTATCGATTTGTCTTGATTGTTTGATTGTGATTGTGATTGTTATTTATTGTTTTAAAATTGAAACATAATCATGAATTAATATCTAGGATTTAGATTTTTCAGAAATCATTTCAATGAGAGATGTTTTGAAATGCTTACATAATAACATCAGTGGCGATCATTGCATTTCTAAGAAACCTTTAGGTTTCATATATATGTTTGAGCTTAATTTGCTTGTTTTTGCATTTTTTATTTAATTCTATTAAAATAATTTTAGTAAGCTCGGAGTACATTGGTTGTCATTTTCTTTCAGGAGTTTATATTATCTGTAGTAATCTTGCTGAAATGGTGTTGATTAAACTTGAATTAGCAAATAAGAATTACTTCAATTTATTACTTATAATTATTAGCATTCAATGTAATATGATTTTGAAGGAGAAAAAAATTTAGTTAAATTTAGGGTAAACTACCAATAGGTCCTAATAGTTGGACTTAATTATCATCAAGTCCTATTGCAAATAACTCCTAGTAAAATTGTCGCTAAAAATAATTTTTTGTGACGATTTTTTGTATGTCGCTAAAAATTGACAATTAGTGATTTTTTCTTTTTTTGTCACGGTTTTTATAAATTGTCACTAAAACTTACAATTAGTGATGTTTTTCTGTGACAAAATTTTCAAACTGTTGCTGAAAGTTGAAAATGAGTGACATTTTTTTTGTGACGCTTTTTTTAAGCTATCACTAAAACTTATAATTAGTGACTTTTTTATGACAAAATTTTCTAACTATTGTTGAAAATTAACAATTAGTGATGTTTTTTAATAGTGTTTCATGAAAAATGCCATTAATTACCATAGGACTATTGAATAATAAATTCACATATTAGGATCAGTACGTAAGTCCCCTTTAAATTTATTAAATTGCTTGCTGAAGCTGGTTTATATGCTCATCTAAGGATTAGTTCTTATGCTTGTGCTGATTGGAACTATGGGTAAAGCTTATAAATTTTTTGTTCCAATCTATTGTATAGTATACAAACCAACAATATATTAGTGAACTTTGCCTTGTAGACTTTGTTTTTGAACAGTGGGTTTCCTCTTTGGTTGCTTTTCATACCTGGAATTCAGTTTTGAACTGATAATGAGTCATTCAACGTATTCCCTCTCACTTTGTCCTATTGTTAAATTTTAAATTAATGGCCTAAATATGCTCATTGGACTTCTTTTTGTTTTAAATAGAAATGAAGCGATTAAACAACCAAGATTGTGGACATGATGAAGAAAGAAAAACTCTATGCATCCCAAGGCGAACCCATTATCTTATCCCATGTTAGTTCCTTAGTTTTTATGTAGATTTTCCATATACATGCACCATTATGTATAATTAGTGAAGTCCAATATGCCTTTCTAGGTGGTGTAGCTCGGCTTTGTCGCGCCCCCTTTCAAAAATCGAATAAGCCCTACAGTATCGGGCTCCCACGGTTCTGAATCTAATTCTACAAGTGCAATGTGAAATAGATAAATACCAAAGAGTCCCAATCCGGCAAATCTTTTAGAAAATCGATTTTGAATCAAATTACCAAGAATAGACTGCTTTGCCTGATATAGAGTTGCCACCTAAATATTTTTGGAAAATTTAGAAAACCCATGACTCGTGCCAAAGGCCACGTGTCCGTCATCACCAAAATTGTTTCAGCTCGGGAACTTAGGTACAAGAGGAGAAAGTCATGAATTGAGCACCCTACTCGCCCGATCAAAGATCGGACTCTACTAATCATGATATGAATCTTATTGACATTATATACTCTTGTTTCGATTTATTAAGCTAGCATTACTATGTGGTGTGCACACATACAAGTATAGACTAATTTGCAAGAATTAGAACACTTGATTCATGTTTGTTTTGAAAATTGTTTCGAAATATGTACCATTTGAAAAAGTGATCGTCTATGAGCATTACTCAAATTGTTCCAATTCAAGCAACTAGCCTTCACCCACAGGCATTCAAGCAGTTTATCACTTAAGCATTTAGCCTCATGGCAAGCATGTTGAACATGGCAACAATCACACACATGCAATATGCTAAAGCGAGTAAAGGCTCACCTAGTACTCCAAGACAAAAGAAAAATGAGTTTAGAAAAATGCATGATTCCTAACTATGCAATATGACTAATGCAACACATGCGATATGCAATTACTAGGCTCGGCTACTAATATGGCATATGAATCAATTTGATAGTATGCAGTCTAAGCATGTATTCAAAGAATGTTTTACTAACAATGCAAGTTAAAATGATGAGCCGAGCCTCGGTGCATGCAATACAAGTGGATGCAAACATGAAGTATGATAAACAAAACATGATGCTCCTAAATTAACCATCATAAGCTAGTAAATAAAAGGGAGAAAGAGCGGGGTTGGAAGACATACACATTAATACAACATTGCGCCCTCACTAAGGAGAGTCCGAATGGATCAACTAAGTAGCTAACTAATTAAAGCTAAGCTAATTAATTAACTATTACAAAACAAATGAATAATTAGCTAAACTACTTAACTAATTATTACAAACCGAATTAACTAACTAATCTAGTTAATTAAAAGAATTGTAACACGTAATGAATTAGCTATTCTAACTAATTAATTTACAAAACCACTACTTTAAGCATGACATTAATATACTTATAACATGGATCCCGAGGGTCAATGGAAAGCCCATGCATGAATGCAGTTTCCACTCGAAAAAAGGCGCTACTTCTGCTGCTGAATACCTATGTTGCACAGTAGAATACTTACACTGCTTTCCAACTCCAGACCAACTCTGTTCTTCTTCAGGAGAACACTGCTTGATTTTGCATTGGTGGCCGGCAGAGGGCCTGCCGGCCACTAGTGATAAAACTTCCCTGTTGTAACAGAAAGCAAATAGAGCAGAGACGGTGTGTTCTCAAGGTTTTGTTTGCACATTTTACCTCTCTTTATCATTTGAACAGCTTAAATGAGTAGTAAGCTTGGTTTATAAACCATCAATCTATGCAATTTCATTGCATGATGGCCTATGAACCAAAGTGTGCAAATTCAATGAATGCAACAAAATAAGACTCTCAAGACCACCTCTCTTTCATGAAAGATCAAGGGAAGTAGTTGACAATGAATCTCGAACCGTTTTCATCACTAATGAGTATGAAACGACTCAAGACTCAAGGGTTCAATTAACGTCCGATTGAATCCAAACAAGTTATTATCTTGCTCACTTTTAATTCCAAGTTTTAATTACTCCATTTTAGATTACCATAAATTCTTTAATCAATTAGGTCCAAAAAGTGAATTTAAGTCCTCTAATAGAAAGAGAGCTGTCACGCCCCCAAAATATAATACAAATAATCCATTCCATAAGATCAATGAACATAATAGAAGTGATATACTTTCATTCATCAGAGTTCATATTACAAAAGGTATTACATGGATTATACTTTCATAAATACTCATTCTGAAACTACAACATGTAATACTAGTTAATAACAACAAAATAAATGCCCTACGGGCTTACATCTTTCCAAGACATAACTTGGTTACAACAAAAGAGAAAGTCATAAGCTCTTTACATTTAAAGCCCTTGGCTTAAATAAACATTTAACATTTAAATAACAAAAGAGAGCTTCAAGCTCCTAGGTCCTCCCAAGCTAGGTCCTTCAAGGAAGCATTTCACCAGTACCTAAAAATGGCTTCCCAAGTAGGGTGAGCCAAAGCCCAGTAGGAACAGTCTAACACAATATATGAGATTTAACTAAGACATAAGTGTCGAGTAAATATATTCAATACTTATGACCGAAACACGTCTTCTTCACATGGTTACATGATATCAACATTTATATCTAGATTCATTCCCATTTATTCATTCTAAACTAGTTTATTTCATTTCAATTCATAGACCATGCTTATGATTCTCCAAATAACTCATTTGAGACTACTACTCAATGGTTTTCAATCAACACAACAAACATATAGACACTTCAACCTTGCCATTTTACGGAAAATTCGTTCGTGGGATCGGCACCCATGTATACATAAGATTTTGGGACTTTCACCCTGGACACTTCGATCAACTTAATTTTCAATAGAGTCCATCCCCTATCTCCTCCCAAAACATGGAGTACATCTTCTTTCTCCTCCCAAAACATTATACATATGCAATGTATTAAAGACATCGTCATATTCAAGGCATAGTTAAGTGATTAGTTTCAATTCTCCTAATCCTCATACAATTTCTGCAGCAATCATAGCTATAAATAGATATATAATCTTTATAACAGATAATTTATCAAATTTCCATAGGTGAGTGTTTAAACAAATCCAACTACACCATTCATTTATACATCCTCCCACTTTCACATTTCTCATCTCAATTCCATTATTTATACAAAATAATTATTCAACATATAGTAGGGCAAATTTTTCCCTTTTCAAACAATGGCCCAAAGGCTAAAATCAACTATTTTAACACAAGATACCCTCATACCCAAACCCCATAGTCAATTATATAACATCACATGGAAACCCCTCTTTCTAAAGCATGAACCCAAACCCTAGGTTTTCTCCAAACACCCCAAATCTCACCATGTACACATAACAACAAATAACTATGTTGAAAACCATAACAAAGTGTAGAATATCCCTACCTAAAAAAGAGAAGATGAGCCAAGTAAGAGAGAAACTCCAAGAACGCCGAAACCCACTTCTATTTGGATCAAAATGTAGATCTTGATGAGCTCTACCTTTTTCTCAAAGGCACTAGGATAGAAGGATCAATGGATCTAGATGAAATCTAAGAGAGAAAGTGAATTGTAGAGAGAGAGGCTCAAGAAAAAGATTTTAGGAGAGTTTTAGAGAGAGAGATGTGAAAAAGTGATTCAAAATGTCATCTTCTCGGACTGTTATACACGCAGTCCGCTCGAGCGTAGAAAGCCCGGCTCGAGCGTCAAAAACAAGGTTCTGCTCGAGCGTAAAATACGCACTTCCAGAAGTTATTCAGACGAAGGTCCCCGCTCGAGCGTAAAAGTTGAAACTCGAGCGTCCAATGCACTCTCTCAGTATTTGCAAACCTGCAAAAATACTGAAAGTCGACAATTCCCGCTCGAGCGTAAGAATGGCCGCTCGAGCAGAGGAGCAAATTTGTGAAGCCTGCTCGAGCTCAACAACGCTCGCTACTAAAATCTGGGCAACACAAGTTTTCAAATACAAGCAACCAACCTGTTCCAAGCCCACAATTACAGACCGATAACCAAAATAAGGAAAAGATAAGGGGAGCAAGATATGAACAACCATTCTAAACCCTATCATCCCGAGTCCGGAAAAACATTTGGGTGCATCTTGATGTTCATACCATCCTTTGGTTACTGCCCTCTGTGGAGAAGTGGTTTTGGAAATACTTTTCTGATCCTGGGGGACGCTCGTGATCCGCTGATAGTCACCTGAAAAGGGATAAACACTCCGGTCGAGGGTGCCGAAATTAGCACTCCGACAGACAAGTTAGTCTCAATACTCAAGATTGCCTGTATTCTAAGTTAAGCACAACAATTTTTTCATACCTTCTTCTGGCTGATGTCTCCTCTATTTATATCTTTTCTTCTTTGGGCCTCGGGATTAGATCCATTTCCCATCTCATATTCGGCACATTTTATAATAGACCGATCTTCACTCGGCCCCTTGCTTAATCGGTTATTTAGCCGAGTAGGGCTGGATTTGAGCTTTTGAGCCAATTGCCGAGTGCTTCAAATCTCGACTCTCCCAGATTCAACTATCCGGAATCTCTAAGACTCCCAATTCTCGGCCCCCACAATTGCCCCCCAAGCACTCCACTGACGATAGTTGGCTGGAGTGTTTGGCTTCGAACTCGAAGAGTCAGAGCCGAAAATCGGCAGCTGACCGTATTCCAACGCAAATGTCTGCACACACGCTTCTCGGTTATCATTTTAACTTCCCGCCTCTTCGTACACTTCTATTTATTGTGATTTAAAATTTCGACGTCTTTTAAAATGCATACACACTTTTAGACGCCCGTTGCTGGACTGCGTTCCGAACTACCTCTGCAACTTCCTGCTCTTCTCTATCTCCTTCGCCTCTTGTAAGTTCTTTCCTTTTCTACTTTAAATCTCCTTCCTTGCTTTTTTTTTTGGCTTAGCATAATCCTATTGGCTGGGGCCAATGGCGAAATATTTAAAAGATCTTCTCTCATCGGATCGAATTTCTGGCTTCCGACGCTATTTTTCCATTCCTGATAATGTCCGTCTGTCATTTGTGGCAGACGGCACCCTCGATATGGAGAGGGTTGATGAAACCACAATCGTCTTCCCTCTTCTATCAATCGCAGAGGGTGGGGTCCATTTCCCCCTTCACCCACTCCTTAGGGCCGTGCTTTGCCATTGGGGGTTAATCCCTTCCCAACCCAACATCAACTTCTTTAGGATCATGATGGGGATTATCGCACTAAACCGCCGCCTTGGGCTTAACCTTGGCATTCCCACTATTCGACATTGCTACACCTTGGCCAAGTCTTCTGGTTAGCACGGGCGTTATTTCCTTAGGGCCAAAGACACCGACCATTAACTAGTGACTATGCTTTCTAGCTCTGGGAAGCGAGTTGATGATGTTATGGTCGTCGTCCAAGGAAACTGGGAATTCGACGAAGGCGAGGATCACCTTGATCATATTCCTAGACGGAGGGGCGAACCAGGTGGCCGAGTATCTTCTTTTATTTATTTACTTGTTATATTTATAAAACTTTATTTTCGGGACCTCATGGTTTTGCTTTTGCAGGAAACGATTTGAAGAAAGTCTTGACCTCGACCGATGACGCCGTCCTTTCGGAAATCAAGCCTGCGCTCAAGTATTTCGGCCAACTGAGTCTTCAGAAGCAGGGGAGGGCGGCCCATGTTCTGCTCCGCTACGAGCCGACTTATACGACCTTTTCGGCGGCAAAAAACATCCCAATTCCGAAGGGTGAGGAGTTTCTTATCGCCCTTATCTTGACTGATTTCAAAAATTTGAGGCAAGTCGGTTGCGAGGGATCAGATTCGAAGCAATCGGAAGTAGCTGAGGCTGCCGAGTTAGACCGATCTAAAATTGAGGTTGACGAGGCTTTGAAGTTAGCATTTGAAGAAGCCGGCCTCAATTCGGCTGATCCTTCGTCCACTTTGGGTTGAGAGGACCGTCCGCTTGACGATATTTTTCACAGTTTGGAGGACCTTCCTGGCACGTTCCTAGAAGATATGGCTGGGTTGAGCCTCACTAAACTTGCCAAGAAGGCGAACGCGGAAAGGATGGCAGCGCAGCAAAGGGCAGAGGAGATTCGGGCTGCCGAATCTCAGTCCTAGTCCTCCTTGCCTGTTATTGAGGGGACGGCAAAGAATGGAAGTATTGAGGCGGAACCTTTTGTGCAGGCAAGTGTAGAAGCTGAGTGAAGGGTGAAGAAGCGCCCTGCCGATGTCGAGGCCGGCTTAGAAGAAGACCGTGCCGACAAACGACCTCGTTTGGAGGAGTCGGATGTGATTGTACCTTTTGTTATTCAGCCCAAGATAAAAAATACACTGATCTCCTCCGATGCTTCGGTAATCAAAGATCCAGCGGTTGCACTCAGCTTGGCGACGTCTGTTTCACTACCTACAAAGAAGGCGGCTTTTCGGGTAGAGCCTGATCTGGTTGCAATTGGGTTGGCCGCGCAATCGACTCTTTTGGTATATATCTGGACTTTGTCTTTTCTCTTTACGCAAATATTATTTTGTTCTTAGCTTCCTATTTTGCAGGCCGTCGGAAGGATAGCCGACATGGGCCGTCGCTATCACGATGCCATCGAGCTAATTGGCCGTTTACAAGCGGAGGTTGAGGGCTAAAGGAGTAGGGCGCAGACGGAGGGTGCCCGTGCCGAGGCCGAGATGGAGAGAGCCCGCAATGCTGAAGAATTGTGATCAGTCGCTGAGAAGAGGGCGGATGCGAGCGACGACGCGCTTAAATTGGCCCAGGAGGCGATCTCCAAATTGGAGGCTGAGTTGGAAGAGATGAAGGTGGCGAAGGAAACAGCCGACCTGAAGGCTTCCAGCGCATTCGATGCTGGGAAAAAATCTGCTTTTGATGAATATGTAGACGAAGTCCCCAAATTTGAGAATCGGGGATTTAAACACGGCTGGCTCAAAGCCCTTGCTGCTGCTGATGTGACATTGGCTACGCCAATTCCATACGAGCAAGTGGATGTTGAGCCGCTGGAGTTTGACTCCGAGGGCTAATTTGGGCAGCTCTTGTTTTTGTTTTAGGATTTGCATGTAATTTTCAGCTTTTTACAGCTTTTTGTTTAGTAATTTTCATATGTAAAATGGTTACAATTTGTGCCCAATTTACTTAATGAAAATTCATTTTGTACTTTGCTGTTACTAATGAACGGAATTGTTTGGTTGTTGTTTTGGATAAAACGTTTTGTATACTTGCCGACTAGATGATTAGGCCGTTCAGATATTTAGGCCGTTTAAAAAGCCAAAAATCAGTACATGAAGTGGCTGTGGCACATATCAATCGGTATGGGGCCAAGATGCTCAGCCGGTTAGATTAATAAATCTGCCCTTGCCCTAGCCAGTGCATGGACTTCAAGGCATTCTCCCATAATTGTCGTTTAGATAATTAGGCCGTTTTAACAAGCCAAAAATTAGTGCATGAAGTAGCTGTGGCACATATCAATCGGCATGGGGCCAAGATGCTCGGCCGGTTAGATTAATAAATCTGCCCTTGCCCCAGCCAGTGCATGGACTTCAAGGCATTCTCCCATAATTTCCATTTAGATAATTAGGCCGTTTTAACAAGCCAAAAATTAGTGCATGAAGTGGCTGTGGCACATATCAATCGGCATGGGGCCAAGATGCTCGGCTGGTTAGATTAATAAATCTGCCCTTGCCCCAGCCAGTGCATGGACTTCAAGGAATTCTCCCATAATTGCCGTTTAGATAATTAGGCCGTTTTAACAAGCCAAAAATTAGTGCATGAAGTGGCTATGGCACATATCAATCGGCATGGGGCCAAGATGCTCGGCCGGTTAGATTAATAAATCTGCCCTTGCCCCAGCCAGTGTATGGACTTTAAGGCATTCTCCCATAATTGCCGTTTAGATAATTAGGCCATTTTAACAAGCCAAAAATTAGTGCATGAAGTGGCTGTGGCACATATTAATCGGCATGGGGCCAAGATGCTTGGCTGGTTAGATTAATAAATCTGCCCTTGCCCCAGCCAGTGCATGGACTTCAAGGCATTCTCCCATAATTGTCGTTTAGATAATTAGGCCATTTTAACAAGCCAAAAATTAGTGCATGAAGTGGCTGTGGCACATATCAATCGGCATCCGTCGTTTGGAGACTGCCAAAAGTGTTAATGAAATTGCCTCGGGGTCGCTGCATACCTACGAATAAATGGGGTGAGTTCGCGCCAGTGGGTCCACTTATTCTTATTTAGACTCGATTTGAACTAGCTTGGGGTGAGGGCGAATGTCAAACAGACTGTTCTTTAACAGTAGAGGAGAAGGACGAACGCTGGCTGAGCTAGATACTGCGATGAATCGCAACAGCAAGCCTGTGCGTACGGGAGGAAGGACGTCCAAGGAAAGCGAAAAACGTCAACCTTCAAGTCATCGAAGCAGATCACCCTGAAGAGAGAAGCATCAACGGGGAAGCTCCCCACGACTACTACCGAGGAATGAGTGTTGCGGTGTTCATGGGGAATACACCGATGACTGAGGTGGATTCCATCGTCAATGATCCGGTTGTAGCGGTCGAGTTTGCTTGATAGATCTTTCCACCGGAAGTCCAATAATCGATGGTTGGATGACAAGATTTCGAAGTGTTTTGAGAAGGTATTCATGGGGCGGTAAAGGGGCTGTACACCGCCTACGAAGTCAGCATGCGTCTGTGCGCCGCGCAGCGGGAGATGGAGAAAATAGACAAATGGGTCCGCAGTTCGGAGGCTTGTGCGGAGAATGCCAAGGGCCAGCTTAGGGAGCTTAGGATGGTTAAAGTCGCGAATCCGCATGCGGCGGGTCAATCTAATCCGATTGTGGACGAAAGGGTGACCCAACGGCTATTGAGTCATGCCATCGCCGACTGAGATACGACAAGCATGTTTGCCGTAGAAAATGCGAGGGCCAAGGATTACGAGCAGGGCTTCCATGCTGGTCGGAAGGTTGGGATCGACAAAACAAAAGAGACACTTGCTGAGGAGGTCTGCCGATGCGAGAATCGGGGTTTTAAGCATGGTTAGATTGCGGCTCTTTAGGTCGCGGAGGCTCTCCGAGCAAAGGGTGTCGATTCCAACTTATGTGGCCTGGATCATCGTGATCATTTGCCCTTTTCCGCCTTTGAAGTTGAAAAGAGCGATGATGAGGGCGACGTCGAATAAAAATATTCGTTGTAATGTTCAAACGTGGATCGCGTCTAGAATTATGTGATTATTGGTTGGTCGAATGAAAAAGAACCTTATTTTCAATGTTTTGTTATAATTTTTGTTCGGCACATACGTGCTTGCGTGTGTTTTATTATATACATGTTTGAATAAACGTATTTCAGACGAGTAAAAGGACATTAACCGGCCTGATTTAATCGACATCATTGTGTTACGCACGGCCCGAAGGATTAATGGGCCTAAAGACATCATTCGCCGATGGGGCTCCGAATCCGGAGGCTTTAATCGGCCCAAAGACGTCATTCGCCGATGGGGCTCCGAATCCAGAGAATTTTTTTAGCCAATCGTGATATCCACGAAGGGTGCTCCGAATCTGGAGGCTTATTTGGCCCAAAGACGTCATTCGCCAATAGGGCTCCGAATCCGGAGACTTTTTTTTTTGGCCAATCGTGATATCCACGAAGGGCGCTCCGAATCTGGAGGCTTTAATCGGCCCAAAGACGTCATTCGCCGATGGGGCTCTGAATCCGGAGACTGTGTGGCCAATCGTGATATCCACGAAAGGTGCTCCGAATCCGGAGGCTTTAATCGGTCCAAAGACGTCATTCGCCGATGGGGCTCCGAATCTGGAGACTTTTTGGCCAATTGTGATATCCACGAAGGGCACTCCGAATCCGGAGGCTTATTCGGCCCAAAGACGTCATTCGCCGATGGGGCTCCGAATCCGGAGACTTTTTTTTGGCCATTTGTGATATCCACGAAGGGCACTCCGAATCCGGAGGCTTATTTGGCCCAAAGACGTCATTCGGCGATGGAGCTCTGAATCCAGAGACTTTTTTTTTTTTTTTGGCCAATCGTGATATCCACGAAGGGCACTCCGAATCCGAAGGCTTTAATCGGCCCAAAGACGTCATTCGCCGATGGGGCTCCGAATCCGGAGACTATTTGGCCAATCGTGATATCCACGAAGGGCGCTCCGAATCTGGAGGCTTTAACGGAACATCTTTAAACTAGATTCTGTAGTAGGTGCATTGGAATCTTTGTTATTATAGAAAAAGAGATGTACATGGTGAACAGTTCGGAACAAGCATCATGTCCCACAAGTCGGGTTAATGATAAAATTTGCGTAAATGTGTTGAATTCCAAGGTCGTGGCAGACTCCTTACTGACATGTCTTTGAGCCGATATGCCCCTACTCCAGCGATTTAATCGATCTGACAGGGGCTGTCCCAGTTAGGACCCAATTTTCCATCAGCCGGTTTCCTGTCAGCTGGGAGCACCTTCTTCAGAACCAACTCTCTTGGTGTGTAGTAGCGCAGCTGAACGCATTGATTATACGACTTTGCCAGCTGCTGTTGGTACCGTGTTACGGATGCAAGGGCTCGGTCTCTTTGTTCTTCGATTAGAATAAAATCCAAAGCCAGCATCATGTCGTTTCGGCCCGTATCAAAAACTTGCAACTTGAGTGCCGGGTGGCCGATCTCCAGGGGTAAGATTGCCTGGGTTCCAAAGCATAGGGCAAACGGTGTTTCTCCGGTCGATCTTCTCGGTGTAGTTCGATGAGCCTACAGTACACTCGGCAATTCTTCGACCCATTTGCCTTTGGCTTTCTCCAGCCTCTTCTTGATGCCGTTCAAGATGGATTTATTAGAGGCTTCGGCTTGGCCATTGTTTTGGGGGTAAGCTGGCGTAGAAAAGTAAGGCCGAATACCATATTTGCAGCACAGCTCTCGGTATATGCTACGATCAAACTGGGTGTCGTTGTCTGAGATAAGAGCTCTGGGAGTGCCGAATCATGTTATGATGTTCCTCCACACAAAGCGCTTAACGTCAGCATCTCGAATGTGTGTTAATGCCTCCGCTTCGACCCATTTCGTGAAGTAATCTGTTGCAACGATTAGGTATCGCTTGTTCCCTGGGGCCCTCGGCAATGGTCCTACGATATCAAGCCCCCACTGGGTGAACGGCCAAGGATTGGTGATAGAGTTCAACTCTTCAGCAGGCAAATGGTTTAATGGGGAGAATTTCTGGCACTGTTCACACTTTTTTGCATAACACTCGGCATCCGCTCTCATTGTCGGCCAATAATACCCCTGCGTTATAGCTCGATGGGCCAAAGAGCGTCTGCCAGAATGGGCACCACAACTGCCTTCGTGTATCTCAGTCAGAAGCTCCTCGACTTTGTCCGGGTGCACACATTCCAAATATGGGCCAGAGAGTGACTTTTTATAAAGCCTTCCTTGCAGATCCAAGTAGTATCGCATGGCTTTGTTTCGTAGCTTGTGTGCTTCTTTAATGTCCTCTAAGAGTTGTTCAGAAGATAGGAATGCAACAATGGGATCCATCCAACTTGGTGCAGATTCTATAACGTTGATTTGGACTTCCTCCGAAGGGCCAATGCTTGGCTCTGGGATGAATCCTACTTCGATGGTTCATTTAATCTCTGAGTTGATTGCGGAGGCTAGGCAAGCTAAGGCATCTGCATAGGTGTTCTGATCACGTGTTATCTGGTTCAACTCATGATGGTCAAATTTTGCCAACAGGGAATTGGCCGTTTTCATGTAGGCCACCATACGGTCGTTTCTTGCCGCATACTCCCCCTTTAGCTGATTGATCACCAGTTTTGAGTTGCAAAACACAAGCAGACGCTGAGCACCCAGAATATGCGCATTCCGTAAACCGGCTAAAAGGGCTTCGTATTCGGCTTCGTTATTTGATGCTTCGAAGCCGAGCTTGACGGCCTACTCAATTATTGCGCCGTCAGGGGTCATGATTACAACTCCAGCTCCACTACCCCGCTGATTGGATGATCCGTCACAATGCACCTACCAGATGTCCCCAACATAAATCCTCCAGTTCGGCTTCGGTCGAATTTCATCTAACTTGAAGTCGGCGACATCAGACTTGAAGTCGGCAAGGGCCCCAGTGAATTCGGCGATAAAGTCGGCAAGCACCTGTCCCTTGATTGAGGTTCTGGGTAGAAATTGAATATCGTACTGGCTAAGTTCAAGAGCCCATTTTGAAGCACGTCCAGATGCTTCCGTACTGCATAGTACTGATCGGAGGGGATAATCTATTAGCACCCCAATGCTATGCCCCTGGAAGTAATGCATGAGCTTCCTTGCTGCAATAACTAGGGCTAGAATGAGCTTTTCCAGTGGAAGGTAGCGTGTTTCGGCGTCAACCATTGCCTTGCTCACATAATACACTGGCCGCTGCTCCCTCAGCTTTTCCTTTATCAATACGGCGCTGACGGCTCGGTCAGAAACTGCCAGATACAAAATGAGCGGGTCACCAGCGGAGGGTGTTGTCAAGAGTGGTACTGAGCAGAGGTAGGTCTTCAGGCCATTGAAAGCGGCTTCGCACTCGGCGGACCATTCAAAAGTCTTGCCCTGCCGTAATGTATAAAAGAATTGTCAGCAGCGATCTGTGGACCGGCTGATAAACCTGTTGAGTGCGGCAGCCATCCCCATCAACTTTTGAACCTCCTTTACTGAACAAGGGGAGCCGAGCTCCAGGATTGCTGTGATTTGCCTTAGGTTGGCTTCGATTCCTCTGTGGTTGACAATGTAGCCCAAGAATTTGCCAGAGCCGATGCCAAACGCACATTTGGAAGCGTTTAACTTCATTCCATATTTGCGTAGGATGCCAAATGTCTCTTCCAGATCGACTATATGATTCTGCTCTTCTTTGGACTTGACCACCATATCGTCAATATACACTTCCATAGTTTTGCCGAGTTTCTCCTTGAACATGGTGGTGACCAGTCTCTGGTAGGTTGCCTCTGAATTCTTCAACCCAAAAGGCATTACTATATAGCAATAGGTTCCCCTTGGGGTGAGGAATGCAGTTTTCTCTTGATCCTCCGGATGCATAGCAATTTGATAATAACCTCTACAGGCATCAAGGAAGCTCATACGCTGATGGCGCGCCGTAGCATCTACAAGCTGGTCTATCCTGGGAAGAGGAAAACAATCCTTTGGGCATGCTTTGTTTAGGTCCGTGAAGTCAACGTACACTCGCCAAGTCCCATTTTTCTTCTTCACCACCACTGTATTAGAGAGCCATGTAGGGTAGGTCACCTCCCTAATTGCTCTGGCATCAAGTAGCTTGTCAACCTCCTCAACAACGGGGGCAGTGTGCTCTGCGGCTGACCGCTGACTTTTCTGAATGATCGGCTTGCACTTAGGATCGACATTCAAATGGTGCTGTGAAACTGACAGATCTATACCCGGCATCTCGTACGGAGTCCATGCAAAGACATCGAGATTGCTGAGCAAGAAAGATATTAGCTGATGTCTGTCCGCCTGATTCAAGGAGGCGCCAACGATGAAGAACTTGTCTGGGCTTCCGTCGATTTGAACTCATTCTAAGTCTTCCGTTGCCTTTTCATTTGGGAGCCGCCCAACATCGTCGAGGCTTTCTCCATCCTGCAACTCAATGGAATTCACCTGTAGTTCCTTTGGCATTTTCTTAGCAAGGAGATAACATGCTTGTGCCAATTTCTGGGAGCCACGGATTTGCTCAATACCGCGTTCTGTCGGGAAGTAGAGCAGCTGATGATAGGTGCTGGGCACGACTCGCATAGTATGCAACCAGGATCGCCCTATGATGAGATTATACGGCGACCGCAGGTTGACGACCAAGAATCCAACATCCACTGTTCGGGAACCTGCTCGAACGGGAATTCTGATTTTCCCCAACGGGTACTCTGGATTGGCATTGAAGCTGAATAGTGGATAAGGGGCGGGAGAGAGATCCGATTCGGAGAAGCCGAGTTTGGTCAATGTCTTGTAGTACATAATCTCCGATGTGCTCCCCGGATCAATGAATACGCGCTCAACTGTGAATCGGTTTATGCGTAACTCAATTACTAAGGGATCAATGTGAGGCAGAATTACTCCGGCCAAATCCGAATCATCAAAAGTGATAACCTCGGCTTCATGGGGCCGTTTTGCCGAAGTGAGTTGCTCTTGAGGGTTAGACTGAATCGCGTGCACCACCGATGACATTGGCAGGCCGTATATCATGTGGATCACGCGGAGCGAATGTGAATCCTGTGTCAAGGCTTTTACTTTGGTTGGGTTGCCTTTTTAGACGTACTGCTGTAGCCGGCCATCTTGTACCAATTTAACGTCGTACAAGGTGAATGACGGTGCTTTGAATTTCTTGGGTAGCACTGCCTTTGTAATCCGTCGTACAAAAGAATCGCGTTGATTGTCATCCGAGCTGTTTCTTCTTTGCTTACACCTTGTACGAGGACTCTCTTCAGAAGAACTGGAAGTTTCAGATCGTCCCTTCTTCTTGGGCTCCGAGGATAATGAGTCGGAGTTGCTATCAATATCTTGTTGTCGGGCTTGAGATCGTCGACCAGCTGCCCTCACGGGTCGTTCTGGGCCTTGGTATGCAGCTTGTTTGGACTTCACTACCTCCAAGGCCAAATCTTGACGGAGATGTTCGTTGTCTGCGATCATGTTCTCCAATCTTTGTTCGTTTTGCTTTGCTTGTTCCAGGATCGCTTGCATTGCTTCATGCTTTGAAGTCGAGGGTGAGGCGCAGTTCAGAGCGCGTTTGACGGGGATGGTCTCCGGTTCAAGCATGTTTGATGGAGTGAGGTCGTCTCTCTGCGTGGTTTCATAAGTGACTATCGGAGGGTCTTCCGTTACGCCCGCCATGGATGTGTTTGAGTATTCCCACAGACGGCGCCAATTGTGGAGAAGTGGTTTCGGACATACTCTTCTGATCCTGGAGGATGATCGTGATCCGCTGATAGTCACCTGAAAAGGGATAAACACTCCGGTCGGGGGTGCCGGAATTAGCACTCCGACGGACAAGTTAGTCTCAATACTTAAGATTGCCTGTATTCTAAGTTAAGCACAACAATTTTTTCATACCTCCTTCTGGCTGATGTTTCCTCTATTTATATCTTTTCTTCTTTGGACCTCGGGATTAGATCCATTTCCCATCTCATATTCGGCATATTTTACAATAGACCGATCTTCACTCGGCCCCTTGCTTAATCGGTTATTTAACCGAGTAGGGTTGGACTTGAACTTTCGAGCCAATTGCCGAGTGCTTCGAATCTCAACTCTTCCAGATTCAACTATTCGGAATCTCTACGACTCCCAATTCTCGGCCCCCACAATTGCCCCCCAAGCACCCCACTGACGACAGTTGGCTGGATTGTTTGGCTTTGAACTCGAAGAGTCAGAGCCGAAATTCAAAAAATTTCAGATACCCCCCTGAGGTTTAGCAAAATTACAGATACCCCCCTGAGGTTTGAGAAATTACAGATATCCCTCTGAAGGTTATATTTGCATAACAAATTAGGGGGCAAATTGTTATGAAAATATAAACCTCAGAGAGGTATCTGTAATTTCTGAAACCTCAGGGGGCTTATTTGTAATTTAGCTAAACCTCGAGGGAGGTATATGTAATTTGCCCTTGATTTTAAGGCTGTTTATCTCATTTTCATTTATTTAAACTCGATTATAGGATTGCCAACTATTAGATGTTGGGGGATTTGAATCTCAAGAATTTTCCTATCCGTCCTTATTTAGATCTTGATATTTAGAGTGAGAGAAGTTGAAAAGGAAAATTTAGGATAAGAGAATGACGGGAAAGATGTGAAATTTATTATTATTTTTTGATTAAGAAAGTACCAAGAAAAATGAGTTGAAATTTGTCACAAAAAATATATATATATATTCAACTACCCTTAAAAAAGTGTATTAGTAATTTATGTCTGATATATTTTCTTCTTTATAAACCTAAGATTCAAATTTAGCACTAGTTCCGGTTAAAAAAAAAAATACTAGCACTAGTGTCCCATATGAAGAATGCCTTTGTTTCTACTTTCTTTTCCGTGATATATATGAATTAGATGCACAAAAGTAGGTGGATTATTTTAGAAGTACAAAATGAAAGGCATGAAATATTTATGCATAGCCAATTTCTCATTGGAAATAGGCTACCTTTTGTAGAAGACACCTTTTATTTGAACATGGGACATAAAAAAAAAAAAAAAAAAAAAAAAGTCTTTCATGTGCTTAAGACATAAATTTTTGACCTCCTAATCTTAATGAGGTGCAAGCTGATGTATCTCGATTTGAGTATTCACCTATCTAAAAAAATTTACAAAACCTATTTATAAATGTCAGTAGCCTTAGGCCAATTTTTTTAAGTTGTCCTACATCATTCTCAAAATATGATTCATAAATCTTTTGTATGAGAACAACTCTGTTTTTATTTTTAATTTTTTTATTTATTTAAATTTTTATTGATGTTTGATATTTTGAAACTTGTTTTTTTATGTTTTAACTTTGACCTTCTGCATTCTTTGGATGACTAGTAAAAAAATTATTGACTGGTCCAAATGAAAAAGAGTAAAAATATGATCCAATTAAACAATTTAATATTGGAGTTTTCCTAAGATACTTTAAATTTTTTTTTCAGTCTTTGTTATTTTGAGACTTCTATTATTTCTTGACAGGTTATGCTTGACCTCCTTTTTTTAGTGATTAATAAAATTACTAATTCATCTAAAGAAAAGAGTGCAAAATACGGTCCACATTAAAATAATTTGGACGGATTTTTTTTCAATAATTTTTTTTCTTTTCTTTCTTTTCTTTTCTTTTCTTTTGTGTATGTGTGTGTGCATTTGAAGGTTTTTATTGTTTTGATACTATGTTTGTGTCTTGAAATCCCATAGCTCAATCATTATACTAATTGAACCTAAGCGAAAGAGTGAAAATATGTTTGTGTTAAAACATATATAGGCATATAATTATGTTCTTTTACATATATAACAATGAAAAATTTAGGATTTTCATGTTTAAATTTTATTTTTAATAATAAAAAAAATTAGCCTATAACTAGCTTTGGGCTTCTTTTTATTTTCTAAATAGTTTTATCCTTTTATGCTAACTAAAACATATATTTTTCTATGTTTCAATAATTCCCCCCCATCCCCCTACTTTGCATATTTCTTTATGCGGCTCACTTTGTCTCCTCATTATGCTACATTACTGTTTTGCTTTGTCTTGAAACAACATTTCAAGCTTTACATGCATATGTTTAACTTCTTCCCCTATTAGTGTTTGTATAATCCATCGGAAAAGAATTTCCAAGTTCACTTTTTTTTAGTCAAGATTTAAAGGATAGAATTATGTTGTCTTAAATTTGCAAGATGGAAGCAAGAAAAAAGACTTCTAAGGATAAAGGCAAGAAGTTGATATCACAAGCATCACAGGTTTGCTCCCAAACTCAAATCTTTGTAGTTTTGCTATTCATCCTTGGGATTTTTTTATTAGCAAAAGAAAAAAAAATTATTAGAACAACAATGATTTCATGAATAAGCATCATTGGAACATAAAAATGACAAATTATTAATACCTTATGTAATAGCATTTGAGTTCACCTAATATATTGGAGTATTTTTTATTATCTAAATGCACAGTGGCTATGGATTGGGAAGGATGGAGAGGAGTAAGCTGGGAAAGGAAAAGAGTAGTGGTGGACCGGAAAAAGAATGATGATGGGATGAGAGTGGAATGGGAAAGAGGGGAGGGGGTTGGGGTGATGCATGACTGTAAGGGTGGGAGGTAGTGTTACTAGTAATGAAAGAGGAAAAAAAATGATTAAATTGTCTAAATTACCCTTCTCCATTAAATATAAATTAAGATATAAATAGATTATTAAAATTGATATAATTTTAAAAGTTCAAAATTTAAATTGAAATAATTAAAAAATTAGAATTTGATTTATTACCAAAAGTGAAACCTTAGAATTATTTTATTTTATTTTATTTTTTATAATTTTCCTTGAAATTATTTGCACAAATTTTCTACATTAAATATTTAAACTCATGCTATGCCACTGCTTCCTTATTAATTTATGGCTAACATACCAAACCTATGTCCAGAAGATACAACTACGTGAAATTTACTAGCATCTATTTTGATTTTAAATCAAAATATTTAAATGCATTCCTCAAAGTTGATGATCATTGTCTTCTCATCATGAGAAACAGCTAGCAATCCTCAAGGGGTTGGTTTGGCGGTTAATGATTGTAGTTTGGAAATGTGTTTGCTCTAATTTTTTAGGATCAATCCATAACATAAATTCTTCTTGCCTGAAGGTGTGGCTAGAGAGCTTGAAAAGATTGAGGCTACATTCCTGTGGGGTGGTAATAATCTAAAAAGGAAAGTACATTTGGTGAAGTGGGTGGAGGCTTCAAAGAGTATTGACCAAGGGGGTTTGGGCATCAGAAGAATCAGAGATGTAAATACTTGTTTACTACTTAAATGGTGGTGGAAATTTGGGACCCAAATCAATGCTCTTTGGAGGAGAGTAATTTGCAGCAAATACAAGATTATTGAGGATTGTTGGCATCCTCCTGTAAGGCCCTCTTACAAGCACTCTAGAATATGGAGTGACATCCTATCCATTAGGGCCTCCAGCAATTCTATTTTTAATTTCTTCTTGGCCAATTGTCTAATTAAAGTAGGGAATGAGAATAGAATCCATTAGGGCCTCCATTTAAGTGTGTCCCAATGCTCCTTTCCTGCATTGGCGAGGAATCTGCTCACAACGCCAACTACGTGAGCTATATCTGGCCGGGTACACACCATTGCATACATCAAACTTCCTACTACAGAAGAATAAGGGATTGTCTCCATTTCTTTCCTTCCAGAGTTGGTCGTGGGACACGAACGCTTTGACACATTGAAATGGTTGGCCAGTGGTGTGCGGACTGGCTTGGTATCTTTCATGTTGAACCTTTCAATTACCCGTTCAACATATTTCTCCTGTGAAAGCCATATCTTCTTGGCTTTCCTGTCACAAACAATCTTCATGCCCAAAATTTGTTGTGCTGGGCCTAAATTCTTCTTGTCAAAATGTTGCGACAAGTCCTTTTTCAACTTGTTGATCATAGTAGTATCCTATCCGATGATCAGCAAATCATCGACATACAACAGTAGGATAATGAAGTTTCCATTCGAAAACCATCAGAAATATACACACTGGTCTGCCACTGTTCTTGTGTACTCGTGATCCACCATAAATGAATCAAACTTCTTGTGCCATTGTCTCGGCACCTGTTTTAGGCCGTAGAGACTCTTCTTCAGTTTGCAGACTAGTTTCTATTTTCCTTTAACTTTAAATCCTTTTGGTTGCTCTATGTAGATCTCTCCCTCCAAATCACCATGGAGAAAGGAAGTCTTGACATCCATTTGTTCTACTTCCAGATTCAAGCAAGCTGCTAATCCCAAAGCTACTCGAATAGAAGTCATTTTCACAACTGGGGAGAAGATCTCATCTAAAATCAATTCCTTTCTTCTACCCAAAGCCTTTGACCACCAAACGAGCTTTATGCTGCAATAGTTTACCGTTTCCATCTTTCTTTAAGTTATACACCCATTTGTTTTTCAAGGCTCTCCTGTCTCTTGGAAGTGGAACAAGCTCATAAGTGTGGTTCTTCTGCAAAGAACTCATCTCCTCCTTCATGGCTTGCATCCAATAGTCTTTCTCTGTATAACTCTTGGCTTCCAAAAAACTCCCGGGCTCCCCCTCATCAGTAATCAGAATATACTGAGAAGTGGGATATTTGGTTGATGGCATGGCAGCTCTTCCAGATCTCCGCAACTGAGGCCCTGTTGCCTCTATTTGAGGGGGTTGCTCCCCCTGCTCAACACCCTCTTCATCCGGGTCTTCATCTCTTTCCTCCTGATCCTCAACTTTTGGCATAGGATCCTGTAACTCTAGCACTTCTTGTTGCACATCATGACATCTAGCATTTTGTGATGGCTCAGGAGATGGAAACAAGTCTGGAGTGATGACATCTCTAGACTTTGTAGATTTCTCAAAATCTGCTACTGCCTGGTCTTCTTGGAACACAACATCTTTGCTCCTGAACATCTTCTTGTTCACTGGGTCCCACACATTGTACCCAAATGTTGCATCTGAATAGCCCACAAATATGCATGGAGTGGACTTGTCATCAAGCTTCTGTCTATTTTCCTTGGAGATGTGTGCAAAGGCCTTACACCCGAAGACTCTCAAGTGAGAATATGATACCTTTCTTCTGGACCAGACTTCCTCAGGTATCGCAAAATTCAAAGGGACTGAAGGCGACCTGTTGATGAGATAACAGGTTGTACGGGCGGCTTCAGCCCAGAATGACTTTGGCAACTTTGCCATTTTGAGCATACATCTGACTCTTTCCATAATAGTGTAGTTCATCCTTTTTTCCACACCATTGTGTTGTGGGGTGTCGGGAACTGTTGTCTCATGCTAGATACCTCTGCTGGCACAGCATGCTGCAAAAGCATTGGAAGTGTACTCGCCTCCATTGTCTGTGCGAAGACACTTCAACTTCTTCCCAGTCTCTCTTTCTACCATTGCATGGAACTCCTGAAAGTGCCAAAATACCTCATCCTTTGTCTTCAGGAAATACACCCACATTTTCCTTGATGCATCATCAATGAAAGTCAGAAAATACTTGCGGCTGCCATGTGACTCCACTTCGATTGGGCCACAAACATCCGAGTATACCATATTGAGCACTTTTGTTTTCCTCTTGCTCGTTGAACTGAATGATACTCGATGTTGCTTGCCATAAAGGCAATGATCACACAGCTTCAAAGCACCCCCTTTGGATAAGGGTATTCTGGATTGCTTTGCCAATAGATGCAATCCCTTCTCACTCGTGTGAGCCAGTCTTCTGTGCCATAAGTCCGGTGACTCCTTGTCTTCTACTGCATCAAGACTTTCCAGACAGATCTTCGTTTGAGTCTTATACAGTGTTGAAGACATCTCTCCTCTGGTGATTGTCAAAGCTCCTCCTGTCAGCTTCCAACGGCCATTTCTGAATGTACTTGTATAGCCCTGTCGGTCCAGGGCGCTTCCGGAGATAAGATTGAGGTGCAAATCTAGAACATGCCTCACATCTTTGAGAACCAGCTTGTTCCCGACATTAGTTTGAATACTAATGTCTGCAATACCCCCAATCTTCGAATAGCTAGAATTTCCCATTCGAACAGGGCCAAAATCTCCAGCGTTGTATGAGCTGAAGAGTTCTCTGTGGGAAGTGGTGTGATAGGATGCAGCTGTGTCTATCACCCGTTCTGTGTAGCTGTGGTCAGCCACGTGAAGGCAATCTTCCTCTTCACCCACTGCAAGAAGTATTTCATCAGTTGTTGTGGTTGTTGTGTTCTCATCTCCTTTTGACTTACTGCTTTGGCCTTTCTCTTTCTGGCTTGGGCAGTTTCTCTTTATGCGACCCTCCTGGCTACAGTGAAAGCAAGTGAAGCCGGAGTTACCTCGACCTTTGTTGTCTCGGGATTTACTCCCGCTGTTCCAGCTGCCTCTACTCTTGCTTCTTCCTCTACCTCTTCCTTTACCTTTGTCTCTGCCTCTATCTTCTGTGACAAGAGCATGGGACTAATTATGGGACTGATTACCTCTCTTGTCTTTCCTTCTTGTTTCTTCATTGTACATGGCGTCTGTGACCATACTCATGGTCAGTTTCCTTTCTGGTGCAAAGGTGCTGAGAGAAACCACCAATGTCTCCCAGCTATCTGGTAAAGAACTGAGCAGTAGTACGGCTTGCATTTCATCGTCCAAGCGCATCTTGACGGTTGCAAGCTGATTCACCAGATTTTTGAATTCACTGGTGTGCTCGACGATAGACACACCATTCTTCAACTTCAGATTTATTAGCCTTCTCATTACCAAGGCTTTGTTTCGGGCGGTCTTTGACTGGTACATGTCGTTTAACATTGTCCAAAGAACATATGCGTCTGTCTCTTCAGCAACAATATGGAACACACTGTGGTCTATCCATTGTTTGATACAAGCGATAGTCTTGCGGTTCATCTTTATGCAGTCATCATCTTTCACTCCCTCAGGTTTAACCCCCTTTATAAAAATAGGGTCAAACAAGTCTTTTAAAAACTGAATGTCTTCCATCCGTGACTTCCAAATTGCATAATTAGAAGGAGTTAACTTGAACATAGATTCTGAAGTTGATGTGGAATCCTCCATCGTACTCTTTTCTTTTACAGAAAACTCTGAATCAAAAATCTGACCATACGGATGTGTCCGAAATACTACAAATAGTTGAAAACCACTATTGGATCATCAAAAACGGACTCAGAATGGCTCAGATCATGCCGAAACAGTTTAGACAGTTCAGATCTGAAGGTGTACCTTAGCCGCGTAGCAGCGGATCACTTTCTACCTCTGGGTTGACTGGTCAACAGGTCTGATGACGTGGGCATCAACGTGGCAATGATTTGCTGACTTGGCAGCCACATGTCAGTGACGTGGCGCTTACGTGTCAGACACGTACCAGTGCTCTGTCGATGACGTATCGGATACGTAGCGCCGACGTGGCAGACACGTGGCTGATGACGGGGCAGACACGTGGCCGATAACGTGGAGTCTAACGTCACACACGCGCGCGACACACTCGTCTTCCTCCTTGAGTAGCACGTGTGGCGCATGGTAGAGAGTGAGATCACACCCCGACCCTTCTTCACAGCTCGTGGGGCACTTATAGAGTGTGGGATTCAAGCGCAAGCTTTGGGAGGTGCATGAGGGCGCGTTCTGGCTCTTCTTGGGCTGTTCTTTGCAATTATGGACTCCTCTCTTGGAGTCCTTCCTTCTGGTACGCTCAAAACTGGATTTTGAGCAACTTGATTTCTGGGCAGTTTCGAAAAACACACTGTTTTTGTTCCGAAACGCAACCGATTTGGCTCTGATACCACTTGTTAGGACTATGGGATACCAGAAATCAATCACATACAATAACACAAGAATATTTACGTGGTTCAGCAATTGCCTACGTCCACGGAGTGATATCCACTATAGAATTATCCCGGAGGGAGATTACAACTCACGCCTCACATCTCACAACCCTCTATAGTATGCACTCTCTCTCACAGATTATACTCTCCTCTGTGTATTCTCAGCTCAGTGTGTCACTCCCATTGTGTCTCTAACCCCTTCTCACTCATCTCAATTTATAACGAAGAGAAGATGAGTAGGTGAAGTGACAACCATGAGTGGGCTTGGTTGTGCAACCCTTACCATCTACCTTTGGTGAGTTGGTATTGCCCCACCAGCTTCCTTTATTACATAGTGCCACCCATGCCATGTGGATGGTGGGCTCCTTACCATGTGGGTAGTGGATGGAGCTAACACTAGTTTGGATAAAGTTACTATAGAAGGATGAATTGCAAAGATTTGGCATAAACATAATGGTAGTGGGTGCTTTTTAAGTTTGAATCTTGTATAAAGTACTATTTGTTAAAGTTGTACACAAATTGATCATGTAAAGTATATGCCATAATTATTTAATTTAGAATTTTTTTTTATTTAGTTTTTTTTTTTTTGTGTACAGGCTATCTCTTTTGATAATATGCCGACTATTAATTGGATGGAAAAGGGTTTACTTAATGAAGTTAGAGATCAACGTCGTTGTCGTAAGATCATTAAATCTTAGTACTTTTTATATTAATCTTAAACTACATATGTTTTTCTTCATATACATATGCTTTTTTTTTTTTTGCCAGGTTGTTGTTGGGCCATTGTTTCATGTGCAGCTATTAAGTCATTGTATAATATTAACAATCAACCTACACAACTATTTCAATTAGCTCCACAAGAATTGGTCAATTGTGTGAAGAAAGATTATGAAACATGTTATACATGCTCGATCAATGAAGGTTTTCGATATGCCATACAATATGGCGTAAGAAGCGAGATTGATTGCCCTTTCCAAGCCCAAAAACACCCTTGTGTCAATAAAGACAAGGATTCGGTAAACATATAAATAATTTTATTTTTATTTTATGGAAACAAAATTACTATTTTGCTTAGTTGATTTGATTTGGTATTATTTTGTTTACTTCTTTTTTGTTATAAAAGCCTGCTTTGAGAATTAAAAGCTTTAAGAACATAGACAGAGAAGATAAGGATGGTATAATTGAAGTTCTGAAGAAACATCCTCTAGGTGCAGCAATTTTTTTAACTGAAAAGTTGAAAAAATACAAGAAGGTTTGTACCCAAAAAAAATAAAATAAATGATTATGCTTTATTTTATTTAATAGTTGCATTCTTTTTATTTTTTTTATGAGTTATTATTCATATTGTAGGGTATATACGAAGAACCCACTGAGATTTTTACCAAAGATGCAAATCATTCTGTATTGCTAATGGGATGTGGTACAGATAAGGAGATGGGGAACAATTTTTGGGTGATTCAAAATTCTTGGGGTACAAGTTGGGGCATGAATGGTTATGCCAAAGTCATGCGTAGTTCAAGTCTTCCTACAGGATCACGACCTATCCTATCTAGATTATCATATCCAGAAGATGTGGACCAATTTGTGTGTTCAAAAGAACAAATAATTGAGTGTTGTCCCACTAGATAGTAAATTATGTAATAGTTCCTTATGTGTCTTCTTTAGGTAATATAATAGTATAGATACTTATGTTGTGAAGACAGTGTATGTGAAAATTGTGTGCATGTACTTTTACTAATTTGACATTTAAATGAGTATGCAAGTTATTTTATTTTGGTGGTAGTTGTCTGTAATGAAAGTTTAACTGCGCAGTGTAGTTTATAATTAGATATTTCAAAATACCAAATTGATTTTAGTAAAATTATTAGTTGGCTATTTCTAGCTGTTGAGTAATTAGGAGTAGTTTGGTTTCTCATGTGGGTAGGGAAGGAAACTATCTTACTCATTGTTTAGCTCCAATGGCTGCCTAGTTTTTCGACCCTCCAGCATAAATGGAAGAGGCCTCTCCCTCTGTGATTAACCTAGATAGATCTTAAGTTAATTTATAATTTGTAATGGTTTGTGGGCAATCCATCATCTTAAATATAGGGACAATGAAGAGGATTTATAATCAAGAGAAACACACAGTTTAAGTATTTTCTCTGTCAATGATTTATACAAGTGCAATGAGAATTTTAACAACTCTTCTTTCTAAGGCTCTAAAGTGGTTGAACTTGTGAAAGCTAGGGTGGCCTTTTGGAACAAATATATATATATATAACAAAAAAACAAAGCTAATAATTTGTTTGTTTGGGAAAAAAATATTTTCTAAAACATATTTTTTGCATTTATTGGTGTTTGTTAAACAGAAAATAAAAATAACATTTTCCATGGTCAACAGAAAACAAACCTATTTGGACGGAAAATATTTTCTGCTTTTGAAAGGTGAAAAATATTTTTCAAACTAAAGTTTCACCAATGCTACCACATTACCACTACTATTATCACCTCTACCACCACACCACCATAACCATCACCATACCACTGCCGCCACTGCTGCCGCCACCAATACTTCCACCTCCTACCAGCTGCTGCTGCTACTATCACCACCAATGCAAGTAATAGTACATTAGTTTGAAAAACACAACTAAGCATAGGAAAACATTTTTTATGGAAAACGTTTTATGAAAAAGTTTTTTGTAAATTTTTTTTTTCATTAAAATATATTTTTTGTCAAAACAAATGGAGCAAAGTTAAGGAGGCCTTCTGGACCAAAACTAGCCCCCCCTTCTTATATAGACTAGTGAATGACATGTTCTTAAAGGCACTCTAAGTAAAAATAATCTTTTGAACCATCCTTCAGTGAAAGAAAATTTTAATTTATTTCACATAATTGAATGCTAAATTCCCAAATTACAATGACACTATCACTAAAAAAAAACTATGTTTACATTATAATAGTTAGTGTATATATTAGCACTCAAGACTTTTAACCCTTAAATGTTAAATAATCACAAATGATTAGATAAAAAAAATAACGCATACAACATGCCTAACGAAAAATCCTAAGTTATGTGATTCATGATTTGAAATATATTCAATTACTACAAATCCCAAAAACACAAAACAAATAATCTAAATCAGCACGAACGAAAGTGATTGAGCTTATTGTTTCACAATTGATAAATCAATACAAAAGATTTAACGTGGAAAAACTAAAATTGGAGCACCTCTAATTGTGATAGAAAAAATCACGAACTAAAAACCACTAAACAATCCACTATGAAGATAATGAAATTACACAAGAGTACACGCCATGACCCAATGCTCACTCAAGAATTGACTTCCACTCCTTGTGTCTCTTCCACCAACATCTTTGTCTCAGAATTGACGAGCCCAGTGTTGAATCCATAATATCCAAGTCGAATCCACGAGGATGAGCTACTTCGAATACCTTCAAACCCTCTAAGCTCAAACCCTTCGAAATCCACCGATGAATGCTCTAGAAAAGTTGAATCATAACAAGCCCATTGATATGTGCAATTTAAACCATGTGAGGCAACAAACTCACAAAATCAAGGGAAATAATAGCAAAGCTCTCCATAAGAATATACAAAAGTTTTCAAGTCTCAAGTCTCAAATCTGGAAGTTGTAACCTTAAAATATGCAATTGAGGTAGATTTAAACAAAATAGGGTTGTGAATACCACTCGAGTAAAGGAAAGACCGTTTGAGCAGTGTGTCTAAGAGGCAGTGGAACAAACAACACACCTGTCACTTCGCTCGAGCGCTAAAGTTATAGCTTCAGTGGTAAAAGAAACCTCCCAATATCTCAAAGCAAAGACTGAAATACTGGAAGACCAACTTCTTTGCTCGTGCTCGAGTGCAAGCTCCTTTGCTCGAGCGGTCCATGTAGATTGACAAGATAAACAAGGATTCCATACATAGGACACAAAACAACCAAAAACAATAATACAACTTAAATGTGTTTGTTTGCAAAATTGACAACACAAGGAAGCTAACACCTAACTCAAAATCCATTCAATGCAATACAAATTAGTTTGCAACACCACCATCATATTCATCAGCCCAACCCCATATTGGAGCAAATTTAAAATGAACCATGAGATTACATTAAAGCATCAACAAAGATAAAATAAGCATATACGTGTACTTATGATCCTTTAGATATTACATCAAACAACCTTCGCCACCTCCAAGGCCAAATCTTGACGGAGATGTTCGTTGTCTGCGATCATGTTCTCCAATCTTTGTTCGTTTTGCTTTGCTTGTTCCAGGATCGCTTGCATTGCTTCATGCTTTGAAGTCGAGGGTGAGGCGCAGTTCGGAGCGCGTCTGACGGGGATGGTCTCCGGTCCAAGCATGTTTGATGGAGTGAGGTCGTCTCTCTGTGTGGTTTCATAAGTGACTATCGGAGGGTCTTCCGTTACGCCCGCCATGGATGTGTTTGAGTATTCCCACAGACGGCGCCAATTATGGAGAAGTGGTTTTGGAAATACTCTTCTGATCCTGGAGGATGCTCGTGATCCGCTGATAGTCACCTGAAAAGGGATAAACACTCCGGTCGGGGGTGCCGGAATTAGCACTCCGACGGACAAGTTAGTCTCAATACTTAAGATTGCTTGTATTCTAAGTTAAGCACAACAATTTTTTCATACCTCATTCTGGCTGATCTTTCCTCTATTTATATCTTTTCTTCTTTGGGCCTCGGGATTAGATCCATTTCCCACCTCATATTTGGCATATTTTATAATAGACCGATCTTCACTCGGCCCCTTGCTTAATCGGTTATTTAGCCAAGTAGGGTTGGATTTGAACTTTCGAGCCAATTGCCGAGTGCTTCGAATCTCGACTCTCTCAAATTCAACTATCCGGAATCTCTACGACTCCTAATTCTCGGCCCCCACAATTGCCCCCCAAGCACTCCACTGACGACAGTTGGCTGGATTGTTTGGCTTTGAACTCGAAGAGTCAGAGCCGAAATTCAAAAAATTTCAGATACCCCCCCTGAGGTTTAGCAAAATTACAGATACCCTCTGAAGGTTATATTTGCATAACAAATTAAGGGGCAAATTGTTATGAAAATATAAACCTCAGGGGGCAATTTGTTATGAAAATATAATCCTTAGGGAAGTATCTGTAATTTCTAAAACCTCAGGGGTGTTATCTATAATTTAGCTAAACCCCGAGGGAGGTATATGTAATATGCCCTTGATTTTAAGGTTGTTTATCTCATTTTCATTTATTTAAACTCGATTATAGGATTGCCAGCTATTAGATGTTGGGGGATTTGAATCTCAAGAATTTTCCTATCCGTCCTTATTTAGATCTTGATATTTAGAGTGAGAGAAGTTGAAATGGGAAATTTAGGATAAGAGAATGATGGGAAAGATGTGAAATTTATTATTATTTTTTGATTAAGAAAGTACCAAGAAAAATGAGTTGAAATTTGTCACCACAAAAAAAATAATAATATTCAACTACCCTTAAAAAAGTGTATTAGTAATTTATGTCTAATATATTTTCTTCTTTATAAACCTAAAATTCAAATTTAGCACTAGTTCCGGTCAAAAAAAAAAAATATTAGCACTGGTGTCCCATATGAAGAATGCCTTTGTTTCTACTTTCTTTTCCGTGACATATATGAATTAGATGCACAAAAGTAGGTGGATTATTTTAGAAGTACAAAATGAAAGGCATGAAATATTTATGCATAGCCAATTTCTCATTGGAAATAGGCTACCTTTTGTAGAAGACACCTTTTATTTGAACATGGGACATAAAAAAAAAAAAAAAAAAAAAAAAGTCTTTCATGTGCTTAAGACATCAATTCTTGACCTCCTAATCTTAATGAGGTGCAAGCTGATGTATCTCAATTTGAGTATTCACCTATCTAAAAAAAATTACAAAACCTATTTATAAATGTCAGTAGCCTTAGGCCAATTTTTTTAATTTGTCCTACATCATTCTCAAAATATGATTCATAAATCTTTTGTATGAGAACAACTCTGTTTTTATTTTTAATTTTTTTATTTATTTAAATTTTTATTGATGTTTGATATTTTGAAACTTGTTTTTTTATGTTTTAACTTTGACCTTCTGCATTCTTTGGATGACTAGTAAAAATTTATTGACTGGTCCAAATGAAAAAGAATAAAAATATGATCCAATTAAACAATTTAATATGGGAGTTTTCTTAAGATACTTTAATTTATTTATTTTTTTAGTCGTTGTTGTTTTGAGACTCCTATTATTTCTTGACAGGTTATGCTTGACCTTCTTTTTTTAGTGATTAATAAAATTACTAATTCATCTAAAGAAAAGAGTGCAAAATATTGTCCACATTAAAATAATTTGGACGGATTTTTTTTCAATAATTTTTTTTCTTTTCTTTCTTTTCTTTTCTTTTCTTTTCTTTTCTTTTGTGTATGTGTGTGTGCATTTGAAGGTTTTTATTGTTTTGATACTATGTTTGTGTCTTGAAATCCCATAGCTCAATCATTATACCAATTGAACCTAAGCGAAAGTGTGAAAATATGTTTGTGTTAAAACATATATAGGCATATAATTATGTTCTTTTACATATATAACAATGAAAAATTTAGGATTTTCATGTTTAAATTTTATTTTTAATAATAAAAAAAATTAGCCTATAACTAGCTTTGGGCTTCTTTTTATTTTCTAAATAGTTTTATCCTTTTATGCTAACTAAAACATATATTTTTCTATGTTTCAATAATTCCCCCCCATCCCCCTACTTTGCATATTTCTTTATGCGGCTCACTTTGTCTCCTCATTATGCTACATTACTGTTTTGCTTTGTCTTGAAACAACATTTCAAGCTTTACATGCATATGTTTAACTTCTTCCCCTATTAGTGTTTGTATAATCCATCGGAAAAGAAATTCCAAGTTCACTTTTTTTTTGGTCAAGATTTAAAGGATAGAATTGTGTTGTCTTAAATTTGCAAGATGGAAGCAAGAAAGAAGACTTCTAAGGATAAAGGCAAGAAGTTGATATCACAAGCATCACAGGTTTGCTCCCAAACTCAAACTTTTGTAGTTTTGCTATTCATCCTTGGAATTTTTTTATTAGCAAAAGAAAAAAAAAATTATTAGAACAACAATGATTTCATGAATAAGCATCATTGGAACATAAAAATGACAAATTATTAATACCTTATGTAATAGCATTTGAGTTCACCTAATATATTGGAGTATTTTTTATTATCTAAATGCACAGTGGCTATGGATTGGGAAGGAATGAGAGGAGTAAGCTGGGAAAGGAGAAGAGTAGTGGTGGACAGGAAAAAGAATGATGATGGGATGAGAGTGGAACGGGAAAGAGGGGAGGGGGTTGGGGTGATGCATGACTGTAAGGGTGGGAGGTAGTGTTAATAGTAATAAAAGGGGAAAAAAAATGATTAAATTGTCTAAATTACCCATCTCCATTAAATATAAATTAAGATATAAATAGATTATTAAAATTGATATAATTTTAAAAGTTCAAAATTTAAATTGAAATAATTAAAAAATTAGAATTTGATTTATTACGAAAAGTGAAACCTTGGAATTATTTTATTTTATTTTATTTTATTTTTTATAATTTTCCTTGAAATTATTTGCACAAATTTTCTACATTAAATATTTAAACTCATGCTATGCCACTGCTTCCTTATTAATTTATGGCTAGCATACCAAACCTATGTCGAGAAGATACAACTACGTGAAATTTACTAGCATCTATTTTGATTTTAAATCAAAATATTTAAATGCATTCCTCAAAGTTGATGATCATTGTCTTCTCATCATGAGAAACAGCTAGCAATCCTCAAGGGGTTGGTTTGGCGATTAATGATTGGAGTTTGGAAATGTGTTTGCTCTAATTTTTTAGGATCAATCCATAACATAAATTCTTCTTGCCTGAAGGTGTGGCTAGAGAGCTTGAAAAGATTGAGGCTACATTCCTGTGGGGTGGTAATAATCTGAAAAGGAAAGTACATTTGGTGAAGTGGGTGGAGGCTTCAAAGAGTATTGACCAAGGGGGTTTGGGCAATAGAAGAATCAGAGATGTAAATACTTGTTTACTACTTAAATGGTGGTGGAAATTTGGGACCCAAATCAATGCTCTTTGGAGGAGAGTAATTTGCAGCAAATACAAGATTATCGAGGATTGTTGGCATCCTCCTGCAAGGCCCTCTTACAAGCACTCTAGAATATGGAGTGACATCCTATCCATGAGGGCCTCCAGCAATTCTATTTTTAATTTCTTCTTGGCCAATTGCCTAATTAAAGTAGGGAATGGGAATAGAATTAAATTTTGGACTGATAGATGGTGTGGTGGTATTTGCCTGAAATATGATTTTTCACTTCTCTTTAATCTCTTAACTGATAAAGAAGGCTCTCTCCACCAATTATGTGCCAGGAAAACCAGCTCATGTGTCGGGAACTTTCCTCATAGAAGAGAGTTGTATGATTGGGAATTGGCTGAAGAAGCTAGTCTGATTGCGGCCTTATCCTCAGCTCCTCCTTTGTGTAATGAAAATGCAGACTACCTGATATGGTCTAACGATGCTGCAGGCCATAATCAGTTCTCTGTGTTTGGCCTTTATTCTTACAGTACATCCCTTTTTGGCCCTAATCTAAGAATCTGCAAGTATGTTTGGAGCTCTTTGTTGCCCCCCAAAGTCTCATTCTTTTGCTAGCTGGTCTAGAAAAACTGAGTGAAATCCTCAGAATTCTTGCACAAGATTGGCATACTTGATAGCAGTACTTCGACTCTCTGTCCATTCTGTAATTCTGAATCTGAAACTAATATTCATGTATTTCTTCATTGCCCTTTCTCTTGGCTAATTTGGTCTTTAGTGATTCAAGAATGGAGGCTTCAATGGTGCATTCCAAATTCAGTAGCTGGTTTATTTCATTGGTGGATGAGTGAGAAATTTCAAAAGTATGTCAGATTAATTTGGAGAGCCCTCCCCTTAGTCATTTTTTGGTCTCTTTGGAAGCATATGAATGATTGTGTATTCTCTAAGGCTCAGCCCAATTTTTTTGGACTGCTTGAACTCATCAAAATTAGAACTGCCATTTGGCTCGAAGCATCAGTCAAGGATTTCCCCTTCTCAGTGGATGATATAGTTTTCAAGTGGAAGCAGATCAGGAGCTCAGTTTGATCTTCTTTGCAGCTGAATTAGTATGCCAATTGATTCATCTTATGCTGGTTTTGGCTCTGTTCTGGCTCTGTTTTGATCTGAATCTAATGTTAGTTATGCTTCTGCTGTTGCTATCTATTGTCTGCTACTGATTGGTCTTCTCAGCCTTCAGTCGAATTGAATCAATTCTGGGTGCTGCCACACAGTATTTTGGTTTGTGTCTAACGTTAGCTTACTATTTGCTGTCTAATGTCTGCTCCTGATTGGTCTACTCAACTTTCAGCAGAATATGCCACACCGTATTGCTACAATTCTGGGTGCTTTGTCTCTATCAGAGGTAATCATAAGAATGGTCCAAGGGTGTTTTGATGTTCTGTCTTGGTTGTGATCTGCATCAGGATTGGTGGCTGTCTTTTGTCTTGGTTGCGGTCTATCTTGTTATGCTCTCTCTTCTCTTTGTTGGTGTTTTGATGTTTGTGTGTGTACATCTTGTATTAGTTATGGTGGCTGAATGCTACAGTCTAAGTTTGGTGTCCATCATCAGAAGCTATATTTAGTTGTTTTGTTTAGCACCACCAGTTGGCTATCTGTGTGGAAGATTTTGTGCTGGATGGAGCTCTTGGAAGATTTTGGGCTATCTGTGTGGAACAGAAGAATGTTTTGTCTAATTGGAAGATTTTGCGGGTTGGAGTTAAGGGCAGTAGGGTGAGGCTGCTGCAGAGGTTTGTGCTGGATGGAGCTCTTGGGGGATGCTTGAAACGCCCCATTACTTGCTGGCCCAAATAACTTGTGGGTCGACAAACAATACCCAAAAGCTTAAGTCCAAGTTATTTAGTAGCAAGGTAATGGTGCTTTATATGCCCAAGATCACCCATGCAAACTTCCGATGTGGGACATGGTGTTACAAACTCCCCCACTTATAAATCCTCGCGTCCTCGTGAGGGTCTATAATCAATCAGAATACCACGACAAGCTCGTGGCCAGCCCAGAATAAGTGGCCCACATGGTTATGTGCATGGGTCGACTCTGATACCATTTGTAATGCTCCACTACTTGCTGGCCCAAATAACTTGTGGGTCGACCAACAATACCCAAAAGCTTAAGTCCAAGTTATTTAGTAGTAAGGTAGTGGTGCTTTATATGCCCAAGATCACCCATGCAAACTTCCGATGTGGGACAGGGTGTTACAATGCTGCAGCTGCAGTGGTGTATTGCTGCTACTGCTAATTGGTTTATAATCATCATTATGTGCTGTGGCAGTTGAGTGGATCAGATCAGATTGGAACATTCTGGTTGAGAATGGTTTTGTTATCTGCTAATGATTGCTGCTTTGTTATCAGATTGGAACATTATGTGCTGTTTTGATATAATTAGTTTTTGTTTGTCTTGGTCTTTGAAATCAGAGGTTAGCTGCTGCTGTGTGCTGTTTTTGTTCCTGCTTGTTGTTTTTCCTTGTCTTTGGTTGGCTTCTTGCCAACTCTGGATGGTGTGCTAGCAAGGGATTGAATGGGCATATTTGTGCCAACCTAGTTGGGATTGGTATGTCTTGCTATGATGCCTTTTGCACCCATCGCTTTTCCTTTCTTGATGTAATGTGTTCTTGTTTCATCAATAAAGGTTATTTTTTTTGTCGATAAAAAAAAACATAAATTCTTCTTGTTTGAATTTATTATAGAAAAATTATATACAAGTATCACATCATTGGGTTTACTAATTTTTTTGTTAGAGTAGCATTATTATATAAACATTAGGTCACTTATATTTTCCTATACAATTAACATGTTTTAATTTCTCTTTAACTTTGAACCTTCAAAATTATTACAATTTTTAAAAATTTTGCGAAATTTCCAATTCTTTCAATATTAATGTAAAGTTATAAATGCATACACTCACCTAAAAAACTAATGCATCCAGGATGATGATCACAATGTTCCTAATCACACACTTTAAAGAAGAAAAGAAAAATACAAATTTCATGCCCAAAAAAAAAATAAAAATAAAAATTACATTTCAGCAATTCTCCTAAAGAAATTTATTGAATGTCTCACATTTGTCATTTTTGTTTATTTGTTTAAGAATTTTTCTCCAAACTCCTCACCCTTTTTTTTTTGTTTTTTGTTTTTTTCTAAATGGAGGTGCAAGCAACTTGGTAACTTGGTCAAGTTAAGCCTTAAAGCTCACCAACCCAAACATTTTGGTTTGGTATGCTCTGATTCTTGAGCAAGTTGATTTAGTTCTTGAGAAAATTAGAGTATCAATTTACGTTGATTTAATTCTAAATTATTAATTTGGTAACCCAATCTAACTCAAGAAATGATGTTTACATCTATATTTAAGTTTCGCTATGTTGTTTAGATGTAAAGTTTACAATTATTATTTGAATAATTTAACAATATTCTTAAGAATTTTTCTTATGTATATGTTTCATACCTAAATAGTTTATATTTTGTATATATTTCAAATAATGAAATAATGAAAATTAATGTCACATGCATCATGTTAACCATCCAAAAATTGAAGTTAAACATATATGTTAAAAAATTAATGTACTAAAAAACTATACATTTTTTTTTTTGAACGGCAAAGCAAAAGGAAGATTTTTAGTAAAACAAAATCAAAAGGAGAACAAGAAACAAAAGAAAATAGAACGAGAGCATGGGGGATACTGTATCATTGTCTAAACACCATATCCCAACTAGATTGGCACCGTGTGGTAGACCAATTGCGTGGAGGCAAAACAGTACCCTGACCACCCCAATAACAAAAGAACAATCAAGCTAAAAACACCTAGGATCACCAGCCATCGTGGAGGCAAAACCAAATCTGACTCAAATTAGAGACGAAATCATGGATTGAGAAAGCCAATCCAACAGTGTTATACTTCATCTAGAGTGCAATTCTCACCTTGGTAATTTCACCCAAGTCTGCCAAGTTGGGCTCGACACCATTGAAGTGACGCACTTATATCTAAATAGACCAGATGAAAGCAAGTGAAATGGTTATTCCTTACAAAATTGTAGTGCGCTGCAAAAGGTTTATTAAAACATAAATGTCCTGAATATTCCTTACATGATTAGTAAATTGTATGCTATATATTAACTTATAGTTAGGAATAGTTTGGATATATTAACATATAGTTAGGCCTAGTTGTTAGGACTATGGGATACCAGAAATCAATCACACACAATAACACAAGAATATTTATGTGGTTCGGCAGTTGCCTACGTCCACGGAGTGATATCCACTATAGAATTATCCCGGAGGGAGATTACAACTCACGCCTCACACCTCACAACCCTCTATAGTATGCACTCTCTCTCATAGATTATACTCCCCTCTGTGTATTCTCAGCTCAGTGTGTCACTCCCATTGTGTCTCTAACCCCTCCTCACTCATCTCAATTTATAACGAAGAGAAGAGGAGTAGGTGAAGTGACAACCATGAGTGGGCTTGGTTGTGCCACCCTCACCATCTACCTTTGGTGAGTTGGTATTGCCCCACCAGCTTCCTTTACCATATGGTGCCACCCATACCATGTGGATGGTGGGCTCCTTACTATGTGGGTAGTGGATGGAGCTAACAATTCTCCCCCTCCACGCCCATATGGGTAACTGACTTCTCACTTGAAGTCCATCCCAGTCAGATGCTTGCAAACTTCCAGTTTGTCTATGGTGACACCCTTGGTCATCATGTCAGAAGGATTCTTGTCTGTGTGAATCTTCACTAGCTTCATTAGCTGTTTTTCCATCACTTCTCTTATCTAATGATATCGGATATCAATTTGTTTTGTACGTGAATGGTACATGGAATTCTTGCTCAAATCAATTGCACTTTGACTATCACAATGTACCTTATACTCTTCCTGCTGTAGGCCCAATTCTTGGAGAAACCGTTTTAACCACAACATTTCCTTTCCAGCATCTGCGGCAGCAATGTACTCTACCTCTGTTGTAGATAAAGCAACACACTTTTGTAGTTTGGACTGCCATGAAATAGCTCCCCCTGTAAAGGTGAACAGAAATCCTGATGTAGACTTTCTACCATCAAGATCACCTGCCATATCGGCATCTGTAAGACCCTCCAAAATTGGTTCAGCTCCCCCGAAACATAAACACATCTTTGAAGTTCCTTTCAAGTACCGAAGAATCCATTTGACCGCCTCCCAATGCTCCATTCCTGGATTGGCGAGGAATCTGCTCACAACGCCAACTACGTGAGCTATATCTGGGCAGGTACACACCATTGCATACATCAAACTTCCTACTGCGGAAGAATAAGGGATTGTCTCCATTTCTTTCCTTGCAGAGTTGGTCGTGGGACACGAACGCTTTGACACATTGAAATGGTTGGCCGGTGGTGTGATAACTGGTTTGGCATCTTTCAGGTTGAACCATTCAATTACCCGTTCAATATATTTCTCATGTGAAAGCCATATCTTCTTGGCTTTCCTATCACGAACAATCTTCATGCCCAAAATTTGCTGTGCTGGGCCTAAATTCTTTATGTCAAAATACTGCGACAAGTCCTTTTTCAACTTGTTGATCATAGTAGTATCCTGTCCAATGATCAGCATATCATCAACATACAACAGTAGGATAATGAAGTTTCCATTCGAAAACCTTCGGAAATATACACACTGGTCTGCCACTGTTCTTGTGTACTCGTGATCCACCATAAATGAATCAAACTTCTTGTGCCATTGTCTCGGCACCTGTTTCAGGCCGTAGAGACTCTTCTTCAGTTTGCAGACTAGTTTCTGTTTTCCTTTACCTTTAAATCCTTCTGGTTGCTCCATGTAGATCTCTTCCTCCAAATCACCATGGAGAAAGGCAGTCTTGACATCCATTTGTTCTACTTCCAGATTCAAGCGAGCTGCTAATCCCAGAGCTACTCGAATAGAAGTCATCTCCACAACTGGAGAGAAGATCTCATCAAAAATCAATTCCTTTCTTCTGCCCAAAGCCTTTGACCACCAAACGAGCTTTATGCTGCAATAGTTTACTGTTTCCATCTTTCTTTAAGTTATACACCCATTTGTTTTTCAAGGCTCTCCTGTCTCTTGGAAGTGGAACAAGCTCATAAGTGTGGTTCTTCTGCAAAGAACTCATCTCCTCCTTCATGGCTTGCATCCAATAGTCTTTTTCTGTATAACTCTTGGCTTTCGAAAAACTCTCGGGCTCCCCCTCATCAGTAATCAGAATATACTGAGAAGTGGGATATTTGGTTGATGGCACGGCAGCTCTTCTAGATCTCCACAACTGAGGCCCAGTTGCCTCTATTTGAGGGGGTTGCTGCCCCTGCTCAACACCCTCTTCATCCGGATCTTCATCTCTTTCCTCCTGATCCTCAACTTTTGGCATAGGATCCTGTAACTCTGGCACTTCTTGTTGCACATCATCACATCTAGCATTTTGTGATGGCTC
Organism: Camellia granthamiana; assembly: GCA_036172215.1. Lineage (NCBI taxonomy): Eukaryota > Viridiplantae > Streptophyta > Magnoliopsida > Ericales > Theaceae > Camellia > Camellia granthamiana. The sequence continues at coordinate 124,454,234 of CM069913.1, forward strand.
GGGAGATGGAAACAAGTCTGGAGTGATGACATCTCTAGACTTTGCAGATTTCTCAAAATCTGCTACTGCTTGGTCTTCTTGGAACACAACATCTCTGCTCCTGAACATCTTCTTGTTCACTGGGTCCCACACATTGTACCCAAATGTTGCATCTGAATAGCCCACAAATATGCATGGAGTGGACTTGTCATCAAGCTTCAGTCTATTTTCCTTGGAGATGTGTGCAAAGGCCTTACACCCGAAGACTCTCAAGTGAGAATATGATACCTTTCTTCTGGACCAGACTTCCTCAGGTATCGCAAAATTCAAAGGGACTGAAGGTGACCTGTTGATGAGATAACAGGTTGTACAGGCGGCTTCAGCCCAGAATGACTTTGGCAACTTTGCCATTTTGAGCATACATCTGACTCTTTCCATAATAGTGCAGTTCATCCTTTTTGCCACACCATTGTGTTGTGGGGTGTCGGGAACTGTTGTCTCATGCTGGATACCTCTGCTGGCACAGTATGCTGCAAAAGCATTGGAAGTGTACTTGCCTCCATTGTCTGTGTGAAGACACTTCAACTTCTTCCCAGTCTCTCTTTCTACCATTGCATGGAACTGCTGAAAGTGCCAAAATACCTCATCCTTTGTCTTCAGGAAATACACCCACAACTTCCTTGATGCATCATCAATGAAAGTCAGAAAATACTTGCGGCCGCCATGTGACTCCACTTCGATTGGGCCACAAACATCTGAGTATACCATATTGAGCACTTCTGTTTTCCTCTTGCTCGTTGAACTGAATGATACTCGATGTTGCTTGCCATAAAGGCAATGATCACACGGCTTCAAAGCACTCCCTTTGGATAAGGGTATTATGGATTGCTTTGCCAATAGATGCAATCCCTTCTCACTCATGTGAGCCAGTCTTCTGTGCCATAAGTCCGGTGACTCCTTGTCTTCTACTGCATCAAGACTTTCCAGACAGATCTTCGTTTGAGTCTTATACAGTGTTGAAGACATCTCTCCTTTGGTGATTGTCAAAGCTCCTCCTGTCAGCTTCCAACGGCCATTTCCGAATGTACTTGTATAGCCCTGTCGGTCTAGGGCGCTTCTGGAGATAAGATTGAGGTGCAAATCTGGAACATGCCTCACATCTTTGAGAACCAGCTTGTTCCCGACATTAGTTTGAATAATAATGTCTCCAATACCCCCAATCTTCGAATGGCTAGAATTCCCCATTCGAATAGTGCCAATCTCCAGCGTTGTATGAGCTGAAGAGTTCTCTGTGGGAAGTGGTGTGATAGGATGCAGCTGTGTCTATCACCCATTCTATGTAGCTGTGGTTAGCCATGTGAAGGCAATCTTCCTCTTCACCAACTGCAAGAAATATTTCATCAGTTGTTGTGGCTGTTGTGTTCTCATCTCCTTTTGACTTACTGCTTTGGCCTTTCTCTTTCTGGCTTGGGCAGTTTCTCTTTATGTGACCCTCCTGGCTACAGTGAAAGCAAGTGTAGCTGGAGTTACCTCGACCTTTGTTGTCTCGGGATTTACTCCCACTGTTCCAGCTGCCTCTACTCTTGCTTCTTCCTCTACCTCTTCCTTTACCTTTGTCTCTGCATCTATCTTCTATGACAAGAGCATGGGACTAATTATGGGACTGATTACCTCTCTTGTCTTTCCTTCTTGTTTCTTCATTGTACATGGCGTCGGTGACCATACTCATGGTCAGTTTTTTTTCTGGTGCAGAGGTGCTGAGAGAAACCACCAATGTCTCCCAGCTGTCCGGTAAAGAACTGAGCAGCAGTACGGCTTGCATTTCATCATCCAAGCGCATCTTGACGGTTGCAAGCTGATTCACCAGATTTTTGAATTCACTGGTGTGCTCGGCGATAGACACACCATTCTTCAACTTCAGATTTACTAGCCTTCTCATTACCAAGGCTTTGTTTCAGGCGGTCTTTGACTGGTACATGTCGTTTAACATTGTCCAAAGAACATATGCATCTGTCTCTTCGGCAACATGATGGAACACACTGTGGTCTATCCATTGTTTGATACAAGCGATAGTCTTACGGTTCATCTTTATGCAGTCATCATCTTTCATTCCTTCAGGTTTAACCCCCTTTATAAAAATACGGTCAAACAAGTCTTTTAAAAACAGGATGTCTTCCATCTGTGACTTCCAAATTGCATAATTACAAGGAGTTAACTTGAACATAGATTCTGAATGAAAAATCTGACCGTACGGATGTGTCTGAAATACTCCAAATAGTTGAAAACCACTATTGGATCATCAAAAATGGACTCAGAATGGCTCAGATCAGGCCAAAACAGTTTGGACAGTTCAGATCTGAAGGTGTACCTTAGCCGCGCAGCCGCGGATCACTCTCTGCCTCTGGGTTGACTGGTCAACAGGTCTGATGACGTGGGCAGCAACATGGCAATGATTTGCTGACTTGGCAGCCACGTGTCAGTGACGTGGAGCTTACGTGTCAGACACGTAGCAGTGATCTGTCGATGACGTGTCAGACACGTGGCGCCGACGTGGCAAACACGTGGCCGATGACGCGGCAGACACGTGGCCGATGACGTGGCATCTAACGTCACACACGCACGCGACACATTCGTCTTCCTCCTTGAGCAGCACGTGTGGCGCATGGTAGAGAGTGAGATCACACGCCGGCCCTTCTTCACGGCGCGTGGGGCACTTATAGAGAGTGGGATTCACGCGCAGGCTTTGGGAGGCGCGTGAGGGCGCGTTCTGGCTCTTCTTGGGCTGTTCTTTGCAATTATGGACTCCTCTCTTGGAGTCCTTCCTTCTGGTACGCTCAAAACCGGATTTTAAGCAACTTGATTTTTGGGCAGTTTCGAAAAACACACTGTTTTTGTTCCGAAACGCAACCGATTCGGCTCTGATACCACTTGTTAGGACTATGGGATACCAGAAATCAATCACATACAATAACACAAGAATATTTACGTGGTTCGGCAATTGCCTACGTCCACGAAGTGATATCCACTATAGAATTATCCCGGAGGGAGATTACAACTCACGCCTCACACCTCACAACCCTCTATAGTATGCACTCTCTCTCACAGATTATACTCTCCTCTGTGTATTCTCAGCTCAGTGTGTCACTCCCATTGTGTCTCTAACCCCTCCCCACTCATCTCAATTTATAACCAAGAGAAGATGAGTAGGTGAAGTGACAACCATGAGTGGGCTTGGTTGTGCCACCCTTACCATCTACCTTTGGTGAGTTGGTATTGCCCCACCAGCTTCCTTTACTACATGGTGCCACCCATGCCATGTGGATGGTGGGCTCCTTACCATGTGGGTAGTGGATGGAGCTAACACTAGTTTGGATAAAGTTACTATAGAAGGATGAATTGCAAATATTTGGCATAAACATAATGGTAGTGGGTGCTTTTTAAGTTTGAATCTTGTATAAAGTACTATTTGTTAAAGTTGTACACAAATTGATCATGTAAAGTATATGCCATAATTATTTAATTTAGAATTTTTTTTTATTTAGTTTTTATTTTTTTTGTGTACAGGCTATCTCTTTTGATAATATGCCGACTATTAATTGGATGGAAAAGGGTTTACTTAATGAAGTCAGAGATCAACGTCGTTGTCGTAAGATCATTAAACCTTAGTACTTTTTATATTAATCTTAAACTACATATGTTTTTCTTCATATACATATGCTTTTTTTTTTTTTGCCAGGTTGTTGTTGGGCCATTGTTTCATGTGCAGCTATTAAGTCATTGTATAATATTAACAATCAACCTACACAACTATTTCAATTAGCTCCACAAGAATTGGTCAATTGTGTGAAGAAAGATTATGAAACATGTTATACATGCTCGATCAGTGATGGTTTTCGATATGCCATACAATATGGCATAAGAAGCGAGATTGATTGCCCTTTTCAAGCCCAAAAACACCCTTGTGTCAATAAAGACAAGGATTCGGTAAACATATAAATAATTTTATTTTTATTTTATGGAAACAAAATTACTATTTTGCTTAGTTGATTTGATTTGGTATTATTTTGTTTACTTATTTTTTGTTATAAAAGCCTGCTTTGAGAATTAAAAGCTTTAAGAACATAGACAAAGAAGATGAGGATGGTATAATTGAAGTTTTGAAGAAACATCCTCTAGGTGCAGCAATTTTTTTAACTAAAAAGTTGAAAAAATACAAGAAGGTTTGTACCCAAAAAAAAAATAAAATAAATCATTATGCTTTATTTTATTTAATAGTTGCATTCCTTTTATTTTTTTTATGAGTTATTATTCATATTGTAGGGTATATACGAAGAACCCAATGAGATTTTTACCAAAGATGCAAATCATTCCGTATTGCTAATGGGATGTGGTACAGATAAGGAGATGGGGAACAATTTTTGGGTGATTCAAAATTCTTGGGGTACAAGTTGGGACATGAATGGTTATGCCAAAGTCATGCGTAGTTCAAGTCTTCCTATAGGATCACGACCTATCCTATCTAGATTATCATATCCAGAAGATGTGGACCAATTTGTGTGTTTAAAAGAACAAATAATTGAGTGCTGTCCCACCAGATAGTAAATTATGTAATAGTTCCTTATGTGTCTTCTTTAGGTAATATAATAGTATAGATACTTATATTGTAAAGACATTGTATGTGAAAATTGTGTGCACGCACTTTTACTAATTTGACATTTAAATGAGTATGTAAGTTTTTTTATTTTGGTGGTAGTTGTCTGTAATGAAAGTTTAACTGCGCAGTGTAGTTTGTAATTAGATATTTCAAAATACCAAATTGATTTTAGTAAAAATATTAGTTGGCTATTTCTAGCTGTTGAGTAATTAGGAGTAGTTTGGTTTCTTATGTTGTAACGCCCTCAAAATAATAACATTAATCCCAACAATATAGACATGCTATGATATATAAAAGGTCCACATCCTTCCATTCACCAGAGTTTTATTACAAAAGGTATCACATGTTAACAACAAAAGCAAATGCCCTAAGGGCTTACAGCTTTCCAAGTTAACACTTGGTTACACAAAAGTAGAGTGCTAACTCATTTACACATAAAGCCCTTGGCTTGAATTTACATGTAATACAACAAAAGGAAAGACAATCAAAAAGTCTGTCCGCCACTATCCTCCCAAGCTAAGTCCTTGGAGGTGGCATTCTTCCTGTACCTGAAAATGATGTTCCCATATAGGGTGAGCCACAGCCCAGTAGAAATATACTAAACCAATTATGAACAATGACTAAAAGATTAACAGTTGATAGATGGTCAACACTTTTACATTCATTCATAACATAACACAAATCCAAGACACTTAAGTCTATATTTCCTTTCATTTCCATTTCTTTTCCTTTTACTTGCCATTTCATAACCTTGGCTCAGAACCTGGCCAAACATCACACATGAGACAAACACTCATGCCAACACTTTTCACTTCATCAAAGATAAACATAATAGTTATATCAATACTTCCAACGACAAGCATATCCGCTCTGTCAATACACTTCTAGATAAGCATACCCGCTCTATCTACGGAGTTCATCCCCTATCTCCTCCCAACAACACCCGGTTTAGAGGTTCATCCCCTATCTTCCCCTAAACCGTGGAGTACATCCCCTATCTCCTCCAACACAACACAATGCATATAAACAACAATTATATACATCACAAATCAACACAATTAATTATCCAAATTAATTAATCAATGTAATTAGGGCATTCTCCATAATTAACATCACAACCCTTAGGTTCCAATTTCCTTAATGTTTCAACATTAATTCCATGTTTCTATACCAAACATGCTTCTAGGTTTATCATAGATGAAAACCCCCAACTTTTGTAAAATTACACAATGGCCCAAAGTTTCCCAAAATCACACAACAACTTCCAACATATCAAAATGCTAAAATTTAAAGACAAAACTCATAAAGAGGAGTAGGATATCCCTACCTCAAAAGATGAGTTCCAAAGGAGAAGGACCCAAAACCAAAATGCTCCAAACACCAAACTATTCGGATCAAAAGGACGCCCTCGACGATCTACACCCTTTTTGTGAAGACCAAAGGTGAGCAAAACACCCTAGCTAGATCAATACTTAGAGAGAAGTTAAGGTTTTTGAGTGAGAAGCTCTGAAAATGGCGTTTATGGTAAAGTAAGAAAGAGAAGATAAGTCAAAAAGTGATTTAAAATGCCCAGTCCCACTCAGTTATACGACAGGTCCGCTCGAGCGTAAGACACTCTGCTCGAGCGTAAAGACACAAAAACATGGTCCGCTCGAGCGCAACATTGTCCGCTCGAGCTCCAAGACACAGACACAAAGTTCGTCCGCTCGAGCGTAGATACCAGCCCGCTCGAGCGCAGGTCTCCCCCTCCCAGAACTCTCACCAAAAACACACTGTCCGCTCGAGCGCAACATCCCCGCTCGAGCGCAACCAGCTCGAGCGCACCAAACTCGCTCGAGCGTAGAAACCACACTTGCAGAAGTTTTGCAGGTGCACGAAATACTGGATGGGTGCATTCTCCGCTCGAGCGCCAAAATCCCCGCTCGAGCGTACAAGCAACAACAACCTCTCCGCTCGGCGTAAACATCTCCGCTCGAGCGGACCAGCCAAAACCTGGGCAACTAGACTTGGTTCCTAAGCTCAACCAACCTGTAACAAACCTGCCCAACACATCCTATAACTCAAGTACAAAGCAAGAAAGGATGTAAACAAGACAATACTCAACTATCGACATCCACGGACACATGTCCGGATCGCTATACAACAAGGGGTAAACCCGGGACCGCTATAACCTCCCCCCCTTAAAGAATTTCGTCCCCGAAATTTAGAACAAGTTTTGAAAAGCAAGTTTTCCTCTCTTTTAAACAATGTTATACCACAACATTCCACAACTCGACCCATTCCCGGTCATTCCATCTCTTATCAAGAGGCATTCTACAACATATACATTTCGACATGCATTCTCTTTTCATTTCAACCATTTCCAACACACATGGTTCACAATTCATATCATAAGCAATAATCATGATACAATTCCATTTCTATAATATAGCCAACACATGCAATATTATAATCAACTCCCATAACAAGGCAAGTTCTACAACATTTACATTAACCAAAACATGCACCATGTTTTTCAATTTAAGACATTTTTAATACTCTTAAATTTCATTACAATTACACAATTGCAATACTTGATTACACATCAACAAACAAGTCCGGATATTTCTCGCGGACTCCCAACTCATGTTCCCAAGTGGCCTCCTCCACTCCGTGATATTTCCACAAAACCTTAACCAAAGGGATGGTCTTGCCACGCAGGACTTGATCCCGCCTATCCAAGACCCGAACCGGTCTCTCCTCATACGAGGCATCCTCATCTACCTCTAAGTCGGTCCAATCCAACACATGTGATGGATCCGGCTCATACTTCCGAAGCATACTCACATGAAACACGTCATGAACTCCGGATAACTGTGGCGGTAAAGCCAAACGATAGGCAACCTCGCCAATCCTCTCGAGAATCTCAAAAGGACCAATAAACCGAGGGGATAACTTTCCATTCTTCCCAAACCTCATCAAACCCCGTCTAGGTGATATCTTCAGAAACACATGATCACCCATCTCAAACTCCAATGGTCTTCTCCTACGGTCAGCATAAGATTTCTGACGACTCTGGGCTGTAACAAGCCTCCTACGGATAAGCTCAACTTTCTCCGTCGTCTCCTTAACCAACTCCGGACCCAACAAAGGTGTATCACCCACCTCGACCCAACAAACTGGAGACCTACAAGGTCGGCCATACAAGGCCTCAAACGGTGCCATACCGATACTAGACTGAAAACTGTTGTTGTAGGCGAACTCTACCAATGGTAAGTGCCTCTCCCACGTCCCACTGAAATCAAGGACACAACCCCGAAGCATATCCTCGAGGATCTGAATAGTACGCTCGGACTGCCCGTCAGTCTGAGGATGATAAGCTGTACTAAAGGTCAACTTAGTACCCAAGGCACTCTGCAAACTCTGCCACAACCTAGCAGTAAAACGAGGATCTCTATCTGAGACGATCGTCACTGGGACCCCGTGCAACCTCACTATGTCCCGAATATACAAGTCGGCAAGATGATCTACTGAATCTCTCACGCGCATAGGAATGAAGTGCGCCGACTTAGTCAACCGGTCTACAACCACCCAAATAGCATCACTACTCCGCTGAGTCCTCGGAAGACCTACAACGAAGTCCATAGTGACATGCTCCCACTTCCACTCGGCAATAGGCAAGGGTTGTAACAAACCCGCTGGCCTCTGATGCTCGGCCTTCACTTGCTGGCAAGTAAGGCACTTAGACACGAAAACTGCCACATCTCTCTTCATACCCCGCCACCAAAACTGGCGACCCAAATCCCGGTACATCTTAGTACCTCCCGGATGCACCGCAAGGCGCGAATGGTGAAACTCTCAGAGTACTTCCTCTCGGCAAGACTCCGGTACAAACAAACGGTCTCGGTATCTCACACTCAGGTCGGGATACACCGTCAAACCCTTCTCAACCTTCCCACTGGAGATCTTCTCTCGGAGGGATTCTACCTCAAGGTCACCTCTCTGTGCCTCTAACACTCGAGTCACAAGTGTAGGCTGTGCAACAACAGAAAACAAGGCCGCAGCCTCAACGGATTCGCTCAAAAGCAAATCAAACTCTCCAATGGCCCCCAACATCTCCCACTCCCGGATGGCTACACAAGCTACATCACTAATGGATTTCCTGCTAAGGGCATCGGCCACAACATTGGCCTTCCCTGGGTGATAATGCAACTCGAAGTCGTAATCCTCAATGAACTCCATCCACCTCCTCTGCCTCAAATTCAAGTCTTTCTGTGAAAACAGATATTTCAGACTCTTGTGATCCGAGAACACCTCGAATCTCTCACCATAAAGGTAGTGCCTCCAGATTTTCAAGGCAAAGATCACAGCCGCTAACTCTAGATCATGCATAGGGTAATTCTTCTCGTGAATTTTCAACTGACGTGAGCCATAAGCTACCACTTTCCCCTCTTGCATCAACACACAACCTAAACCCTCTCGTGAGGCATCACAATAGACTGCATAACCCAACCCTCTCTCCGGAATAATCAAGACCGGAGCGGTGGTCAGTCTAACTTTCAACTCCTGGAACGACTTTTCACAAGTCTCACTCCATACAAAGCTGACTCCCCTCCGAGTCAATCTGGTCAACGGCGAAGCTAACCTGGAGAAATCCTTCACAAACCGGCGGTAATACCCAGCTAATCCCAGAAAACTGCAGATCTCAAACACACTCTTAGGCTGTGCCCAATCTTGCACTGCCTCAGTCTTGGATGTATCAACAGACACCCCTTCCCCGGAAACCACATGGCCTAAGAACTTGACTTCCCTTAGCCAAAACTCACACTTCCCAAACTTGGCATACAGCCTATGGGCTCTAAGCAACTCAAGCACCACTCTCAAGTGTTCCTCGTGCTCCTCCTCTGAAGGTGAATAGATAAGAATGTCGTCCACGAAGACGACTACAAAACGATCCAAGAATTCCCGGAAAATCCGGTTCATCAAGTCCATAAAGACTGCCGGTGCGTTGGTAAGCCCAAATGGCATTACCAGGAACTCATAATGGCCATACCGCGTACGGAATGCCGTCTTCGGAATATCCTCCTCCCTGACCCTCAACTGGTGGTAACCCGATCTCAAATCTATCTTAGAGAAACAACGGGAACCCTTCAACTGGTCAAACAAATCATCTATACGGGGCATAGGGTACTTATTCTTAACCGTAGCCCGATTCAACTTCCGGTAGTCAATACACAATCTCAAGGCACCATCTTTCTTCTTAGCAAAGAGTGCCGGCGCTCCCCACGGTGAAACACTAGGGCGAACAAAGCCCTTATCTAGCAATTCCTGGAGCTGAACTTTCAACTCAACCAACTCTGCTGGAGCAAAATGGTAAGGTGCCATAGAAATCGGCGCCGTGCCGGGCACTAAATCGATAGAGAACTCAATCTCTCGGTGAGGTGGCAAATCAACAAGGTCCTCGGGAAAAACATCCGAGTACTCACAAACTACCCTCGGCAACACAATCTGGGTCTCATCACACTCACCACTCTCAAAGCTAGCAAGTAGACCACTATGCTCATTCCGCCCTCGCGGACCATACCCCGGTGGCACAATACTACCAACCCGGTCTCCCAAGAAATGGAAATACTCCCCGCTCACGGTACAACAAGTAACCCTCTGGCGGTAGCAGTCAATAACAGCTCGGTATGACGATAACCAGTCCATACCCAAAATAACATCAAAGCCCTTCATGGGCATGACTACAAAAGGAAACGGAAGCCTATGATCATCAACCTCTATATCACAACCTCTACACCCGTGTTTCAAAACCAACTCACCCCCAATAGGTGACACTACACAAATAGGAGATGCCAACAATGCTAACTCCAATTCCAACACAGATGCAAATGCAGCAGATACAAAAGAATGAGACGCACTCGTATCAATCAATACACTAGCAACCGAATTGCAAAACAGAAAGGTACCTCTCACTACTGATGGAGCCGGTATAAGGTCCTGCGCGGTAATAGCATACACGCACCCTGTAGGCCCTTGATCCACTTGCTCGCCTCTTGGAGCATAGGATTGCTGCACTGACTGGGACGACGAAGCCCCCGGATTGGCCCTCGAGGCCTGCACAAACTGAGCTGGCTAAAATCCATGCGTCTGTCTAGAACCAGACGCTCCTGAAGTGGCACTCAACCGTGGGCAAAACCTTTTCATGTGCCCAGGCTGTCCACACTGATAACAAGACAAGGGCTGCCCCCTGCCCGAACTCTGACTCTGCGGTCTAGCTGACGAAGAAGCAGCTCTCTGACCCCCGCCCTTCTGCGGGCAAACTGAAGCTTTGTGACCCGGCTGGCCACACTTGAAACAGGTGAACTCTCCCTGATTGCCCCTCCCGGAGCCTACACTCGGTACTGGGAAAGTCGACCTAGCCAAACCACCCTGGGACTGCTGAGGGTTATAACCCCTCTGCCTCCTACCATCACCCTGTCCCTCTTGGCCCCTCTTGGAGCCTCCATGTTTCTCCTCCTCTCCCTCCTGCATCATCAGCTCCATATGAGCTGCAGCATCCACCAAATGCCTGTAGTCTCGAATGTAGGGTCCACCAACTTTTAACTTGAGATCCCATCTCAACTTCCGCTCAAACTCGTAGCAACGGCGCTTCTCTGTCGCCACAAGTTCAGGTGCAAACCTGGACAAGCTAGTAAATGTAGCCTCAAACTCGGCCACAGACAAACCTTCCTGCTTAAGCCGGCTAAACTGATCCCTTAGCCTCTCTCTAGCCACAGCAGATAAAAACCTCTCCTGGAAAGCATTCACAAACGCCTCCCAAGTACCACCAACACGAGCTTTCTCATACTTCCACCATTGACCCGCATCTCCCTTCAGCTGGAAGGATACCAAGGTCACTTTCAATGCTCCGTCCTCAATGCCTAGCATCTCGAACGTTTTACTCATCTGTTCTAGCCACTCGTCTGCCTTCAGTGGCTCCTTAGGATCCCCAACAAACTCCTCCGGGTTAGACCGGAAGAACACCCTCTTCAAGAAGGAAGGCCCTGCCTCAGCTGCCTGATTCCCTGCTCTGAGAATACCCAGAGCCCCTGCTATCTCCTGGGCCAAGGCACTCATGGCCTGCTGACCCGCTGGTTCGGCCACATTGGCCTGACCAACCCCCTCCTGAACTGCCGGAATCTCCTCCGGTAATGGCACCTCCTGCCTCCTAGGCCTACCACGCCTACCACCTCTTGCTCGTCCTGACATCCTAATAAAGGTAACACAGAACATTAGCACATTCATAAACGTGCCAAAACTAAACACTCACGTCCTAATGCATAGACAACTTGTAATTTATTCCACGTAAGCACATAAACACATAAGCACTTACGAATTTCATTTCCGGATAATGATAGTCCCAAGGCGTTACTAGAGTACCGGTTAGAAACAGCATTGATCAAGTGCTTTTCCAACAAGACTCCCAGAAACCCAAAGATCCAATCAACATCCTAGAAACTAAATCCCATACCCAAATAATCACATAAGCATAACAGTACACTTAAGTCTCTATTAAGCGAGACAAACCCATTGTGATCCTAATCACTTCCCACGTACCCAAAGTATTCGAACCCGGTACGCTCTGATACCAAGTTGTAACGCCCTCAAAATAATAACATTAATCCCAACAATATAGACATGCTATGATATATAAAAGGTCCACATCCTTCCATTCACCAGAGTTTTATTACAAAAAGTATCACATGTTAACAACAAAAGCAAATGCCCTAAGGGCTTACAGCTTTCCAAGTTAACACTTGGTTACACAAAAGTAGAGTGCTAACTCATTTACACATAAAGCCCTTGGCTTGAATTTACATGTAATACAACAAAAGGAAAGACAATCAAAAAGTCTGTCCGCCATTATCCTCCCAAGCTAAGTCCTTGGAGGTGGCATGCTTTCTGTACCTGAAAATGATGTTCCCATATAGGGTGAGCCACAGCCCAGTAGAAATATACTAAACCAATTATGAACAATGACTAAAAGATTAACAGTTGATAGATGGTCAACACTTTTACATTCATTCATAACATAACACAAATCCAAGACACTTAAGTCTATATTTCCTTTCATTTCCATTTCTTTTCCTTTTACTTGCCATTTCATAACCTTGGCTCAGAACCTGACCAAACATCACACATGAGACAAACACTCATGCCAACACTTTTCCCTTCATCAAAGATAAACATAATAGTTATATCAATACTTCCAACGACAAGCATATCCGCTCTGTCAATACACTTCTAGATAAGCATACCCGCTCTATCTACGGAGTTCATCCCCTATCTCCTCCCAACAACACCCGGTTTAGAGGTTCATCCCCTATCTTCCCCTAAACCGTGGAGTACATCCCCTATCTCCTCCAACACAACACAATGCATATAAACAACAATTATATACATCACAAATCAACACAATTAATTATCCAAATTAATTAATCAATGTAATTAGGGCATTCTCCATAATTAACATCACAACCCTTAGGTTCCAATTTCCTTAATGTTTCAACATTAATTCCATGTTTCTATACCAAACATGCTTCTAGGTTTATCATAGATGAAAACCCCCAACTTTTGTAAAATTACACAATGGCCCAAAGTTTTCCAAAATCACACAACAACTTCCAACATATCAAAATGCTAAAATTTAAAGACAAAACTCATAAAGAGGAGTAGGATATCCCTACCTCAAAAGATGAGTTCCAAAGGAGAAGGACCCAAAACCAAAATGCTCCAAACACCAAACTATTCGGATCAAAAGGACGCCCTCGACGATCTACACCCTTTTTGTGAAGACCAAAGGTGAGCAAAACACCCTAGCTAGATCAATACTTAGAGAGAAGTTAAGGTTTTTGAGTGAGAAGCTCTGAAAATGGCGTTTATGGTAAAGTAAGAAAGAGAAGATAAGTCAAAAAGTGATTTAAAATGCCCAGTCCCACTCAGTTATACGACAGGTCCGCTCGAGCGTAAGACACTCCGCTCGAGCGTAAAGACACAAAAACATGGTCCGCTCGAGCGCAACATTGTCCGCTCGAGCTCCAAGACACAGACACAAAGTTCGTCCGCTCGAGCGTAGATACCAGCCCGCTCGAGCGCAGGTCTCTCCCTCCCAGAACTCTCACCAAAAACACACTGTCCGCTCGAGCGCAACATCCCCGCTCGAGCGCAACCAGCTCGAGCGCACCAAACCCGCTCGAGCGTAGAAACCACACTTGCAGAAGTTTTGCAGGTGCACGAAATACTGGATGGGTGCATTCTCCGCTCGAGCGCCAAAATCCCCGCTCGAGCGTACAAGCAACAACAACCTCTTCGCTCGAGCGTAAACATCTCCGCTCGAGCGGACCAGCCAAAACCTGGGCAACTAGACTTGGTTCCTAAGCTCAACCAACCTGTAACAAACCTGCCCAACACATCCTATAACTCAAGTACAAAGCAAGAAAGGATGTAAACAAGACAATACTCAACTATCAACATCCACGGACACATGTCCGGATCGCTATACAATAAGGGGTAAACCCGGGACCGCTATACATGTGGGCAGGGAAGGAAACTATCTTACTCATTGTTTAGCTCCAATGGCTGCCCAGTTTCTCGGCCCTCCAGCATAGATGGAAGAGGCCTCTCCTCTATGATTAACTTGGATAGATCTTAAGTTAATTTATAATTTGTAATGGTTTATGGGCAGTCCATCATCTTAAATATAGGGACAATGAAGAGGATTTATAATCAAGAGAAACACACAGTTTAAGTATTTTCTCTGTCAATGATTTATACAAGTGCAATGAGAATTTTAACAACTCTTCTTTCTAAGGCTCTAAAGTGGTTGAACTTGTGAAAGCTAGGGCGGCCTTTTGGAACAAATATATATATATATAACAAAAAAACAAAGCTAATAATTTGTTTGTTTGGAAAAAAAATATTTTCTAAAACATATTTTTTGCATTTATTGGTGTTTGTTAAACAGAAAATAAAAATAACATTTTCCATGGTCAACAGAAAACAAGCCTATTTGGACGGAAAATATTTTTCTGCTTTTGAAAGGTGAAAAATATTTTTCAAACTAAAGTGTCACCAATGCTACCGCATTACCACCACTATTATCACCTCTACCACCACACCACCATAACCATCACCATACCACTGCCGCCACTGCCGCCGCCACCAATACTTCCACTTCCTTCCAGCTGCTGCCGCTACTATCACCACTAATGCAAGTAATAGTACATTAGCTTGAAAAACACAACTGAGTGTAGGAAAACATTTTTTATGGAAAACGTTTTATGAAAAAGTTTTTTGTAAATTTTTTTTTCATTAAAATATATTTTTTGTCAAAACAAATGGAGCAAAGTTAGGGGGGCCTTCTGGACCAAAACTAGCCCCCCCTTCTGATATAGACTAGTGAGTGACCTGTTCTTAAAGGCACTCTAAGTAAAAATAATCTTTTGAACTATCCTTCGGTGAAAGAAAATTTTAATTTATTTCACATAATTGAATGCCAAATTCGCAAATTACAATGACACTATCACTGAAAAAAAAACTATGTTTACATTGTAATAGTTAGTGTATATATTAGCACTCAAGACTTTTATCCCTTAAATGTTAAATAATCACAAATGATTAGATAAAAAAAATAACGCATACAACATGCCTAACGAAAAATCCTAAGTTATGTGATTCATGATTTGAAATATATTCAATTACTACAAATCCCAAAAACACAAAACAAATAATCTAAATCAGCACGAATGAAAGTGATTGAGCTTATTGTTTCACAATTGATAAATCAATACAAAAGATTTAACGTGGAAAAACTAAAATTGGAGCACCTCTAATTGTGATAGAAAAAATCACGAACTAAAAACCACTAAACAATCCACTATGAAGATAATGAAATTACACAAGAGTACACGCCATGACCCAATGCTCACTCAAGAATTGACTTCCACTCCTTGTGTCTCTTCCACCAACATCTTTGCCTCAGAATTGACTAGCCCAGTGTTGAATCCATAATATCCAAGTCAAATCCACAAGGATGAGCTACTTCGAATACCTTCAAACCCTCTAAGCTCAAACCCTTCGGAATCCACCGATGAATGCTCTAGAAAAGTTGAATCATAACAAGCCCATTGATATGTGCAATTTAAACCATGTGAGGCAACAAACTCACAAAATCAAGGGAAATAATAGCAAAGCTCTCCATAAGAATATACAAAAGTTTTCAAGTCTCAAGTCTCAAATCTGGAAGTTGTAACCTTAAAATATGCAATTGAGGTAGATTTAAACAAAATAGGGTTGTGAATACCACTCGAGTAAAGGAAAGACCGTTTGAGTAGTGTGTCTAAGAGGCGGTGGAACAAACAACACACCTGTCACTTCGCTCGAGCGCTAAAGTTATCGCTTCAGTGGTAAAAGAAACCTCCCAATATCTCAAAGCAAAGACTGAAATACTAGAAGACCAACTTCTTTGCTCGTGCTCGAGTGCAAGCTCCTTTGCTCGAGCGGTCCATGTAGATTGACAAGATAAACAAGGATTCCATACATAGGACACAAAACAACCAAAAACAATAATACAACTTAAATGTGTTTGTTTGCAAAATTGACAACACAAGGAAGCTAACACCTAACTCAAAATCCATTCAATGCAGTACAAATTAGTTTGCAACACCACCATCATATTCATCAGCCCAACCCAATATTGGAGCAAATTTAAAATGAACCATGAGATTACATTAAAGCATCAACAAAGATAAAATAAGCAAATACGTGTACTTATGATCCTTTAGATATTACATCAAACAACCTATGTGTCAAAACCTGATAAGGTGTATGAGCAAAAAGGAGAGGTTTCATTAAAGCATTAAGGATACTGCACATAACCCGGTGTTAATACCTAAAAAGGAAAGTAAGAATTTTCAAGTGTCAAAGACTACATTAGATAGAATAAGACGGTAAATGAACGCAATTAAAGAGAGTTGGAAAAGCTACCATCCATATTGGAAGCTTTCATTGTTCAACACAAAAAATCTAAAAAAGAAACCATCAACCACTTAGTTCAAACAAAAACGAATTAAGAATACAAAAATGATTAGTTCAAACAAAAGGGAGAAACCATCAACCACTTAAAATTCGGAATTTTTACTTGGAAGTCCCATCCCAGAAAAGTATGTACCAAAAAATCTCAAGAATTTTCTTGTAAACTATTAAGTCTCATTGAATTTGAAAAGGTAGCTTGAGGTCCTTTCATTATATTTTTTGGAGATTCCAAATGTGAATAGGTTTCATTTGTGCACTATTGTCTTATTAAATTTTTGTCAAATATGTCATTATTAGAATGTGACATTATTCTAATGTGTACACTATTATCTTATTAAATTTTTGTCAAATGTGTCATTCTTCTTTAATGTGACAATGAGATATTTGTATACTATTTTCTTATTAAACTTTTTCCAAATATATCATTCTTAATGTAACAATGTGATATTATTCTATGTGTACACTATTTTCTTATTAAATTTTTGTAAAATGTGTCATTGTGACAATGAGACATTTGTCCAATATTGTCTTATTAAACTTTTTTCAAACGTATCATTTTTAAAATGTGACATTGGGACATCATTCTAATTTATCTAGTATTGTATTATTATTATTATTATTATTATTATTATTATTATTATTATTATTTTATTTTATTTTTTTTATATATATTTTTTAAGTGTGTCATTCTTTTCAAAATGCGACAATGATATATTTGAGCATTATTGTCTTATTAAACTTTTGACAAATGTGTCGTTCTTAAAATGTGATAATGAGACATCATTGGGTACATTTCATTTGAGATATTTTAATGTGAAATAGGACTTATAAACATATAAAAATATTTATGGGATAAAATGGTCCATAAGTTATGAAAATAAGATTTATTATATTAATGCTCCCTTAAAATTTGCCCACATCTCAGAGGGCACTTCACTAGCATTAAATCCCAATGTTTCCCGTGTTTTTCAATTTAAACTCCAGTGTTTTAATTTTAACAATTAAAATCGTGATGTTGCTTTCATGTCACAATATAACCCTCTGTCTATCTTTGTTTGATGAAGTAATAGATATATGTCCATAAGTGGAACAAACTCTAACAAAGCATTAACAAAAGTAAGCATATAATTCTCATCAAAATCATTAAAATGAGCTAAACATGCTTCAAGAGAATTAATGCAAGAAGGGAGCAAAAACTGGTCCTGCACAAGAGTGTTAATCAAGTTCACCTCATGAGTATCCTCAAAATCCCTATTTGAATTAAAAATATAAAAATATTTAATTCCACAGTCATATTGCCAAAAGATAATTTCATAACACCAGTCCTACAATTAAAAAGTATTAGAAGTTACAAGAAATAGGCAACCTAAAATGACTGGAATTTGAGTGCTTGCAAGTGCTACAGGTTGTGTGTCTAAGATTATAAAATCAACAGGAAAATAAAATTTGTCAATTTGGACCAACATATCCTCTACTATACCCATCGGCTTTCTTATAGAATGGTCAGCTAGTTGAAGTGTTATTGAAGTTGGTTTAAGCTCACTTAGACCTAATTGTTCATAAACTGAGCAAGGCAAAAGATTCACATTAGCCCTAAGGTTGAGCAGTGCTTGCTTTTATCCTATGATTCCCAATCACACATGAAATTGTGGGACATCCCGGATCCTTATATTTTAATAGAGAATTTTGCTGAATAATATCACTCACTTGTTCTGTCAAAATGGCTTTCTTCTGTACATTAATCTTTCGATTGACTGTAATTTTGCATATCACAAGATTTGTTTATATTGCATCTAACAAAGGAATGTTGACTTTGACTTGTTTGAAGATTTCAAGAATTTCTAAATTTTGGTTCAACTTCTGAAATGGTGGTTGCAACCTTTGAGGAAAAGGAGCAGAAATTGGACATCTCACCTCTTCATTCGGCTCAGACTTGTTAAGTTTATCACTACTCTCGGGTTCAAAAACATCCTTAGGCTTTTGAGCCTTCATTGGAATGGTTTTGTGAATAATTTTTCCGCTACGAAGAGTAGCAACTGATTTAACATGTTCAAGCTGAGTACTAAAGGGGGAATTATCACTAACACCATATTGACCTTGTGGGTTAGGTAGAGGTTGAGAATGAAATCTACCATTTTATTGAATTCTCAATGAAGAGGTTAATTTAGTGAGAGTGGTCTTAATATCATTAATGGCTTAAGATCTTTGAACATTTATAGTTGTCTATTCATCACTACAAAAAAATACATCTTTGGTGACTAAAAATGCCAACTAAAAAGAATTTGAGCGACAAATGTACAATCTTTAGCTACTAAAAACAATCTTTACTTTCCTTTTTAATGAGAAAATTATTAGATTTTCGTTATTGGCAATCCCGTTTGACAAAATTCCTTTCAATTGTAATTTTATTTGCTCTTATGTTTCAGTGAGGATGTGAGTGTTTAGAAGCGAATCCAACCCAAATTGTGCCTTGTAATTGGCAATCTTGTTTGACAAAACTCCTTTTAGTTGTAATTTTATTCGCTCTTATGTTTCAGTGAGGATGTAAGTGTTTACATGCGAATCCAACCCAAATTGTGCTTGTACAGAGGAGTTTGTGATGTTGAGGCTTTCATTGTTGGCCCCTTCGCTGACTATGTACGGGGATCAAGCTGCCCAGTCAGCTTGCAGAGGTCCAGGGGCAACGTCCCATGGCAAGTCCAGTGCAGTGCCCCTAAAGCCCAAGTTGTTTGACCGCTCAAGCGGTCATTTATGCACTCGAGCTGTGAATGGCATTATCTAGTATATTGGTAGAGCAGACTGAACTTCTAAGAGAATCTGTTTTGTGCTCGAGTGGTGGAGTTATGGCTTAAGCAATAGGCACGCGTTTTAGTGAGTTCGCTCGATTGATGAATTGGTAGCTTGATCGGTCTTCGCGATTCAGTTTACTATAAAGTGCGAAGTTTGCTATTTTTAGGGTTTAAGCCGTCCAAATTCTGGGAGAGCAAGGCTACCAAGGTTTTCTATATTAGAGGGTATTTTTATGAGTGTTTCCTTGATGATTTGAGAGTGATCAATGGATCTGTGAACTTCATATTAATATCATCAATAGGGTTTGTTTGTTTTCTTTTATTCACAAAAGAGAGAAGCGTTCTTTGATGGATTCTGGGGAACTTGGACCTGAAGCTTTGGTGGATTCCAGAGTAGCTCATCATCATGGATTCGACATCAACGTTGTGGATTTAATGTTGGGCAAGACAATTCTGAGGTAAAGATAGTGGTATAAGAGACATATCAGGTCAGTTCAATTTGGGTGTGGATTCGCTAGGTAATTGATGGTACATATGTGTAATTCCTTTTTATCTTCTTATTGAATTGTTTTGTGGGTTTGGCCTGTGGCTTTTTTTTTTTTTTAATCACAATTGGAGGCGCTTCAATTATGATTGTACCGATTTGTCTTGATTGTTTGATTGTGATTGTGATTGTTATTTATTGTTTTAAATTGAAACATAATCACGAATTAATATCTAGGATTTAAATTTTTCAGAAATCATTTCAATGAGAGATGTTTTGAAATGCTTACATAATAACATCAGTGGCGATCACTGCATTTCTAAGAAACCTTTAGGTTTCATATATATGTTTGAGCTTAATTTGCTTGTTTTTGCATTTTTTAATTTATTTCTATTAAAATAATTTTAGTAAGCTCGGAGTACATTGGTTGTCATTTTCTTTCAGGAGTTTATATTATCTGTAGTAATCTTGCTGAAATGGTGTTGATCAAACTTGAATTAGCAAATAAGAATTACTTCAATTTATTACTTATAATTATTAGCATTCAATGCAATATGATTTTGAAGGAGAAAAAAATTTATTTAAATTTAGGGTAAACTACCAATAGGTCCTAATAGTTGGACTTAATTATCATCAAGTCCTATTGCAAATAACTCCTAGTAAAATTGTCGCTAAAAATAATTTTTTGTAACGATTTTTTGTATGTCACTAAAAATTGACAATTAGTGATTTTTTCTTTTTTTTGTCATAGTTTTTATAAATTGTCACTAAAACTTACAATTAGTGACATTTTTCTGTGACAAATTTTTCAAACTGTTACTGAAAGTTGAAAATGAGTGACATTTTTTTTGTGACGCTTTTTTTAAGCTATCACTAAAACTTATAATTAGTGACTTTTTTATGACAAAATTTTCTAACTATTGTTGAAAATTAACAATTAGTGATGTTTTTTTAATAGTGTTTGATGAAAAATGCCATTAATTATCATAGGACTATTGAATAATAAATTCACATATTAGGATCAATACGTAAGTCCCCTTTAAATTTATTATATTGCTTGCTGAAGCTGGTTTATATGCTCATCTAAGGATTGGTTCTTATGCTTGTGCTGAATGGAACTATGGGTAAAGCTTATAAATTTTTTGTTCCAATCTATTGTATAGTATACAAACCAACAATATATTAGTGAACTTTGCCTTGTAGACTTTGTTTTTGAACAGTGGGTTTCCTCTTTGGTTGCTTTTCATACCTGGAATTCAGTTTCGAATTGATAATGAGTCATTCAACGTATTCCCTCTCAGTTTGTCCTACTGTTAAATTTTAAATTAATGGCCTAAATATGCTCATTGGACTCCTTTTTGTTTTAGATAGAAATGAAGTGATTAAACAACCAAGATTGTGGACATGATGAAGAAAGAAAAACTCTATGCATCCCAAGGCGAACCCATTATCTTGTCCCATGTTAGTTCCTTAGTTTTTATGTAGATTTTCCATATACATGCACCATTGTGTATAATTAGTGAAGTCCAATATGCCTTTCCAGGTGGTGTAGCTCGACTTTTTCGCGCCCCCTTTCGAAAGTCGAATAAGCCCTACAGTATCGGACTCCCGCGATTCTGAATCTGATTCCACAAGTGTAATGTGAAATAGATAAACACCAAAGAGTCCCAATCTGGCAAATCTTTTAGAAAATCAATTTTGAATCAAATTACCAAGACCAGACTGCTTTGCCTGATAGAGAGTTGCCACCTAAATATTTTTGGGAAATTTAGAAAACCCATGACTCGTGCCAAAGGCCACGTGTCCGTCATCACCAAAATTGTCTCGGCTCGGGAGGTACAAGAGGAGAAAGTCATGAATTGAGCACCCCACTCGGCCGATCAAAGATCAACCTCTACTAATCATTATATGAATCTTATTGACATTATATACTCTTGTTCCGATTTATTAAGCTAGTATTACTATGTGGTGTGCACACATACAATTATAAACTAATTTGCAAGAATTAGAACACTTGATTCATGTTTGTTTTGAAAATTGTTTCGAAATATGTACCACTTGAAAAAGTGATCGTATATGAACATTACTCAAATTGTTCCAATTCAAGCAACTAGCCTTCACCCACAAGCATTCAAGCAGTTTATCACTTAAGCATTTAGCCTCATGGCAAGCATGTTAAACATGGCAACAATCACACACATGCAATATGCTAAAGCGAGTAAAGGCTCACCTAGTACTCCAAGACAAAAGAAAAATGAGTTTAGAAAAATGCATGATTCCTAACTATGCAATATGACTAATGCAACACATGCGATATGCAATTACTAAGCTCGGCTACTAATATGTCATATGAATCAATTTGATAGTTGTAGACACCCCATTTTTGACCGTCCTCAAGATTTGGACGTCACCGCTTGAACACTCGGTGATCATCCATGTTTGTGTTCGTCTTGAGTTTCCGGAGGTCTCGAATACCGCCTTGCCTCAGGATCTCTCGACTCGACTATTTTGTGTTTGGTTTTGCACCAAACACTTGTGCTTTGCCTTGGAGGGGCAGGTAATGGCTTGTGGGCCATCCCCACACTCCACCGGCCATGGCTTGAGGCCACCGGCTGTGTCTTGTTGCCACCGGCCAAATGTTTGGCCGGCCGGCCATCTATAGTGCCCGACTATCTTTTTTTGGTCAATTGCATTTTTGGCCGTCCAACTACTGTGCATCTGCTTTTGTAGATATTTTCATGCAGCTGGCATGCACTTGGCTCCCCTCCATACACGTGTATGGAGAGATTTCCCTCTTAGCTAGCTTGTCTTGTAAGCTTACAAGATTGAAGCTCTATAACAGGAGGCCTCCTCTCCCACTTTTGGAGGGAGACAACATTTTTGGAGGGGCTCTGGTTTTAGGGTTAGGATTTGTATCTATCTTATATCTATACCTTCCTATCTTTTGTGTTTTGTGTGTGTTTTGCCTCACTTTTGTGCACAAACACCCACCATCACACCTTCTCTTGGAGCTGAGGCACTAGAGGGCTATTCTTGGACTTCTTGGGTGGTTTTGAGCTCAAAGAACCAGTTCGTCTACCATTTTTGAAGAGGGTCAACAAGGGTAAGGACTTTACCTTTAAATACCCCATTTTTGCAAAGCTTTTTTGACTATCTTGCATCTGTTTTTGAGCTTAGCATATAAGACATAAAAGTCTTGTTTTTGCCTACTCTAAATAGTTGTTTAAGGGTGTTTTAAGCTTTAGGGTTGTTTGACCACTCTTAAGGCTTGTTTGGCCTTTGTTTTGTGCCATTTTGGTTGAGCTCCGGGACCATTGTGTTTGGGCCTCCTCACCACTGAAATCTTGAGGGATTTCAGAGGTGAGGATGGTGCCTTGAGGTCCTAAGAATGAGAGGGCCACCCCCTCTCCTTGTTGTCCTTGAAAAGGGCCATTTTTTCCTCTTGAGGGAGCATCTAATTTAAGTGTATGTTGACCATGCCTTAGCTATTTGTTGTGCTTATTATGTCATGATTTAGCACTATTTTGAGTTGGTTTTGGTACACCATGCTTGCTTAGCATACATGCCTTGTAATGCCATGTTTAGGCCTTAACATGCTTTAAGCTTTGACCTTTGTTTTAGCATGATTTTGGCTCAGCTTTGTGAAGCTTTTGTGCATGATTTAGCGTGCTTGAGGACTATTTTTGGTTGTTTGGGTCATCCATGCTTTGCTTTGTATAGCCACCCTGTAATCCCTCTTGTATGCCTTAAGCACAGGCCCCTCTAGCATGCCATCCTTGCTTTGTTTCAGTGGTTTGGAACCACTTGGCATGTTATTTCAGACCTCATGATGTGCTTGTATGCTTGCATTTGATGTCCCTTTAATGCTTTATAAGGTTGTCATCTCATGCTTCATGTTTAGGCCTTCATGCATGCCATTATGTTTAGGCCCCCCTAGGATGCCATGTCACTGTGTTTTTAGCTTTGTTTTAACATACTAAACCTCTGATTTTGGTCATTTAGTTCATGCCATGTTTGGTTTTGTTAAGGGTAGTTCAATACCTCCTTGGCTTGCCTTAGGCTTTGGACCTTGCATGCATGTCTATTGGTAAGTGTTTTAGCCTCCATTATTGAGCATGTTGGCCACTGTTTTAGGCTTGTTTAAGGGCTGCCTAATTTAGTTTAAGTCCATCCCTTGGCATGTTGTTGCATGCTTAGCTTACGACATGTTGTTGCATGTTGAAATGGTGTTGCATTTGGCATGCATTCTCCTCTTTGTTTTGGTTGCTTAACATGCCATATGTTTTGCATGTTTGTGTGTTGGCATTGTACCTTGTATGCTCATTTAACTTGCATGCTTGTTATATGCCTTGCATGCTTCCCATATGCTCATGTTGCATGCCTAGTTAACATACTTAGGTTGCATTGCATTTGCATGCATCTTTCACCTCTTGATCAAGCCATGATAGAGGTTGAAAGCCCCTTTGTTTGCTTATTTGGTTTGCATTGCATTTGAAATTAAAATGCACACTTGATTCTTTGGGCCATCATGCATTGAAATGCGCGATTGGTGGTCCGAGAATCGAGACCTATACTCCTTTGAGTCATAAACATGATAAGGAGTATGATTGGTGCATACATTGCTTGAAATGCATTGCCATGCTTTGTTTTGCCCTCTGTTGCTGTCAAATCAGTTTCTGCAGGAAGATTTGGCCGACCGGCCATCTTCAGTGCCGACCGGCCATCCATCAGTGGCCGATATCTCAATTAGTAGCCAGTGGTCATTCCCTATGGCCGGTGGCCAATCCCCTTAGCCGGTGGTGTTCTACAGCATTCAGAGAAGCAACCCTGGGACTTGTGCAGTCTTCAGAGGAGCAGAACAGTCAAAACAGAGGCATCTTGTGTATGACAGTGACTTTCCGAGCGGAACTGAGCGCGCATGCATTGGACCCTCTTCCCGAGGCTGCTGTTTGCTGCTTTCTTAGATTAGTTAATTTGCTTAGCTAGTTTAATTGGTCTGTAATAATTAATTAGCTTGTAGGTTAATTAATTGTATTATTATTTCGGTCCCTCCGAGCGGGGGCAAATTTGTAATAAGTGTGGGTGCGTGTGTGCATGTCTTCCAACCCCCACTTCTTTCTCCCTTTTACTTACCTGCTTTTGATGGTTAGTATTAGGTCATATTTAAATTAGCATCCTTATGCTATGCATGCGTGCATTCATTCATTTGTCTTGCATACATTGGGCTCGACGCATCATGCTAACTGCATTGTATTTCAAATTCCAAATTGAATACGTGTTATTTGTAGCATCTCACATGTCATCCTAGGATTAGCCGAGCCTGTTCTAGTGACATTTTGTATGCGACGCATTAGCCATTTTAACATGAACTAGGATCACGCATGATTACTAACTAGTTTATTGTTTTGGCACGGAGTACGATGTAAGTATTTATGTTTTAGCATCTCGGATGAATGTGAATGCTAACATGACAGCATGCTTACCATGTGGCTAGATGCTTATGTGATATAAACTGCCTGAATGCCTGTGGGTGAAGGTTGGACTGTTTGAGTTGGAACAACTCATTGAAATCCGTATTTTAGCCTACTTACGAGTAGCAAATTCCAAAGCGTTTTCCAAACAAACGGATATGCAATGTTTCATTCCAAATTAGGCAATCTAGTCTATACTTTTGTGTTGTGCGCATCACATAGTAATTCTAGCTAATTAACCAGAATAAGAACACAGAACGTTTTCAAAACAGGATATCACGGTTAGTAGAGGCCGATCTTCGGATCGGGCGAGAGGAGGTGCTCATAGCTGACCTTCCCCAATCGTACCCAAGTTCCTGAGCCGAGGCAACTTTGGTGATGACGGACACGTGGCCTTTGGCACCGAGTCAGGGTTTCCTAAATTCTCCCATTAAAAATATTTAGGTGGCGACTCTGTATCTGGCAAAGCAGTCCATGTTTGGCACTTCTTTCAAAATCTATTTTTTTTTCTCAAAACGATTTGCCGGACTTGGACTCTTCGGTTCAGATTAAGAATCGTGACAAATCGAGTCCGAACTGTGGCAGCATAAGTCCCTCACGCGGGGCGCGTCCACAATAGTATGCAGTCTAAGCACGTATTCAAAGAATGTTTTACTAACAATGCAAGTTAAAATGATGAACCAAGCCTCGGTGCATGCAATACAAGTGGATGCAAACACGAAGTATGATAAACAAAACATGATGCTCCTAAACTAACCATCATAAGCTAGTAAATAAAAGGGAGAAAGATGTGGGGTTGGAAGACATACACATTAATACAACATTGCGCACTCACTAAGGAGAGTCCGAATGGATCAACTAACTGGCAAACTAATTAAAGCTAAGCTAATTAATTAACTATTACAAAACAAATGAATAATTAGCTAAACTACTTAACTAATTATTACAAACCGAATTAACTAACTAATCTAGCTAATTAAAAGAATTGTAACACGTAACGAATTAGCTATTCTAACTAATTAATTTACAAAACCACTACTTTAAGCATGACATTAATATACTTATAACACAGATCCCTCGGGTCAATGGAAAGCTCATGCATGAATGCGGTTTCCACTCGAAAAAGGCACTGTTTCTGCTACTGAATACCTATGTTGCACAGTAGAATACTTATACTACTTTCCAACTCCAGACCAACTCTGTTCTTCTTCAGGAGAACACTGCTTGATTTTGCATTGGTGGCCGGCAGAGGGCCTGCTGTCCACTGATGATGGCCTGCCGGCCACTAGTGATAGAACTTCCTTGCTGTAACAGAAAGCAAATAGAGCAGAGATGGTGTGTTCTCAAGGGTTTGTTTGCACATTTTACCTCTCTTTATCATTTGAACAGCTTAAATGAGTAGTAAGCTTGGTTTAGAAACCATCAATCTATGCAATTTCATTGCATGATGGCCTATGAACCAAAGTGTGCAAGTTCAATGAATGCAACAAAATAAGACTCTCAAGGCCACCTCCCTTTCATGAAAGATCAAGGGAAGTAGTTGACAATGAATCTCGAACCGTTTTCATCACTAATGAGTATGAAACAACTCAAGACTTAAGGGTTCAATTAACGTCCGATTGAATCCAAACAAGTTATTATCTTGCTCACTTTTAATTCCAAGATTTAATTACTCCATTTTAGATTACCATAAATTCTTTAATCAATTAAGTCCAAAAGGTAAATTTAAGTCCTCTAATGGAAAGAGGGCTGTCACGCCCCCAAAATATAATACAAATAATCCATTCCATAAGATCAATGAACATAATAGAAGTGATATACTTTCATTCATCAGAGTTTATATTACAAAAGGTATTACATGCATTATACTTTCATAAATGCTCATTCTGAAACTACAACATGTAATACTAGTTAATGACAACAAATAAATGCCCTACAAGCTTACATCTTTCCAAGACATAACTTGGTTACAACAAAAGAGAGTCATAAGCTCTTTACATTTAAAGCCCTTAGCTTAAATAAACATTTAACATTTAAATAACAAAAGAGAGCTTCAAGCTCCTAGGTCCTCCCAAGCTAGGTCCTTGAAGGATACATTTCACCAGTACCTGAAAATAGTTTCCCAAGTAGGGTGAGCCAAAACCCAGTAGGAACAGTCTAACACAATATATGAGATTTAACTAAGACATAAGTGTCGAGTAAATATATTCAATACTTATGACCGAAACACATCTTCTTCACATGTTTACCTGATATCAACATTTATATCTAGATTCATTCCCATTTATTCCTTCTAAACTAGTTTATTTCATTTCAATTCATAGACCATGCTTACGATTCTCCAAATAACTCATTTGAGACTACTACTCAATGGTTTTCAATCAACACAACAAACATATAGACACTTCAACCTTGCCATTTTACGGAAAATTCGTCCGCGGGATCGGCACCCATGTATACATAAGATTTTGAGACTTTCACCTTGGACACTCCGATCAATTTAATTTTCAATAGAGTCCATCCCCTATCTCCTCCCAAAACATGGAGTACATCGCCTTTCTCCTCCCAAAACATTATACATATGCAATGTATTAAAGACATTGTCATATTCAAGACATAGTTAAGTGATTAGTTTCAATTCTCCTAATCCTCATGCAATTTCTACAACAATCATAGCTATAAACAAATATATAATCTTTATAACAGATAATTTATCAAATTCCCATAGGTGAGTGATTAAACAAATCCAACTACACCATTCATTTATACATCCTCCCAATTTCACATTTCTCATCTCAATTCCATTATTTATACAAAATAATTATTCAACATATCTTAGGGAAAATTTTTCCCTTTTCAAACATTGGCCCAAAGGCTAAAATCAACTATTTTAACACAAGATACCCTCATATCCAAAGCCCATAGTCAATTATATAACATCACATGGAAACCCCTCTTTCTAAAGCATGAACCCAAACCCTAGGTTTTCTCCAAACACCCCAAATCCCACCATGTATACATAACAACAAATAACTATGTTGAAAACCATAACAAAGTGTAGAATATCCCTACCTAAAAAAGAGAAGATGAGCCAAGTAAGAGAGAAACTCCAAGAACACCAAAACCCACTTCTATTTGAATCAAAATGTAGATCTTGATGAGCTCTACCTTTTTCTCAAAGGCACTAGGATAGAAGGATCAATGGATCTAGATGAAATCTAAAAGAGAAAGTGAATTGTAGAGAGAGGCTCAAGAAAAAGATTTTAAGAGAGTTTTATAGAGAGAGATGTGAAAAAGTGATTCAAAATGTCATCTTCTCAGACTGTTATACACGCAGTCCGCTCGAGCGTAGAAAGCCCGGCTCGAGTGTCAGAAACAAGGTTCTGCTCGAGCGTAAAATGTGGCACTCGAACGTAAAATACACACTTCCAGAAGTTATTCAGACGAAGGTCCCCGCTCGAGCATAAAAGTTGACACTCGAGTGTCCAATGCACTCTCCCAGTATTTACAGACCTGCAAAAATACTGAGAGTCGACAATTCCCGCTCGAGCACAAGAATGGCCGCTCAAGCGGAGGAGCAAATTTGTGAAGCCCGCTCGAGCTCAACACCGCCCGCTACTAAAATCTGGGCAACACAGGTTTTCAAATACAAGCAACCAACCTGTTCCAAGCACACATTTACAACCCGATAAACAAAATAAGGGAAAGACAAGGGGAGCAAGATATGAACAACCATTCTAAACCCTATCATCCCGAGTCCGGAAAAACATTTGGGTGCATCTTGATGTTCATACCATCCTTCGGTTATCGCCCTCCAATTAAAAAACATTTGAGTGCGTCCTGATGTTCATACCATCCTTTGGTTACCATTCTCCGGTTAAAAACATTTGAGTGCATCCTGATGTTCATACCATCCTTCGGTTACCGTTCTCTGGTTAAAAACATTTGAGTGCGTCCTGATGTTCATACCATCCTTCGGTTACCGTCCTCCGGTTAAAAACATTTGAGTACGTCCTAATGTTCATACCATCCTTCAGTTACCGCCCTTTAGTTAAAAACATTTGAGTGCATCCTGATGTTCATACCATCCTTCAGTTACTGTCCTTTGGTTAAAAACATTTGAGTGCGTCCTGATGTTCATACCACCCTCCGGTTATCGTCCTTTGGTTAAAAACATTCGGGTGTGTCCCGGTGTTCACTCCATCCCTGTTTTCTTCCGCGTGCAACGCGTTAGGATTTTGTTTGACATCTCGAGTACGCCCGATGATTTCGTTGCTCTTCGTTTTTCCTACGCGTCGCGTAGTTAAGCTTGCATAATTTTCTTACATCCTTTCTGCATGAAATGTGGTTTGACTTGTAATTCCCATGCGCAGCGTTTTTACTTACTCCTTTTCATGATTGAGATTGCTGTGCCCTATTTTGGTCTATTTAACTGTTCCATTTTCTTTGCATAGTGTTTGCATTTAAATGTTTCATTGCATAGCCTCATTGCATGATCATAGGTTATGTTCTTGCATTGTGCATATCATTTGCATCTTGCCCTAGAACTACGCTGGTTTGATTCCTTGCAAAGGGATACGTAGGCAACCTGCAGATGTAACCATTTATTTTTTTTTTGTTTTGATTGTTTGTCCAAGTCTTACGGCCCTGTCAAAATGGGTCGTCTTTAGGCTTTGACATTCACTTATTTCATGACTCCGAATTCTGTCAAAAAAGGGTAACTGTAGACACCCCATTTTTTACGGCCCTTTAACACTTGGATGTTCTTGCAGGTACATCCGATGATGAGTCTGTTTGATTGCCGAACGCTCGAAGTCTCTAGCAGAATGCCACATCTTTGGGCATTTCAAACCCTGCATCCATTTTGTCTTATCTTTGGACCATGCCTGGGTCTTTTCAGCTTGAAGTTTCTGATGGGTTGCCGGCCATCCTTGGAGGCTGCCGACCACCACTTCTCCTTTGCCGGCAATTGATGTACCTTGCCGGCCATCAATGAAGCCTTGCCAGCCACCACTAATGGCCGACCGGCCACCATTGTTTACTATAGATATTTTTTGATATTTTGTGCCAGCTATTTACATAGATTCATGCATTTTCCTACACGTGTATGGCTGGATGTTTGTGAGGGAAATTTGTGTTTTCTATATATAGGACCCCTCTCCTTCATGTGTGAGGGTTAGAAAATTTTGGGACATAACAATTTTCTCTCTCTCTAGATTTCTCTTTCTCTCTCTCTCTCTCTCTCTCTCTCTCTCTTGCAAAATTGTGTGTGTTTGCCTAGTTTCTATACACTTTTGCCCACATCTCCTGAACCAAATCCTCTCACCTTTGAGTTGAGGTTCCCTGGGGCCTTCTTGGAGCTCTTGATGGTGGTTTTGGCTTGAACTTGTGCCTAAAAGTGTTCTTTGCTTCAAAAAGTAGAATACTAGTCTTGTAGCTTGCTTTTAATAGTTGTTTTTCTACCTTCTTTCAACTGTTTTGAGGCTTCTTTTGAATTGTAAAAGCTCTATTTTTGCAGCTTAAAAGTGTTGGCTTGAGGCCATTTTTGGTTAAAGGGTAGCTCACCCTTCTTGCTTCCTTGCTTGTAAAGGTTTTTGTGCCTTTATTCATCACTTTCAAACAAACTTTTTTTGGCCTTTTAACCACTGAATTTCAAAGGTTTTTCGGTGGCAAAAAACTCATTTTGAAGTCCAAAATTGGAGGGGTTAGCCTCCCCTCCTTGTGTCTTGTTTGCATGCCTAGTTAACTCCATGTATTAGCTTATTGATTTAGCTTTTTGTGGCTTAAGTCCAGCATGTTTTAGACCGTATTTAAGGCTGTTTTACCTCTATTTTTGGTTATTTATTTCATTTGAGCCTTGCATGGCATGGTTGTAGTGTTAATTCCTTCACCAGCTTAGCGTTTTAAGTCTTTAACTATCATCGGTTTGAGTTGGTTGCATGTTTTAGTGCTTTTAGTACTCATTTTCAGCACCTAATCATATCTGCAACCTCCCCCCTTTCTTGGTTTTATTTTTGTTTTGAAAGTGGTTTAAACCATTTGCATGTTTAAAGCATGAAATTGATATGTTAGTGCTTAATGGTTTAATCCCTTTGGGGGTTCATTACCAACGACATGAGGTCTCTTTCATGCCTAAAACAACCTTTGGTTTGAGCTTTCTTTCCATTTAGAGGACACTCACCAATGGACTAAGTGATTAAGGAATGTTTTGGTAATTAAAATGTGTAAACAAAATTGACAAGTAAAAGAGGTAAGATAAGCATTCTTTGTGTTGCATTGCATGTGTTCAAACCGGATGTTAAGTTTGAACACAAGGAAAATAGAACATTTCATACTCAGAAGTGTTGAAATGTGCCATTTTTCTTGGTCTCCATTGCCCTTGATCATGCACGATATGGTGGTGGTCATTCGAGTCTTATTTGTGCATTTATCAAAATTGTACAACTTGGATCTTTGGCCATCATGCAATGAAATTTCTTAATTGGTGGTTTTGCTCTGTTTATACTCTACTGCAGCATGGTGATCCAATGCATCAGTGGCCAGCAGTGCATCATCAATGGCCGGCAGTGTACCATAGATGGCCGGCAGACCACCTTTTTGGCCGGCAGCATCCATCCATGGCCGGTAGGCCACTGATGCAAACCCTCAGCTGATTTTGGTAAGGTGGAGCAGAAAGGTTTTGGAAATGATCAACCCTGCAAACAGAGTCTTTCAGGAGCAAAACGGAGGTCTTTTCGAGCAAGAACCGAGCTTTTGCATCTTCTACTTGGGAGGTGGAACAGTGGCAGTGTTGTTAAATGTATTAGTTGATTAGTTTGTGTGCATTAGTGTTGTAAATTAATTAATCAGTTTACTAGTTAGTTAAAAGTTTTGTAATAATTAATTAATTAGTTTACTAGTTATTCATTTGGTTGTAATAATTAGTCTAGTTAGTTTAATTAGATTAGCTTAGTTAGCTTAATTAGCTTAGCTTATTTGCTAGTTAGCTTAGCTCTTATTCATTCGAACCCTCCTTCGCGAGGGCGTAATGTTGTAATAAGTGTGCGTGCGTGTGTGTATGTTTTCCAACCCTACGTTTTTTTCCCTTTTATTTAATTGCTTTTGATGGTTAGATTAGGGACATCATATTTCAATTAGCATATTGCATGTTTACATCCATTCATCTTGTCTTGCATGCATCGAGGCTCGGTGCATCATTCAAACTGCATTGTCATTTCAATAATTCTTTGAATATGTGTTTAAACTGCATGTTATCAAAATGATACATATGCCATATTAGTAGTCATGCCTATTAATTACATTCTTTGGATGTGTTGCATTAGACACTTAACATAGTTAGGAATCATGCATTTTTCTAACTTTGACTTCTTAGCTCGGGGCACTAGGTGAGTTTTTATGCTTTAGCATACTTATATGAATGTAAATGCTGCCATGTCTAGCATGCTTGCCATGAGGCTATGTGCTTAAGTGCTAAACTGCTTGAATGCCTGTAGATGAAGGCTTGTTGTTTGAATTGGAATAATTCAACAAATGTGCGTTTTAAGTCCACTTTGTTGAGTGAAAAAGTATGTTTTAAGCCCACTATGTTTGGTGACAAAATCCACAAACTTTAAGCCCACTTGAGGTGGCAAATTGAAACCATTTTCGCAATACAAACATGAGTTGAATTGTTCCAAATTGAGCAAACTAGTCTATGCTTGCGTTTGCGCATCACACAGTAAAACTAGCCTAATAACCGGAATAAGAACACATAATATTTATAAAAATTATATCATGATTAGTAGAGGCCGATCTTTGATCGGGCAAGCGAGGGTGCTCAATTCATGACCTTTTCCCTTCGTTCCTAAGTTCCTGAACCGAGGCAACTTTGGTGATGATAGACACGTGGCCTTTGGCACGAGTCAGGGTTTCCTAAATTTTTCCAAAATAAAATATTTAGGTTGTGACTCTGTATCTAGAAAAATAGTCCAATTTTGGCATTATTTGGTTTACACACTGTGTCTTCTACTTCCCATTCTAGTTCAGATGCCAGTTTGGGCATGATCAGACCCATCCAGATGAGGGGGTGGAATACCCTACTCCATTTTCCAGTTCGTGCTTCACACTTGGCTCGATACCTCACTGCTTGGAGGCTGTGAGAGCTTCTGGCCCCTACTGCTAGCTTTAGTTGCGCCCTTTCTAATGAGTGCTTGGCTTGGCTTGAAGACGAGACACAGGTTGGGCCATCCTTGGCTACAGAGACTTTCAAGAGCGCGGGCAAGAGGTGGAAGACCACTACCTGACTTATCTGTGCCCCTAGTTTATTGTTTTGACTTTTCTTTTCATGTTTTATGATGTAAAAGCAACTTTGATTTAACCTGAGAGTTGAAGGGTGTACTTGTGTTGAAATCATATAATTAAAGTCGTGAGCACTGAAAATTTTCATTTTTGGTCCAAAGAAAGGTCTATGTTGCAAAAAATAAAATTTTGAGAAAATCAACTTCATTAAAACCTTTCAAAACAATTTTCTTAAACGGTCACTACCTGATACACACAGAATCAATCCTCAAGACGTACAGCCCTGAATAAAAAAGATCATAACTTCCCGTAACTGCATTCACCTTCACTATGGTTTTGCCCCTTTCTTCATCTTACAACTGGACCCTTCTGCCAAATGGTGGTAAAACAACTCGAATCAATTGATGGTGAGATGGACTGAGCAATAATAGATAAGACAGTTGAAGCTGTCTACGTATCCCGAAGATGGGAATCAGGCCTTATTTAGTTCACGATTACAGTTCACTCAAGTATTAACTCTCTTCTTTTGCACTCTAACTTTCGCCAAAGTCGTCCTTTTGGGTTTTCAACCTTGTGAGCTCTATTTTTCTTTATTTCCAATTTTTCATGTTCTATCTTTTGCCTATGTCATTCTTTCGGCTTTTCAGCCTAGCGAGCGTCTCAAGGATAGTATTTCTTCAACTTGTCTATATTGATCGGTTGTGAGAACTCCAAGCTATCTAGATCCATAAAGATGATTGCTCCTACGGACCAGATAGATTTGATGATGAAAGGACCAGTCCAATTGGGTCGGAACTTGCCCCTAGGGTCATGGATGGGAGCTCGGTTGTCTTTGAGCACCATATCTCCTTCTTTGAGGTTTCTGGATTTGACTCTTGTTGAAGGCCCTGGCAATTCTAGACTGATATCCCTAGATGTGATACAACGCCTTCAACCTTCTTTCGTCAAACAACATTAATTCTTCGAATATGTTCTACTACCAATCTGTCTCTGTTATCTGACACTCGGCCATAATTCTCAACGACAGTACTTCGATCTCGATCAGCAAAACAGCTTCCATCTTATATACCAGAGAGTAGGGGGTTGCCTCTGTAGATGTTCGAATTGACGTTCTATAACCCCAAAGTGCAGAAGGCAATTTATCCGGCCAGTCCTTGTAGGTTTCTATCATCTTTCGCAGAATGTTCTGATATTCTTGTTTGCGGCCTCAACGGCTTCATTGGTTTGTGGTCTATATGTTGATGACTTATGAAAAGTCACGTTGTATTTCTCAAGCAAATTCACCATCTCCTTCTTCAAGTGTAAGGCATTGTCCAATATGATCTCATTTGGCATCCCATATTTGCAAATGATGTTATTCCTAATGAACTTGGCCATGTGTGATGCTTTCAACACAAAATACGACTACGCCTCCACCCATTTGGTAAAATAGTCGATCGCCAATAAAATGAACTTGTGTCCATTCAAGCTCTTTGGCAAGACCGCTCCGATGACGTCGATTCTCCAAACTGAGAAGGGCCATGGTGAAGTCATGTTGTAGAGTTTTGACGTCGGGATATTCATGCGATTAGCATGGATTTGACATTTGTGTCATCGCCGAACAAAGTTGATACAATCATTCTCCATGGTTAACCAGTAATAGCCTTGTCTAAGGATCTTCCTAGCCAACATTACACCATTCATGTGTGCTCCACACTCGCCTCCGTGGATGGCCTCCATGAGACGTTTTGACTCCTCCTCTTCAAACCAGAGCTTGTGCATTCCCAAGTGACCTCTCTTGTACAACTTACGTCCACATATGATGAACTGAACAGTCAGACACTATATTCCCCGTTTATCCTTGGCATTTGCCCCTTGTAGGTACATTTCCTTTTCCAGGAAGTTCCAAATGTCATGATACCAGGGGTTCTTGTCTTGAACTTCGTCTATTGCGGCTATTGTCTTGTAAACAGGTGCATACTTCTACTTAATGATAATCGGATGCATCTTAACCCCAGGATGTATGTCTATCATAGAGGATAGAGTTGCTAATACGTCAGCAAACCGATTGTTCTCTCTTAATAAGTGCGTAAATGTCAATTTTTCAAACGTTGGAATCAGAATGTCCAGGGTCTGGTGATAAACTTTCATTTTCTCTTCTTTAATTTTCCAATCTCCATTGGCTTGAGAAACAACCAGGTTTGAGTCTTCGATGACGTCCAACCTTATTGTCGCTAGTTCTAGGGCAACGTCTAATCTAGCGATACGTGTCTCATACTCTGCTTCGTTATTGGATACTTTGAACTGGAGTTTGATAGCTAGGGGTATATGAGAATCATTGGGCGCTATAAGCAACACGCTTATCCCATAACCATATTGGTTAGCTGCTCCATCAAAGTACATTTTCCATGTCTCCTCTTCGACCTGCAGGATCTCCTCATCTAAGAATAAGGAGTCCATTGCTTCATTTCCTTTCACTGGGAGGTTTGCCAGAAATTATGCTACTACTCTTCTTTTGACCGACTTGCGAGTGACGTACTTGACGTCAAACTCGAATAAAAGAAGCAACCAACGAGCTAGCCTGCCTGTAAGCGCTGGTTTCTCAAAAAGATATTTGATGGGATCCAATCTCGAAACCAAAAGTACAGAATGAGCTAACAGGTGGTGTCTCAACTTCC
Source organism: Camellia granthamiana (assembly GCA_036172215.1). Classification (NCBI taxonomy): domain Eukaryota; kingdom Viridiplantae; phylum Streptophyta; class Magnoliopsida; order Ericales; family Theaceae; genus Camellia; species Camellia granthamiana. The sequence continues at coordinate 124,490,599 of CM069913.1, forward strand.
TAGTGGCCCAAACCAAAGCTAAGCAAGCCATCTCTAGAGGAGTGTAGCAGGTCTCGTAATCCAATATCTTTTTGCTCAAGTAGTAAATGGCTTTTTCCACCTTAGCTTTTGATTCTTGTGCTAATATGCACCCCATGGTTGACTCTGTTACAAACAGATACATGATCAGTGGCTTCCTCGGTTCTTGTGGTGACAATACATGCGGATTCTGAAGATACTGCCTGACTTGCTTCAAAGCGAACTGACGTCGATTATCCCATCGGAACTTCTTCCCCTTTTTCAAGAGACCAAATAGTGGTTCACAAGTTAAGGTTAATTTATATAGCGATCTTGGTTGTTCCTCTCTTTATTTATTGTATTCCGGACTCGGTTCTGTGGATGTGTTGTTGTCTCATTCTCATTTCCATCCTTTACTCTTTGTATTTGAGTCTTGGGTTGTGTTGGGCAGGTTTGAAACAGGTTGGTTGTGCTTTGAAGCCAAAAGTTGATGCCCAGAATTTGGCCTTCACGCTCGAGCGGGGCTTTTGACGCTCGAGCGGGCCCTTTGTTGTTGCTTCTCCGCTCGAGCAGGAGTTTTGACGCTCGAGCGTGAATTTCCATCTCCCAGTATTTTCTCTGCAGGTCTTTGTACGCTCAAGCGGGAGTTTTGACGCTCGAGCGTGACCCCCTGATTTTGTCCCTCCGCTCGAGCGGGGACCATGGTCTGCAAAACTTCTGGAAGTGTGCAATCGACTCTCGAGCGGCGCTTTTGGCGCTCGAGCGTGAGTCTGTGTCTGATGCTCGAGCAGGGCGTTCCACGCTCGAGCGGGGAGTGCAGTATATCAGTCCGAAATTCGATTTTTGCATCACTTTTTCAACTCCTTTTCTCTCTCTTACTTTTCAAAACCTCCATTGGAGAGCTTCTCTCTCTATAAACACAACTTCTCTCTAGGTATTGATCTAGTTTGAGTGAGCTACTCCCTTGGTCCCTTTGTAAAAATTGTGGAGTTTGTTGTGGGCTATCTATCAATCCGAAAATTTCTTAGTTTGGAGCACTTCGAGATTTCTTCATCTTCTCCATTGGGTTTCATCTCTTGAGGTAGGGATTCCTACTCATCTTTATGATCTTTAACATAGATGTTGAGCTTTTGTATAAATTGTTTGATTTGGGAAGTTAGGGTTTGAAATGTTTGATGTTGAAAAGAGGGGTTTTGTTCAATTGACTCATACATATGTGTTTTGGGTCTAAAATGGAAATTATTGATGTTGTTGAAAATATTTGGACCTTTAGGTCAATATTGAGAAAGGGGGGAAAATACCATGTTTGGGTATATTTGGGTCATTAGTGTAATTAATGACATTTGTTATGGAAGTATGAAATTGAATTGGAAATAATGTAATTGGCTCATTATGAGATAAATGGTGGAGTTGGAATTATTAATCACTCACCTTGGAAATTGTTGATAATTTATCTGTTGGATGTAATTATTATCTATTTAGAAATAATTGCTTTGGGCTATCGGTGGAGGATAGTCTTGATTGTTATAGACAATGCATGATGATTAGGCAAGCTAAAACTAATCAATTGAATATGTTATCGAATATGACGGTTGGAATAATACATCAAATTTATGTATTGATTGATTATGTATTTGATATGTATTTATATACATTGTGTTGTGTGGGAGAAGATAGGGGATTGTAGCCGCGCCCGTGGGCTTCGCTCTACAGTTCGGACTCCCTTTTGTTTGTCGCGGTTCTTAATCTGAACCAAAGAGTCCAAATCTGGCAAATCGTTTTGAGAAACAGATTTTTGAAAAGAAGTGCCAAACATGGACTGCTTTGCCAGATACAGAGTCGCCACCTAAATATTTTATTTTGGGGAAAATTTAGGAAACCCTGACTCGGTGCCAAAGGCCACGTGTCCGTCATCACCAAAGTTGCCTCGGCTCGGGAACTTGGGTACGATCGGGGAAGGTCAGCTATGAGCACCCCCTCTCGCCCGATCCGAAGATCGGCCTCTACTAACCATGATATCCAATTTTGAAAATGTTATGTGTTCTTATTCCGGTTATTAGCCTAGAATTACTATGTTATGCGCACAGCAAACAAGTATAGACCAAACCGCCTAAATTGGAACAAAACATTTCATGTTTGTTTTAAAAATGGTTTGCTACTCGCAAGTAGGCTAAAATGCAGATTTTGCCACCCTCAAGTGGGCTTTTAGAAAAAATGGTTTTGCCACTATCAAGTGGGCCTAAAACTCTCAGTTTTAATGCATTATTCCAACTTAGGTAATTTGACATCCATCCACAGGCATTCAAGCAGTTATATCACATAAGCAGCTAGCCTCATGGTAATCATGCTGTCATGGCAACACTCACACGCATGCAAGGATGCTAAAGCAAAAGAACTTACAGAGTACTCTAAGCCAAAACAGAAACTAGTTAGTAATCATATGCACGATCCTAGTTCATGTTAAGATGGCTAATGCAGCACATGCAAAATGCAACTATAATAGGCTCGGTTATCCTAAAGAATGGCATGTGAAATGCTGCAACTAACAAGTACTCAACTTGGAATCGAAATACAAGTGCAGTTAGCATGATGTGCCGAGCTCGATGCATGTAAGACAAATGTATGGATGCACGCATGCATAGCATAAGGTATGCTAATTTAAATATACTTTAATACTAACCATTGAAAGCAGGTAAATAAAAGGGAAGAAAGACGTGGGGTTGGAAGACATACACACATGCACCCACACTTATTACAAATTCGCCCTCGCCCGAAGGGACCAAAAGAATAATACAGTCCGAATACTAAATTAATTATTACAGAATTTCTAATTAATTAACAGATTGAATGCGGAAAGGAGGTGGCCACAGCCCTGCCTCGGGATGCGTGAATGATGCATGCTCGATCCATCTTGCCCGGAAACTCGTTGCCATAGCACTGTTGCCTCTGTTTACACTGCCATGCTCCTCTGAAAATTTGCACAAGTCTTAAGGAGGCCTCTCTGAACACTGGGGAGCACCACCGGCTGAAGAGAAACACCACCGGCCGAAGGATATGATCACCGGCTACATATTATGCTATCGACCAGTCATTCTTTGCCGGTCGGCACTTAACAGTGCCGGTCGGCCAAAAATTGCTGCAGAACTTGCAATTGACAGCAGCAGAGGGCAAGCAGTGTATGGCATGGAATTTCAAGCAAATGTGTGCATGGACACACTCCCTATCATGCAATGGACTCAAGGGAGCATGGCCCTTGACCCCCGGGCCAACAATCACGCATTTCAATGCATGATGGCCCAAAAGCCAAGTTAGCAACTTTGATATCAAATGGAATGCAAACACAAAACACATCAAAGGCCCCAACCTCTATCATCCTTGATCAAGAGGCAAGGGATGCATGCCAAATGCAACCTAAGCATGCGAGCTAAGTATGCAATATGAGTATGCGAACAAACATGCAAGGCATGACGCAATGCAACAACATAACATGCACAACGCATTGTAACATGGCATGCACAATGCAAGATGGGCTTACACCAATACAAGTAGACCTCGGCCACACTCACATAGGAGGCCATGACGATGAAAATGAGACTCTCGAAGTGCGTGCACGTGTGCACGCAAACCGAGGACCGACCCTAAGGCACGAAATGCCACTCTAACAAGACATGGCAGAACATGGAATAAGGCATAATAGCATGCAAATATCAGAGGCAAAATGATATGCAAAACAGCCCCGAAACATAGCAATAAGTCACCCAATACATGAGACGCATCCTGAAACTCAAAATTAATCGCATGGAATGACTTATAGCTATACAAAGCATGCATTATTTGAACATGAAGTGTAAAAACAGAAGCTAGACAGACCCAAAACAAGCATGTTTACAGTTCAAAGCAAGGCCAAACAGCGGGCATAGATAGGACAAAATTAGCATGCAAAAAATGGCTCCGCAAGGGAGGCAATGAGGCAAGTGGTAGATGCAAAGCCCAAACAGAAAAAGACCCTTCTACAACACTGAAGAGAGACCCAAAATATGATGTTTTTCCGTATATGACAAGCCCCAAATCAGTATACAAACATGCTCAAAATGCAACGCAAGATTAAGGCCACAAGAAGGCTATAACACAAAGTATACAAAATACTCATCAAACAGCCAAAGACCCTTAATAAAACATGACAAGGGGGTCAAAATATGGCCACTTTCAGCTCTGATCATGGCCGAAAAACAGAAGCTCAATAGGCTAATAAATCATGCAAGAATGGGGACCAAAGAGGGGTACAATGGCGAGTGATACATGGAGGTCCCAAACAGTGGTGAGTCCTTCTTCAATGTTGAAGAAGGGATCAAAATAAGCCTATCTACAGTTTACATCATGCTCCAAAACAGATTACACATAAGCCAAAAATGCTATGCAAGATTATGGCATACAAAGGGGTAATGAAGCAAGTGCAAGATGGGGGTCCCAAACAAGGTAAGACCCTTAATGAAAGATGAAATAGAGCTCAAAAAAATGCCACTTTCAGTTTTGGTCGGAGCTCAAATATACAAGAAACTATGACTTAGATATGAAGCAAGAAAAGACTAGAAAAGGGAAGAAAATGATTCACCCTTGTAGAGTAACCCTTTGCTGCCCCTTGGACCAAGGAAAGCTGCCTCCTGGCCTCTGAGAAGACCTCCAAGCTGCTGGAAAAGGAGGTGGTGGTGTGGTGCTAGGTGGTGATGAAGAAAGGGGTGTAGAACTTGGATGTTTTGAGCTTTGGAGGAGGGAGATATGGAGGATGTATGTATGTATATATCAGATATATATCTATATCTCTGGTTTTTTGCTCCATAACCACCAACCCTTTACAATGGAGGAGGTGGGATGCTTATGTAGGCCAAGCAAAGGCCAAGAAGCTTAATGGCTAAGCTAAAGAGAAAGGGTCAAGGGGGCCAGGAGGTTCAAGGCTTCTAGAGGAAGCCAATACAGCTGGCCAAGCTTCTCCAAGAAGCTTGGCCAAAGGGTCAACCTTCTAGGAGAGGTTTAGGGCCAAAAGGGTGGAAAGGTGCAAAACAACCACACATGTGCATGGGGGGTCGGGTTTGTGCACTCCAGCTGGCACAGCTGGCATGCACCATGCCTGCAAGAGTCAAAAGGGTCAAATCGGCCAAGAAAGGAGGTCATCGGCCAAATAAATGGCCGGTCGGCACAATAAATGGCTGGCCTGCAATCTTTTCTGGCCGGTCGGATAAATAGAGTGCCGGTGGATGGCCGGTAAGGTCAAAAAACGGCCGGTTGGTGTCCAAATTGAAGCCCCGGAAGTTAGCTTTCCAATGGCGCAAACCTTGCATTAAAATTCCTCCTATGCAAAAAGTTATGCCCTTTTTGGTGAAGCTGCGCAGATTCGATCCAACCGGGATGATGCCCAACTTCAACCAATCATATCTCCCCCTCCCGGACTTGGCTCTAGGAGATTCTTGAGTGCAAAATGAAGCCCCGTAAGTCTTCTTTCCAGTGGTGGTGGCCTCATATCTCAAATCCAAGTGTATAGACAGATGAGCTTGATTTAGCGAGGACTGCTCGCCCCTCTCTTAGCAATTATTGCCTATCTTCTTCTCCAGCCTGTTTTCTCCCCTCTTCTCCTCTTTTCTTCAACTTCAAACCCCTAAGCAATGTGTTTTGAAAGATTTTTCAAAGATTTCATCTCTCTTTCGTTAATTCCCACTTTGTCCTTGCTCGGTTTATCGAAAAGCGCATCATTTGACAAAATGTGAGCCTCAGAGCATCGTAGGAATTTTATTTCAAAAAAGTTTTGAAAGAGAGGGTTTTAAGGTCTAAAAACCATCCAAAATAGCTTTGGTCCAAAATAGGGTGTGAAGTTGAGATTTGTCTCTCTCCTTGCCGAGGAAACCGGACCTGTGCCCTGCACACCTTTCTCCAACAAGTAAACCATCAGTGACGCCCAAGTCTTAAGGGCGGTCAAAAATGGGGTGTCTACAGTTGCCCCTCTTTGACAAAACTCGGAAGTCATAACAATGACGAGAGTGAATGTCAAAGCCCAGAGACGACCCATTTTTGACAAGGCCGAAGACTTGGACAAACAAACAAAATACTGATAAATAAATGGTTGTGCCCGCAGGCTGCCTACGTGTCTCTTTGCAAGGAATCAAACCAGCGTAGTTCAGGGGCAGGACGCAAACGATATGCAGGAAGACTTTGATAATTGGACTTATACGCTACGCGAAGTCGGTTTGAAAATTGGACTTATACGCTACGCGAAGCCGGTTTGAAAATTCAGGCTTTATGCAAAAACACAGTGTGCACAAAACAATGTGATGCAGAGTGAATGCACAAAACAATGCTAAGGAGATGCGCAAAATAGTGTGAAACAAGTTGGAATGCACAAGATAGTGCTAACAAGATGCACAAAACAGTGCAATGCAAGAGTGAATGCACGAAACAGTGCTATACAGGTGCACAAGAGAGTGCGATGTGGCATAGATGCACAAAACAGTGCGATGCGCAAAATAGCGCGAATGAAATGTAATGCACCAACAAGTGCAGGTAAGGTGCGCAGAAAGCGCGATGCAAGTTCAAAGCGAAAGATACAAGCATTTTCCTTTATGCAAGATGAGAGTATGTAATGAAATGCACAGGATAGTGCGATAAAATGCACGTGCAATGCAAGTAAAATGCACAAAATAGTGCGATGCGCAAAATAGCGCGAATGAAACAATGTAATGTACAAAACAGTGCGATGCGCAAGAAAGCGCGAAAGTGAATTGCACAGAACAGTGTGATACGCTAAACAACGCGAGTGTAATGTAATGCACAAGATAGTGCGAGTGAGATATAGCATGTAAGTGCACAAGATAGTGCGATGCGCAAGAAAGCGAGAGTGCACAAGACAGTACGATGCGCTAAATAGCGCGATGCGTTAGACAACGCGAGTGCACAAGACAGTGCGAATGCACAAGATAGTGCGATGCGCTAAACAGTGCGATGCGTTAGACAACATGAGTGCACAAGACAGTGTGAATGCACAAGATAGTGCGATGCGCTAAACAGCGCGATGCGTTAGACAACGCGAGTGCACAAGACAGCGCGATTGCACAAGATAGTGCGATGTGCTGAACAGCGCAATGCGTTAGACAACGCGAGTGCACAAGACAGTGCGAATGCACAAGATAGGGCGATGCGCTAAACAGCGCAATGCGTTAGATAACGCGAGTGCACAAGACAGTGCGATGAAATGCATCTTCTATGCAAGTATGGGGGGCATTTTCCATGCAATTTTGAAAGCAAGCATATTTTATGCATGAATCATAACGATGCGCGGCACACATGCAACAACAGTGTATATGAAAGTTCATATTCTATGCAATAGAGGAGCATCAAATATGTACTCTGGTGTCTCCGATTTACCTCTCAGAGGGTTTTGCAACACACTTAGCTCGAAAAGGGTATACCCTGTTCATATTGGTAAGAGATAACATCTGCTGCTGCTTTAATTGCCGTTCTGACTTGAAGCAGGCTTACACTTAAGGTAGAGGTGCACTCCTACTTCGGTAGCATTGACAAGGCCTGAAGAGGTACATCCGGAGTACAATCACGGAATTTGCTGAAGGTGAAACACACTCAGATGCTTCAATTTTCCCTCTTTTCTTTTGCTTGGCAGTCCGGAACCATTATAGCTTCAGATAGGTCCTGGTTCTACTGTTCTCACACGACCTGGGTTGAACCCTGCAGTTTTTGAAAGAACAAATTCCTTTTTGCACAAATGTGGAGAATGGCACAGCACTCTGAGCACAAAACTATTTTATTTTTGAAATCGAGAGATGAGTTTTCGACCAGGTATTGAGCCTACGACTGAACACAGCAAAACGACTCAACAAGGAAATAAAAGGCACACAACCTAGACACATCGAGTGACACTCGAGATGACTCAAAACAAGAATCGAGACAAACAAAAGGACACGACACTCAAACGTGCACAGGGAGCCTGTTTCACCGGGTAGTGTTTCCCACTCTTTCTCATTTGTGATTCTCACATCACTCTGGCACTCAATCTCTTGTTTTCTGAAAAAAAAAAAGCCCTTTTCTCACTTTTTCTCTCATCACACATCTCTCTATTCTTCAATCTCTCATTTTTCAATCCCTCCCCTGGGTGGTTGGTGGATAAACAAGAAGTTGCGGGCTCTTGCCCCTAGCATTCAGATAGATTCTTCGTTTGTTCACAACAGTGAGATTCTTCCACAGAGGGGCTGCGCTACGATTGGGTGTGTAGCAAATCTGTGGCTGACATTGGTTGATGATGCCCTGCTGGGGAGTTTGGACGTGGTTAGATCTGTCCAAATGAGGAAGTGGAACATCCTGATCCATTCCAGTTCGTGCTTCGCACTTGGCTTGATACCTCGTTGTTTGGAGGATGAGAGAGCTTTCTGCCCTTTGTTGTTGACTTCAGTTGTGCCCTCTTCTGGCAAGTAGAGTGCCCTTCTTGGCGAGTATGTTGACAATGGGGAAAAGACAGGAAGCCTGACTCAACTATGCCCCCAGTTCATCATTTTGACCATTTTTTTGATTTTTGAGCTTTTGCTAAAGTAATTTTGACCGACATGAGAGTTAGATTAACATGTTTGTTTGATTTTTGATTTGAAGATCATGCAAGTTAGGCTATGAGCACTGAAAATTTTCCTTTTTTGGGTCCAAGAAATGGTCCAGTTTTTGAAAAAGATGGAACAATTTTCGAGAAAATAGTCAACTTTAGTAAAAATTCTCAAAAATTGTTTTTGCAAACGGCCACTGCTGGGCGAGCATGAAACCTACTCTCGAGATGCACCACCTCAGATCTGAAGGAAAATTGCCCCTTGCTTGAAGAGAGCTGCATGGCAACGGAAAGTTGCCCCTTGTTTGAACGGCACCGCGGTGCATTGAATGGCAACGGAAAGTTGCCCCTTGTTTGAATGGCACCGCAGCGCATTGTAGGCAGTCCTCAGAGTGATGAACATAACCAAACCCTCGGATACAGTGAAGACAAAGACCAGAACCATCACATGGACATAATCAAATTTGAAGTGTTTTGCGGCTGGACTTCAGAATGAAGTTGCCTACGTATCCCAAAGATGGGAATCAAGCCTTACGTAGCTCGGGGGTTAAGGTACACTCGGGTATTAACCTCTCCTTTTTATGCTCTAACTTTTGCCAAGGCGCCTGTTGCAGGTTTTCGACCTTGCGAGCTTTGTTCTTCTTTCTTTTCAATTTTTTCATTTTTTCATTTTTTTTTTGGTATATTTTTTGCATTTTTTTTATTATTATTATTATTATTTTTTTATTTTTTATTCTTTTGTATTTTTCTCTTGCCCTAACTTTTGCCTGGGTCGCCCTTCCGGGTTTTCGGCCCAGCGAGCCTCTCAAAGGATAAAAGTGTAACAAGTCCATGCCAAATGGTTTTGAGATTGAAGCCCTCTGTATCCAGGAGAGTGGCTGTTGTATTGATTTGCAAAAAGATCCACCTTTGGCTCTTCGAGCACATCGGATATTTTTTGCCCCTAGTTCGAGGGGTGCTTCTGATCTAGCTTTGTAAGCTTCTTTTGACGACATCTGATCCTCTTGATCTGACTTTGGTGCCTCTTGTTCGAGGGCTGCTTCAAATCTAGCCACACATGCCTCCCATCATGATTGTCCTTTGAACGTTCTGAATCCAAGTTCAAGATTTGAAAGCAAAGGGATTGAGTCTCGAGGCCGAGAGCGATCCTAAGCTGCACAATCTCAAGAGCGATTCCATCCATGTCTTCGCAGGACCGCGCAAAACATTTTTTTTGAAAGTTTTTAAGAAAGCGACAAATCGCTCGCGCTGAAGACAGTGTAGGACTAATCTGGATCAAAGCTAGGGTCCTTCTCAGTACTAACACTAACAAGCATGATTTCATTCATTAAGGGCTTAGCATGCATCTCTTTCTCTCAATTTGATCAAAGTTTTGCAAATCCCGAGGAATTCCTCCCTCTTTGTTTTCACCGCAGTGTTCAAAAAAGGTTTTGAAAAACTTAGGTCAATGCAATAATTTCAAGGCACAGAAAAGATAGAGTTCTTAGTCAAATACTGCCATCTCATTAGAATTTCTGGCACAACTGGCACACAGCAGATACAAACACAAGAGTGTGAAAATCACTGCTGTTCAATTCAAATCTTCTGGTGTAACTGGCTCCAAGGCAAAAACAGACTCAAAAGAAAATGAAAAGACAAACACAAAACAAAATGGTGATGTCCGAGGTAACACCCCCGGAATCACCCGACTCCTACATAATAGGACTGACTCGATACAACAAGACAGACCTTAACCAAAAAGACTGACTCAAAACAAAGAGACAGATTCTAAACAAAACAATAGAACTGGCTCAATACCCAAGCCAGAAAGTACAAAAACTAGTATTTGCATACTGCTCAAAACAGTGCGTGCCCTTCCCACGTCTGGAGTAAACTGAGTGCCGCCCGCAGGTGGTTCATCCCCCGATCACATATTCATACTATCCCCCAAGTTCACTGATCCAGTGGTGATAGACTTTACTGAGCTGGTGCGGCAATGACCTTGTTGTCAAACAAATCTTGTATTTCGTGGCGAAGACAGAAACACTTATCGGTGACATGGCCGACCTGCTGATGAAAGGCACAGTACTTTGCCGAATCATGGGAGGGAGGAAGTCTATCTGGCAGTGGTCGCGGCTCCAGGGGTTTCAGGTACCGCTTTTTAATCAGGACCCTCAAGGCCGCTGATAAAGACATGTTCAGTGGGGTGAATACCCTCTGGCCCCGAGGTAGATAGTCCGATGTTTGGGGGTTAAAGAAGATGCGCCAACAAAGAGGTCGGCAGGTGCTAGCCGGGTTTGCTGATCTTTTTCGAGAGTAGGGTTAGAGCTGAAAGGAACATTCCTGACATGACGACCCTTCTCCCGGCTTGCCCCTTGATTCAAACTGCCCCCGACTTGGGTGGCGAAAATGTCATCCACAGTTTTTGCCATAACTGCGAGGACTTGCTCTTCGTTCAATCCCTCGGCTTTCAAAGCCTCAACAGCCAACTTAAGATGTTCATGGGAACTAATGCTTGCCCCTACCTTGCTCTTATCACTGGCCTCCACTTTGCTAAGAGATTGGCCTTCTCCCAATGCAGCCCGTCCCAAGGTTAAGGAGCCTTTTGACATGAACTCCCTAGTATGTGATGCGGTTGATGACGGAGCCAAAACTCCAAAGGCCAGATCTGCCACAGTTCTCTGAAGATCTTCGATCATCCTCATCAGCTCAGAAGTAGTGGGTTCATGGGTTTGAGATGATTGGGGTTCAGATGCACCCATCATGCATAAGTACAGGCTCTCTGGGATAAACACCTTCGGTTTGGGCAAATGGGCTGGGGTGCTATATACGCTGGGGTCGTAGGGGACGGCCAGTGTGTGGATTAGATTGAGATGTGGATGACGTATTTGGTCATTGGGGTCTGAAGGTGGAGCTATCATTTGGTTGTCAATGAGATTTTGGATCTCATGACGAAGGCGATAGCAACGGTCGGTGCCATGACCGCGCTGCTGATGGTACATACAGTACTTGGAAGGGTTATGCCTGGCTGGGAGTGGGTTTGGAAGGGGTTGGGGTTCTAGGAGTTCTAGGTGCCCTTCTTCTCGCAGCTTTTTCAAAGCTTGAGAGAGACTCATGTAAAAAGGATGGAATTTTCGGGTTTGGGGCTGAGTTGAAGTGGTTGGTTTTTGGCCATTGAGGGAGGTGGTGATAGTACCTACTTCTGAGCATTTCGCAGCTGTGCTACCATCAGTAGTAGCATTGGGACTGCGAGCAACATTCCTCTTCAAAGGCTCATTATCTTCTACAAAGATCCCTTGTTTGATGGCATCCTCGATTTGAACCCCCATTTCATGAAGGGCTGGAAAGGTAAACAGAGGTAGAACGACCATCTTTTGTAGCAACTTGCCATGCAGATTCCGAACAATCATCCTGATCTGATCTTTGTCGGAAAGTTTTGTAGTCATCATTGAGGCCTTTGCTCTCCATCTCGTCACGAACTCTGAGAAACCCTCCTTTGGCCCTTGGCGGGTGACTTCAAGATCACGAGTGGTGACCTCAATCTGTGTGTTGTAGGAGTATTGATCACGGAAGGCCTTAGCCATCTCTTCCCAGTTCTGTTTCACAGAGTTCTCCAATTTCGCATACCAGATTGCGGCTATCCCAGACAGGGTTCGGCCGAATAGTGACAATTCCTGGGCTGTGGTCAAACCCATTGGTCTCAGAATATCAGAAAACAGGTGGAGGTGCACCGTTGGGTCTCCAGAACCATCGAATCGATCAATATGTGGCATCTTGAACCGATCCGGTAATGTCACCATTGAGTCGGTATAACCATCCTCTATATCAGGAATAGAGTGAGCCCCCTGAGACTTTTTGAACAATTTCTCAAGCTTGCTCACTTTCAACGCTATGGGGTCCGTCTTGAACTCAAAGGGGGAGTCTGGTAAGTTGATGGGTGTTTTAGATAGCTGGGGTAGAACTGGGGGCGGAGCCGGCCCTGTTGGAATGTCCGTATCTGCCTGGACATCTGGTGTCTCCTCGGGTATCGGAACCCTTGGCGGGGGAGGAGCCTGGTGTGAAGTAGATACTCCAGTTTGCTGCTCTAGCCTGGCAATTGTCTCTACCTGTTGGGCTATGACCACAGCCTGTTGCTTGGCGAATTTCGCTTGATGGACAGCGTCTTGCTGCATGGCTTTCATACCATCCTGGAGTTGGCGCACCATCTCTTCCAGACTCGACATATTGTCCTGGTCTAACTAAGCAACTGGTATATCTGTGCCTGCTGTAAGTTCGGAAATCTCTACCCAACTGCTCAAAGATCACTGATCTGGTAGCTGTGGTACTGGTGGTCTATATCTGACTAGCCTTCTCTGGCCCTGATTACCCTTGAACTGAGCCTCTGACCTGACAAAGTCTATCAGCATAAATCCAATGTACCCGGGGGATAGTGGAGCCTTCTGAAGCTATAGTTCCAAGACTACCTAGCAAAAGAGAAAACAGACAGCATCTCAGCTCAACTTCACTGGAACGAATATGAGCAAAGCTGAACGACTGTATTCTCTACTGAATTCTGCCCCAAAATTCTGCTTGTAAACCGATACCCTCAGGTAAAACTGATTCCCCAAATACTGATGCCCGCAGGCCTGATACCCAGACTTGCAAACTGATATGCGCATTCCTGTAGAGATACACTCTAAAAGCACATAGCATGTAAAAGAGAGCCAATACACCCCTATGTTGGGGTAGGGTTTCCCTGTCCTATTTTGTTAGGAGCTAGGGTTTCACTACGCACACAGTGGGTTTCAAACAACCTAACATCGGGTAAGCAACCTGTCCTAGTTTGGAATGGTCACTATGGATTCCGAATATGCACTAGGTCGAATGGTCGAAGAGGGTGCCCCGGTAAAACCGGGGTTTGTGTTCCCATACTGGCAGAGCCCACAACCGGTCAGCCTTATGGTCATGCCTTGACAAGACAAGCCTTCAGCAAACCGCTCAGGAATAGCAGATGGCCAACACGGTGTCCTAGGCGCACCAATGCACATGCAATGCAAAGAAACACATAAGTGAAATCAAAACTGGATATCACGAGTTCGAGTCAAGCTCTCTAAATTCCCCAGTAGAGTCGCCAGAAACTGTAGACACGCTCATGGGCTTCGCTCTACAGCTCGGACTCCCTTTTGTTTGTCGCGGTTCTTAATCTGAACCAAAGAGTCCAAATCTGGCAAATCATTTTGAGAAACAGATTTTTGAAAAGAAGTGCCAAACATGGACTGCTTTGCCAGATACAGAGTCGCCACCTAAATATTTTATTTTGGGGGAAATTTAGGAAACCCTGACTCGGTGCCAAAGGCCACGTGTCCGTCAACACCAAAGTTGCCTCGACTCGGGAACTTGGGTACGATCGGGGAAGGTCAGCTATGAGCACCCCCTCTCGCCCGATCCGAAGATCGGCCTCTACTAACCATGATATCCAATTTTGAAAATGTTATGTGTTCTTATTCCGGTTATTAGCCTAGAATTACTATGTTATGCGCACAACAAACAAGTATAGACCAAATCGCCTAAATTGGAACAAAACATTTCATGTTTGTTTTAAAAATGGTTTGCTACTCGCAAGTAGACTAAAATGCAGATTTTGCCACCCTCAAGTGGGCTTTTAGAAAAAATGGTTTTGCCACTATCAAGTGGGCTTAAAACTCTCAGTTTTAATGCATTATTCCAACTTAGGTAATTTGACCTCCATCCACAGGCATTCAAGCAGTTATATCACATAAGCAGCTAGCCTCATGGTAATCATGCTGTCATGGCAACACTCACACGCATGCAAGGATGCTAAAGCAAAAGAACTTACAGAGTACTCTAAGCCAAAACAGAAACTAGTTAGTAATCATATGCATGATCCTAGTTCATGTTAAGATGGCTAATGCAGCACATGCAAAATGCAACTATAATAGGCTCGGCTATCCTAAAGAATGGCATGTGAAATGCTGCAACTAACAAGTACTCAACTTGGAATCGAAATACAAGTGCAGTTAGCATAATGTGCCGAGCCCGATGCATGTAAGACAAATGTATGGATGCACGCATGCATAGCATAAGGTATGCTAATTTAAATATGCCCTAATACTAACCATTGAAAGCAGGTAAATAAAAGGGAAGAAAGATGTGGGGTTGGAAGACATACACACACGCACCCACACTTATTACAAATTCACCCTCGGCCGGAGGGACCAAAAGAATAATACAGTCCGAATACTAAATTAATTATTACAGAATTTCTAATTAATTAACAGATTGAATGCAGAAAGGAGGTGGCCACAGCCCTGCCTCTGGATGCGTGAATGATGCATGCTCGATCCATCTTGCCCGGAAAGCCGTTGCCATAGCACTGTTGCCTCTGTTTACACTGCCATGCTCCTCTGAAAATTTGCACAAGTCTTAAGGAGGCCTCTCTGAACACTGGGGAGCACCACCGGCTGAAGAGAAACACCACCGGCTGAAGGATATGATCACCGGCTACATATTATGCTATCGACTAGTCATTCTTTGCCGGTCGGCACTTAACAGTGCCGGTTGGCCAAAAATTACTGCAGAACCTGCAATTGACAGTAGCAGAGGGCAAGCAGTGTATGGCATGGAATTTCAAGCAAATGTGTGCATGGACACACTCCCTATCATGCAATGGACTCAAGGGAGCATGGCCCTTGACCCCCGGGCCATCAATCACGCATTTCAATGCATGATGGCCCAAAAGCCAAGTTAGCAACTTTGATATCAAATGGAATGCAAACACAAAACACATCAAAGGCCCCAACCTCTATCATCCTTGATCAAAAGGCAAGGGATGCATGCCAAATGCAACCTAAGCATGCGAGCTAAGTATGCAATATGAGTATGCGAACAAACATGCAAGGCATGACGCAATGCAACAACATAACATGCACAATGCAAGATGGGCTTACACCAATACAAGTAGACCTCGGCCACACTCACATAGGAGGCCATGACGATGAAAATGAGACTCTTGAAGTGCGTGCACGTGTGCACGCAAACCGAGGACCGACCCTAAGGTACGGAATGCCACTCTAACAAGACATGGCAGAACATGGAATAAGGCATAATAGCATGCAAATATCAGAGGCAAAATGATATGCAAAACAGCCCCGAAACATAGCAATAAGGCACCCGATACATGAGACGCATCCCGAAACTCAAAATTAATAACATGGAATGACTTATAGCTACACAAAGCATGCATTATTTCAACATGAAGTGTAAAAACAGAAGCTAGGCAGACCCAAAACAAGCATGTTTACAGTTCAAAGAAAGGCCAAACAGCGGGCATAGATAGGACAAAATTAGCATGCAAAAAATGGCTCCGCAAGGGAGGCAATGAGGCAAGTGGTAGATGCAAAGCCCAAACATAAAAAGACCCTTCTACAACACTGAATAGGGACCCAAAATATGATGTTTTTCAGTATATGACAAGCCCCAAATCAGTATACAAACATGCTCAAAATGCAACGCAAGATTAAGGCCACAAGAAGGCTATAACACAAAGTATACAAAATACTCATCAAACAGCCAAAGACCCTTAATGAAACATGACAAGGGGGTCAAAATATGGCCACTTTCAGCTCTGATCATGGCTGAAAAACAGAATCTCAATAGGCTAATAAATCATGCAAGAATGGGGACCAAAGAGGGGTACAATGGCGAGTGATACATGGAGGTCCCAAACAGTGGTGAGCCCTTCTTCAATGTTGAAGAAGGGCTCAAAATAAGCCTATAGACAGTTTACATCATGCTCCAAAACAGATTACACATAAGCCAAAAATGCTATGCAAGATTATGGCATACAAAGGGGTAATGAAGCAAGTGCAATATGGGGGTCCTAAACAAGGTAAGACCCTTAATGAAAGATGAAATAGAGCTCAAAAAAATGCCACTTTCAGTTTTGGTCGGAGCTCAAATATACAAGAAACTATGGCTTAGATATGAAGCAAGAAAAGACTAGAAAAGGGAAGAAAATGATTCACCCTTGTAGAGTAACCCTTTGCTGCCTCTTGGACCAAGGAACGCTGCCTCCTGGCCTCTGAGAAGACCTCCAAGCTGCTGGAAATGGAGGTGGTGGTGCGGTGCTAGGTGGTGATGAAGAAAGGGGTGTAGAACTTGGATGTTCTGAGCTTTGGAGGAGGGAGATATGGAGGATGTATGTATGTATATATCAGATATATATCTATATCTCTGGTTTTTTGCTCCAAAACCACCAACCCTTTACAATGGAGGAGGTGGGATGCTTATATAGGCCAAGCAAAGGCCAAGAAGCTTAATGGCTAAGCTAAAGAGAAAGGGTCAAGGGGGCCAGGAGGTTCAAGGCTTCTAGAGGAAGCCAATACAGCTGGCCAAGCTTCTCCAAGAAGCTTGGCCAAAGGGTCAACCTTCTAGAAGAGGTTTAGGGCCAAAAGGATGGAAAGGTGCAAAACAACCACACATGTGCATGGGGGGTCGGGTTTGTGCACTCCAGCTGGCACAGCTGGCATGCACCATGCCTGCAAGAGTCAAAAGGGTCAAATCGGCCAAGAAAGGAGGTCATCGGCCAAATAAATGGCCGGTCGGCACAATAAATGGCTGGCCTGCAATCTTTTCTGGCCGGTCGGATAAATAGAGTGCCGGTGGATGGCCGGTAAGGTCAAAAAACGGCCGGTTGGTGTCCAAATTGAAGCCCCGGAAGTTAGCTTTCCAATGGAGCAAACCTTGCATTAAAATTCCTCCTATGCAAAAAGTTATGCCCTTTTTGGTGAAGCCGCGCAGATTCGATCCAACCGGGATGATGCCCAACTTCAACCAATCATATCTCCCCCTCCCGGACTTGGCTCTAGGAGATTCTTGAGTGCAAAATGAAGCCCCGTAAGTCTTCTTTCCAGTGGTGGTGGCCTCATATCTCAAATCCAAGTGTATAGACAGATGAGCTTGATTTAGCGAGGACTGCTCGCCCCTCTCTTAGCAATTATTGCCTATCTTCTTCTCCAGCCTGTTTTCTCCCCTCTTCTCCTCTTTTCTTCAACTTCAAACCCCTAAGCAAGGTGTTTTGAAAGATTTTTCAAAGATTTCATCTCTCTTTCGTTAATTCCCACTTTGTCCTTGCTCGGTTTATTGAAAAGCGCATCATTTGACAAAATGTGAGCCTCAGAGCATCGTAGGAATTTTATTTCAAAAAAGTTTTGAAAGAGAGGGTTTTAAGGTCTAAAAACCATCCAAAATAGCTTTGGTCCAAAATAGGGTGTGAAGTTGAGATTTGTCTCTCTCCTTGCCGAGGAAACCGGACCTGTGCCCTGCACACCTTTCTCCAACAAGTAAACCATCAGTGACGCCCAAGTCTTAAGGGCGGTCAAAAATGGGGTGTCTACAGGGATGTACTCCACGGTTTAGGGGAAGATTGGGGATGGACTCCTAAATCGGATATTATTTAGGAGGAGATAGGGGATGGACTCCTTGATACAGCAAGTATGTGTATCTATTGAATATTTGATACAACAAATCTATGTATCATTTGTGAAGTATGGAAGTGTTTTATGTGTTATTAATACAGCAAATCTGTGTATCTATTGTGGCTTACGGAAGTGTTTTGACATGAGTTATTATCTCATTTGAATTGTTGAAATGGAAGACTTGTTAATATGAGATGTAATCTCATTTAAAGTATATGGCCAGGTTCTGAGCCAGCGTTATGAATTGAGGAATTGAATAAGAAATGGAATGAAACATTTAGGCGAAGCAAAAGGAGAAAGGGAAAATTTGGGGCATCTGAGTGTGCTCCAACTTCAGCCGGTTTCACCTTTGTAGTCCGTCTTGTTAGATTGGGCTGTTTGTTCAGGATTTGCCGTGTGCAGAATGAACCAAGCGCTGTGTTATGGGCTGTTTGCAGATTAATCGTCAGCAGAGTATGGGCTGTGTGTTCAGGTTGAGCAGTGGTTTGTGTGGGTTGTTTTGCTGTTGGCTGGTTCGTTATCTGATTATTACAATGCAAGTGTTCAATTTTCAGACAACAGAGCAATTTCATTTACATTGAGGTGCAACATGATGCAATGCGATGCAATATATGAAATGTACAAATGTAACACTTTTTCAGATAAAAGTTTGTTTCATTTCATCATCTTTTTCAAGTACAAAGCTTTGGAAACAAAAATCTGCCTGCGGCAGCACAAGGTACTCTAGCTACCAGCAAAAAGTACAAAAAAGAAGAAAAACAGCAAAAATCTGTATCAATGTCCAAAGGTCTCAAGCCTAGGGGTCCGCCCTCATCCTCTTCCTGGACGAAGGTCTAGGAGCAGCGTCATCAGCATCATCATCTGAGTTTGAGCCCGAGTCGTCTCCGGTCTCCTCCTCGGACGACTCTGCCTCCGCCTCAGCCTCAGCCTCGGACTCCTCGTCATCATCATCAGGAACTGGAGCCCGTGAGCTACTCCCAACATGAGTGCGCCCCACCTTGGTGCGGGGGTATACTCTGCCATCCCGAGTGGAAACGGAAGGTCCGGCCGGAGCACCTCCCACAGGAGGAATCTGGAAGGGATGTTGAAAAGTACAAAAGGCAAACGTATTAGAATACGGTGAATAGTTAATCAGTGCAGAATACAGTGTGTGAATACAGTGAATTAGTGCAGACTGCCGTGTATGAATGCAGTATATCAGATGCCATGAGGGCCGTGTATCAAGTGTCGAGTTGTGCATCAGAGTATGTGAAACAGATTGTGTAGATTTTGAGACTGCGGTTGAAGAACATACCGGAATGCCATAGATGGCGAGAAGATCAAGACTCCGCTGGAACATCCCCATCATAGAGGCGATCAGCTCCACGGACTGGCGGGTGTACTCGGAGGAAGCCTGCAAAAGTATTAAATGCATCAGTATTCTGCGGAATATCAAATAAAGCTGAAATGAAATGACAATGCAGAATGTAAGACGAAGTAGTACATATCGAAGGTAAGTCGTAGAACCTGACTAACCCGTGATCAGCCGGAGGGGGAGCAATGGGAATCAGGTAAGTCACCCCACCCTGTCCCCGGCATGTCATCGAAGTAGGGAGCGCTGGCCAACTAGCCCCTCGTCGCCTCCGAGCTCCACCCTTGCCACGGACTCGAGTTGTCCTCGATGTCCCTACCCCTGCTCCCGCTCCGGCCGTTGGCGCCGCAGGCCTCTCTCGCTCAGCTCGGCGGCCACCGCTCAGAAGCCGCATAATGAAGGTCCGGACGTACTCCGAGTAGTCGCCCTCGCCCCTGAAATCATCTACCTCCCAGCCGATCGTATAGTCAGTCATCTGCTCGCGAGTAAACCTCTCTGTCTCCCTCATGTGCTCGGGATGATGAACCGGGACTATCTGCTCCGGTAAACCTAGGGTCTGGTGTAGGAAATGCTGACCCAGGTACCAAGCCCGACAGACCGGGCCCTCTAGCAGAATCCGGAAGCCCGAGGTCTCCTCAGCACCGGCAAATCGATCCCGCATCGTCGCTGGCAAAGGAGCCCAAGGCTGCCAGGTGATCTGAAGATAAAATACAGATTGTTATCTACTCTTATTGAGAATACAGTGTAAAGCGAAGCTTAAATGAACTGCAAAGTTGAACATACCTCTGCGGGGGTGATGGTGTCGAAGTAGCGGCAGAAAAAGATAAACGTCTCCCGCGGTCTCCGTACACACCTCACGTCGAAGCGGCGCGAGAACGAGACGACGAGAGGGGTCTCCATGTCTGGCACAGGCGCAAGTCTCGGAAAGTAGGCGTAGACCCACAACTGCAGAGCAAATACCAGTATGCTTATCAGATAAAGCAGAATATAGAATAAAGCAGAAAGAGCAGGACTGTGTATTGTGCAGTATACAGTCAGCGTGTATTGTGCAGAGTGTACAGTGTGAGCAGTGTACAATCAGTGTAAAACAGAGTATGTGTGTGCCGTGTGTGCAATGTACAATCAATGTAAAACAGAGTATGTGTGTGCCGTGTGTGCAGTATACGGTCAGTGTGAAGCAGACCACAGTGTGTGCAGTGTACAGAGTACAGAAAATGTAAAGCAGAAATGAAAAGCAGAGAAGAGAATGTACCTCCCAAGCTCGCCAGTAGCCCCCGAGCAGCTGTCCGCTGCAACGGGAGGCTGAGCTCATGTACCCATATAGAGTGGCCAAGGCAGCGCCACCCCAGTCATAGCGCAGGATCCGAGTGACGTCCACGAGGGCGCTGAGCAGACAGAGGGGAATGGTATTCACCCGATCGGTGAAAATAGTAGTCCTAAACAGGAACATAAAGAAGCCGCGGGCGTACCGCTCCACCTCCTCCTGGGTCATCAGTGCCTCCACAGCTAAGGCCAGCTGAACCCTGAACTGCACCTCGAACCAAGAATATCGGACGTAGCCTGGACGCGTGAGAGGCGGCACCTCGCCGAGCAAGTAAACCTGAGCGGCCTCCCACTCATCCATGTCCGTGTCGAAGGGGATCGGATCACCCCCTATCCCGATGCCGGTGAGCATCGAGAAATCGCAGGGAGTCATCGTCATGTCTCCCGTAGCAGAGAAGTGGAAGGAATCGGTGGCATCCCACCACCTCTCCACTAGAGCGGCAAGGAGAGGCCTGCTCGTGGTGAGTCTAGAAAGTCCTCTGCAAAATGCGCCGAAGCCGGCTTGGTCCACGATCTAGCGAACCGCACCGGGTAGCTCTGCGTACCAATCTCGGGCGGCAATGTTCCCATACCCCCGAACGGCATGGGAATCTCCCTGTTTTCAAGCAAACAATTGCGAAGCAATGCTAAATGTACAGTTTTGAAAAGCATTCAGAATTGGTGCAGATATAGCGTGTGTGCACGTTCTTCAGGTTCAAACAAATACCGGGTGCCGGTGTGCTCACAGTGAACTGCAACGTGCGATGTGTCAGCGTGTTTGGGTGTTTCAGTATAGATATAGCGTGTGTGCACGTTTTTCAGGTTCAAACAGATGTCAGGTGCTGTTTCGCTCATAGTAAACTACAGTGTGTGCTGTTTCAGTGTGTTTGAGTGGTTCAGGGCCAGTGCAGTGTGTGTGCACGTGTCAGATTCAAATAGATATCAGTTGCAAGTGTGTTCATAGTCAACTACAGTATACAATGCATCGATGTATCCGGGCTAAGCAGTTAAAGAACATAATCAGCTATGGCAGTTAAGTGTTCTACATTGCGAAAAATAAAATAGAGGAAAGAATGTACCTCAGAAGCGCCAAAGGACAGATGTGACGTCGGCTCGCGTAAGAGAAGCTCTGGAGGCATCGCCCTATCAAAGCCCCTAAACTGACGGAGTCCGTCGGGAGGCAGGACGTGAATCACCGGCCGATAGGCCGCCGGGTCGAACGGGCGGACACTCAAGGGTAGAAGCTCGGCCTCGGGATCCATCTCATGATCTAGGGGAGTCCCACCCCGTGGAATATCATCCGCCATGTCAAAAGTGATGAGAAAATGGCCGGGAAAGTGGAAATCGGATGAGAATGTGAAAGGTCAACCGAAAAGTCAACCCCGAGAGGGCGAAAAATGGCCGAAAAAGCCGGGAAATGGGAAAATGTACGGAAACCGAGAGAAACTCGGGGGAAAACAAACCCCAAGAGGTGGAAATAGCAAAAGAGACACCGAAACGAAGAAATGTTCGGTTCAAAATGTTCGAAACGCGAAGATATTCGCGAATCAAACGATGAAACGGGGGCTAAAACGCAAGAAAATCGAGGAACGAAGGAAGAAAAATGCTCTAGAGAGAGAGGGGAAGAAATTTCGGCTAAGAGGAAATAAGAAAATAGGGTTTGAAATCCTATTTTAAAAGACCTAAGCCAAAAAGACAAAACTGCCCCGATTCAGGCATTTTTGGCCGGTTGGCTACATTTTTGGCCGGCCGTCCAAATATTTGGCAGGTGATGTGTTTTGGTGGCTGGTCGATGGCCGGTGACTCCCCCTTTTGGCCGGTGCGCCTTCTACAACCTTGTTTGGGTCAGATGTATAGTTTGGGACCTTCATTGCTCAAGACAGTGCAAGCAATGGCATTTCCGAAGCTCAACCGGTCTCCGTTTTGGCCTCGGACCGTGTCTTCTGTGCGTGGCACGCGAATACGGGTGTCGTGTATCCTTTTTGTATCCTTTTGTCTCTTGCAAGAGTCGAAAGTTGCCCCCATGTGCATTGTCTTGCATTTGCATACCTTACTTGCGTTGTTTCGCACTTTAACGACGGTCTGGCGAGACCTTAAACACGCACGGTCGGGCGAGACCTTAAACCCGCTCGATTGCATTGTCATGCATTTCAAGCGACTTGCGTTGTCGCGCACTCCATGCAGCATGCGTTTCAAAAGCCAAAAACAACATGCATCATTTGCATTTCATTGTAAATAGTGCATATGTCATGCATCATTTTAAGTACCACATATGTAATGCATTTCATTGTAAATAGTGCATATGTCATGCATCATTTTAAGTACTGCATATGTCATGCGTTTCATTGTAAATTTTGTATATGTCATGCATTTCATTGTAAATTTTGCATATGTCATGCATTTCATTGTAAATAGTGCATATGTCATGCATTTCCATCGTAAATATACATTCCATTGCATATTGTAAATATTGCATTGTAGCTTGCATGATTCACTACATCACCTCCATGGCTTGCACCTTTCCAGGTTGAGCTTGGTCTGGTATGTGCCCATACTTTTCATGTTGAAACACGGTTATGAGATTTGGTGTATGCCGCCTATTCCATGTTGAACTTGGTTTCAGGGTGATGGCGCCATTTTCTGTTTTAGACGCGGCTTGTTTGTGTACATGCCTTTCCTAGGTAAGGTTTGGTCTGGCTGCATGCCATACCCACTGTATATATTACATTGTAGTGTAATTTTTGCATCCGGCATTAGGATCATTGTTCTTTCGTTAACGGGTTGTTTCCCCACTCATGTCATTCCACCCAATACTCGTTCTTGTGTCTGTCTACATTACTCATAGTTCTGCATGTGTACGCGCTTTGAGGGTTGCGGCACTTTTTCTATGGTAGACAGACTTGTTACTTCCATCAATCTATTTGACATTTGTGTGGTTTTGAACCGCTCATGATTGGATCGTGATTCAATTGCATTGCATGCCGTTTGCATTGTTTCAATTGTATTGCATTTTCATTTGCATTGTTTATACATCGTTTGCATTGTTTATATATTGCATGTCATTTTGCATGTTGTGCATGTTTGCTAACAATATTGTCCCTGTTAAGTTGCTTTCTTTGCAGGCACGATATTGTATGTACGGTTCATTTGAGGCTGGTGCAACCAGACGAACCGGACAGGTATTGTATCCTCCGAGTGAGACGTATCGAGAATCGCATAATTCTCTTACATCCTTTCTGTATTGTAGTGTAGTTTGGTGTATACTAGCTTAAAACTGTCGCATGTTATGCTTCGTTACAGCTTTCTTTGCATGATCATAGGTTATGTTCGGCCTTGTGCATTGTCTTGCATTTTGCCCTTGCCTTCGGGCGCATATCTTTATTGTCTTGCATGTTTGTCTAAGTCTTCGGCCTTGTCAAAAATGGGTCGTCTTTGGGCTTTGACATTCACTCCCGTCATTGTTATGACTTCCGAGTTCTGTCAAAGAGGGGCAACTGTAGACACCACATTTTTTACCGTCCTCAAGACTTGGACATCACCGCTTGAACACTCGGTGATCATCCATGTGTGTGTTTGTCTTGAGTTCCCGGAGGTCTCGGTCACGCGCGCCTTGCCTTAGGATCTCTCGACTCGACTGTTTTGTGTCTGGTTTTGCACCAAACACTTGTGTTTTGCCTTGGAGGGGCAGGGAATGGCTTGTGGGCCATCCCCACACTCCACCGGCCATGGCTTGAGGCCACCGGCCGGCACTATAGATGGCCGGCCGGCTATCTTTTTTTGGTCAATTGCACTTTTGGCCGGCCGACTACTGTGCATCTGCTTTTACAGATATTTTCATGCAGCTGGCATGCACTTGGCTCCCCTCCATACACGTGTATGGAGGGATCTCCCACTTAGCTAGCTTGTCTTGTAAGCTTGCAAGATTGAAGCTCTATAAGAGGAGGTCTCCTCTCCCTCTTTTAGGGTTAGATAACATTTCCAGAGGGCTCTGAGTTTTAGGGTTAGGGTTTGCATATCCTCCATCTCTATATCTCTCTCCTGTGTATTAGTGTGTGTTTTGTCTTACTTTTGTGCACAAACACCCACCATCACACCTTCTCTTGGAGCTGAGGCACTAGAGGGCTATTCTTGGGCTTCTCAGGTGGTTTTGAGCTCAAAGAACCAGCTGGTCTACGATTTGTAAAGAGTGTCTACAAGGGTAACATTCTTGCTCTTTTTACCCCATTTTGGCATAGTTTTTTAACCTACCTTGCAACTATTTTTGAGCTTAGTATATAACATATAAAAGTTCTGATTTTGCTTGCTCTAAATAGTTGTTCAAGAGTGTTTTGAGCTTTGGGGTTGTTTCACCCCTCTTAGGGCTTGTTTGGCCCCATTTTGTGTCATTTTGGTTGAGCTCCGGGACCATTATGTTTGGGCCTCCTCACCACTGAAATCTTGAGGGATTTCAGAGGTGAGGATGGTGCCTTGAGATCCTAAGAAGGAGAGGGCCACCCCCTCTCCTTGTTGTCCTTGAAAAGGACCATTTTTGCCTCATCTGTGAGCACCTAGTTTAAGTGTGTGTTGACCATGCGTTAACTGTTATTTGGTAGTATTTTTCCATGTATTACCTCTGTTTTATGTTGGTTTTGGTACACCATGCTTGCTTAGCATACATGCCTTGTAATGCCATGTTTAGGCCTTAACATGCTTTAAGCTTTGATCTTGGTTTTAGCATGATTTTGGCTAAGCTTTGTGAAGCTTTTGTGCTTGTTTTAGCTTGTGGAAGTTCTGTTTTTGGTTGCTTTGGTCGACCATGGCATGCTTAGTATAGCCTCTTTGCATTCTTGGCTTGTGAGCCTCAAGTGCATGAACCATGAGCATGCATTGCTTGCAGTATTTCAGTGGTTTGGAACCACTTGCCATGTTATTTCAGAGCTTATAATGCATGCCATATATCCATGTTTAGCCTCTTATTAGGTGTGCTTAGAAGTTGCTCTTTGTGCCTAAGTGATGGATCATGTTTACATGCATGCTTGTATGTGCATTTGGTCTCATTTCCTTAGTTATTGGCCACTATTTTAGGTTTGTTTAAGGGCTGCCTAATTTAGTTTAAGTCCATCCCTTGGCATGTTGTTTCATGCTTAGCTTATGACATGTTGTTGCATGTTGAAATGGTGTTGCATTTGGCATGCATTCTCCTCCTTGTTTTGGTTGCTTAACATGCCATATGTTTTGCATGTTTGTGTGGTGGCATTGTACCTTGTATGCTCATTTAACTTGCATGCTTGTTATATGCCTTGCATGCTTCCCATATGCTCATGTTGCATGCCTAGTTAACATGCTTAGGATTGCATTGCATTGGCATGCATGCTTCACCTCTCGATTAAGCCATGATAGACGTTGAAAGCCCCTTTGTTTGTTTATGTGCATTGCATTTCATTTGAAATCGAAATGCACACTTGATTCTTTGGGCCATCATGCATGGAAATGCATGATTGGTGGTTCGAGAATCGAGGCCCATCCTCCTTTGAGTCATACATATGATAAGGAGTGTGGTTGGTGCATACATTGCTTGAAATGCATTGCCATGCTTTGTTTTGTCCTCTGTTGCTGTCAAACCAGTTTCTGCAGGAAGATTTGGCCGGCCGGCCATCTTTAGTGCCGACCGGCCATCTATAAGTGGCCGATGGATTCATTTGTGGCCGGTGACCATTCCCCATGGCCGGTGACCAATCCCCTCAGCCGGTGGTGTTCCACAAGATTTAGAGAAGCAATCCTAGGACTTGTGAAGTCTTCAGAAGAGCAGAACAGTCAAAGCAGAGGCATCTTGTGCATGGCAGTGACTTTCCGAGCGGAACCAAGCGCGCATGCATTGGACCTCCTTCCCGAGGTTGCTGTTTATTGCTTAAATATATTAGTTAATTTGCTTAGCTGATTTAATTGGTCTGTAATATTTAATTAGCTTGTAGGTTAATTAAATTGTATTATTCTTTCGGTCCCTCCAAGCGAGGGTAAATTTGTAATAAGTGTGGGTGCGTGTGTGCATGTCTTCCGACCCCCACTTCTTTCTCCCTTTTACTTACCTGCTTTGATGGTTAGTATTAGGACATGTTTACTTTAGCATCCTTAAGCTATGCATGCGTGCATCATTCATCAGTATTGCATGCACCGGGCTCGGCGTATCATGCTAACTGCATAAGTGTCTCAAATCTAACTTGAATACATGCTACTTGCGCATTTTCACATGTCATTCTTAGATTAGCCGAGCCTATTCTAGTGACATTCCGTATGCGTAACATTAGGCATTTAAACATGGACTTGGATCATGCATGATTGCTAACACGTTCTTTTTTTGGCTCGGAGTACATTGTGAGTATTTTATGCTTTAGCATCTCGCATGAGTGTGAATGTTAACATGACAGCATGCTTACCATGTGGCTAGATGCTTATGTGATATAAACTGCCTGAATGCCTGTGGGTGAAGGTTGGATTGTTTGAGTTGGAACAACTCATTGAAATCCGTATTTTAGCCTACTTGCGAGTAGCAAATTCTAAAGCGTTTTCCAAACAAACGAACATGTAATGTTTTGTTCCAATTTAGGCGATTTGGTCTATACTTGTTTTCCTGTGCGCATCACGTAGTAATTTTAGGCTAATTAACCGGAATGAGAACACATAACGTTTTCAAAATAAGATATCACGGTTAGTAGAGGCCGATCTTCGGATCGGGCGAGAGGGGGTGCTCATAGCTGACCTTCCCCAATCGTACCCAAGTTTCCGAGCCGAGGCAACTTTGGTGATGACGGACACGTGGCCTTTGGCACCGAGTCAGGGTTTCCTAAATTCCCCCATTAAAAAATATTTAGGTGGCGACTCTATATCTGGCAAAGCAGTCCATGTTTGGCACTTCTTTCAAAATCTGTTTTTCTCAAAACGATTTGCCGGATTTGGACTCTTTGGTTCAGATTACGAACCGTGACACGTAAACGAGTCTGAACTGTGGCAGCATAAGTCCCTCCCTCTGGGCGCGTCCACAGTTTCTGGCGACTCTGCTGGGGAGTTTAGAGAACTTGACTCGAACTCATGATATCTTGTTTTGTTCACACTTATGTGTTTCTTTGCATTGCATGTGCATTGGTGCGCCTAGGACACCGTGTTGGCCATCTGCTATTCCTGAGCGGTTTGACGGAGGCTTGACTTTGTCAAAGCATGCCATAAGGCTGACCGGTTGCGGGCTCTGCCAGTATGGGAACACAAACCCCGGTTTTACTAGGGCACCCTTTTCGACCATTCGACCTAGTGCATATTCGGAATCCATAGTGACCATTCCAAGCTAGGACAGGTTGCTTACCTGATGTTAGGTTGTTTGAAACCGCTGCGTGCGTAGTGAAATCCTAGCTCCTAACAAGAGTAGGACAGGGAAACCCTACCCCAACATAGGGGTGTTTTGGCTCTTTTACTTGCTATGTGCTTTTGGAGTGTATCTCTACAGGAGCGCGCATATCAGTTTGCAAGTTTGAGTATCAGGCCCGAGGGCACCAGTATCAGTATTTGTGAGAATCAGTTATATCTGTGGGTATTCGATTCAGTATTTTGAGGCAGTGATTTTGGGGAACAGTGGTCAGTAGTAGAGTACAGTTGTTCGGCTACACCTGTGTTTGTTCCGTTTGGGCTGAAATGCTGCTTATTTTTCCTTTCAGTTCAGAGAGTTGATACAGAATAGCCAGTGTTCCCCTTTGCTGAGGCAAGACAGATATCTGATCCGTCAGTTACCGTTCAGTACAAGGGACTTATGATGACGCAAAATTCAGAGGAAATCGTGGTTATGACAGCCGCATTAGATCAAGGAATCACTCTGCAAAGTGAGACCAATATTGATGTGCAGCATCCACCTAGGTCGCCTATTGCGCACCTGATCTGGACCCCCCAGTTGTATCAGGCTCGTGAGCTGTAGACGTCCCCGAACGTCCCGGGAGGATGAACCCCCGTTTTGTTCATATTGGGCTTACTACAGTTCGGACTCAAATCGTGTCACGGTTCTTAATCTTGAACCAAAGAGTCCAAATCCGGCAAATCGTTTTGAGAAAACAGATTTTTGAAAAGAAGTGCCAAACATGGACTGCTTTGCCAGATACAGAGTCGCCACCTAAATATTTTTTATGGGAAATTTAGGAAACCCTGACTCGGTGCCAAAGGCCACGTGTCCATCATCACCAAAGTTGCCTCGGCTCGGGAACTTGGGTACGATTGGGGAAGGTCAGCTATGAGCACCCCCTCTCGCCCGATCTTGAAGATCGGCCTCTACTAACCGTGATATCCGATTTTGAAAACGTTATGTGTTCCTATTCCGGTTATTAGCCTAGAATTACTATGTTATGCGCACAGCAAACAAGTATAGACTAGATTGCCTAATTTGGAAATAAGCATTGCATATCCGTTTGTCTTGAAAAATACTTTAGAATTTGCTACTCGCAAGTAGGCTAAAATACGGATTTCAACGAGTTTTTCCAACTCAGACAATCCAACCTTCACCCACAGGCATTCAAACAGTTTATCACATATAAGCAATTAGCCACATGGTAAGCATGCTGTCATGTTAACACTCACACGCATGTGGTATGCTAAAGCATGAAAATACTTACATCGTACTCCGTGCCAAAACAATAAACTAGTTAGCAAACATGCATGGTCCTAGTTCATGTCAAATTGACTAATGCAACACTTACAGGATGCAATTAGGGTAGGCTCAGCTAACCTAAACATGATATGTGAAATGCAATCAATTGATGCACGTATTCAATTTGGAATTGAAGTACAAATGCAGTTAGCGTGATGCGCCGAGCCCGGTGCATGCAAGACAAATGTATGGATGCACGCATGCATAGCATAAGGTATGCTAATTTAAACATGCCCTAATCAACCATCATAAGCGGGTAAATAAAAGGGAAGAAAGAAATGGGGATTGGAAGACATGCACACACACGCACCCACACTTATTACAGATTCGCCCTCGCTCGGAGGGACCAAAAGAATATACAAATTAATTAACCTACAAGCTAATTAATTATTACAGACCACTTAATTAATTAACAAATTAACTAAGCTAAGGAAGCAGTAAAGGGCCTCGGGAAGCGGGTCCAATGTAATGCATGCTCGGGTTTCACTCGGAAGCGCACTGCCATGCATAGACTGCCTCTGTTTTCCCTGCTCTACCTCTCTGAAGACTGCCAAAGTCTCTGAATTGCTTCCCTGAACATTGGGAGACACCACCGGCTGAGTAGAATCTCCACCGGCAGTGGGATGTGGTCATCGGCTGTTGATGAAGCCATCGGCCATCTATTAATTGCCGGTCGGCACTAGATGCGGTCGATCGGCAATAAGTTCCTGCAGAACCTGTTTGACAGCAGCAGAGGATAGAGCTTTGCATGGCAATGCAATTCAAGCCATGTATGCACCAACCAAACCCCTTATCATGTGTATGACATCAAAGGGACATAGTTCTTGGTTCTCGGACCATCAATCGCGCATTTCCATGCATGATGGCCCAAGGGACCAAGTGTGCACATTTCCATGTCAAATGAAATGCAAACAAACAAGCAAAGGCCCACTCCCTATCACTTGATCAAGGGACAAGGCATGCATACTAGATAGAATGCAACCTAGGCATGCAAACTAGCATGGAATATGATCAGGAGAGCAAGTATGCAAGCATGAATATGGACAATGCACAAGCATGCAACAACATGTTAAGTGGCTAGAGGAGAGAATACATGCCAAATGTATTACAACCTAAACATGCGACAACATATCATGCGACTCAAGCAATGCAACAAAATGCAATTACACATGGTATGCAACACAAGGTGAAATGGGGCAAACATGTGATGATATGCAAGGCATATGTGCAATAACATAAGAGGATGGTCTTACACTAATTTGGGCAGCCCTATATTAGGTCCAAAACAGTGGCCAAAGCTTAAGAAAATGAGACCAAACACACAAACACACATGCACGTGTTAAGGCCTAAACACTTAAACATCAAAGGACATCTTTTAAGCACACTTAAAAGGGAATAATCATGGACATATGACATGTATTAAGCTCTGAAAATCATGCAAGAATAAGGTGCCAAACCAAGCAAACAGGATAGGCTAAACATGCAACAAATGACCCAAGCATTCAAGGCAAGCCAATGAAGTATTGAACTACACTTGATATAACTACACATGGCAAGACTTGAATGACCAAAAACAGAGTTTTAGCACATAAAACAAAGCCAAAAAGACCACTTAGATGGCATCTAAATGGCTTGAATCCAAAAGCATGGACAAACGCGCTTTCAAGGAGCGTACGACACAAGCTCATAAGGCATCAAAGAGTCATTCGAGGCAAGCATACAAGCATGCTAAAGGGACTGAAATGATGCTACAAATGGTGCCAAACCACTGAAATAAAGCAAGTAATGCATGCTACACACTCACACACTTAAGGCCAACAAGCCAAAATGCAAAGGGGCTATACTAAGCATGTCATGGCTGACCAAAATGACTAAGGACAGACCTCAAACATGGCAAAATAAACACAAAAGCTTCACAAAGCCAAGCCTAAAACATGCTAGAACAATGGTTCACAATCTAAGACATGTTAAGGCAACAACAAGGCATTACATGGCATGTATGTTAAACTAACATGGTGTACCAAAACCAACATGCAACAATGTTATTTCATGACAAAATAAGCATAAAAAGCAGCTATGGCATGATCAACAAACACTCAAACATGATGCTCTCTCAAGAGGCCAAAGAATGCCCTTTTCATGGACAACAAGGAGAGGGGGTGGCCCTCTCCTTCTTGGGAGTTCAAGGTACCATCCTTACCACTGAAATCTCTCAAGATTTCAGTGGTGAGGAGGCCCAAACACCAAAGTCCCGGAGCTCACTCAAAATAGCACAAAATGGGGCCTCTCAAGGCTTAAGAGGGGTCAAACACCTCCAAACCACAAAACACTCTAAACAAACTATTTAGAGGGCCCAAAAACAGAACTTTTTTATATTATACCCTAAGCTCAAAAATATTTTTAAGATAGGCTAACAAGCTATGCAAAAATGGGGAAAAAGGAGTGAGTTTCTTACCCTTGAAGTCCTCTTTCACAAATGGTGGGCCAGCTGCTTCCTTAGCTCCAAAACAGCTCAAGAACACCAAGAACAACCCTCTGGCCCTTCAAGAATCAAGAGAAGGTGCAATACTATGTGTTTGTGTGCAATAGTAAGCCTAAGACACACACTAGAACACACAAGAGGGAGATATAGAGATAGGAAACATATATAAACCCTAACCCCAATCCAAAGCTTACTCTGAACTTTTCTAACCCTAAAGCCAAGAGAGGAGGGCTCCTCTTATAGAGGAGCCAATCTTGTAAAGCCTACAAGTTAAGCTAACAAGGAAGCCATCCCTCCATACACGTGTATGGAGGGGAACAAAATGCAAGACAGCTGTCTTAAAATATCTGCAAAAGCAGATGAACAGTAGTCGGCTGCCCAAAATTGCCATTTTGACAAAATGGACTGCCGACCGGCAACAAAGAGTGCCGACCGGTAATATACACTGCCGATGGCAACAAAACACCAGCCGGTGGCCTCTAGCCATGGCCGGCGATGTGTGGGGATGCCTCACAAGGCATTCTCTGCCCCTCCAAGGCAAAACACAAGTGTTTGGTGCAAAACCAGACACTAAACAATCGAGTTCGGAGATCCTGAGGCAAGGCACGTAGCCGAGACCTCCGGGAACTCCAAACGAACACAAACATGGATGATCACCGAGTGTTGAAAGGGTGACGTCCAAGTCTTGAGGACTGTCAAAAATGGGGTGTCTACATGAGCCCACCGCATTCGAATTGATGGGAATGATAGGTGACCTTCAGAGGTCCGTGGTGGATCTCGCTTACGGAATGTTAGCCTTGCCACCAGCTGCACCATATGCCGGGAATTTTGTACCCCAGGAGCCCCCACTGTTGGGACGGATTCTGATTGAACTTAGCCAACTTGAGGTAGCCTCCAGCTATGGCAATGACGTATCAACATTAACCCATACCCTTGATCAGGCTGAGGCCAGAGGCAAGGACAAAATAAAGGCAGATGCCGACCCCATTGAACAACTGCTGTGGGCAGTCGAGGCTCTGAAAGTCGGGGGAATGAGTAAACAACAGGTGTTCGCAGTCATAGTTAAGGCTATGGGTGATGTTTTCCCCACTCCAACCGAAGGTAGTACAAGCCAGTCAGAAAATCGGGATGGACCCCGTCACGCCATAACAGCCCCTTCCACTCCCAACTCTATACCTGGGAAAGATCAGAAGGTTAAGGCAGTGCCTGCCGACCCTTTCGCTAGTGCGTCTAGCAAGAATACTCAGACTTCAAAGTACCTGCCCCGAGGGCATAGGGTCTTTCATGTTCTCTACATGCCGTTGTCCAAGGCACTCCAGATCCTGGCCGAAAGGGGACACCTTAAACCCTTGGAGCCCCGGCCTCTCCCAAAGAATCTCCCTCTCACACATGATGCTGCTTTGTACTGCGCGTACCACCAGCAAACCGGTCATGCTACCGATAATTGTTTCCGCCTCCGCCATGAGGTGCAAGATTTGATCGACAACGAGGTTATCCTCCCGCCCACCTCAGCCAAGTCTGTTACTACCCAGCTATTGGATTTTGAGGATGCTACGAGTATGTGATCGGGGTTGGACCACCTGTGGGCGGCGCCCGGTATTTTTGGATGTGGCATCTGGCACGCATTTTTGAGCATCTGCGAATACTAGTTTTGTAAAATCTGGCTTGGATGTCGAGTCAGCCTTTTGTTTTGTTTTGAGTCTGTCTCATTGTCTTGAGTCAGTCCTCTTGCTTAAGGGTCTGTCTTGTTGTAGCGAGTTGGCTCCCCTTGTATAGAATGTCAGGTGATTCTGGGGTTGTTGCCTCGAACACCGTTTTGTTTTGCAATTACTCCTTTTGTTTTCCTTTTGAGTCTGTCTCTGCTGTGGAGCCAGTTGCAACCAGGAAATCTGAATGAAACAGATGCGGCTATCGTGTTTCCATGTTTATTACTTATGTTGAGCTAGTTGTGCTAGAGGATTTGAATGGAACGACCGTGCATTCCACCTGCTCTTTTGTGCCCTGGAAATCATTGTAATGACTTAAGTTTTTTTAAAAACCCTTTTGAACACTGTGTTAAAAACGAAAAGGAAAGAATTCCTTGGGTTTCGCAAAACTTTGATCATTTGAGAGAAAGAGAGGCGTGCTAAGCCTTTAATGACTGAAATCATGCTTGTTAGCGTGAGTACTGAGAAGGACCCTGGCTTGATCCAGACTGGTTTCACACTATCTTCAGCGCGAGCGATTTGTCGCTTTCTTAAAAACTTTCAAAAACAAAATGTTTTGCGCGGTCCTGTGAAGACCTGTGTGGAATCGCTCTTGAGATTGTGCAGCCTAGGATCGCTCTCAGCCTCAAGACTCAATCCGTTTGTTTTCAAGCCTTGAGTACAATTGGACTGCTCAATGGTCAACCGTCATGTAAGGCCTGTGTGGCCAGATTTGAAGCAGCCCTCGAACAAGAGGCGCCAAAATCAGATCAAGAAGGTCAGATCTCACTACAAGAAGCTCGTGAAGCAACCGTGATGGATCCTTCTCCAAATCAATACAATAGCCATTCTCCTGGATACAGAGAGACTTCAATCTCAAAACCATTTGGCGTGGACTTGTTACACTTTTACCCTTTGAGAGGCTCGCTGGGCCGAAAACCCAGAAGGGCGACCTAGGCAAAAGTTAGAGCAAGGAAAAATATATACAAAAGCAAAAAAAAAAAATGCAAAAAAGAAAGCAAAAAAAAAAAAAAAGAGAAAAGAAAAAAGCTCGCAAGGTTGAAAACCCGCAACGGGCGCCTTGGCAAAAGTTAGAGCCTAAAAAGTGAAGGTTAAAATACCTGAGTGTACCTTACCGGAACTACGTAAGGCTTGATTCCCATGTTTGGGATACGTAGGCAACTTCATCCTGAAGTCCAGCCCCCAACGCTTTCAAAAGTGGTTTAGTCCATTGTAATGGTTTTGATCATCCTTGCCCCCTCTAAATCCAATAGTTCGGTTGTCACAACTGGAACTACGTAGGCAACTTCATCCTGAAGTCCAGCCCCTAACACTTTTGAAGTGACTGTGTCCATATATTGGTTTTGACCATCTCCATCTTCTCTGCATCCGAGAGTTCGTTTGCAATCATCACCGATGAGGACTGGTTTTTAGCATGCTGCGGCATCATCCAAACAAGGGGCAACTTTCCGTTGCCATGAGTTGCCATGAGTCACCGTTCAAACCAAGGGCAACTTTCCGTTGCCATGCAGCCCTTTTAAGCAAGGGGCAATTTTCCATTGCCCCCGATTCGAGGTTGCGCATCTTGAGGGTAGGTTCCGTGCTCGTTTAGCCTTTGCCGTTTGCAAAAATAGTTTTTGAAAATTTTTACTAAGGTTGACTATTTTCTTGAAAACTATTTCATTTTCCAAAACTAGACCATTTCTTGGACCCCAAAAAGGAAAATTTTCAGTACTCATAGCCTAACTCGCATGATTTTCAAATCAAAAATCGAACAAGTATGTTAATCTAACTCTCACCTTGGTCAAAACTGTTTTAGTAGAAAATCAAAACAAAAAAATGGTCAAAGTGATGAACTAGGGGCACAGTCGAGTCAGGTGTTCTATTTTTCCCCCGTCATCAACATACTTGCCAGAAGGGCACTCTATTCACCGGAAGAGGGCACCACTGAAGCTGTCAGTAAAGGGCTGTGAGCTCTCAACAACCTCCAAGTAACGAGGTATCAAACCAAATGCGAAGCACAAATCGGAGTAAATCAAGACACTTCATACTCCATCCGGAACATTGACTGAACGTCACCAGAAGAAATAGCCGTGAGCTAATAATATTGGGCGTGAACCCACAACTTCCTATTCATCCATCAATCACCCTCGGGAGGGATGGAAAATGAGAGAATAAAGAATAGAGAGGTGTAAGTCGAGAGAAAAGTGAGGAAAAGGGTTTTGTGAGAAAACCGAGCTTGAGAGCCGAGTGATATGAGAATCACAAATGAGAAAGGGTGGGAAATAATGCCCGGAGGAACTGGCTCCTCGCGATTTGAGGTCTCTCATTTTTCAACACGTCCGTGTGTCGTGTCTTTTGTTTTGTTTAGCCCAACTTTTGTTTTGGGTCTTTTCCGAGCGTGTCTCGTTATGTTTAGGTCGTGTACCTTTTGTTTGAGTCTTTCTCACTGCATTCAATCGTAGGCTCAATACCCAGGTTTGAAAAGCCCTTTTTCAATTTCAAAAATCGTTTACGCTCAGAGTGCTGTGCCATTCTCTACATTTAGGCGAAGCAAAAGGAGAAAGGAAAAATTTGGGGCATCTGAGTGTGCTCCAACTTCAGCCGGTTTCACCTTTGTAGTCCGTCTTGTTAGATTGGGCTGTTTGTTCAAGATTTGCCGTGTGCAAAATGAACCAAGCGCTGTGTTACGGGCTGTATGCAGATTAATCGTCAGCAGAGTATGGGCTGTGTGTTCAGGTTGAGCAGTGGTTTGTGTGGGTTGTTTTGCCGTTGGCTGGTTCGTTATCTGATTATTACAATGGAAGTGTTCAATTTTCAGACAACAGAGCAATTTCATTTACATTGAGGTGCAACATGATGCAATGCGATGCAATATATGAAATGTACAAATGTAACACTTTTTCAGATAAAAAGTTTGTTTCATTTCATCATCTTTTTCAAGTAGAAAGCTTTGGAAACAAAAATCTGCTTGCGGCAGCACAAGGTACTCTAGCTACCAGCAAAAAGTACAAAAAAGAAGAAAAACAGCAAAAATCTGTATCAATGTCCAAAGGTCACAGGCCTAGGGGTCCGCCCTCATCCTCTTCCTGGACGAAGGTCCAGGAGCAGCGTCATCAGCATCATCATCTGAGTCTGAGCCCGAGCCGTCTCCGGTCTCCTCCTCGGACGACTCTGCCTCCGCCTCTACCTCAGCCTCGGACTCCTCGTCATCATCATCAGGAACTGGAGCCCGCGAGCTACTCCCAACATGAGTGTGCCCCGCCTTGGTGCGGGGGTATACTCTGCCATCCCGAGTGGAAACGGAAGGTCCGGCTGGAGCACCTCCCACAGGAGGAATCTGGAAGGGATGCTGAAAAGTACAAAAGGCAAACGTATTAGAATACTGTTAATAGTTAATCAGTGCAGAATACAGTGTATGAATACAGTGTGTGAATACAGTGAATTAGTGCAGACTGCCGTGTATGAATGCAGTATATCAGATGCCATGAGGGCCGTGTATCAAGTGTCGAGTTGTGCATCAGAGTATGTGAAACAGATTGTGTAGATTTTGACACTGCGGTTGAAGAACATACCGGAATGCCATAGATGGCTAGAAGATCAAGACTCCGCTGGAACATCCCCATCATAGAGGCGATCAGCTCCAGGGACTGGCGGGTGTACTCGAAGGAAGCTTGCAAAAGTATTAAATGCATTAGTATTCTGCGGAATATTAAATAAAGCTGAAATGAAATGACAATGCAGAATGTAAGACGAAGTAGTACATATCGAAGGTAAGTCGTAGAACCTGACTAACTCGTGATCAGCCGGAGGGGGAGCAATGAGAATCTGGTAAGTCACCCCACCCTGTCCCCGGCATGTCATCGAAGTAGGGAGCGCTGGCCAACTAGCCCCTCGTCCCCTCCGAGCTCCACCCTTGCCACGGACTCGAGTTGTCCTCGATGTCCCTGCCCCTGCTCCCGCTCCGGCCGCTGGCGCCGCAGAACTCTCTCGCTCAGCTCGGCGGCCACCGCTCAGAGGCCGCATAATGAAGGTCTGGACGTACTCCGAGTAGTCGCCCTCACCCCTGAAATCATCTGCCTCCCAACCGATCGTATAGTCAGTCATCTGCTCAGGAGTAAACCTCTCTGTCTCCCTCATGTGCTCGGGAGGGTGAACCGGGACTATCTGCTCCGGTAAACCTAGGGTCTGGTGTAGGAAACACTGACCTAAGTACCAAGCCTGACAGACCGGGCCCTCTAGCAAAATCTGGAAGCGCGAGGTCTCCTCAGCACCGGCAAATCTATCCCGCATCGTCACTGGCAAAGGAGCCCAAGGCTGCCAGGTGATCTGAAGGTGAAATGCAGATTGTTATCTACTCTTATTGAGAATACAGTGTAAAGCGAAGCTTAAATGAACTGCAAAGTTGAACATACCTCTGCGAGGGTGATGCTGTCGAAGTAGCGGCGGAAAAAGATAAACGTCTCCCGCAGTCTCCGTACACACCTCATGTCGAAGCGGTGCGAGAACGGGACGACGAGAGGGGTCTCCATGTCTGGCACAGGCGCAAGTCTCAGAAAGTAGGCGTAGACCCACAACTGCAGAGCAAATACCAGCATGCTTATCAGATAAAGCAGAATATAGAATAAAGCAGAAAGAGCAGGACTGTGTATTGTGCAGTATACAGTCAGCGTGTATTGTGCAGAGTGTACAGTGTGAGCAGTGTACAATCAGTGTAAAACAGAGTATGTGTGTGCCGTGTGTGCAATGTACAGTCAGTGTAAAACAGAGTATGTGTGTGCCGTGTGTGCAGTATACGATCAGTGTGAAGCAGACCACAGTGTGTGCAGTGTACAGAGTACAGAAAATGTAAAGCAGAAATGAAAAGCAGAGAAGAGAATGTACCTCCCAAGCTCGCCAGTAGCCCCCGAGCAGCTGTCCGCTGCAATGGGAGGCTGAGCTCATGTACCCATACAGAGTGGCCAAGGCAACGCCACCCCAGTCATAGCGCAGGATCCGGGTGACGTCCACGAGGGCGCTGAGCAGACAGAGGGGCATGGTATTCACCCGATCGGCGAAAATAGTAGTCCCAAACAGGAACATAAAGAAGCCGCGCGCGTACCGCTCCACCTCCTCCTGGGTCATCGGTGCCTCCCCAGCTAAGGCCAGCTGAACCCTGAACTGCACCTCGAACCAAGAATATCGGACGTAGCCTGGACGCGTGAGAGGCGGCACCTGTAGACACCCCATTTTTGACCGTCCTCAAGACTTGGACGTCACCATTTGAACACCCGGTGATCATCCATGTTTGTGTTCGTTTGGAGTTCCCGGAGGTCTCGGCTACGCGCCTTGCCTCAGGATCTCTGAACTCGACCGTTTTGTGTTTGGTTTTGCACCAAACACTTGTGTTTTGCCTTGGAGGAGCAGGGAATGCCTTGTGAGGCATCCCCACACATCACCGGCAGTGGCTAGAGGCCACCGGCCAAGGTTTTGTTGCCACCGGCAATATACATTGCCGGTCGGCACTCTTTGTTGCCGGTCGGCAGTGAATTTTGTCAAAATGGCAATTTTAAGCAGCCGACCACTGTTCATCTACTTTTTGTAGATATTTTGTGCCAGCTGTGATAGCTGGCACCCACCCCTTTCCCCTCCATACACGTGTATGGAGGGATTTCCCTCTTGAATGGCTTGTTTTGGAAGCCTTACAAGAGGGAATTGCCTATATAGGAGGGCTTCTTCTCTTGGCAAGAGGGTTAGACATTTTAGACAGCTTTTGTAAAGCTTGAGTTCTAGGGTTAGGGTTTGATACATATTCTATCTCTATAAGTGTGCGTTTTGTCCTACTTTTGCTCACAAACACACACCAACACACCATCTCTTGGACTTGAGACCCTTGGAGGGTTGTTTGAGTGTTTTGGAGCTGGATTTAAGCCAAAGAAGGCTGTTGGAGCATTGTTTGTGAAGGAGGGCTTCAAGGGTAAGAAACTTCCCTTTTATTCCCCATTTTTGCATTGCTTTTCTACCTATCTTCGAACTGTTTTTGTGCTTAGTGTATAATACAAAAAAGTTCTGTTTTTAAGCCCTCTTGATTGTTTGTTAAGAGTGTTTTGTGGTTTGGAGGTGTTTGACCACCCTTAGGCCTTGAGAGGCCCTATTTTGTGCCATTTTTGGTGAGCTCCGAGACTTTGGTGCTTGGGCCTCCTCACCACTGAAATCTTGAGGGATTTCAGTGGTGAAGATGGTGCCTTGAAGTCTCAAGAAGGAGAGGGCCACCCCCTCTCCTTGTTGTCCTTGAAAAGGACCAATTTTGGCCTCTTAAGGGAGCATTATGTTTAAAGGTTTGTTGATCATGCCATGGCTGTATTTTATGCTTATATTGTCATGATTTAACTTTGTATTAAGTTGGTTTTGGTACACCATGCATGCTTAGCATACCTACCATGTAATGCTATGTTAAGCCCCTAATATGCCTTAGGTTGTTAGCCTTCATTTTAGCATGTTTTAGGCTTAGCTTTGTGAAGCTTTTGTGCTTATTTTGCCATGTTTAAGGTCTGTCCATAATTGTTTGGTTCGATTTTGGCATGCTTGGTATAGCTCCTTTGTACTTGAGCTTGTATGCTTCAGGTATGTAAATGTGTAGCATGTATTGCTTGCATTAATTTAGCGGTTTAGAACCACTTAGCACATCATTTCAGTCCCATTGACATGCTCATATGCTAGCCTCAGATGCCTCTTTGAAGCTTTGAAAGCTTGTCTTGCACGCTCCATGTTTTAGCATTTGTGCGTGCCTTTAAATTCAAACCATTTAGATGCCATCTAGGTGGTCTTTTGGGCTTTGTTTGGTGTACTAAAACTCTGTTTTCGGTCGTTTAAGTCTTGCCATGTGAGGTTATACTAAGTGTAGTCCACTGCCTCCTTGACTTGTTTCAAGTACTTGGGCTATTTGCACACTAGTATTTGTCTTGCTTAAGTTGGTTTGGCACCTCCTATAACATGATTTTCAAAGCTTATGTTGCATGCTAATTGTCCACATTATGCTCTTTTCAAGTGTGCTTAAGAGTTGCTTGTTTATGCCTAAGTGTTGGATCATGTGTGCTTGCATGTTTGTATGCATTTTGGTCCTCGTGTACTTGGCATTTGGCCACTGTTTTGGGCCTAACTAGAGCTGCCTAATTCATGTTTAAGACCATCATCTGCTTGGTTGCATGCTTACCTTACATGTTTGTACATTGTCCATGTTCATGCTTGCATGCTTGCCCTCATGATCATGTTTCATATTAGCTAACATGCCTAGGATGCATTGTACTTTGCATGCATACATTGTTCCTTGATTTAGTGATAGGGATTGGGCCTCGGTTTGATTGTTTGCATTGCATTTGAAATCAATGTGCACAACTTAGTTCTTTGGGCCATCATGCATGGAAATGCGTGATTGATGGTCCGAGAATCGAGGCACATGCCCCTTTGAGTCACAAACATGATAAGGGGCATGATTGGTGCATACATTGCTTGGATTGCATTGCCATACAAGATTTTGCCCTCTGCTACTGTGAGTTGCAGGTTCTGTAGGAACTTTTTGCCGAGCGGCAATATTTAGTGCCGACCGGCAATGTATTGGTGGCCGATATCCTCATTTCCAGCCGATGATCACATGCTGCAGCCGGTGGCCATTCTGCTCAGCCGATAGTGATCCCCAGTATCTGAAGAAGCATCTCCGAGACTTTGGCAGTCTTCAGAAGGGCAGAGCAGGGAAAACAGAGGCAGTCTATGCATGGCAGTGCAATTTCGAGCAGGACCCAAGCATGCGTTGCATCAGGCTCTCCTCTCGAGGCAGTTTATTGTTTTTCCTAGTTTAGTTAGTTGTTAACTAATTAGGCAATTTGTAATATTTAATTAGCTTGCGTAGTTAATTAATTTGTATTATTCTTTTGGTCCCTCCGAGCGAGGGCGAATCTGTAATAAGTGTGGGTGCGTGTGTGTGCATGTCTTCCAACCGCCACTTCTTTCCCCCTTTTATTTACCTGCTTATGATGGTAGATTAGGGCACGTCTAAATTTGCATACCTTATGCCATGCATGCGTGCATCCATGCATTTGTCTTACATGCACCGGGCTCGGCGCATCATACTAACTGCATCTGTATTTCAATTCCAAATTGAATACGTGATAATTGTAGCATTTCACATGCCATTTTAGGGTTAGCCGAGCCTACTCTAACTGCATCCTTGCATGTGTTGCATTAGCCACTTAACATGAACTAGGACATGCATATTTGCTAACTAGTTTATTGTTTTGGCATGGAGTACAATGTAAGTATTTATGCTTTAGCATCTCGCATGCATGTGAGTGTTAACATGACAGCATGCTTACCATGTGGCTAATTGCTTATGTGAGATAAACTGTTCGATTGCCTGTGGGTTAAGGTTGGATTGCCTGAGTTGGAAAAAACTCGTTGAAATCCGTACTTTGGCCTACTTGCGAGTAGCAAATTTCAAAGCATTTTCTAAAACAAACGGATGTGCAATGCTTGTTTCCAAATTAGGCGGTCTAGTCTATACTTGTTTGCTGTGCGCATAACATAGTAAATCTAGGCTAATAACCGGAACAATAACACATAATGTTTTC
This sequence comes from Camellia granthamiana, assembly GCA_036172215.1. Taxonomy (NCBI): domain Eukaryota; kingdom Viridiplantae; phylum Streptophyta; class Magnoliopsida; order Ericales; family Theaceae; genus Camellia; species Camellia granthamiana. Next base: position 124,532,724 of record CM069913.1, read on the forward strand.
AAAATCGGATATCATGGTTAGTAGAAGCCGGTCTTCGGACCGGGCAAAAGGGGGTGCTCATAGCTGACCTTCCCCGATCGTACCCAAGCTCCCGAGCCAAGACAACTTTGGTGATGACGGGCACATGGCCTTCGGCACCGAGTCAGGGTTTCCTAAATTTCCCCATTAAAAAATTATTTAGGTGGCGACTCTATATCTGGCAAAGCAGTCCATGTTTGGCACTTCTTTTCAAAAATTTGTTTTTTTCTCAAAACGATTTGCCAGAGTTGGACTCTTTGGTTTAGATTAAGAACCGCAACAAACAAAAAGGAGTCCGAACTGTAGAGTGAGGCCCAAGGGCGTGTCTAAAGCACCTCGCCGAGCAAGTAAACCTGAGCGGCCTCCCACTCATCCATGTCGGTGTCGAAGGGGATCGGATCACCCCCTATCCCGATGCCGGTGAGCATCGAGAAATCGTAGGGAGTCATCGTCATGTCTCCTGTAGCAGAGAAGTGGAAGGAATCGGTGGTGTCCCACCACCTCTCCGCTAGAGCGGCAAGGAGAGGCCTGCTCGTGGTGAGTCTGGAAAGTCCTCTGCAAAATGCGCCGAAGCCGGCTTGGTCCACGATCTGGCAAACCGCACCGGGTAGCTCCGCGTACCAATCTCGGGCAGCAATGTTCCCATACCCCCGAACGGCATGGGAATCTCCCTGTTTTCAAGCAAACAATTGCGAAGCAATGCTAAATGTACAGTTTTGAAAAGCATTTAGAATTGGTGCAGATATAGCGTGTGTGCACATTCTTCAGGTTCAAACAAATACCGGGTGCCGGTGTGCTCACAGTGAACTGCAACGTGCGATGTGTCAGCGTGTTTGGGTGTTTCAGTATAGATATAGCGTGTGTGCACGTTTTTCAGGTTCAAACAGATGTCAGGTGCTGTTGCGCTCATAGTAAACTACAGTGTGTGCTGTGTCAGTGTGTTTGAGTGGTTCAGGGCCAGTGCAGTGTGTGTGCACGTGTCAGATTCAAATAGATATTAGTTGCAAGTGTGTTCACAGTCAACTACAGTATACAGTGCATCGATGTATCCGGGCTAAGCAGTTAAAGAACATAATCAGCTATGGCAGTTAAGTGTTCTATATTGCGGAAAATAAAATAGAGGAAAGAATGTACCTCGGAAGCGCCAAAGGATAGATGTGACGTCGGCTCACGTAAGAGAAGCTCTGGAGGCATCGCCCTATCAAAGCTCCTGAACTGACGGAGTCCGTCAGGACGCAGGACGTGAATCGCCGGCCGATAGGCCGCCGGGTCGAATGGGCGGACGCTCAAGGGTAGAAGCTCAGCCCCGGGATCCATCTCATGATCCGGGGGAGTCCCACCCCATGGAATATCATCCACCATGTCAAAAGTGATGAGAAAATGGCCGGGAAAGTGGAAATCGGTTGAGAAAGTGAAAGGTCAACCGAAAAGTCAACCCCGAGAGGGCGAAAAATGGCCGGAAAAGCCGGGAAATGGGAAAATGTACAGAAATTGAGAGAAACTCGGGGGAAACAAACCCCAAGAGGTGGAAATAGCAAAAGAGACACCGGAACGAAGAAATGTTCGGTTCAAAATGTTCGAAACGCGAAGATATTCGCAAATTAAACGATGTCACGGGGGCTAAAACGCAAGAAAATCGAGGAACGAAGGAAGAAAAATGCTCTAGAGAGAGAGGAGAAGAAATTTCGGCTAAGAGGAAGTAAGAAAATAGGGTTTGAAACCCTATTTTAAAAGACCTAAGCCAAAAAGACAAAACTGCCCCGATTCAGGCATTTTTGGCCGGTCGGCTACATTTTTGGCCGGTCGTCCAAATATTTGGCCGGTGATGTGTTTTGGTGGCCAGTGGATGGCCGGTGACTTCCCCTTTTGGCCGGTGCGCCTTCTACAACCTTGTCTGGGTCAGATGTATAGTTTGGGACCTTCATTGCTCAAGACAGTGCAAGCAATGGCATTTCCGAAGCTTAACCGATCTCCGTTTTGACCTCGGACCGTGTCTTATGTGTGTGGCACACGAATACGGGTGTCGTGTATCCTTTTTGTATCCTTTTGTCTCTTGCAAGAGTCGAAAGTTGCCCCCATATGCATTGTTTTGCATTTGCATACCTTACTTGCGTTGTTTCGCACTTTAACGACGGTCTGGCGAGACCTTAAACACGCACGGTCTAGCGAGACCTTAAACCCGCTCGATGCATTGTCATGCATTTCAAGCGACTTGCGTTGTCGCGCACTCCATGCAGCATGCGTTTCAAAAGCCAAAAACAACATGCATCATTTGCATTTCATTGTAAATAGTGCATATGTCATGCATCATTTTAAGTACCGCATATGTCATGCATTTCATTGTAAATAGTGCATATGTCATGCATCATTTTAAGTACTGCATATGTCATGCGTTTCATTGTAAATTTTGCATATGTCAAGCATTTCATTGTAAATATTGCATTGTAGCTTGCATGCATTCACTGCATCACCTCCATGGCTTGCACCTTTCCAGGTTGAGCTTAGTCTGGTATGTGCCCATACTTTTCATGTTGAAACACAGTTAGGAGATTTGGTGTACGCCGCCTATTCCATGTTGAACTTGGTTTGAGGGTGACGGCGCCATTTTCTGTGTTAGACGCGGCTTGTTTGTGCACATGCCTTTCCTAGGCAAGGTTTGGTCGGGCTGCATGCCATACCCACTGTATATATTACATTGTAGTGTAATTTTCGCATCCAGCATTAGGATCATTGTTCTTTCGTTAGCGGGTTGTTTCCCCACTTATGTCATTCCACCCAATACTCGTTCTTGTGTCTGTCTACATTACTCATAGTTCTGCATGTGTACGCGCTTTGAGGGTTGCAGCACCTTTTCTATGGTAGACAGACTTGTTACTTCCATCAATCTATTTGACATTTGTGTGGTTTTGAACCGCTCATGATTGGATCGTGATTCAATTGCATTGCATGTCGTTTGCATTGTTTCAATTGTATTGCATTTTCATTTGCATTGTTTATACATAGTTTTGTATATATTACATATCATTTTGCATTCATTTTGCATGTTGTGCATGTTTGCTAACAATATTGTCCCTGTTAAGTTGCTTTCTTTGCAGGCACGATATTGTATGTACGGTTCATTTGAGGCTGGTGCAACCAGACGAACCGGACAGGTATTGTATCCTCCGAGTGAGACGTATCGAGAATCGCATAATTCTCTTACATCCTTTCTGTATTGTAGTGTAGTTTGGTGTATACTAGCTTAAAACTGTCGCATGTTATGCTTCGTTACAGCTTTCTTTCCATGATCATAGGTTATGTTCGGCCTTGTGCATTGTCTTGCATTTTGCCCTTGCCTTCGGGCGCATATCTTTATTGTCTTGCATGTTTGTCTAAGTCTTCGGCCTTGTCAAAAATGGGTCGTCTCTGGGCTTTGACATTCACTCCCGTCATTGTTATGACTTCCGAGTTCTGTCAAAGAGAGGCAACTGTAGACACCACATTTTTGACCGTACTCAAGACTTGGATGTCACCGCTGGAACACTCGGTGATCATCCATGTGTGTGTTTGTCTTGAGTTCCCGGAGGTCTCGGTCACGCGCGCCTTGCCTCAAGATCTCTCGACTCGACTGTTTTGTGTTTGGTTTTGCACCAAACACTTGTGTTTTGCCTTGGAGGGGCAGGGAATGGCTTGTGGGCTATCCCCACACTCCACCGGCCATGGCTTGAGGCCACCGGTCGTGTTTTGTTGCCACCGGCTAAATTTTTGGTCGGCCGGCACTATAGATGGCCGGCCGGCTATCTTTTTTTGGTCAATTGCACTTTTGGCCGGCCGACTACTGTGCATCTGCTTTTGCAGATATTTTCATGCAGCTGGCATGCACTTGGCTCCCCTCCAAACACGTGTATGGAGGGATCTCCCTTTTAGCTAGCTTGTCTTGTAAGCTTGCAAGATTGAAGCTCTATAAGAGGAGGTCTCCTCTCCCTCTTTTAGGGTTAGACAACATTTCCAGAGGGCTCTGAGTTTTAGGGTTAGGGTTTGCATATCCTTCATCTCTATATCTCTCTTGTGTATTAGTGTGTGTTTTGTCTTACTTTTGTGCACAAACACCCACCATCACACCTTCTCTTGGAGCTGAGGCACTAGAGGGCTATTCTTGGGCTTCTCAGGTGGTTTTGAGCTCAAAGAACCAGCTGGTCTACGATTTGTAAAGAGTGTCTACAAGGGTAACATTCTTGCTCTTTTCACCCCATTTTGGCATAGTTTTTTTAACCTACCTTGCAACTGTTTTTGAGCTTAGTATATAACATATAAAAGTTCTGATTTTGCTTGCTCTAAATAGTTGTTCAAGAGTGTTTTGAGCTTTGGGGTTGTTTCACCCCTCTTAGGGCTTGTTTTGCCCCATTTTGTGTCATTTTGGTTGAGCTTCGGGACCATTGTGTTTGGGCCTCCTCACCACTGAAATCTTGAGGGATTTCAGAGGTGAGGATGGTGCCTTGAGGTCCTAAGAAGGAGAGGGCCACCCCCTCTTCTTATTGTCCTTGAAAAGGACCATTTTTGCCTCATCTGTGAGCACCTAGTTTAAGTGTGTGTTGACCATGCGTTAACTGTTATTTGGTAGTATTTTGCCATGTATTACCTCTTTTTTATGTTGGTTTTGGTACACCATGCTTGCTTAGCATACATGCCTTGTAATGCCATGTTTAGGCCTTAACATGCTTTAAGCTTTGATCTTGGTTTTAGCATGATTTTGGCTAAGCTTTGTGAAGCTTTTGTGCTTGTTTTAGCATGTGGAAGTTCTGTTTTTGGTTGCTTTGGTCGACCATGGCATGCTTAGTATAGCCTCTTTGCATTCTTGGCTTGTGAGCCTCAAGTGCATGAACCATGAGCATGCATTGCTTGCAGTATTTCAGTGGTTTGGAACCACTTGCCATGTTATTTCAGAGCTTATAATGCATGCCATATATCCATGTTTAGCCTCTTATTAGGTGTGCTTAGAAGTTGCTCTTTGTGCCTAAGTGATGGATCATGTTTACATGCATGCTTGTATGTGCATTTGGTCTCATTTCCTTAGTTATTGGCCACTGTTTTAGGTTTGTTTAAGGGCTGCCTAATTTAGTTTAAGTCCATCCCTTGGCATGTTGTTGCATGCTTAGCTTATGACATGTTGTTGCATGTTGAAATGGTGTTGCATTTGGCATGCATTCTCCTCCTTGCTTTGGTTGCTTAACATGCCATATGTTTTGCATGTTTGTGTGGTGGCATTGTACCTTGTATGCTCATTTAACTTGCATGTTTGTTATATGCCTTGCATGCTTCCCATATGCTCATGTTGCATGCCTAGTTAACATGCTTAGGATTGCATTGCATTGGCATGCATGCTTCACCTCTCGATCAAGCCATGATAGACGTTGAAAGCCCCTTTGTTTGTTTATGTGCATTGCATTTCATTTGAAATCGAAATGCACACTTGATTCTTTGGGCCATCATGCATGGAAATGCATGATTGGTGGTCCGAGAATCGAGGCCCATCCTCATTTGAGTCATACATATGATAAGGAGTGTGGTTGGTGCATACATTGCTTGAAATGCATTGCCATGCTTTGTTTTGCCCTCTGTTGCTGTCAAACCAGTTTCTGCAGGAAGATTTGGCCGGCCGGCCATCTTTAGTGCCGACCGGCCATCTATAAGTGGCTGATGGATTCATTTGTGGCCGGTGACCAATCCCCTCAGCCGGTGGTGTTCCACAGCATTCAGAGAAGCAATCCTAGGACTTGTGAAGTCTTCAGAAGAGCAGAACAGTCAAAGCAGAGGCATCTTGTGCATGGCAATGACTTTCCGAGCGGAACCAAGCGCGCATGCATTGGACCTCCTTCCCGAGGCTGCTGTTTATTGCTTAAATAGATTAGTTAATTTGCTTAGCTGATTTAATTGGTCTGTAATATTTAATTAGCTTGTAGGTTAATTAAATTGTATTATTCTTTCGGTCCCTCCAAGCGAGGGTAAATTTGTAAAAAGTGTGGGTGCGTGTGTGCATGTCTTCCGACCCCCACTTCTTTCTCCCTTTTACTTATTTGCTTTGATGATTAGTATTAGGACATGTTTACTTTAGCATCCTTATGCTATGCATGCGTGCATCATTCATCAGTATTGCATGCACCGGGCTCGGCGCATCATGCTAACTGCATAAGTATCTCAAATCTAACTTGAATACATGCTACTTGCACATTTTCACGTGTCATTCTTAGATTAGCCGAGCCTATTCTAGTGACATTCTGTATGCGTAACATTAGGCATTTAAACATGGACTTGGATCATGCATGATTGCTAACACGTTTTTGTTTTGGCTCGGAGTACATTGTGAGTATTTTATGCTTTAGCATCTCGCATGAGTGTGAATGTTAAGATGACAGCATGCTTACCATGTGGCTAGATGCTTATGTGATATAAACTGTCTGAATGCCTGTGGGTGAAGGTTGGATTGTTTGAGTTGGAACAACTCGTTGAAATCCGTATTTTAGCCTACTTGCGAGTAGCAAATTCTAAAGCGTTTTCCAAACAAACGGACATGCAATGTTTTGTTCCAATTTAGGCGATTTGGTCTGTACTTGTTTTGCTGTGCGCATCACGTAGTAATTTTAGGCTAATTAACCGGAATGAGAACACATAACGTTTTCAAAATAAGATATCACGCCCTGTAGAGGCCGATCTTCGGATCGGGCGAGAGGGGGTGCTCATAGCTGACCTTCCCCAATCGTACCCAAGTTCCCGAGCCGAGGCAACTTTGGTGATGACGGACACGTGGCCTTTGGCACCGAGTCAGGGTTTCCTAAATTCCCCCATTAAAAAATATTTAGGTGGCGACTCTGTATCTGGCAAAGCAGTCCATGTTTGGCACTTCTTTCAAAATCTGTTTTTCTCAAAACGATTTGCCGGATTTGGACTCTTTGGTTCAGATTACAAACCGTGACACGCAAACGAGTCCAAATTGTGGCAGCATAAGTCCCTCCCTCGGGGCGCGTCCACAGGTGCATTAGCCCGCGAGATAGCAGGGGCTTTGAGGGAATCCATGGGCATTCTCAGAGCTGAGAATCCAGTTCAGGCCCAGGTTGTTGATGCAGGGCCTTCCTCTCTAAAGAGGGAGTTTTTCCGGTCTAATCCGGATGAGTTTTTGGGGGATCCTAAAGAGCCACTTAAGGCGGATGAATGGCTCGAACAAATGACTGAGACGTTTGAGATGCTTGGCATCGAAGACGGGGCCTTGAAGGTGACCTTGGCGTCTTTCCAGTTAAAGGGAGCTGCGGGTCAATGGGGGAAGTTCATGAGGGGCCGCGTGGTAGGAACTTGGGAGGCCCTTGTAGATGCTTTCCAAGAGAAGTTTCTGTCTCCCGCTGTCAGGGAGAAGTTGAGAGATCAGTTCTGCCAGCTTAAGCAGCTGAGTTTATCGGTGGCCGAGTTTCAGTCCGCATTCACTAGTTTGTCTAGATTCGCACCTGAGCTTGTGGCGTCTGAGGAACGCCGTTGCCTTGAGTTCGAGAAGAAGTTGAGGCATGGCCTCAAGATGAGAGTTTGGGGTTCTATGACCCGAGATTATGGACGTCTTGTAGATGCAGCAGCCCATATGGAGATCATGATGCAGGAGGAGGAGGAGAGGCAGGGGGGCTCCAAGAGGAGTCAGGATGGTCAGGGGGACGGTAGGAGGCAGAGGGGTTCTAACCCTTAGCAGTCCCAGGGTGCTTTTGCTAGATCGATCTTTCCAGTGCCGAGTGCAGGCCCTGGGAGAGGCAGTTAGGGAGACGTGACTTGTTACAAATGTGGTCAGCTGGGCCATAAGTCTCCAGCTTGCCCGCAGAAGGGCGGAGGTCAAAGAGCAGCTTCATCTTCGGCTCGACCTTAGAGCCAAAGTCAGGGCAGAGACCAGTCGCTGTCTTGCTATCAGTGTGGTCAAGCGGGGCACCTAAAGAGGTTTTGCCCGCAGTTGAGTGGCACTTCTGGTGCATCTGGGCAGAGGCAGAGTTTTCAGCTAGCTCAGTCAGTTCAGGCCTCGAGGGCCAATTAGGGAGCTTCGTCATCCCAGTCTGTGCAGCAGTCTTTTGCTCCTAGAGGTGAGCAGGTAGACCAGGGACCTACTGCGCGTGTGTATGCTGTTACCACGCAGGATCTAGTACCGGCTCCATCTGTCATGAGAGGTACCTTTTTGTTTTGCAACTCGGTTGCCAACGTGTTGATTGATACGGGTGCATCTCATTCCTTTATATCTACTGCATTTGCATCTGTTTTGGGTTTGGAGTTGGCACAGTTAGCATCTCCTATTTGTGTTGTATCACCTATTGGGGGTGAGTTGATTTTGAAACAAGGGTGTAGAGGTTGTGATATTGAGGTAGCAGATCGCCGACTTCCATTTCCTTTTGTAGTTATGCCTATGTCGGGTTTTGATGTTATTTTGGGTATGGACTGGCTATCATCATACTGGGCTGTTATTGATTGTTACCGCCAGAGGGTCACTGTTTGTACCTTGAGCGAGGATTGCTTCCATTTCTTGAGGGATCGAGTTGGTAGTGTGTTGCCACCGGTGTATGATCCGCGAGGACGGAGTGAGCTTAGTGGTTTTCTCGCTAGCCTTATGAGTAGTGAGTGTGATGAGACCGGGGTTGAGTTACCGAGAGTGGTTTGTGAGTACTCAGACGTCTTTCCCAAGGATCTTGTTAGTTTGCCACCTCATCGAGAGATCGAGTTCTCTATTGACTTAGTGCCTGGCATGGCGCCGATTTCTATGGCACCTTACCGTTTTGCCCCAGCCGAGTTGAGTGAGTTGAAGATTCAACTCCAGGAGTTGCTAGATAAGGGTTTTATTCGCCCTAGTGTTTCGCCGTGGGGAGGACCGACCCTCTTTGCTAAAAAGAAAGATGGTGCCTTGAGACTTTGCATCGATTATCGAAAAATGAATCGGGCTACGGTTAAGAATAAGTACCCTATGCCCCGTATAGATGATTTGTTTGACCAGTTGAAGGGTTCCCGTTGCTTCTCTAAGATAGACTTGAGATCGGGTTACCACCAGTTGAGGGTCAGGGAGGAGGATATTTCGAAGACAGCATTCCGTACGCGGTATGGCCATTATGAGTTTCTGGTGATGCCTTTTGGGCTCACCAATGCACCGGCAGTGTTTATGGATTTGATGAACCGGATATTCCGGGAATTCCTAGATCGCTTTGTAGTCATTTTCGTAGACGACATTCTGATTTATTCACCTTCTGAGGAGGAGCATGAGGAACACTTGAGAGTGGTGCTTGAGTTGCTTAGAGCCCATAGGCTGTATGCCAAGTTTGGGAAGTGTGAGTTCTGGCTAGGAGAGGTCAAGTTCTTAGGCCATGTAGTCTCTGGGGAAGGGGTGTCTGTTGATACATCCAAGATTGAGGCAGTGCAAGATTGGGCACAACCTAAGAGTGTTTTTGAGATCCGCAGTTTTCTGGGATTAGCTGGGTATTACCGCCGATTTGTGAAAGATTCTCCAGGCTAGCTTCACCGTTGACAAGATTGATGCGGAAAGGGATCAAGTTTATATGGAGTGAGACTTGTGAAAAGTTGTTCAAAGAGTTGAAGGTTAGATTGACCACCGCTCCGGTCTTGATTATTCCGGAGAGAGGTTTGGGTTATGCAGTTTACTGTGATGCCTCACGAGAGGGCTTGGGTTGTGTGTCGATGCAAGAGGGGAAAGTGGTGGCCTATGGCTCACGTCAGTTGAAAATACACGAGAGAAATTACCCTACACATGACTTAGAGCTAGCAGCTGTAATATTTGCCTTGAAGATTTGGAGGCATTACCTTATGGTGAGAGATTCGAGGTATTCTCGGATCATAAGAGTCTGAAGTATCTGTTTACACAGAGGGACTTGAATTTGAGGCAGAGAAGGTGGATGGAGTTCATTGAGGACTACAACTTCGAGTTGCACTATCACCCGGGAAAGGCCAATGTTGTGGCTGATGCCCTTAGTAGGAAATCCATTAGTGATGTTGCTTGTATAGCCATCTGGGAGTGGAAGATGTTGGGTGCACTTGGGGAGTTTGATTTGCTTCTGGGCGAATCCGTTGAGGCTGCGGCCTTGTTTTCCGTTATTGCGCAGCCTACACTTGTGAATCGAGTGTTAGAGACACAGAGAGGTGACCTAGAGGTAGAATCCCTCTGAGAGAAGATCTCCAGTGGGAAGGTTGAGAAGGGTTTGTCTGTGTATCCCGACCTAAGTGTGAGATACCGAGACCGCTTGTTTGTATCGGAGTCTTGTCGAGAGCAGGTACTCCGAGAGTTTCACCATTCACGCCTTGCGGTGCATCCGGGAGGCACCAAGATGTATCATGATTTGGGTCGCCAGTTTTGGTGGCGGGGTATGAGGAGATATGTGGCAGTTTTCGTATCAAAGTGCCTTACTTGTCAGCAAGTCAAGGCCGAGCATTAGAGGCCAGCGGGTTTGTTACAACCCTTGCCTATTGCCGAGTGGAAGTGGCAGCATGTCACTATGGACTTCGTTGTAGGTCTTCCGAGGACTCAGCGGGGTAGTGATGCTATTTGGGTGGTTGTAGACCAGTTGACTAAGTCGCCGCACTTTATCCCTATGCGCGTGAGAGATTCGGTAGATCATCTTGCCGACTTGTATATTCAGGACATAGTGAGGTTGCACGGGGTCCCAGTGTCGATCGTCTCTGATAGAGATCCACGTTTTACTACTAGATTCTGACAGAGTTTGCAGTGTGCCTTGGGCACTAAGTTGACCTTTAGCACGGCATATCATCCTCAGACTGACGGGCAGTCCGAGCGTACTATTCAGATCCTTGAAGATATGCTTCGAGGTTGTGTCCTTGATTTTAGTGGGTCGTGGGAGAGGCACTTGCCCTTGGTGGAGTTTGCCTATAACAACAGTTTTCAGTCGAGTATCGGTATGGCACCGTTTGAGGCCTTGTATGGCCGACTGTGTAGGTCTCCAGTTTGTTGGGCTGAGGTGGGTGATGCACCTTTGCTAGGCCCGGAGTTGGTGAGGTAAACGACAGAGAAAGTTGAGCTTATCCGTAGGAGACTTGTTACAGCCCAGAGTCGTCAAAAGTGTTATGCCGACCGTAGGAGGAGGCCTTTGGCATTTGAGGCGGGTGATCATGTGTTTTTGAAAATATCACCTAGGCGGGGTTTAATGAGGTTTGGGAAGAGTGGGAAGTTGTCCCCTCGGTTTATCGGTCCCTTTGAGATCCTTGAGAGGATTTGGGAGGTTGCATACCGTTCAGCCTTGCTACCGCAGTTGTCCGGAGTACATGACGTATTTCATGTTAGTATGCTTCGGAAGTACGAGCCGGATCCATCCCATGTGCTGGATTGGACTGCTTTGGAGATTGACGAGGATATCTCGTATGAGGAGAGACCGGTTCGGGTCTTGGATAGGCGAGATCAAGTCTTGCGAGGCAAGACCATTCCCTTGGTAAAGGTTTTGTGGAAACATCACGGAGTGGAAGAAGCCACTTGGGAACGTGAGGTGGATGTCCATGAGAAATATCCGGACTTGTTCATAAATGTTTAACCATGCGTTGAAATTTTGTAATATTAATGAACTTTAAGAGCATCGAATATGTCTTAAGTTGTAAAACATTGTATATGTTTTGATTTATGGAAGTATTTTGAAACTTGCCTTGAAATGGAAGTTTAATGTAACATTGCATATGCTGAATGTATTGTAGAAATGGAAATATATCATGAGCATTGAATATGATATAGAATTGTGGAATATGAGTTGAAATTGGTAAATTTCAAGGGAAAGCATGTTGTTAATGCATATTGAGTTATATATTGTGAATTGCTTCTTGAAAAGAGATGGGATGACCGGTATTGGGTCAAGTTGATGAATGTTGAGTTGTAATATTGTTGAGAATTGAGAAAAACTTGTTTTTGGAAACTTGTGCCTAATTTCGGGAACGAAATTCCTTAAGGGGGGAGGTTATAGCGATCTTGGTTTTTCCTCTCTTTATTTATTGTATTCCGGACTCGGTTCCGTGGATGTGTTGTTGTCTCATTCTCATTTCCATCCTTTACTCTTTGTATTTGAGTCTTGGGTTGTGTTGGGCAGGTTTGAAATAGGTTGGTTGTGCTATGAAGCCAAAAGTTGATGCCCAGAATTTGGCCTTCACGCTCGAGCGGGGCTTTTGACGCTCGAGCGGGCCCTTTGTTTTTGCTTCTCCGCTCGAGCGGGAGTTTTGACGCTCGAGCGTGAATTTCCATCTCCCAGTATTTTCTCTGCAGGTCTTCGTATGCTCGAGCGGGAGTTTTGACGCTCGAGCGTAACCCTTTGATTTTGTCCCTCCGCTCGAGCGGGGACCATGGTCTGCAAAACTTCTAGAAGTGTGCAATCGACGCTCGAGCGGCGCTTTTGACGCCCAAGCGTGAGTCTGTATCTGACGCTCGAGCGGGGAGTGCAGTATATCAGTCCGAAATCCTATTTTTGGATCACTTTTTCAACCCCTTTTCTCTCTCTTACTTTTCAAAACCTCCATTGGAGAGCTTCTCTCTCTATAAACACAACTTCTCTCTAGGTATTGATCTAGTTTGAGTGAGCTACTCCCTTGGTCCCTTTGTAAAAATTGTGGAGTTTGTTGTGGGCTATCTATCAATCCGAAAATTTCTTGGTTTGGAGCACTTCAAGATTTCTTCATCTTCTCCATTGGGTTTCATCTCTTGAGGTAGGGACTCCTACTCATCTTTATGATCTTTAACATAGATGTTGAGCTTTTGTATAAATGGTTTGATTTGGGAAGTTAGGGTTTGAAATGTTTGATGTTGAAAAGAGGGGTTTTGTTCAATTGACTCATACATATGTGTTTTGGGTCTAAAATGGAAATTATTGATGTTGTTGAAAATATTTGGACCTTTGGGTCAATATTGAGAAAGGGGGGAAAATGCCATGTTTGGGTATATTTGGGTCATTAGTGTAATTAATGACATTTGTTATGGAAGTATGAAATTGAATTGGAAACAATGTAATTGGCTCATTATGAGATAAAATGGTGGAGTTGGAATTATTAATCACTCACCTTGGAACTTGTTGATAATTTATCTGTTGGATGCAATTATTATCTGTTTAGAAATAATTGTTTTGGGCTATCGGTGGAGGATAGTCTTGATTGTTGTAGACAATGCATGATGATTAGGCAAACTAAAACTAATCAATCGAATGTCATCGAATATGACAGTTGGAATAATACATCAAATTTATGTATTTATTGATTATATATATGATATGTATTTATATACATTCTGTTGTGTGGGAGAAGATAGGGGATGTACTCCACGGTTTAGGGGAAAATTGGGGATGGACTCCTAAACTGGATATTATTTAGGAGGAGATAGGGGATGGACTCCATTGATACAGCAAGTATGTGTATCTATTGAATATTTGATACAGCAAATCTGTGTATCATTTGTGAAGTATGAAAGTGTTTTGTGTGTTATTAATACAGCAAATCTGTGTATCTATTGTGGCTTACGGAAGTGTTTTGACATGAGTTATTATCTCATTTGAATTGTTGAAATGGAAGACTTGTTAATATGAGATGTAATCTCATTTATAGTATATGGCCAGGTTCTGAGCCAGGGTTATGAATTGAGGAATTGAATAAGAAATGGAATGAAACATGGACACATTTGTCATGCAATTGGAATGGGTTAAGAATTGATTTATGTGAGTTAAACATTTATTAAATGCTAATGTTTTAGTTATTGCTCATGTTTGTTTAGCATATCTCTACTGGGCGTTGGCTCACCCTATATGGGACATCATTTTCAGGTACAGGTAGCATGCCACCTCCAAGGACGTAGCTTGAGAGGCCTAGTGGCTGGGACATCTTTTTGTTGTTTTAGTTGTATTACATGTACATCAAGCCAAGGGCTTATTTTGTGTAGAGTTAGTACTCTCTTTTGTAACCAAGTGTTGACTTGGAAAGTTGTAAGCCCGTACGGCATTTACTTTTGTTGTCAACATGTAATACATTTTGTAATGAATACTCTGATGATATGTAATTATGCTTTATTCTTTTATATCTAAGCATGTCAAAAATGTATGATTTATGGGTTTATTTTGAGGGCGTTACAATTTAGAGATAAACCATCTTATGAATTACCCGTTCCCCAAAAAGCCATGCACCTCCTTTTCGGTCCTCGATGGTGGCATTTCTAAGATGACCTTGATTTTGGAGGGATCTACTTCAATTCCCCTCTGCGTAATCAGAAAACCCAGCATTTTCCCTGCACTCACCCCAAAAGTGCATTTCTGTTGGTTCAACCTTAGCCTATATTCCTTGATTCGTTCAAAGAATTTTTTCCAGTGCGATGTAGTGGCCTTCTTGCTCTTTGGATTTTACAATCATGTCATCCACATACACCTCGACTTCCTTATGGATCATGTCGTGCAAGATTGTGGTTGTAGCCCTCTGATATGTAGCCCTGGCGTTCTTTAACCCAAATGGCATAACCCTGTGGCAGTGGGTACCCCATGGTGTAGTGAACGCAGTCTTCTCTCTATCCTCAGGCGCTATCAAGATTTGGTTATACCCTTAAAACCCATCCATGAATGATAGCAAGGAACAGTCGGCGGTGAAGTCTACCAACTCATCAATGTGTGGCAATGGATCGATTATAAGCATGTCTTCGTAGGACCACACAAAAACATCTTTGAAATCTTTTAATAAAGCGATTAAACGCTTGCGCTCCTCTTAAGACAACGTGGACCCAATTTAGACTAAGCGTGGATCTTTCTTAGTACCCACGTTAATTGCAATGATCTCATCTGTGCAAGGCTTAGCACATCTCTACTCCTCTTGGTCAATCAAGTTTTTCAAAGCCCAAGGAATTTATTCCTCTTCGTTTAAGTCAAAATTTTGAAAATCAATATCAGAGCAACAAACTAAAGGTACAAAGAAGTAGGTTAAGTCCACTGCATTCGCATTGATAAAGTCCGGGTCCTCTGTTACAGTTGACTCAAAAGAAAAACTAATAAAAGACCTTAGCAGGACTTTGGCACCCAGGTTACCACCTCCAGAAGTGCCAATCTCAAACTCCTCAGACTAACTCAAATCTGACTCCGACTCAACAGACTCGGTAAAATCAGACTCAAGCTCATCATCCTATTCATAATTTACAATAAAGCCCTTCTCTAACTGCCAAGTGAGGCTTGGCGCCCTCGACGAATCCAAAATGCAACTAGTGGAGTCCACAACCAGTTCCTCTCCGATCATAGAAACAGTAAAGGTATCCTCCAAGTTCTCTGTATCTGTCAGGAGATTAGCCAGTGCTACCCCTACTCCAGCCTCACTGCTGTCTGAATCGTCATCTTTACTTTGGCCGGCGTTGATACTTGGATCAACCCCCTCTTCGTCACTGAATTAAAGTTGGTGGTTGAAAAAAATTTCAAATCCGGGGAAACGCTTTTTTGTTGAGGAATCCACCCAAGGCTCAGGAAAGTCGCAGAAGGGGAAATCCTCTCATTCTCTGATGAAGTGCCCATTTAATGTTTCCCAAATTGGCCTGTGAACCAAGTCGTAGTGTTTCCCAGCTCTCTTGGCCTTGTCCTTTTTGTTATTTCTTCTCTATTCCTTCTCTAGTCTTCTTTGGTAGGTACATAGCCCAATCCAAAAGCATGCGGATTGTGTGGCAATTTGTCGCAATCCAAGCCCCATCTCGGGAATATGTCGCAATTTGTTCATGAAATAAATGGACTGAGCACTAACATACATGCCTTCGTCCTCAGCTAGGATCGTTTGTACCACTTAGGCTTCTACTAGAGTGAAACCTAAAAGGAACACATCCTCACCACTGTGATTGATTTCCAGCAAAGGTGTAGTAACCTCTGGCGATGGATGAATAGATGAGTTTCCAAAAACGGTAGCAACTCCTTCCTCATGAAGGTATTTCAACATTTGATGCAGGGTGGAGGACACAGCCTTCATGTAATGCAACCAGGGCCTCCCCAAAAGTAGGTTGAAGTTGGCCGGTACATCGAGCACATGGAACTCAATCTTATGCTCGGAAGGGCCCACTTGGATCTGCACTTTCACCGTCCCTATAACTTCTTTGCTCATATTGTCGTATGCCTGGATCACCTGAGTTATCCGAATGAAATCCATTGGCTTCGGGCCTATTGCATAGGCAGTGCGAGAATGACAAACGTTGATAGCAAAACTAGTGTCTACTAGAACCACTGGAACCCATTTTCCTTTGCACTCAACAGATATGTACAGTGGCTTGTTGTGAGTCGATCCTTCTCGTAGTAGCTCCTTATCAAAAAAGGTGTGCATAGGCTTGGTGCTACTTGGGAAGATCAGGCTGACAAACTGCTCTGGTGTAGTATTGATAGATAACTTGGCTTTATCTATCACCGACAAATCCGCCTATCGGTGTACTCGCGAAGCCATAAAGAGGCGCCAAATGGAAATGTCAACCTGGATCTGTTTTAATTGTTTCAGAACCAGCTCTTCCTCCAACTTCTTCTTATTCTCCTTCTCAATCTCCCTATCTTTTCCTAAGGGCTCCACTTGATCCAAATGTGAAGGTTTGAAATACCGTCCACTCCTAGTCAAGTGGTCTATTTCTTCTACATACCAAGTACTATCCGGGATATGGTGTCCCTAGTCTTCTCCTCCCACCATTCACCTTCACCTTCAATTGTCGACAAATAGTTTTCTGGCTCCACTAAAATCACTCCCACAGGACAATTATCCCCCTCAGGGTGGCAAGGTGTTGTAGCCTTTTGACTCTCTTTAATCTGCTCATATTCAAACTGCCTTAATATTGTTTCTAGTTTAGTACTTTGAATTGTATCAAAACCTAATTATGGGGTTTGTTTTTCTATACCACTTCTCTCTAGCACTTTTGCTTTCTTTTTGGCTTCCCCAACTACCACAACTGCCACGACTTTTTTTCACTCAGATTTGACTCTGGTTTCCTCTTCTTTGTCAGAGTCATCACTTAGTCATCCCTAATTATCAACCGATAGGCTCAGATCAAACCAACCAATCTACACATTGCCCTAGTCCTGTTCCTCAAAGAATTAGAGGTTATCCAAATATTCCTCGAGATATGGAAGATCGTTCAGCCCTTGGCTTGGGCCATCTTCCCTAACCACATTAACCTTAACTAAGGTCAGCAGTACTACCTTAGGCCTGGGTTGAGCAACAAGAACGATGTATTGGCTCGGGTCATATTCCTCCTCAAATAACTCCCTGGGAATTTCCAGTGATAGACTGGCACTTCCTTCCAAGGTCAAAACCTCCTCTTTTTCGAGCGTTGTCACCATAGATTTATGAGGTTCAGATTGTGAGTTGGATGTGTTCATCATGCACGACTCTGTGCCATTAGGGATGAACAATACTGGCTTTGGTAGATGGGAGAGGGTGATATAGATGCTCGGGTCATAGGAAATGGGTAGTGTATGGATGTAGTTAGTGCGTGATGGGGGTGGTACTTGGTTATGGTTGGGTAGTGGGTTGGTTACGGTGTTTGGCTTTTGTGGTGGAGCTATAACTTTGTTGTCGATGAGATCCTGGATCTGATGACATAGGCGGAAGCACCTATCTGTTTCGTGGCCATGTTGTTGATGGAAGGCACAGTACTTGGTGGGATCATGTTTGAGGGGAAGAGGGTCTGGAAATGGTCGAGGGTCCAGGGGTTTCAAATGCTCCTTTTTGATTGACACTTGCATAGCTTGAGATAGAGTCATATAAAGCTGGTTGAAAGTCCTACCTGGAGGTTGAGTAGGATTGGAAGTTTGTGGACTTATATTAGCAAAGCAGTCGGCTATTTTGGTAGTGGTGACAACACTCACCTCTGAAGGCTCGTAGCTGTGCTACGCCCGATAGCATTGGACCTGCAAATAAAAGGCCTCTTGGCCGGCTCCTTGTCATCTACGATGATACCCTGCTTCATCTGGTCTTCAATCTGAACTCCCATTTCATGAAGTTCCTTAAATGTGAACAAGGGAAGAACAATTATCTTCTGCAGCAGTTTGCTGTGAAGATTCTGGACAACCATCCGGATTTGGTCCTTTTTTGAGGGTCAGGTGGTCATCATCGATGCCATGGCCCTCCACCTAGTTACAAACTCTGAGAAGCCCTCATTCAGTTCTTGATATGTTGCCTCAAGATCGTGAGTTGTGACCTCAATCTGTGTGCTGTAGGAGTATTGGGCAACGAAAGACTCGGCCAACTCTTCCCAGCTCTATTTCACAGAGTCCTCCAATTTAGCATACCAGATGACAGCTCTACCTGACATGGTTCAACCGAAGAGTGACAACTTCTGAAGTTTGGTCAAATCCATTGGTCGCAGGATATCAGAAAATAGACGTAGATGTACCATTGGATCTCTAGAGCCATCGAAGCGGTCAATGTGCGACATTTTGAACTGCTCTGGTAAAGTAATAGTGGATTCAATATACCCATCCTCTATATCCAAAATAGAGTTAACCCCATGCGCCTTCTTGAACAGTTTTACAAGTTTGTTGACTTTGAGCATGGTCGGGTCAACCTCGATTTCAAAAGGTGCCACAGTTTGGTAAACTAGAGCTCTAGACATCTGTATTGGGATTGGATCTGCCTAAACGAGAAAAACCAGAACACCCTCGACTTGTGGATCCTGAGCAGTATCAACATTGGCGGTGGTATCGGGTGTAGGGATAGCCATGTTAGGTGCACGTGAAGTAGAAGTCGCAGCTAGCTGCTACTATTATTGTTGTAACCTATTCATGACCTCAACTTGACGGGCCATGTCGTGTTGGAGTAAGTTGACTGATTGTTGAAAACGAATTAGTAATTCCTCTCCTCCAAATCTAATGATGGATAGTAAGCATTCTAGGAGTAGGTGACTGTACTTGAGGCGAACTGAGTGTAGGTGAGCTGAGGGATGATTGCTGAAATAACTAAACTGGTGAACCCCGTCTGACATTTGTTCGTCTTGCAACTGGTGACAGTGAGGCAAACATTGGATGTCCCCGAACAAGATCTCTGACCTTACAAAGTCTTTCGACACAGATCCAAAGTACTTGGAGGATATCAGAACTCTCTAAAGCTATGGTTTTAGACTACATAGCAAAAGAAATAAAGAAAAAAACAACAATCAGAAATCGGACAACACCTCAGCCAAGATTTTATCATAACAGATATGATCATAGTTGTAGGACTGTACTCCCTACTAAATTATGCCCCATAAACTACCACTGATATGAAGCACCTCTGTACAGTTTCACTGTAAAGCACATACCAAGTAAAGAGAGCCAAAACACCTCTATGAGGGGGTAGGGTTACCCTGTCTTCGCTTTGGCATGATCTAGGGTTTTACTACTTCCAGCAAGTAGTTTCACAAAATCCTGTATATGGGAGAGCATCCTGTCCTATGTTGGAACAGTCACTAGAGCTTTACTAAATGCACTAGGCCAATTGGTCAAAAGGGTGCCTCAGCAAGGTTACCTAATATACCTCTCACACCTAACACCGAAAAGTGAAAGGAGAATCAAGCGGTATAGCGGTAACCTAGATCCAAGGGTTGTGTTCCCAACGTGACATTGCCTACGCCCGACCAGCCTTTTGGTAAGCTTTGGGAAGCCTCCGGCAAGTCGTCCAAGATATCAGATGGTAAACATAATGACTTAAGAGCACCATGAAAATGCAATGCAATGAACATCTATTTGTAAATAAAATGTCACACCATGAAGTCCAAGTCAAGTTCTCTAAATTCCCCAGCAGCGTCGCCAGAAACTATAGTTGGTTTTTCATGCTCCTGGGAAGGGTTTAGTCTTCTCGGATACGATAGCCCTACAGTTCGGACTCCTGTGGTTCTGAATATGGATTCACAAGTGCAATGTGAAATAGAAAAACACAAATGAGAGTCTAAATTTGACAAATCTTAGAAAATCCATTTATCATCAGAGATGTCAAAGATGGACTACATTGCCAGATTTCAGAGTCGACACCTAAATAATTTTGAAAAATTTAGGAAACCCGTGACTCGTGCCAAAGGCCACTTGTCCGTCATAACCAAAGTGTCTCGGCTCGGGAACTTAGGTATGAGAGGGGAAGATCATGAATTGAGCACCTCACTCACCCTGATCAAAGATCGGTCTCTACTAATCATGATGTGAATTTTATGGACAATATATGCTCATGTTCTGATTTTATTATGCTAACTTACTATGTGAGGCACACAAGTATAGACCACGTCACTCACTTTGGAATGCTTTGATTTCATGTTTGTTTTGAAAATAGTTTTGAATATGTGCTACTTGAACAAAAAGTGAGCTCATATGTACATTTATCAAAGTCGTTCCAACTTAAGTGAAATGGCCTTCATCCACAGTCATTCAAAGAGGTACTTCAAAAAAGCACGTAGCCTCATGATAGTATGCTTGACATGGCAACATAAACACACATGTAATACGCTAAAGCAAAAAAAAAAAAAAAAATGCTCATCCAGTACTCTAAGGCAAGCCAAGAAAAAGTTAGTTAAAAATAATGCATGACCCTAACTATGTGCATGACTAATGCAACATATACACAATGCAACTATCAGATTTGGCTTCTTAACATGGCATATGAATCACTTCAACATATGTGGTAGCGCATGTATTCAAGCAAGAAATAATCGATGTTATCAAGTATGATGAGCCAAACCCTAATGTATGCAAAAATGAATGCAAGTCACGGTAATGATATGAAATGAAAACATGATACTACATGCAACCACAGTAAGCAAGTAAATAAAAGGGAGAAAGAAATGGGGGTTGAAAAACATACAAATATTACAAGTTTGCCCTCGCACAAAAGGGTCTGAATGAACGTCCTAATCAACTAATTATTACAAATACAAATTAATGAACCAAACTAATTAATTATTACAAATTCAAATGAAAGCGACTAATTAATTATAACATATGAATCAAAAAGATACTAAGCTAATAGACTTGAACGGGAGACGATGAACTGCATGCGCACAACCGAGAACATCCTCCGAAAACCTCTCTCTTTGCTGCCAGAATCTGCCCTGTTTATAGTCGGAAAATTGTTCTGTTTTGGCCTCAGGATCTGTTCTGTTCTACTACAAAATTACCACTGTCGTACAAAAATGGGTGGCCGGCTAGCCTGATGAGATGGTCGGCCGTACAGAGTAATGGCCGGCGGGCCACTGTTTCTCGGGAATACCATGCTGCAATAGTGCTGAAACAGAGCAAGACAGAGTGTTTCCAGGAGATGTTTATCCTCTCTGCTCTTCTCTATCATGAAGATGATCAAGGGAGAAGTAGATTCAATTATCAAATCATCAATCATTGCAAATTTGTTGCATGTTGCAATAGAGCTGAAACAGAGCAAGACAGAGTGTTTCCAGGAGATGTTTATCCTCTATGCCCTTCTTTATCATGAAGATGATCAAGGGAGGAGTAGATTCGATTCTCAAATCATTAATCATTGCAAATTTATTGCATGATGATCTTAGAAGCGATAGGACAAGAGCTTAATAGACATAACGAAAGACAAACAATACCTCATCCCTATCATGGAGTTACCTCATGGGAGGGGGTAGACTTGCCTCATGAATTATCGAACATCACTAAAAAGTATGCAATGATTCTAGAAGCAATAGGTTCAGTATAACGTCCGACTGAACATAACTAAATTTTATTATCTTTTTACCTCTTTTTTACTCCAATTTTATTAGCCTTTCTACTTTACCTTTCCATTTTCTTATCTTTTCTTCCTTTTTGTCCAAAGGTGATGATTACATCCACTAAGTCCAAAGCAATAAAGAATAACAAGCATGACTTGACCCGAGAAATGAGCTTTTCAAGTCCTTTTCTAGGGGGGAAATTACGAAGGAAGAATCAAACTCATTTACAAGTGATAATGAATTCGGAGTCAAACCTGAAAAGAGTGATAATGACTCCAAATCCAAACCCAATAATGAACTATAACGACTTTTTCCTTTATGATTTCCAAGGGTCTAATTAGAAAATTAGTCCCTCAGAAGTAATGCACCAGCGATAAAGAGAAGTGTCAAACAAAAGATCATGCTTAGCATAAGAGAGATGTAATGCCCTAATAATGAACCTCCGAAGAGATTAAACCATTTAGCATGAGGGGTCTCTTTTTTATGCCTTAAGCGGCAATCTTTTGTTTGATACAACTTTTAATCAAAAGAAATAAAGAAAGAAGGGAGATTGCGGAATGCTAATGAAAAGGTGGATGATTACAATGACATGAATATATATGAAAGCTATTAAAAAAAATATAAAGGGAAAGGGCGAAAAACTCAAATGGATTGGAATTTATAGCCTATACACCAAATCCATGAGGACTCACAACAACACAAGTGTAATATTCAAAGCATAAATTAAATAAAAACATTAAACAACCCCTAAACTCTAAAAAAAAAAAAAAAAAAAAAAAAAAAAAAAAAAAAACAGTGGCCAAGACCAAAAGAAACAAAGTGCAAAAAGGCAAAGCAACAAGCTATGAAACAAGGCCTAAGGAAGGGTGGCTAACCCCTCATCTTTTTGTGACTTTAAATCATATTTTAAGCTTAAAAACAACTCTGAAATCAGTATGGAAATGCAAGAAAAAGATGAAGAACATATGGTTAAAGAGTTCAAAGATTACCCCTTTAAAGTGAGGGTGTTTTTCTTGATTGACAAACCACAAGCTTAACACTCTCTAGGATCTGAAAGCATCTTCAAGAACCTCAGCAAAAGCCTCAATTTTTAGCTTGGAAGGTGTATGTATAGTTATGTATAATGCAAGAGAGGAGGGAATTGTGTTGGACAAGTTATGGCTCTCGGCAAAATTTTCTGACCCCAAACCATGAGGGGAGGTCTTGTATTTATAGAAAAACAACATCTCACGTCGGAAATATCTATAAAGAGACAGCTGTTGCAAAGTATGCACATGGGAATAACTGGCAGCTATAAAATATCTGCTGTCGGTAAACATGGCCAGCCGGCCATGAAGAGGTACGGCGAGCCACCTGAAAATGGCCTGTTGGCCACTTGTTGGCGAGCTCTTCTCTGAGTGGTTGGGCTAGAAAAAAATAAGGTTTTAGTCCAAAGGAGGTGCAAGGTTTAGGTTTTAAAGTTTGAAACCGAATCATTTTACTGAAGAATTAAATGATTGCACAGCGTAACATTTCATCCTCGAGTATTCAAAATGAGGCGCCCAAGTCTTAAGGGCGGTCAAAATGGGGTGTCTACAATAAACCTTCATTACCGGTATGTGATCCGCGAGGTCGGAGTGAGCTTAGTTGTCTCCTTGCAAACTTCTTAGGTAGTGAGTGTGACGGAGTCTGAGTTGAATTGCCAAGGGTAATTTGTGAATACCCGGATGTATTTCTCTAGGATCTCACTAGTTTACCACTTCACCGTGAGATTGAGTTCTCTATTGACTTAGTGCCTGGCACGACACCGATTTCCATGGCACTGTATAGATTTGCACTCGCCGAGTTAGTGAGTTGAAGATTCAACTCCAAGAATTGTTAGACAAGGGCTTTATCCACCCTAGTACGTCGCCTTGGCACTACAAAAAAAGTTGCTTACGGTGGCGCTTCTACCAAGACATTTTTAAAAACGTTGTGATACATTTCAATGGCAGACACGCTTTTCAAAGAGTGATATCACCTAAATTAATAGGATGCCCTTTTGATTGTGTCAATGAGACAAGTCTGTTTAACTTCACAGAGACTTAACCCATATCTATTCAAACATTTCCAAAGGGCTCTCTCTCTCTAAAATGGTTCTCTCTCAGTAGCCCTAATTAAGGAGCTATGGATGCAACCAGCAATGAAGACTTCTTGGAGTTTATAGATCTACAGAGAGATTGATGCTTCTAATCTCAACGATTTCTTGTTCAATTAGGATCTCGATTTCGATTTGTGCACTAGGGCTTAGGATTTAATATTTTCCTTCGAGATTTTTCGATTTCCCTTAATCTTTACCGATCTAGGTCTTCGTTTTTCATGGATTCAGGTATCCAATCGCTTGTGATTTGGAGTTGCTAAGTTCACTTGAGATACAGAGCTTTCATGGTAGCAATCTTGTATTTGATTTACTAGTTTTCATATATGTTCAAATTTATTATTGAAAATTATTGTATTTACATTTGACTACGGTTTTGATTTTCATTATAGGGCATGTTATTCATCGAGTCTGATCTAGACTTGCTGTGAGTGAACTCAAGATTCAGAGGTTTTCATCACTACACAATAACGATCTGGATCTGTGTTCCATTTAAATAAACTCTTGCTTAGGTTTCGATTTTCATCTCTAAATATGTTTGTCTGTTACAGGACTTGGATACTTCACAAGATTCAATACTGTAGAATGTAGATGAACAGACCGTTCGTAGTCTCAATGGATGCAGAGCGACTGATGAAATTTTGCGTTTGGTCCCAAATATTCTGGTTGTGATTGAATATTTTTGTTCATAAATTTGGCTTTTTGTATGTGTTGCTGATTGTGTTTATTTTTGTCATGGTCAGAGCTTTCGTACTACACTGAGATGTATGAGACTCTGGGCAAAGCGACGTGGGGTTTATTCAAATGTGAGGATGCTCTTTCATTCTTAATGTTTCTTTGTTCTTGCTGCTGTGTCTCATTTCTGACTACATATGCTGTGTGATTCTCTGTCACAATCAGGTTTCGAGGTTTCTTGGTGGTATCAATTGGTCGTTACTTGTTGCTCGTATATGCCAACTTTACCCAAATGCACTACCTAATATGTTGGTCTCAAGGTTCTTCAAGATCTATAACCTTTGGTGGTGGCCAAATCCTGTCATGTTATGTCCTATTCAGGATGGTTCTCTGGGACTTCCTTTTTGGGATCCCAGGAGAAATTTTAGGGATAGGCAGCACCTGATGCCAATCATAACTCCTGCATATCACTGCATAAACTCTAGTTACAATGTGTCGACAAGCACATTGTGTGTGATGCTAGAAGAGTTTCAGCGAGGCAATGAGATTTGTGAGGTATCTTTGTGAATTTAAAGTTTTATATGTTGATTTTGGAGATTGTCACAGTTTGATGATTTGTATCAATTTGGTTTATTAAGGTTTATTTTGCTAGAATGATCCTGCAGTTTTAGCTATACTCCTTCAATATTTAATTACTATGACTTACTGTAATTTAACTGTTGCTCTTTGGCTTCAAATATGGTTGTGCCACTTCCCTACTTGGTAGCCATATCATCTTTTTTCATCCTTACCATTGGGACAATTGCTTTTGTCCATTTCTTATGAGTCGTGGATCTGTTGACGGTTTCCATTTTTTAGGCAATATGTTTATGTTTGATTACTTCTCCATGATTGTTGTAGAAACCTCTTGTTAAACTCAACGTTTAAGCTTATAGATGCTTCGTTTGTTGCTTTTCTTCAAATGTTTCTCTCCTTGAAGCTTCTATGATTATATATTCCCTTAGGTTGGTTTTCTTAAGAGCTTGGGGGCTAGTGTCAGCTCCGTTAACGTGTTGCTTAGTGATGTGTAAAATATGTGGTGCATCTGCCATCACTGGGGTTTCTCTAGCCGATGGAAAAAAAAGCACATCAATTGTTGAGATTTATTCCTCGGATGCGCTAACATGATATAGATTCATTGTAGTACTTGATTCTGTGCTTATCATGTGTTGGTTGGATCTCATTTTTTTTAATTGTTGAGATTTACTAATATGTTATTGCTTGTTTAGGTCTCCGATAATTTACTTCATGATGCTAGTAGCAATCAAGAAACTTTAATCTTTTATTCTCAAACCCTCAGAAGCAAGGTAATATGATTCTCCTGCTATTCATTATCTGTGCATTTGTGATTTGTACCAAAGGTTACTGTTGTATAATGCTATTCACCTGTGAATATGTCTTTCGATTTGCATTTATTATAGGTTTTGGTATATCAAGGCAGCCTTTCTTTTCACATATCATAGTGCATTTTGCTTGTGATGGACTGGTACAACGAGATTTTGAAGAGCTGCCTTCTGAAGCTTTTCGCCCGTTACGGGATTCGTTAAATGTAAGAATATTTATAGTTTTTACACTTTTATGAGGTTCTCATTCAGAATTTGACATGAGTTATCATATGATTTGTTGGTAGTGTCATTTCCATCTATATTTATAGTTTTTACACTTTCATGTTTGCTAATTGAAAGGGGCAAATGCTATACCATAGTTAGTGGGAACTAAAAGTTATGCTTTACATAGATTCTTTATAAGCTTAGCTTGTTCTTCCATCCTTTTCTTTCTTGATAAATTTGCAGTAGTGTTCTTTCTTATCCACTATAAAGACGTGTGAGGATTGCAGATGGGCAGTTTGTAACTTTGTATTTTGAATCCTAATATCTTGAGCAAGATCCTGCAATCTGAAAAAAAAATACGCCAACGTTGGTGTACCTAGTGCCCCCTTTCCCTCACTGTTTCTTTCCCTAATTTTCCACAGTTCGTAGTGTAAATAAGTTTTGTCTATATGCTATTGTTTCTGTTTAGTGCATGTAAACTTGTTTTCTTGCACTTGTGTGCATATGTTGATTCATGTTTGTGATGGAAAAGAGTTTTTTTGACTGATTACCAGCTTTCACATGGTTGTAAATGCAGAGCTTATTGAAAACATTTCACAAAGGCCCCCCTAAAGTTAGAACCCAGGTATTGTTGTTTTCTCTGTACAACCACATACACTCAAGAAAACATGCCTGAGCTACTAAGAGTTTTGCCTGAGGCATACTCAATTCTGTTCAGAAGAAATATTTAATTTGAAATCAAGTTTTGTCTGTCGATGAGATCATAAAAGGGATGGCGTCATTAGGCCTCAGGTAGATATGTTATTGGGTGCTACTACTTATCTTGGGGATTTGACTGTGGCTTAAAGAACTCGTTTTGGAACAAAATAAACTTCAAGTTAGGAAATTGTGTAAATGAAAAGTTTGGCAATGCTGATGCATATGTGCACTTCAAACTGTCTTTCAAATAAATTCAGCTAAATAACCAGAGATGAATGCTGTTTATATGACATTATGCTTGCATGAGGCACCATGCTTTTGATTTATCAAGAAAACATGCCAACAATGTAAGAAGCAGGTTTTTTAAATTAATAGTAGTTGATATTATTAGATGGTTAATGATTGAGATACGTCACATTTGTACAGGAAAGAAAAGCTAACTTAAATCTGGGTAAATGGATTAAAATTTGAGTTACATTTTGGGAATTAAATAAGGTACAACTTGAAATATATTCATGAACACCGAATATATAATATTCAAGGGTCTGGCTAAGGAGAAACAAAGGCATCACTCTCTTATGCCTATTTTTTAGTGATTTTTTTAAACAAATTTAATACCTATGATGTTTCATGTTAAGATGTTTTTTTTTTTGTCCCCACATGTCTAATGTGTCCAATTCATTGTACATGCACTTGCAAATTTCATAATTTCTTATCTTTCTAGCCTTCTTGACATGGTATGCAAGAGTATGTAGATTTTTCAACCATTTAAGTTTATTGAAGTTGTGTTAATGGAATTGGATGATTCAGGTATATAATCATCATTTTGGTGAAGAAGATTGATGACTTGATGAAGCTGAAGAGAGCTGTGGATGAAATTATTTTCAGAGAATTTGGAGAGCACACTGAATATTATTTTTATGATTTTGTATTGTCATATTGTATTTAAAGGGGTTTTATTTATTTATTTTATGGAAAATTGAAAAATGAATGCTCATTCACATTATGGTATATATTTTGAGAATGGTGATGGGTGATGATGGATGATATAGGTTTGGTTTGAACAAAAGTCAAAAGATCATTAATTATGATTTTTCATTTTTTTTTTCAAAAAAATGAAAGAAATGGTGGCGTTTTTCTTAAAAACGTCGCGAAATGTCGTCATTATGACGTCAGAGATAACTCCTTTAACGTGCATAGTTAACGGCTGTGAAGAATTAGCGGCGTTTTAAAAAACGTCGTCTAAAGTCTTTAGTGGCGTTTTTCAAACGTTACAAAGATACAACAGCGGCCGCATCATCGACGAATTTTATAATCATCGTTTTATCTTTTTGCGGCGTTTTATAAACGCCGCTAATTCCCGATTTTCTTGCAGTGTGGGGAGTATCGACTCTCTTTGTCAAGAAGAAGGATTGTGCACTGCGACTTTGTATTTACTACCGAAAGTTGAACCAGGTATGTGATGCCCCAAATCTACACTAAGGGTTGTAGTCAAGGGAAAGTCACTAATGAGTCATATGGCAAATAACCAAGTAAGATCTCAGATCACTAGAGGAGTTAAATTAGCCTTCCTTCCAAGTCTAGCTTTCTTAGGTAGCACACTACCTTTTTGACAGATCTTAAGAGGTATTGACACAAGGTCTCATAAGCAATGTAGAGAATTATATTGGGGTTGGAAAATAAATACATAATAATAGAATGATTACAAATATCCTTAATTACAAAAGCTCGTTCCATCAACATTACATTCAAAAGAAAATTTAAAGTTTCATATGGACTTTACAAAACAATAAAAGAAAATTCTAATTATCTAGAATAGCCAAAAGTCCTTGAAGGTTTTTGGTTCATCGTCTTTTGTTGTGCGCTCCTCTTCGACACCTAGCATGATACGCCGTGAGCTTTGAATGCCCAGTAAACGCACACATACCCTATCTCTTTTTTCCCGGTTCAATACACAACAACATAAAAATAAAAAAATAAAAAAACAGAGGATGGGATCATGGCATTTAAGTTCATAGCACAAATTATATGGTTAATTATTAGTAGTGTAGAAATCCCTCAAAGAGATTTCATCCTCCCAACTCCAAGAATTGGACGCGGATTATTTGATATGCCCCATTTTTTGCTTTTTTGTTGCAGACCTGACCTCGAATGCCTACGAATGGTTATATATCGCGTAGCGCCTCAAAAGAGATGATAATTATGGGCCTTTCCCAAATCCCTCTTTACACCGAACTACCTAGGGTCTGAATACAACCGCTCCATTCAAGGGTTCCAAAATAACCACTTGTGCAAGATTTAACTTACTAGAGGGAACGCATCCCACTAACTAATAACTTCTTCTCATCATAATAATCGGGTGATCGAAACCCCATTAGCCACCCCCATTAAGTTTTCTGTTAGATTAATTGTTGTAATTAGTGAGTACTAGCGAGAAGGAAAATAAATTTGCATAAGTGTAAGCATCATTACAGGACAAAAAAATACATAACCATGACATGTATAATATCATATCAAGACATGATTATATATAATTAAGCCCATTCATAAAGTCAAGAGCACAAAACATCAATGTAAATAGAATTTTTAGATTCAGAGTCACTTAAAGATCAAGATTAAAAGAACTATTTTAGGTTTTTCCCAAATCTGGCCTTCCTATGGTTCGTAGAGAATTTTATCTAGTTTTCAAAAAAAAATTCAGAAATGGAATAGCTTTTCCAGATTTTTAGTTATTTCAGAAATACTCCAGCTCTGTCCAGATTCGTCAACCGTTACAAAAATCGGATTCTCTTACAAACCGCTCGCTCGTTTTCAATGAAACAAATTTTCCTTGAAATCTAACTCCTTAAGGAATATTTTGACATAAAATGGAGGTCCAGAAGATTTTTATACATTTTTTCTAGAATTTTTGCAAGTTGGCTGTAAAATAGATTTTTCTGGCACAATTCTTGAAAATAGAAATTTGGTGAGAAAATAGGTCAACTATGTAGCACTTGTACCCTTCAAAACTTTTGGGAAGTGCATTTGAATCCTTTATTTTATTTTGGGAATTTTTAGTATAGTTGTATCTTAGTTTTGGAGGAGTACAAATCAATTTAAACTTGTTGGGATTGCTCGTTCATGCTTGTTTACGTTGAAAAGTTATTTGGGAACTTAAAAATCTTGCTCTGGGATCGACACCGGTCTTGGAGGTGTTGACACCTTCTTTTTGTTGTTGGCCACAAAGGTCGACACCAGTCTGGGAAGGGTCGACCCTTGTCCAGAATTTGCTTGCTGTTTTTTGGTGTCGACACCAGTCTGGGAAGGGTCGACACCTTGCCTATTACAGTCTTTGTTTTTTTTTCTGAAGGGTCGATCCCTGTGCCCAAAGGGTCGACACCTGCATATAATTTTTAGCTTTTTGGGTTGGTTTGGGCCCTATTTCTTGGGGGTTTTTGACTTGTCCTTTTTATTTGACTTTAGGGCAATTCTCTACTACTATAAATAGACCCAAACTACTTTCCTCTCATTACTTTTCCTTCTCTTTTCCTCTCAAACCGTGATTTCTCTCTTCTCTCTCTAAAACTTGACTTTTTGCACCTAGATCTCTAGATCTACTCACCTAGAGTGATCTTTTCACCATGGTCCTTTCAGATTAAGTGTAAATCTTGTCTAGAGCTTCGTTTTGATCCAAGTAGAAGTTGGTTTTGACAACTTTGGAGTTTCAACCTTGTTTTGTTCATCTTCTCTTCTAAGCTTGAGGTAGGGATTTTCTTTCAGTTATATATATGTTTTTGCAAGATCTAGATGATTTTCGAAATCATCCTTTGGTTAGTTTTGAAAATTGATTGTTGATTTAAGAAGATGAGTGATTTTGGAAGTGGGTTTACTTTCTTTTCCTTTAAAAATAAAAATTTGGGTTTTTGAACTATGTTGATGAAAGAAAGATGTTTTTGGTGAGATCTTCTCAAATATTTGAAGATGAATGGTTTTTGGTGAGAAAACCTAGAAATTGGGGATTTTTAAGAAATATGTTGAAAATCTTTAGAATATGTTGTTATATTCATTTTGTGTGCCAAAATAAATGATGTTTCAAAATTTTTTATTTATTACATATAAATGATGGTTTTCCATGGAATAAGATAATTGTTAAAGTTTTGGAAATTGTTGTTTAAAAGTGTTGATATAGTCTTGAAATGACTAAGTTATTGGAAATGGGGGAATTTTGTTATCCCTTGGATGAATTGAAATAAAAGTATTTATTCATCTTGTGAAATTGCATTGAAGTGAGAAATGAGAATTTTGATCACAATGGGAATATTGTGTGGGAGTATTGAAAGTGGAAGAAATATTGCATTGTATTATTAATCATTGCATTAGCATATCAATTCATTTGATTACATTGAACTTTGAAAGTTGATTTGAAAACTTGCATTGAGAAAGGAATGTTGAGAAACAAGTTTTCATGAAATGGTTTTGAGGTAAATACAGTGGTAAGTCTTGAAAGGTGGTGTAGAGAATAGGTGCTGAGCCTTCCAGTCAATACTGGTAAAAATGACAGATTATGGGTGTCGAGCCCTCCAGTTGATACTGATAAAAATGACAAATTGGTAGTACTTGTATAGTCTACTTGCAAACACGGACCTAGGGATTACCAGAGTCGTATTTACCGCCCTTCAAATAAAATTTGATAAATGTTGAGTAGTTAAAATGGCATGACATCATTGAGCATGTTGGTTTTCAAAAGATGAAGGTGTGTTTTACTTTCAAAAAGGCATGGCATGGCATAAGCATTCCATCTCTTAAGACTTGTGTAAAATATATATACTTTGTTAAGAATTCTCTACTGGGCTTTATGCTCATCCTATGGGATTTTTGTGCAAGAAAATGAGTGGTGATTCCGCCTAACTGAAGGGGTGGAAGTGTGTGTGTTAGGAGCACAATGCTCTCATTTTGCGTGACTCTGTTTTGTAAGCCAAGGGCTATATTTGTGTGGGTTTGAATAATCGATTTGTGTAACCGGGCCTTAGCCTTGGAAACTTGTAAACCCATGAGGGTATTTATTTGTTTATGTTATTTTGATTTGAAGTAAATGTATTATCATTTGGGTATAAAAATTGGGCCGTTACAAACTAGGGGAAATTTTCCACTTCTGTTGTGATGAAAACATGCTAAATAATATGTATTAAACTCAGAAATTTAAGGTGAAGGTGTGCCTTTGGAAATTTTGAGAGTTTGATATGGAAAAATGTAGTCTTATACCGATTAAGAGAAATATAAGAAGGGTAGAATCAAGGCTCAACTCTTTTCATTTTTAACACAAGAATACCATCAAAACACTTCTGAAATAAATGTTTAACACTTCTAAGAGTATGTATTTGAAAGGAAAAGAAATAAGAAAGAGTTGTGTTGGGGCTTACTTGAGGGTTGTTGGAATTGCTAGCAAACTTTTTCTTTCTCTTCTCTCTTCTACCAAGCTCACCCTCCTTCCTCTCTTCTCTCTCAGCTGAATATAGTGTGTATGTTTGTGTTCTTGCATGTAAAATGCTATGGGAGGGGTTGTTTTTATAATGAATTGGTTCAAAAGGTCCTAAATGCCCATTGGTTGGAATTGGATTGGATAGTTTGGATTTAGTTTGAATTCAATGGAATAGTGGAGGATTAGAGGCCTTAATTAGGTTCCTAAGCATGATCTAGTTAGGGTTTTCCTCCTAATCAAGCCAACCTAGTTGCATATATACACACACACATATATATATATATAAGTTTGCACCAAGTCAAAGATTTTTTCCATGAATTATGCAAGCTTACCTCCAAAAGTACACTCATTTCATCTGCATAGGTATTGGCCGGCCATAGCTAGAGATTTGAGGGACTTGTTTTATATATATATATATATATTTGTACAATTGTTGGAATTTCTAAAATAAAATGTTTAAAAAAAAGATTTTAGGGTACAAGTGTATATATAAGTAGGTCTTTGTGTTATTTAATAAAAATGTGAGGGTTTTGGATTTATTATGAATTGGAATATTTATTTTAGTGTAGAATTAAATTAAATTAGGGTTAGAGAGTCTAATTCGGTCCGGATTCTTGTTTCAATAAAAAGGCAATCTATCGGCGAACAAAATGAAAACCGAAATTGATTAATCAGTATTTAGGGAGTCAATTAGGGAGTCAATTAGTATTTAGGATTTTCGAGTAGTAATTCCATATTTAGGGAGTCAATTAATCAGTATTAGGGTATTAGAATTTATTCCTAAGTTACTGAAATTGATTAGGGTTTGTGTGGTTTTAGTTGGCACATGCATTTTGGTTCTAGGGCTAGAATTGCAATTAATTAAGAAACTGAGGGATTTCAAAAAAATAATTTAAAAGTAAGGGACTTTTAAGAAAATAAAATTTTTAGGGGCCTCATAGGGTAACTGTCAAGAACAAGTATCCAATACCTTATATAGATGATTTGTTTGACCAGTTGAAGGGGTCTTGTTGCTTTCTAAAATAGATTTGAGATCGGGTTACCATCAGCTAAGAGTGAAGGAGGATATCTAGAAAATGGCATTCCGTATGCGATATGACCATTATGAATTCCTAGTGATGCCTTTTGGGTTAACCAACGTACCTACCATGTTTATGGAATTGATCAATAGGATCTTTCGAGAGTTCCTAGTCCGTTTTGTGATTGTCTTTGTTGACGACATTTTGATTTACTCGCCCTCTGAGGAAGAACACAAAGAACACTTGCAAGTTGTGCTCGAGTTGCTTAAAGTCCACAAATTGTATGCTAAGTTCGGGAAGTGTGAATTCTGGTTGAAAGAAGTCAAGTTCTTAGGCCATGTAGTGTCTGGAGAAGGGGTGATTGTAGATTCCTCCAAGATAGAAGCAGTACAACATTGGAACAACCTAAGAACGCCTGTGAGATTCATAGTTTCTTGGGGTTGGCCGGGTATTATTGTCGTTTTGTGAAAGATTTCTCTAGATTAGCCTCACCTTTGACTAGGCTGACGATGAAGAGAATCAAATTTGTGTGGAGTGAGACTTGCGAGAAGTCATTCCAGGAGCTTAAGGTTAGACTTATTACTACTCCAGTATTGATTATTTCGGAGAGGGATTTGGGTTATTCGGTATATTGTGATGCATCTCGGGAAGGTTTGGGTTGTGTCTTGATGTAGGAGGGGAAGGTAGTAACTTCTGGTTCACGGCAATTGAAAACACACGAGAGAAATTACCCTACTCATGACCTAGAGTTAGCAGTTGTGATCGTTGCCTTAAAGATTTGGAGGCATTACTTGTATGGTGAGAGATTTGAGGTATTCTTCGATCACAAGAGTTTGAAGTATCTGTTTTCACAAAAAGATCTGAATCTAAGATAGAGAATGTGGATGGAGTTTATGGAGGATTATGACTTTAAGTTGCACTATCATCCGGGAAGGGTCAATGTAGTGGCCGATGCCTTGAGTAGAAAATCCTTTAGCAGTGTAGCGAGTATTGTTATCCGAGAATGGGAGATGTTGGGTGTGATTGGCGAGTTTGACTTGCATCTTAACGAGTCCATTAAGTTGGCAGCTTTATTTTCGGTAGTTGCACAACCTACACTTATGAGCCAAGTTATAGAAGCACATAGGGGTGACCTTGAGGTGGAAACCCTCTGGGAGAAGACATCTAGTGGGAAGGTAAAGAAGGGCTTGAACGTGTATTCTGACTCGAGTGTTAGATACCTTGACCGCCTTTTTGTGTCGGAATTGTGTTAAGAGAAGGTACTCCAAGACTTTCATCATTTACGCCTTGCGGTACATCTGGGAGGCACAAAAATGTATCGTGACCTTAGCCGCCAGTTCTGGTGAAGGGAAATGAAGAAAGATGTAGCCTTGTTTGTATCGAGATGCCATACTTGTCAACAAGTGAAGGCCGAGCATCAGAGGCCAACAGGTTTGTTACAACCCTTGCCTATAGCTGAGTGGAAGTGGAAACATGTTACGATGGATTTTGTTGTAGGTCTTCCAAGGACTCATTGGGTTAATGATGCCATTTGGGTGATAGTTGATCGGCTAACTAAGTGAGTGCACTTTGTACCTATGCTCACGAGTGACTCGGTAGATTATCTTGCCGACCTTTATATTAGGGACATTGTTTGACTTCATGGGGTCCCAATCACTATTGTTTCGGATAGAGATCCGTATTTCATGGCTCGGTTGTGGCAGAGCCTATAAAATGCCTTGGGCACTAAGTTAACTTTTAGCACCGCTTATCATCCTTAGACTGACGGGCAGTCAAAACGTACCATTCAGATCCTTGAGAATATGCTTTAGGAGTAGGAGAGACACTTGCTTTTCGTGGAGTTTGCCTATAACAATAGCTTCTAGTTGAGTATTGGCATGACACCATTTGAGGCCTTGTACGACCAACCGTGTAGATCTCCCGTGTGTTGAGCCGAAGTGGGTGATGCACCTATGTTAGGTCCTGAGTTAGTTTGAAAAATGACGGAGAAGGTTGCACTTATTCGTAAGGGGTTAGTCACGGCTTAGAGTCATCAGAAGAGCTATGTCGACCGTAGGAGGAGACCGTTACCCTTTGAGGTAGGAGGTCACGTTTTCTTAAAAATATCACCTAGGCAAAGTTTGATGAGGTTTGAGAAGAGTGGGATGTTGTCTCCTAGGCTTATTAGACCTTTTGAGATCCTAGAGCGGATTGGAGAGGTAGCTTACAGTTTGGCCTTGCCGCCACAGCTTTCTAGGGTCCGTGACTTGTTTCACATTTGCATGCTTCGAAAGTATGAGCCGAATCCATCACACGTGTTGGACTGGACCGAGCTAGAGGTAGATGAGGATCCCTCGTATGAAGAGAGACCAGTTAGAGTTTTAGACACTCGAGACCAAGTCTAACATGAAAAGACAATTTTTTTGGTAAAGGTGTTATGGAGACACCACGGGGTTAAGCAAGCAACTTGGGAATGAGAGGTGGAAGTCCATGAGAAATATTTGGACCTATTTGTCGATGTTTGAACTTGTATTGAAAGTCTTATCATGTTAATGTAATATAAACATTGTATATGTTTTGGAAATGTGAATTGTGTAATCAGTGATGAGAACGTGTTTATCATGGTGGTGAGAATGAATGACCGGTGGATGGATCATGAAGAAAAAAATGAATTACTATCATTATTGTAATTGGTTTAAATATGATATTGCTATTAATTTAAAATTTCGGGGACGAAATTCCTTAAAGAGGGAAGGTTATAGTGATCTGGGCTTAGACCCGACCCATTTATTGCTTTTGAATCTGGGAAACCATATTCGTGGCAGTCGTTCTTTTCTCTTCATAGTTGCTTTTGGCTTTAGGGGTCGACACTACCTCCTTTCCCTTGTATTATTCAGCTCCTAGGGTCAACACCAGCCTTGGTGATGTTGACACCATCTTGCTGCTATGTTCTTGGATAGCTACTAGAATTTACGGTTGACACTAGCCTTTGGTGGCGTCGACACTTGTCTTTTGTTGTTGGCCTATGGGGTCGACACCAGTTTGGGAGGTGTTGACCCTTGTTTGCTACGGAAACTAGAATTAGCTACTGAAATTTGGTGTCAACACCTCTGCTCCGAGGATCGACACCCTGTCTGTTGCCAATGTTGGCATTTCTGCCATTTCTTTCTGAGGGTCGACACCTCTGGTCCGAGGGTTGACCCTTGTGTGTTTTTTTTTTTTCTTTCCAGATTTCAATTCAGTTTTGGGCTCTACTTTTTGGAGGTTTTGACTTATTCTTTTGGGTTGACTTTAGGACCTTATTTCTCTTTTCTTCACTTTACCTTCTCTCACTTGTTCTCTAAACCGTGAATCTCTCTTTCTCTCTAAACTCACTTTTCTCACACCAGATCTTCAGATCTATTCATTTAGAAGCATCACCTTACCTTGCTCCTTTGGGATTAAGTGTAGATCTTGTCGAGGTCTTCGTTTTGATTGGAGCAAATCGTTGTTTCGTCTTTGTCGATTTTTGGATTTTTCTTCCTTCTTCCTCTTCTAAGCTTGAGGTAGGGATTGTCTACACTTTCTTATGGTTTTTAAACTTAGGTGTTTGCTATTTCTAAAAAAACTTTGTGATTTGGGGATTTTTGGTCAAAACTAGGGTTTTGGGCTTAAAAATCAAATGAGGGGTGTGGGAGCCGAATAAATAGAAGAGTCGGAAGGTGCGTATTCCAGAAATCAGATATTATTCGGCTTCATATTGCGTGACTAGGATGCCGAATACATTAGGAAGGCCGAATAGCCGAAGGTCAGTAGCTTCGAATAAATAAAAGGGGAATGGGATAAAAGTAGGCTTAGGCCCCGAGGCCCAGAAAGCAAGTATAAATACAAGAACCACAGATTTAGAAAGGTATGCAAGAATCACTTCACTTAACTTAGTAAACAAGCTATCTTGAGTGTCTGAACTGACTTGTCTGTCGGAGTGCTAATTCTGGCACCCCCGACCGGAGTGTTTGTATCGATTTTTGGATTTTTCTTCCTTCTTCCTCTTCTAACCTTGAGGTAGGGATTGTCTACACTTTCTTATGGTTTTTTAACTTAGGTGTTTGCTATTTCTAAAAAAACTTTGTGATTTGGGGATTTTTGGTCAAAACTAGGGTTTTGGGCTTAAAAATCAAATGAGGGGTGTGGGAGCCGAATAAATAGAAGAGTCGGAAGGTGCGTATTCCAGAAATCAGATATTATTCGGCTTCATATTGCGTGACTAGGATGTCGAATACATTAGGAAGGCCGAATAGCCGAAGGTCAGTAGCTTCGAATAAATAAAAGGGGAATGGGATAAAAGTAGGCTTAGGCCCCGAGGCCCAGAAAGCAAGTATAAAGAACCACAGATTTAGAAAGGTATGCAAGAATCACTTCACTTAACTTAGTAAACAAGCTATCTTGAGTGTCTGAACTGACTTGTCCGTCGGAGTACTTGTCCGTCGGAGTGCTAATTCCGGCACCCCCGACCGGAGTGTTTGTATCTTTTCAGGTGACTAGCTA
This sequence comes from Camellia granthamiana, assembly GCA_036172215.1. Classification (NCBI taxonomy): domain Eukaryota; kingdom Viridiplantae; phylum Streptophyta; class Magnoliopsida; order Ericales; family Theaceae; genus Camellia; species Camellia granthamiana. The sequence goes on from CM069913.1 coordinate 124,570,453, forward strand.
AGGATCGCTAGTGTCTCCCAAGATCTGAAGAGTATTTCCAAGCCACTTCTCCACAACTGGCGCCGTTTGTGGGAATACTCAAATACATCCATGCCAGGCGTGACTGAAGATCCTCCGATAGCCACTAACGAGACCACACAAAGATATGACCTCACTCCAGCCAACTCGCTTGGACCAAAAACCATCGCAGCAAGACTTACCTTGGACCTCTGCTCATCTTTAAACCCAACGCAAAAGACAATACAAGAGACCATGGCACAAGCTAGGCAAACCAAGCAGAGGTTGGACAACATCATCGTTGAGAACGAACGCCTTCGTCGCAATCTGGCCTCGAAAATAGCAAAATCCAAACAAATAGTATCCCAGGCTTCTGTGCGACACCCGAGGGCAGATGATTGACGATCTTGAGCCCGACAGCAAGAAACTGACGGCCGCTACGCCTCAACAGATCATCTTGAGGAGTTGGCAAAGGACGAACGTCTCCAACAATACGTCCGGAGGAGTGCAATCAAAACACCTGCCCTTCTGGAGGACGCATTTTTGCTTGACACCGTCCACATGATATACAGCCTGCCAGCAGCCCCGGCCGTGCATGCGATCGAATCACATCCAGGTCCCCAACAGCAACTCACGCCAGCAAAGCAGCTCCGAGAAACGCCAAGTATCACCTTTGACGACTCTGATTTGATCGGCGTAACACTCCCTCACATCGATCCATTGGTTGTTGAGCTACGCGTAAATCGGTTCACCGTCGAACGCGTTCTTATCGACCAGGGCAGTACTTCGGAGGTTATGTATTATAAAACCTTCATCAAACTCGGATTCAATGAGTCAGACCTGACTCTGGCTCCTTATCCACTATTCGGCTTCAATGCCAATCCAGAGTACCCATTGGGGAAGATCAGCTTACCTGTTCGAGCAGGTTCCAGAACGGTGGATGTGGAATTCTTGGTCATCAGGCTGCTATCGCCGTACAATCTCATCATGGGGCGAACGTGGTTGCATACCTTGCAGGCTGTCCCAAGCACCTATCACCAACTGCTACGTTTCCCAACAGAACACGGCATTGAGTAAATCCGCGGCTCCCAGAAATCGGCATAAGCATGTTATCTTCTCGCCGCCAGAACGCCAAAGGAACTGCAAGTAAACTCCATTGAGGTGCCGAATCGAGAGATCCTTCATGACGTTGGGCGGCATCCAAATGAGAAGGCCACGGAAGGTTTAGACCGAGTTGACATTGATGAAAGTTCTTCATGATCGGCGCCTCTCTGAATCAGGCCGACAGGCAGCAGCTGATCTCTTTCTTGCTCAACAACCTCGATGTCTTTGCGTGGACTCCGTACGAAATGCCGGGAATAGACCCATCAATTTCACAGCACCGTCTGAATGTCGATCCCAAATGTAAGCCGATTATTCAGAAAGGCCAACAGTCAGCCGCGGAGCACACTGCCGCCGTTGTTGAGGAGGTAGACAGACTGCTTGACGCCGGGGCAATTAGAGAAGTCACTTACCCTACGTGGCTCTCCAATACAGTGGTGGTGAAGAAGAAAAATGGGACTTGGCGAGTGTGCGTCGATTTCACGGATCTGAACAAAGCTTGCCCCAAAGACTGTTTTCCTCTACCCAGAATCGACCAGCTTGTCGATGCGACGACACGTCATCAACGCATGAGCTTCCTCGATGCTTACAGAGGCTACCATCAAATCGCCATGCATCCAGATGACCAGGACAAAACTGCATTCCTCACCCCAAGAGGAACCTATTGCTAAAAAGTTATGCCTTTTGGGCTGAAGAATGCAGGGGCAACCTACCAAAGACTGGTCACCGCCATGTTCAAAGAGCAACTCGGCCACACTATGGAAGTATACATCGACGATATGGTGGTCAAGTCCAAAGAAGAACAGAATCATATAACCGATCTAGAAAAGACATTCAGCATCTTACGCAAATACAGAATGAAACTGAACGCTTCCAAGTGTGCGTTCAGAATCGGCTCTGGTAAATTCCTGGGTTACATCGTCAATCACCGAGGGATCGAAGCCAACCCGAGGCAAGTCACAGCAATCTTGGAACTCGGCTCCCCCCGTTCAGTAAAAGAAGTCCAAAAGTTGATGGGGATGGCCGCTGCACTCAACAGGTTCATCAGCCGGTCTACAGATTGCTGCCGACAATTCTTTTAGACACTACGGCAGGGTAAGGCTTTTGAATGGTCTGCCGAATGCGAAGTAGCTTTCAACGGACTCAAGACCTACCTCCGCTCAGTACCTCTCTTGACAACACCTGCCGCTTGTGACCCGCTCATTCTATATCTGGCAGTTTCCGATATGGCCGTCAACACCGTACTGTTAAAAGAGGAGGAGGGTGAGCAACGACCAGTGTATTATGTGAGCAAGGCAATGGTTGACGCTGAAACACGCTACCTTCCGCTGGAAAAACTCATCTTGGCCCTAGTCATGGCGGCAAGAAAACTGATGCATTACTTCCAGGGACATAGCATTGGGGTGCTAACAGATTATCCCCTCCGATTAGTACTACGGAGTGCAGAAGCATCAGGACGTGTTTCGAAATGGCCTCTTGAACTTGGCCAATACGACATTCAATTTTTACCTAAAACCGCAATCAAGGGGCAGGTGTTGGCTGACTTTGTTGCCGAATTCACCGACGAGCTTGCCAACCTCAAACCTGACGAAGTTCGACCAAAGGCTGAAGTTCGACCAAAGCCGAATTGGAGAATTTATGTCGGGGATATTTGACAATTATACTGTGATGGATCGTCTAACCAAAGGGGCAGCGGCGCCGGAGTTGTAATCATGTCTCCAGACGGCGTAGTAATTGAGCAGGCTGTCAAGCTTGGCTTCGAAGCATCAAATAACGAAGCCGAATATGAAGCCCTTCTAGCCGGTCTGCGAAATGCGCACCTTCTCGGCGCTCGGCGTCTACTTGTGTTTTGTGATTCAAAATTGGTAATCAATCAGCTAAAGGGGGAGTACGTGGCAAGAAATGACCGTATGGCGGCCTACATGAAAACGGCCAATTCTTTGCTGGCAAAATTTGACCGTCACGAACTGAACCAAATAACACGCGACCAGAACACATACGCGGATGCCATGGCGTGCCTAGCCTCCGCCATCAATTCTGAGATCAAGCGGACCATCGAAGTAGGTTTCGTCCCGGAGCCGAGTATTGGCCCTTCGGAGGAAATCCATGTCAACGTTATAGAACCCGCCCCAAGCTGGATGGACCCCATTGCTGCATTCCTCTCTTCTGAACAACTTCCAGAAGACAAAAAAGAAGCACACAAGTTGCGAAATAAAGCCCTGCGATACTATCTGGATCCGCAAGGAGGGCTTTATAAAAAGTCCCTCTCTGGCCCATATTTCGAATGCATGCACCCCGACAAAGTGGAGGAGCTTCTGACAGAGATACATGAGGGCAGTTGTGGTGCCCATTCTGGCGGACGCTTCCTGGCCCATCGAGCTATAACACAGAGGTATTATTGGCCGACAATGAGAGCTGACGCGAAGAGTTATGTAAAAAAATGCAAATAGTGCCAAAAGTTCTCCCTGTTAACCCATCTGCCTGCCGAAGGGTTGAACTCTATCACCAGCCCCTGGCCGTTTGCTCAGTGGGGACTTGATATCGTAGAACCATTGCCGAGGGCCCCAGGGAACAAGCGATTCTTAATCGTCGCGACAGATTACTTCACAAAATGGGTCGAAGCGGAGGCTTTAACACATATACGAGATGCCGACGTTAAACGCTTTGTATGGAGAAACATCATAACGCGATTCGGCATTCTGAGAGCTCTCATCTCAAACAATGGCACCCAGTTCGATTGTGGCGTATATCGAGAGTTATGCAGCAAGTATGGCATTCGGCCTTATTTCTCTTCACCGGCCTACCCCCAAAGCAATGGTCAAGCCGAAGCCTCTAACAAATCCATCTTGGATGGCATCAAAAAGAGGTTGGAAAAAGCTAAAGGCAAATGGGTCGAAGAATTGCTGAGTATATTGTGGGTTTATCGTACCACGCCGAGGAGATCCACTGGAGAAACGCCGTTTGCTCTATGCTTTGGAACCCAGGCAATCTTACCCCTAGAAATCGGCCTCCCAACTCTGAAAACCCAAGTTTTTGATACGGGCCGAAACGACATGATGCTTGCCCTGGATCTGTTTCTAATCGAAGAACAAAGAGACCACGCCCTGGCATCCATGGCACGGTATTAGCAGCAGCTCGCCAAGTCGTATAATCAGCAAGTTCAGATATGCCGATACACGTTAGGAGATTTGGTCCTAAAGAAGGTACTCCGGTCGATGGAAAATTGGGTCCAAACTGGGACAGCCCCTATCAGATAGAATCCATTGCAGGAATAGGGGCATATCGGCTCTCAGACATGTCAGGAAGAAGCCTGCCGCGGCCCTAGAATTCAACACATTTATGTAAATTCTATCATTGACCGGACTTGTGGGCTAGATACTTGTACATATTCCACCGTTGCAATACAAAGTTTCTCGTTTTCGCAAGCTCCCTCCCAAGCCTTTAAGGGCCGATAAAGTCTCCGGATTCGGAGCGCCCTTTTGGTGCATGACACCGCCAAAAGCCTTCGGATTCGGAGCGCCCATTCGGTGCCCGACACCTTAGGGCTGATTAAGACTCTGGATCCGGAGCGCCCTTCACGGATATCACGTTTAGCCCAAATAAAGTCTTCGAATTTGGAGCACCCATCGTGAATATCACGTTGGGCCAAAAGTCTCTGGATTCAAAGCGCCCTTTCGGTGCATGACACCTTAGGGCCAATAAAGTCTCCTGATTCGGAGCGCCCTTTCGGTGCATGACACCGCCAAAAGCCTCCGGATTCGGAGCGCCCATTCGGTGCCCGACACCTTAGGGCCGATTAAGACTCCGGATCCGAAGCGCCCTTCGTGGATATCACGTTCGGCCAAAAGTCTCCGGATTCAGAGCGCCCTTTCGGTGCATGACACCTTACGGCCGATTAAGACTCCGGATTCGGAGCGCCCTTCGTGGATATCACGTTTGGCCCAAATGAAGTCTCTGAATTCGGAACGCCCTTTCGGTGCATGACACCTTAGGGCCGATTAATACTCCGGATTCGAAGTGCCCTTCGTGGATATCACGTTTGGCCCAAATAAAGTCTCCGAATTCGGAGTGCCCTTCGTGAATATCACGTTGGGCCAAAAGTCTCCGGATTCAGAGCGCTCTTTTGGTGCATGACACCTTAGGGCCGATTAAGACTCCGGATTCAGAGCGTCATTCGTGGATATCACGTTCGGCCAAAAGTCTCCGGATTCGGAGCGCCTTTTCGGTGCATGACACCTTACAGCCGATTAAGACTCCGGATTTGGAGTGCCCTTCGTGGATATAACGTTTGGCCCAAATAGTCTCCGAATTCGGAGCGCCCTTTCGATGCATGACACCTTAGGGCCGATTAAGACTCTGAATTCAGAGCGCCCTTCGTGGATATCACGTTTGGCCCAAATAAAGTCTCCGAATTCGGAGCGCCCTTCGTGAATATCACGTTGGGCCAAAAGTCTCCGGATTCAGAGCGCCCTTTCGGCGCATGACACCTTAGGGCCGATTAAGACTCCGGATTCGGAGCGCCCATTCGGTGCCCGACATCTTAGGGCCGATTAAGACTCCGAATTCGGAGCGCCCTACGTGAATATCACGTTCGGCCAAAAGCCTCCAGATTCGGAACGCCCTTTCGGTGCCCGACACCTTAGGGCCGATTAAAACTTTCGGATTTGGAGCGCCCTTTTGGTGCCTGACACCTTTGGCCAAAAGTCTCTGAATTCAGAGCCCCCTTTTGGGGCATGACACCTTAGGGCCGAATAAGCCTCTTAAGGCCGATTAAGACTCCGAATTCGGAGCGCCCTTCATGGATATCACGATTGGCCAAAAGTCTCGGGATTCGGAGCCTTTATGAGATGCATTCGGACCACTTCACTGGCCAAATAAATATGCAATGAGAAAGCCCTGCAGAACCGAACAGTGCTGGAAAATGTGTTATATTATGTTGTTTGTCTCTAAAGGTTTCAAAGCCTTTTTAATGTTATTTTCTTGCCTTACTATACTTATGTATGACGATCATGGTCTATATTTCCTCTAGTATGTTTTTCCCACACTCGTTTAAGTGACCGAATTACCGAATGTGACTAACTTACCTAGCAAAAGATCTAATAAACAGGAAATGATAAGGGGTTGGCAATGGGTGACGTTTATCTTAGTGTTTTAGAACAATTTTATACATATGCATGACATCAATTATGATGGGATTAATACCAAATGAGTTAAGTCTTGCGTAAGCGTTTTGAGCGAGCCCCTAGGTTGACACGGACGTATTCAGACTCTATCCGGTGGTTTCAGGGTGTAAGCGAGCCCTTTGGTATGGTATGTGCAAGGTGTAAGCGAGCCCACTTGTTTGGCCGTCCCTTTTGAGGTCTATCAATGCCACTGACAGGTAAATAACCAGGAGGTGGGCATGGGTGGTAAGGTCTGCAAAGCAGCAAAATGGGGAGTTCTGAGTAGTCCGGTGTTTAATCTTGTGGTTGGGTAGAAGGATCTCTTTGGGGGGTTCTAAATGTCTAGTCTAACTACGAATTTATAAAACCTTAATGTAAGTATGTTATGTTACCTGATTTGTTTTGTGTACGATTGATTGATAGAAGATATGGGGGTGTGTGTGTTTTTACTGGGCATTCCAAGCTCATGGCGTGTCATGCCAGGTGAAGAAGCAGCTTACGACGGGGAAGGTTATCCCGAAGACAATCAGGAAGAAATTTTAGAGCCGTGGTTCACTTGAAAATTTGGACTAGTAGTTCGTTTTTGTGTTCTCTCTTCTTTTACCTTTTGGTTTGACAATGTTTGTAAACCTCTAGTGGAACTCAAATCAGTTATCTGTGTTATAACTCTGCTTGTATGTGTATATTAACATATTGTGGTTATCTCTTTTGTTTGAGTTATACTTTATATATTTCTCTTGCGGTCTCAAATTTTGGGGCGTGACAAATTGGTATCAGAGCCCTAGGTTCAACCTTTAACCCACGCGTGTTGACTTGTGATTCTAGATATCCTTGCCTTTTACATTACTACATTCTGTTAACATTATTATACTATATCTTATTAAAGGTGGGCAAAAAAAAAAAAAATTTGTTTACCTACCGTAGGATGGATTCTACGTCAGAAAGCGTTGATGACTGGGGAGTTTTTCGTTTCCAGAATAGACGGGCAGTAGCTGTTAGTCCACAAAGACTTAACCGACGGTGTCAATTAGGAGCAGAACGCGTGATAAAGAAAGCTATTCGGAAAACAGAGGAGGATTTTTCATACTACGCCACGCAAGCGAGACGAGCATTGGTACGCCGATGCCTCCAGGGCAAATACCGGGAGCTTAGGTTCGCTCTACAGATAGAGCGGAATGGTCAAACTTTTGCTGAGCTTAGGCAAGAGGTATTGGCTGAGGATCCGCGTCCAGTGATGCGTCGCGTTGGACCCGAGAGCTGTGGCTCTCATCGTCCTGAGTTAGAGGTTCCTTTTGTCTCGGTCCTTCCCGGAGCTTCCCCTGCATTCCCTATAGAGGTGTCGTCAGAGTACTCCCCTACACCGGCTCGGCAGTTTCCAGCCTCCCCGACATATGCTCCTTTACCACCAGAAGATCCCGAAGAAGACCCAGAAGAATTGTTTGACTTAGGGCTGTAGTAGTCATGGGACGAACCTTTTTGTGTACCTTTGTAAATAGTGTTTTGTGTGGTTGAAGCGTGTTTTATTTTGGTGTATACACGCTACACGCTAACCTAGATAGTGTAACCTTTTGTAAGAAAAAGTTATATGCGTATATATAAGATATCTAGTTTGTTATTCTAGTGTATTGTATGTTATTTTATTTTATTTTGCTTGGTTTAATTACATCATCCATTTAGAAAAAAAAAATTAATTACACCTCGGGCCACATTAAATTAGCCTATTTATTGAACACCTCTTCGCCTCCACAACAACCCTAAGCTTATATTACCCACAAACTTGAAGATGGTGGACAATGTGGAAGCAAACGATCAAGTAAGACACCGACGAGGACGTCCAGCTCACAATCAAGGCGTTAATCGCGGTAGACCTATACCTGCTGAGGAGTTGCCAAGACCAGTCGGAAACCAGATTCTTGAAGAGTTAGGAAGGCTTAGAAGAACGCAACCAATGAACGGATATATTTGTTATCTGAGTTCAGAAAGCAAAGACCGCTGGTGTTCACAGGTGAGCCTGATCCGAGAGTCGCTGAGAGCTGGATTCGTCAAATAGAAAAGATGTTAGAAACCATGGGTATTACTGTGCATACAGACAAGATCGCCCTGGCAAGTTATCAGCTAGAAGGAGAAGCAGATCATTGGTGGTCCTTGGTGAAAAACTCTCGGGACACAACAAGCATGACTTGGGTTCAGTTCAAAGAATTGTTTCTAAGAAAATATTTCCCAAACACAGTTAGACAAGAGCGAATCTGGCAATTTCAAACTTTGAAATAGGGTGAGATGTCAGTGACCCAATATGTGGCCAAGTTTGAAGAGCTGGCTCGATACGCAGCCCGATACGTCGCAGATGAGGAAGAGAAAGCACGAAAATTCGAGTGGGGTTTAGACCCTATTATTAGAGGCAAAGTGTTACCCTTGCGCCTCCCTACATTTGCTAATGTGGTAGATACAGCATTGGATACAGAAAGAGAGTGCGCAGACTCAAAAAGGATTTGGATGGTGAAAATGAAGAAAGGGGGTCAGTCCTTTGTACGGCCAAGAAGAAATAACCGAAGGAATGTGGTATGGACACCATACACCAGACCGTCGCAACAGCCGCAACAGCAAAGCCAGAAAGGAAGTTTACAAACCAAGCCTATTACACAAATCCAATGCTTTCACTGTCATCAGATAGGGCACAAGAAGTCGGAATGTCCCCAACTTTCTGGGATGGGAAATCAAGCAGGGGGTTCAAGTGTGAATGCTCAAGTTATTGGCGGGCAAAGGCCATGGACGACCAAGTCAGGGGGAAACCGAAAGGTTGGACCAACCGGTAATCAAAAAGCCACAGGCAGAGTTTTTGCTCTCCAAGAGGAAGAGAATGAAGAGCCAACAGTAATTAGAGGTAACATTGTACTCTATAATTCTTGGGTTCACATTCTATTCGATTCTGGCGCATCACATTCTTTTATATCAACATCATGTGTTAAATCATTAGGTCTTAAATGTGAACCTTTAGAAACTACTTTACGTATTGCATCACCCTTGGGAGGAAGTACTAGGGTAGGATTAATCTGTCGAGGGTGTGAATTAGAAGTGTCAGGGTTACACTTGAGTTGTGACCTTCGGGTCATGAACATGTCCGATTTTGACATAATCTTGGTAATGGATTGGTTATCCGCCCACCGAGCAGTGATTGATTGCTACCACAAAAGGGTGACGGTTTGCACACCTAGTGGAACGTGGTTCCAATTTAAGGGGGATAGAGAGGATTCCCTGAGCACGACAAATTGTAAAATGCAGTGGCATCGACAATTTGCTGGATGGTTAGCAAGTTTAATCATTAATGAAGAAGCTCAATCGGAATTGAATCTTCCACGTGTAGTATGTGAATACGCTGATGTTTTTCCTGAGGAATTGCCAGGATTACTGCCACATCATGAAGTAGATTTTAGTATCGAGTTACAAGCGGGTACTGCACCAATATCCCTGACACCGCACCCTATGGCTCCTGCTGAACTTCGAGAGTTGAAGACGCAACTGCAAGAATTACTGGACAAGGGATTTATCCGACCAAGTAGCTCACCGTGGGGTGCACCAGTTCTATTTGCAAAGAAAAAGGACAGAACACTAAGATTGTGCATAGATTATCGGCAACTCAATCGGGTGACGGTCAAGAACCGATATCCACTTCCACGGATTGATGACCTTTTTGACCAGCTTCAAGGTTCAAAGTGTTATTCAAAGATTGATCTTAGATCTGGCTATCATCAATTGCGGGTCGCTGATGATGACATACCAAAGACTGCTTTTCGAACACGATATGGCCACTACGAATTTGTGGTAATGCCCTTTGGATTAACCAATGCACCAGCCGTGTTTATGAGCTTGATGAATAAGATTTTTACTCTGTACTTGGACCAGTTCGTGGTGGTGTTTATTGACGATATTCTAGTCTATTCACCATCGGAAGAAGAACATGAGCAACACTTGAGAGTAGTTCTCCAGGTTTTAAGAGACAACCAGCTGTACGCAAAAGCAAGTAAATGCGAGTTCTGGTTGAAGGAAGTCACATTTTTGGGACACGTCGTGTCGGAGCATGGAATCGCTGTAGACCCGGCCAAGGTGGAAGCAGTATTAGATTGGAAGCAGCCAACCTCAGTATTCGAAGTTCGTAGTTTCTTAGGGTTGGCCAGCTATTACCGACGGTTTATTCAAGACTTTTCTAAACTAGCTAAGCCGATGACTGGTCTAACACAAAAAGGGGTAAAGTACGATTGGAACGAAGCATGTGAACAATCCTTTCAATAACTCAAGAGGAGATTGACTAGTGCCCCAATACTCATCATTCCGGAGCGAGACATAGGATATACGGTATATTGCGATGTGTCCAAGGATGGGCTAGGCTGTGTGCTAATGCAAAAAGGGAAGGTGGTGGCTTACTGCTCCAGGCAACTGAAACCGCATGAAAAGAATTATCCGACACACGATCTAGAGTTGGCAGCAATGGTTTTTGCATTAAAGCAGTGGCGTCATTATTTGTATGGTGAACAATTTGAGATTTTCACAGACCATAAGAGCTTGAAGTATTTGTTCACGCAGAAGGACTTGAACATGAGACGAAGACGGTGGCTGGAATACCTCGAAGATTACCATTTTACTCTATCCTATCATCCTGGCAAAGCTAACGTGGTGGCGGATGCCTTGAGTTGCAAGAACCGGGGAATTATTGCTAGCTTAGCACTCAAGGAATGGAACATGGTCGGAACACTTAATGGGTTTGGAGTACAGATGAAAGCTCAGGACAAGAAGGTATACCTTGGCGCTCAAATCGCTACACCCAAATTACTGAACGAGGTAATAGAGTCACAGAAGTATGATCAGGAGGTGGCGTTCAGAAAAGCGCGAATAGCATCCGGCGATCCTATACCTAATTGGACGATTCATTCAGATGGGAGTTTGAGACATCAGGGTAGAGTGTTTGTACCACAAGATGAGTCACTTAGAGAAAAAGTTCTGAAGGAGTTCCACCATTCGGTGTTCGCAGTGCACCTAGGAGGGACAAAAATGTACCAAGACTTAAAACGCCAATATTGGTGGAGCGGAATAAAGAAAGATGTGGCTCAATTCGTAGCCAAATGCCTTACGTGTCAGCAAGTAAAGGCAGAACACCAGCGGCCTGGAGGGATGCTTCAGCCCTTGCCGATATCAGAATGGAAATGGGAGCATGTAACAATGGACTTCGTCACTGGACTACCCAAGTCACCTAGAGGACATGATGCTATATGGGTTATAGTTGATTGTTTGACGAAAACTGCGCACTTTTTGCCATATAAAATCTTTGACACTTTGACATCGCTGAGTCATCTCTACATTAAAGAAATTGTCCAATTACATGGAATTCCTGTATCAATTGTGTCCGACCGAGACCCGCGTTTCACCTCCCGATTTTGGGGAAGCTTACAGGAAGCGTTAGGGACCGAATTATATTTCAGTACCGCATTTCATCCTCAAACTGACGGACAGTCGGAATGTACCATTCAGACTTTGGAGGACATGTTGAGAGCTTGTGTGATGGATTTTAAAGGGAGTTGGGAGCGACACCTACCGTTGGTAGAGTTCACATACAACAATAGTTTCCAGGCTAGTATTGGCATGGCTCCATTCGAAGCACTGTACGGTCGGCCTTGCAGATCACCAGTTTGTTAGACTGGAGTTGGAGAAGTGAGTCTATTGGGCCCAGAGATCGTGCAAGAAACTACAGAAAAGGTAAAACTTATTCGACAAAGATTAGTGGTAGCTCAAGATCGTCAGAAGAGTTATGCAGATAAAAGGAGAAGACCACTAACCTTCGCTGTCGGTGATTATGTTTTCCTGAAAATTCAGCCCCGCCGAGGGATCATTCGTTTTGGAAAGAAAGGAAAATTATCACCTAGATATATTGGACCCTTCGAGATACTTCAGAAAATCGGAGAGGTTGCGTACAAGTTGGCTTTACCCCCACAGTTGGCTGGAGTACATGATGTTTTCCATGTATCTATGCTGCGAAAGTACATAATGCACCCTTCTCACATCATCAACTGGGAAGAAATCCAACTCAATGAGGACGCTACCTTTGAAGAGGGACCAGTAGCAATTATAGACAGACAAGAAAAGAACTTGCGAGGGAAGACAATTCACCTTCTTAAGATACTCTGGCGTCACCATGGTATTGAAGAGTTCACCTGGGAACGTGAAGACGCGATGCGGGCAAATTATCCACAACTATTTGAGATGTAAGGTATGATCTAATTTCGAGGACGAAATTTATTTAAGGGGGATAGGTTGTAGAGACCCTAATTTTTTGTAATTACACTTGAAACCCTGAGCCTTAGGTTAATAGCATTTTAGCCCTAGTTCCATAAAAGTCTGCGTAAGGTCCCAAGTAAAGAATAATTTCTCCGTGTGTTACCATAATCAAATCATAGAACACCACTTTATGATTGGAACTATCCTAAAACTTGGTTTTATTTATTTTACCTCATAATTTCTAAATTAATTCACGCATTTTATTTTATTTCTTTTCTTTTTGTTTTTGTTGTTCTTTCATTTATTATTTATTTGAATGGAATACTATTGTTTATTTGGATATATACATAGTTTAAATATATATATATATATATATATAATATGTTGGTGGAAAAGTGATTGGATAACAACAAACAAAAATAAAATAAAATAAAATAAATAAATATCTAGATATTTAGTTCTCTTAGCCATTAAGCTACCTTATATTATATAAATTGAGGGCTTGTCCAAATCCACTCCCACGTTTTTCTAAAGCCCAAGGACAGGGTGAGAGAGGGAGAGTTGGCTCAAGGGAAGGGAAGTAGAGAGGTAAGAAGAAGAAGAAAAAAAAAAAAGAAGGGAAAAAGAAGGAATTCTTGAAGGTAAGAACATACCTCTTCCTTATTTTCTCCAATCCTTTCATCATCTCATTCTATGGTCTAGTGTGCCTCTTGTGTTACAAATTGATGGTAAATAGGGTGTTTTTGGTGTGTGTGAAGGTGTAGGTATGAAATAGTGTCATTGTCTTGCAAACTTGTGAAATTAGGCACTGCTGCAACTTCTTTAATTTAAAAGAAATATCAAATCTATCTAATTCTCAAATCTGAATTTATGTGTTTAGAATATTTTATGTGTTTAGAGCTTGTGACAATTTTATTAGCTCCTAATTGTGTGTTTTTAGGGCTTGGATAATTTGTTGAAAAATCTGGTCCTGAATCTCTGAAAAATAGTCCACTTTTAGCAATTTTATAAAATTCTAGACAAATCATCTCATGTTGGTTCTTCTGTCAAAATTTAGAACTCTGAGTCCTCTTTCCAACAGATTTTATTTGAGTGAAAACCATCGGGTAGATTGAGAGAAAAGTTAGTTTTTCCAAAGGGTGACAAATCTGGACAGGTTTTCAAATATAGTTTGTAGATGAATTTTTGGAGGGGCTGTGCAACTTCTGAAAATTGGAACTGAAACTAGACAGATTGAATATTGTTTCTGTGCAATTTCAGCCCCTAATTTGGCCTAGAAGTATTTTTACCAAAGCGTTCTTGTTTGCCCTGCAGAACCGAACAGTGCTGGAAATTGTGTTATATTATGTTGTTTGTCTCTAAAGGTTTCAAAGCCTTTTTAATGTTATTTTCTTGCCTTACTATACTTATGTATGATGATCATGGACTATATTTCCTCTAGTATGTTTTTCCCACACTCGTTTAAGTGACCGAATTACCAAATGTGACTAACTTACCTAGCAAAAGATCTAATAAACGGGAAATGATAAGGGGTTGGCAATGGGTGACGTTTATCTTAGTGTTTTAGAACAATTTTATACATATGCATGACATCAATTATGATGGGATTAATACCAAATGAGTTAAGTCTTGCGTAAGCGTTTTGAGCGAGCCCCTAGGTTGACACGGACGTATTCAGACTCTATCTGGTGGTTTCAGGGTGTAAGCGAGCCCTTTGGTATGGTATGTGCAGGGTGTAAGCGAGCCCTAGGCACGATTTGGGGTGTAAGCGAGCCCACTTGTTTGGCCGTCCCTTTTGAGGTCTATCAATGCCACTGACAGGTAAATAACCAGGAGGTGGGCATGGGTGGTAAGGTCTGCAAAGCAGCAAAAGGGGGAGTTCTGAGTAGTCCGATGTTTAATCTTGTGGTTGGGTAGAAGGATCTCTTTGGGGGGTTCTAAATGTCTAGTCTAACTATGAATTTATAAAACCTTAATGTAAGTATGTTATGTTACCTGATTTGTTTTGTGTACGATTGATTGATAGAAGATATGGGGGTGTGTGTGTTTTTACTGGGCATTCCAAGCTCATGGCGTGTCATGCCAGGTGAAGAAGTAGCTTACGACGGGGAAGGTTATCCCGAAGACAATCAGGATGAAGTTTTAGAGCCGTGGTTCACTTGAAAATTTGGACTAGTAGTTTGTTTTTGTGTTCTCTCTTCTTTTACCTTTTGGTTTGACAATGTTTGTAAACCTCTAGTGGAACTCAAATCAGTTATCTATGTTATAACTCTGCTTGTATGTGTATATTAACATATTGTGGTTATCTCTTTTGTTTGAGTTGTACTTTAAATATTTCTCTTGCGGTCTCAAATTTTGGGGCGTGACACAACACGTGGCCAAGGTGACGCCGACGTGTCAGCCGGGGTGCCACGTGTCCAAGTCGTGACGCCGAGGTGATCTCGGCTAGGCCGAGGTTATCTCTGAAGATATCGAAGTCCGGAATAAGCGGATAAAGGATAAGAGTCCTAGAATGAGGAAGGACCTCAGCCTGGATAAGGATAAAGCTCTTAGGGAGTTTATCTTTATCTATTGGAGAGTCCAAGATAAGCACTGAGTTGAAGTCCATTGAAGCTAGGCTTCTATTGGGGCTAGGATTGAGTTGGCTATAAAAGAGAGGCACCCCCAATGGGTCTAAGGTACGCAATTTGTACTCTGAATAGTGAGTTAAACACTTTTTATATCTTTGAGATAACTGACTTGATCATCGGAGTGCCCCCGGGTGGACGAACCACCGCCGGAATCTCTTCTTTCTATTGCAGGTCATTCAGGCGCCATCTATTCTACCAGTGCTCTCCAGTTGAATATTGAGTTAGCAGTGTCGTCGGTAATTGACACACACAATTTGGCGCCGTCTGTGGGAAAGAAAGGAGAATAGATAGCCAACGACGGACAGAAAGAGAAGATTGGGGATGACACTCCTATTGGGAGTGGGAGACCTGTTGACCTTGACATCGAAGAAGACAACTACAACGAAGATACTCATGATAAGAATCACGGAGGAAAGGACGCCGGCCAGGAAGGCGACGTACCAAAGAAAATGAACCAAAGCGGGTACTATAACGAGGATAACCTCCAGGTATGGAAAGATAGATGCCTACAGAGGGATGAAGAGATGAAGGGGATGGTAAACAAATTGGCAAACCTACAATCGATCGTCAATTTCATGATGCAAAACAACGCCATGCAGCCACCATTCCCGTTGCAGGACATGCCGATTCCAGCGGCCAATGCCTAGAAGGAAGGGCAGAAAACAATCCCTGTAGCCCCCCAGCACACCAAGAGCGAAAAACACTCTCACCGCCCTTCAAGGGAGGTCGAGCGAGGAGAGTCGAGAAGGGAAGAATCTCGAAGGGCACACCGCACCAAGGAAGCAGACCCTAGAGAACATTGGCATGTTCAAAGGCAGGAGTTGTGCTTCGATGCAACCAATGAAGAAAGGTCGAAAAGGGCTCACAACGAAGCTGAGAGTAGTGCACCTAAAAGACTAAAATCAGGAGATAGCTGAGCTCCTGGGCGGACCAAAGAGGACTTGAGAGATTACCTCAAGAGGAAGCAACAAAATGCCGAGGTAACTTCCCCTGTTAAGCCGAGAACACCATTTTCGGTGGAGTTGGACAAATTTGAGGCCCCGAAAAGATTCAGTATGCCAAGGTTATAGATATACGACGAGAAGTCGGACCCCAACTTTCACGTCAGTTTGTATCTGAACTCGATGGCGTTATACACCGAAAACGAACCATTGCTTTGCAAGGTGTTCCCTTCATCCTTCGGAGAAATTGCATCAGACTGGTTTCACAAGTTACCGAAAGGAACTATGAAAACTTGGGAAGGCCTGGCCGAGATGTTTGTGGCTAGGTTCGTGACGAACAAACTACAGCCATTAAGGGTGGATACCCTGATGGCTCTGAAAATTGGCGAGGACGAAAGCCCGAGGGTCTATGCTAAAAGGTACTATGAGGTATTCAACACTGCCAAAAACACTGCCAAAAAGTATGGAGGAATTAATGGCCAGAATAGAGAAGTACGCCAGGGCAGAGGAGGATATGCTGGCAACAAAGGCGCTGAAACCAGAGAAGAAAAATGGCTCGCCGAAGTGAAGCCGAGGTGATGGTGGATACAAAAAACCAAAAATCGGATTAAGGGCTGCTCAGGCAGTCACAACCGTATTTCGAATTCTGGTTTACAAAGTCTTGGAGAAAATTCGAACCCAGCCCTATTTCAGAGCACCAGCAAGGTTACCAGGAGAGTTTATGGAAAGAAGCCTTGGTAAGCATTGTGCTTACCACAATGAAGATGGGCATCTGACTCAGGGTTGCAGAGCCCTGAAAGCACACCTGGAAGACCTAGAAAGGCAAGGCCATTTAAGGGACCTTGTAGATGAAGCCAGGACAAAGGAAGAACAGGCAAGACTACCTCAGGCACCAGCAGCTCCACCTCCCCCAGTACAGCAGCCGCAGGTAGGCGGACCTTGGGTAATTAATGTAATTCACTCGAAGGTCAACGAAAACAAAATGCGGGGGGAGACCCAGAAGATAAAGCACTTGCAGCACGCGTACCAAGTCCGGGAGAAAAGACCTCGGAATGAGGAGTGCCAAGGACCAGTAGTGTCCTTTACTGAAGCCGACCTTGAGATGGTACAACATCCACATAACAATGCCTTGGTAGTATCCCTCCAGGTTGAGGAGTGCCAAGTGAAGCGTATCCTAATTGACCAAGGCAGCTCTTGTGACATCATGTATGTCAGGTGTTACAAGGAGCTTGGCCTTCACCCAGACGATATGGAGCAATCCAATGGCCCAATGGTTGGGTTCAATGGAACGCCGACATGGCCACTGGGAGCAGCAAGCTTGGAGGTGCAAGCTGGCACCCAAAAGATAAAAACAGCGTTCACCATAATTGACACACCTCCCCTTATAATGCTATCCTGGGAAGGCCATGGTTGCATGCAATGGGGGCTGTTCCCTCAACATTGTACCAGCTATTGTGGTTCCCAATAGAGCATGAGATAAAGAAGGTCAGAGGGGATCAACTGCAGGCAAAGAAGTGCTCCATGGCAGCAATGAAATCCACCTGCATCATACGAGAACCAGAAAGGGCAGAGATCGAAGACGAGGACGTGGAGGTCCTAGAGGACGTCGGCAAGGAGCCAGCCGAGAAGAGTGAAGAAGCCCTAAAGAAAATCCTCGTCCAGCAGGGAGACGAAGAACGCTTCTTCCTTCTCGGTTCGGGCTTAACCGAAGAAGAGGAAAAAGAACTAGAGGCTTTCTTAAGAGCAAACATTGAAATGTTTGCCTGGACGCCTTACGAAATGCCAGGCATTGACCCCGAGGTCACTTACCATCAACTGAACGTATACAGGTCGGCCAAACCTGTAATCCAACGGGCAAGAAGACTGACGTTGATGCATGTTGAGGCAGTGGAAGAAGAAGTGGACAGACTTCTGGAGGCCAGAGCCATTCAAGAGGTAAATTACCCGACATGGCTATCAAACACAGTGGTGGTAAAGAAAAAGAATGGTAAATGGAGGGTCTGCGTAGACTTTACCAACCTAAACAAGGCTTGTCCTAAAGACAGTTTTCCTTTACCCAAGATTGACCAACTGGTGGATGCCACTTCAGGGCATGGAAGGATGAGTTTCCTAGATGCCTACAGGGGGTACCATCAGATAGCCATGTGCCCCCCAGACGAGGAGAAGACTGCGTTTATCACCCCAAAAGGGCTGTATTGCTACAGAGTGATGCCTTTTAGGTTGAAAAATGCAGGAGCAACTTACCAGAGATTGGTAACCAAGATGTTCAGACACCTAATTGGCCGAACAGTGGAGGTATACATCGATGACATGGTTGTGAAGACCAAGAAACCTAAGGACCATCTAGAAGACTTAAAGGCAGTCTTTGACATCCTAAAAACATATCGGCTCCGACTCAATGCATTGAAATGTGCATTTGGAGTTGGATCTGGTAAGTTATTGGGATACCTGGTGACCAGAAGGGACATTGAGGCCAGCCCAGATCAGATCAAGGCCATCATAGAGTTGAAGAGCCCGACATCGACAAAACAGGTGCAGATGCTGACTGGAAGGGCTGCAGCCTTGAATAGGTTCATAAGCAGAAGCTCAGACAAGTGCAAACCTTTCTTCAGCCTAGTGAAAAAAGCAACAGACTTCTTATGGACCTAGGAGTGCAAAGCCGCCTTGGCCAACCTAAAGAAGTATTTAACCACGACTCCAGTTCTCTCAAATCCAGAACCTGGAGAGGAGCTGTTCCTGTACTTAGTAGTTTCGGAACATGCGGCAAGCGCAGTGGTAGTCCGAGAAGAAAAAGGGGAACAAAGGGCCATTTACTATGTAAGAAAAACCCTGGCTGATGCAGAAACCAGGTATTTGCCCCTAGAGAAGTTAGCGTTGGCTTTAGTAATGGCTTCAAAGAAGCTGAACCATTACTTTCAAGCCCACAAAATTGTGGTGCTCACTGAACACCCTTTGAAGTCCCTGTTACAGCAGGGAGATCTGACAGGTAGAATAGCCAGATGGGCTGTGGCCTTGGGCCAGTATGACCTGGAATTCAGACCTAGAACAACAATCAAAGGCCAAGTTTTGGCTGACTTCATGGTCGAGTTCACGCCAGAATCCATCGTACATCGAGCTTCGTTGAGCCGAGGTGAACGATGTCCAAGCAAGCAAAGAGGCACTCAGTTGAGGGCAACGGAATAAAGGAAGGACAAAAAACTCAAGTCCTGCAGCATTTACATCGGCGAATCCTTTCTACTATTTGTTGATGGGAGTTCAAACCGACAAGGAGCGGGGGCAGGAGTAGTACTGGTATCTCCAGATGGACAGTTGCTGGACTGAAACTAGCAATAGTAGTAGAAGCATATGAGGTGATAGTCTTCTGTGATTCTCAGCTTATAGTCAACCAGACAACATGTGAGGTCGCAGCCCGAGACGAAAGGATGTCGGCCTATGTGAAGGAGGTCGGCAGATTGATGGCCCTGTTTCAGAATTTCCAGCTACAGCAGATTAGCCGAGATGATAACAGTCACGCCGATGCCCTGGCCTACCTGGCTAGTACAATACAACCTGGAAAGGCAAGGACGATAATGGTTAACTACTTGTCGGGCCCGAGCATCGAACCACTGACCACAGAGCATGAAGCAATGTGTGTGGACATGGGACCAAGCTGGATGGACGCAATAATAGCATTCTTGAAAAAAGAAAAACTGCCAGATGATCACAAAGAGGCGCACAAGATTAGATTGAAATCGGCAAGATTCAGTCTGACAGCAGAGGGACATCTCTACAGAAGATCCTTCACTGGACCCCTTTTGAGGTATGTACATCCTTCACAAGTTGAAGATTTTTTATACGAAATACATGAAGGAATATGTGGAAGCCACGCTGGGGGCAGATCACTTGCTCATAGGGCCATTACCCAGGGGTATTGGTGGCCCTACATGCAGAAAGATGCAGAAGCCTATGTCAAGAGGTGTGCAAAGTGTCAAAGGTTTGCACCACTGATACACCAACCAGCAGTAGACCTAAACCCAGTATCCAGTCCTTGGCCGTTTGCCCAACGGGGCATGGATCTTGTTGGAAAACTGTCCCAAGCAACTGGGCAAAGGAAGTACCTGCTGGTGGCAACAGATTACTTCACCAAGTGGATAGAAGCTGAACCCCTTGCCAAGATCCGAGATGTGGATGTGAATAGCTTCATATGGAAGAACATCATCACTAGGTTTGGGATCCCAAGAGCAATAGTTGTACATAATGGAATACAATTTGACAGTAAGCTAATCAAGAGCTTTTGTTCAAAATTCAAAATCAAGAATTATTTTTCAACCCCAAGTTTTCCTCAAAGCAATGGACAAGCAAAAGCATCTAACAAAGTTATCTTGGATGGGATAAAGAAGAGGCTACAAGCAGCAAAGGGAAACTGGGTGGATGAACTGCCCAGTGTACTCTGGGCATATCGGACTACGTCGAGAAGATCAACGGGGGAATCCCCATTTGCCATGGCTTATGGCACAGAAGCAGTAATTCCACTAGAGGTCGGCATCCCAGGAATCAGAACTCAGGGAGTAGAGAATGGGACTAATGATGTATTATTAACCCGAGATCTGGATCTGCTAGAAGAAAGAAAGGAGAGAGCTGCAATTCAGCTGGCGGCATACCAGTAGCAACTTGCCAGGGCTTATAATAAGAAGGTCAACCCAAGGGAGTTCCAAGTCGGTGACCTCGTCTTGAGGAAAGTCGTCGGCAACAAGAAGGATCCCAGAGAGGGCAAGCTTGGCCCGAATTGGGAGGGACCCTATAGAATCATCTCGGTATTGGGCAATGGGGCATATCGGCTTGAAGATAATGAGGGCAAAGAGTTGCCAAGGCCCTAGAATACTTGCAATCTGAAATTTTTTTATCATTAGACTTTCTTATTCTTTGTTATTAGCCGAAGTAATAAATTAAATTTTAGCTTGATTTTTTACACTTATGACTGATACGATACTTGACGATGTTTTTGGAATACATGCATAATGAGAATCCAAGTGAAACTTAAGTTCACATTAGGGGCCAGAGAGTTGGACAATGGTTCCTGGAAAGGTAGAATATACAAAGCTAAAATTAGTTTAACACTTGTTGAAATTCGGGAAAAATTTACAAGTTGAAGTTAAACCGAGGTAATGTTTAACACTTGTTGAAATTTGTGAAAAAATTTACAAGTTGAAGTTAAACCGAGATCATGTTTAACACTTGTTGAAATTTGAGAAAAATTTGCAAGTTGAAGTTAAACCGAGGTTATGTTTAACACTTGTTCAAATTTGAGAAAAATTTACAAGTTGAAGTTAAACCGAGATCATGTTTAACACTTGTTGAAATTTGAGAAAAATTTACAAGTTGAAGTTAAACCGAGGTGATGTTTAACACTTGTTGAAATTTGAGAAAAATTTACAAGTTGAAGTTAAACTGAGAGCATGTTTAACACTTGTTGAAACTTGAGTTTACAAGTTGAAGTTAAACCGAGGTTATGTTTAACACTTGTTGAAATTTGTGAAAAATTTATAAGTTAAAGTTGAGCTGAACACTTGTTCAAATTTGTGAAAAAATTTACAAGTTAAGGCCAAGGTTGTATTAAAATAAGCACTTGCCGATGTGAACCATTGGTGGGTATAACCGAGGTATTTCACCCCGAGAAGATTACACAATTAAGGTGTACATCGAAGATATGTAAAATATTCTAAGTATAAGAGTCATACAAGAGCAGTAAAGGAAAGACAAACAAACAAGCATTCAAAAGAAGAAGTTGCATTTACATTCAAAAGATGGAATGTCGGCCACAT
This sequence comes from Camellia granthamiana, assembly GCA_036172215.1. Taxonomy (NCBI): domain Eukaryota; kingdom Viridiplantae; phylum Streptophyta; class Magnoliopsida; order Ericales; family Theaceae; genus Camellia; species Camellia granthamiana. The sequence goes on from CM069913.1 coordinate 124,592,349, forward strand.
AAAGAGCTTACATTGTTTCAAAGAAAGAAAAAAAAGTACAAAGGACAAAAACATCAAGCTAAGGCTCTTCAGCGCCACCGGCTAGTTAGGTCTGGAGCTCGAGAGACTGCTGAGAAGACATCTCGGCGGCCTTCTCAGCCATGAGCTCGGCATCTATTTCTTGAAGGGTTTGGTCGAGGCTCTTATCGGCAATAGGCATGTCCGATGTTGCCTTCTCAGGAGTAGCATCCTTGGAGACCTCCTCACCCTCCTTATCCTGAGTGAAGTCCAGGACTTGCTCATTTGGAGTAGGGGACTTGGCCCCAGCAGCTTCCTTCGACTTCCTCACCAAAGCTTCCTCCTCAAACTCAGAATCGTCCTCAGATTGGCTTGGAGTAGGGGGGAATGGTAGGGGTAGGACGTCGGCATTTTTGAGGGGGGAGTCCTCGGGGACGTCAAGCTTTTTTGGAGCAGCCATCCAACCAAGGGTGAAACCCTTGTTGCATGCCTGCTTCACTTGTTTCTTATAATCCTCCTTGACATCGGCCGCCCCCTCTGCATATGCCCTCTCATCGACGGCCTTGATCTTCACCTCCTTTGTGGCTTGGGCATCTTGGAGTTCCTTTTGGGCCTCGACTGTCTTTTCTTCGACCTCTTTCTTTTGGGCCTCAAGAACTTTGTTGATGGCCTCAGCAGCATCCGCTTTTTCTTCGGCCTCATCCTTAGCTTTGACAGCAGTCTCGGCCTGGTCTGCCAAGGTCTTCATTTTTGCCTTGGCCCTTTTGATGGCCTTCTGCAGACTAGCAACCGTCCTAGTCTTGTCGGCCAACTCCTTCCTTGTCTCAAAAGATTGCATTGAGAAGGAGTGGGCGTGTTGGATCGCCTGAAGAAAAATGGACAAAACAGAAGTTATTAGAAAATTCTCTAATATAAAAAAGAAAAAGAAAGAAAAATACCAAGTATATGGAACTTACTTGAACGGAATGCTGCAGCATCAAAGCAAAATTTTCGTATTCGCTCATCTGAGCATTACGATTAAGATCTTCGAGCAATAGCAAGGCGGTGGAAAGGGCAACGCCGACCTCAATGTTGTTGGCGCTATCACCAACCCTAATCGGCTTGTCGTCGATTATAATTGGCGGGCCCTAGGGGGAGTCATGTTTTAATGGCCCCAAGGTGGTCACAAAGGACGACCTCGGCCTCTTTGATCTAGTAGATTCGGATGGTTGGGCCTCGGCGGGCCTCTTCTCGGCAGCAGAAGGGGTTTTCTCGCTCTCGGCCAATTTAGAAATTGGCAAAGTGTCCTCAATGTCAACCTGAGTCACCGTTGCCTTGGGCTGAGCCTTCTTCAGGCGTTTTGGCTTTGGCTTTGGTTGAGGCTGGGTTTATGCTGGTCGAGCATCAACTGAGTCAGGGATGTCGGCTAGAAGATCGTCAGCAACAGCTTTCTTGCGACCCATCTCGGCGAAAATTATAGTTCTACAGCGGCGTTGGCGTTGAGATGGTGAGATCAGATATGAAGCCGAGGTTGACGGTTGCTCTGCAGGATCAGAGGTAGATCCTTGATCTAGCCGAGATGATGAAGCTGTTGGAGGAGTTGTGGCAGAAAGGGGAGAACTGCTTTTCTTCCTCTTTAGGACGTCAGGAAGCACCGACTTGTAGGTCGGGATAAAGTTCAGAAGCAAGGGAGCTTTCCGCTTGTGGACGGGCAAATCTAATAGCTTTTTCAAGTCCTTACTTGGAAAGAAAGACTTACGAAAGCCCTTTGGTGGCTGTGAAAGAACTGCAAAAAGAAGAGCACAAACATTAGAACAAAGTATTAAAAACTTTAAAAAAGAAAACAAGGAAAGGTGACACTTGGCTCTTACTATCTCCTTCCCTGAAAACTGTTCGGCTTAGGGGATAAAGGTGGAGGTCATCGTTTGGTTGAAACTCCCAGTTGCCCGAGACGATGAAGTAATCATCTCCAGCACCCTTGTTTGAATCTGGAAGGTCGGCAATGAGCTTGTACTCTGTGGACCTCGGCTTGAGGTAATAGATGTGGCCTTTCTCTGATTTTAGGCGACACATAGTGTAGCAGTACTGGATATCGGCAAGAGTAACCCTAGCATTCTCTTGTTTGGCTAAGGCTATTATACCGTTGATAACTCGATAAGAGTTGATGGCAAGCTACATTGGGTTCAATTTAAAGTAATGAAGGATTTCTCGGAAAAAGGTATCAAGTTGAAACCTAAGTCCACACTCGATAAAGGCCACTACTGGGAAAGGCATGAGGCTCACATCGGGCATAATGGAATCCTCCTCCCCTGCCAACCTGAGGTGGACGTCGGCAGGAATGGAAAACTTCTACCTAAAGTACTCTAACTTAGTTGGGGTGTCTACCTTATGTTTCCATATACCCATAACGTCGGCTTAATTGGAGGAGTTGGATTTCAGAAGGAAGTGTTTTGGAAGGGTTTGAGGGACCTCGGCTAAAACCTAAAAATGTACTATGGTCAGAATTTGTGGGGATTCTAAGGGGAACTCGTTTTAATTTTTCCTGAAGTTTGTGGGTTCTACAAGCAAATCCCAAACCTAGATCTATGGAAACAAAGATTGAAGGCACGAATCTAGAAAAGACACAGAAAATAGAAAACAAGAACTGTTTTAGAATCAAGAACAGTGATGAACTATCAAGAACACTGTGACAAAGTATGCACAACGGTGTGAGGCCAAGAACAGTGGCAAAAGTGAACAAATTTGTGAGCAATGTGCGAATATTCAAGAAAGGATTGGGCAAAAACAGAATCACGAAGTAAACATACTCAATCACATGACAGTAATCAAGGTACAGATTAAACGATCAGAGACATGAGCAAGTTCACAAAAATGACAGAGTTCGAGATACATCAAGAACTAAAACCCGGAGGAACAGTGGCTTACCAGAAAAAGTGAGGCCGGTGTGAGGATCGCCGAAGTCAGACGACGGTTGCAAAAGCGACAGAGCGGTGAAAATCACGCCGGAGGAGGTGAATGGAGCAAGTTGCAGAGCTAGGAAAGCTTGAATAATGGCAGATTTTGGAGAAAAAGTTAGAAAGAGAAAAAAGCTTCTGAAACAATGGTGTAAAGTGAAGAGACGGAGAGAGGAAGGATGTTATGTCTAAACACAAAAACAGCGGCAAAAAGGCAATTAATGTGCCTAAAACGACGTATGTTCAGACGACGCACACGAGGGCAATTCAACTGACAGACACGTATCGAATACGATCCAAAGAGAAAGAGACGCATGGCAAGAACGGTTGATTTATTTTGCATGACAGCTCATACGCGTGATAAAACTCTTGGAGTTCTTGGTTTAATGAAGCAAGTGACCTTGGCTGGACCTGGTCGTGTGAAGCCGACGTATTATGACCTTGGTAAATGGATGATACAGCAAGATAGCCGACATGCTATATGATATGACGATATAGTTTCCATCACCTCAGGATGCCGAGGTAATAGAACCTAGGGGGCAGTTGTGGGGATATATTTTCTGAGTACCAACACGTGGCCAAGGTGATGCCGACGTGTCAGCCGGGGTGCCACGTGTCCAAGTCGTGACACCGAGGTGATCTCGGCTAGGCCGAGGTTATCTCCGAAGATATCAGAGTTCGGGATAAGCGGATAAAGGACAAGAGTCCTAGAATGAGGAAGGACCTCAGCCTGGATAAGGATAAAGCTCTTAGGGAGTTTATCTTTATCTATCGGAGAGTCCAAGATAAGCACTGAGCTGAAGTCCATTGAAGCTAGGCTTCTATTGGAACAAGATTAAGTTGGCTATAAAAGAGAGGCACCCCCAATGGGTCTAAGGTACACAATTTGTACTCTGAATAGTGAGTTAAACACTTTTTCTATCTTTGAGATAACTGACTTGATCGTCGGAGTGCTCTCGGGTGGACGAACCACCACCGGAATCTCTTCTTTTTGTTGCAGGTCATTCATGCACCATCTATTCTGCCACTGCTCTCCAGTTGAATACTGAGCTGGCAGTGTGGTCGGAAATTGACACACACAGGTTCATTAAAGGGTAAGCTGCAACTAGATAGCTCACGAAGGACAAAATACGAGAGAAATTACAATGTTTAATAAATATCTTGGAGATGAACATAAAAACAAATCCATTTGCTTTAATTGAACAACTAAGACTGGAAGAAAGTCTGCATTAATTATTTGAACTCCATTATCATTATATTATGATGGTGTTATCCTTTTTGATTGACAATTGTCATAATATAAGATCAGTAGGAGTGCAAGTTATCTAGAATTGTTTCCTGAATCTAGCTTGCCTTTGTACAAGATGGAGCTTAAGAATATCATATTATGGATTTTATTTATTTATTTATTTGTTTTTAATAACAAATATTAACACCAAAAGACAACAAATTTAGAAAATGTATGTGTCCTTAAATGAACTATGCAAGATTAAATTGTAGAGTTTGCATAGGCTCAAATGGTTGCAGACCATCTATCGGTTGTATTCCACCTATTCTATAGTGTACGTTTCATGTGAGGGAACATAAAACAAAAACAAAAAAAATAAATAAATAAAAAATAAACAGAATTCAAAATGAACGACACAATAATTTAGCTTTTGCTCCCCTGTATATAAATAGTTACCATCTTTTGAGAATTGCACCTGACAGAAAGTTGTGCTTGAAAAGGTTAATTGTTCATATTGCAGAACGAATTCAAAATGAATGACAATAATATGAACACTTACATGTGTAACCCCACCTTGTTGGCCAAGAAATCAAGAAGTTTCTCAATTTTTAAAAAACGTTACACAATTTCTATACAGAAAGTGTGCACTTTTGCAGTTTCTTAAACATTGTAATTTTTCAAGTTTCTCAATTTGAGAAATTGTGAAATTCGACATTTTTTTCGAAAAAAAATTGTGAAATATTCTAATTTCACAATATAGATTCTGTAAAATTTCTCCATTTTTTTAAGGACAAAAAAAAGTTTCACAATTTCATAAATAATGTTTTTAGAAGCTTGAAATTTTCATTTTTTTAAACATAATTTCAATCCAATATTGATATCTTCCAACAAATCTCAACCAAATTTTTTTAAAAATATAACTGTTATAACAAATGGATGTATACAATGAAAGTTATGACATTTTAAAAATTTGAAACTAAAAAAACTAACCAACTTGGTGAGCAACAAGATGAACATGAGTTCCTAAGTTTATAAATTAAGGCCACACACACCCCACTAAATGACGAGTTAATCTGAATCATCACCCACAAATAACTAATTAACGGGATATCTTAAGTTAATAAAAAGTGTTGATGCCTAATAAACCCAACTCACAGACAACATTAATGAACAAGTCACCATGTATGACTCAACTACATTTTTGTATAGAGAATAGAAACAGCTACAGATTATACAACATCCTTATCTAAGTGCTTTTTTATGAATGTCAATAAGAGATTTAATCTATAGTAGTAGCTAGTGATGCTCATTTAAAATGACCACAGGACTCAGAGGGCTTCTATGTTTAGGATTGCTAACAAGAACTACAGTATCATTCTAGAGTTGTTTTTTTTTTTTTTTTTATATTGAAATTACTACTTTAGCCTTATCTACCGGGAGAGGAATGGTTGGGATGAATCAAGCCACATTAGCTGGAGCATGATTTTAGGGTGGTGTGGATCTTGATAAGGACTGAATACTAACCATTTGATCCCGAATTTTAGAGTAAGGATAGTTTGATATTTTTATGCACATGTTGCTCTAATTTCTATGTACTTATAATTGAGGAGAGAAAAGGCGAGCTCTAGATATTATAACTTTCTGGTCATATTACAAACCACAACTAGTTTTCGGAAAGAATCATGTAATTTTTTTGTGTTCATTTATATTTGATCTTTGTTTCTTATTCTTATTCATGTTTGTGTTTTGTGTTCTCACTAATCCTGTTTATTAGGTGTATCAACTCTTAATGCATCAAGACACTTATGATTCATCAATAAGTGTAATGATTTCTTTATTCATCAATAAAGGATTTTTTTTGCTGATCAAACCAAAAAAAAAAAAGTAAAAAAAGAAGTCACTTATGGTTCGCCATAAGTGGCATCAAAGTGAATGAGCAAAGGCAACACCTTCAGTTACATTTAACACAGCCAAGCTTCATAAACCACTTGTAGCAGTTTCACTTGTAAACTTTGCAACAATTAATCTACGGTTTTAATGGTCAAACATTGTAATTGAGGTTAGGAAACAATATAAGAGATTATCATAATAAAACCAATAGAAAAGCAGTGAAAGAAAATTCACAATAAAAAGCTTCTTTTAGTTTCTCACCCATTATGTTGACTACAATTTGCAGCATGAATGAAGAAGATTTGAACAAGCAATGTCGACCATGCCACAAGCAAACATGTTAGCCTTTGATGCCCCAATTTCTCCATCCTAAATTAGTAAACCTGTTACAAAGACATGCATGAACAAAATTTCATAATGAAACTGTTTTTACAAATCTTAAAAGGAAAATAATTTTTTTTTTAAATAAAACATATATATGTTACCAGCTAGGTGTTTAAGTGTATTTCACACTGACTATCATGACTAATTGTGAATTTTGATCCTTAAAAAATATTAGAAACCAAAGGAGATTATGACCTTGTCGTAGAGATTTGTACCAGAATTTAAATTAGTTCATGAAGACGGAAAACAAAGGACAGATATCCCTAATCAAAATAAAAGAGGGCAGATAATTTGGTCTATGGTGAATTTTTCATTTAGGCATTGCATCAAACAGTTGGTGAGTAGAAGCAGAAATTCATGGCAAACCACACATGAATCAGCACAAACCAAACTCAAAAACAGAGAGGCAAAGACAATTTCCCAGCAAGCAAACACAATGGAACAAAAATCAGACTAGTCCCTTTGCATTTTCTCATCATAGATATATATCTCATCAATCTGTGTATGTACGTATACAATAATACAATTCAATCGTTACTGAATTGCAAGTCCAAAAAAGCTCTGATTTGGGGAATTCAGAGTACAAAGAACTGAAGAAAAATACCTCTGATTTGGGAAATTCAGCGTCGGTAGCGAAAAACGAGGGTGGGTGTCGATGTTGCGTCGGGTTTTTGCTGTTTGCTGGTCTTCCTCTTCAATGGTGGTGGATAGTCGCGGAGTTGCTATGGCAGTAGACTGATGTTGAAGAAGATTATGGGTGGTGAACACAACACCCACCTCTTTCTCTGTACTACATCACCTTGAAGAAGATTATGGGTGATGAGAGAGATCCACCATAGGTGAAGAGAGAGAGAGAGAGAGAGAGAGAGAGAGAGAGAGAGAGAGGCTGAAAATAAAGAGACAAGATTAGTACATCACCAAATTTTTTACATCACCAATAAAGAGAGAGATAGGGGCTAAAAATAAAGAGATGTATATCTCATCAATCTCTTTCTCTGTACTACATCACCAAATTTTTTTGTCGTGAAAAAATTTAAATTCCCGTCTCCACATTTCAAATTTCCCTCTCAAACTTTTGGGGACCAAAAGACCAGATTAGTCGCAGAAAAGGTATCTTCGCCGACAAATTTTTTTTGTTGCCAAATCTCAATCAACGACGACTAAAATATTAGTCGCTAAAAGTACTAGTTTGGTGACTAATTTTTTTTTAGTTGCTAAAAAAAAGTTTTTGGCGACTAAATTTTTGGTCGCCAAAGAAAAAAATAAAATTTATTTTTCCATTCAGCGACTAAATTGTTTTAGTAGCCAAAACTCAATATATGGCAACTAAAATATTTTTGGTCGGGGAAAATAAGTTTTTGGCGACTAAAATTTTGGTCGTCAATTCCACAACCAACTTATTTTTGATCTTCCGCGACCAACTTATTTTTTAGTTGCCAAAATGTGACCTTATGTGACCAAATTTGTCGTTGGTCGCCAAAAGCATACTACTTTCTGTGACCAACTCATTTTTTGGTCACCAAAATATGACCTTCTGCGACCAACTGATATTTGGTCGCCAAAAATAATGATCATTCGCGACTAATTAATATTTGGTCGCCAAAAAGTAACTTTTAGCTACCAACTTTTATATTGGTTGTGAAAAGTGGTCGTTAAAAGTGCAGATTTTTGTAGTGTTAGTTTCGATAGAAAAATTAACGATAACTGTAACGCCCTCAATTTCATACGACCCAACTCGTCCATATTCATTATACACTCCAAATATCAATTGAATTAATCATCTGGAAGTGATAAATTATCTCTAACACATCGTTAATCATATTATAGTAAATCTCCACTTTCGATTATATTTCATTCAATCCATTATAAGATTACAAAAGGTGGATTACATATGAATATACATTCATAATCTTTAAGACTTGAATCTATAACATATAATGTAATAACTATGAAAGTAAATAACATCCAAATATATGTCCTATAGGCTTATAAGACTTAGGGAAAAAAAAAAATCCCCAATAAAAAATGGGTTATTTTTTGAGTTCCATTATTTTATTAGTTTAAAGACAATTAAAACATACTTGTTAATTCGAGGACACAATTTTTTTTGGATAAAATTATCCTTAATGTAGTTTTATTACTCATTTACCTTTGACTTCCATCAACAATCATCGATTGCTGGTGTCCATCGTCGATTACATGTGACCTCTTTCTAATGTGACTTCATAGTAAAGTGAAATTTCATTGATTGTCACACAAGGTTAGAAATTTCACTGTCTTTAAATTAGTGAAATTTCTCTGACCAATATCACTAAAATTGCAAAAGATTGGAAAATTTTCATTATTTGGAAATTCACTAAATAAGTGTACTTATTTTTTTATAAGTGCACTTTTATTTGGGTTATATTACCTCTTTATTTTTTTAATACATTTGTTCTTAAAAAGTCTAAAAATGCCCTAAATGAGCAAACTCCAAACAGCCCCAACGTCAATTAAATTTTCATTATGTTAGTGAAATTTCACTAACTAATTCAATTAAAGCTTAATATAAAATTTAAATGTCTTTACATTTACAATGAAACTTTTCACAGTGAAATTTCATTGACTACAAATATCTTATAGATTAATTTAGATACCAGTACATGAAAAGAAAATTTTCAATAAATTCTCCTGTCATTTATTTGTATTTTATATTTTATTTCCATCCTTAATTATACTGAAGTCTTAAATCACGAGAGAGTAAAATAAAATTTTGAAAAGGTTGGTCCGGTGGTCTAGATGTAAGATATAAAAGTGTGCATTCTCTATGGTTTGTAAGTGCATATAATTTTTTGAGGATAGGGGCAAAAGTCCCGGCTTCAATTTAACATGTTAGTGGATGATGAAATTAGTCAGTCCATTAGCTGGATATCGAATTTTTAAAAAGTTAAAAAAATTTGGCCTTTCTATTTTAATTTTTAAAAATACTACAGATCTCAAATAATCTACCAAGCATCTTACATACACATAAGATTCACACAAATCCACATATATATAAATCCCACACTTATATAAAAAAATTTAATAAATTATTTAAGATCAATAACATCACTCTTAATTTTTTACTTAAATTCTATTTAAAGGTAGATGGGCCCACGGCCCTATTTTATTTTGCATCGGGTCTGGTGTTTTTGTTTTAGGTTGGGTTGAGCTCCCTTGTCCGTCGGTTGTCTAGGTTTTCATTGTCGTTCTCATATTATCTGTGCTGGAAGGTGTGTATGGCTTCCGATCTGTGCATCGAAAGGAAGGATTCCAAATGGGAGATTAGAGACTCACCGGCAAAGAAGCAAAGGTGTGAGGATTACGGTTCACCACCACCGCTTTGTTCATCAGCAGAAGAAGAAAAAGAAAAAGAAAAAGAAAAAGAAGACCCTAGATCAAAAGTTGTAGTCTATAACTACGATGATTCAAATGTGAAAGATGACAGTGATGGAAAGCATGAGTTTACTGATAGGGAATACCAAGAATATAATCGACAGATCACTGAAAGCGATGTATGTGTGTGTTTGTTTTTGTTTTTGTTTTTGTGCGCTTTGATTCATTTATCTCAATTTTCTTCTAAATCATATATTAAATTACTACTACTACTATTATTATTATTATTATTGTTATTATTGTAATATTAATTTGTGGGCTTTACATATATACATACATACATACATTTACAAACAAGGCTTTGATGTGATGTCGTTCCCACGCTCCTTTGCTTGTGGTACAACAGTCCCTCTTTATAATTTCGATGCAATTGCCGACGACCTCAAATCTTTTTCCGAATTAGCTCTTAAGGAATACAATGAGAAAGAGGTGTATCTCTTTATTCAATTGAAGTTTGTTTTGTTTTGTGTGTTGTGTGTGTGCTTTTTTTTTTTTTTTTTTTTGATTGAGAATATATATATATAACATATATACATATATTAGACAATGTTTTTAATTAGCTTTGTATGGTAAAATATGTGTGCAGCATACGAATTTGGAGTTTGTGAAGGTTGTCAAGGTAAACCTCGCTGGTGTTGCTGGTTTTTTGTATTATATTACCTTTGATGTCAGGGATGCTGCTGTGGTTGATGATGGTACTATGGAATTTCAAGCTTGTGTCTGGGATGGGATTGCCCACACTGAAGTAGTCATTTCTAGGCTGAAATCTAGCACTTAATCGAGGTAAATTAACTACTTTGGGTATATCATTAGTACCTATGTAATTATATTTATTGATCTGGCACCTTTCCATGCCTTCTGTGTTGGCATTTATGCTGCTTTTTATCAATTATAGTCCGTGTTGATATCAAGTTTTGTTTGCTTTGGTGGCATATTTGTCCTAATGGAATTGTGTGGTAATTGATTGGTTCAATACCTTTCTGTTGACAGAAAATCTGTGTTTAATATGAATCAAGCTTGAAACAAAGGCTGATTGGGCTGGATCAATAATAGATGGGAGGGGGGACTTCAATCTGTTGTTAGGTACACTTGTATAGGGTGTTGTGTTGCAGCAAGAAATGGGTCATACGCATTTAGTTTTGTAGGATTAGGGACCTTAGGAACCAAGTGATTAGAGTAGAGGTAATTTCTTTCAAGATAGCATCACCAGAATTGAAAAACATAAAAGAAAAGGAAAGATGTAATAGAATAAAATACGTTGTTATAAATGACAAGCCAAGCTATCTTGAAGAACATGGCACTATAGCCATTGGTGCCAGGAGATTTCTCATCTTTGAGAGAGAACTAGGTTTCTCTAATCCCTTCAACGGCAACATCTATGTCCAATTTCTGTTTCTGTGCATCATTTAGTTGATCACTTTCAGTACAAGTTCATGTCTTCTATGCTTGCCCAGCACTGCCTCCATTATGGCCTAGCAGGTTCTGAAAATAGGTAATAATCTTAGCATTTACTTGGCATCATCAGTAATGGAAACTCTATCATCCCTTGTTATACCCATAATCATATTTCTGCCCCTTCTTTCTGCCCCTTCTTTGATTGATAACTTGAAAAATAATGGAGTGTTTTACTCCTTGCCGAGGGCCTGTGCACTCCTGGGGATTAGTCGGGCTTTGATCCAGACATCCCATTGCCAATCAAAATAAAAAAATAAAAATGAAAAATAATGGAGTGTTTTGGTCCCCTAAATTGATCCATTGAACTCAAGCCTTCTGCTTAGTATGCTGTCCTCATTCCTGCACAGCTCATTAAATATAGTTATAGCTCTTTTCTCCACCCCAATCAAATCTGCATCATTGGGGTTGGTATCAAAACTTTTATGGGCTGCCTCAAATTTGAGATCTAACTTCCTCCACCTTCTTTGAGATGTCGCCATATTTAAATTGGCTTAGCTTCTTCAACTCAACTTTTAGCATTTTCAGCTTTTGGCATAGACAAAACATGGGAGTGCCTGGAACATGGTTTCTCGAAACTCTGGCAACAATAACCAAGAATTGAGGGTTGTCAGCCCAATAGTCGAAAAATGTGAAGGGCTTCTTTTGCTTAATAGGGGAAGGCAGCACTTTTAACCAAGATAGGGCTATGATGGTCACATATTCCTGCAGGGAGGAATTCTACCTCAGCCATCGGCACTTTCATGGTCCAAGCCTCATTGATGAGTGGTCTATCATTCTCCCGAAGCACTTGACCATTTGTTCGTGTGAATTACTTTCCTCGATATTTAAGATCATCGAACTCAGCCCTCACAAATCAGTCATTGGAGTCGTGCATGTACCTGGGCCATTTGACAGAGCCCCACAAACCTACCATGAGTGCTGGTCATTCATGCTAGTGCACATTACATTCAGCATATCTTGATCCCATAGGATCCATATTCATTCCAAAGTGGATCATTGTAATTGGACACCTTTTTCAGCTTCTATTAATAAATTCAAAGGCCATATCCTTATTTACACTTTTGACTTTAGTTTCCAACTAAGAAGCATGGACACGGACGCGGACATGAACAAACACGCGGACATGCAAATTTTAAAAAATGTAGGACTTTTTTATTATGACATTTTTTAATATTATATTAGCTGTTTTAGGATAGTTTTTCTATATAATTTGTTTCATGTGTCTAAGTGTTAGGAAGTGTTTGACGAGTGTCGTGTCAGTAGAAGTGTTCATACTTCTTAGATACACATATATATACAAATTGTAACAAATATATATGCACTAGTATACATATACATATATCCAATTTGTATGTGCGGAATGACAATGGAATCCCAAAATGCAATACATGTTATATAAAAATTATACTTGGCAAATAGAGAGTTACATCCAAAACCAGAATAAGTGATGCCATTAATTTCAAATGGGTACTTTTTTGATTGGTACCAGGGTGTTCGGATCAAAACCTAACTAATCTCCAAGGGTGCACAAGCCCATGGCAAGGAATTTTTCGCAAGTGCACCACAGTTAATTCAAGAGTTTTGTCCCAGTCCGATGGTCTCAAGGAATTGTTATCACCTAAGAGGTTTCGATCCCTAAACCTTGGAGGGAGTACACCCTCAAGACCTAAGGCCTTGCTACCAGGCCAACCCCTTGGGGTTTTTTTTGAAATGGGTACATTGTCCACGAAGGCATCATCAAAAGTAGAGTGCCAATCATCAAAAATAGGCATCTCGAGGGCTGAGACAGGGAGATCCTTTTATCTCCTTTTCTCTTCATTTTGGTACTGGATATGTTAGGAAGGATGGTGGATAGGGCTAAAGAGGTAGGTCTGTTTGAAGGCTTACAAGTCGGTAGAGATAGGATTAGTTTGACACATCTGCAGTTTGCGGATGACACTATTTTCTTCTCTTCGGGGGACGAGAGTGAAATGGTTAACCTCTTTTCAGTGGCGAGGCTTTCTGAGGTGCTCTCGGGTCTTAGGGTAAATTTAGAGAAAAGTAGTGTAGTGGGTATTAATGCAGATTTAAGTAAGATTCGGTGAGTCGCTGAGCTACTCGGGTGTGGTATTGAGACATTTCCAATGAAGTATTTGGGACTCCCATTGGGAGGGGTAACCCAAGAGGTGAAGTGTTTTGGAATCCAGTTGTGGAAAAGATAGGTAAGAGGTTAGAAGAGTGGAGTAGGGCTTTTACTGTAGTGACCCTCATTCCCACCTCAACCTTGTACATGAGCAATTGCATGAACTTGTTTTGCTAGGCTTGCATTAGTGAATTTTGACTTGTTTAACCTAGAGTGTGATCCTTGCCTTGCTTTACACTTATGTGAAATTGGTTGTTAGTCTTGTTCCCTCTTGGTGAGTCTAGCCGAGATCGTCGTAAGCCGAGGTAACACCCTTGAACCTCTTGCACCTAGGATCACTTTGGAGCATTTCGTTTGACCTCCATCTTCACCCCGGCATATTGGCCGAGGTGTGTTTTGTCTAGGCCGGAACGCTATCCTTACACCCAGTGGTCTTGTTCCTGGACGGGTACGACCTAGACCGAGGTGTGGCACATCTAGGCCGAGGTGTGGCACACCTAGGCCGAGGTGTTGTCCTTCCTAGCCGAGATCACTGATACCTTGTCGTCGGAGCCGATGATTTCACCCGATGTCAGCACCTTGCCAGGAAGCCCATACCGTCTTACTTGTAGAACACCCTTTGTCATGATCTTGTCTTGTCTGTCAGCCACCCGTTGGAGGAAACCCAACCAGCCATTGCCACGTGTCCCAGCTAAGGGTTGAGTCTGAAACAAATTGAGAGAACCCATTATTTTGTATCATATCCTTGCTGTTAGAGAGAGAAACTCTAAGAAGAAGAAGAAGTTTTAGTGTGAGAAAGAGAGGACTTTCGAGCTTGATTCCTAGAGATCAAACTGTTAGATTTGTATCTTGAGGTTAGATTCTTGATCTGCTCTTGTGATTCTTTATGTCCATTTAGCTGCATTGCCCGATCTAGCATGATGCATGAGCCATGCATTGGTTTTAAAGATTGGTTTTAGAAAGAGAAATGGTGTTCTTGAGTTCTTGAAGAAAAGCCTTGTTTTGATCCAAAAGCTTACACCAAGTTCTGTGTTTTTGTGTTGTTTTCATGGAACCTTTAAGTACGGGTACCCAGGTCCATGTTTTCGAACTCATTTCATGGAAACCCAGATTTCGTAATAACAAGTTGATCTTTGCATTCATCTCCTTCATGTTCATATTCTTTAAGAGAGAAACCTAGATTTTCTCAGACTTCTTTCCCTTGAGTATGGTCGTCGGGAACGCACCTCGGCCAAGGGGTGTGTGACCTCGGCCTAGGCCTGGTTGGTACCCAGCTTGGTTTCCGAAGTATGAAGCAGTGTCTTGTTTTGGTTTGTCTTAGTTTTAATGAATGCCGAGGTCATTGCATTTCATATCCATCTTTGAGTATCTTTTCTCGCTTTCTTGAAATGTATTCAGTGGAAATTATTATGTGCTTGTAGGCCTTGGATCCTTGCCTGAAACCTCCATACCCGAAGAGCTATGTGAGTGGTATTTTCAATAAAGTTATGTTATAAAGTCTTGATAAAAGCCTTGTTTCATTTGTTTGGAAAAGTATTTGATCATGAATGATTATTCCTAGTTTTGTAATAAAGGCCATATTTGCTTGATGACATTCTTGTCTTGAAAGTCCTTAGTGTCGGGGACTATAATGCAACGATACCCTTGTCTTGAAAGTCCTTAGTGTCGGGGACTATAATGCAACGATACCCTTGTCTTGAAAGTCCTTAGTGTCGGGGACTATAATGCAACGATACCCTTGTTTTGCCACTGACGGTTCTCCGCGTGGGTTTGCTCGGAATGTCATTCTTAAATTGTATAGATGCTAGTAAGCATCCCCTGATTTTGTACAAGATATGCTATGTATTATTTGAAAAGAGATCTTGAATATCATTCATGCAAAACCTTTATTTTAATATCATTCACTGAGTATCCAAGCTCACCCTCTCTATGTATATATGTAGGTGGCGAGTTAGAAGGCGGTGACGCCTAGACGTATCTGCCGATGTGTTTTTGGACTCATGTTTTGCCGATGTGTTTTTGGACTCATGTCTTGCGTCATCTTGAAGATCATGCTTCTCGGCTTTACATTTTATTTCCTTTGTATACGTCGGCTTGAGAAGCCTTTTGGTCAAAATGTAAAAAATGTACTTTATTTTAATTGTATCCAAGTTGTAAGACTATGCTTGATGTATGGCATTTCATTTAATCTATGCACAGCTCTTAGGGACTAGTTAGATTTAAATTTATTACTTCCGTACACGTTAGCCCTATATATATAATACTCTGTTTGTGTTGAGTTTTGCAAGTCGGCCTTTGGTAATCTCGGATTACTGGCCATCATGGCACCATTCTACTAGGGGCGGGATGGGGTCGTGACAGATTGGTATCAGAGCACAAGTTTCCTCATAGTACGTTATTCACACACTTTGAGTCCTAAAGAGCATAGGATGTCCCTTAGAATGGTTTTAGGATTTGCATCATATTGCTTGCTACTTGATAAGGTGTGCATCATCTCTGCATGATTATTTGTTACTTGCATACATGCCGTTTGTTTAGTTGTTTTAAAATCATATTTTGCATACTCTTAGCAACATGAGAAGGGGTAGACCACCGGTTGGACGAGATTATGATGAGGACAGATTGGATAGGTTGGAAAGGTTGGTTGAAGGTTTGGTTCGTGAACTGAGACAACCTAGGCCACAGGATACTAGTACTACATCTAACCAGGCCGAGCAGACGAACGGCCGACATGCAATTCCACCTCCACCTCCTCCAGCGCCACAAGTGCCCCCGCAGCAAGCTTTATATGGAGACGGTACCATAGCCCTGATCAGAGACTTTAAGAAGATGAAGCCGCCGCGATTCCAAGGGGGTATAGAACCGATGAAGGCCGAGGCATGGGTTTTGGAAATGGAGAAGTTGTTTGAAATTTTTCCCAGTACCGACGCTCAGAAGGTATCGCTGGCAGCGTTCACATTGGATGACGACGCTCGCAGATGGTGGATGATGGTCCGAGAGGATAACCCGGGCTTGACTTGGGCCTGATTCTTGGAGTTGTTCTACAACAAACATTTTCCCCTTAGCGTTCGAGATCGAAAGACCAGAATTTGACGCAAGGTAACAAAACCGTGGCAGAGTACGACTGTGCTTTCACGGAGCTGGCGAGATATGCACCTCACATGGTTAATGACGAGTATAGGAAGGCCAGGACGTTTGAAAGCGGACTTCGCAGACCGATACAGGATCGAGTCAACATGCTCAACATGCCGACATACGCCGGAGTATTAGACAAGGCCATTCTGGCGGAAGCTAATTTAAACCGATACCAGAGTTCGGGGGAGAGTCAGAGGAAGAGGCAGAATCACGATAATTACCGAGTTCCGTTCAACACCAGGAAGAAGGCAAATGCGGGCAGTTCCGGCAACTCAGACCAGGAGAGTAATGTCAAGCCGACGTGTGCGAGTTGTGGGAAGACACATTTTGGGGTCTGCTGTTGGGCAACAGGGGCTTGCTACGAGTGTGGCGAAATGGGTCATCGCGTGAAAGACTGCCCGAAGGCAAGGACTGACGATGGGAAGAGGAATGGAAGCACCTCGGGCTCTGCATAGAAAAGCAACGTCGGAAGGACACAGGCGAGGCAGGGTAGAGTTTTTGCATTAGTGCCAGGAGACACCCAGAGTGCTGAGGCAGTAGTGTCAGGTATCCTCCCAATTTGTTCTCAAGATGCATACATATTGATTGATTCGGGTTCTACGCATTCATTTGTGTCTGCCAAATTTGCCGAGAAGTTAAATAGAGAACTAGAACCCCTTGGTTATGTGTTGTTTGTGTCTGCTCCATCTGGGAGAAATATGACTGTTGCATCCATCTATAGGGCGTGTGTTGTTGTAATTGAAGGAGTAGAAGTATTGGTTGATTTGATGCCATTGAGTATAACTCACTTTGATGTTATTTTGGGAATGGATTGGTTAGTGGCGAACCATGCATCCATTAATTGCATTTCTAAGAGTGTCACGTTGAAACCCCCAAACAAAGCCGAGGTCACATTTCGGGGCAAGGGAGTAATACCCCCACCATACTTAATCTCATCCATGAAAGCCTATAAACTGATCCAAAAAGGGTGCCCAGGTTATTTGTGTAGTATACTAAGTGACTTGAACGGAAGTGTTGAATTAGCTGACATACCAGTTGTTAAGGACTTCCCCGACGTCTTTCCAAAAGACTTGCCTGGCCACTTAATCGATAGAGGAGTAGAGTTTACTGTCGACGTTTTGTCGGGAACCCAACCCATCTCCAAAACACCCTATAGAATGGCCCCAGCCGAACTTAAGGAATTGAAACTTCAATTACAAGAATTGCTGGATAAAGGATTTATCAGGCCGAGCACTTCACCATGGGGAGCACCAGTTCTATTTGTTAAAAAGAAAGATGGTACACTTCGTCTTTGCATCGACTATCGAGAACTGAACAAGGTAACCATTAAAAACAAGTATCCATTGCCGAGGATCGATGATTTACTTGATCAACTACAAGGAGCACGAGTCTTTTCCAAGATCGACCTCAGGTCGGGCTACCATCAGCTCAAGGTTAAAGCCGAGGATGTTGAGAAGACTGCTTTTCGCACAAGATATGGCCACTACGAATTCTTAGTAATGCCCTTTGGAGTGACCAATGCTCCTGCAGCATTCATGGATTTGATGAACAGAGTTTTCAAGCCGTACCTAGATGAATTTGTGATTGTTTTTATCGACGACATACTGATCTATTCCAAGAGTGGTGATGAGCATGAGAACCACTTGCGACTAGCCTTACAAGTTTTAAGGGACAGAAAGTTGTACGCCAAGTATAGTAAGTGCGAGTTTTGGCTTTCCAGCATCTCATTTTTGGGCCACGTGATTAACGAAGAAGGAATCTCTGTTGATCCGAGTAAAATTGAAGCTATTGTGGATTGGCCGACACCGACCAACGTGTCCGAGGTTCGTAGTTTTCTGGGTTTGGCTGGCTACTATAGGAAATTTGTGAAGGACTTCTCAAGGATCGCAGTGCCGTTAACACAACTAACTCAGAAGGGAGTGGCGTACGAATGGACCGAGGACAGAGAGTCAGCTTTTCAGGAATTAAAGACGAGGTTGGTGACAGCACCGATACTTGCACTACCGTCAGACAAGGAAGAATTCCAGATTTATAGTAATGCCTCACATAAGGGTTTGGGCTGTGTGTTAATGCAAGGGGGTAAAGTTATAGCTTATGCATCTCGTCAGTTGAAGCCCCACAAAAAGAATTACCCTACCCATGATTTGGAACTGGCAGCCGTGGTTTTCGCTTTAAAGATTTGGCGTCATTACCTGTATGGAGCTTCTTGCCAAGTTTTCACAGACCACAAGAGTCTGAAGTACTTGTTCACTCAGAAGGAATTGAATATGAGGCAGAGGAGATGGCTTGAATTATTGAAGGACTACGACATGCAGATTCAGTATCATCCAGGTAAGGCAAACTCCGTAGCCGACGCGTTGAGCAGGAAGTTAGTTGGGAATCTGGCATGCCTGGCAATGATTTCAGTGGAGCCGACCATCATTGAGGAAGTGAAGACCAAGCAGAAGGAGGATAAGTTCCTCAAGAGGGTAATCGATGAATTTGCCGCCAAGCCGAGGCCGGGATACACCATTGAAGATCAAGTGCTCAAGTTTGAAGGAAGATTGTGCGTGGCCGACGTTCCGGAGTTGAAAAGGAGGATTCTGCGGGAAGCCCATAACTCCAAGTTTGCCATTCATCCAGGAAGCACCAAGATGTATCAAGATGTGAAGCGGACTTTTTGGTGGCCAAATATGAAAAGAGAAATAGCCGAGTTTGTGTTTCAGTGTCTGTGTTGTCAACAAGTGAAAGCAGAACACCAGAGGCCAGCGGGACTTCTTCAACCCTTGTCGATTCCTGAGTGGAAATGGGAACACATCTCCATGGATTTCGTGGTTGGGCTGCCGAGGACGCAGAAAGGTATGGATTCAATTTGGGTCATAGTGGATAGGTTAACCAAGTCAGCACACTTCTTGCCTGTTAAAACTACATTTAATGCCGATCAACTCGCTTCGCTGTATATGGCCGAGATTGTGAGACTTCATGGTGTGCCGATGTCCATCGTGTCAGACCGAGATCCGAAGTTCGTTTCTAGATTTTGGCAGAGTCTACAGAGAGCCTTGGGAACCGAGTTGAGTTTTAGCACAGCATTCCACCCCCAGACAGATAGGCAAACAGAGAGGATAATCCAGACTCTTGAAGATATGCTCAGATTGTGTGTATTGGATTTCAAGGGAAGTTGGGAGTCGCATCTACCCTTAGTAGAATTCGCATATAACAACAGTTACCAAGCCAGCATTGGCATGGCGCCGTATGAAGCTTTATATGGAAGAGAATGCAGATCACCGATATGTTGGACTGAAGTAGGGGACAAAGCTTTGATTGGTCCCGAGCTAATTCAAATAACAACTGAGAAGATTAAGCTCATCCAGCAGAGGATTAAGACCGCACAGAGTCGACAGAAGAGTTATGCCGACCAGAGGAGAAGGGAGTTAGAATTTGAAGTTGGGGACCATGTATTTCTAAAAATCTCGCCGATGACAGGAGTTTCAAGATTTGGGAAGAAAGGGAAACTAGCACCCCGATATGTTGGGCCATCTGAGATTCTTGAGAAGATTAACCCCGTTGCCTATAGACTTGCTCTACCACCAGAATTAAGCCGAGTTGTAGACACCCCATTTTTGACCGTCCTCAAGACTTGGACGTCACCGCTTGAACACTCGGTGATTATCCATGTTTGTGTTCGTTTGGAATTCCCGGAGTTCTCGGCTACGCGCGCCTTGCCTCAGGACCTCCGAACTCGACCGTTTTGTGTCTGGTTTTGCACCAAACACCTGTGTTTTGCCCTAGAGGGGCAGGGAATGTTTTGTGAGGCATCCCCACACACCACCGGCTCTGGCTAGAGGCCACCGGCTGGCTGGTGTTGCCACCGGCACAATATTGTGCCGGTCGGCACTTGTTTTGGCAAAATGACCATTTTGCCCTGCCGACTCTTATACAGTTGTTTTCTGAGATATTTTCAGACAGTTGTATGCCTTTTGTTTCCCCTCCATACACGTGTATGGAGGGATGAGCCTTTGTTTTGGCTTAGCTTGTAAGTCTTGGTTGCCTATAAGAGAACTCTTGCTCTCTTGGCTCAAGGGTTAGAAAAATTGGAGGGTTAGAGAGAAAAGACAGAGGAGAGGCTCTGGTTTTAGGTTAGAAATACTATATCTATCCTATCTCTCTTTTCCTTGCTCATTTTGTACACTAGGTGCTTTAGTCCATACTTTTACACACAAGCACCTAGTGTTTCACCTTCTCTAGGTTTTTGAGGGTCCAGAGGTTTGTTCATGTTGCTTTGGAGTTGGATTCAAGCAAAGGAAGGCAACAACACCAACATTGTTGAAGAGGTCTTCAAGGGTAACAAAACTACCCCTTTTTACCCCATTCTTGAAACCTTGTTTTTACCTAGTTTAGAACTATTTTTGTGCTTAGTGATTAACACATAAAAGTTCTGTTTTTTAACCCTCTTCATTGTTTATTAAGAGTGTTTTGTGGTTTGAGCAAGTTTGACCACCCTTAGGCCTTGAAAAGGCCTCATTTTTGTGCTATTTTGTTGAGATCGGAGACTTTGGTGTTAGGATCTCTTCACCACTGAAATCTTGAGGGATTTCAGTGATGAAGATGATGCCTTAGAGTCTCAAGAAGGAGGGGGCCACCCCCTCTCCTTGATGTCCTTGAAAAGGGCAAGTTTTGACCTTCAAAGGAGCACCATGTTTGGTTGTGTTTTGAGCATGTCTTGGCTCCATTTCATGCTTATATTTCCATGATATAACATGTTTCTAAGTTGGTTTTAGCATTCTTTGCATGCCTTGCATAGTTGCTTTGTAATGCCTTAATAGTCCCTTAACATGCCTAGGTTGTGTGCCTCTATTTCGAGCATGTTTTAGGCTTAGATTCATGAAGCTTGTATGCTCATTTTGCCATGCATGAGGTCTGTCCATGCTTGTTTTGGTCGATCATGGCTTCTATCTCATGGCTCCTTTGTATCCTTGGCTTGTGAGCCTTAAGTGCATAAGTGTAGCATGCCTTTGTTTGCATCATTTTGGTGGTTTAGAACCATCTAGCATGCTATTTCAGTCCCTTTGGTGTGTTTGTATGCTTGCCTTAGTGGCCTCTTTAATGCTTTAAAAGCATGTGTTGAATGCTCCATGTTTTAGTCATGTTGCATGCCTTTGTGCTTAAGCCTCTTAGATGCCATCTAAGTAGCCATTTGGCTTTGTTTTAACATGCTAAAACTCTGTTTTAGATTGTTCAATGCATGCCATGTTTGCTTTTCATAAGTGTGGTTCAAAGCCTCATGGGCTTGCCTTAATGCTTGAGCCATTTGTATGCCTTGTTTGGCTTGCTTTGTTAGTTGATTTGGCACTATGTTTTGCATGAATTTCAGAGCTTTTCATGTATGCTAATAGTCCATGTTTGTGCCTTTTAGATGTGTTTAAGAGTTGCTTAATTGTGCTTAAGTGTTGGTGCCTTAACTTATGCATGTGTGCATGTGTGCTTAGACCCCAATTTTGGGCATTTTGGCCACTGATTTTAGGCCCATTTGAGTTGCCTAAGTCATGTATAAGATCATCATTTAATTGGTTTGCATGCTTGTCTTGAATGCTCGCTTGAACCTTTCGCATAAGTATGTTGCATAGTCCATGTTACATGCCTAGTTGACATGCTTAGGGTTACATTTGCATTGTGCATGTTTGGCCTCTTGAAGTGAAATATGATGGAGGTTTAACACCCTTGTTTGCTTGTTTGCATTGCATGCATTTGAAATCAAATTTGCACTCTTGGTTCTTTGGACCATCATGCATGGAAATGTGTGATTGGTGGTCCGGGAATCAAGGCACATGCCCCCTTGAGTCACTAACATGATAGGGAGTGTGTTTGGTGCATAAATGGCTTGAATTGTATTGCCATGCATGTTGCTGTCCTCTGCTGCTGTGAGTTGCAGGTTCTGCAGGCATTCAGTGCCGGCCGGCAGTATTTAGTGCCGACCGGCAGTGTACCAGTAGCCGATAGCTTCATTTTGTGCCGATGGCTTCTTTATTCAGCCGGTGGTGTTCTACCCCAGCCGGTGATAATCTCCAGTGCTCTGAGGAGTAGTCCTGAGACTTTGGCGGCCTTCAGAGGAGGATAACAGGGAAAATAGAGGCACACTTGCATGACAGTGCGATCCCGAGCCAGTCCCGAGCGCGTGCTGCATTGGGCCCTCATCCCGAGGCGATTTACTGTTTAATTAGATTAATTAATTTATTTGGTTAATTTAGTTAATTTGTAATAATTAATTAGCTTGCGTAGTTAATTAGTTATTCGGTTTTGTATATTCTTTTGGTCCCTCCGAGCGAGGGCGTATTTGTAATAAGTGTGTGTGAGTGCATGTATGTCTTCCAATCCCCACTTCTTTCTTCCCTTTCATTTACCTGCTTACGATGGTAGATTAGGGCACAGTTAAATTAGCATACCTTATGCAATGCATGCGTGCATTCATGCATTTGTTTACATGCACCGGGCTCGGTACATCATACAAACTGCATTGTACTTTCGATTTCTAAATTGAATACGTGCTACTCGTGCATTTCACATGCCATGTTTAGGGTTAGCCGAGCCTACTCTAGATTGCATCTATGCCTGTGTTGCATTAGTCATTTAACATGAACTAAGTCATGCATGTTTTGCTAACTAGTTTATTGTTTTGGCACGGAGTACGATGTAAGTTTTTATGCTTTAGCATGTCGCATGCGTGTGAACGTTTGCCATGACAGTATGCTTGCCATGCGGCTAAATGCTTACGTGATAAATTGCTTGAATGCCTGTGGGTGGAGGTTGGATTGCATGAGTTGGAACAACTCATTGAAATCCGTATTTTTAGCCTACTTTCGAGTAGCAAAAACCAACACGTTTTTCGAGACAAAACGGATATGCAATGTTTATTTCCAAGTTAGGCAATCTAGTCTATACTTGTTTGCTGCGCGCATAACATAGTAATTCTAGGCTAATAATTGGAATAAGAGCATGTAATGTTTTCAAAATCGGATATCACGGTTAGTAGAGGCCGGTCTTCGAACCGGGCGAGAGGGGGTGCTCATAGATGACCTTCCCCAATCGTACCCAAGCTCCCGAGCCAAGTCACTTTGGTGATGACGGACACGTGGCCTTCGGCACCGAGTCAGGGTTTCCTAAATTTCCCATTTTAAAATATTTAGGTGGCGACTCTGTAATCTGGCAAAGCAGTCCATGTTTGGCACTACTTTTCAAAAATCTGTTTTCTTTCTCAAAACGATTTGCCAGAGGTGGACTCTTTGGTTCAGATTTGGAACCGCAATCCAAACAAAAACGGAGGAGTCCGAACTGTAGCGCGAGGTCCCTCGCGGACGTGTTACAGTTTCTGGCGACTCTGCTGGGGATTTAGAGAGCTTGACTCGAACTCGTGATATCCTGTTTTGATTCCATTTATGTGTTTCTTTGCATTGCATGTGCATTGGTGCGCCTAGGAACACAGTGTTTGCCATCTGCCATTCCTGAACGGTTTGCCGGAGGCTTGTCTTGTCAAGGCATGACCAAAAGGCTGATCGGTTATGGGCTCTGACAGCATGGGAGCACAAACCCCGGTTTTACCGGGGCACCCTTTTCGACCATTCGACCTAGTGCATATTCGGAATCCGTAGTGACCATTCCAAACTAGGACAGGTTGCTTACCCGATCATAGGTTGTGTGAAACCGCTGCGTGCGTAGTGAAACCCTAGCCCCTGACAAAATAGGACAGGGAAACCCTACCCCAACGTAGGGGTGTATTGGCTCTCTTTTACCTGTTATATGCTTTTTAGAGTGCATCTCTGCAGGGGAGCGCATATATCAGTTTGCAAGATTTGGGTATCCGGCCCGAAGGCACCGGTATCAGTATGATTGAGAATCAGTTATATCTGCGGGTATCAGATTCAGATTTGAGACAGTGACTTCGGAGAACAGTGTTCAGTAGTAGAGTGCAGTTGTTCGGCTACACCCGTGTTTGATCTGTTTGGGGCTGAAATACTGCTTGTTTTCCGTTTCAGTTCAGAGATTCAGAGAGTTGATCCAGAACAGCTAGCGTCTTCTCCTTGCTGAGGCAGGACTGAACATGACGCAGAACTCAGAAGAGATTGTGGTCATGACGGTCGCGCTAAGTCAAGGAATCACCCCGCAAGGTGAGGCTAATATTGATCTGCCGCATCCACCTAGGTCGCCTGCTGCACACCCAGTTTGGACCCCTCAACTGTGTCAGGTTCGCGAGCCTACCACATTTGAACTAATGGGGATGATAGGAGATCTCCAAAGATCCGTGACGGATCTCGCCTATGGGATGTCGGTCTCGTCACCAGCCGTGCCATATGCCGGAGGCTTTATACCCCAGGAGCCCCCGCTGTTGGGGCGAATTGTGATTGAACTGAGTCAACCGGAGATGGCCTCCAACTAGGGCAATGATGCACCAATATCCACCCAAACCCTTAACCCGGCCGAGGCCAGAAGTAAAGATAAGATGAAGGCAGATGCCGACCCTATCGAACAGCTGCTGTGGGCAGTCGAGGCTTTGAAAGCCGGGGGAATGAGCAAGCAACAGGTATCCTCAGTTATGTCAAAAGCTGTGGAAGATGCTTTCCCTACCCCGCCTGAGGGCACTTCCAGTCAATCAGAGAATCGGGATAGGCCCCGTCATGCCAAAACAGTCCTTCCCGCTCCCAGCCTTGCATCTGGAAAGATTCAGAAATCCAAACCCGCACCCGCTGATCCGTTTGCTAGTACATCTAGCAAAAGTGCTCAGGCTTCGAAGTACCTGCCCCGAGGGCGCAGGGTCTTCCATCCTCTCCACATGCCTTTGTCTAGGGCACTTCTGATTTTGGCCAAAAAGAGGCATCTTACACCCCTCGATCCTAGGCCGCTCCCCAAACCCCTTCCAGCAGGCCATGATGCCACTCAGTACTGTGCGTACCATCAGCAGACTGGTCATGCTACTGATAATTGCTTCCGCCTCCGTCATGAGGTACAGGATTTGATTGACAACAAGGTTATCCTCCCACCTACCTCGGCCAAATCAGTCACTACAGAGTTCTTGGATTGTGAGGACACAGATACCGAGGACACTGATACTGCGAGTATATAGTTGGGATTCAACCGCCTGCGGGCAGCGCCTCGAGTTTTTGATGTGGCGTCTGGCACGCATTTTTGAGCATCTGCGAATGCTACTTTTGTAAATCCTGGCTTGGGTGTCGAGTCAACCTTTTGTTTTGTTTTGAGTCTGTCTCGGTCTTGAGTCAGTCCTTTTTGCTTAAGGGTCTGTCTTGTTGTAACGAGTCGATCCTCTTTTGTATAGAATACTAGGTGACTTCGGGGTTGCTGCCTCAAGCACCGTTTTGTTTTGTAATTACTTCTTTTTTGCTTCCTTCTTGGGTCTGTCTCTGCAGTGGAGCCAGTTGCATCCGGGGAACCTGAATGAAACAGCTGCGGCTACCGTGTTTCCGTATCTTTTGTTTTGGGCTAGCTGTGCCAGGGAATTCGAGTGGGGTGACAGCGCAGTCTGCCCGCCCTTGTGTGCCCTGATAATTATTGCCTTGACCTAAGTTTTTCAAAACCTTTTTGAACACTGCGGTGATAAAAACAAAGAGGAAGGAATTCCTCGGGATTTGCAAAGCTTTGATCAAATTGAAAGAAAGAGAGGCATGCTAAGCCCTTAATGATCGAAATCATGCTTGTCAGCGTGGGTACTGAGAAGGACCCTGGCTTGATCCAGACTGGTTCCACACTGTCTTCGGCACGAGCAATTCGTCGCCTTCTTAAAAATCTTCGAAAACAAAATGTTTTGCACAGTCCTGCGAAGACCTGTGTGGAATCGCTCTTGAGATTACGCAGTTTAGGATCGCTCTCAGCCTTGAGACTCGACCCCTCATTTTCAAACTTTGGACCGGCATCCAGAATGTTCAATGATTAGCTATCAATGCAAGGCCCGTGTGGCCAGACCCGAAGCAGCCCTCCAACAAGAGGCACCAAAGTCAAGTCAAAAGACTAGAGTTCACCAGGAGAAGTTGGCAAAGCAACCGTGATTGATTCTCCTGCAAAGTACTGCAACGGTCATTCTCCTGAAAACGGGAAGGCTTCGATTTCGAAAACCATTTGGCATGGACCAAGCTACACTTTTACCCTTTGAGAGGCTCGCTGGATCGAAAACCCAGAAGGGCGACCCAGGCAAAAGTTAGAGCAAAGAAAAAATACAAAAAAAAAGGAAAAAAAGAATGCAAAAGAAAAGAAAACGAAGAAAAATACAAAAAAATGCAAAAAGAAAAAAAAAGGAAAAGAAAGAAAAGAAGCTCGCAAGGTCGAAAACTTGCAACAGGCGCCTTGGCAAAAGTTAGAGCCTAAAAATAGTGAAGGTTAAAATACCCTAGTGTACCTTAACCGGAACTACGTAAGGCTTGATTCCCATGTTTGGGATACGTAGGCAACTTCATCTTGAAGTCCAGCCCTTAACGCTTTCATAGCGTCTCGGTCCATGCAATGGTTTTGATTACTTGTGCTTCTTCCAAATCCGATGTCTCGGTTGCAACAACTGGAGCTACATGATCAACTTCCTCCTGAAGTCCAACCACCAATGCTTTCAAGGTGACTGTGTCCATATATTGTTTGTGGCCGCCTTCGTCCTCTCCGTGCGTGAGAATCCGGCTGCGATCAATCATCGATGAGCACGCCGCGGCATCGTCCAAGCAAGGGGCAACTTTCCGTTGCCTCATATCGCCATAAAGTTGCCCTGAGTTGCCGCCCAAACTAGGGGCAACTTTCCGTTGCCCTCTTGCCCCCCTTCAAGCAAGGGGCAATTTTCCCAAATTGCCTCCGATCCGAGGTGGCGTATCTCGAGGAGAGGTTCTGCGCTTGTTGAGCATTGACTGTTCGCAAAAATAGTTTTTGAAAATTTTTACTGAGGTTGACTATTTTGTCGAAAATTATTTCATTTTCCAAAATCGGACCATGTTTGGACCCAAAAAGGAAAACTTTCAGTGCTTACGGCCTGACTTGCATGATTTTCAAATCAAAAATTGAACAAGCATGTTAATCTAACGTTCATTTTGATCAAAACTGTTTTAGAAAGAAAACAAAAAATGGTCAAAGTAATGAACTAGGGGCACAGTCGAGTCGGGTGTTCCGCCTCTCCTTTGTTATCGACGTACTTGCCAGAAAGGCACCCTATCTATCAGAAGAAATAGCCGTGAGCTAGCTGTATCGGGCGTGAATCCGCCGTTTCCTATTCATCCATCAATCACCCTGGGAAGGGACGAAAAATGAGAGAATAAAGAATAGAGAGGTGTAAGTCGAGAGAAAAGTGAGCAGGAGGGTTTCTGAGAGAAAAACCGAGCTTGAGGGCCGAGTGGCGTGAGAATCACACAAATCAGAAAGGGTGGGAAACCTGCCCGGAGGAATTGGCTCCTCAAGGTCTTTTGTTTTCAAGCACGTCCGTGTGTCGTGTCCTTTGATTTGTCGGTCTCAGTTTAGCTTTGAGTCTTCTCTGAGTGTATCTCGTTGTGTTTAGGTCGTGTGCCTTTTATTTTCCTCACTTGAGTCGTTTCCACTGTGTTCAGTTGTAGGCTCGATACCCAGGTTGAGAACCCTTTCTTTTTTCTCAAATCGTTTGTGCTCAGAATGCTGTGCCATTCTCTACATTTATGCGAGGCAAGAGAAGAAAAGGAAATTTTGGGACATCCGAATGTGTTTCAACCTCAACTGTCTCAGTTTTGGTGATCCGTCTTGTCAGATTGGGCCAATTGTTCAAAGTTTGCCGTGTGCAGAATGGACCGGATATTGTATTATGAGCTGTGTGCAGATTAATCCCCAGCAGAATATGGGCTATTTGTTCAGTTTGAGCAATGATTTGTCTGGGTTGTTTGCTGTTAGTTGGTTGGTTATCCGATTATTACAGTGCAAGTGCTCAATCTTCAGATAACAAATCGTAATCATTTACATTTGAGGTGTAATATGATGCAGTGCAATGCAAAGTACGAGGTATGTAAATAAGATACTTTTCAGATAAAAGTTTGTTTCATATCATCGTCTTTTCAAATACAAACTTTTGAAGAAAACAAAATCTGCCTGTGGCAGTACAAAGTACTCTATCTATCAAAAAGAGAAAAGTACAAGAAAAGAAATAAAGAAAAAAGGCAGCAAAAGTCATCATCAGCAGCAACCTCACGCCTGAGGATCTGTCCTGGCCCTCTTCCTGGGCAGAAGCCCAGGAGCATCGTCGGAAGCATCGCTGTCAGAGCCTGAGCACGAGCTATCCCCGGCCTCCTCCTCAGACGACTCTGCCTCCATCTCTGACTCGTCATCACCTGGAACTGGCGCTCGCGAGCTACTCCCGACATGAACGTGTCTCCCTCTGGTACGGGGGAATATCCTGCCATCCCGAGTAGAAAGGGAAGGCCCAGCCGGAGGAGCGCCGCCTACTGGCAGAATCGGAAAGGGAGGCTGAAAAATACGAAAAGCAAATGCATCAGAATGCCGTGAGCAGTTAATCAGTGCAGAATGCAGTGTATGAGTACGGTGTGTGAATGCCGTGAGCAGTTAATCAGTACAGAGTGCAGTGCATGAGTACAGTGTGAATGCCGTGAGCAGTTAATCAGTGCAGAATGCAGTGTATGAGTACGGTGTGTGAATGCCGTGAGCAGTTTAGCAGATTTTGTGTAGTGCATTAGTATGTATGAAACAGAGTATGGTTTGAGACTGTGGTCAGAAGAACGTACCGGAAGACTGTAGGCGGCCATGACATCGAGGGTCCGCTGCAGCATCCCCATCAGGGAAGCACACAACTCCACGAACTGCTGCGTGTACTCGGAGGAAGCCTGTAAAAGTATCGGATACATTAGTATTCTGCGGAATATCAAATAAACTGAAATGGAATGACAATGCAAGATGCAAAGTGAAGTAATACGTACCGGGGGTAAGTCGGGAATACCGGCTAACTCGTGACCAGCCGGGGGAGGAACGAAGGGGATCTGGTAGGTCTCCCCACCCTGCCCCCTGTACGTCAGCATAGTGGGCAGAGCGGGCCAACCTGACCCTCGTCCCCTCTGTACCCCACCCCTGCCTCGGACTCGGGCTCTCCTCGAAGATCCCACTCCTGCTCCTGCCTCTGCCCGAGCCGCCGGCACCGCAGGACTCCCTCGCTCAGTCTGGCGACCCCCGCTCAGAGGCCGCATAATGAAGGTCCGGACGTACTCAGAGTAGTCGCCCTCGCCCCTATAGCCGCCCTCGTCCCAGCCAAGGGTGTAGTCCTCCATCTGCTGCAGAGAAAACCTCTCGGTGTCCCTCATGTGCTCAGGAGGGTGAACCGGAACTATCTGCTCTGGCAACCCAAGGGTCTGGCGCAGAAAACGCTCCCCCAGGTACCAAGCCCGATAGACCGGGCCCTCCAGCAAAATCCGGTAGCGAGAGGTCTCCTCCGCGCCAGCGAACCGATCCTGAATGCCTACTGGCACTGCAGCCCAGGGTCGCCAGATGATCTGGAATTGGAAGTACAGTTTGTTACCGATTGCTATTTGGAATACATACAGTAGCAAAGCAAAATTTGAATGAACTGTAAGTAAAATATACCTCGGCAGAGGTGATGGTGTCGAAGAATCGGCGGTAGAAGCTGAAGGTATCCCGAGGTCGCCGTGTGCACCTCCCATCATAGCGGCGTGAAAAGGGGATAACCAGAGGAGTCTCCGTCTCCGGCACTGGCTCCAGCCTGGGAAAGTAGGCATAAACCCACAACTGCAAAACAGATGTCAGTATGACCATCAGATAAAGCAAAAATGAAAAAGAATAGAAATAGCAGAGCCGTGTGTTGTGCAGTGTATTGTGCAGAGTATGTGTGTGCCGTGTGTACAATATACAGTCAGTGTAAAGCAGAGTATGTGTGTGCCGTGTGTACAATATACAGTCGGTGTATTGTGCAGAGTATGTCTGTGCCGTGTGTACAATATACAGTCAGTGCAAAGCAGAGTATGTGTGTGCCGTGTGTACAATATACAGTCAGTGTAAAGCAGAGTATGTGTGTGCAGTGTGTACAATATACAGTCAGTGTGAGCAGTGTACAGTGCAAAATACAGAAAGTATGTAGAACAGAAATGTAAAGCAGAGAAGAAGACATACCTCCCAAGCTCGCTAGTAGCCTCCGAGCAACTGCCCGCTGCCACGGGAGACTGAGCTCATGTAGCCGTAGAGGGTGGCCAGAGCCGCGCCACCCCAGTCAAAGCGCAAAATATCTCTGACATCTACCAGTGCGCTGAGAAGACAGAGGGGCACTGTGTTCGCCCAGTCGGCGAAGAGGGTCCTCCCTAGCAAAAACATCAAGAAGCCGCATGCGTACTGCTCCACGGCCTCCTGGGTCATCGGGGCTGCGTCGATGAGGGTGGGCTGGACCCTGAACTGAACCTCGAACCAGGAATACCTGACAAAGCCAGGACGCGCCAGAGGCGGTGCCTCGCCAAGCAAGTAGACCTGGGCCGCGGTCCACTCATCCATGTCAATGTCGAAGGGGATCGGATCACCCCCTACCCCGATGCCGGTAAGCATCGCGAAGTCGTAAGGAGTCATCGTCATGTCCCCTGCCACCGACAAGTGGAATGAATCAGTGGTGTCCCACCACCTCTCTGCCAGGGCGGCAAGGAGAGGCCTGCAAGCAGTAAGTCTGGACAGTCCCCTGCAAAATGCGCCGAAGCCGGCCCGATCGACGATCTGACGGACTGCGTCAGGTAGCTCGGCATACCACTCTCGAGCGACGGTATTCCCATACCCGCGGATGGCATGGGAACCTCCCTGTTTACAAACAAACAGTTGCGAATCAATATGAAAGGTACAATTTCGAAGAAACAGATAAAGTAAGTACAAATCTAGCATGCGTGCAAGTCTTTCAGATTCAAACAGAAACCGGATACCGGTGTGCTTACGGTAAACTACGGCGCGTGATGCGTCAGTATGTTTCGAGTGGTCCAGTGTAAACTTGGTGCACGTGTGCACGTTTTTCAGATGCAAGCAAATGTCAGGTTTCAGTGCACCAGTAGGTGGACTACGGCCTGTGATGTGCCAGTACTCCCATGGGGATCAGTGTAAACATAGCATGTGTGCGTGTTTTTCAAAGTTCAAACGGATGCCGGGTCCCGGTATGTTTCAGTGAATTACCAACGTGTAATGCGTCTGCGTGTTTGTGTGATTCAGTGCAAGTCTAGCATGCGTGCGAGTTTTCAAGATTCAAATAAGCACCGGGTGTCGGTGAGTTCCTGTCAAAAGTGCAATGTGTGCCGTGTGTTTGGGTGATTCAGGCTAGTGCAGTGTGTGTGCATGTGTGTCGGTCCTAGGCAGATATCAGTTGTGAGGTTGTCTACAATCAACTACAGCGCACAGTGTATCAGATCTAAAGCAGTTAAGGGTTGTAATTAGCTATGGCAGTTGACAGTTTACAGTTCTACATTGCAGAAAATAAAGTGGATCAGGATGTTACCTCGGAAGCGCCGAAGGACAAGTGAGAGGCCGGCTCGCGCAGGAGAAGCTCCGGGTCCAGTGCTCGGTCGAAGCCGCGGAAGTGGCGGAGTCCATCGGGTGGTAGAATGTGAATAGCTGGCCGGTAGGTCGCCGGATCAAATGGGCGCTCACTCAACGGGAGGAGCTCGACCCCGGGATCCATCTCGTGATCCCGGGGAGTCCCGACATGTGGAACATCGTCTGCCATAGTAATAGGGATGAGAAAATAGCCGGAAAAGGAGAACCGAGTAAGAATACGAGAAGTCGGCTGGAAAAGTCAACCCCGAGCGGGCCGGGAATGGCCGGAAAGGCCGGAAGGTGAAAATACACGGAAATGTAGAGAAAATCGAGGGGAACAAGTCCCGAAAAGGCGGAAATAGCAAAGGAGATCCCGAAACGAAGTTTCGATCGGATGGAAATGTCCAAAACGCAAAGAATATCGCGAATCCGACGGTAAAACGAGCTTAAAACGCGAGGAAATCGACGAAAAATCGAGAGAACAAAGTTCTAGAGAGAGAGAGAGTGAAGGTTTTCGGCGGAGGCAAAGTGAAGAAATAGGGTTTCAAGCCCTATTTTAAAAGACCCGAGGCAAAATGGCAGAACTGCCCCCGATCAGGCGTTTTCTGCCGGTCGGCACTATTTTGTGCCGGCCGGCACAATATTGTGCCGGTGGATGAGTTCAGGCAGCCGGAGGCAGCCGGTAGCCTTCCCACCCAGCCGGTGGTGTTCCCAAGGCCTTGTTTAGGCTAAATGAGGGGTTTTGGGTCTTCATAGCTCAAGAAAGTGCATCTCCGACGCTCAACCGGCCTCCGTTTCGACCTCAGACAGTGTCTTCTGTGTGTGGCACTCAGATTCATGCAATGACTGTATCCTTTTGTATCCTTTTGTCTTTCATAAGATTTAAAAGTTGCCCCGTGTGTGTTGCGCGCATTCATCACACTTTCTGGTGCGTCGCCTCGCGCCGTTTTGCACGTCCCTTGTGACTTGCACTGCTTACATTTCTATGCGGCATACGTGGCACACTTGCGTTGTTCTACGTTCCGTATGGCATGCGTGCCATACTTGCACTTTCGTTTTGCATTTCACAATCAATGAGGTATGTGTGCCTCATTTTGCATTTCACTTTGATTCGCGTAAGGTGTGCTACCTCACGTGTCTCATTTTGCATTTCATTTTGCATTTCATCTTGATCCACGTGAGGTGTGCTACCTCACGTGTCTCATTTTGCATTTCACTTTGATTCGTGTAAGGTGTGCTACCTCACGTGTCTCATTTTGCATTTCATTTTGCATTTCATTTTGCATTTCATCTTGATCCACGTGAGGTGTGCTACCTCACGTGTCTCATTTTGCATTTCACTTTGATTCACGTGAGGTGTGCTACCTCACGTGTTTCGTTTTGCATTTCACTTTGATTCGCGTAAGGTGTGCTACCTCACGTGTCTCATTTTGCATTTCATTTTGCATTTCATCTTGATCCACGTGAGGTGTGCTATCTCACGTGTCTCATTTTTCATTTCAC
The DNA here is from genome assembly GCA_036172215.1 of Camellia granthamiana. Lineage (NCBI taxonomy): Eukaryota > Viridiplantae > Streptophyta > Magnoliopsida > Ericales > Theaceae > Camellia > Camellia granthamiana. Next base: position 124,625,902 of record CM069913.1, read on the forward strand.
TTTGATTCGCGTGAGGTGTGCTACCTCACGTGTTTCGTTTTGCATCTCATCTTGATCCACGTGAGGTGTGCTACCTCACGTGTCTCATCTTGCATTTCATTGCATTTCGAGGTACGCGTGTCTCGTTTTGCATTCCATTTTCCATCAAATGAGGTATGCGTGCCTCATTTCGCATTTCATCGCATTTCGAGGTACGCGTGCCTCGTTTTGCATTCCATTTTCCATCAAATGAGGTATGCGTGCCTCATTTCGCATTTCATTGCATCTCAAGGCACGTATGACTCGTTTTGCGCTCCATTTTCACACCAATGAGGTATGCGTGCCTCATGATTCATTTCATTCTCACTTGCATTGTTTTGCATCCCTTGTGGCACGCGTGTCACATTCGCACAGTTACTCCAAAGCGGGTCCGGCGGGACCAAAAACACGCGCGGTCCGGCGAGACCTAAAACCCGCTTGATTGCATTATCATGCATTTTATTACGAGCATTGTCATGCACTTATGCTTTGCATCGTTCTCCACACCGGGTCCGACGGGACCAAAAACACGTGACGGTCTAGGAGACCTTAAATCCTCAGAGGGTGCAAGACCTTCGGTACATTGACATGCACCGTTCATTGCATTTGGCATGCATTTCATCGCGCTCTTTCGCGCATCTCATCATCATGCATTACCCCAAAGCCGGTCCGGCTAGACCCTAAACACGTGACGGTCTAGGAGACCTTAAATCCTCAGAGGGTGCAAGACCTTCGGTACATTGACATGCACCGTTCATTGCATTTGGCATGCATTTCATCGCGCTCTTTCGCGCATCTCATCATCATGCATTACCCCAAAGCCGGTCCGGCTAGACCCTAAACACGCGACGGTCTAGGAGACCTTAAATCCTCAGTGGGTGCAAGACCTTCGGTACATTGACATACATCGGCATGCGTGCCTCATCCGCATTACCGTGCATCGCATTGTAAATATCGCATTGTCATGCATTATTGTAGGTAGTGCATATGTCATGCAAACAAAAAAAAAACAAAACAAAAACAAAACAAAAAAACACACGCATCATGCATCATTTGCATTTTCAGACAAAAAACAAAAAAACAACATGCATTGTCATGCATACATTTCGCATTCCGGTCTAGGAGACCTTAAATCCTCTGGAGATGCAATTCCTTCGGTGTTTGTCGTGCCCGAACGACTTCCGTGCTTGCGGTGAGTTCCTAGGAGACCAACGGGGACGGTGAAAACTAGAGTTCGAATGGCTCATGCCTAGAACGCAAAGGTTCGGGATTTCCGAGACTAAAGTCTGGTTTAAATACCCAGGGGGTGTACCCTCGGCTTGAAACCTGTATGGAAGCCCCATAGGTTGAGGTAGTGTGTTTATGCCTCAATTCTGGATACTGAACCAACCTAGTATACCATCCCGTTGGAAGAATAGGGAAAGCTGTAATCATGGTCATTGCATCATCTGCATTGTCATGCATTTCGCCCATTGCATATTTGTAGATATCGCATTGTAGATTGCATGCATTCACTGCATTGCCTCCATCTATGGCTTGCGCCTTTCCTTGTTGAGCTTGGTCTGGTATGTGCCTATACTTTTCACGTCGAAACATAGTTCTGCGTGCGCTCGCGCCTTGAGGGCTTCGACACCTTTTCTATGTTAGACATGGTTCGTATGCGTACATGCCTTTCCTAGGCAAGACTGGGTTTGGCCCGCGTGCCATATCCATTGTATCTACTCCATTGCATGCATTCACTGCATTGCCTCCATCTATGGCTTGCGCCTTTCCTTGTTGAGCTTGGCCTGGTATGTGCCCTTACTTTTCACGTCAAAGCATAGTTCATGTGCATCGCGCCTACTCCTTGATGAACTTGGTTTGAGGTTGCGGCACCTTTTCTATGTTAGACATGGCTTGTACGTGTACATGCCCTTCCTAGGCGAGATTTGGTTTGGCCCGCGTGCCATATCCATTGTATCATCTATCCATCATATTACATTGTATTGTAATTGCTGCATCCGGCATTAGGATCATTTTTCCCTCCTCAGCGGGTCGTTACCTCACTTATGTCATTCCACCCAATACTTGTTCTCGTGTTCGTCTGCATCACTCATAGTTCAGACATTGTTCTATGGTAGACGGACTTGTTACTTCCATCAATCTATTTGACATTTGTGTGGTTTCGAACCGCTTACGAGTGAATCATGATTCAATTACCTTGCATGTAGTTTGCATATAGTTTCAATTGCATTGCATTATCATTTGCATTGTTATGCATTGTTTTGTATATATAGCATATCATCTAGCATTCGCATTGCATATGTCATGCATGTTGCTAACAATATTGTACCTGTTAAAGCTTACTTTCTTTGCAGGCACGATATTGTATGTACGGTTCATTTGAGGCCGGCGCAACCGGACTAGCCGCACAGGTATTGTATCCTCCGTGTGAGACATTTTGAGAATTCCATAATTCTCTTACACCCTTTCTGCATTGTAGTGCAGATTGGCACATGCTAGCTTATAACTGTTGCATGCGTGCTTCATTACAGCTTTCTTTGCATGATCATAAGTTATGCTCGGCTTTTTGCATCGTCAGTTGCATCTTGCCCCCGCCTACGGGCGCATACCTTATCTGCGGCTTGTATGCCTGTGCCTGAACTACGCTGGTTTGATTCCTAAAGGGATACGTAGGCAGCTTGCGAGTTCAACCATTTGCGCTTTGTATGTTTGTCCAAGTCTTCGGCCTTGTCAAAAATGGGTCGTCTCTGGGCTTTGACATTCACTCCCGTCATGCTTATGACTTTCGAGTTCTGTCAAAGAGGGGCAACTGTAGACACCCCATTTTTGACCGTCCTCAAGACTTGGACGTCACCGCTTGAACACTCGGTGATTATCCATGTTTGTGTTCGTTTGGAATTCCCGGAGTTCTCGGCTACGCGCGCCTTGCCTCAGGACCTCCGAACTCGACCGTTTTGTGTCTGGTTTTGCACCAAACACCTGTGTTTTGCCCTAGAGGGGCAGGGAATGTTTTGTGAGGCATCCCCACACACCACCGGCTCTGGCTAGAGGCCACCGGCTGGCTGGTGTTGCCACCGGCACAATATTGTGCCGGTCGGCACTCTTTTGTGCTGGTCGGCACTTGTTTTGGCAAAATGACCATTTTGCCCTGCCGACTCTTATACAGTTGTTTTCTGAGATATTTTCAGACAGCTGTATACCTTTTGTTTCCCCTCCATACACGTGTATGGAGGGATGAGCCTTTGTTTTGGCTTAGCTTGTAAGTCTTGGTTGCCTATAAGAGAACTCTTGCTCTCTTGGCTCAAGGGTTAGAAAAATTAGAGGGTTAGAGAGAAAAGACAGAGGAGAGGCTCTGGTTTTAGGTTAGAAATACTATATCTATCCTATCTCTCTTTTCCTTGCTCATTTTGTACACTAGGTGCTTTAGTCCATACTTTTACACACAAGCACCTAGTGTTTCACCTTCTCTAGGTTTTTGAGGGTCCAGAGGTTTGTTCATGTTGCTTTGGAGTTGGATTCAAGCAAAGGAAGGCAACAACACCAACATTGTTGAAGAGGTCTTCAAGGGTAACAAAACTACCCCTTTTTACCCCATTCTTGCACCTTGTTTTTACCTAGTTTAGAACTATTTTTGTGCTTAGTGATTAACACATAAAAGTTCTGTTTTTTAACCCTCTTCATTGTTTATTAAGAGTGTTTTGTGGTTTGAGCAAGTTTGACCACCCTTAGGCCTTGAAAAGGCCTCATTTTTGTGCTATTTTGTTGAGATCGGAGACTTTGGTGTTAGGATCTCTTCACCACTGAAATCTTGAGGGATTTCAGTGATGAAGATGATGCCTTAGAGTCTCAAGAAGGAGGGGGCCACCCCCTCTCCTTGATGTCCTTGAAAAGGGCAAGTTTTGACCTTCAAAGGAGCACCATGTTTGGTTGTGTTTTGAGCATGTCTTGGCTCCATTTCATGCTTATATTTCCATGATATAACATGTTTCTAAGTTGGTTTTAGCATTCTTTGCATGCCTTGCATAGTTGCTTTGTAATGCCTTAATAGTCCCTTAACATGCCTAGGTTGTGTGCCTCTATTTCGAGCATGTTTTAGGCTTAGATTCATGAAGCTTGTATGCTCATTTTGCCATGCATGAGGTCTGTCCATGCTTGTTTTGGTCGATCATGGCTTCTATCTCATGGCTCCTTTGTATCCTTGGCTTGTGAGCCTTAAGTGCATAAGTGTAGCATGCCTTTGTTTGCATCATTTTGGTGGTTTAGAACCATCTAGCATGCTATTTCAGTCCCTTTGGTGTGTTTGTATGCTTGCCTTAGTGGCCTCTTTAATGCTTTAAAAGCATGTGTTGAATGCTCCATGTTTTAGTCATGTTGCATGCCTTTGTGCTTAAGCCTCTTAGATGCCATCTAAGTAGCCATTTGGCTTTGTTTTAACATGCTAAAACTCTGTTTTAGATTGTTCAATGCATGCCATGTTTGCTTTGCATAAGTGTGGTTCAAAGCCTCATGGGCTTGCCTTAATGCTTGAGCCATTTGTATGCCTTGTTTGGCTTGCTTTGTTAGTTGATTTGGCACTATGTTTTGCATGAATTTCAGAGCTTTTCATGTATGCTAATAGTCCATGTTTGTGCCTCTTAGATGTGTTTAAGAGTTGCTTAATTGTGCTTAAGTGTTGGTGCCTTAACTTATGCATGTGTGCATGTGTGCTTAGACCCCAATTTTGGGCATTTTGGCCACTGATTTTAGGCCCATTTGAGTTGCCTAAGTCATGTATAAGATCATCATTTAATTGGTTTGCATGCTTGTCTTGAATGCTCGCTTGAACCTTTCGCATAAGTATGTTGCATAGTCCATGTTACATGCCTAGTTGACATGCTTAGGGTTACATTTGCATTGTGCATGTTTGGCCTCTTGAAGTGAAATATGATGAAGGTTTAACACCCTTGTTTGCTTGTTTGCATTGCATGCATTTGAAATCAAATTTGCACTCTTGGTTCTTTGGACCATCATGCATGGAAATGCGTGATTGGTGGTCCGAGAATCAAGGCACATGCCCCCTTGAGTCACTAACATGATAGGGAGTGTGTTTGGTGCATAAATGGCTTGAATTGTATTGCCATGCATGTTGCTGTCCTCTGCTGCTGTGAGTTGCAGGTTCTGCAGGCATTCAGTGCCAGCCGGCAGTATTTAGTGCCGACCGGCAGTGTACCAGTAGCCGATAGCTTCATTTTGTGCCGATGGCTTCTTTATTCAGCCGGTGGTGTTCTACCCCAGCCGGTGATAATCTCCAGTGCTCTGAGGAGTAGTCCTGAGACTTTGGCGGCCTTCAGAGGAGGATAACAGGGAAAACAGAGGCACACTTGCATGACAGTGCGATCCCGAGCCAGTCCCGAGCGCGTGCTGCATTGGGCCCTCATCCCGAGGCGATTTACTGTTTAATTAGATTAATTAATTTATTTGGTTAATTTATTTAATTTGTAATAATTAATTAGCTTGCGTAGTTAATTAGTTATTCGGTTTTGTATATTCTTTTGGTCCCTCCGAGCGAGGGCGTATCTGTAATAAGTGTGTGTGAGTGGATGTATGTCTTCCAATCCCCACTTCTTTCTTCCCTTTCATTTACCTGCTTACGATGGTGGATTAGGGCACAGTTAAATTAGCATACCTTATGCAATGCATGCGTGCATTCATGCATTTGTTTACATGCACCGGGCTCGGTACATCATACAAACTGCATTGTACTTTCGATTTCTAAATTGAATACGTGCTACTCGCGCATTTCACATGCCATGTTTAGGGTTAGCCGAGCCTACTCTAGATTGCATCTATGCCTGTGTTGCATTAGTCATTTAACATGAACTAAGTCATGCATGTTTTGCTAACTAGTTTATTGTTTTGGCATGGAGTACGATGTAAGTTTTTATGCTTTAGCATGTCGCATGCGTGTGAACGTTTGCCATGACAGTATGCTTGCCATGCGGCTAAATGCTTACGTGATAAATTGCTTGAATGCCTGTGGGTGGAGGTTGGATTGCGTGAGTTGGAACAACTCATTGAAATCCGTATTTTTAGCCTACTTTCGAGTAGCAAAAACCAACACGTTTTTCCAGACAAAACGGATATGCAATGTTTATTTCCAAGTTAGGCAATCTAGTCTATACTTGTTTGCTGCGCGCATAACATAGTAATTCTAGGCTAATAATTGGAATAAGAGCATGTAATGTTTTCAAAATCGGATATCACGGTTAGTAGAGGCTGGTCTTCGAACCGGGCGAGAGGGGGTGCTCATAGATGACCTTCCCCAATCGTACCCAAGCTCCCGAGCCAAGTCACTTTGGTGATGACGGACACGTGGCCTTCGGCACCGAGTCAGGGTTTCCTAAATTTCCCATTTTAAAATATTTAGGTGGCGACTCTGTAATCTGGCAAAGCAGTCCATGTTTGGCACTACTTTTCAAAAATCTGTTTTCTTTCTCAAAACGATTTGCCAGAGGTGGACTCTTTGGTTCAGATTTGGAACCGCAATCCAAACAAAAACGGAGGAGTACGAACTGTAGCGCGAGGTCCCTCGCGGACGTGTTACACGAGTCCACAACGTGTTTCATGTTTCGATGTTGAGAAAGTATGTCCGAGACCCACTACATGTGATTGATCATTCCGGGATTGTGATTAATGAAGATCTAGGCTACGAGGAGATACCGATGAGAATTATTGACAGACAAGTGAGACAGTTGAGGAACAAGTCGATATCGATGGTAAAGATTGAATGGAAGGAGCATTATGGCAGAGAGGCTACCTGGGAAAAGGAAGAAGAAGTGAGAATTTGTTATCCAGAATTATTCGTAGGACAAGGTAACTTAAGTTTGGGGACCAAACTTCTTTAAGGGGGGTAGACTGTAGTGACCCTCATTCCCGCCTCAACCTTGTACATGAGCAATTGCATGAACTTGTTTTGCTAGGCTTGCATTAGTGAATTTTGACTTGTTTAACCTAGAGTGTGATCCTTGCCTTGTTTTACACTTATGTGAAATTGGTTGTTAGTCTTGTTCCCTCTTGGTGAGTCTAGCCGAGATCGTCGTAAGCCGAGGTAACACCCTTGAACCTCTTGCACCTAGGATCACTTTGGAGCATTTCGTTTGACCTCCATCTTCACCCCGGCATATTGGCCGAGGTGTGTTTTGTCTAGGCTGGAACGCTATCCTTACACCCAGTGGTCTTGTTCCTGGACGGGTACGACCTAGACCGAGGTGTGGCACATCTAGGCCGAGGTGTGGCACATCTAGGCCGAGGTGTGGCACAGCTAGGCCAAGTGTTGTCCTTCCTAGCCGAGATCACTGATACCTTGTCGTCGGAGCCGATGATTTCACCCGATGTCAGCACCTTGCCAGGAAGCCCATACCGTCTTACTTGTAGAACACCCTTTGTCATGATCTTGTCTTGTCTGTCAGCCACCCGTTGGAGGAAACCCAACCAGCCATTGCCACGTGTCCCAGCTGAGGGTTGAGTCTGAAACAAATTGAGAGAACCCATTATTTTGTATCATATCCTTGCTGTTAGAGAGAGAAACTCTAAGAAGAAGAAGAAGTTTTAGTGTGAGAAAGGGAGGACTTTCGAGCTTGATTCCTAGAGATCAAACCGTTAGATTTGTATCTTGAGGTTAGATTCTTGATCTGCTCTTGTGATTCTTTATGTCCATCTAGCTGCATTGCCCGATCTAGCATGATGCATAAGCCATGCATTGGTTTTAAAGATTGGTTTTAGAAAGAGAAATGGTGTTCTTGAGTTCTTGAAGAAAAGCCTTGTTTTGATCCAAAAGCTTACACCAAGTTCTGTGTTTTTGTGTTGTTTTCATGGAACCTTTAAGTACGGGTACCCAGGTCCATGTTTTCGAACTCATTTCATGGAAACCCAGATTTCGTAATAACAAGTTGATCTTTGCATTCATCTCCTTCATGTTCATATTCTTTAAGAGAGAAACCCAGATTTTCTCAGACTTCTTTCCCTTGAGTATGGTCGTCGGGAACGCACCTCGGCCAAGGGGTGTGTGACCTCGGCCTAGGCCTGGTTGGTACCCAGCTTGGTTTCCGAAGTATGAAGCAGTGTCTTGTTTTGGTTTGTCTTAGTTTTAATGAATGCCGAGGTCATTGCATTTCATATCCATCTTTGAGTATCTTTTCTCGCTTTCTTGAAATGTATTCAGTGGAAATTATTATGTGCTTGTAGGCCTTGGATCCTTGCCTGAAACCTCCATACCCGAAGAGCTATGTGAGTGGTATTTTCAATAAAGTTATGTTATAAAGTCTTGATAAAAGCCTTGTTTCATTTGTTTGGAAAAGTATTTGATCATGAATGATTATTCCTAGTTTTGTAATAAAGGCCATATTTGCTTGATGACATTCTTGTCTTGAAAGTCCTTAGTGTCGGGGACTATAATGCAACGATACCCTTGTCTTGAAAGTCCTTAGTGTCGGGGACTATAATGCAACGATACCCTTGTCTTGAAAGTCCTTAGTGTCGGGGACTATAATGCAACGATACCCTTGTTTTGCCACTGACGGTTCTCCGCGTGGGTTTGCTCGGAATGTCATTCTTAAATTGTATAGATGCTAGTAAGCATCCCCTGATTTTGTACATGATATGCTATGTATTATTTGAAAAGAGATCTTGAATATCATTCATGCAAAACCTTTATTTTAATATCATTCACTGAGTATCCAAGCTCACCCTCTCTATGTATATATGTAGGTGGCGAGTTAGAAGGCGATGACGCCTAGACGTATCTGCCGATGTGTTTTTGGACTCATGTTTTGCCGATGTGTTTTTGGACTCATGTCTTGCGTCATCTTGAAGATCATGCTTCTCGGCTTTACATTTTATTTCCTTTGTATACGTCGGCTTGAGAAGCCTTTTGGTCAAGATGTAAAAAATGTACATTATTTTAATTGTATCCAAGTTGTAAGACTATGCTTGATGTATGGCATTTCATTTAATCTATGCACAGCTCTCAGGGACTAGTTAGATTTAAATTTATTACTTCCGTACACGTTAGCCCTATATATATAATACTCTGTTTGTGTTGAGTTTTGCAAGTCGGCCTTTGGTAATCTCGGATTACTGGCCATCATGGCACCATTCTACTAGGGGCGGGATGGGGTCGTACCGAGGGGGTAGGTACACTTCAGTTAAGACAGTGCTAAGTCGAATTCCAATTTATTTATTTCATTTGTTCAAGATTTCGGTCAAGGTGGCAAAATCTCTAGAAAAGTTGATGTGGGATTTTCTCAGGGAAGAGAAGGGAATGATGAAGGAAAGAAGGATTATGTGATGAAATGGGAGACGGTGTCCTTACCTAAGGAGAAGGGGGGGTTTGGCCATTGGTAATATTGTGGCTAGAAACATGGCTTTGCTGGGTAAGTGGTTATGGAGATTTCCAATTGAGTGTGACTCACTATGGCATGCGGTTATTAAAAGTAAATGTGGGACTCATGTTAATGGTAGGGACTCTGGTGGTCACTAGGGGTAATGGGCGTGCTCCTTGGAAATCAATTTCTCAGATTTATCTAGTCTGGTCTCGATCCATTTTTGTGAGGGTGGGTAATGGGGAAGTGGCCAAATTTTGGGAGGATGGTTGGGTGGGTTCTTCTTCCTTTGCTGTGTCCTTTCCACTTTTGTATAGAGTTTCTCAGTCTCATAATTGTTTTATTGCGTCCATGGCATGCTCTTTGTTGGCTCATTTTTCTTGGAATTTTAATTTTCTCAGGAATCTTCATGAGAGGGAAGTTCGGGAATTGGTATCTCTATTGTCAAGGCTCGAAAACGTTTCTTTGATACCAAATTTGGAGGATTGGTGGGTTTGGAGTATTCATTTGTCGAGTTCTTTTACTTGTAAATCTTTTCTTGACAAAATCATTGACAATCCTCATGTACCTCAATTTCTGTTTCATAAGAAGATTTGGAAGGCATGTGCTCCTCTTAAGGTGAAGGTATTCATGTAGATCTTGGTTCATGGGGGCATTTTGACAAATGATTCATTGCAAAAGAGGAGACCTTCGCGGTATCTTAATCCTCAATGGTGCATCTGTTGTAACAGTGGAGAATCTCTGGATCATCTATTTTTTGCACTGCTCGGTGGCTGGGCATTTGTGGCATAGGGTGTTTGGATTGGGCAATGTGATGTGGGTGGCCCCAAAAGGAAGTACTCAAATGATATATTCAATTTTCAAGTTTTGGGAAGGTAGAAGAGGGCTAAAGTGCTTTGGAGTTGTGTTGTTCTTGCAATTTTCTGGGTCATTTGGTTGGAAAGAAATGGGCGTGTCTTCGAAGGAGTTTCTCGTTATATAGATTTTTTATCGGAAAGAGTAAGATACTCGGAGTCTTTTTGGGCCTCGGCGAGTCTAGTGTTCCGAGGGATTCCACTTTTTATGCTTGCGGGTGTCAGTTTGTATTTTGTAGATGTCACTGAGTGTTTTTTTGTTTTTCTTTTCGCTGTTTTTTCTTTCATGTAGAGGATGCCTCATCCTCACTTCTTTTTGGCCTTGTGCCTTAATATATCTTTGTTGTTGCTGATCAAAAAATAAAATAAATAAAATAAAATCATTATCGTTGGGAAAAATGTTACATAAGAACTCTAAGGGTTAATGATTTCTCTGTTAAATGAATCTAGGAAGCAACTGTACATTGGGTGGGAGTGGAAATGGAGGCTTTTATAAAGGAGAAGCTTGGACTGGAAGTCCTGGGACAAGGGTCTTCTTGGTGTGGATCTTTTGAAGAAGAATGGGAGGTAAGAAAGCAAATCAAAGAGGAATGATGAGGGAGGTGAGGGAGGAGGACGGACATGGCAGGGGAAGATGAAGATAACGATTTAATTTGACTTGATTAATTGTTTTTCATCTTATTCTCTTAACAAGTGCGTGTTTCACAATATCTATCTGTATAGATGGAAAATGTAATGGTAGCACTTTAGTGCCAAAATCACGTGGATGGTATTTGGCTATTTTTGAAAGGCATGAGATAAAGTGCTCTCGGCCATGCCACATGGGGTAAAATGTATAGCGACCCCGGTCTTTTCCCATTTGATTATTGTATCTGGACTTAGGTTCCGTAGATTCTGTCATTGTATAATTGTTGTTGTTGTCCTTTAATTCCTTATTCTTAAGTTATAGGATGTGTTGGGCAGGTTTGTTTCAGGTTGGTTAGGTTCGGAAACTAAGTGTTGCTGTCCAGTTTTTGGGCTGGTCGCTCGAGCGAGGCTTTGGTCGCTCGAGCGAGGGTTGTGTTTGTGTCTGGTAGCTCGAGCCAGGGTTTCTTCGCTCGAGCGAGCGATTGCGTCTAGTATAGACCTGAAAGTTGTGTTTCCTCGCTCGAGCGAGCTTTCCTTCGCTCGAGCGAGCGAGGTGTATGTTTTCGAGTTCTTCGCTCGAGCGAGCTTTTCTTCGCTCGAGCGTGCTTCTAGGTTGCAGACCTGAAGCTTCGAATTGTTGGCTCGAGCGAGCTTTCCTTCGCTCGAGCGAGTATTTCTTGTGTCTGGTCGCTCGAGCGACCAAGTCTTCGCTCGAGCGAGCCTGTCAGGTTTAAATAGGTAGCAGCGGGTTTCAGATCAGTTTTTTCATATTCTTTTTGATTCCAAACCCTAAGGTCCGACTTCTCTTTTTCCCTACTCACATTTTCTCTTAGGTTTGATCTATCTAGGGTGTGTTTCTACCCTAGTTGCTTTATTAAAAAGATAGTGTGAGTCGAGGGCTCCATTCTAATCTGAGAGTTTGTGAATTTGGAGCACTTTGGATTTTGGATCTTCATCTCCGTCTTCTCCATTTGGGTTAATTTCTTCGAGGTAGGGATTTCCTACTCCAATGTATACGTTTTGTTCTAAGTTCTGGCATTTTAATATGTTGGGGGTATTTTGGTAATTTGGGGAAAAACCCTAGTTGTTTAAATAAATTGAATTGTATATTTAATTTAACGAACATTGGGGAAATTAGTTAAATTCATGAGATTGAGGAATTTATTGATTAAATGGGGTAGTTGGTTAATTTAAATCACTCGTCTATTTAATTGTTGAGTTATTTATTTCCAAGTCTAGAAATAACTGTTTTGGGCTATCAGTGGAGGATAGTCGTGATTGTTGTAGACATTGCATGTGGATTAGGGATAACTGAAACTAATCACATTGGTTAAGTCATTAACTTGACTGTTGAATTAATACAGACATTATGTGTATTGATTGTGTGTTGTATATGTTATGTGTTTACATACATTGCATTGTGTAGGAGGAGATAGGGGATGTACTCCACGGTTTAGGGGAAGATAGGGGATGGACCTCTAAACCGGATTTTGTTTGGGAGGAGATAGGGGATGGACTCCATTAGCATCACTTTTATGTGTGCTTAATTATATTGAAGTGTTTTTATTGATACAGCACTAAAATGTGTATCAAAATGGAAGTATGAAGTGTTTTGATATGAGCCTGAGTCTCATTTGTGTTGTTGATATCGGAAGTAAAATATGAAATTGTTATATATTTCACTGTTGTAAGTTTGGCCAGGTTCTGAGCCATATTGGTAATAATGAAAAGTGAAGCATGTCATAGATAACGATATAGTGATTATCTTGTTTAACCATCTATTAAATGCTATTGCTTTATTCAATGCTTATATTTGGTTTAGTATATTTCTACTGGGCTGTGGCTCACCCTACATGGGAACGTCATTTTTCAGGTCCAGGTGATTCGCTACCTCCAAGGAATTAGCTTGGAAGGAATTGGACTTTGAAGCCTTGATTTTAGTTATTTGTTTTTATCTGAATTACATGTAAACATTCAAGCCTAGGGCTTTACTTGTATTTGAGTTAGAACTCATAATTTTGTGTCCAAGTGTTGGCTTGGCAAGATGTAAGCCCCTAGGGCATTTATTTTGATGTTACATGTAATGTCTTTATTTAGAAATACTCTGATGAATGAATTGTGGTTTATTTACTTCAGTAATGTATCCTATTACTGTGTATGTTATGGGTTAATTTTCAGGGTGTTACAAAATGGATTGTGCCGAAAACAATATTCTTAATGGAATTAAAGCTCTTAGACTAACCTTGTTCTTTTGTTGCCACCAAATTTAGTACAATGTGTATCTTTGGACTAAACATTAGTTGAGTATTGGATTATATAGCATGACTTCACAATAATAAAGTGAATTTTACTCTTGTCAGGTATGTATTTGCCAATCTTAATTTGGTCTTGCCCGCCCTTCTACAAACATGAAATCAGAATACATATTGATTAATTTGAGACTAGAGAGTATGTTAACGTTACATATGGTGGTGGCCTTTTCTTTCTTGAATTTTATTGATGAGTTCATGGGTTTCTATTCACACTTCCTTCCCCTTAAGACCTTTTTTTTTCAGCAAGGTGGTGGGTAGGGTTGAGTAAAAGACATCACTCCCATGAGGAACTTCACACTCTTTGTATCAGAAGCACTATTAATTTATCATTAATAAATGAAAATGACCAGCTTCAGCGCCTCTATGAATACTTATTTTTTACTTATTCGGAAAGTAATAGATGAGTCCTACTTTTCTAATGGAAATACAGTTCAGTCCTATCAAGTTTTTATACGACAATTTAGTCATACTTTTCATAAATATTTTCAGAAAAGTCCTATTTTTCTTATATTCCTCCTTTACCTTTTAAAATTTTATTATGAAAATGCCATACTAGAATTTTATTGCATCTGCGCTCCCTCTATACCAAGGTTTTCAAAGGCACAAACGAAGTGCGACTTGAGGTGAGGTGCAGCAGAAATGCTTTTTTAGGTGAGACTCCAGCTTTGCGCATGCCTCAATCGCAGAGATGTACGCATTTCTCGCGTTTTATGCGCGTTTCACGCATCCGATGGTGAGGCTCAAGCCTTGGAGGAGTTAGATTTCAAAAATAGAAAACGGAAACGATAGAGTATTTACCTTTAAGTCGATCTTCTTCAAATCAGAGTCCCAACAACTTCGAATCAGTCTTTTAATCTTCTCCAACGAACTAGGGTTTCAAGGTACGAAGTCTATGTCTCGCTTTCTCTCGAGTTGACTCTCTCTCTCTCTCTCTCTCTCTCTCTCTCTCATTGTTTCTCTGTTTTTGTATCATCATTTCAAATATCTATAGAGACAATATTTATGTATCTTTTTGTTTTGTACTCATCTAGACTATTATTAATATTATTATAACTTAGTTTCTTCTTCTTTAATTATTTATTATTATTATTATTATTATTATTATTATTATTATTATTATTGTTATTATAACTTACTTAAGTTATTTTTTTATTATAGTATTAATGAGAATGACTTAGAAAGCTCTTATAATACTTGAATTTATTAATTAATTTTGATTTTATGCTTAGAATGGCTTTTATGAATTTTATTTGCTAATTCTTATTTGTTTTTTTTACTCTTTTTATGCTATATTAAATTAATTTTGTATTTTATAAAAATTAAAAAATTCAAAAGGCATACGCCTCGCCTCAACAAGGGTAAAATGCCTTGCGTTGCACTTTCGCCTTTAAAAGCATCACTCTATGCGTCTCACTCTAGCTTTGTCCTTGTGACATTGATGGCTACGAAACCTACTCTTGTTTTTCTTGCTTCATCTGCCTTGGGAGCAAAAGTGATAGCTTGCTTTCTAGCTAACTCCTGGCATTTGCAGCAAACATGTGTTGTCAATATCAGTATACTCATAGCTCCTTCTTGGTGAAGATGCTCATATAAACCCACCCACCAACCCACCCACCCTCTTCCTACCATTTTAACCTAATAAATCATCGCTGTTTAATATGAGATTATTTCAGCAAATTTTTTTTTGACAATCACCTTTAGTACAATTATAATTTTGATTCAAACATTTTTTTCTTCGATGTTGTGAACTGATTCATATTTTACCTTTAATTTACCTTTTTATTGATTCATATTTTTCTTGACAACAGCAAATACAATTGTTCATGGTGGCTGGGTTGTTAATAGGGATTACCTGTGGATCAAAATTAATGTTGAATTGGTAAAGATGGATGACAGAAAGGAAAAAAAAGGGTGACAGAAATGTGTCAATGATCACTGAGTTATGTGTATAGTGATTAATGGCCATGACAGGGGGTAAAGTTGAAAGAAAGAATTAGTATTGAACTACTTTGGAACAAAATTTGCAAAGTAGGACTTAATTGTCCTACTACAAAATTTATACAACTTGTTAGTATTTTTCTAGGAAAAATAGGACTAATTGGTTACTTTTCCTACTTATTTTGTACAAGGTAACATTGGAATTTGGACTTTTTTGTTGTTGGTGTATGGCTGAAATCAGGTATAGTTGAAATGGGATTGGAGTTTATATTTAATAAAATCTCTGAACATTAAGGATATATTGGTGGCTATCTATGATGTGAATGCTATTTATGCTTTTAGTGAAATGTGGAAGTCTAATTTATGTCTTTTTTTTAATTAAGTCTTAGTCGAGTTGAACCAAGCGTGTGGATGGTTAATTTATGTGTTATTTATTAGCACATTGATTGTTTGTTAACAATTAATTTTTCGGTGGTGCTACATGCACCAATTAATGTACACACTAGTGTACCAACTAGTGTTATGCCATTATTACTGACCCCGCCTATTAAACAAATTACAAATACCCAAAACTTCTAAAATTATGCCACATCATCCGTTAGTACATTAATTGGTACATATAGCATTATTCTTAATTTTTAATTTTCTGCTATAATGACATTCTTTCTCATTTTTTCATTTTTATTTTTTCTTCAGCACATTTATGTTATGTATGGTTTCACATGGATCATTGTTCCGTGTTAATGCAATGCTCATCTTTTTGTATCTTACGCATCACACTCTTAACATGTTTGTATTTTAATTACACATTGTGACTTTGTTTTTTTTTTTTTTTTTTTTTTTTTTTGTTCCCATATCTGTTTCAACAATGCTGAGTTTAGTTGAAACTTCTAATATTTTTCTTTTGATTTTGTTGTTAGCGGGATACAAAGATCAAATATTAATTCTATGTCTTGCATGTGCATCCCAATTTCAAAAATTAATTCCAAATTATATCACATCAAAAGTTATTTGAGATGATAGATGAACAATTTACGAGTCATAGCCTCATAGGACAGTTATTCAATTTTATCTCTGCACAGTTAATCCAGCAATTTGATAGGGATGTTTTATATTTCTACTAGTGTTGAAAGAGTTGTGCTTGATGTTGTATTGTTCTTGACTGTGTATCCGTATAAAAAGAAGAAAAGTAAATGTGGTCTGCATGTAGAACAATATCCTGATATGATATTAGGAAACCAATTAAAAACAAAAATAAATAAGCTGAGTCATTATGTAATCAGATTTTACAACTTTAGATCTGAGTAACTTTGTGTTTAGAAAAGGTTATTTATGAGTATGTTAATTTTCATTTTCATTTATTCTTGCGTGTTTGTATGTATGTGTCTATATATATATTTATTCTTACTGATCATTTCAGTTTGATATTTTCCAAATTTCTCGTTCAATGCAATAAAATTCATCAACTTTCCTTCTATGAGGTTTGTGTTTGTAATTTGTGTAATAACAGTCTTCAATTTTTCTTGTATTTGGTGTATTGACTAGTTATGTTTTACAAGAAGGTAGTCTAATGACATACATAGACTTAGAGCCTTGGAATTTACGAGCTAGAAATGTTTAGATGGCCGAGTAAAAGTTGAGGATACAACTTGAAATGATTAGGGATTCTGAGAGCCAACGCCAATTTGGGTTGCCTATAGTCTAAACAAATGACTGAGCTATCCTGTATCTTATTTTGTATCTTATTTTGAATAAAATCTATACTAATAACTGGCAAATATACTGGGTGAAGTGATAACTGAACACTAAAAATTGATGTTGCAAGCACTTGCATATTTGTTTTGATCACATATAAAACTGTATAGCCATAAAAGTGTTTTGTATAATCCAACATTGGTGAACAAGTGGTTGCTTTAGATGCCTCTGTTTTAGAGCTGATTGTATAGTTTGGTTACTTGCAGGTGAGATTGAAAATTTCACCAAGGTACTATGCATATGGAGGCCCAGTCAGTTGTTGGAAGGGTGTGCTACTATGAAACAAAATGAATATAATATTAGAATCTTCGTACATGTGGTGGTGGTAGGGTTGTGTTGGTTAGGCTGAACTGGGTTTGTTGATGTCAAAAACTTTGGATATTGACAATTATGTTGTTACTTGATTTAGTATATGTCTAGATTAATATTCTAAGCTAATATCTGAACTAATATTTATAAAACAATGTCGTCAGATGATGTTTTGTTTGACAAGTGAAATGTATGACACATAACAACTAGAGCAAATTGCTTGTCCAAGTTGTTTTTTAACTTTAAACATGTAAAAGAACCCAAGCCCAAAGCATCCTAAACGATGGAGTTGCCCGATACACATGCCGTTGACTTGGAAACTGTGAGGTGTCTACAAAAGTTGTTTTAATGTGATGGAAGTCAAACCAATTGATGTCTGCTTACTGTGCCTATTGTAACGCCCTCAAAAAAAAAAAAAATACATGATACCCATCATTCAGACATGCGATGATATAATAAAAATTAACATCTTTCCATTCATCAGAGTAATCCTTACAACAGTATTACATGTTAACATCAAAAGGCAAATGCCCTACGGGCTTACAGCTTTCCAAGTCAACACTTGGTTACACAAAAGAAGAGTACTAACTCTATACAAAATAAACCCTTGGCTTGATATACATGTAGTACAAACAAAATAATCAAAAAGAGTCTTCACTCCCATATCCATCCAAGCTATGTCCTTGGAGGTGGCATGCTACCTGTACCTGAAAATAATGTCCCATAAAGGGTGAGCCAACGCCCAGTAGAGATATGCTAAACACAGTATGAGCATTAACTAAGACATTAGCAATTGATAAATGTTTGACTCTCATAGATCAATTCATAAACCATTTCCATTACATGACCACTATGTCCATGTTTTATCTCATTTTCCATTTCTTAACAAATTCACAACTCACAACAACGGCTCAGAACCTGGCCAACAACTTACATAAGACAGTGACTCATATTAAATATTTCTCATTTCACAATAGATAAGCATACTAGCTATATCAACACTTCGATAGATGAGCATACAAGCTATATCAACATCTCAACAGATAAGCATACAAGCTATGTCCACACTTCAACAGATAAGCATATGAGCTGTATCAACACATTAACTGACAAGCATATTGTCACGACCCCATTCCGGCCCTAGTAGAATGGTGTCATGATGGCCAGTAATTCGAGATTACCAAAGGCCACTTCCAAGAATTCACACGCGAGTCAGAGTATACATATGGGGCTTACAAATGCGGAAGCAATAAATTAAAAGCTGAGTAGTCCATAAAAGCAGTGCTTAAGTTAAATGAAATGTCATACATCTTATAATAGCTTAAATACAACAAAATGAAGTACAAAAATTACATCTTGACCAAAAGGCTTCTCAGCCATCAAATACAAAATACAACGAAATAAAACTAAGAAGCATAATCTTCAAGATGTTGCAAAACATAATCCAAAACACGTCGGCAAAACATATCGGCAAACGGCATCTAGGCGTCGCCGCCGCCTTGCTCATCACCTACATATATATAGAGAGGGTGAGCTTGGATACTCAGTGAATGGTACAAATAATAAAGGGGTTTACATGAATGATATCCGAGATCTTATAACAAAACAACACAAGGGATAAATCAAGTTCATCTATCAAATCTTTCAAAGCTTCAAGGGATGCTTACTAACATCAATATAATACAAGAGATGACATTCCGGACAAACAAACCCACGCGGTAAAACCGTCAGTGGCAAGGCAAGACAAGTGAGATCTCAAAACAATGGTGTCGTTGCATTATAGTCCCCGGACACTAAGGACTTGTGCTACAAATGCTTATAGTCCCCTAGCACACACGGACTTCCAAACTTTATGCTACAAATGCTTATAGTCCCCTAGCACATACGGACTTCCAAACTTTGTGCTACAAATGCTTATAGTCCCCTAGCACATACGGACTTCCCGAGAACGTCATCAGAACAAGATACAATATTTGATACGCAAAATAGGAACAATCATTCATGTTTGTAAGTAATGTCCGAACAAAGCAAAACAAGGTTTTTATCAAAGCTTTATAACATATCTTTATTAAAATACCACTCACATAGTTCGTCGAACGTCGGGGTCAGGGCGAGTCCAAGTCCTACAAACACATGGCAAATCTATTGGATGCACTTTTTAAACAAGCTTCACACGCATACAAAATGACCTCGGCATTCGCCAAAACTAAATCAAATCAAAACAAACACTGTTTCTCATCTCGGGGAAACATGCTGGGCACCAACCAGGTCTTGGCCGAGGTTCCACACCTCCTTGCCGAGGTTCCACACCTCCTTGCCGAGGGAAAATGAAGTCAGGAAAATCTGGGTTTTCCCTCTGCTCAAGAACATAAAGAACACGAACATGGAGAGCATGGAGGAAATGAATGCAAAGATCATAACTTATTATTATAAAATCTGGGATTTCATGCTATAAGTTTGAAAACATGGACCTGGGTACCCATACTTGAGGATCTTACGAAAACAAACACAAAAACATGTAACTTGTTGCAAACTTTCGGATCAAACGAGGCTATTCCTCAAGAACACTTGAATTTCATATTCTCTTTCCAAAACCAACTTTAAATCAATGCATGGCATGCAAAACAGATTCGATCGTGCAATGCAGCTAGATGATCAATAAGAACAACAAGAGTAGATCAAGATTCTAACCTCAAATCAGGAATCTAACGGTTTGAACTCTAAGAATCAAGCTTGCAATTCACTTTCTCACTCTAAAACTCCTCCTTCTTCTCCTGGAGCTTCTCTCTCCTCAAGAACAAAGATATGATACAAAATGATACATCTCTCTCTCTGCCGGCTGACTTAACACTCAGCTCGGACACGTGGCAATGGTTGGTTGGCTCAACTTGAAAAGGTGACTGATTGAAAAGACAAGACTATGACAAGGTGTGTTCAACAAGCTAGACGGCAAGGGACTCCGGCGAGTAATGACATCGGCTAATAACAAGACTTCGGCAAGCAAAGGGACAATGACCTCGGCTAGAAAGGTCAACACTTGGCCCAGCTGTGCCACACCTCGGCCTAGATGTGCCACACCTCGGTCTAGGTCGTACCAGTCTAGGGCAAGATCACTTGGGTTCAAGGGTAACATCTTGGCCCAGATAGTGCACACCTCGGCCTTGGTGATGAACACCTCGGCCTAGATGATGATATCTCGGCCAATATGTCAGGGTGCGGGCGGAGGTCAACCAGAGAAATCCCAAGATGGTCCTAAGTGTAAGAGTATCAAAGGGGCGACCTAGGCTCAAGATGTCCTCGGCTGAAACACACACACACACCAATAAGAAACATAGCGTTCAAGTAACACTTATGCAGGACAAGTAGAGGTTTGAGATGCAAGCTTATCAGAGCAAAATCATATAAAATGCATATGAGTACGGTTAGGGCAGTGTGAGGGTCATTACATCCTACCCCCCTTAAAGAAGTTTGGTCCCCAAACTTGAGTTACCTTGATTCAAAAATAACTCCGGGTATTGATCTTTCATTTCTGTTTCCATTTCCCATGTAGCATCTTTGCCGTAATGCTCCTTCCATTCAATCTTTACCATCAGTATTGCTTTATTTCTCAATTGTCTTACTTGCCTATCGATAATACGCATCGGCCTCTCTTCATAACTCCAATCTTCATCAACCACAATTCCAAAACGATCAATCACGTGCAGGGGATCCCGAATGTACTTCCTCAACATCGAAACATGGAACACATTGTGAACTTGACTTAGTTCAGGTGGTAAAGCAAGTCGGTAGGCAGCTGTATTAACCTTCTCAAGAATCTCAAACGGCCCGATGTAACGAGGTGTTAACTTACCCTTCTTTCCAAATCTGAAGACTCCTTTCTCTGGCGAAACCTTCAAGAATACATGGTCCCCAACTTCAAATTCCAACTCTCTTCTTCTCTGATCGGCATAACTTTTCTGCCGACTCTGAGCAGTTCTGATCCTCTGTCGAATGAGCTTGATCTTCTCGGTCGTAATCTCAACTAGTTCGGGTCCAACCAAAGCTTTATCTCCCACTTCAGACCAAAATATAGGCGATCTACACTTCCTTCCATACAAAGCTTCGTACGGCGCCATGCCAATGCTAGTTTGATAACTGTTATTGTAAGCGAATTCTACCAATGGTAGATGTGCTTCCCAACTTCCCTTGAAATCTAACACACATAGTCTAAGCATATCTTCAAGTGTCTGAATCGTTCGCTCTGTTTGCCCATCGGTTTGGGGGTGAAAAGCTGTGCTAAATTTCAACTCGGTTCCCAAGGCTCTTTGTAGGCTCTGCCAAAATCTGGAAACGAACTTCGGATCTCGGTCTGACACAATGGACATCGGCACTCCATGAAGTCTCACAATCTCATTCACATATAGTACAGCTAGTCGTTCAACATTGAATGTAGTCTGAACCGGCAAGAAGTGTGCTGACTTGGTTAATCTGTCAATTATGACCCAAATCGAATCCATTCCCTTCTGCGTCCTCGGCAAACCAATCACAAAATCCATGGAGATATGTTCCCATTTCCATTCAGGAATCGGCGAGGGTTGAAGGAGTCCTGCTGGTCTCTGATGTTCTGCTTTCACTTGTTGACATTGCAAGCATTGGGATACGAACTCAGCTATTTCTCTCTTCATGTTCGGCCACCAAAAGGTTTGGTTCACATCTTGATACATCTTGGTGTTTCCTGGATGAACAGCAATTCTGGAACCATGAGATCCTTGCAAAATCTTCCCTTTCAGCTCAGGGACGTCGGCCACGCACAATCTTCCTTCAAACTTCAGCACTCCATTCTCAAAGGTGTAACCCGACCTCGGCCTGGTGATAATCTCGTCGGCTACTTTCTTTAGGAATTTATCTTCCATTTTCCTTGCTTTTACTTCTTCAATGATAGTCGGCTCCGCTGAGATCATAGCTAAACACACCAAACTTCCCATTGACCTCCTGCTTAATGCATCGGCTACCGAGTTGGCTTTGCTTGGGTGGTACTGAATCTGCATGTCGTAATCCTTCAATAACTCCAACCATCTTCTCTGTCTCAAATTTAGTTCCTTCTGAGTAAATAAGTACTTCAAAGTCTTGTGATCCGTGAAAACTTGGCAGGAAGCTCCATACAAGTAATGACGCCAAATCTTCAAAGCGAATACTATGGCTGCTAGCTCTAAATCATGGGCAGGATAACTCTTCTCATGAGGTTTTAACTGGCGAGATGCATATGCTATGACCTTGCCCCCTTGCATTAATACACAACCCAAACCCTTATTCGAAGCATTGCTATAAATCTGAAATTCCTCATTACCTGGTGGGAGTACAAGAACTGGTGCTGTAACTAACCTCGTCTTCAACTCCTGGAAGGCTGCCTCTCTATCTTCGGTCCATTCGTATGTCACTCCCTTCTGAGTTAACTGTGTCAATGGTACTACGATCCTTGAGAAGTCCTTTACAAACTTTCTGTAATAACCTGCCAAACCCAGAAAACTACGAACCTCGGACACGTTGGTCGGCGTCGGCCAATTTACAACGGCTTCAATCTTACTGGGATCAACAGAGATACCCTCTTCATTAATCACATGCCCCAAAAATGAAATGCTGGAAAGCCAAAACTCACACTTACTCAACTTAGCATACAACTTCTTGTCCCTCAAGGTCTGTAGGGCAAGTCTCAGATGGCTCTCATGCTCGGTTGTACTCTTGGAGTAGATCAATATGTCGTCGATAAAAACAACCACAAATTCATCTAGATACGGTTTGAGGACTCTGTTCATTAAGTCCATGAATGCTGCCGACGCATTAGTTACCCCAAAAGGCATCACTAGAAATTTGTAGTGGCCATACCTTGTCCGGAAAGCAGTCTTCTCAACATCCTCAGCTTTAACTTTGAGTTGGTGGTAGCCCGACCTAAGATCAATTTTTGAAAAGACTCGTGCTCCTTGTAGTTGATCTAACAAATCGTCAATCCTAGGCAACGGGTACTTATTCTTAATGGTTACCTTGTTAAGTTCTCTGTAGTCAATGCAAAGATGAAGTGTGCCATCCTTTTTCTTAACAAACAGGACTGGTGCTCCCCACGGTGAAGTGCTCGGCCTAACAAAACCCTTATCCAACAATTCTTGTAGTTGCACTTTCAATTCCTTAAGTTCGGCTGGGGCCATTCTATAGGGTGTTTTGGAGATCGGCTGTGTTCTCGACATGATGTCCACAGTAAACTCTATTTCCCTATCGACTAAGTGGCAAGGCAATTCATTTGGAAAGACATCGGGGAATTCATTAACAACTGGGATATCGGCTAGGTTAACATTTCCATTCTGATCACTCAGTATACTACACAAGTAGCCATGGCACCCTTTCTGAATTAGCTTATAGGCCTTAATGGACGAAATCAAGTAAGGTGGGGACACTACCCCTTTACCCTGGAAAATAACCTCGGCTTGGTTTGGGGGTCTCAACGTGACATTCTTCGAAACACAATTAATAGATGCATGATTCATTACTAACCGGTCCATTCCTAATATGACGTCAAAGTGGGTCATGTTTAACGGCATCAAATCAACTAATAATTCTACACCCTCAATCACAACAACACACGCTCTATAAATAGATGCAATAACCATAGTTCTCCCAGATGGAGCAGATACACACAACACATAATCAAGGGGTTCTTGTTCTCTATTCAACTTCTCGGCAAACTTAGCAGATACAAATGAATGCGTAGAACCCGAATCAATCAATATGTATGCATCTTGAGAGCAGATTGGGAGTATACCTGACACTACTGTCTCAGCATTCTGGGTGTCTCTTGGCACTAGCGCGAAAACCCTGCCCTGCCTCATCTGTGTCCTCCCGACGTTGCTTCCCTGTACAGAACCCGAGGTGCTCCCGTTTTTCTTACCATCATTAATCCTGGACTTCGGACAGTCTCTCACACGATGACCCATTTCTCCACATTCAAAACAGGCGCCTGACGCCCAATGGCAAACCCCGGAATGCGGCTTCCCACAACTTGTACACATCGGCTTAGTATTACCTTCCTGGTTCGAGTTGCTGGAGCTGCCCACATTCGCCTTCTTCTTGGCGTTAAACGGAACTCGGCGGTTATCATAGTTCTGTCTCTTCCTCTGATTCTCTCCCACATTCTGATATCAGTTCAAGTTAGCTTATGCAAGAATAGCCTTGTCCAAGACTCCGGCATAAGTCGGCATGTTGAGCATGTTGACTCTATCCTGTATCGGTCCACGCAGTCCGCTTTCGAACTTCCTAGCTTTCCTATATTCATCACTGACCATATGTGGCGCATACCTCGCCAATTCGGTGAAAGCACGGTCGTATTCTGCCGCTGTCTTGTTTCCTTGTGTCAGAGTCTGAAACTCCGTGGTCTTGCGATCCCGAACACTAAGGGGAAAATGCTTGTTGTAAAACAGCTCCAAAAATTTGGCCCAAGTTAAGTCAGGATTTCCTTCTCGGGTCATCATCCACCATCTTCGGGCGTCGTCGTCTAACGTGAATGCGGCCAATGCCACCTTCTGAGCATCGGTGCTGGGGAAGATCTCGAACAGCTTCTCCATTCCTAAAACCCACGCTTCGGCTTTCATCGGCTCTATGCCCCCTTGGAATCTTGGCGGGTTCATCTTCTTGAACTCCTTAATCAAAGTCATAGTTCCATCCCCATACAAGGCTGGCTGTGGAGGCGCTTGAGGCACTGGAGGAGGTGGAGGCGGAACTGCATGTCGGCGATTCGTCTGTTCGGCCTGGGTAGATGTAGCACTAGCATTCTGTTGTCTCACTTGTCTCAACTCCCGAGTTAAACCTTCAACTAATCTTTCTAATCGGTCCAATCTGTCTTTTGATTGATCTCGGCCAACTGGTGGTCTTCCTCTCCTCATAGTGCTATCAGTATGCAAAATGTGACTTTAAAACGAAATGCGCAATAAGGTATGTATGCAAGCAACAAGCAGCTATGCCGAGATGATGCACATATTGTCAAGTAGCAAGCAACATGGTGCAATCCTAACATCTTTCTAAGGGAAATCCTATGCTCTTTAGGACTCAAAATGGGTGAATATCGTACTATAAGGAACTTGTGCTCTGATACCAATCTGTCACGACCCCATTCCGCCCCTAGTAGAATGGTGCCATGATGGCCAGTAATTCGAGATTACCAAAGGCCACTTCCAAGAATTCACACGCGAGTCAGAGTATACATATGGGGCTTACAAATGCGGAAGCAATAAATTAAAAGCTAAGTAGTCCATAAGAGCAGTGCTTAAGTTAAATGAAATGTCATACATCTTATAATAGCTTAAATACAACAAAATGAAGTACAAAAATTACATCTTGACCAAAAGGCTTCTCAGCCATCAAATACAAAATACAACGAAATAAAACTAAGAAGCATAATCTTCAAGATGTTGCAAAACATAATCCAAAACACGTCGGCAAAACATATCGGCAAAAGACATCTAGGCGTCGCCGTCGCCTTGCTCATCACCTACATATATATAGAGAGGGTGAGCTTGGATACTCAGTGAATGGTATAAATAATAAAGGGGTTTACATGAATGATATCCGAGATCTTTTAACAAAACAACACAAGGGATAAATCAAGTTCATCTATCAAATCTTTCAAAGCTTCAAGGGATGCTTACTAACATCAATATAATACAAGAGATGACATTCCGGACAAACAAACCCACGCGGTAAAACCGTCAGTGGCAAGGCAAGACAAGACAAGTGAGATCTCAAAACAATGGTGTCGTTGCATTATAGTCCCCGGACACTAAGGACTTGTGCTACAAATGCTTATAGTCCCCTAGCACATACGGACTTCCAAACTTTGTGCTACAAATGCTTATAGTCCCCTAGCACATACGGACTTCCCGAGAACGTCATCAGAACAAGATACAATATTTGATACGCAAAATAGGAACAATCATTCATGTTTGTAAGTAATGTCCGAACAAAGCAAAACAAGGTTTTTATCAAAGCTTTATAACATATCTTTATTAAAATACCACTCACATAGTTCGTCGAACATCGGGGTCAGGGCGAGTCCAAGTCCTACAAACACATGGCAAATCTATTGGATGCACTTTTTAAACAAGCTTCACACGCATACAAAATGAC
The DNA here is from genome assembly GCA_036172215.1 of Camellia granthamiana. Classification (NCBI taxonomy): domain Eukaryota; kingdom Viridiplantae; phylum Streptophyta; class Magnoliopsida; order Ericales; family Theaceae; genus Camellia; species Camellia granthamiana. The sequence goes on from CM069913.1 coordinate 124,652,224, forward strand.
ATCGGCATTCGCCAAAACTAAATCAAATCAAAACAAACACTGTTTCTCATCTCGGGGAAACATGCTGGGCACCAATCAGGTCTTGGCCGAGGTTCCACACCTCCTTGCCGAGGTGAGGTCCCGTTGGCCACATGCAAGGGAAAATGAAGTCAAGAAAATCTGGGTTTTCCCTCTGCTCAAGAACATAAAGAACACGAACATGGAGAGCATGGAGGAAATGAATGCAAAGATCATAACTTATTATTATAAAATCTGGGATTTCATGCTATAAGTTTGAAAACATGGACCTGGGTACCCATACTTGAGGATCTTACGAAAACAAACACAAAAACATGTAACTTGTTGCAAACTTTCGGATCAAACGAGGCTATTCCTCAAGAACACTTGAATTTCATATTCTCTTTCCAAAACCAACTTTAAATCAATGCATGGCATGCAAAACAGATTCGATCGTGCAATGCAGCTAGATGATCAATAAGAACAACAAGAGTAGATCAAGATTCTAACCTCAAATCAGGAATCTAACGGTTTGAACTCTAACAATCAAGCTTGCAATTCACTTTCTCACTCTAAAACTCCTCCTTCTTCTCCTAGAGCTTCTCTCTCCTCAAGAACAAAGATATGATACAAAATGATACATCTCTCTCTCTGCTGGCTGACTTAACACTCAGCTCGGACACGTGGCAATGGTTGGTTGGCTCAACTTGAAAAGGTGACTGATTGAAAAGACAAGACTATGACAAGGTGTGTTCAACAAGCTAGACGGCAAGGGACTCCGGCGAGTAATGACATCGGCTAATAACAAGACTTCGGCAAGCAAAAGGACAATGACCTCGGCTAGAAAGGTCAACACTTGGCCCAGCTGTGCCACACCTCGGCCTAGATGATGATATCTCGGCCAATATGTCAGGGTGCGGGTGGAGGTCAACCAGAGAAATCCCAAGATGGTCCTAAGTGTAAGAGTATCAAAGGGGCGACCTAGGCTCAAGATGTCCTCGGCTGAAACACACACACACAACAATAAGAAACATAGCGTTCAAGTAACACTTATGCAGGACAAGTAGAGGTTTGAGATGCAAGCTTATCAGAGCAAAATCATATAAAATGCATATGAGTACGGTTACGGCAGTGTAAGGGTCATTACACATATGAGCTGTATCAGCGGAGTCCATCCCCTATCTCCTCCCAAAGAACATCCGATTTAGAGGTTCATCCCCTATCTTCCCCTAAACCGTGGAGTACATCCCCTATCTCCTCCCACACATACAACGTATATACACATAGGTCATATACACAATGGATCAATACATAACGTTAATGTATTCTATCAACCGTCATACTCTATGACACATCCAATTGATTAGTTTTAGTTTGCCTAATCATCATGCATTGTCTACAACAATCATAACTACCCTCTACCGGTAGCCCAAGCAATTATTTCTAAACAGATAATAAAAGCTCCAACAGATAAAATATCAATGTTTTCAAAAGTGGGCGATTAATAAATCCAACTCCACCATTTTACAATATAATGAGCCAATTTCATTATTTCTAACTCAATTCCAAATAATCACAATTTTCCCAAATTAATTATACCAATTAATTTATACAACAAATTAGGGTTTTCTAACCCGTTTCCCAATATTGACCCAATGGTCTATATTTCAACAACCAACAACAATATCATTATTTTGAAACCCAAAATACACATTTAGAATCAAAATAACAAAACCATCTTTTAACATTTTCAAACCCTAACTTCCCAAATTCAACCATTTAACAAAATGCCCAAAAATCTAGGTCAAAACCCATAGTAGTGAGTAGGAATCCCTACCTCAAATTCGGAACACAAAGGAAGAAGAAGACCAAGCTCAAAGTGCTCCAAATTCCAAACTTTTCGGATCAAAACGACGCCCTCGACGATCAACACAACTTTTACAAAGGCCGAAGGAAAGAGAAGCACCCTAACTAGATCAAACCCTAGAGAGAAGGGAGTTTCTAGAGAGAGAAGGTCGCAAATGGCATTTTTGAAAAGTAAGAGAGAGAGTGAGGTTGTAAAAAGTGATCTAAAAATGCCCAACTGCCTTCTAATATACGACAGGTCCGCTCGAGCGGAAAACACAACGCTCGCGCGTCAAGAACAAAAATATGAGTCCGCTCGAGCGCAAAAAGGCCCGCTCGAGCGCCAAGACACAAGAGTGAAACACATCCGCTCGAGCGCGAAAAACCAGTCCGCTCGAGCGTGGATTATCCCATCCCAGAACTTTCACCAAAAATGTACTACCCACTCGAGCGTCAACAAGCCCGCTCGAGCGCGACCCGCTCGAGCGTAGGAAACCCGCTCGAGCGTAGAAATCACACCTGCAGAAGTTTTGTAGGGACACAAAATACTAGAAGGGTGTAAACCCCGCTCGAGCGCAGGAAGACCCGCTCGAGCGGAATGACCAAAAACTGGGCAGCAAGAAATTAGACCAAGGCTCAACCCACCTGCTCGAAACGTGCCCAACACATCCTAAAACTCAATCAAATGGAATTAAAGGATGACAACAATGTATACAACCATCAACACCACGGAACCAAAGTCTGGAATACAATAAATACAGGAAGGGAAAACCGGGATCGCTATGCCTATGGCTTGGTGTTTTGTGTGAAAAAATTGCACCCACATGTTGTAAAGCAAAAAAATCCTTTCAACTACTAGAGTTTACAATGAAAAACAAAAAATTAAAAAGACAAAAAAGTAAGATAGGACAAGTCAATTAAAAGAAATATTTTTCTATTGAAAAGATTCAACACTAGGAAAACAAATTAAAAGAGCAACTAAAAACCGTTTATACTGCTTCAATTTACTAGTAAAGCAAAAAAATGGTTTCTACTACTTCAATTCAGAAAGAAAAACAAAAAAGAAAAAAGAAAAAAGAAAAAAAAGTAAGATAGATAGGACAAGTCAATTAGGGCCATGTTTGTTTGAGCGAATTGGATAAAAGGGGATTGTAAGACAACAAACTATTAGTCTTGAGATAAATAGTCCCTGAACTATTTAGTTGGAAAAAATGTGTGGCTTATTTGTTTTGTCCTTTTGAATTGTTTACAGTGACAATACTAAATTCGAAATATATTTTATTTTTTATTTGAAGTTTATTTAATTTATTTTACTAAGATCATTTTTAATTTTGTTTAGATATGACATTAGAATTATATTTTCATTTATGATTTTGCAAATACAAAAGAGAGGAAAAAAAAAAAAAGAAAAGAAAAACAGAGGAGACTATTATATATCATGAGATTAATTTATACACGTTTAAAAAAAATTTAAAATGAAAAAAAATAGATGTTATGTATTAATTTTCTTTTAACTATTAGAAGTATATATCTTTTTATTATTTTGCTAATATAAAAGAAGAAAAAATTATTATATATCACGAGATTAATTTATATGTGTTAAAAAAGTTCAATATGTTTAAAAAAAATAAAAGAAATAAATGTTATATATCTGAGGTTTAATTTCATCATTTAATTATCTAATCTGGAGATTGGCTTAATTCATCCATTTTTATCCCACACCTTTGCCACGGTGAGTATCGGCCCATCACGGCTTGAAAAATGGTTACAGCCCATTACGTAATGGGAATCGATCGATACGGCTGTGATTTTCGGTCACACCACGATACCAATGGGTATCCATAACGGGACCTAATTTTCTCAATATGAATTGGCCAGCATGCTACATACTGACCGTTTTTTAGAACTATGGGTACCATTGGATTATAAGTCTTTAGCAATTCTTTTGCAGTTTTGTGTATTGAAATCTTAAATATGTTGTTTGAAATAATGTGATTATAGAAACCAAAACAATAAAGTAGAATTTAATATTTCCATTGTCAATTTTAGTTATCACT